>CM065590.1:38000537-39453838 GCA_033119425.1 Bufotes viridis
GTATCACGTACAAGTGACGTTTCGGCCTATTACTGGCCTTCATCAGACTGTCACCGCGGTAAGTAGTAGTTAGGATGCAGTAGGAGGTAGGCTGCGTCTTGAGGGTCTGCAGAACTATGTCTGCTATTGGTGCTGGTGCACAGCACCAATAGCAGTAGTAGTAGGAGGTAGTAGGAGGTAGTCTGATGAAGGCCAGTAATAGGCCGAAACGTCACTTGTACGTGATACTGCCGCAAATGAATAAAAACAACTATATTGACACCGCATCGAAACTGGAGTTTCTTTCTTCATTATACCGGGGTGGGAACCCGACTTCCAGTGGCGGAAAAAGGCAGAGTGCCACAACGTTCTACGTATAGATAGACAGAGAGATAGACAGAGAGATAGATAGATAGATAGATAGGCAGATTCCCACTCTACTTTGCTGTCCAGAAGAGGGCGCTATCATTCAGAGCCCATCTGCACAGCAGCAGTCCCGGCTCCTACCATCACAAACTCCTGCTACACCAAGAAGCACCAGAAAGACAAAGCACCCTGCAACAAGTCACCCAAACCCAGCCTGCCCAAGCCACCAACCAGTACAGTCTGGCAAAGGGGGAAATCAGGACGATACACAAGGGCAAAGAATAGTATATCAGCGTCTGGAGGAACGACATACAAACTTCACAGAAGCTGACGGTATACCAGAGCCTGCAGAGGGAGTACAAACTGCCCCATATCTGGAGAAACTCCCCAATCCAAGAGACCAACAGATCCTGAGCCGCTACAGACTGAGCGCCCACAGCCTGCTCATTGAATCTGGGCGTCACCGACAGAGGTACACGCCCAGGGAGAGCAGACTGTGCCAGCAGTGCGACCAGGAGGCTGTGGAGGATGAGGCTCATTTCCTGCTGCGGTGACCCAAATACTCAGCAGTGAGGGACGCTCACTTCAGGAGACTGTCTGATCTCTGCCCAGACTTCGCCTCCATGGAGGAGGAAGAGAGACTCTCAATACTGCTGGGGGAAGAGGAGAACACGGCGGCCATAGCAGCACAATATGTTACTGCCTGCCATGGACTGAGAGGAGCCTGATGTAACATGGACTCCTATATCCCCACCCTGGATGTGTCCCCATCCCCCGAACCTATCAGATTATTCCCACTTGCTTTGGCAATGCTAATATGTATTTAGTCCTGCCAATAAAGCTTATTTGATTATTTGATTTGATAGATAGATAGATAGATAGATAGATAGATAGATAGATAGATAGATAGATAGATAAAAGATAGATAGATAGATAGATAGGAGATAGATAGGAGATAGATAGATAGATAGATAGATAGATAGATAGATAGATAGATAGACAGATAGATAGGAGATAGATAGATAGATAGATAGATAGATAGATAGATAGATAGATAGATAGGAGATAGATAGATAGATAGGAGATAGATATATAATAGTTAGATAGATAGATAGATAGATAGATAGGAGATAGATAGATAGATAGATAGATAGATAGATAGATAGATAGATAGGAGATAGATAGATAGGAGATAGATAGATAATAGATAGATAGATAGATAGGAGATAGAGAGATAGATAGATAGATAGATAGATAGATAGATAGGAGATAGATAGATAGATAGATAGATAGATAGATAGATAGATAGATAGGAGATAGATAGATGATAGATAGATAGATAGGAGATAGATAGATGATTGATAGATAGATAGATAGATAGATAGATAGATAGATAGATAGATAGAGAGATAGATAGATAGATAGATAGATAGATAGATAGATAGATAGATAGATAGATAGATAGCGTGTGCAGCATATCTGGAGGCTCCGCAGACATGGGACATTGATAGATGGCTCCTGTAGAGCAGGTGGCTTTTAGCGGCCGGTCCAGCAGGGGGAGGAGGAGGGAGGAGATAAGGGGATATGATGTAGAGGAGGAGGGGGATGCAGGAAATCTTTAGCTACAGGAGGCAGGATCACTGCATAGGGAAGACACAAGACGGTGACGACGCCAGGTGCCGGCCTGCAGCCCAGCAACACAGACCAAGGTGAGAGCTGCATGCAGAAAATTAGAGGGAATGATGGGAGTGATGACACAGAATGCAGAATGTAGATGCTAGAAAATAGACAGCAGGTAGGAAATGGAGATTTCCTACCTCTGATTGCAGCTGAGGATCAGAGCAACAGGTGACTATTATACTGATCTACAATAATATCTACAAAATCAGCCATTTACCACCATAAGCTAGAGCTGTTCTGAGCCACAATGAGGGCATTTAGAGGACAGGTACCAAAAAACTGTAAGCATGACAAGTAGGTTGTATTAAAATAAACCCCAGGGTTAATCTGCAGGATGAAGTGTTTACAATCTGCGGTGATAATGTAGACAGACAGTGACTTCAGATACGTCACGTATGACTCACGGAGTATCACACAGATAGTTCCTATAATACGCCAGAGCTGGGTAACCATTACAGGGGTTACAGGGGTAATAAGAGTCTAAGTGGCCAAGTTACTGTAATAACATGTTACATGGGGTAATAAAACGCTTCACTCCTGGGTCATTGTAATAAGATGTTACTGGAGTAATAAGAGGATCAGGATCCAGGTTTCTGTAATAAGATGTTACAGGGTAATAAGAGGATCAGCAGCCGGGTTACTGTAATAAGATGTTACAGGGCAATAAGAGGATCAGGAGCCAGGTTACTGTAATAAGATGTTACAGGGGCAATAAGAGGATCAGGAGCCGGGTTACTGTAATAAGATGTTACAGGGTAATAAGAGGATCAGGAGCCAGGTTACTGTAATAAGATGTTACAGGGTAATAAGAGGATCAGGAGCCGGGTTACTGTAATAAGATGTTACAGGGTAATAGGAGGATCAGGAGCCGGGTTACTGTAATAAGATGTTACAGGGGCAATAAGAGGATCAGGAGCAGGGTTACTGTAATAAGATGTTACAGGGGCAATAAGAGGATCAGGAGCCGGGTTACTGTAATAAGATGTTACAGGGGTAATAAGAGGATCAGGAGCCGGGTTACTGTAATAAGATGTTACAGGGGTAATAAGAGGCTCAGGAGCCGGGTTACTGTAATAAGATGTTACAGGGGCAATAAGAGGATCAGGAGCCGGGTTACTGTAATAAGATGTTACAGGGTAATAAGAGGATCAGGAGCCGGGTTACTGTAATAAGATGTTACAGGGTAATAAGAGGATCAGGAGCCGGGTTACTGTAATAAGATGTTACAGGGTAATAAGAGGATCAATAGCCAGGTTACTGTAATAAGATGTTACAGGGTAATAAGAGGATCAGGAGCCGGGTTACTGTAATAAGATGTTACAGGGGCAATAAGAGGATCAGGAGCCGGGTTACTGTAATAAGATGTTACAGGGGTAATAAGAGGATCAGGAGCCGGGTTACTATAATAAGATGTTACTGGGGTAATAAGAGGATCAGGAGCCGGGTTACTGTAATAAGATGCTACAGGGTAATAAGAGGATCAGGAGACGTAATAAGATGTTACAGGGGTAATAAGAGAGCCAGGTTACTGTAATAAGATGTTACAGGGTAATAAGAGGATCAGGAGCCGGGTTACTGTAATAAGATCTTACAGGGGTAATAAGAGGATCAGGAGACGGGTTACTGTAATAAGATGTTACAGGGGTAATAAGAGGATCAGGAGCGGGGTTACTGTAATAAGATGTTACAGGGGTAATAAGAGGATCAGGAGCCGGGTTACTGTAATAGGATGTTACAGGGTAATAAGAGGATCAGGAGTCGGGTTACTGTAATAAGATGTTACACGGGTAATAAGAGGATCAAGAGCCGGGTTACTGTAATAAGATGTTACAGGGTAATAAAAGGATCAGGAGCCGGGTTACTGTAATATGATGTTACAGGGTAATAAGAGGATCAGGAGCCGGGTTACTGTAATAAGATGTTACAGGATAATAAGAGGTTCAGGAGCCGGGTTACTGTAATAAGATGTTACAGGGTAATAAAAGGATCAGGAGTTGGATCTTATTACAGTAATCCGGCTCCTGATCCTCTTATTACCCTGTAACATCTTATTACAATAACCTGGCTCCTGATCCTCTTATTACCCCTGTGACATCTTATTACAGTAACCCGGCTCCTGATCCTCTTATTACTCTGCAACATCTTATTACAGTAACCCGGCTCCTGATCCTCCTATTACCCTATAACATCTTATTACAGTAACCCGGCTCCTGATCCTCTTATTACCCTGTAACATCTTATTACAGTAACCCGGCTCCTGATCCTCTTATTACCCCTGTAACATCTTATTACATTAACCCGGCTCCTGATCCTCTTATTACCCTGTAACATCTTATTACAGTAACCCAGCTCCTGATCCTCTTATTACCCTGTAACATCTTATTACAGTAACCCGGCTCCTGATCCTCTTATTACCCCTGTAACATCTTATTACAGTAACCCGGCTCCTGATCCTCTTATTACCCCTGTAACATCTTATTACAGTAACCCGGCTACTGATCCTCTTATTACCCCTGTAACATCTTATTACAGTAACCCAGCTCCTGATCCTCTTATTACCCCTGTAACATCTTATTACAGTAACCTGGCTCCTGATCCTCTCATTACCCCTGTAACATCTTATTACAGTAACCTGGCTCCTGATCCTCTTATTACCCTTGTAACATCTTATTACAGTAACCCAGCTCCTGATCCTCTTATTACCCCTGTAACCTCTTATTACAGTAACCCGGCTCCTGATCCTCTTATTACCCTGTAACATCTTATTACAGTAACCCGGCTTCTGATCCTCTTATTACCCCTGTAACATCTTATTACAGTAACCCGGCTCCTGATCCTCTTATTACCCTCTAACATCTTATTACAGTAACCCGGCTCCTGATCCTCTTATTACCCCTGTAACATCTTATTACAGTAACCCGGCTCCTGATCCTCTTATTACCCCAGTAACATCTTATTACAGTAACCCGGCTCCTGATCCTCTTATTACCCCTGTAACATCTTATTACAGTAACCCGGCTCCTGATCCTCTTATTACCCTGTAACATCTTATTACAATAACCCGGCTCCTGATCCTCTTATTACTCTGTAACATCTTATTACAGTAACCCGGCTCCTGATCCTCTTATTACCCCTGTAACATCTTATTACAGTAACCCGGCTCCTGATCCTCTTATTACCCTGTAACATCTTATTACAGTAACCTGGCTCCTGATCCTCTTATTACCCCTGTAACATCTTATTACAGAAACCTGGATCCTGATCCTCTGATTACTCCTGTAATATCTTATTACAGTAACCTGGCTCCTGATCCTCTTATTATCCCTGTAACATCTTATTACAGTAACCCGGCTCCTGATCCTCTTATTACCCCTGTAACATCTTATTACAGTAACCCGGCTCCTGATCCTCTTATTACCCCTGTAACATCTTATTACAGTAACTCGGCTCCTGCTCCTCTTATTACTCCTGTAACATCTTATTACAGTAACCTGGCTCCTGAGCCTCTTATTACCCTGTAACATCTTATTACAGTAACCTGGCTCCTGATCCTCTTATTACCCCTGTAACATCTTATTACAGTAACCTGGCTCCTGATCCTCTTATTACCCTGTAACATCTTATTACAGTAACCCGGCTCCTGATCCTCTTATTACCCTGTAACATCTTATTACAGTAACCCGGCCCCTGATCCTCTTATTACCCCTGTAACATCTTATTACAGTAACCCGGCTCCTGATCCTCTTATTACCCTGTAACATCTTATTACAGTAACCCGGCTCCTGATCCTCTTATTACCCTGTAACATCTTATTACAGTAACCCGGCTCCTGATCCTCTTATTGCCCCTGTAACATCTTATTACAGTAACCCGGCTTCTGATCCTCTGATTACTCCTGTAATATCTTATTACACTAAACCAACTCCACCTCCTCTTATTTTAGGATAATATGAGGCTCAAGAGTTTGGTTATTATTAGCATTGATTGAATCAAACTTCAGATCATAGATCCGAAGTCGATTTGTTCAAACACCTTGTCTTGAGGTGAATGAATTCGGCATTCAGTTCTACATGTTTAAAAACATTTCAAATTAGCAATCCGAAGTCGGCTTTGGGACCGAGGTACCAGCCTGTACCAAACTCGACTTCGGATTCCGAATTTGAAATGTTTTTAAAGATGTAGAACTGAATGCCGAATTCATTCACCTCAAGACAAGGTGTTTGAACAAATCGACTTTGGATCTATGCTCCGAAGTTCTATTCGCTCAATGCTAGTTATTATGATACAACATTACAGCGTGCATACTGTTCTAATGTATCAGTATCAGCTTTTATAATATTTTCCTTATCTTCTCCCAGGAAAGAATGTCTCCACTGTTCCTCTGCCTCTTCTCCTCGTTTCTTATATTCTCCCAGTCCATCGAGTCTCCAGACACTTGCCTAGTAAACAGAAAGCAGAAGTTGACTGCCAGCCCTGAGCCCGGGCTGACCAAGTGCCAGCAGTATTCAAGCTGTGAGTATAAACTACAACATTGAGCCATCAGAAGAACAGGAAAAAAAATGGATCCTTTATTTTGTGCATCCGGTTTTGTCAGTTCCGTCGGAGATCCAATATTTTAAACGACAGAACTTTTTCTCTTGTCTAAAATAACGGATGTCTGACAGAACTGACAAAAATGGATGCAAAATGAAGGCAACAGAAGCTCAAAATAAAGAATGTTTTTTTTGTTTTTGTTCTTCTGATGGTTTAGAAAAACGGAAAACAAAACAGCTACGTGAACCCGGCCTGATGTGTATTCTATGGGAAGCATTTTGCCCGGTCCTTGCCTCCCCCGATATCATCTGGGGAGAGTTGGGAGCTCCCCACACACTTTTAGGGTGTCGGCCAAACCCGCCATTCTTGGTAGGTTCGGCAGACAAAAGACTAATATGTATGGCCGGCTTTAAGAGGCATTTACAGGAGTTAAAAATGGCTGTGTGATGGCCGTTATATTAAAGGCAGTTTACAGGAAAAACATGGGGAAAATTCATCATCTCGCCGTGCCCGAAAAGTGGAGGAAAGTCTTCGTGTCTTTACGCCGTCCTCACCACCAGCGTCCGCGACAAGTTCATCTTTATTTTCTCCAGTTTTCTGGAGCAAATGAAATCAGAAATCTACAGCAGGTCTGAGTTGTTATAGACTTCTGTTTAGTCGCATAAATCTCCCCCTATAACTCTATGGCTATATTCACATAGGACATGTCCTGCTTTGGCAGTTTTCTTGGACCGATAGCCCCGTTTAAAGGGAGCTGTTTTTAATACCCATGTCTTAAAAATTGACAATTTAAAAATAGACAGTTTTTGCCATTTTTAAAGGCCACGGAAATGTACCCAGAGCTGCTCCAGCATAGTTACATCCATGAGGTAGGTCAGCAGGCCTTCAGTGCCCCGAGGCCATTGTGTGATGACTGTATTGCCTTGGAGTACTGACATGCATCTGTCAGCAGCTTTGTCCCTCTGACACTGACTGACCTGTTACATGAGCACTCGGCAGCTGAAGACGTCTGTGTTGGTCAAATGTTCATATGTGCCCACATTGCTGAGAAAAATTATGTTTTAACCGCTACAGGACCGCCGCACGCAGGATTGCGTCCTGGCGGCGGCCCTGTAGCTCTGATCGGACGCATCGGCGCGTCATCTCGCGAGACGCGAGATGACGCGAGGACGCGCCCGCACATGCGCAATGCGCGCCATCGGCGCGCTCGCATGTAGTTATACTACAGCCTGCCAGCGCCCGATCGTGCGCTGGCAGGCTGTATATGGCAGAAAAAATCGCAGATCAGGCGTTGTTCTGTGAACAGCGTCTGATCTGCTGCTGCTCCGCTTCTCTGGTGGTCCCTTTGCTTGGGACCACCAGAGAAAAAATATCAAAGTGCACCAATCACCACACAACCCCCCACCCCCACCCACCACCCCCTGTCACTGATTAACCCCTGATCTCCCATGTCACCCCCTGATCACCCCCTGTCACCCCCTGTCACTGATCACCCCCTGTAAGGCTCATTCAGATGTCCGCATGTGTTTTGCGGATCCACGGATCCGCAAATCCGCGGATCCATAAAGCACGGACACCAGCAATGTGCTTTCCGCATTTTGCGGATCCGCACATTGCCAGAACTATATAGAAAATGCCTTTTCTTGTCGCAATTGCGGACAAGAATAGGACATGTTCTATACTTTTGCGGATCTCCAATTACGGATCCGCAATTACGGATCCGAGCGGGACAAAGTCTGTCCCCATAGAATTGAATGTATCCACATTTCTGTTCCGCAAAATTTTGCGGAACAGAATTGCGGACAGCTGAATGAGGCCTTAGGGTCCCTTAGCGATCGCAGCTTTATAGCTTTTCCCTCTTTTTTTGCACATTTTTAGAGATTTTTTCATCCACATTGATCAATGTGAATGGAAAAATCTGTGACGTTCATTTTTTCTTTCAGCGCAGAGGCTGAACGGAAAAAAATTCTCATTACCCGTATGGTCAATATAAGGAGAATCGCAAAAACTCCTAATTCTGGCCATACGTGTAATGATTGCGGAGACCCCTAAAATGCCAGGGCAGTGGAAAAACCTCACATGTGACCCTATTTTAGAAAGAAGACACCCCAAGGTATTCCGTGAGGGGTATGGTGAGTTCATGCAAAATTTTATTTTTGTCACAAGTTAGTGGAATGTGAGACTGTAAAAAAAAAAAAAAAAAAAAAAATACCATTTCCGCTAACTTGTGCCAAATTTTTTTCTGTGAACTCGCCATGCCCCTCACGGAATACCTTGGGGTGTCTTCTTTCCACAATGGGGTCACTTGTGGGGTATTTATACTGCCCTGGCATTTTAGGGGTCCTAAAGCGTGAAAATCCAAATGCGTAAAAATGTCCTGTGAAATCCTAAAGGTACTCATTGGTTTTAGGGCCCCTTTGCGCATCTTGGCTGCAAAAAGTGTCACTCATGTGGTATCGCCGTACTCAGGAGAAGTAGGGCAATGTGTTTTGGGGTGTATTTTTATATATACCCATGCTGTGTGTGAGAAATATCGCTGTAAGCTGACAACTTTTAAATTTTTTTATTCAAAGTTGTCAATTTACAGAGATATTTCTCTCACCCAACATGGGTGTATGTAAAAATACACCCCAAAACACATTGCCCTACTTCTCCTGAGTACGGCGATACCACATGAGTGACACTTTTTGCAGCCTGGGTGCGCAAAGGGGCCCAAATTCCAACGAGTACCTTTAGGTTTTACATGGCGGCTCACAATTTAGCCCGCCCAAAATGCCAGAACAGTAAACACACCCCACAAATGACCCCATTTCGGAAAGTAGACACCCCAAGGTATTCACTGAGGGGCATAGTGAGTCCGTCTGAGATTTTTTTTTTTTGCCAGAAGTTATCAGAAATTGAAACTTTTTTTTTTTTTCTCAGAAAGTGTCATTTTCCGCTAACTTGTGAAAAAATGAAATGATACATGAACTCACCAAGCCCCTCACGCGAATACTTTGGGGTGTCTTCTTTCTAAAATGGTGTAATTTGGGGGTATTTATACTTTCCTGACATTCTAGCACCTGAAGAAACATGACAGGTGCTCAGAAAGTCAGAGCTGCTTCAAAATGCAGAAATTCACTTTTTGCACCATAGTTTGTAAACGCTATAACTTTTACCCAAACCAATAAATATACACTTATTGGATTTTTTTTATCAAAGACATGTAGAACAATAAATTTAGAGAAAAATTTATATAGAAATGTAGTTTTTTTGAAAAATTTTACAACAGAAAGTGAAAAATGTCATTTTTTGCAAAAATTTCGGTAATTTTTGATTAATAGCAAAAAAAGTAAAAATGTCAGCAGCAATGAAATACCACCAAATGAAAGCTCTATTAGTGAGAAGAAAAGGAGGTAAAATTCATTTGGGTGGTAAGTTGCATGACGGAGCAATAAACGGTGAAAGTAGTGTAGTGCGGAATTGTAAAAAGTGGCCTGGTCATTAAGGGTGTTTAAGCTAGGGGGGCTGAAGTGGTTAATATGTGCAAATGAACCTCTAGGAGCAACGGGGGCGTTACCATTACACCTGGAGTCTCTGCTCTCCCTGCAGCAGCCGCACCCTCTGTACTTTAATTGACAGGGCCAGACAGGAGTGATCACATTTACTCTGCCTGCTCCTGTTAATCAAAGGCAGTTGCAGAGAGAGCAGAGCCTCTAGGAGTAATGGTAACGCCCCCGTTGCTCCTGGAGGCTCATTTGTATATATCAAAACATCATTTTTCTCGGCAATGCGGACACATATGAGCATGGGACCAACACAGATGTCTTCAGCTGCTAAGTGCACATGTAACCGGTCAGCCAGTGTCATAGGTACAAAGCTGCTGACAGATGCCCTTTAAACGGGACAATAGAAGGGTTTCTTCCCAGCAATCGCTTGGTAGTCAGCGGAGGAGACCACAGTTATCTCCTCCACAGTAGGGGAAGCAGTAATCATTAATGCCATCGCTCGTCCCCATACAGACTTTACACAGCAAGATCTGCTGCCGGCAAATGACAATTTTTGGGTCTGCACAAATAATCCATTACCCAATGAACGAGCGATTAGCTCATTCATAAGGTAATCGGCGCCACCTTTATACAGCCACATATTTGCTAAAGAGCGTTCATATAAACACTCGTTAGCGATTATCTGGCAGATTCTCTTCCTATTACACATAGTGTTGTGGGGCCTTTAGTATCCTGTGTATAGGGGATAACTTAATATAACCCTTTAAAGACTGAGGCAGTAGAAGCATAGGACATTTCAGAAGCTCACATTTCTGGGACCCTAAGGGTCCCTTCCCACGTCCGTAGAATGGGTCCGCATCCATTCTGCAATTCTGCACAATGGGTGCGGAATCATTTATTCTCAATGGGGACGGAAAGGATACGGATAGCACACATTGTGCTGTCCGCATCCGCATTTCTGGTCCGGGGCTCCCGAAAAAAAATAGAACATTGCAGATCCACAATACACTGGGCCGGCACCCCTATAAAAATGCCTATTCTTGGCTGCAATAGCGGACAAGAATAGGCATTTCTGGACGGGTGCCGGCCCGGTGTATTGCGGATCCGCAGTACACTACGGACGTGTGTATGGACCCTTAAGGTAATTCCCATCAATATCCTAAACATGTGGGTTGTGTGCTCAATTGTGTGAAAATGGGGGATCTTAAAGAAGCTCCCTCACTACTAAGGAGATCTGCCATGGAAGATCAATGCTTTGAGTATTTCAGCCAGAAGCTAGGTGAGAACCAACTAGTTATATTCATCTTGTGGGAAGGGCAGGATTAGGACGAGTAATCGGGAAAATATTATTGTAATGCAGGAGATTTCACGGTAAACTGACCAAATTTAACCAGCACCTTTGGGGTTGGAGGGAGTTTAGTCCAGAAGGCGATATTAAAGAGAAGCTGATGACCATCATACACGTTAGGGCTCATTCACATGAACGCATGGATTCCGTTTTGCAGACAGCATATGCGGATCTGCAATAAACGGACACCGTTCCGTGTGCATTCTGCCTCACAGATGCAGACCCATTCACTTTAATGTGTCCGCAAATCAAGAGATGCGGAGCGGTGCGGAACAGAACCCTACGGAGTGCTTCTTTGGGGTTCCGTACCGCAAAAAAAAGAACTTGTCCCATGTTTTTGCGTAACGGAGGGATGCGGAACCATTCAAGTTGAATGGGTCTGGATCCGTTCCCAAAGCCTCACGAACGTTCTCCGTGCATTGGAAACGGGACACATACGTTCGTGTGAATGAGCCCTTAGTCGGTGGTTTTTCATGAGCCTGGACCCTCAAGGATCAATAGATCCTGGCTTTCACATGGCTAGTTTCATGATGAGCAGACCACTCCCATTGAAATCAGTATCATTATTGTTAGGACACTGTTTTACTTCTGCTTGTGATCCGGTCTTGGATTGGGATCTCCATCCATCTCGTTTCCATTCGTTCTCTTTTCCCTTCCACCCATAAAAAGCATCAGCGCTCTACACACAGAACCTAGGACACCACCAAGTATAACTACCAGCCCGGTGACCATTGTCCGCTCCTTCTCCCTCTCTAGATTCATGCTGCTCTCAGGACCATATAGACGCTGCTTCTTCTGTCCCCTTCCCCTGGGCAGGCTGTGGATCCCTCAGTTCCAGGTAACTGTGCGTCTTTCTTGTTTCTAACGCTTGCTTACATCATTGACTGTAAATGACCTCCTGCTCTATGTCCTAGGTGTGAGGAATACGTCAGCCGCGTGCAATGTATGTATCTCTGCTGTCCACACGTCTCCAAATGGAGTCTCCCTGGCTCTGTTGCTGGAATCCATGAGCTGCCCCTCTGCGATACCTTCTGTGATGAATGGTAAGACGCCGGCCCGCTCCTCTCACGTACATTTCCATGAGGGACAGTGTCCAGTAGATGTACTGTAGGACATAAGAGGCAGGATAAGGGTACATTCACACGGCAGTGTCGTTAATGCAGTTTTTTTCAAAATCCACGTTACTTCCAGATTGGGTTGCCCCATCCATCTGCCTTTCTATTTATTTTACTTTACGCACTTATATAGCGCTGACATATTCCACAGCGCGTCACAGACATCATCATTGCTTGCTGTCTCCGGTGGAGCTCACAATGTAAGGTTACATTCACATCAGCGGCGGGCGTTCTCTGCCAGAGCAGGCCGCCGGAATACTCCAAATGTGGCACTGACGGATGCAAATGGAATGCCCGCTGGACCCACTAAGTATAATGGGGACTGGCGGAGATCCCGCCGCATATCTGCAAAAATGCCGCTGCACGCTGTGGTTTGGGTCCGGACGATTCTCAACATTCTCTGACGGATCAGGCGGCCGGATCGCACTGCTGTGGATGCAAAAGTACGGCAGTCTAAGTTCCCTATCAGTATGTCTTTAAATCCCCGCAAACACGAGGAGAACGTACAAACTCCATGCAGATGTTGTCCTTAGATTGGATTCAAATCCAGGACCCAAGAGCTGCAAGGCACCAGTGCTAACCACTGAGCTACACATTCTTGTACATAGGGGCAGTATTATAGTAGATATATTCTTGTACATAGGAGCAGTATTATAGTAGTTATATTCTTGTACATAGGGGCAGTATTATAGCAGTTATATTCTTGTACATAGGAGCAGTATCATAGCAGTTATATTCTTGTACATAGGAGCAGTATTATAGTAGTTATATTCTTGTACATAGGAGCATTATTATAGTAGTTATATTCTTGTACATAGGAGCAGTATTATAGTAGTTATATTCTTGTACATAGGAGCAGTATTATAGTAGTTATATTCTTGTACATAGGAGCAGTATTATAGTAGTTATATTCTTGTACATAGGAGCAGTATTATAGTAGTTATATTCTTGTACATAGGAGCAGTATTATAGTAGTTATATTCTTGTACATAGGAGGCAGTATTATAGTAGTTATATTCTTGTACATAGGAGCAGTATTATAGTAGTTATATTCTTGTACATAGGAGCAGTATTATAGTAGTTATATTCTTGTACATAGGAGCAGTATTATAGTAGTTATATTCTTGTACATAGGAGCAGTATTATAGTAGTTATATTCTTGTACATAGGAGCAGTATTATAGTAGTTATATTCTTGTACATAGGAGGCAGTATTATAGTAGTTATATTCTTGTACATAGGAGCAGTATTATAGTAGTTATATTCTTGTACATAGGAGCAGTATTATAGTAGTTATATTCTTGTACATAGGAGCAGTATTATAGTAGTTATATTCTTGTACATAGGAGGCAGTATTATAGTAGTTATATTCTTGTACATAGGAGCAGTATTATAGTAGTTATATTCTTGTACATAGGAGGCAGTATTATAGTAGTTATATTCTTGTACATAGGAGCAGTATTATAGTAGTTATATTCTTGTACATAGGAGCAGTATTATAGTAGTTATATTCTTGTACATAGGAGCAGTATTATAGTAGTTATATTCTTGTACATAGGAGCAGTATTATAGTAGTTATATTCTTGTACATAGGAGCAGTATTATAGTAGTTATATTCTTGTACATAGGAGGCAGTATTATAGTAGTTATATTCTTGTACATAGGAGGCAATTTTTATTAGTAAAAACAAGCAAAAATACAATAATACATTTCAGAATCAGAATGAACAAACAATTATTAAACTGAAATCATACATATCATCAAAATAATAAATTTATAATAACTTTAACTTAAGAGTCCATTGCAAATAAATGGGAAAAAAGATGAATAAATAAACATAATTTAAGGTACATGAACCAAAAATTATTCCAAATATACATTCCTCCATAATTTTTCATTCTCGCCCTTTCTCCTAACCTCTATAGATCTGATCCACCTTAGCTCCGACAGGATGAGGTTTACGGCTTTCTCATGATTGAAGGGCTCACTATGGATGGACACTCTGTTCTTGTATGCCAGTGATAGTATTTAATGGTGGTAATAATCAGATGCATGGTCCCCGGTCAATGTCAGCTACCTGTGATGTCACACCATACACAATGTCAGGGTAGGTTAGAGACTGCAGCCTTGGGATTTTTAGCTTGCTGGTTATCTCCTGCCATATCTGTCGCCCTCCCCAGCACTCGGTTATAAAATGCTGCATAGTCTCCTCCTGCTGACAGCCCAAGGGGCACATGCGATCTGAGACACTTAGGAACTTTAAATTGCCTCTGACAAAAAGCTTCCCATGGACTGACAGCCAGGCGATGTCAAAAACTTTGCAGGAAGCCTTGGTCCGTTGAGGAACCTGAGACTTTTCTGCAAGGTGGCTGTTGTGCAGTCTCTCAGTGCTGGCTGCAAGTTATAGAAGGTCCTACAGATCCTGATATAGAGATCCTTCCTGGTCTTAGTCTCCAGATACACCTTCTCTATTCCCCATTTCTTCACACACTTTAGACCATACTCCAGGTACTGGGGAGGATGCCACGCGTCAACCGACCCCTCTTGAGACTGCCGCCTCGCACCCAAGACTCTGCAAAAGGCAATATCCAGTCCCTGACACTGTTCACCCACAGGGAGCTGCTGTTTGAGTCCAGGCAACCAAAATTAACTTTCAGAAACATGGAGTCAAAGAACACCCTTGGATTTAACATATCCAGCCCACCCTCTCTCCTCTGTAGGTAGGTGATCCCTCTTTTATTGGGTTCAACCTGTTCCCCCACAAAAGTTGGAAGAACAGGCTAAAGAGCCTAGCCGAGAAAGGTTCTGGCAAAGGAAAGACAACAGAGACGTACAAGAAGACGGGGACCAGGTAAGTCTTCAACATAGTAACCCTTTCTCTATAGGTCAGCCTCCAGTTCTTCCATCGCTGAACCTTTGCATTTCCGGATTCCAACTTTTCTTCCCAATTTAGTTTGGCATTATCTTCCCTCCCAAATTTGACCCCAAGGATTTTAATATGGGTGGAGGCCTTTGCAAATTGTGGCAGATCAAAATCTGGATCAGTACTTGAAGTCCAGAGAGCTTGACTCTTCTCAAGGTTGACCAGAGACCCTGAGGCCTCCGAGTAACTTCTGATGGCTGCAGACAACATCTCCACCTCTCGAGGCTCAGATATCACCACAGTCACATCATCCGCATAGGCAACTACTTTCAAAGGCAAGCAGTGGGGGACCGGCACCCCTGAAAATCACACTCCTGCAGTGACCTCAGGAACGGGTCCAAGGCAAACACATACAGCAGTGGACTCAAAGGGCAACCCTGTCTCACCCCTGCCTCTACTTCAAAAGTGTCCCCTTGCCAACCATTGATTAGAGGAAAGCTCTTCGCCTCACAATATAAAGTTTTCAGCCAATCGATGAATTGTCCCGAATACCGTACTTTGACAAAGTGGCCCATAGATAATCGTGATCCACTCTGTCAAAGGCTTTAGCCTGGTCCAGACCTACAACATATCTCCCACACCTCAGAGCTTTACATCTCTCAAACATCTCCCTTATCGAGATGACTGCTCCAGAGATGTTCCGCCCTTTACTGTGCCGAACTGACAGCCTGCCAACAGTGCCCGGGACAAACAGACTAACCTAGAGAACAGGATTTTTGCCAGAATCTTCCTGTCGACATTCAAGAGGGCAATCGGCCTCCAGTTCTTGATGTCACTAGGCTCCTTACCTTTAGACAGCAGAATTAACGAGGACACCCTCATGGACGGAGGCATCAGGTGACTTTCTAGACAATTTTTGTACACGTCCACGAGGATTGGGGCTAAGTGGTCTCTGAACTTCTTATAGAATTCTGCTGTTATACCATCTGGACCTGGTGCCTTCTTCAGATGTAACTGGTCAATGGCCACTTTAACCTCCTCCACCGTTAATTCTGCTGTCAAAGGAGAAAAGTCCACATCGTTAGTATCAGGGCCTGGAGTTGCCTCCAAGAATTGAGTCATCTTCTCTTTATCCAAAACCTTCTTCTGAAATAAGTCAGCATAGTAAGATCTCACCACCCCCAGGATACCCTCCCGAGATTCCTGCAAAACACCCTGGGAGTCAGTGAGACCTGCCACCGATTTATTAGCCACACGCTCCCGACAGTTCTCAAAGGGATCAGGAGCCCCTAAGGTCCCATAATCCCGTTCCAGAACCAGGGAGGTGTACCTGCTGTACTGATACTGCCTTATCTCAGATTTCAGCCGGTCGATCTTTTGTTTTTCATCCCCACCCGCCGAATACAGTGACTCCAATTCTTTCCGCAGCCTGAGATACTGGCTATACTTACTCTTCCCTCTTTTAACTGACAGTCTCTGTAAGAGGGATCTGATCTCCACCTTGACATCCTCCCACCAGTCGGCCACGTTGTTATAAAAGTCCACTCTGTCTAGCTGAACCTGGAAAAGGGAGTGGACACAATCCTGGACATAGAGATCATCCAGTATGCTGGAATTAAGCCTCCATAGCCCCTACCAATATCAGAGCGTCTAGTGGCTCCCAAGCAAAAAAACAAAGCCAGGTGGTCAGAATAGGGGACGACCTTCTCACTTATACCGCTAACATTCTCTGTGGGGTTCACAAACGCCATGTCGATTCTACTGCTCCTGTCAGCACACGAATATGTGAAGTTTGGCTTCCTGCCACCCCATGTGAAGACATCACTTAGGCCAGCCTGCGATATTATGTTACTTAAGACTCTGGAGTCTCTGACCACCGCTCTGCCCGAGGACCGGTCACCTGATGATAAAGTGACATTAAAGTCCCCCGCCATCACCACAGGTATAGAGGTGAAAAGATACTGCTTCACATCATTAAACAGCTGGATTCTCTCAGCCACTGTCTGTGGGCCGTAGATGTTAATAAAGCGGAGCCGTCTACCATGGATGGTCACTTCCAGCACCAGGCACCTTCCCATAGCTACCTCCGTTAACCTGTGCACAGTCACGTCATTGGTATTAAATAATATGGCCACCCCGGCATAAGGCTCCACAGCCAGCGACCAGTAAGAAGGACCAGACCGCCATTCACTCTCAGCCTCACGTAGATGCCCCAAGGTGTTCAAACGCGTCTCCTGCAGAAAGATGACATCTGCATCCAGGTATCTGAGGTGATCGTATACCGCGTGTCTGGTCCTTCTTACTTTGATGCTGTTCACATTGCTCGAAGCAACTTTTAGAGAAAACCCAGCCATCACAAGACAACAGAGAAAGAGCAGATAAGTGACTCCCATCATCATAGGTCAGGATCAGAGGCTTCCTGCCGACCACCAGTCTCCATATCTGACTCTACAGGGGCTTCTACAGGAGGGGGCTTCTTCTTTGTTGGGGGTCCCCTGTGTCTGCCTCACACTCCTTATCTATTCTCTGTTGCTCTTGCTCATAATCCCCATCAGACTCGGATAACGCCTCATATCTGTTTGATAGGACCATGACTCCTGCCCCGGTACTGACTTTTTTCCTGGTGTTTTGGCCCAGGTTATGTTCCTCCTCGGACTTACGGGAAGACTTATCTTTCTTCCTCCTTTTGTTCCTCTTGGCCTCTTCACATACAGAAGGTGATACAGAGGCGGCTGCCTGAGGCTGGTCCTGAGTGACCACTTCCATGGTGCCCTGAGTGTTCTCTGAAGGCTGAGGTTCGGGTGTTGTCTCACCTGACCCCTGTTGTACCTCGTGCCTCGTCAGTATGGTCCCTGACATCAAAGCCTCCTCCTCTATAGCGTCTGCGGCCTCCACTAACTCCTCATCTGGAAGCTCCCTGCATACGTTATGCCAGGCATCTGGGCAATCCTTATGTGAGTGGCCTATCTGTCCGCAGAGATTGCACCTAACGTTCTTACACGTGGCACTCAGATGGCCGAGCTCACCGCACAGGTTGCACTTGACCACTGTGCACACATTTGCCACATGACCGACCTTGCCACACTTGAAGCACTTTCTAGGTTGCCCAGGATAGAAACAGACGCCCTTCTCTCTACCAATGAAGAAGGAGTTAGGGAGATGTAAGGTGATGTTATTGTGCTGGCGCAGCTTCACCAGCACCTTCCACCCCCCGTCCAGACACCATCATCGTCCCTGTTCTTGGTGAGGTCGGACACGAGGTCGCAGTGCCTCCGGAGCCACACCACAATGTCCTGGGGAGGAACAGATTCATTCCAGAAAATAACATTCACAATAACAGTGTCTGGCTTGGAAATGGGAATGAAAATGAATTTATTCCAGCCCTCGGTGTCCCTAACCCTGGCAAAGTTTGCCCAGAACCTATCCAGACTAGACATAAGCTTAAAGCTGACATCATAGCCCTGCCTGTCTGGTAGATTTATCACGGCCAGGATGTCCTCTGGAGCAAACCCCATCTGGTGGCACAGAAGTTCCTCACCACAAACCTCCTATCGGGGAGGTCTTCTTTGGTGCCTCGGTGTTTAAACCTCACCACGTTCCTCCTCTTAAACGCCTGGCCTGTATAGCCTGCACTGGAGGTGAAGGATGGAGCGCCGCGGCTCCAGGCATTTCTGGGGGTTCCTGACGGGGCTCACTACCCTGAGTATTCGGGCGAGTGTCTCCACTAGAGGGACCTGACGGGGGTCACTACCCTGAGTATTGGGGTGCAGTGTCTGCACTAGAGGGGCCTGATGGGGGATCACTTCCTGAGTATTGGGGTGCACGTCTGCACTAGAGGGGACAGTCTCATCCGATGTGGGTTGTGTTAAGGGGGAAATTACAGACATCATTCTGTACACATTCCTGACCGCCATCCACCTCTATGTCCTCCTCAGATGGCTGCATATCCCACACAGACTGTACAGTATCCCCAGCCCCGACCCCTCAGATACATTATCAATGTCCCCGGCCTGTACCCCAGTAACAGAGCTCTCCTGCATCGCCGCATCACCCTGAACCATGGATACATGTCCACTGTCCTGCTGTTGGGCTGGCTCTGCTGGGACTTGTGGTGCCACAGCTTCATGATGTTGCTCAGGGACAGCTGAAGGTGCTTGCGGCTGCACTTGCCCACCTCCCTTCTGGAAAGAGAAACTTGCAGGTTTCAGTATAGGTTGTGTCACACGCCGGGGCTCCTCTGGGGACACGGACCCTGATTGTGCTCTAGAGGAGCGGGATCCAGAGTCACTGTTCTGTCTCTGCTGTGAGAAGCGTTCCTGGTTCCTGTAGGACTCGGCCAGGGGCCCCATCCTCTCCAGGACACAGTCCATCTCCTTCACCACCTGTGCCAGCTCTATGCTCAGTGAGTGCAGCTTGGTATCATACAAGGTGTTACTATCGGGTGCGCAGTTTTCAGGTTATATACACAGTCTATCTGCATCTGCAGCAGTTGTTTGTGGTGCTTTAACTCCCCATTCTCCTTACCAGAGCCGGGATCTCCTCCGCCATCTGCAGCTCAGGTGCTCGTATGGTCTCCTTCACCTGCTGTCCTGGTCGGGGCAGGGGTCCAGGCTGCGTGGATTCACTGGTCTCCTGCAGCTTTGCCTTTCCAGCGTTACCGCTAGTACTTGCAGTTGCATCTGCTGAGGCCTGTTCACACTTTGCAGTGTTTGTACACATGGCATTCCTGGTTACCTGTAGAGGCATTGCTGCAGATCTGGTGCGGCCTTGGCAGGCCATGCTGGAAACCACAACTTGCTGTTTCAGGTTTTCTTGCAATGTTTGTTTCTCCAGAGATGTCCGTCTCTGTCTGTGTGCAGGAGAGGGAGCTGCTCACCTGCTGCACGGCCTGTGCTCATCACCCCTGCACCTTGCTGGCTGGACTTGGGATCCGCTTGCATCTTCACTGCACTCACTTTCTTCTCTTCTTCTTTCTTCAGAACAACATTTCTTTCATTCTGCTGCTGACTGGAAACTTTGGGATTAGTATCCACTTTAGAAATAGTTTGGGAGTTTTCTCCCAGTGTAGGCCTGGAAGCCTGGGCCTTGCTGAGGGAAGTTCCCCGCCCGGGCTGGCCACACCCTGGGCTCTGGACAGACATCCACAGGCTCAGGAGAGCTACTCACACACGTCCTCACAGCTAGGAGGCAGTATTATAGTAGTTATATTCTTGTACATAGGAGGCAGTATTATAGTAGTTATATTCTTGTACATAGGAGGCAGTATTATAGTAGTTATATTCTTGTACATAGGAGCAGTATTATAGTAGTTATATTCTTGTACATAGGAGCAGTATTATAGTAGTTATATTCTTGTACATAGGAGCAGTATTATAGTAGTTATATTCTTGTACATAGGAGCAGTATTATAGTAGTTATATTCTTGTACATAGGAGCAGTATTATAGTAGTTATATTCTTGTACATAGGAGGCAGTATTATAGTAGTTATATTCTTGTACATAGGAGCAGTATTATAGTAGTTATATTCTTGTACATAGGAGCAGTATTATAGTAGTTATATTCTTGTACATAGGAGCAGTATTATAGTAGTTATATTCTTGTACATAGGAGCAGTATTATAGTAGTTATATTCTTGTACATAGGAGCAGTATTATAGTAGTTATATTCTTGTACATAGGAGGCAGTATTATAGTAGTTATATTCTTGTACATAGGAGGCAGTATTATAGTAGTTATATTCTTGTACATAGGAGCAGTATTATAGTAGTTATATTCTTGTACATAGGAGCAGTATTATAGTAGTTATATTCTTGTACATAGGAGCAGTATTATAGTAGTTATATTCTTGTACATAGGAGCAGTATTATAGTAGTTATATTCTTGTACATAGGAGCAGTATTATAGTAGTTATATTCTTGTACATAGGAGCAGTATTATAGTAGTTATATTCTTGTACATAGGGGCAGTATTATAGTAGTTATATTCTTGTACATAGGACAGTATTATAGTAGTTATATTCTTGTACATAGGGCAGTATTATAGTAGTTATATTCTTGTACATAGGAGACAGTATTATAGTAGTTATATTCTTGTACATAGGAGCAGTATTATAGTAGTTATATTCTTGTACATAGGAGCAGTATTATAGTAGTTATATTCTTGTACATAGGAGCAGTATTATAGTAGTTATATTCTTGTACATAGGAGCAGTATTATAGTAGTTATATTCTTGTACATAGGAGCAGTATTATAGTAGTTATATTCTTGTACATAGGAGCAGTATTATAGTAGTTATATTCTTGTACATAGGAGCAGTATTATAGTAGTTATATTCCTGTACATAGGAGCAGTATTATAGTAGTTATATTCTTGTACATAGGAGGCAGTATTATAGTAGTTATATTCTTGTACATAGGAGCAGTATTATAGTAGTTATATTCTTGTACATAGGAGCAGTATTATAGTAGTTATATTCTTGTACATAGGAGGCAGTATTATAGTAGTTATATTCTTGTACATAGAAGGCAGTATTATAGTAGTTATATTCTTGTACATAGGAGCAGTATTATAGTAGTTATATTCTTGTACATAGGAGGCAGTATTATAGTAGTTATATTCTTGTACATAGGAGGCAGGTATTATAGTAGTTATATTCTTGTACATAGGAGGCAGTATTATAGTAGTTATATTCTTGTACATAGGAGCAGTATTATAGTAGTTATATTCTTGTACATAGGAGCAGTATTATAGTAGTTATATTCTTGTACATAGGAGCAGTATTATAGTAGTTATATTCTTGTACATAGGAGCAGTATTATAGTAGTTATATTCTTGTACATAGGAGCAGTATTATAGTAGTTATATTCTTGTACATAGGAGCAGTATTATAGTAGTTATATTCTTGTACATAGGAGCAGTATTATAGTAGTTATATTCTTGTACATAGGAGCAGTATTATAGTAGTTATATTCTTGTACATAGGAGCAGTATTATAGTAGTTATATTCTTGTACATAGGAGCAGTATTATAGTAGTTATATTCTTGTACATAGGAGGCAGTATTATAGTAGTTATATTCTTGTACATAGGAGGCAGTATTATAGTAGTTATATTCTTGTACATAGGATGCAGTATTATAGTAGTTATATTCTTGTACATAGGAGCAGTATTATAGTAGTTATATTCTTGTACATAGGAGCAGTATTATAGTAGTTATATTCTTGTACATAGGAGCAGTATTATAGTAGTTATATTCTTGTACATAGGAGCAGTATTATAGTAGTTATATTCTTGTACATAGGAGCAGTATTATAGTAGTTATATTCTTGTACATAGGAGCGGTGTAATAGTAGTTATATTCTTGCACATAGGAGCGGTATTATAGTAGTTATATTCTTGCACATAGGAGCGGTATTATAGTAGTTATATTCTTGTACATAGGAGGCAGTATTATAGTAGTTATATTCTTGTACATAGGAGCAGTATTATAGTAGTTATATTCTTGTACATAGGAGGCAGTATTATAGTATATTCCTGTACATAGGGCATTCTTGTCAGAGGTGTTGTGGAAACGCTTTCTGCATGACATCTGTTTAGGATACAAGTAAATACAGTAACTCGTTACCTACACAGAATCTGTAAAACCATCAGCAGAACACAAGTGCACCCTGTATATGATCTATAGAGCATTAACTACAGGCTGTAATAAAACAGTAAACAGTCTTAGATCTGCTGACAAATAGGAGGGGAACAGCCATGAATTGGAAGTGTCTGCAAGTGTGGAAGTTGTTTTCTGGATTAAGGAGATTATGTTAAATACAGTTTATGTTATATGGTAATTACTGTGTAAGCAGAGATTAAGCTACACCGCTCACCCATTCTATGATGCCATATTCCTTTTCCCTTACAGGTATGATGCATGTAAAGAAGATTTAATATGTTCAGAAACTACAGACCTCAAAAGAAACTGCAGCAGAGGCTGCATTACATACAAACAGGTGGGTGCATGTACCCCAGACAGAGACACATTTATATTCCCATCGCACTCGGCCATTTCCCATCTCAGGAGTACCACTGCGTGCGGGCAGGCTCCGGCACCAGAAACTATTAGCTAACCATTTTCAGCCTCATCATCTCCAAAGGAAAAAATAAATCCTAACATGCAGCATGTAGGTCTGTGTGATTCCATTAGGCCGGGTTCACATCACTGCTTCGTGTTCCGTTCTTCTGATGAGTCAGAAAATCAATAAGTAAAAAAACAGATTCTGGATTTTAGGCATCCGTTTTAGCCATTTCCGTCTGAAATCTGTTATTTTAGACGGAATAAACACCCTGCATGCATGCCTTTTTTCCATCTAAAATAACGGATTTCAGACAGAAATGGCTAAAACGGAAGTCAAAGATGCATGAATGGACATAATGGATGCTTAAAATACAGGATCTGTTTTTTTTTCTTTATTTTTCTCAGAAGAATTGAAAAATAAACGGTGATGTCAACCCGGCCTTATCCTAAAGCAATCCTTTTGTGAGTGGCACTTATCCCAGCTTGAGGACGGGGTGGTCTGGACCACTGATCCTATTAGGGTCTTGGAATTGCAAAAGCCCTTTCTATCCCATCAGTGTGAAATGCCTCTGTCCACCTTCTGCACAGTGTAGACTGGACGCTGATCCCACAGAATCCCTTTTAGTTTTTTTTTAGTTTTTTCCTGGTGTTTGTTTAGGGTTTCGCAGTTTTTGGTGCATTTCTTTGGCTTGCGGTTTCTCTGTGTTTTTTTTGTTAGGAAGGTTGTATAGAAGTCTATGGGAAATAACGCAGGACAAATAGGCCTTTTTTTTTTTACATAGTGTTTTTTTGGGTTAGTGGCAGGTTTTTTGAAATTTCAGCATGCTATGGGCCTGATCTTTTTTCTTTCATAGCTTTAAAAAAAAAATACATTTTTGCACAAAATGTGCATTTTGAAAGGCATTATTGTACCAATGTATTTTCCTCTATAGAAAATTTAAAAAAATTAACAAAAAAAAGGGCTCATGCACACAAACGTTTAATTTTTTCGTTTATGTTTTTTGCATTCCTTTTGCGTATGACAACGCCCTAGAGCAGGCATGTCCAAACTCTGGCCCTCCAGGTGTTGCAGAACTACAACTCCCATCATGCCCTTCTGTAGGTTGATAGCTGTAGGTTGTCCAGGAATGATGGGAGTTGTAGTTTTGCAACATCTGGAGGGCCGGAGTTTGGACATGCCTGCCCTAGAGGAACACTCTGGGATTAGAAACTATGGGAAACTACTTTTCGACCACTAAGGGGAGGTTGTATGCAGTAAGCTCTTCAGCTCCCTCTAGTGGAAGCCAGCATGTTGTCTTTCAATCTGATGTAAATATACTGCTCCCAAATCCCATGTATCAGAAAAACAGGTTTCCGACTACAATAAAAATTTGCATTACAATTTTGCTTAAAAAAAAAAATAATAATCTGTGGTACAACGTAAATGCAAGTATGCTAGTACTGTTTTGTCATTGGCAGAGATATATCTGGACAAGAAATGTAGCAATGGCTTGGCTGTGTGCATTTGTCTGGAAATAACAGTTATTAATACAAGCAAGAGTTTGTGCTCAATTCAATTCCGGATGTCATTTGTTAATAAACCAATATCCCAATGATTCCCTTGCAGAAATTTGGATCAGGAGATCAGATGTGTGACACCATCTGGAAACATTCATTTGTAAAAATGACCGAGCGATGCTTCTGCATCACCCCTCCAGGAGAAGGAGCTGATGCTGCACAGCTAGGCTCCACCCATGCAGAGCTAGACCACACCCAGGAAGGGTCATCCGGATATCCAGAGATGTGTTTTCAGGACCCTCACAATATTCCACGGGTGAAAAGAGCTTTGCATAAGAGAAGTATCCAACTAGACCTGGATGGTAGTGGCAGCGGTAACGGCGTTTAATGGAAACCACGTTCCGTGTTGCAGTCTCACCCACCTCCCCATTTCCTTCCCCAATACCAGTCCCCTAAAAGACCTTCGCATTGCCTAAAGTTTTACCAAAATTGAAGACAAGATGGACCTGACAGGACTCCAGCAGCAGAACCAAGACACATCTCTGCAAGCACAATCTCAGCCAAAGAGCTTTTAATCATACATGCCAATGCTCTGTGTGACCCCCTACTGCCCATTCATAGACCCCCCCCCCCCCCCCACCCCACTACCCAAGCAATCTCTTTGATCCTAAATTTTCACCAGCGAGCAGAGGTGGCCTGTAAAATGATGTTTGGAGGGAGGTACATACCTCCCTCAAAGCAGAAAGTATTAATAAACACATATATAATTGAAGTATGCTTCTGTCAAGCTTGGTCTTTTTCTAGTAAGCCTTGTCAGACATCCCACAGTGATCCTGGCCGGAACACCCTCGTAACAGGGCTGGTTGTGCATAGAGGTGCGAATTCAAATGGCAGATTTTGCCGTGGGACAACCCCCTTAATTCTGTCGGCCACAGTTACGCCAGTCTGAGAAAAGATAGTTGCAGTGATTTGTACTATTAAAAAGTCTCTTAACAAGTTTAGTACATGAGACCTGAAAATCAAAAAATGAAATTCAAGCTGACTGTGAGGCGTAGCTTTGAGCAAAATACTTGTCCCTATGAACCCGGCTGACCGGTTACATGTGCGCTTAGCAGCTGAAGGCATCTGTGTTGGTCCCATGTTCATATGTGCCCCATTGCTGAGAAAAATTTAGTTTTCATATATGCAAATGAGCCTCTAGGAGCAACAGGGGCGTTACCGTTACACCTAGAGACTCTGCTCTCTCTGCAACTGCCGTGCCCGCTCCACTTTGATTGACATGACCAGACAGTGTAAATGTCATCACGCCTGGTCCTGTCAAAGTGCTGAGGGCGTGGCAGTTGCAGAGAGCAGAGCCTTTAAGTGTAAGGGTAACGCCCCCGTTGCTCCTAGAGGCTCATTTGCATATATTAAACATCATTTTTCTCAGCAATGCGGGCACATATGAACATGGGACCAACACAGATGTGTCTGTCAAGAGCACATGTAACAGGTCAGCCAGTGTCATAGGGACAGAACTGCTGACAGATGCCTTTTAATAAACCTGTATAAAATCTGAAGAACACATCCGCTATGCAAAGATCAATGCAAAAAAAAATAAAAAATCCCAAACTGACGAATGACATGCTTTTAGACTTTTTGGTGCAGTTTACACCAGAAACTGGAGCACACTATTGCTATGTCCATGCAGGGGACAAAAATATATTAAAAATTGTCAAATTTTTTAATATAAATTTTGTACAAAATAACTTTGCAGGTGTTATTCTCACACACGTAAGAATGCCAAATTTGATGTCACTATAGGGCTGAGAACAAAGGGATTCATTTACGATCAGAAATATTTCTGGTGCAGATTGCGGCACAAAGGTTATTTGCACCTCAATCTGCGACTTTTCCCAGCTCACGCCAGGACTAAAAAAGTGGGCGTGCGTGTGCGGCCAAGCAGGCCTGTCTCATTCATCATTTTCTACGTCTGTTTTAGGCATAGAAAATGGTCTAAATGTAAACTAGCAAGGAACTCTCTTACATTTAGAACTGGCGATGGAAACGTCAAAATTATTTAAACAAAATGACCCTCAAAGTCTATATTTTAGTTTTACATATATCCCCTCCCCTTAAAAAGGTCAACCCAAGGTAAAAACTTACCATCTCTCCACAGGATTGGTGATGAGAGTCTGACCACAGGTGACCGCCACCGATCATGAAAATGGGGATCCTGGGGCAATGCTGTCCACGGAGAACTCAGTACTGCTTCCCCTTCATTCTCAGGATCGATGGGGGTCCTAGAAGTCAGATGCCACCACTTTTGTAGTGTCCTATTGATATTTGCCTCTCGGTTGTGTCTGATGTTAAAGGGATGTTCCAAGTAGGGGGTCAGCAAGTACAACTCCTAGTATACTCCACTCAAATCTATGGGAGTTCTAAGAACAGCCGAGCAAGTGTACATGATAGGAGTTGTAGTTTTACAATAGCTGGAGTGCCTGAGGTTGTTTCACCCCCGCTTTAGTAGCTGGGAATACACCTTTTAATGTTAGACACAGCCTAGATGAAAATATCCATAGGGCCGGGGTGGAATAGACAGAAACCTGCAGCCGGGGGTGAGTGATGTATGATTGGGAAAGACAAATGTTCTGCATGGTAGGTGTGTAGTATTGCCAATGCAACAGAATGTTATACTTATGCATGTGGGTGTAGACAGGAGACCTCTTTTTTTGGGGGAAAAGGGGGCTTTTTATGCAGTCTGCGTCCTTTCTGCACACCTCTGAGCTCCTCCTGCACAGGGAACCCCTGTGACATCGATTATGTAGTCATGCCGAAATGCAGAAGCAGTGATTCTACTATCGGAAACGCTCTATATGAGGGCGGTGTTTAAATCATTTCCGTTTTTATCAAAGCACAGCCCGATCCTGCACTGTATGCAGGAGTGCACAGCCCGATCCTGCACCGTATGCAGGAGTGCACAGCCCGATCCTGCACTGTATGCAGGAGTGCACAGCCCGATCCTGCACTGTATGCAGGAGTGCACAGCCCGATCCTGCACCGTATGCAGGAGTGCACAGCCCGATCCTGCACTGTATGCAGGAGTGCACAGCTCCACCGAAGACGGCACTTACATGAACATGTTCCTGGCACATGTCCGGGAAGAGGTTACAAAATTACACAGTACAGAAATAGGGACCTTTTAGATTAAAATATATACCGTGCCTCGAAAAAGTACTGATACCCTTTGAACTTTTCCACGTTACACACAAACATACATGTATTTTATTAGGATTTTATGTGACAGAACAACACAAAGTATCAAATATGTGTGAAGTGAGAAGACAGTGATGCATGGTTTTCATCTGGGAAGTGTGGTGTACATTTGTATTCGGCCCCCCTGAGTCAGTACTTTGTAGGACCACCTTTCACTGTGATTCCAGCTGCAGTCTTTTGGGGATGTCTCTTGCAGCTTCATACATCTAGAGGCTGAATTTTTGCCCATTCTTCTTTGTACAATAGCCCGCGCTCAGTCAGATTGGATGGAGAGCGTCTGTGAGCAGCAATTCTCAAGTCTTGTCCCAGATTCTCATTGGGATTTAGGTCTGGACTGTGACTGGGCCATTCTAACACAGGAATATGCTTTCATCAAAACCAGTCCATTGTAGCTCTGGCTGGATGTTTAGGGCCGTTGTCCTGCTGGAAGGTTCCGCCCATCTAGTCTTTTGCTGCCTCTACCAGGTTTGCCCTGCATTTAGCTCCATCCATCTTCCCAAAACTCTGACCAGCTTCCCCGTCCCTACTGAAGAACAGCCTGCCCACAACATGATGGCACCACCACCATGTGTCACAGATGGTGTCTTTAGAGCTATGTTCAGTGTTACTTTTCCACCAGACTTCGCATTTTGCATTTAGGTAAAAAAGTTCAACTTTGGTCTCATCTGACCAGAGCACCTTCTTCCACATGTTTGCTGCGTCCCCTAAATGGCTTATGGCAAACTGCAAACGAGACTTCTCATGGCTTGCTTCCAAAAATGGCTTTCTTCTTGCCACTCTTCCGTAAAGGCCAGATTTGTGGAGTACAGGACTAATAGTTGTCCTGTGGACAGATTCTCCCCCCTGAGCTGTGGATCAACTGACGTTGCTCAGCTGAAAATTAATTTGCAAAGAATCTACCATCAGTCTTCAGTGAAAAACAGACACACCACGGATGCCATGCGTGTTGTGTCCGTGATTTTTACAGACCCATAGACTTCTATGCGCCTGCTTGGTCCACATCATGTATCAAAGTAGTGCATGACTCTGTGATTATTATTTTTTTTTTTTTAATGATCCACAGTCAGTGAAAAAATATACTGAAATGTGAACAGACATTTAAATCAATAGGTACGTTAGCTGTCCATAAAAAAGGTGGACAGCACACATTCAGGAAAAACGGAAATGTGGACGAGGCCTAATTGTTATAGGTGTGGTTCCCCACAAGCCGATTTTTGGCATCGAGTATGAATGTAGTTATGTGAGTTCATTCTGGAAGGAGCTAGTAGATTCCCTTTCAAGAGTCCCGCTGGACCCAGCCCCTCCTGGTTTGTCTCTTGGGCATCTTACCCAAGGAATTATGGCCGCGCCATGATAGAAGCTTTTGGGGGGGAAACATGGTTTATGGCCCGCAAGGCGATAGCTTTGCAGTGGATGGGTGGAATCACCCTCCCAAGCTCATTTAATGGAAAGCCTTATTAAATCAGATTGTGAGGTTTGAAAATGATGCATTTAAAACAGAGGTTGTCAGCAAAAAAAATGTTCATACTTTGAGTTAATCTATCACATAAAATCCCAATAAAATACACTTAAGTTTGTGGGTGCAAGTTGAAAAATGTGAAAAAGTTCATGGGGTATGAATACTTTTGCAAGGCACTGTATTATACATTCATACAACCACACTGCAAGATATCAAGAGTCTACAAATTAGATTTTATTTAAACGAATAATTGAAAAGAAGTCATTAAGGGGTTCTCTGAGATTTTGATACTGATTGCCTATCCTCCGGATAGATCACCAATATCTGATCGGTGGGGGTCCGACTCCTGGCACCCCTGCCGATCTAGCTGTTCGAAGAGGCTGCGGCATTCACCGGACTCTATTTAGGCCAGTGACGTCACGTTCATCAGTATTGGGGCCAAGTGAACGGAGCTGAGCTCCAATACCAAGAACAGCCGCTATCCAATGGACAAGGAGGCTGCGGCCTCCACAAACAGATGATTGAATAGGTCATTAAAATCTGAATCTCCGAAAACTCCTTTAACTAAAAAGACATCATATATAGCAGCGATGCCCAACCTGCGGACCTCCAGCTGTTGCAAAACTACAACTCCCAGCATGTCTGGACAGCCTACCGCCGTCGGTCTACAGCAGGTCATTGTGGGAGGTGTAGCTTTGCAACAGCTGGAGGGCCGCAGATTGGGCATCCCTGAGATAGATAGATATATATATATATATATCTCTAACAAACGAGGAGCTCATAGAACATGGCCGCACGCTCTTACACTAGTAGAGATCCCTCAACTTCACCTTGAACAGTCAACAAATTGCTGTCAAATGCAAAATGAAGGGGACAAGAGTACTACAGCCCTAGCCAAACTCATCCAAGAGAAGGCAAATGCCGATGGGAGTGCAGATTTAAAAGAGAGAATTGCTTCTACAATGCTATCCGTTTGCTTTCCGCACCCCGATGTCACACAGACGGTACACATCTTGCAGACCATAAAATACATACGGTAGTGTGAATGTACCCTTAATGGTCAGAAAACCAAATCTATGCCTGTTAGGAGTAGTAAATGTGGGCCAATGTTTAGATAAAAAAAAAAAAACAACATGGCTGCCTCCTTTCAGAAAGAGGGTCACGGTTGTCCAAGGTCTGGATGGGATACGTGGCTGTGGCGCAATACCAGACAATGGACAGGAGCGGTTCCGTTTCTGGAGGAAGAAAGCAGTTTATAATAGGGTAGAGGTTTGATTGCTTTTAGGCAAATTTCCCCCCTTTCAAATGAGGAGGGGGGAAGCAGTATTTTGAGATGACACTAATGTGTTGCCAGGCCTATGACAGGTAATATTCTTGGGGTACTTCATAGCAAATCTGTTCTACAAATCAACCAGGGGCTCCAGCCGTCTCTCCGTGAAGAACCTGTGACGTGGGGGCTTTGAAGATTCCTTCGAGGCAGCAAAGTAGGAGAGCAGGGAATGCGAGGAAGATTTCCCTGCGTCCTCTTCATCGTCACCCCTGAGTAAAGATAGAACACATATATAAGTAATCCTATACAGACACTGATCAGCAGCACCATTAGAAGAAAAAAATATGCACTCAAGGTTGTGCTCTTCATCAGAAGTGTGGTAGGGGGGGGGGATAGTCCGTACACCCAAATCCTCTTTAGTAGGACACAAGGTCTGTCTGACCTCCCCTCCCCTCATCACCCGGCATAATCTGACACTGCTAATCAGTGTAATTGTTACCAACAAGCAAGGCCATCGCTGACTGAGCAGGAAACTCCTCGCCCACAGTTACTGCACATGTGAGCATCTCAAGGGAGAGGAGCATCTGTTCCTGTAAAGGACCATACTCCTGTACTTGGCCTCTGCTGCCCTCTGCTGGCATGTACAGACATTACCATTAGCAGAGCTAGTGAAAACCGTGGAGAATATTGCTTTAGAAGAAAAAAAATATAGTGTAAAGAGTTAAATTAGAGGAGAAGGAAAGGGTTAAATGTTATTTAATATGTTTAGACTACAGTAATCTATATCCTGATTTACTGAACTCTCCTATGGGGTCCACCTTCTAACACCTCTACACTGGGGTCCATTAAAGGGTTTGTTCACCCCAAAACACCAACTATAAAACAAGGCAAGAAAAGCATTCACAAGAGGAAAAAGGCCCTGACCAGCGCTCCATTGCAGCGTCGGGGCCCCATCCCTGCTCCTTCCAGTACCAGCGAGGGAAGTATGAATAGTCCCATCCGTGATCACGTGCGCTGCTACCCAGACAACCTCACACCTGCGCAACTGCTCCGAGTAGCTGTGCAAGCGCAGAGTCTCTGCTTGTGCTGCAGAGCAGGAACTGTATGCGCCGCTACAACTGGTTCTGGGGTCGGACAACCCCTTTGAGCGCAGCCTTCTACTTACCACGTACTCACCCATACCCATTACACCAGTACCCTCTTCTAGGATGTAACCGTAGATTTAGCACACGCTCTGCGTCAATACTGGTGACAAGAGGGTGCTCATTTCTGTGCACAATCTCACTATGCCCCCTACACCAGCCCCTCTCTCTCTCTCTCTCCACACCTCCTATGCCCACTATAAGGCCCCTTTCACACGGGCGAGTTTGGGGAACGCATTGCACCCGCACTGAATCCGGAACCATTCGTTTCTATGGGGCTATGCGCATGAGCGGTGATTTTCACGCATCACTTCTGCGTTGCATGAAAATCACAGCATGCTCTATATTCTGCGTTTTTCACGCAACGCAGACCCCATAGAAGTGAATGGGGCTGCGGGAAAATCGCAAGCATCCGCAATCAAGTGCGGATGCAGTGTGATTTTCCCGCAAGGTTGCTAAGAGACGATCGGGATGGGGGCCCGATCTTTATTATTTTCCCTTATAACATGGTTATAAGGGAAAATAATAGCATTCTCAATACAGAATGCTTTGTAAAATGTGGATGGAGGGGTTAAAAATAAAGAAAATTAACTCACCTTATCCACTTGATCGTGTAGTTGTGATCTCTTCTTCAAGCATTAGCTGCCATCTAAAGTGATGAAGTCCGGCTTCGGGTCTGGGTACCAAACATGCCGATTTTTCCCACGCGCGTGCAAAACGCATTAAAACGCTTTGCACTCGCGCGGTAAAATCGCGCATTTTCCTGCAACGCTCCCGCCTCTTATCCGGGTGTCAAACGTGACGCCCGTGTGCAAGAGGCCTAAAAGTAAGGTATCCCTGCTCACTTTCCCCACCCTAACCATGCCGACTGTAATCTCTCTCCTCTCCCTACGTCAGTACCGCGCACTCACCATAGCACAGGGGCAGCTTTGCTTTCTAGGATGGACTGCGCAGTGCTCCAGCTGAATCGAACAAACTGGGGATATCCAAATACAGGGTCCAGATGTTTAGCCAGCCATTCTTTAGTCTTTGGGTCTGTTGGATGAGAAAGAATAAGACACAAATGGTTAACCAACAACCTAAAGCCGTATCCTCGGGATTAAAAGCATGAAGTGCCGTTTAGCATCGAGATGACAAATGCACCTTAGCCGCAGGGCCATGTAAACTCACTGCATTGCCACCACTTAAAGCTTCTGTACATTGGAAAAGTCACAAATTACGATGTCACAATTATTCCGATTCTCCCCGTAGGATGCGGTAATGCTGTGATTTTATCAAGCCCAGATGCCATGAGAGATGCGTGCTTGAAGCCTTCAACAACCAATCTCATGCTACACGACAAACCAGGCTGGTGTGATCATCGGTGCCACGTTGCCACGTGTCATCCCAACAAGGGAGATGCTCATAACACTGCGGGGTCCCTGTGTTACATGAGGCCCCTTCATGATAAAAATCCAGAGAGAAGTGTTTTCAGTCTACTGAGGAATGTGCCGATGAATCACGTAACCATGCAGAAAGAGACTGCCGGAATCCAGAAATATCACTTATGTGGCACTGCCTCTATATACACCCTGAGAGCCACAGTCACAGCATGTTGGGGGTTGTAGTTTCAAAACAGCAGGAGATCAGTCCAATATTTGGGCAGATTATCGAGAAGAACGTTACTGCGAAAGCTCCTTCCCGACAATCTAAATGTGCCGCCAATCACCCGATAAACAAGCGAAACGTTTGTCCATTGGGTGATCCTGTTGTTCGGTCAGGCGCATTATCGTTCCTGGGCAGCAGGTCATGCAGTATAAAGAGCGATCTGCGGCACAAGAAACAATGCAGGTGCAAAGGGACGAGCGATCCCTCACCCTTACCCTGGGTTCACACCTGAGCGTTTCTGAGACACGCGTTTTAGTCGCGCGTATTACAGCGCGTTTTTGCAAATAGGAAACGCGCGTCATACGCGCGTTCATGACTCTGGAGACCAATTGAAAAAGGCATAGCTACACTTTAACGCGCGTGTTAAACGCGCGTTCCCATTGAAGTATATGGGTGCAAATGCGACAAAACGCCCCAAAGACGCTCAAGAACTTCTTTGAGCGTAGGGCGTTTTACAGCGCGTTCAAACACGCTGTAAAACGCTCAGGTGAGAACCATGCCCATAGGGAAACATGAGTTTTCTCCTGTTGAGCGTTTTACAGCGCGTTCGAACGCGCTGTAAAATGCGCAAGTGTGAACTGAGGGTTATACTGTGGAGGAGATCGCTGCAAGTAATGCTGCGGTCACCTCCACTGAATAAGAAGCCGACTGTCCGGAAGGAACGCTTCCTCACCGACAATCGGCTTTAAGCTCAGCCCGTGTAAACCCGCCTTTACTGAGGCTCCACGAGGAGTTTCTAGAGATGCCAGAAAATGTTATTTTTGCGTGTTATTCTGGGAAGCCCCCCTGGAGATTCTCTTACCTCACTTTTATTTTTTTTTATTTTTTTAAATCAGATTCCTTTTTATTGAGTTTTATCCAAAAACAAACAAATTGCACATCTATTTTGTTCAGATACTATGCCTCTATTTTGTTCAGATTTTATGGTATTTTATTTCATTTTTAATTTGCACCAGTACAACAGTCTGGTAGTTTCATTTGAGTACACGATTTTATATTATATGATTTGTATATATGTGATACTAATGCGATTGCATTGCGGTTTTTTTACAACGAGATGAATCCCATTCCGGAACGAGAATCCGGTCCATTATTTGAAAACCGCCCTTATTAGTGAACTTAACTATAAAAGGTGACCCACTCAGTCTGCAGACATCACCACTGAAGAAGGGGCGTACCCCGAAACGCGTTTGGTGCAATCTGCAGTCTACTTGAACCCTAAGATTTGTCTCCGGAGACTAAGCCTACCAAGGCTTATGAATCTTATGCCCTCATTCGAATGAAAGGAGTGATCCGCAGCAAGTGCTGTACAATTGCACTCGTATCGATCTTCTATCCAAGGACCTGCGAAAATACCGCCTATCCCAAGTACGTCATAGTCACGTGGATTCAGCCGGTCACGCGATTCAGCTGGTCACGTGAGACGCCGCATCAGACCGAGTAGCCAGCACGGGACGCCGAGCACGGTCCGGTCAAAGATATCAACGGGAAGCGGTAAAGTACTTTAATGGGCACTGTATACATCTACCGATAAGGATATTACGGCACCTTGCTACATATGCTAATACTTATGCGCTCACCTCAGTTCACATCTTGTACTTTAGTGAGTGGAATCACTCCTTGGCAGCGGACTGTTCGTTAGCTCAACGTTATCCCTGGACTTTATTGATTACCTGGTGCATTGCATTGCTGTGTTTACTTTTTTATATTGACTATTTTTAAGTTGTTGTTATTGTAATAAATTCATGTATATCTATCCTGGGTCCATCTGATCCCTGTATTTATGAGTGCCCCCCAATTCTTTTTCTTTTTCAATTTACATTTTCTGGCCTGGGTGTTGCCAGGGGTGAGCATGATAGTATATTGATATACCAAGTGAGCCACTGTTCATTCCTATCACAAATTGCACATCACGTTTACAGTGTCTAAAACAGTTCAGACATATTAGGATATGGTATTGACACGACAATCATAATTGACCAATAAGTAGTACTCAAGTGCTGCCCCCCCCCCGACGAGACAATCACAGTAAGGCTACATGCACATGACCGTTGCCTGCCTCCGCTCCGTCCGCAAAATTTTGCGTCCGTCAAAAAAAAACGGATGACTACCTGTTTTTTTGACGGATCCATTTTTTTCGAAGATCCATTGTAATAATGCCTATCCTTGTCCGCAAACGTCAAAGTCAAAAAAAGCTCTATTTTTTTGACGGACGGTAAACACGGACGCGAAACAAAAACAGTTAACCATCCGCATTTTTTGACGGACCCATTGAAATGAATGGGGAAGCACCCTATCCCTAAAAAAAAAAAAAAATGGAACGGACGCGGAAGCAAACAACGGTCGTGTGCATGAGGCCTAAGGGTCCATTGACACATACGCAAATGGGTCCGCATCTGTTCCGCAATTCTGTGGAACGGATGCGGACCCATTCATTATCTATGGGGCCGGACGTGATGTCCTATTGTTGTCCGCAGCTGTGGACAAGAATAGGCGGTTCTATGAGGGGTGCCGGCCGGGTGTGTTGCGGATCCGTTAATGGACCCTAACAGTTGGCTGCCAGAGATCCAAAAAGAAGAGTAGAAGGCTGCCCCGGGGTAGCAGCAAGGGCCAACCATCAGCACACATCCTTAGGCTACTTTCACACTGGCGTTTTGGCTTTCCGTTTGTGAGATCCGTTCAGGGCTCTCAGAAGCGGTCCAAAACGGATCAGTTTCCATTCTAATGTATTCTGAATGGAAAAGGATCTGCTCAGAATGCATCAGTTTGCCTCCGATCAGTCTCCATTCTGCTCTGGAGGTTGCCTGCAGCGTTTTGCAGTCCGCTTGACGAAACTGAGCCAATCTGGCACAATAGTAAACGGATTCGTCCTCCATTGACTTTCAATGCACTTTATGACGGATCCGTCTTGGCTCTATGTTACAGATAATACAAACTGATCAGTTCATGACAGATGCATGCAGTTGTATTATTGTAATGGATCCGTTTTTTGCAGATCCATGACGGATCCGCCCAAAACGCAAGTGTGATAGCCTTAGTTAGATTTAGGCCTACACCCCAATATCATAACTCCAGGTTTCCTAGTATCATACTCCCCCTCAATTATGGATGCATGAGTCCCCTAGTAAGTGTCGACCACGGACTACAGATTCCAGATCTATTAATCCAGGGACCCCAAATTTCAAGAGGCGGTTTCGCTTGAGATAGCCCCCCCGCCTTTCCAGTCTTATAACAACATTCAGTCTTGCATTGTACTCTGCTACAACAGGAGGCAGTGGTTGTGTCCACTTGGCTGCCAGCGTTTTACCTGCCTGGTACAACATCCTATGTATTCCTATAATAATCGGCATCTGTAGTTGATCAGATTGCCGAGAAGGCATATTTTAGTATCAAGAGGGAAATCTGCGCTCTACACTTTATTGATTAGCTGCATTACCTCACTCCAATATACTCTTATTGCACAGCAGCTCCATAGCATATATAACAGATCAGCCTCTGACCCACTGCATTTTGGACAACAGGAGTCTCCTCTGTATCCAATCTTAAACAGGAATAGCGGGGTTTTATACACCCCATGGATCAACAGGAGTTGGCCTGGGCGCGGCTAAGCTCTATTCAAGTGAACAGAGCTTAGCCACGCCCAGGCCAGTGATACTAGTCGTGACGTCACTGGGCCGGCGGTAAACAGTGGGGAGGCTGCGGTGCTCCTGGAGCGCCGCTGCCTACTCAAACAGCTAATCGGCAGGGAGTGCAGAATTATTAGGCAAGTTGTATTTTTGAGGATTAATTTTATTATTGAACAACCACCATGTTCTCAATGAACCCAAAAAACTCATTAATATCAAAGCTGAATATTTTTGGAAGTAGTTTTTAGTTTGTTTTTAGTTTTAGCTATTTTAGGGGGATATCTGTGTGTGCAGGTGACTATTACTGTGCATAATTATTAGGCAACTTAACAAAAAGCAAATATATACCCATTTCAATTATTTATTTTTACCAGTGAAACCAATATAACATCTCAACATTCACAAATATACATTTCTGACATTCAAAAACAAAACAAAAACAAATCAGTGACCAATATAGCCACCTTTCTTTGCAAGGACACTCAAAAGCCTGCCATCCATGGATTCTGTCAGTGTTTTGATCTGTTCACCATCAACATTGCGTGCAGCAGCAACCACAGCCTCCCAGACACTGTTCAGAGAGGTGTACTGTTTTCCCTCCTTGTAAATCTCACATTTGATGATGGACCACAGGTTCTCAATGGGGTTCAGATCAGGTGAACAAGGAGGCCATGTCATTAGATTTTCTTCTTTTTATACCCTTTCTTGCCAGCCACGCTGTGGAGTACTTGGACGCGTGTGATGGAGCATTGTCCTGCATGAAAATCATGTTTTTCTTGAAGGATGCAGACTTCTTCCTGTACCACTGCTTGAAGAAGGTGTCTTCCAGAAACTGGCAGTAGGACTGGGAGTTGAGCTTGACTCCATCCTCAACCCGAAAAGGCCCCACAAGCTCATCTTTGATGATACCAGCCCAAACCAGTACTCCACCTCCCACCTTGCTGGCGTCTGAGTCGGACTGGAGCTCTCTGCCCTTTACCAATCCAGCCACGGGCCCATCCATCTGGCCCATCAAGACTCACTCTCATTTCATCAGTCCATAAAGCCTTAGAAAAATCAGTCTTGAGATATTTCTTGGCCCAGTCTTGACGTTTCAGCTTGTGTGTCTTGTTCGGTGGTGGTCGTCTTTCAGCCTTTCTTACCTTGGCCATGTCGCTGAGTATTGCACACCTTGTGCTTTTGGGCACTCCAGTGATGTTGCAGCTCTGAAATATGGCCAAACTGGTGGCAAGTGGCATCTTGGCAGCTGCACGCTTGACTTTTCTCAGTTCATGGGCAGTTATTTTGCGCCTTGGTTTTTCCACACGCTTCTTGCGACCCTGTTGACTATTTTGAATGAAACCCTTGATTGTTCGATGATCACGCTTCAGAAGCTTTGCAATTTTAAGAGTGCTGCATCCCTCTGCAAGATATCTCACTATTTTTGACTTTTCTGAGCCTGTCAAGTCCTTCTTTTGACCCATTTTGCCAAAGGAAAGGAAGTTGCCCAATAATTATGCACACCTGATATAGGGTGTTGATGTCATTAGACCACACCCCTTCTCATTACAGAGATGCACATCACCTAATATGCTTAATTGGTAGTAGGCTTTCGAGCCTATACAGCTTGGAGTAAGAAAAAATGCATAAAGAGGATGATGTGGTCAAAATACTCATTTGCCTAATAATTCTGCACTCCCTGTATTCAGAGGATAGATCATCAGTTTAAACAAAGTGCAGAACCCCTTTAATCAGTTATCAGTGAGAGGCTAGGTTACCCATGGGCGTTGCGTTCCCTGTAACAGCAATGGAAAGTATTAGTATTGCCGCTCCTTAACTGTGCGTTGCGTGCCATATAGTGAAGCATATGAAAAGCTTGCTTCTTCACGGTCACCTAACGTGTTCGTTTTGCGGTAACATGAGGCACTGCATGCACTGGCCTTTATTCTTACAGTAGAGAAGTAATTCATTATAACTTTTTGGGAATTGGGACATTTAAACTTGCTTTTTTTTATTTTATTCCAATTTAAATTGAGTAGGAGTCGGAGTCTGTTCATTTTTTGCCGACTCCGACTCAAGGTACCCAAAATTGCCTCCTCCTCCTCCTCCACAGCTCTGGGTAATACTCCGAACATCGTTTCCCCATTGTGCCTTTACCCTAAGAGGAAAGGCCTTCAGAAACTCCCCATGCAATGATTGATAGATTCTCGAGATAGCTCCCCTTACCGATCCTACCGCCACCACAGAGTCAAGCGCCTGATTGGACGTATATTGCAGCGGCAGTATTTTGGATTGGGCGTCTAATGCGTGTCTTATCTGTAAGCACTTATAGATCGAACTCAGAGAACAATTGCTGAAATTGCTTCAGGAGGCCCTGGGAGTCCAATTGTCCAAATCCCTTTCCTTTCCCATAGGGATAATCCCTTCAGTTAGGAAAGTTCTGGTAAGAGAGGGTTGTTCCATTTGGGAGACATATTTAGAAGTCCTGAGACCCCAAGAAGCACTTTAGCCTTAGCCCACACTTGTTGTGGAAATTTTATTATGATGTGTTTTCTAATATTGTCATCATGTCTCTCAGTGTGTAAACCACTGGAAGTGGATATCTTGCTGCGGATATAGAGGCGCAGCAAGCAGTGTCTTCTTGGCGAATGGATGGATGCCGGCTGGGGCCCCCCGCCCAAAGAGCGGATTTATTGGCTTGGCGTGTATGCATTTGTTAAGAGAACGATATACGAAAGGAACGTGCAATCGTTATTTCCAATGTGTCTGATCAACCGCTGGAGATGGTGACGCTGTTCCTATAAGTAGGCCCACATAAGAATCCTGGTGAGTCTTGCTTGGCATTTGATCTGATCGTTGCTGAACAAGATTCCCCCCTAGTGGTGACTAAGAGACATGTTGTGGTATTCTTTCTGTGTGTGTCATCACTTCCTGTATGACTGTAATGTACCTGAAGGGAGTGGTCAGGTGTTGGGCCCGCCCACTTCCTATTTGTTATCCCTTTGGCTATGTAAATAAAGAAAGGGTCAGAGGAGAGGAGTTCTCACCTGGTCCACGATAGAGCAACATGTCTGACTGATTACTGGAATAGTGCGGCCTTGCCTTACACAAAGGAGCTGATCCACGTGCTTGGAAGCGCGGGGTAAAGGAAATTACTATAACATTACTATAACACACTTTCCTGATTAGCACCAAAGTTGGGACAGATCCTAATCTTGGATCCACTCCCCCTTCCATGGCCGCCAGGGGTGGAGAGCGTCCCGATGCCCATTCAACTAAGGCTAGTTTCACACTAGCGGCACAGACCTCCGGCAGGCTTTTCCGTCGGGGGAACAGCCTGTCGTATCAGTCCTGCCGCTAGTGAACGTGTGCCCCTGGACTACCGCTCTGGCCCCATTGACTATCCATTGGGCGGGTCGAAGTACCGGCGGAGGCACTTCAGCGCACGGCGAGGGGTAGCCAGAATAAAACTACGACATGTAGGGGTTGGGCATTGCTAGACCACCGAATTCTTTGTTTCTTTGCAGGGTTTCATATCTAAATTCTACTTCTTTTAGTCTTCCACAACAAAAAACTAAAAACGTGTTGGGTTTTGTAAAAATAATGCATGGGGATCCATACCGGTGAGTTATGAAGTGTATATAGGAGCTGCGGCATTAGCACTATCTTGATCAGATTTCCCCTGCCTACTAGAGACCGTGGCAACTTATGCCAGGAGCAGCTTTAGGGAGCATTCACACGACCGTATTTTTCTTCCGCAATTTTTGTGGACAATGTACAGACCCATTCATTTCTATGGGTCCGCAGAAATTGCAGAATGCCTTTCAGTGTCATCCATGTGCTGTCCGTTCCTTTTATTTTAGAACATGGCCTATACTTGGCCGCAAATTGCGGTCCGTGGCCCACAAAAAGTCAATGGGTCCGAAAAAAACGGATAGCACACGGAAACGCATCCGTATGTCATCCGTTTTTTGTGGACCCCTGGACTAAAAACATTCTAGGAAACCCCATTAAATTAGTCAATTTTAAACCTTCTGGTTTTTTTGTGGACCGTGAAAAACGGAAGACACACGGAAGCACCACGTCCGTATATATAAGTCATACGAAACACACGGATCTGTGATACCCGTAGGCTGTTCAGGCATGCTGGGAGTTGTAGTTTTGCAACAGCTGGAGGGCCACAGTTTGAGGATGCCTGCTCTATGGCAATGGCAAACAGAAGAGGGGACAAAGGACGGCCTTTCCCCTCTCTCTAAGGCCAACGCCGGGGACACGGCCCCACTGACTCGGACTCTAGCCCTGGGCTCATTATAAAGCAGTTTCAACCACTTTGGGAAAGCCAGGCCAAACCCTATCTTTGACATAACTGCCCAAAGGTGCTCCCACTTTTCTAGCCACGCAGCCACTTCTGACATCTTCGCAGCTTGCGTGGCGCCATGTTGTTTGGCCGGCGTAGCAAGGCCGCATTCCTTCCCCTCCTTTTCTTTGGACTTTTGTCACGTGATGTTGTCGCTGGAAGGTGTTGAGTTGCAGGGGAAGCAGTTCCACACAGGCTAGTGGCAAGTTGTCCAGCAAAACAACATGTGAACGGAGAATATACAAGAGACTTAGCCTCTTTCACACGGCCGTAGGTGTCCAGTGCCCGTATTGCGGACTGCATTTGCGGATCCGCAATACGCGGGCACCATTCCATTGTCATTCCGCATCACGGATGCGGACCCATTCACTTCAATGTCCTATCTTTCAGCGGAACGGGCGGATCACAGACCCATTCAAGTGAATGGGCCCGCGATCCGCTGTGGATGCACCACGGTCGGGACACAGACACCTACGGCTATGTGCAAGAGGCCTTAGCCAGGAACTCAACACCATGCGTCTGCTTTCACGCCGGGTCAGCCACGCCCCCTGCTGGTCACTTTCTAATGAAATCTTACCAATGGCATAATCCAATGTGTGATGGTATATGTAATCCCCAAAAGGGTCACCTTTTACAGTAGAACAAACCTTAAAGCCCCCTGCTGCCTCTGGGTAAGCAATAGTGGAGGTGGTGTCTGCTGTGTCCACACTACCCGAGATAATGGCCATCATGTGCCTTACCCACAGAACCACCTCACCAGCTGCGTTCTCATCTGTGCCAGCACAGAACGCATTCAGCGCATGCGTATATACAGGAGAATATGCTGCCTGTCGCCATCAAGAAACCAGCAAGTGGATAAATCGTGTCACTGACATTTACTTGGGAAATATAGACACTTGAGTTGGTGCGGATCCGTCTGTTTATTTGCACAGACGGATCCGCACCTATAATGCAAACGTTTGTATCCGTTCAGAATGGATCCGTTTGCATTAGTTTTAAAGAAAAATGACAAAGTCCAAAACGGATCCGTTTTGAATCACAGTGAAAGTCAATGGGGAACGGATCCGTTTTCAAATGCACCATATTGTGTTATTTAAAATGGATCCGTCCCCATTAACTTACATTGTAATTCAAAACGGATCCGTTAGGCTCCACCTCTTCAGACGGACACCAAAATGCTGCAAGCTGCGTTTTGGTGTCCGCCTCCAAAACGGAATAGAAGCGGAACGGAGCCGAACTGATGCATTCTGAACGGATCCTTATCCATTCAGAATGCATTGGGGCTGAACTGATCCGTTTTGGACCGTTTGTGAGAGCCCTGAAACGGATCTCAGTCCAGTATTCACACAGCAGCAGCGGAGGGTGTTTCCCTATGGAGGAGAAAGCTGAGAGCAACTTCCAACAATCTCAAGTACCCTAACCATGTCTGAATTCTTGCGACTGTTGCTTTTTTTTTTTTTTATCCATAGAAAACAATGACAGAAGTCCTGCGGAGACCTCATATTATTTACATGATCAAAAAGTTTGATTATTAATCTATGGTAAAAGGGATGACGCGTATACAGTCATTGGTGGTGACCCTACTCTTTCCACTACCCGCATCATTTAGGGGGTTATCATTTGTGGCAGGCTCTCTGCAGACCTGCGGCTTTCTTTGATAAGCTCATTACTGAGTAACCTACCAGCTCCCTGTACCAGGATAAAGCCTCTGGCCTTAGATGGGAAAGGAGATTTACGTCTTTACTTAACTGACCATTTGGGTATCCGGAGCCGTAGTCCGCATCGATTTCCCCCAAGTCCTCCAGGAACTTCCAGCCTTTTACCACTCTATCCCTGGCAACCTAAAATATAGAAGAACATGAATGTGAACTCGAGTTATTTTAAATCCAAGTATTATCTGTCAGTAGAAGAGAGCAGTGCTCCGTCACGGAGGAGATCCGCACCCGGGCAGCCACTTCTAGTACAGAGCTAAGAGGCGAGAATGTAATACTACATCTCCCCAGCAGAGGGCCCTGCAAGATAATGGCTGAGCACCGTCTCCAAACACCGTATAGAGATTGCACTTAAGGCTACTTTCACACTGGCGTTTGGGGATCCGCTTGTGAGATCCGTTTCAAGGCTCTCACAAGCGGCCCCAAACAGATCAGTTTAGCCCCAATGCATTCTGAACGGATAAGGATCCGTTCAGAATGCATCAGTTTGGCTCCGTTCCGCCTCCATTCCGCTCTGGAGGCGGACACCAAAACGCTGCTTGCAGCGTTTTGGTGTCCGTCTGATGAAACTGAGCCAAACGGATCCGTCCTGACTTACAATGTAAGTCAATGGGGACGGATCCGTTTTCTCTGATACAATATGGCACAATAGAAAACGGATCCGTCCCCCTTTGACTTTCAATGGTGTTCAAGACGGATCCGTTTTGCCTATGTTCATGATAATACAAACGGATCCGTTCTGAACGGATGCATGCGGTTGTATTATCAGTGCGGATCCGTCTGTGCAGATACATGACGGATCCGCACCAAACACCAGTGTGAAAGTAGCCTAATACGGGCAATAGTAACATTCATCTCTACCGATATACAGTGTGCAAGAGGTGACGTCTCCCCCTAATGTGAAATAGCAGAACTACACAAATCAGAAAGGGCGGATATTCAGCAGTACAGTTCTTACTAGTGGCTTGTATGAACACTCCCTCCATGTCTTAGGAATTTAATAAACATCCCTGCCTCCCCCTATAATCATAGCTTTATGTCACGTACCTCCATTGCTGAGACCTTGGGTGGGGGGGATCTACACATATCTGATGACTATACGACGGTTCATGTTATTCAGAACAGGGCGGCCGGATCCCTTACCTTTGCACAGATACTTGCTGCACTGACCACAGGGAAAAGGGAATCAGCTTTGGGCTTCACAGTCACTTCTATTCCGGGGAAAAGCTTACTCAGTTTTTCTTGATATTTATCAGCAGGACCCACAGTATCCACGAACACCTGTAGGAGGAAGACGTGTAAGAGTTATAATCAAAAGCCAAAAGGAACGGAGGGTAGAGAATAGGCCTGCACGATATATCGCCAAAGCAATCGTATCGCGATAATCGACCATTGCGATATGGCAATTTAGCCGACCCAAAAATGCTGCGATTACCCCGCCCCGTGGCGGGTGTATCAGCTGAGAGGGAGGAGGGGCTGGGGGTCGGCATCTGGTTTTATAATGATAGCGGGGCCGTGCAGTGACTGTATTCTACTACACGGGCCCCGCTCACTGTATACAATCTTATCTATAATTGTAGGGATTGTTAATACATAAAAATCCTGGCTAATCAGCGCCTGTATTACTTACAAGCGCTCGCAAGCAGGGAGGAGGGGCGCTGGCAGCGCGAGTCACTACGTCATGCGCCCGCGCCGCCTGCTTCATTCATAAAGTGGGCAGCACAGGCGCGTGACGTAGTGAGTCACGCTGCCAGCGCCGTCCTCCCTCCTCCCAAGCGCTTGTAAGTAATACAGGCGCTAATTACCCAAGATTTTTATATATTAACAATCCCCATAATTATAAATAAGATTGTATACAGTGAGTGGGGCCCGTGTAGTAGAATACAGTCACTGCACGGGCCCCGCTGTCATTATAAAACCCGATGCGACCTCCACCCCCTGTATTGGGGGCCATTCACACTACAGGGACACTGTTATATTGGGGGGGGTGGATCTGTGGATGACACATAGCATAAGATACGATATGTGTCACCCACAGATTCCCCCCCCCCATAATAGTGTCACCCACAGATACCACCCCAAGACCCCCCCATGACAGTGTCACCCACAGATCCCCCCCCCATAATAGTGTCACCCACAGATCCCCAAATGCAATAATGCAAATATGTTATTTAATTTAGTAAATGATGTTTTAGGCTACTTTCACACTTGCGGTGTCAGGAACCAGCAGGTAGTTCGGTCGCCGGAACTACCCGCCGGATCCGTCACACCGCATAACAACCGAAAGCACAAATGCATTGCAAGTGCGGATCCGTCTCTCCGTTTTCAGACAGAGACGGATCCGTCTTGATTTTTTTTTTTACAGTTTTAAAGGTCTGCGCATGCGCAGAACGGAAGGGCGGATCAGTAGTTGCGGTATTTGTAATTCCGGATCCGGCACTAATACAAGTCAATAGGAATTAATGCCGGATCCAGCATTCCGTCATGTGTTCCGGAGTTTAAGACGGAGATAATACCACAGCACGCTGTGGTATTTTCCCCGTCTAAAAAACGTTTACATACTGAACTGAAGACATCCTGATGCGTACTGAACGGATTTCTCTCGATTCAGAATGCACAGGGATAATACTGATCAGTTTTTTTCCGGCATAGTGCCCCAACGACGGAACTCTATGCCGGAAAAGAAAAACGCCAGTGTGAAAGGGCCCTTGTTTTCAAAAACACTGCGCATTTCAGTTCTTGAGTTAAGCATAACTACATTTCAGCATTATCAGTAGTTTGTGTGTGCTTTTGCCTTGAAAATCCAAGCAAATAAACCTCTAGCACAATTCCGTTAAAATATCGCATCGCATATCGTTATCGCAATTTTTAGGCCCCTAATCGTAATCGCACAAAATTCCCACATCGTACAGCCCTAGTAGAGAAGTATAAAACTATAACAATAATACTGCCCCTATATACAAGAATATAACTACTATAATACTGCTCCTATGTACAAGAATATAACTACTATAATACTGCTCCTATGTACAAGAATATAACTACTATAATACTACCTCCTATGTACAAGAATATAACTACTATAATACTGCCTCCTATGTACAAGAATATAACTACTATAATACTGCTCCTATGTACAAGAATATAACTACTATAATACTGCTCCTATGTACAAGAATATAACTACTATAATACTGCTCCTATGTACAAGAATATAACTACTATAATACTGCCTCCTATGTACAAGAATATAACTACTATAATACTGCTCCTATGTACAAGAATATAACTACTATAATACTGCTCCTATGTACAAGAATATAACTACTATAATACTGCTTCCTATGTACAAGAATATAACTACTATAATACTGCTCCTATGTACAAGAATATAACTACTATAATACTGCTCCTATGTACAAGAATATAACTACTATAATACTGCTCCTATGTACAAGAATATAACTACTATAATACTGCCTCCTATGTACAAGAATATAACTACTATAATACTGCCCCCTATGTACAAGAATATAACTGCTATAATACTGCTCCTATGTACAGGAATATAACTACTATAATACTGCTCCTATGTACAAGAATATAACTACTATAATACTGCCTCCTATGTACAAGAATATAACTACTATAATACTGCTCCTATGTACAAGAATATAACTACTATAATACTGCTCCTATGTACAAAAATATACCTACTATAATACTGCCTGCCTATGTATAAGAATATAACTACTATAATACTGTCTCCTATGTACAAGAATATAACTACTATAATACTGCTCCTATGTACAAGAATATAACTACTATAATACTGCCTCCTATGTACAAGAATATAACTACTATAATACTGCTCCTATGTACAAGAATATAACTACTATAATACTGCTCCTATGTACAAGAATATAACTACTATAATATGCTGCTGTATGTACAGAAATATAACTACTATAATACTGCTCCTATGTACAAGAATATAACTACTATAATACTGCTCCTATGTACAAGAATATAACTACTATAATACTGCCTCCTATCTACAAGAATATAACTACTATAATACTGCCTCCTATGTACAAGAATATAACTACTATAATACTGCTCCTATGTACAAAAATATAACTACTATAATACTGCTTTCTATGTACAAGAATATAACTACTATAATACTGCTCCTATGTACAAGAATATAACTACTATCATACTGCCTCCTGGGGGCGGGGCCTGACTGCTCACTGAGCCGGACGCATGTGAGAGAGCTCCTCCACACATGACCCTGCAAACTGGTCAATTTTGCTATTAAAACAGCTCCAGCATGGGAAAAGTCGGTAGGTGCATACCTAGAGACAAGCAGGACACCCCCAAAGCTGATAAGGGATCTTCTGATATGGAGAAATTCCTGAACAAGAAGCACACAGCTCCTGTGCCCAGCGCTCCCAAGATGGCGCCGTCTGAGTCAGACGACTGTGAACACGAGGCAGAGAGCTCAAATGGAACCGCGGCAGCCGGGAATGACATTCCACAGCAGGCAGCCTCGACACGCATCACCCGCCAGTATTTACAGCAGGCTCTCGCCTCGGCTCTCGACTCAGCTCTGGCCCCAATCATCCATGACCTGTCTGAAATTAAATCAAACATCAAGCAAATGGGGCACCGAGTGGAGGACCTGGAGCACGATCAGGCCGCCTTACTGACATTTGCCAAGGCCTTAGGAGACAATACTACCGCCTGCATGGCATCCTTGGACAATGCATATGCCCTCATAGAGGACCAGGAAAACCGCAGCAGGCGGAAGAATATCCGCATTCGTGGACTCCCTGAACAAGTGCCGCATGAGGATTTATCGGACGCGGCGGCCGCCATCTTTACCGACCTACTTGGCACAGAAAGGGCAGACGGTATAGCAATCGAGCGGATCCATAGGTCACTTAGACCCAAGCCCAAAGAAGAAGAACAACCCAGAGATGTCATCTGTGGCCTCCTCAAGTACACAGACACTGCGGCCATCTTGAAAGAAGCCAGAGAGAGGAGTGAAGTGCTTTACGGGAATAATAAAATTCTTTTGTTTCAAGACTTGGCCCCCTCAACATTGAACAAGAGAAGAGCTTTGCGCCCTCTCACAGATCACCTGAGGCAGATTAAAACGCCTTATAAATGGCTATTTCCTTTCGGCCTCACATTTGCAGTTGGAGGTAGAAGGTGCACCATCAGGCTCCCTAGGGACCTGCCTGCAGCCTGGGAGTTGCTCCAGACGACCCCCTTAGATATACCATCATGGCTTCCTTCTGCAGACTCCGGAGTGCCTCTTCCTGCTCTCCCTGACGCCCATAGATGGCACAAAGTACCACCAAGAAAGAAGATGGCATCCAGACAGAGGGACACATGAGCCAGTGATTCTCCACTGTAAATGAGAGTTTATGTACCCTTCGCCTCTATAGTCGGCTATTGCTGCGGACTACCGAAGGAAGTTACTGAGCTTTAACTTATGCTGCCTAGCTTTAACTGCTCTCTTTGTTAATTTCTGTTGTGGCGCTGCCACTAAATGCTTGACTCCTATATGTTAAGTTCTCTGTCTACCCTATTAGGCCCTTCGTTTTCAATTATGTGATTTATCTACCTCACGTATAAGGCTGCGCCTTACACTTAATGTATAAAGGGGGACTCCTACATTTCCCAGACATACTGGACTAGAGTTAGGAAGTCATCTGCTCCTCACAATGTATATCAGATGTGTCCTGCTCCCTCAGGTTATTTATTATTTACTGTTTGCTGTATTATTTGTTGCTTCCCATTCTGTGACACCATACCAGTTTGCAGGGTAACCCCTGCGATTTAGTGTGATCACACATGTTCACCCCCCCTCGACCTCCCACCAGGACCATTGCTGCGCAGACCTGGTGTGAGCGCCTTTGCGCTGGTTTTCCCTGGCCTGCCATTCTGCCGCTTTCACAAAGTGAGAATGCCTATGGTCAGTTAATCCAGCATCCCAGTTTGTTGGTTCATGTTGAACTTGTATTGAATATGTTACGTTTCTCTGTTCCCTACCTACCCCACTGGTTCGTCCATCGCTATAATGTTCTCATGTGCTGTAGTGTGATACCCATTTGCAATAATGGCCCAGATTAAATGTACCTCATTTAATGTTCGAGGCTTCAATACCCCACAAAAGAGGTCACAGGTCCTGCGCCTTTTAAAGAAATCCCACACCGAGATCTGCTTCTTGCAGGAACTCCACTTCAAAAAAGCTAGAGTCCCTACTTTGCAGAGGTCATGCTTCCCCCACTGGTTCATCGCTAGCTATGATAAAGCACAGAGAGGAGTTGGCATTGCAATCGCCCGGAGTGTGCCTTTTCAGCTAGAGGCCACACAAACTGACCCAGAGGGGAGGTATGTCTTTGTAAAAGGTCTGATTGGCAATCAAAAGGTCACCCTGGCTAGCCTGTATGGCCCTAACAGGGGACAGAAAATGTGGCTGACTAACACGATTAGATCCCTGACCGCCTTTGCAGACGGCATGTTAATTGTGGGTGGAGACCTCAATGTTACCCTTAACCCCTCGGTGGATGCATCGGACGGCCTGTCACAACTCACTCAATCAGCGATCGGTTGTATTAACAGCCGAATTGCTGAGGCTCACCTGATAGATGCATGGCGTTTGGTGCACCCAACCGACAAGGATTACACATTCTTCTCAGCCCCCCACAACTCCCACAAACGACTAGATTATATACTGATCTCCTCCAACTTTATAGATGCAATTGAGCATGCTACCATAGACCCTGTCACAGTCTCAGATCACGCCCCAGTTTCAGTGACATTGAAATTCCTAGATTTGCCAGCACGTCAACGCCAATGGCGATTAAATGAAACATTATTGGATAAGGATGAACACGTTCACTCAATTAAACAGAGATTGTCATGGTACTTCCAGGAAAATACCACCCCAGATGTAACACACACAACGGTGTGGGAGGCACATAAATCGGTCATGAGAGGGGAATTTATAGCCTTAGGCACCAAAATAAAAAGGGACAGACAGGAAGCACTCCACTCTCTACTCACAAAAATAGCGCACCTAGAATCTATTCACAAGAGATCTAGAGCTCTTAAAGCGCAGGCAGACTTGACTCTCCTACGTACTCAGCTGAAAGACCTCCTTAATGTGTGCCATGCAAAATCTTATCAATACTCCCAGTTCCGCTTTTATTCACATGGAGATAAAGGGACTAAGCTGATGTCGTCCCTCCTCAAACAACGTAAAGATTCTATGCACATCTCCCACATAAGATCGGAACAAGGAGTTAAACTTCATAAAACCTCTGACATTGCCAGGGAATTTCAGCAATTCTACCAAAAGCTGTATGGCCTTCCAGAGACTGCTGATCACTCGTCTTTGACGGATGCCTTCCTAGACAAACTGTCTCTGCCTGTCCTTGAAGACAGTGCTAGGGCGTCATTGCTGACACCTGTCACTGACGAGGAGATACGCCAAATTCTGAAATCCATGCCCCTAGGCAAAAGTCCAGGTCCAGACGGCCTTCCTGTCGGATACTTTAAAAAATTCCTAGACACCCTCTTGCCACACTTGACTAAATGGTGCAATGAACTAATGTCAGGATCTAAACTGCATAAACAATCACTTGAAGCCATAGTCACAATTCTACCCAAGCCAGGGAAGGACCCCGCTCTATGTGGCAGCTACCGGCCTATCTCACTCCTCAATGTGGATGTGAAAATATGGGCGAAGCTACTAGCGACTCGCATAGGCGTATATCTACCCAAACTTATACATCCAGACCAAGCAGGGTTTGTCCGTGGTAGAGAGGGAAACCATAACTCCTGCCGAATAGTTACAGCCATGCAGTGGGCTTTCAAAAACCGTTCACCACTTGTTATGCTAAGTGTAGACGCGGAGAAGGCCTTTGACAGGGTCAATTGGAGCTTCATGATCCGAGTTCTGCAGAAATTCGGCATTCCACAACAGCTTCAAGAGGCAATCATGACACTATATAGCTCCCCCAGTGCCAGAATTAGAGTCAATGGCACATTGTCACCATCGTTCCTGATCACCAATGGCACCCGGCAGGGATGCCCTTTATCTCCCACTGTGAGAGATAAGTTTTATTTATATATATATATATATATTAATTAGTGAAAATCGTAGTACACATTTTTGTCCACAAGATGGCCGCTATCCAGATGTGTGTTTTAGGTCACTGTGAAGGGGGAGGGGGATTTAGGTTGCAGTTTTCAAATTACCTATGAACTCTGAGTTGATGTTGCTGAAACCACTCCTATGAAGTTAAGGAGCCAATTACCTTTCCTTAAGGAACACCCCTTATGTGATGTCATGTCTACTATTTAAGTGAACATAATTTTGAATAAAGGGCGCGCTCTCTCTTGGCTTGGGGGATGAGAAGTGCTTTGAATGGAACCAACTTGTGTCTGGTCTCATTATGAAAGCAGTATGGTGTACACATACTTATAACTCCTTCCTGCCTGTGCTCTGCTGAAACCCCCTCCTCAGGAATTCGACCCCCCCTTATGGTGGGGGCTGGTAATTGGGGGCTGGTAATTGGGAATGCATCTTTAGACTGTGAAGATCGTAACATGTGTGTTCAGGTTATAGGTTCCAGTATGTCCCAATTGTATGTTCCAGTAGTTTAAAATGTGCCTGCAGTGGTTATTCTTATGTTGCCAATTGGAAGTGTCCAATCCTATTAAATTAGGGACTCTTAGAACTTATTTACAAGTGGATTACAATCACAGGGAAAATGTGAGATTTCTAGCATCTTTTTATGATGAAATCTGTTGTACCTATTATCCCAAAAGAGTAGTAACATCAATTTTACCGATGAGTAGAATTCCCAATTCAGAGGACTTACATATGCTGGTTTAAAGTAAAAAAATAAATGGAGAGTTTCCTCCATGTTGTAGTAGTTCAATTGAACAAAGGCCTAAGGCGGGCGTGGCTGCCTATCAGTCCTCCCCACAAGAAGGGGGGGAGGAATACTTTGTACGTACTTGTCCACTTCCTCGTCTGTGGGAAGAGCTACAAATGTTCAGCCCTTTAAGTGCAACACCCATAGGTAATCAACAACCCAGAATCAAATACTGGATCCCTATTATCTATACACTCCTTAGGATTTGTTTCTATTGCCTCATAGCAAACATGTTCCATGATCTTTCATCATGGCTAAGAGTAGTATCACATGTGTAGGAGTAGATAGTAATGCAGCTCCTACTCCTCTTTCTAACTGTTCACCGCCTTAAAGCTGCACAAATTTGGATAAATCTACTCTGCTGCCTCTGGAAGGGGGAGGGAGTAGTACTGTAGTACCCCTAAAAATAACAATTCAAATTCACATGACTATCTCCAATTAATAACCACATTTTTGAGTTTCTGGTAGATAATTTCACTTTCTTGGAAGATGGATCATCTCAGACAGGATATGCTGTCCCTACTTAATCTGATGTTGTCAAGAAAGAACCACTCCCTCCAGCAATGTTAGTGCAGGAGGCAGAGCTGAAGACACTCACTGAGGTTTGTAAGATGGCTGAGGGTAAGACTGCTAACATCAATATTAATCCAGGTATGTCTTCGGTATCACTCATTATTATGGTCTGATCTGGTGAAGCAGAGATTGTTTAATCCATGGGTAAGCCCATCAATAATGAATGCTGAGTGTATGAAAGATGTTTGATGCCCTGATGCTGCCTGAGAAGGTAAAGGCTGAACTATTAGCTGAAGTCTACGCTACATGGAAGTCTGTGTGATACAGGATGGCCTAGGGCCAGTAGACTTTCAAAAAGTTTGTCTTTTCCAGATCCAGGCTACAGGAATGGAAACATCAAAGGCAAGAGAGAGAAGGTGTGATTGGGTTCTATGGTAGATGGCTCCTGGGTTCAGCAATGCTGCCACTAGGTTAGTTGAAGGTGAATGCTGTAATAATGATGGGAGAACTATGGAAGTTCCAGGAAGGCATATGCCAAGGTCATCTTACCATTTCAGAGACTGCGGATTGACTACATTCAGAACTAAGGTGGAACAATGTGAATATGTCTGTGTCTATATTGATCTCTTTCCAGGATATTTAGAGATTTGGCCTATAGCAAGGGCTACAGCTAAAAGATATTGACTGAGGTTAGAGTACCTACCCCTGGTGCTTTTCTCCATCCGGTACACCCCTAACCGGAAGAGAGGCCTAAGTCCATATGAAGTTCTCTTTGGGAATGCCCCTAGATTATGTCTCTATTTCCCCAACAGCTCCAGATGCAGCATAGTAGTTTTCCAAATTATGTTGTCTGTTGCACAAATTGATTATCTAATGTGTATTTCCAAGTTTTAGTTGTTTTCTAGAATCCAGACTGTCTAGAAGCAATTCATTCTTTACAATCAGGAGATTGGGGAGGTGATAAAACGAGAGATGTGCGGAAAGTCCTACAGCTACGGTTTAAAGATCTACATCAAGTCCTGATAACCACCGCCACTGCTGTCGAATTAGAAGGAGAGCCTGATTGGATCTACGTGTTATGTTGCAATCAAGTGCCAGGACTATAAGAGCCATCATGTTTTTGCATGTCGTATTGTTTGGTTCATATTGTACAAAGGGGAAATCACAGTCAAATCAAATTCCAACGGTGTTATATTAACAAGATGAGTCAGGAACAACTAAGTTGACTTTGCAGTATAGTGGACTGTAAGACACATGACAGAGAGGACACTTGGTTTTGGTCTGATAAGTACATACCTGTGACTGGAACTGTCCTGGTCTATGGTAATTGTATTTAGATATGACTATACCAACTGTGGATATTAGAGAATAAAAGAATGGAGCACTAGTCAAGTGTTTGGAATATAAACCAGTGGAAACTACCTCTAAAGTAAAGGTGAAGGTTTGTCTCAAAGGATGACTGTCCTGAAGGAAACACCATCAAACAGTTGTAACATAATGAGTGTAATTCTGTGTTCCTGTCCATTAGAAATCCTATCCAACAGGATTCGGGATATATGTTTAAGGAGTATATGTAGGTGACAAAGATCCCCCTAGGTAAATTTAGAATGGGACAAGTAGTGACTCTGATAGTTCCTGACAGTTGGTTTATCAACCAAAATGATAAAAAACATAGATATCTGGTGATTGTGTGGAGATTTAAAACTCCGACCCAGGATACAGGTAGAATGAAGTGGCCAATGTACCCTGATCAAGTACTGATGCCATTTGTTCTATTCTCACCTCCTGAATGGGATCAAATCAGTAAGAAATACAATACAATGTCCGGTCACGATTAAGGAGGTCACTCCCAATATCCTTCCACTCATAGGAGTCTGTAGTACAGTTTCTGACTAATTTAAAGCTAAAAGTCAGATAGCTGCAGGATTTGAGTCATTAATTCCCACGATGAGTAGTAATAAAAATGTGTAGATTGGATTAACATCTATATTGTCATCAACAGAGATTTGTGAATTACACCTGTGATGCTGCGAAGGAAATGGCGGAACAACTGAGCTCTTTTCTAGTGATAGCTTTACAGAACCGACTGGTCCTCGACAGCAGAAAAAGGAGGGATCTACAAGATCGTTGGAAGTTCCTGCTGCATCTACATTCTGGAGAACACGGCCCCTGATGGAAGGATCCCCAAGGATCTGAAGAAACTGACAGACTTTATTAAATGAACTGATGGGAAAAATTCTGAAATGAATCACATCATGATCAGAATAATGTTTTGGGAACTGGTTCAGTGACTACAGTGTTTTTAGCCTTTGACTTTAACAGGGTGCTGTATAGCTTTCTGTTAGGAAAGTTGTTTTGGAAATGTTTAATTCATCCATGCCCACACTATGTATATGTGATGTGCCTCTGTCAGAGACAAAGATTATTCCATCCTGAAATAAATAAAACCTTGTTGATGGTTGCGGGGTAAATAGGACAAGGTGAAGGCAAACCCGAAAGGGAGTTGGGGGGACCTGGTGAAGCAATAAGGAAAGTCCAGCTCTTCGCTGTTTAGGGCGTTGGGAGAGTACCTCACTTTGCCTGTTCACCTTTGGTCTATTTCCCGCAAAAAGGAGGGATTTGTGAGAGATAAGTTTTATTTATATATATATATATATATATATATATATATATATTAATTAGTGAAAATCGTAGTACACATTTTTGTCCACAAGATGGCCGCTATCCAGATGTGTGTTTAAGGTCACTGTGAAGGGGGAGGGGGATTTAGGTTGCAGTTTTCAAATTACCTATGAACTCTGAGTTGATGTTGCTGAAACCACTCCTATGAAGTTAAGGAGCCAATTACCTTTCCTTAAGGAACACCCTTAAGGAACACAACCATGTGATGTCATGTCTACTATTTAAGTGAACATAATTTTGAATAAAGGGCGCGCTCTCTCTTGGCTTGGGGGATGAGAAGTGCTTTGAATGGAACCAACTTGTGTCTGGTCTCATTATAAAAAGCAGTATGGTGTACACAAACTTATAACTTCTATTTATTTGGCACCACACAAAGAAGATGAGAAGCGCATGAATTGCGACAACACCACCCTATATGTTATGGTGATGGAGACTCTTTTGCAGGCCATTAGATTGGACCCGGATATTAGAGGGGTGCGCGCTAAAACTGACTCTATTGAATATATTAATGCCGCATATGCTGACGACCTCTTAATTATGATCTCCAACCCAGTCGAGGCCTTCCCGCGTCTTCTTACACTATTTGAACAATATGGCTCAGTCTCCAACTATAAAGTTAATTATACTAAATCAGAGGCGATGAATGTCTCGGCATCGCAGAAGTCAATAGCTTTCTTAAAATCGGTGACTCCATTTGTTTGGCAAACATCACACATCTCTTACCTAGGGGTGAACATCCCTGCTAAATTATCGGACTTATACCAACTGAACTATGCCTCTCTGCTCACCGATTTACAGAAACACCTGAATGAATTACGTATCCCATATGTATCGTGGATGGGCAGGAAAAATCTGCTGAAGGCCTTTGTGATGCCGAGAATTCTGTACATCATGCAGATGCTCCCCCTCTTCCTCCCATCCTCCTTCTTTACCCAATTACGGAAACTCTTTAGAACATTCCTTTGGAGTGGTAAGGGAGCCAGGATTCCTTATAACAGGCTGATCCTACCAAAGAATCTAGGAGGATTTGCACTACCTGATGCTCAGCTCTATTACAGGGCTATTCACCTCAAGCGCTGGCTACAGATCCATGTCCCCTCCTTTCACACATTAGGAACTGAGTTGGAGCTGCTTCAATTAGACCCTGCACAGAAGGCCGCGCTATGGGGCCTCACACCCTCTACTCTTCACACACATGCTCTACTCAGAGGTACAAGCCTAGTAATGAAACAACTTGTTAAGGAGCACAACTTGCTAAACAACCCTTCTCTTTTTATGCCAGCAGACCTCACCCCGTTTGCTGTAAGATCAAATGTGTCACATTTAGCGCCGGTCTGGCTCAAAATACGTAAATACACCACTGGTGACTTTTTGAAGGCAGCATCTAGCCCCTCACCGGATCAGCACCCACTGAATGACATCCTGATGTCCTCCAACTTCTTAGAAACAGCAGAGTTACACTCGATTAGCAGGGTGCTGCTTGATAAAAAGGCACTCAATTCAGAAATAACCTGGTTTGAAAGATTCTTCCTACACTCATCCCCTCCTCGTGGGCTAATATCCCTGCTTTACACAGCCCTGAACAAACCGCAGAATAGTGAACTACCGCAGCATCTGAGGACGTGGGAGGCTGACCTTCATACCACCTTCTCAGACACAGAGATACGTCGTATATACTCGGGCTCCCATGGCTTCTCACGTTGTGTCAGAGTTCAGGAGCATTCTTATAAAGTAATGACCCAGTGGTATCAAACACCGAAGCAGCTTTATATAAAAGGGCTCAGCACCTCGGACAAATGCTGGAGGTGTGGCAAAGAGTCAGGGACACTGTTACACATCTTTTGGTCTTGTCCAGGTGTAAAACAATTCTGGACTGACATCTCAGAGGCCATTCATAAAGTCACAAAAGTAAAAATTGTCCTGACCCCCGAACTGGTTCTATTGTGGCTTCCCACTCCCGAATTCACACCCTCCAAAAGGGATCTGGTAACACAACTGATTCAGGCCGCCAGACTCTTAATACCCCTCAAATGGCTTTGCAGAGACCCACCTTTGTACTCTCAATGGGTAATGAAAGTGGATCACATTAGCAGGATGGAAGAGCTAGCTAGCTGGGAAGTCAGGAAACATGCCCAATACATTAAGATCTGGAGTCCTTGGAAAACTTTCCGAACCTCAGAAGCCGTGCATTGAATATAGTCTGACACCTATGCGAGGCCTCGCGCCGTTGCCTTCCTAGATGGTACTTCAAATGGGATGTAACCAACACACACAGATCTTTGTTTTATTTTGTATTTATGATAATGGCGATGACGACCAGTTCCCTTTCCTAATGTTCCCCCATATTACATTCTTGGATTCTGTTCACTGCATTTTTGTGACATGTTGATGCTATATTATGTCTTCATCTCTGCCCGCGACTCCTCTGCTGTGGCTGTCGAGGCAGTGTTGTACTTTTATATACTCATGTCTTCAATAAAAAGAAAATTGACAAAGAATATAACTGCTATAATACTGCCTTATATGTACAAGAATATAACTACTATAATACTGCTCCTATGTACAAGAATATAACTACTATAATACTGCTCCTATGTACAAGAATATAACTACTATAATACTGCCTCCTATGTACAAGAATATAACTACTATAATACTGCTCCTATGTACAAGAATATAACTACTATAATACTGCCTCCTATGTACAAGAATATAACTACTATAATACTGCTCCTATGTACAGGAATATAACTACTATAATACTGCTCCGATGTACAAGAATATAACTACTATAATACTGCTCCTATGTACAAGAATATAACTACTATCATACTGCCTCCTATGTACAAGAATATAACTACTATAATACTGCCTCCTACATACAAGAATATAACTACTATAATACTGCTCCTGTGTACAAGAATATAACTACTATAATACTGTTCCTATGTACAAGAACATAACTACTATAATACTGCTCCTATGTACAAGAATATAACTACTATAATACTGCCTCCTATGTACAAGAATACAACTGCTATAATGCTGCTCCTATGTAGAAGAATATAACTACTATGATACTGCCTCCTATGTACAAGAATATAACTACTATAATACTGCCTCCTATGTACAAGAATTATACTAATTCTCTGTTCTGTATGGGGAAATAAATACAGCTATGAACCAGAGTGAGGCATTTCCCTCGTGATCAGATTTGCTCTTTAGGATTTTCGTAGCTAGCGTTTCTGGACTTGCCCGTACTATTGTGGTAGGAGGCCCCTTTATACGCACCTCAGTAACTTGGACGCCGCAGTCCAGAGCATGCTGAACCAGGCCTATTGCAGTGTCGTGGGATAAGGCATTGAGATTATATTTTGCTCTAAAAGTGGAGAAAAAAATAAATTAGTAAATGTCAGCGATAAAACCAGGACTATAAAAACCTATAAACCATTCGCTAGGGCTGGAAACTATAAAATCCCCCCTTAAAGCAGCAGGTTTTGCTCTCTGGCAGGCATGGCCAACCTGCGGCTCTCCAGCTGTTGTAAAACTAACTCCCACCATGCCCTGCTGCAGGCTGATAGCTGTAGGTAGTCTGGGCATGCTGGGAGTTGTAGTTTCGCAACAGCTGGAGAGCATCGGGTTTCATGCACTCAGCTCCAGGTGGATGCACTCTGACTACACAGATCTGGCGGTATGCAGCGCCATCCAGTAGAAATGATCACACCCTGTCGGCATACAGAGATCACAGCAGAGGTCATGGCGACCGTGCCGCTGGGTGGCATCTGACGCTTCCTGCCAGCAGGGGGCAGAGCGCAGGAAGGCAATCATTACCACTCAGATGGCGCCCAGCACGAGGCGATCGGACGGGTTGCTTATGAGACTTTACAGAGCCCTCACCTTTGCTGCATGCTGGTGGAGATGACGTTGGGAGACAGTATATGCAGAGCCCAGCCGATGAAATCCGGAGAACCATCCAACTTCCCAAAGAGCCGCTCCCTCTCAGACTCGCTTAACGTCTTGGAGTCTGAAATATAAAGTGAATGGAGAATTTCAAGAAGGGGATGATTTCAAGTATGGAAAGTTTAAAAGGGGTATTCTGGTTAGAAGTAGTTATGCCTATCCACAGGACGGGGTTCGACCCCTGGGACCCCCGACAATTGCAAGAACATGCTCTAAAGTGGGTGGGAGTAATTGGCACAGACTCAAAAACCCTGACACTAGCTTGGAGGTTTATGTTAAAGGGGAGGTCTAAAAGTGGCACCCCGATAAGCATCGCTACTCTTGTCTAGGAGTCGTATGGGGGGTTTAAAGGGGTTGTCCAGGATTAACATATTGTTGGCCTTTCCTCGGAATAGGTTGTCATTATCAGATCGGCGGGGGTCCAACTCCCCAGCGATCAGCTGTATGAAGAGGCCGCAGTGCTCCGTGAGCGCTTACGCTTCTTCCTAGGACAGTGATGTCACGTTCATCAGTAACCCTAAGTTCACACCTGAGCGTTTTACAGCGCGTTTGAACGCGCTGTAAAACGCTCAAGACATGAAAGCCAATGGTTTCCTATGGCCCTGGTTCTCACTTGAGCGTTTTACAGCGCATTTGAGCGCGCTGTAAAACGTCCAACGCATAAACAAGTACTTGAGCTTTTTTTGGGGCGTTTGTCGTGCATTTTGTGATTGACACCACAGTAGTCAATCACAAGAACGCGCGTACGAACGCGCGTTTCCTATTTGCAAAAACGCGCGTTTTTAGAAAGCTCAGGTCTGAACCCAGGGTAAGGCCCCTTGCAGACGAGCGTCACAGATTAGGTCCAGAGGCGTTCAGTGAAAAATGCGTGATTTCCAGGGCTGTAGAGTCGGAGTCGGAGGCAATTTTGGGTACCTGGAGTCGGAGTCGGCAAAAAATGGACCGACTCCGACTCCTACTAGATTTAAATTGGAATAAAAAAAAATTGGAATAAAAAAAAAGCAAGTTTAAATGTCCCAATTCAGATAAAGTTATAATTAATTACTTCTCTACTGTAAGAATAAAGGCCAATGCATGCAGCGCGTCACGTTACTGCTAAACAAAGACGTTAAGTGACCGTGAAGAAGCTTTTCATATGCTTTACTAAGCAGTTAAAGGGACACTGACAGGCTGATATATCTGCTGGTATTCATCAGAGGATTAGGAATACAACTAGACGACTGTTACCCCCAGTTGAGGTTTACTTGTGTTTAAAAACGTTTTAATCAATATGCAAATTCTCTACCTTTGTGCCCAAGGGGCAGGCGCACATGTAGAGTACTGGCAGCACTAGACAGGACTAGGTAGCGAGGAGGAAGAGAGAAAGCTGGCACAGCCTCAGCATAGCCAGACGAGGCTGCTGCCAGCACTCTACACGTGCGCCTGCGCAGGAATTCAGCGTTCGGCTAGCCTGAAAAAAAGGCCAGTGCAGTGAATAATAACGAGGGAACAGCGCTGGGAAGCTGTACTCGAGCGCGGCTGGGCACAAAGCCGCAGGAGACGCTGCCCCATTGGGCACAAAGATAGTGAATTTGCATACAGATTAAAATGTTTCTTAAACACAAGTACAGCTTAACTGGGGGTAACATTAGTATAGTTTTATTCCTAATTCTCTGATGAATACCAGTGTATATATATATCTTTAGCTGGAAAATCAGCCTGTCAGTGTCCCTTTAAGGAGCGGCAATACTTCCACTTTCCATTGTCTTGTGGTCTGCTGTTACAGGGACCCCATGGTTATCCTCGCCTCTCACTGATAACTGATTAAGGACTGGAGACACTTGTATAAGTGAAGGGAATGGATAGTCAATAGTTCAAGACTGAAGCTGTAAACCATTTGAAAAACTGCTATCATTCAGCTAAGGCTATAAAACATGTAAACTCAGATTGTTAGCTTAAATTTTAAACATGACTATGGGATTCTACTAGGAAAATTATGTTTTAAAATAAATGCCCCTTCCCCTGCCCCTTCCTGGATCCTCCCACTGCTCTATCTTCAGCAGAAGATCAGCACACAAAGGAGAAGGCAGCAGCTTCTGCTCAACTACCTCTCTGTGCTAGAGGAGATTAGAAGAACTTGGTGGAACAGCTTCGTATTTGCATATTAAATACAGAGGAGTCGGAGTCGAGGAGTCGGAGTCGGAAGTTTCAAAATCTGAGGAGTCGGAGTCGGACAATTTATCTACCGACTCCACAGCCCTGGTGATTTCGCAAGCAAGTTCAGTCCGTTTTGTCTGCGATTGCGTTCAGTTGTTCAGTTTTTGTCGCTCGGGTGCAATGCGCATTGATACGTTTTTCATGCGCGTGATAAAAAACTGGAGGTTTACAAACAACATCTCTTAGCAACCATCAGTGAAAAACGCAGGAAAGCGCGGATGCGATTTTCACGCAGTCCCATTCACTTCTATGGGGCCAGCGTTGCGTAAAAAACGCAGAATATAAAACATGCTACGATTTTCACGCAACGCACAAGTGATGCGTGAAAAACAACGCTCATGTACACAGACCCATTAAAATGAACGGTTACGGATTCAGTGAGGGCGCAATGTGTTCACATCACGCATTTCACCCGCGCTGAAAACTCGCTCGTCTGAAAGGGGCCTAACGTGGCCTAAGCGCAGCTCAGTCCTATTCAAGTGAACGGGCTGAGCTGCAGTACCATGCACAGCCACTATACAACGTACGGCGCTGCGCTTGGTGAGCTGTAAGAGGCGGCAACCATCTGATATTGAATGCCTAACCTGAGGAGAGGTCATGAATATTAAACACCAGGACTATTCCTTAGACCGGGCCCATTTTAGTTTTTGCATTTTTTTATTGTTCCTTCCCATATTCCAAGAGCCGTAACTTTTTATATTTTCCATTCCCATAGCCATACCAGGGTTTATTTTTTGCACAACAAGGTATATTTTTAAATGGCACTATTTAATTCACCAAGTCTTGTATTGGAAAACGGAAAACAATTCTTTGTGGGGTAAAACTGAAAAAAATTAAAAAATTCTGACAAGGCTTTTAGAGTTTGGATATCACAACGTTCACGGTGCAAAAAAGAAAAAAAAAAAAAAACATGACGTCCTTATCGTACTTATTCTGCAGCTTAATACGATTACGGCGATACCAAACTTGTATGTTTTTTTTTGTTTTACTGCTTAAAAAAAAAACTTAAAAAAAATCAACTTTTTTTGTGGTATGTATGAATTTTTGATCAAGTTATAAAAATGTTTTGAGGGGTGAGGGACAAGGTGAATAAGAAATGGCGAATTAAAAATTTTTATATTTTTTTCTGTTACAGCATTCACCACACGGGAAAAATATCTTTATATTTGAATAGTTCAGACACGGCGATGCCGGTTAAGTTTTTTTTTTTTTTATTGTTTATATATTTTTTATATGTAAAATTGGGGAAGCACGGTGATTTTAATTTTTTTTACTTTTTACTCAATAACTTTTAGTCCTCTTAGGGGGCTATAAGCTGTGATCTTCTGATCGCTTGTCTCATAGACCTAAATAGAAAACTATTATGGTCTATAGGATTTTCATTGCCTGCCTGTGAAGCCGTTCCTCTTGCACACCTTCACAGGCAGTTAACCATGACAAGTCTGAGAACCTTCAGCAGGCCCCAGGCTGTCATGGTAAGGCCCGTTTCATGCGAGTGAGTTCCACGCATCGGACTCGCAGTGCGAGTATGCGGCAGCTCCCATTCTGACCTCCCAGCACTGCCAGGGTCGCATAGCATTATAGTGATTTATGATGTTATGTAACTCTTAGCGCTCTTGCAGACGAGCGGATGCACTCCATGTTATCCGCAGCGAGAATGAGAGCCAAGCTGTGCGGTGGACATCAGAGGCACCAAGCAGTAACATGATAGATACTGCTCCGTGCTTCTGTATGACTCTTTCACTACAAAATCACTGTGACAACTTTATCTCACAGTGATTTTGTAGTGAAAGGGTCACAGATAGGCACGGAGCAGTATCTATCATGTTACTGCCTCTGATGTCCACTGCGGATAACACGCAGGAGATCCGCTCATCTGCAAGAGTCCTTACAGTTCTGGAATGTAGTGGATAAAACTGACAGCATTATGTCAGTGCTATAGAATACATTCCAGACCTCTAAGGGTTACATAGCATCATAAATCAATATAATGCTATGCGACCCCGGCAGTGCTGGGAGGTCAGGACACGATGTGAGTCTGATGCATGGAACTCGCTTGTGTGAAACTGATCAGAGCCTTGCTATTTTCCATCAGGGGTTCCAATTGAGAGCCCCCTCCCTCTGCTTAACCTCACAGATGCCGCAATCGGTATAACCAGTTTCAGCGCCATCACCGATCCTGGTGATTGCGGCCATGTGTGGAGCGGGCTCGGCGCAGCGGCCCGCTCCACACAACCTTGCAGATAATGCCGTACAGGTAAGCAGATAAACAGCTCTTTATGGCCCCTACGCTGTAGCGCCTTGAATGGCGTTGCCGAACCCTTTACAAGTGATGGCCTGTGTTCACGGTTGGGCCATCACTATCTGATAGCCGGGGGTCTGACACCCCACTAATCAGGCGCCAGAAACGCACAGCTCCTGCCATTGTGCAGTGGCCGGAGCTGGTAATTGCAGCATCGCTTCCATTGAAGTCAATACTGCAGTAACCGGCTCCGTCCACCACACAACGGATTAAGAGGAGTAGTACTGCCTACCTGACACAGCTGACTGGTGGCAGTACGGGGTGTCGGAGTGGATGACCCCCTTTAAGGCACAGATGCAAAAACAAACAAAAAAAAAAAAAAAAACAGTCACCTGCAACTTTCAGCTCCTCCAGGTTTTTCTTCCGTGAAACAGGACAATAGCAGATGCCGTACACCATGGGACCTGCGCAGAGGGGACACAAACTCAGTAACACGTCACTGCTTACAATCTCCTGCACACATGGAAATCCATGCAATACAGCATCCGATAGTCCGGCACCAATGAAAAGCCTCCTCCAATGCACACCCTTTAAAGCGGGCATCCTCAAACTGCGACCCTCCAGCTGTTGCAAAACCTCAACTCCCAGCATGCTCAAACAGCCTACAGGTAATCAGCCTACAGCAGGGCATTGTGGGAGTTGTAGTTTTACAACAGCTGGAGGGCCACAGTTTGAGGATGCCTGCTTTAAAGGGTTTGTCCAGACTGGCGGGGTCCAATATATTTTATGACATATCTCCTTTTCCTCGAGAAACCCACACTAACTGGGAGGATGAGGAAGCCCTGCATCTGGCAGTGGGAATCATGGAGGAACCCGAGACTTCTTTTATCCAGATATATGAGCAGGGTGGGGGGATCGTAGAGGAGGGACCCTCACCTATCAGCCACATATGACATACCCTGTAGGAGAGGTTCGCATGTAACAGATCTAGGGTATATCCAAAAATTCTGCTCCAGGTATTGGCGAGGATCAGGCGAGTTACCGTGGACGTGCCGCGTCTTTCGCATTAACTGACATGCTGACCCTCGGCGTCCTGCCATGACACTCAGGTAATTTGAAGTTATCCGCTATCTAGTCTCAGTAGACGGCAATCTGGTGACTGATCACATGATCAGCGGACCAACTGGTATCATTACTAGATTCAGAACACACGGGGGAGATTTATCAAAAGAACTGGCTTAGTAGTCCATAGCAACCAATCAGATAACTCCTTTCATTTTTCACAGCTCCTCTGGAAAATAAAAGGTGGCGTCTAATTGGTTGCTATGGGCAACTAAGCCAGTTCTACTTTACACCAGTTTTGATAAGTCTCCCCCAGTGGGCCTCATGTATTAAGCGTGTCTTCAGTGACAACGTGACCTTGTTGCCCATAGCAACCAATCTCAAAGACAGCACTGGGAACACAATGTCTAAATCAGGCATCCTCAAACTGCGGCCCTCCAGCTGTTGCGAAACTACAACTCCCAGCATGCCTGAACAGCCTACAGGTATCAGCCTACAGCAGGGCATTGTGGGAGTTGTAGTTTTACAACAGCTGGAGGGCCGCAGTTTGGAGGAACAAATGGAATAGGGCATCCACCGTGGGCCCAGCCAGAACCAGTTCCAGCATGCCTGAACAGCCTACAGGTATCAGCCTACAGCAGGGCATTGTGGGAGTTGTAGTTTTACAACAGCTGGAGGGCCGCAGTTTGAGGATGCCTGCTCTAAATTCTGATTAGTTGCTATGAACAAAGGCAGACCTGATGCCGCTGTATGTATCTGAGCCCAAACAGCCTGGAGACACTACAGCCGCTGACAGGACTGCTCCTGGGAGAGCTGGGACTTGTGGTTGGGCAGCTACACGTGACAGGTATAACTTCAGCTCACCGAGTACCGGTCCCCGGCCGGCTTCATCTATCCCCAGGCAGCACGGCTCCTCCCGGCACAGATCCGGTACCGGAGACGCTAGGAGACAGCTCCGAGTGTTGTCCTGCTCGAACTTCTGCAGATCCATGCTGACACGACTTCCGGCAACAAGGCTGCTTGGCGCCAAAACTGCGTCAGCCGTCAGCCAATCAGAACTCGCCGCCGCCCTTCAACGAGCTTTATTGACACACTAGGCAGGATCACAGCACATACTATATTATCAGTGTAAGGCCCTGTAGGTTGTGTTGACGCACACCGCCATTGCTGTCCCAAGTGCTAGTTAGCAGTGCCATGTGTGATGCAGTCAGACATAATATAATATGTGATGGTGACATCTATAATACTGACACCTGTAGTAGTGTCCTATGTGATGGTGACATCTATAATACTGCCACCTGTAGTAGTGTCCTATGTGATAGTAACATCTATAATACTGCCACCTGTAGTAGTGTCCTATGTGATGGTGACATCTATAATACTGCCACCTGTAGTAGTGTCCTATGTGATGGTGACATCTATAATACCGACACCTGTAGTAGTGTCCTATGTAATGGTGACATCTTTAATACTGCCACCTGTAGTGGTATCCTATGCGATGGTGACATCTATAATACTGCCACCAGTAGTAGTGTCTTATGTGATGGTGACATCTATAATACTGACACCTGTAGTAGTGTCCTATGGGATGGTGACATCTGTAATACCGCCACCTGTAGTAGTGTCCTATGTGATGGTGACATCTATAATACTGACACCTGTAGTAGTGTCCTATGTGATAGTGACATCTATAATACTGACACCAGTAGTAGTGTCCAATGTGATGGTGACATCTATAATACTGCCACCTGTAGTAGTGGCCTATGTGATGGTGACATCTATAATACCGCCACCTGTAGTAGTGTCCTATGTGACAGTGACATCTATAATACTGACACCTGTCGTAGTGTCCTATGTGATGGTGGCATCTATAATACCGCTACCTGTAGTACTGTCCTGTGTGATGGTGACATCTATAATACTGCCACCTATAGTAGTGTCCTATGTGATGGTGACATCTATAATACTGCCACCTGTAGTAGTGTCCTATGTGATGGTGACATCTGTAACACTGCCACCTGTAGTAGTGTCCTATGTGATGGTGACATCTATAATACTGACACTTGTAGTAGTGTCCTATGTGATGGTGACATTTATAATACCGCCACCTGTAGTAGTGTCCTATGTGATGGTGACATCTATAATACTGACACCTGTAGTAGTGTCCTATGTGATAGTGACATCTATAATACTGACACCTGTAGTACTGTCGTGTGTGATGGTGACATCTATAATACTCACACCTGTAGTAGTGTCCTATGTGATGGTGACATCTATAATACTGACACCAGTAGTAGTGTCCTATGTGATGGTTACATCTATAATACTGCCACCTCTAGTAGTGTCCTATGTGATGGTGACATCTGTAATACTGTCACCTGTAGTAGTGTCCTATGTGATGGTGACATCTATAATACTGACACCTGTAGTAGTGTCCTATGTGATGGTGACATTTATAATACTGCCACCTGTAGTAGTGTCCTATGTGATGGTGACATCTATAATACTGCACACCTGTAGTACTGTCCTGTGTGATGGTGACATCTATAACACAGCCACCTGTAGTACTGTCCTGTGTGATGGTGACATCTATAATACTGACACCTGTAGTACTGTCCTGTGTGATGGTGACATCTATAATACTGACACCAGTAGTAGTGTCCTATGTGATGGTGACATCTATAATACTGACACCTGTAGTAGTGTCCTATGTGATGGTGATATCTATAATACTGACATCAGTAGTAGTGTCCTTTGTGATGGTGACATCTATAATACCGCCACCTGTAGTAGTGTCCTATGTGATGGTGACATCTATAATACCGCCACCTGTAGTAGTGCCCTATGTGATGGTGACATCTATAATACTGACACCAGTAGTAGTGTCCCATGTGATGGTTACATCTATAATACTGCCACCTGTAGTAGTGTCCTATGTGATGGTGACATCTATAATACTGCCACCTGTAGTAGTGTCCTATGTGATTGTGACATCTATAATACCGCCACCTGTAGTAGTGTCCTATGTGATTGTGACATCTATAATACCGCCACCTGTAGTAGTGTCCTATGTGATGGTGACATCTATAATACCGCCACCTGTAGTATTGTCCTATGTGATAGTGACATCTATAATACCGCCACCTGTAGTAGTGTCCTATGTGATAGTGACATCTATAATACTGACACCTGTAGTAGTGTCCTATGTGATGGTGACATCTATAATACCGCCACCTGTAGTAGTGTCCTATGTGATGGTGACATCTATAATACTGAGACCTGTAGTAGTGTCCTATGTAATGGTGACATCTTTAATACTGCCACCTGTAGTGGTATCCTATGCGATGGTGACATCTATAATACTGCCACCAGTAGTAGTGTCTTATGTGATGGTGACATCTATAATACTGACACCTGTAGTAGTGTCCTATGTGATGGTGACATCTGTAATACCGCCACCTGTAGTAGTGTCCTATGTGATAGTGACATCTATAATACTGACACCTGTAGTAGTGTCCTATGTGATAGTGACATCTATAATACTGACACCTGTAGTACTGTCCTATGTGATAGTGACATCTATAATACTGACACCAGTAGTAGTGTCCTATGTGATGGTGACATCTATAATACCGCCACCTGTAGTAGTGTCCTATGTGATAGTGACATCTATAATACCGACACCTGTAGTAGTGTCCTATGTGATAGTGACATCTATAATACTGACACCAGAAGTAGTGTCCTATGTGATGGTGACATCTATAATACTGCCACCTGTAGTAGTGTCCTGTGTGATAGTGCCATCTATACGACTGCCACCTGTAGTAGTGTTCTATGTAATGGTGACATCTATAATACTGCCACCTGTAGTAGTGTCCTATGTGATAGTGGCATCTATAATACCGCCACCTGTGGTAGTGTCCTGTGTGATGGTGACATCTATAATACTGACACCAGTAGTAGTGTCCTATGTGATGGTGACATCTATAATACTGCCACTTGTAGTAGTGTCCTATGTGATGGTGGCATCTATAATACTGCACCTGTAGTAGTGTCCTATGTGATGGTGACATCTATAATACTGCCACCTGTAGTAGTGTCCTATGTGATGGTGTCATCTATAATACTGACACCAGTAGTAGTGTCCTATGTGAAGGTGACATCTATAATACTGACACCTGTAGTAGTGCCCTATGTGATGGTGACATCTATAATACTGACACCTGTAGTACTGTCCTGTGTGATGGCGACATCTATAATACTGACACCTGTAGTAGTGTCCTATGTGATGGTGACATCTATAATACTGCCACCTGTAGTACTGTCCTGTGTGATGGTGACATCTAAAATACTGACACCTGTAGTAGTGTCCTATGTAATGGTGACATCTATAATACTGACACCTGTAGTAGTGTCCTATGTGATGGTGACATCTATTATACTGACACCTGTAGTAGTGTCCTATGTGATGGTGACATCTATAATACTGCCACCTGTAGTAGTGTCCTATGTGATGGTGACATCTATAATACTGCCACCTGTAGTAGTGTCCTATGTGATGGTGACATCTATAACACAGCCACCTGTAGTAGTGTCCTATGTGATGGTGACATCTATAACACAGCCACCTGTAGTAGTGTCCTATGTGATAGTGACATCTATAATACTGACACCTGTAGTAGTGTCCTATGTGATGGTGACATCTATAATACCGCCACCTGTAGTAGTGTCCTATGTGATGGTGACATCTATAATACTGACACCTGTAGTAGTGTCCTATGTAATGGTGACATCTATAATACTGACACCTGTAGTAGTGTCCTATGTGATGGTGACATCTATTATATTGCCACCTGTAGTACTGTCCTGTGTGATGGTGACATCTATAATACTGCCACCTGTAGTAGTGTCCTATGTGATGGTGACATCTATAATACTGACACCAGTAGTAGTGTCCTATGTGATGGTGACATCTATAATACTGCCACCTGTAGTAGTGTCCTATGTGATGGTGACATCTATCATACCGCCACCTGTAGTAGTGTCCTATGTGATAGTGACATCTATAATACCGCCACCTGTAGTAGTGTCCTATGTGATAGTGACATCTATAATACTGACACCTGTAGTAGTGTCCTATGTGATGGTGACATCTATAATACCGCCACCTGTAGTAGTGTCCTATGTCATAGTGACATCTATAATACTGACACCTGTAGTAGTGTCCTATGTAATGGTGACATCTTTAATACTGCCACTTGTAGTGGTATCCTATGCGATGGTGACATCTATAATACTGCCACCAGTAGTAGTGTCTTATGTGATGGTGACATCTATAATACTGACACCTGTAGTAGTGTCCTATGGGATGGTGACATCTGTAATACCGCCACCTGTAGTAGTGTCCTATGTGATGGTGACATCTATAATACTGACACCTGTAGTAGTGTCCTATGTGATAGTGACATCTATAATACTGACACCAGTTGTAGTGTCCAATGTGATGGTGACATCTATAATACTGCCACCTGTAGTAGTGGCCTATGTGATGGTGACATCTATAATACCGCCACCTGTAGTAGTGTCCTATGTGACAGTGACATCTATAACACTGACACCTGTCGTAGTGTCCTATGTGATGGTGGCATCTATAATACCGCCACCTGTAGTACTGTCCTGTGTGATGGTGACATCTATAATACTGCCATCTATAGTAGTGTCCTATGTGATGGTGACATCTATAATACTGCCACCTGTAGTAGTGTCCTATGTGATGGTGACATCTGTAATACTGCCACCTGTAGTAGTGTCCTATGTGATGGTGACATCTATAATACTGACACTTGTAGTAGTGTCCTATGTGATGGTGACATTTATAATACCGCCACCTGTAGTAGTGTCCTATGTGATAGTGACATCTATAATACCGCCACCTGTAGTAGTGTCCTATGTGATAGTGACATCTATAATACTGACACCTGTAGTACTGTCCTGTGTGATGGTGACATCTATAATACTGCCACCTGTAGTATTGTCCTATGTGATGGTGACATCTATAATACTGCCACCTGTAGTAGTGTCCTATCTGATGCTGACATCTATAATACTGACACCAGTAGTAGTGTCCTGTGTGATGGTGACATCTATAATACTGACACCAGTAGTAGTGTCCTATGTGATAGTGACATCTATAATACTGACACCAGTAGTAGTGTCCTATGTGATGGTGACATCTATAATACCGCCACCTGTAGTAGTGTCCTATGTGATGGTGACATCTATAATACTGACACCTGTAGTACTGTCCTGTGTGATGGTGACATCTATAATACTGACACCAGTAGTAGTGTCCTATGTGATGGTGACATCTATAATACTGCCACCTGTAGTAGTGTCCTATGTGATGGTGACATCTATAATACTGCCACCTGTAGTACTGTCCTATGTGATGGTGACATCTATAATACTGACACCTGTAGTAGTGTCCTATGTGATGGTGGCATCTATAATACCGCCACCTGTAGTAGTGTCCTATGTGATGGTGGCATCTATAATACCGCCACCTGTGGTAGTGTCCTGTGTGATGGTGACATCTATAATACTGACACCTGTAGTAGTGTCCTATGTGATGGTGACATCTATAATACTGCCACTTGTAGTAGTGTCCTGTGTGATGGTGACATCTATAATACCCCACCTGTAGTAGTGTCCTATGTGATGGTGACACCTTTAATACTGCCACCTGTAGTAGTGTCCTATGTGATGGTGACATCTATAATACTGCCACCTGTAGTAGTGTCCTATGTGATGGTGACATCTATAATACTGACACCTGTCGTAGTGTCCTATGTGATGGTGACATCTATAATACCCCACCTGTAGTAGTGTCCTATGTGATGGTGACACCTTTAATACTGCCACCTGTAGTAGTATCCTATGTGATGGTGACATCTATAATACTGCCACTTGTAGTAGTGTCCTATGTGATGGTGGCATCTATAATACCGCCACCTGTAGTAGTGTCCTATGTGATGGTGACATCTGTAATACTGCCACCTGTAGTAGTGTCCTATGTGATGGTGACATCTATAATACTGACACTTGTAGTAGTGTCCAATGTGATGTGACATCTATAATACTGACACCTGTAGTAGTGTCCTATGTGATGGTGACATCTATAATACTGCCACCTGTAGTAGTGTCCTATGTGATGGTGACATCTGTAATACTGCCACCTGTAGTAGTGTCCTGTGTGATGGTGACATCTATAATACTGACACTTGTAGTAGTGTCCTATGTGATGGTGACATCTATAACACTGCCACCTGTAGTAGTACCCTATGTGATGGTGACATCTATAATACTGCCACCTGTAGTAGTGTCCTATGTGATGGTGACATTTATAATACTGCCACCTGTAGTAGTGTCCTATATGATGGTGACATCTATAATACTGACACCTGTAGTAATGCCCTATGTGATGGTGACATCTATAATACTGACACCTGTAGTACTGTCCTGTGTGATGGTGACATCTATAATACTGCCACCTGTAGTAGTGTCCTATGTGATGGTGACATTTATAATACTACCACCTGTAGTAGTGTCCTATGTGATGGTGACATCTATAATACTGACACCTGTAGTAGTGTCCTATGTGATGGTGACATCTATAATACTGCCACCTGTAGTAGTGTCCTATGTGATGGTGACATCTATAATACTGCCACCTGTAGTAGTGTCCTATGTGATGGTGACATCTATAATACTGACACCTGTAGTAGTGTCCTATGTGATGGTGACATCTATAATACTGCCACCTGTAGTAGTGTCCTATGTGATGGTGACATCTATAATACTGCCACCTGTAGTAGTGTCCTATGTGATGGTGACATTTATAATACTGCCACCTGTAGTAGTGTCCTATGTGATGGTGACATCTATAATACTGCCACCTGTAGTAGTGTCCTATGTGATGGTGACATCTATAATACTGCCACCTGTAGTAGTGTCCTATGTGATGGTGACATCTGTAATACTGCCACCTGTAGTAGTGTCCTATGTGATGGTGACATTTATAATACTGCCACCTGCAGTAGTGTCCTATGTGATGGTGACATCTATAATACTGCCACCTGTAGTAGTGTCCTATGTGATGGTGACACCTATAATACTGACACCTGTAGTAGTGTCCTATGTGATGGTGACATCTATAATACTGACACCAGTAGTAGTGTCCTATGTGAAGGTGACATCTATAATACCGCCACCTGTAGTAGTGTCCTATGTGATGGTGACATCTATAATACCGCCACCTGTAGTAGTGTCCCTATGTGATAGTGACATCTATAATACTGACACCTGTAGTAGTGTTCTATGTGATAGTGACATCTATAATACTGCCACCTGTAGTAGTGTCCTATGTGATGGTGTCATCTATAATACTGACACCTGTAGTAGTGTCCTATGTGATGGTGACATCTATAATACTGCCACCTGTAGTAGTGTCCTATGTGATGGTGACATCTATAATACTGCCACCTGTAGTACTGTCCTGTGTGATGGTGACATCTATAATACTGCCACCTGTAGTAGTGTCCTATGTGATGGTGACATCTATAATACTGCCACCTGTAGTACTGTCCTGTGTGATGGTGACATCTATAATTCAGCCACCTGTAGTACTGTCCTGTGTGATGGTAACATCTATAATACTGACACCTGTAGTAGTGTCCTATGTGATGGTGACATCTATAATACTGCCACCTGTAGTAGTGTCCTATGTGATGGTGACATCTATCTATAATATAATGTAAAAACTCCCATCTCCCTTCCAGAAAGAGTTAATAAAAGTTAATCAGAAAGTTATTTGTATGGCGCCATTAAAAACTACAACTTGTCCTGCAAAAAAGATGTCATACAGCTATATAGACGGAAAAATAAAGAAGATATAGCTTTCAGGGATCTCAAGTCTCCCGGACGTTCAGGGAGTCTCCCGCTATTATATAGCGGCTCCCTGACGCCCGCATGAGAAACAATATATCCCGGAAAGCAGGGGGACGGTGGGAACGGTGTTCCTGCACTTTTTTCACAGCAGGAACGCCGTTCCCGTTCAGGGCAAAAGGACCAGGAAGCAGTGAAGGCTTTGTACTCACCGCTTCCTGGTCCTCGGCCGTCGGCTCTGCAGCCTGCGCACAGGAGTGAGTCGCTCTGTGACCTCACGCTGTGTGCAGCCTCCACAGCACAGCCGACAGCAGCAGGAGAGGAGGAGCGGCGTCCAGCAGGAGAGGGTAAGTGTTTTTTGTTTTTTTTTATATTTTATGGACTGGTGAGAGGCACTGTGGGCTAATGAAGAGGCACTGGGGGCTGATGGAGAGGCACTGTGGGCTAATCGAGAGGCACTGGGGGCTGATGGAGGGGCACTGTGGGCTAATGGAGAGGCACTGGGGGCTGATGGAGGGGCACTGGGGGCTAATGGAGAGGCACTGGGGGCTGATGGAGAGGCACTGGGGGGCTGATGGAGAGGCACTGGGGGCTGAAGGAGAGGCACTGGGGGCTGATGGAGAGGCACTGGGGGCTGATGGAGAGGCACTGGGGGCTGATGGAGAGGCACTGGGGGCTGATGGAGAGGCACTGGGGGCTGATGGAGAGGCACTGGGGGCTGATGAGAGGCACTGGGGGGCTGATGAGAGGCACTGGGGGCTGATGAGAGGCACTGGGGGCTGATGGAGAGGCACTGGGGGCTGATGAGAGGCACTGGGGGCTGATGGAGAGGCACTGGGGGGCTGATGGAGAGGCACTGGGGGCTGATGGAGAGGCACTGGGGGCTGATGGAGAGGCACTGGGGGCTGATGGAGAGGCACTGGGGGCTGATGAGAGGCACTGGGGGCTGATGGAGAGGCACTGGGGAGCTGATGAGAGGCACTGGGGGCTGATGAGAGGCACTGGGGGCTGATGGAGAGGCACTGGGGGCTGATGAGAGGCACTGGGGGGCTGATGAGAGGCACTGGGGGCTGATGGAGAGGCACTGGGGGCTGATGAGAGGCACTGGGGGCTGATGAGAGGCACTGGGGGCTGATGGAGAGGCACTGGGGGCTGATGGAGAGGCACTGGGGGCTGATGGAGAGGCACTGGGGGCTGATGAGAGGCACTGGGGGCTGATGGAGAGGCACTGGGGGCTGATGGAGAGGCACTGGGGGGCTGATGGAGAGGCACTGGGGGGGCTGATGGAGAGGCACTGGGGGCTGATGGAGAGGCACTGGGGGCGCTGATGGAGAGGCACTGGGGGGCTGATGGAAAGGCACTCTCTTACACCGTTATCGTGGTCACAGACAGAGCGGTTTCGGACCCTGGGGGCAGTCTGTCTGTGTGCAGGGTCTCTCTTCTCGGAGCACACGCCCCCATTCATTTATGTGTGTATTCAGACATCCGTGTTTTAGCGTGGTCCGTGGGTCAGTGTTTTTAGCACGGATGCACGCTCTATTGTGTCCCATCACATCCATTATTATCCATTAAGAAGAGATGCTTTGAAAATTATTTTTCAGCTGTTCAGTGTAAATGACACCGACAGCAAAAAACGGAAACACGGATCCTTCACGGACAGCTTCACGGATGCATCACACTGACCACCTTCTCACGGATTTGAGCACGGACATGAGGCTTAAGGCCTCATGCACACCATATTTTTCATCCATGTGCTATACTCCTTTCTACAGGGCCATGCACACATCTGTAGTTTTGAGGTCCTGTATGGCGCAGGAGAATAGCCCCTTTTGTTGATTGAAGTGTTTCCAGGCGTAAATGTTGGGTCACGCCCCCACTACACCCTCGACACTCCTATGTGTTGAAGGTGGCGAAATAAACTCCCCTGCAACAAAATATTGTCACATGATCATTCAAAAAGTTGTGAAAAAGGGGTTTGCAGCTTTTTTTTAGCCAAAAACTGGTGTAAAAATGTTCATAAATGACCCCCAGTGGATTTTTTATTAATATTACTGCTCACAATCCACAGTTGTCAATGGGAACTCTGCACCATATAAATGAAATACAAGTAGTGATAAAAAAAACAAAACATATATTAATCAAATGTAAAAATCTACAGTGTGAACATGCCCTAAACCACCTATGGCTAAAACGTGTCTGGACCAAAACACTGTGGTTAAAAGCTGATTTCGGCCATTCCCCAGCCCCCACACTTTTTACACAGGAGGTGGAATATATATACGTATTTACTGTTTTACTAAGTGAATATATATATATCGCGACATACACGCGATACAGTAGACAGGGCCACGTCACGTGACCACATCCCTGTCACATCCCTCACAGAGGATGCTCAGAAGAGAAGGCGGCAGGTGTGGACGAGCTTATTTAGCAGCGCAGAAGGGGGGGGGCGTTCTCCGAGTTCTCTTCCACTAAGATGACATCATCGCACGCTGCTGAGATACTGATGTTGCTTTGTTCTTCTGTTAGTCTAACCATGTGGTGAAGGGCTTAATGAGCCGTCTTTTTTTAACGAAAACGGAGAGAGGCGAACGATCGCTCCCCTCCTTCGTCAGTGGTAGGATCCAAGGATTTATAAGGGTCAGTCTGCGAGGGGCCCGCGCAGTGTTCGCTGAGACACGGAAGGTGGGTGATGTGAGCGGGTTTCCTTGAGCGGTCCTATATAGAGCTTCCTGTATGTGTATTATGAGCCTATAGATGTTGTGCTGTTACTCTGGGGCTCCTTACATGGGATTAGAAGGAGACAATATTTTCTATCAGACCTATAGATTTGATGGGATATGGACATATTTAACAGGGGCAAAATTAGTTAAATATTTCACTTGTAACTTAAAAGTTAGTGTTAAGAAATTAATGTGTTTATATTTTATTAGCTTATTACTAATATATTGCATTATAACTTCATTATCTTTTTTATATAGTGTTAATTTGTTGTATATTATATTTTTAGTGTTTTATATCTTATATAGTATCTTGGCCTTTATTTCTTTCAGACATCATGGCTGCCGGGAATGCTCACATTGGGAAGCCTGCACCAGATTTCCAGGCCACCGCTGTGGTGAACGGAGAGTTTAAGGAAATTAAACTGGCTGACTACAGGGGTAAGTGGTGCGGTCTAATGAGTGACGCATTGATTGCAGCATTAATTTTGTGGAGGACTAGAAGCTGAGAAAGTGAGTTTACAATAACTTCCTACAGGGAAAAGTGATCCCAGTGACCGCATTATAATGGGAGCGGTAACTGTACGGAGCTCTGCTAGGCTAGGGCCACAGGGTGACTGTAGGCTTCGGGAGCCGTCGTGCAGCCAGAGTACAGTATCAGACTGGTATGTTGCAGTATAATGACTGATCAGTGTCACCTGCAACTGAGGAGTCACCAGAAATCCAGAACTTGCATTTCTTGTAAGACATGGCAGTGCCGGTATAACCAGATGGACCTGGGCCGTGCGCTGTGTGGGAACAGCGGCCGTCCCAATACGCTTACTCCTGGCCAAGCACTGTGTAGGAACACTGGCGTCCCAATACTGACCATGCGCTGTGTAGGAACAGCGGCCGTCCCAATACGCTTACTCCTGACCACGCACTGTGTAGGAACAGCGGGCGTCCCAATACGCTTACTCCTGACCACGCACTGTGTAGGAACAGTGGCCGTCCCAATACACTTGCTCCTGACCATGCGCTGTGTAGGAACAGCAGCCGTCACAATACGCTTACTCCTGACCAAGCACTGTGTAGGAACACTGGCGTCCCAATACTGACCATGCGCTGTGTAGGAACAGCGGCCGTCCCAATACGCTTACTCCTGACCACGCACTGTGGGAACAGCGGCTGTCCCAATACGCTTACTCCTGACCACGCACTGTGTAGGAACAGCGGCCGTCCCAATACGCTTACTCCTGACCATGCGCTGTGTAGGAACAGCAGCCGTCCCAATACACTTACTCCTGACCATGCGCTGCGTAGGAACAGCGGCCGTTCCAATACGCTTACTCCTGACCATGCGCTGTGTAGGAACAGCGGCCGTCCCAATACGCTTACTCCTGGCCAAGCACTGTGTAGGAACACTGGCGTCCCAATACTGACCATGCGCTGTGTAGGAACAGCGGCCGTCCCAATACGCTTACTCCTGACCACGCACTGTGTAGGAACAGTGGCTGTCCCAATACGCTTACTCCTGACCATGCGCTGTGTAGGAACAGCAGCCGTTCTAATACGCTTACTCCTGACCATGCGCTGTGTAGGAACAGCGGCCGTCCCAATACGCTTACTCCTGACCACGCGCTGTGTAGGAACAGCGGCCGTCCCAATACGCTTACTCCTGACCACGCGCTGTGTAGGAACAGCGGCCGTCCCAATACGCTTACTCCTGTCCATGCGCTGTGTAGGAACAGCGGCCGTCCCAATACGCTTACTCCTGTCCATGCGCTGTGTAGGAACAGCGGCCGTCCCAATACGCTTACTCCTGACCACGCGCTGTGTAGGAACAGCGGCCGTCCCAATACGCTTACTCCTGACCACGCGCTGTGTAGGAACAGCGGCCGTCCCAATACGCTTACTCCTGACCATGCGCTGTGTAGGAACAGCAGCCGTCCCAATACGCTTACTCCTGACCAAGCACTGTGTAGGAACACTGGCGTCCCAATACTGACCATGCGCTGTGTAGGAACAGTGGCCGTCCCAATATGCTTACTCCTGACCATGCGCTGTGTAGGAACAGCGGCCGTCCCAATACGCTTACTCCTGACCACGCGCTGTGTAGGAACAGCGGCCATCCCAATATGCTTACTCCTGACCATGCGCTGTGTAGGAACAGCGGCCGTCCCAATGTGCTTACTCCTGACCATGCGCTGTGTAGGAACAGCGGCCGTCCCAATACGCTTACTCCTGACCACGCGCTGTGTAGGAACAGCGGCTGTCCCAATACGCTTACTCCTGACCATGCGCTGTGTAGGAACAGCGGCCGTCCCAATACGCTTACTCCTGACCACGCGCTATGTAGGAACAGCGGCCGTCCCAATACGCTTGCTCCTGGCCACGCGCTGCGTAGGAACTGCGGCCGTCCCAATACGCTTGCTCCTGGCCACGCGCTGCGTAGGAACTGCGGCCGTCCCAATACGCTTGCTCCTGACCACGCGCTGTGTAGGAACTGCGGCCGTCCCAATACGCTTGCTCCTGGCCACGCGCTGCGTAGGAACAGCGGCCGTCCCAATACGCTTACTCCTGACCACGCGCTGCGTAGGAACAGCGGCCGTCCCAATACGCTTACTCCTGACCAAGCGCTGTGTAGGAACAGCGGCTGTCCCAATACGCTTACTTCTGACCATGCGCTGCGTAGGAACAGCGGCCGTCCCAATACGCTTACTCCTGACCATGCACTGCGTAGGAACAGCGGCCGTACCAATACGCTTACTCCTGACCATGCGCTGCGTAGGAACAGCGGCCGTCCCAATACGCTTACTCCTGACCATGCGCTGCGTAGGAACAGCGGCTGTCCCAATACGCTTACTCCTGACCATGCGCGCGTAGGAACAGCGGCTGTCCCAATACGCTACTCCTGACCATGCGCTGCGTAGGAACAGCGGCTGTCCCAATACGCTTACTCCTGACCATGCGCTGCGTAGGAACAGCGGCTGTCCCAATACGCTTACTCCTGACCATGCGCTGCGTAGGAACAGCGGCCGTCCCAATACGCTTACTCCTGACCATGCGCTGCGTAGGAACAGCGGCCGTCCCAATACGCTTACTCCTGACCATGCGCTGCGTAGGAACTGCGGCCGTCCCAATACGCTTGCTCCTGGCCACGCGCTGTGTAGGAACTGCGGCCGTCCCAATACGCTTGCTCCTGACCATGAGCTGTGTAGGAACAGCGGCCGTCCCAATATGCTTACTCATGACCACGCGCTGTGTACGGGTTGCAGTGCTGTGGCCGTTCATTCTCAGCCTCAGTCCTAGCAGTATGCCATGACTTCATTATGAAGGGGTTATTCCACAGCACTACCTATACGTGGTATGAATGTGTGATTTCTGGGGTCCCTGCTTGGCGTCTGTCCCAACCACCAGCCCTGGGAGTAGTTTGGGTACAGTGGTAGTCATACGCCCCCTTCTAATCCATTCCAACACTATGGGACTGACGGATGCTGCGTGCAGAACTCCACTATCTCAGTCCCATAGATATTAAAGGAAATGTCACCAAATTTTCTTCCCCTGCCAGTTAACGCCAGATAGTGGCACATATCAATTCTACTTCCTGAACATGATTTTGGGGGCGGCCATCTTGCCTGAGCTGTTCACAGCATTAAGAAAATTGCTTTACGGCAGCCCCACGGGCCATAGACACAATAATCAGGAGGGGACCTCATTGACACTTCTATGGGAGGATTCTGGGCATGCTCTGTGACCTGTGCAGAGGTCAGGAGGGAGCAGATAAGCTGTGATATCACCGATTGTGTAGGGTGGATCCGGTCTTATCTATACACAGAGGTGATATCATTAGACAGGATTAGAATGGCAGATAACTGCAGTAAAGTGATTTGTACAAACCAAGAAATGGCGCTTATTAGGCTTGGTGGCCAGTGTGAAAATGGCAGGATTTGTGTTTTTTGTTTAAATAGATATTGAGATGGAAAATTGACGTGTTAAACGTAAAAACGTGATTTAGACAATAGATCACTTTCTGATGACACATCCACTTTAAATGAAGGGGCAGGATGCATGTTACCGCCACTATAGTCGGACCCCTCTGCAGTCGGGTAGTGGCGGGTCCCCCCAGCAATCATGCACATGGCTGTGTCCATATTACAGTCTGCAAAATCTGTTCCCCTGTGTTCTGCATTGCTCATCAATAGAAATGACTTTCCTTGTCAGCAATGCAGATCATAATAGAACACAGAATGCACACGGATGTGGCCAGCACACGGATGTGGCCAGCACACGGATGTCAATGGTGTGCGGCCTTTGTATTTTTGCCGACTCATAGTAACGAGTCTTTGTGATCTGCAAAAACGTGGATCGGACACAGATGCAAATTAGTCATGTGCATAGAGGTTTGTCATGGGGTTACCTCTGTAAAGGGGTGTTCCCACCATAGAAGGTCGTATTCCTTTAAGGGTTTGGTATTGTTCGGACTTTGTTTCCAATGATGGACAATGACAGAGTTGGTTCCCAGAGACAAGCAGGAGAAGGGAAAGCATTAGGGGTTTTGTGATGTTGCATTTCTCTAACTTCCACTAATGAGGTTTGTTGGCATTGGACGCCCCCTGCTGCTGTATATTGATGCCCTGAGCCGTTGTCTTCCGCAGGTAAATATGTTGTGCTGTTCTTCTACCCTCTGGACTTCACCTTCGTCTGCCCCACGGAGATCATCGCCTTCAGCGAGCACGCGGACGAGTTCCGAAAGATCGGCTGTGAAGTCATCGGCGCTTCTGTGGACTCTCACTTCTCACACCTCGCATGGTGAGATTCTGCGTGCTGACGTCCTGTCATCTGAGCATAATGCTGCATTCAGGCCAGTGGGGGCTGCAGGATTATTTTACTATATTGCAGGGATCAGCAGCCTTCGGCGCTCCAGCTGCTGTGAAACTACAACTCCCAACAGGCACGCTTTCTTGGCTGTACTTGTAACTCCCACAGAAGTGAATGAAGCATTCTGGGAGTTGTAGTTTTAGAACAGCTGGAGGTTGCTGATCCCTAGTTTCACAGCGGCAGGGGAGTCCGTCAGGGTGTTCTGGCGGGTGAACAGCCTGTCCGATCCATCCTGCCTCTAGTTCACGCGTGCTCCTGAACTGCCGCTCGTCCCATATAACTATAATGGCGGCGGCGTTTCGGCAGTAGCACGGCAAAAGGCCGCCGGATTAAAAGTACTGCATGTCGTACTTTTAGTCCGGTAGCCTCTCGGCGTGCGGCCTCCAGCTGGAACTCTGCCCCTGACCCCATAAGTCAATAGGGACGGAGCGGCAGTCCGGGGGCACACGTGAACTAGCGGCAGGACGGATCCCACAGGCTGTTCACCTGCCGGAACAGCCTGATGGACTCCCCTGTCACAACAGCCTGACGGACTTCCCTGCCGCTAATGTGAAAGTAGCCTAAGTCCACAAGGCGTGGAACTGCCACAGATGTTACCTGTCCAAAACCACAAGCAGCATGTTAACGAAATTTCTCAGTGGGGTAAAATCTGCAACGTGTGCACTTGCTCTTGGTGTACGGCTACGGTGCTTGGAGCAGGTTTTCTTGTACGAACTGCAAAGGGTGGAGTCTGCAGTAAAAATGGCATGCCTCGGATTAAAAATCCGCACCGCAGGTCAGTTCATACTGCAGATTTGTGTGGATGTGGCTTCTAAAGGTCTTATCCCACACTGTTGCCTCGCCCAAATCCACAGCAGCAAGTCTGCAGCAGTTGCACATAATGTGGATGCCCATTAAAGTCTGTGGAGAGCGCGGTCTTCAGTGTTGCAAAACTACAACTCCCAACAGGTGGCAGGACATGGTGAGCTTCGGTTTTGCTACAGCTGGAGACTACAGGCCTGAACTATATAGGCCAGGCATGTCCAAACTCTGGCCCTCCAGATGTTGCAGAACTACAACTCCCATCATGCCCTTCTGTAGGTTGATAGCTGTAGGTTGTCCAGGAATGATGGGAGTTGTAGTTTTGCAACATCTGGAGGGCCGGAGTTTGGACATGCCTGATATAGGCGGTCGGCAGCGGAAATCCACTGACTGATAAAGGGGGCTACTGGCCAAATGCAATAACTGGGTCCGGTGACCCCTGTCATGGCGGGTAACGGAGCCTTAAAACTCAGCAGAATAGTGCAGGGCGTGGAGGTGTTAATCGTGGGCAGCCTCCTCCCTTATCGGAGCGCTGTTCTGCCAGTCTCCACCCTGTAAGTACAATGCAGACATCTTAAAGTAACGGATCTTCAGCAAGACGTCTTATCTGCTGACTGCAGCTGCTCTTCTGCTTCACAAGCAAAAAGGCAACAGCTCCTGGTCTCGGCCCACTCCAGGCACTGCTGCTTTGTCGCATGTAGGCGTGCACCACTCTACGATTTTTAGGCCCATGGGTGTTGTCCCCTTCACTTCAGAAATTTGATCTGAGCTCCCCAGACGCACGGAACGTCCTTGTCATTGTTTCCGTCCCCTTGTCGCACGCTCATTTAGCTGCTCTGTCATTGATATGTCTTCTGCTATTCCTTGATGACCGATCAATACATCCCATGTGCAGCAATAGCAATCGGTTTTCCAGGAATTAACTCCTTAGTGACCAGCCTGTGTTTTCTTATGTTTCTGTTGATGTAGCCATACGAGCGCTTACTCTTTTTTTGTGACTAGCTGTAATTTTTTTAATGGCACTATTTTGAGGAACACAGAACTCGTTGATTTTAAAGGGTCTGTGGTTTTTTGTAAACTTCTGACATGTCAGACATGTCAAAAGTTTTAATTGGTTGGGGGTTCTGAGTGCGATCCCACTGATCTCTGGAAAGAGGGGATGCACTTGCATGTTGCACTCCTTACTGCAGAGGAAGCAAGACTGACTTAGTAGAAAGTCTATGGGCCCTTGATTCGGTCCCCTGCAGGGAGGAGAGAACACCATATGCGAGTCCTGCTCTCTCCTCGTTCTAGGGATCATGGGGTCTCAGATCCCCCACCAGTCAACACTGTCTCCATGAGAGAGGTTTTCTGAACTCAGTAATTCTTGAAGTTAAAGTGGCAATTTGGTTTAGGGTCCATTCACACGTCCGTAGTGTATTGCGGATCCGCACCGGGCCGGCACCCCCATAGGACATGTTCTATTTTATTTTTTCCGGGGGCGCGCTCCAGAAATGCGGATAGCACACTGTGCTGTCTGCATCCATTCCTCCCCACATAATTGCGTAACGGGTGCGGACACATTCAGACGTGTGAATGGACCCTTATTGAATTTTACTCCCTATCCTCAGGATGGTGGATAGAGATTGAGGGTCCTACTGCTGGGACACCCATGGATCACGAACATGGGGGTTTTTACTCTTCTGGAGCCCCCCTAAAATGGACAGTGTTGGACAGGCGCTGCACTGCTCCATTCCATTTTATGGGAGGGCTGGAGATGGCTGAGCTCTGTGTTCGACGCGCCCATAGACAGGGGGATAACAGTCTATAACCAGAATACCCCTTTAACTTTAAGGTAAAAATGGGATGAGGGGGGGGCAATGCCACCATTGTGAAGAGTGTGCAGCATAAATAACAAGGAACTTCATTCTTCGGCCCAGTGCGATCAGATGTCACACAAACTTTTTCAATGTTTGAATCGCGGCATCCCTAGATCCATGACTTTTACCTGTGAGGGCTTGGTTTGAGGGACAACTTGTAGTCTTCATTGGTAATATTTTAGGATACACAACTTTCTTCCACTGGCGTAGCAGATAACCAAAAAACAGCTACTCTGCTTTTGTTTTGTCGTTCACTGTGGGATAAATGTGTAATTGTATAGCTCATACAGGTAGTCGCAGATGTGACGATAAATGTGGAGGGTTTTATTCCTTTTTGGAGAGTTTTCTTTACAAAGTGACTTTTGGTTGCCTCCACAACACACTGTGCTGCTTATGTAGTGCAGTGTATTATGCCGATTCTGTCAGTAGAAGCTGGGAGGCCTTCAGTAGACCCACGGCTGCCATGTAAAGACATCGGCACAGCACAATTGTTTTTTAGGGGGTGCCTAGGGTTGGGCAATATCAGAAATATTCCCACAGTAATGAGAAATTTATCACGATGACTATACATCATGATAAATACCCATCCAACAAGGGGATGTTGTACTGTGGTGGAATACACGGGGACATTGTACTGTATGGGGGGAGGATAGACGGAAGTTTTGTACTGTATGTGGGGGATACACAGGGACGTTGTACTGTATGAGGGAGGATACACAGGGACGTTGTACTGTATGAGGGAGGATACACGGGGATGTGTTGTACTGTATGGGGAGGATACACACGGGGAGGATATTTTGTACTGTATGGGGGAGGATATTTTGTACTGTATGGGGGAGGATACACGGGAGGACATTTTGTATTGTATTGGCGGAAGGATACATGGGGACATTTTATACTGTATGGGGCTTATACTCTTATAGGACTCTTGACCTGTGTGTTCCTCTTGCATCTTATACATCCCCCACCTCCTGCATCCACATCTATCTACACCAGGCATTCTCAAACTGCGGCCCTCCAGCTGTTGCAGAACTACAACTCTCAGCATGCCTGAACAGCCTACAGGTATCTGCCTACAGCAGGGCATTGTGGGAGTTGTAGTTTTACAACAGCTGGAGGGCTGCAGTTTGAGGATGCCTGATCTACACTATACTGGGAAGTAACTTGTGGGCTAGCAGTCGCACATCAGCGTACCATGTAGTTATGCCATTGCCATAAGTTTATAGCCCCACTATTGTTATATGGGCTCCGTAGCGACTAAACGCCTAGTGCTGCACCACAGTGCACTCCCTCTGCAGCCTGACGTAGTTTCACTGAAGAGGATACTAAACACAATGCCGAGTCGTACTTTACCGTGCTTCTAGTACACCACTGCTGATGGTGGGAGGGCGGTATACGTTTTAGTGGGCGTCTCCCATATGACGCCACTTGTCACAAGCTGGGGAGACTTCAGCATCTACTAATAGCCGAGTCAGCTGGGAATGTGGAGTACGTAAGGCTCACCAAATGGCACATGCCCAGATGTCAGTGCTTTATGATGCCATTAAAATATTGCGGTATTTATCACGCTAGATTGATACCAGTAGATCGCCCAACACTAGGGGTGCGATGGGTGACTGAAGGAGCAACCCCTCGAGTCCCATGATTGCTATTGACCACAGTATTTAAGGGGTTAAACATCTGGGACTAGTGGTTCTGCCAGTCTGGAGTTAGAACAGGAGCCCAGTGGTCATGAGCTGCTGCTCTTCGCGGCATGGGAAGTGGTGATGCTGGCATGTCTAACCTATGCCTGTGTTGGGGGGGAAAGTGGCAGCGTAGCCTGGGGCCTCTTAGTGACTGCCACAAAAGGTGTATTAGTAAGCCACCAAGGGGTTAAATATTGATATTTCTGATAAGTGGGAATGGGACCCCCACCAGTTTAGAGGCTACAAAGCATTCAGGGCACAGCGCCATACATGGTGTAGTGGCTGTTCTTGGTATTGCAGGTCAATCCCATTCACTTGAATGGAGCTGAGCACCAGCAGCTGATCGGCAGGGGCGCCTACCACTAGGGCCCGCACCGATCATGAGAACAGGGGCCCAGTACCCCCTGCAGCCCCCTGAAAGCAATAGAGCAACTGGTTGCACATGTGGATCTGGGATACCTTGTCACATCCAGAATACCCCTTTAATGCTGCAGTTAGATCCATCCGTATCCCTGCAATGTGATCACTGGATTGCTGGGACCCCTACGGATGACTAGAATGGAGGCCCTGAGCCAAATGTTATGACTGTAAAAGTATAATCTGAATTTATTTGTCTACATTCAGGACAAATGTTCCTCGCAAGGAGGGCGGCCTGGGACCCATGAACATTCCCCTGGTGTCGGACCTGAAGCACACAATCTCCAAGGACTATGGCGTTCTCAAGGAGGAGGACGGGGTTGCATACAGGTAGTGTTTTTAAGGAATTGGCTTTTTTTTTTTTTTTCTTCTTGCTGCCACAATTGACCATGTGTGTTCTCTCCCTCAGGGGTCTGTTCATCATAGACAACAAGGGCATCCTCCGTCAGATAACCATCAATGATCTGCCAGTTGGCCGCTCTGTGGATGAGGTGCTGCGACTGGTGCAAGCATTCCAGTTCACCGACCAACATGGCGAGGGTAAGGCCCAACACACATTCCCTGTATCTGATGCTCTTCTATAGGAGCCCATGTGGGCAGAAGCGTCAGCATTGTGGAATACTCCAGCTGCTGGGAAACTACAACTCCAAACATGCTCAGCTCTTCTAACTCCCACAGTAGTGAATGAAGCATTCTGGGAGTTGTAGTTTCTGAACAGCTGGAGTCCCGGAGGTTGCTGATCCACTGACCTAGCAGATTGAGACGGTATAACATGGTGCAAATGTTCAAGGGGCTAGTTACCAGGACCCAAGCAGTCAGCCATATAAATTCTCATTTAACTGGACGATGACGATTTAACCATACTCTAGTCTTTTGCTTATTCTGGTTCAGTGTTGTTCCTATACACAGCATAGAGGATGACTACTAGATCGGTGGGGTCCTACTAATGGAACGAGGGGGCCCAAACGCAGTGGAGCTCCCTCTGAAATGGCCGGAGCGGATAGTTGGAATGTGTACCGCTGCTCTATGGGAGTGCCGGAGAAAACTGTACAGCGCTGCGGCTAGGGTAGAACGTCTTGTAACCAGACTACCCTTTAACCCCCTCAGTGGGCAGTGCCATGGTTCTGTATAGCACTATAGGCACATCATGTGCCTCTGTACTGCACCATACCCAAAGCGACTGCAATTATCTAATGTGTTTTGCGGATTCGCAAATTTTTTTTTTTTTGTGGATTCATTGTAACAATGCCTATCCTTGTCCGCAAAACGGACAACAATGGGACATGTTGTTTTGTTTTTTCTTTTTTTCTGGGCCTGGGAACTGACACATGGATGTGGACAGCACACATGTGCTGTCCACATTTTCTGCAGACCCATTGAAATGAATAGTTCCTCATACGGTCTGCAAAAAACATAACAAACAAGGAAACCTAATACAATCGTGTGAATATAGCCTTAATTCAATGTGAGTAAAATGCATTGAGATTGCACTAGAAGCAATGCTATTGGGTGCAATGACCTCCATAGTGCAGCCTCCAGTGTAACACAGGCAATCCAGCACAAGCCATGTGCCTGAGCCCATGTACAAGGCCATACACCTTTATGGTCAGGCAGAGTTTGGGTTTCACTTCCAAAGTGTAAAATACAGGATCTGATCCTCCAAACCATCCCTTATAACCACTTGAAGACCACAGGTTTATACCCCCCTAGTGACCAGGCCCTTTTTTACAAATCCGCACTACACTACTTTCACCGTTTATTGCTCCGTCATACAACTTTCCACCCAAATTAATTTTGCCTCCTTTTCTTCTCACTAATAGAGCTTTCATTTGGTGGTATTTCATTGCTGCTGACATTTTAACTTTTTTGACAAATTTTTGCAAAAAAACTACATTTTTTGCTTTCTGTTTTTCAAATAACACTACATTTTAATTAAAAATTTTCTCTAAAATTATTGTACTACATGTCTTTGATAAAAAAAAATGCAATAAGTGTATATTTATTGGTTTGGGTAAGTTATAGCGTTTACAAAGTATGGTGCAAAAAAGTGAGTTTCTGCACTTTGATTTTCTGAGCACCTGTCCTGTTTCCTGATGCACTACAATGCCCAGACAGTAGAAACACCCCATTTCGGAAAGTAGACACCCTAAGGCAGTGATGGGCAAAGTGCGGCTCTCCAGCTGTTGCAAAACTACAACTCCCACCATGCCCTGCAGTAGGCTGATGGCTGTAGACAGTCTTTGCATGCTGGGAGTTGTAGTTCTGCAACAGCTGGAGAGCTGCACTTTGCCGATCACTGCCCTAAGGTATTCGCTAAGGGGTGTAGTGAGTTCATGGAATTTTTTATATTTTGTCACAAGTTGGCGGAAATGGAATTTTTTTTTTTTCAAAAAATTTCATTTTCCGCTAACTTGTGTCAAAAAATAAAAACTTCCATGAACTCACTACGCCCCTTAGCGAATACCTTGGGGTGTCTACTTTCTAAAATGGGGTCACTTGTGAGGTTTTTCCACTGCCCTGGCATTTGAGGGTCTCCACAATCATTACACGTATGGCCAGCATTGGGAGTATCTGCGATTCTCTTTATATTGAGCATACGGGTAATGAGATTTTTTATTTTTTCGTTCAGCCGCTGGGCTGAAAGAAAAAAAATGAACGGCACAGATTTCTTCATTCACATTGATCAATGTGCAAATAAGAGGGGAAAGCTGTAAAGCTGCGATCGCTAAGGGACCCTTAGGCCTCATTCACACGTCCACAATTCTGTTCCGCAAAATTTTGCGGAACGGAATTGTAGATACATTCAATTCTATGGGGACAGACTTTGTCCCGCTCGGATCCGGAATTGCGGATCTGCACTTCCGGATCCGCAAAAATATAAACATGTCCTATTCTTGTCCGCAATTGCGGACAAGAAAAGGCATTTTCTATATAGTTCTGGCAATGTGCGGATCTGCAAAATGCGGTAAGCACATTGCCGGTGTCTGTATTTTGCGGATCCGCAAAACACATACGGACATCTGAATGAGCCTTACAGGGGGGTGATTAGTGACGGGGTGATCGGGGGAGGGGTGACATGGGTGATCAGGGGTTAATCAGTGATGGGGGGAGGGGTGTGTTTAGTGATTGGTGCACTTTACTTATGTTTGCCCTGGTGGTCCCAGACAAATGGACCACCAGAGGAGCAAACAGCAGGCATATCAGACGCTGTTTACAAAACGGCGTCTGATATGCGTTTTAAATGCACTTTTATTCGCATCTACAGGCTGCCAGTACATGATCAGTGCTGGCAGGCTGTAGTCTCAGTTGTTCTGGTTACGATCGCATGAATGCGTTCATGTGAAATCTCGGGTCTCACGAGATGACGCTGATAGGCGGCAGTGAGAGCTGACGCCCATCGGTGTTAGCGTGGCGGCAAGTGGTTAAGGCCTCATGCACACGACCGTATTTGTTTTGCGGACCGCAAAACACGGAAGCTGCTACGGGTTCCATTCTGCAATTTGCAGACCAGAACGCGGCCCATTGTAGAAATGCCGATTCTTGTCCAAAACAGACAGGAATAGGACATGCTCTATATAATATTTTTTTTTTGCGGGGTCACGGAACGGAGTGCTGTCCGCATCTTTTGCGGCCCAATTGAAGTTAGTGGGTCTGCGCCCGAGCCGCAAAATATGCGGCTTAGACGCGGACCAAAACAACGGCCGTGTGCATGAGGCCTAAGTCTTGATCCTGCTCATGGATTTAATAAGGTACGACAGGCTGTGTTGGACTGGCATCCTTCACTGGGCCCCAATCACAAGACCCCATTAGGTTCAGTAGAGTTTATAATTTTTACTATCAGCCCTGTACAGTCCGCCTGACTCGTTGTCTCTGGTCTCTCCCTGTAGTATGCCCTGCAGGATGGAAGCCTGGCAGCCGCACCATCAAACCCAATGTGAAGGACAGCAAGGAATACTTCTCCAAGGAGCACTGAGCCCACCCTGACTCCACACTGTGAAACATCCCTGGTGGCTGGAGGGATCCTCATGTGCACTGACCTGCGGTACTCGCCCTGCTTCCACCTCCATCCTCCTCGCCCAGGGAAATAACAGCACTTAGTCTTGTTCTTTAATAAAAAGTTACTAGTTACTGCCGCTTCTTCACTCTTCATCCTCATCCGGTGCTTGACATGATAAAATCTGTCTAAACCCAACAACGCTCACAAAGACCTTTATAGCATCAGGAGATGCTGTAAATGTCAGGTGTGGGGGCCCCTACTGGTAAAAACAGGGGGTTCTTCTGTAACTCCCAGTGCAGACTGGAGAGCTGTAGCCATCTCCTAGTAGGTTGGAGACCCTCCAACCTGACACTTATGGCAGATCATGAACATATAGCAATGACGAGACGGGTGCACACTGCGGTCTTACTAAGTCCTCAAACTGATGTTAAAATTGAGAGATTAGTCAACATATCCTCCAGTGGAGGACATGTCTAAGCCCGAGTACCACACCCGGTGGTGTTGTATATAAATGTAGCCTGTGTTCCATCCACAGGCTACATTTAGGTGCACCTATGAGGCCTGGGCCATATCAGCCAGTCTTGGGTGGGGCTCACAGCCTTCTCCCTCCTCCCATTGCAGGCATGGTTACACGCTGGAGGTAAATGAGGAGTCTGCTGCGAGTCGGCCTAATACATTCCTGTAATTTTGCCCACTGGCCCCTGGTATTGCCCTTACGGCACAGGTAGGTGAGTGTTAGGTCCCGAGCTACTTGAGAGACCTTGGTGCGGTGCTCGGGCTTAAGACATGTCCTCCACTGCAGGACATGTTGACTAATCTCTCAATTTTAACATCAGTTTGAGGGCTTAGTAAGACCGCAGTGTGCACCTGTCTTGTCATTTGTTATTGCTATATTGTTACATTATTTATTACATCCACACTATTGCCATCTTGTGTAGGATGACTATTGTGGTACTTGTGGTCCGCCACCGTATGCATTTTGCTGGGGATCGCCATTAGCAACGGGCTACAAGTGCAGGATCTGCTCCTCTGTATATATATATATGCACAACTGCATTTTTGGGTTGAGCACATCCTGCTTCATGCCACCTTTCAGTGTTTTGTGTATAATCATGAACATACTAGAAACGCGTGAACGTGCATGTGGAGAACTGGCTGCTCACATGTGACTTCTGCTTTAAAACGCTGTTCTCCTGTCGCCAGGTTGGATGACTGCTTGTGTCCCGATGACAGCCTGTATGACCAGGCAGCTTTTATTACCTTGTAAGACATCTTCCTCGTTCTTATAAACAAATACCTTTTTAAAGGGATTGTCCAGGATTAAAAAACATGGCTGCTTTCTTACAGAGAGCGCCACGCCTGGCCATCGGTTGTGTGGTATTGCCCAGTGCAAAAGATGGTGACCAAATTGGTCACCAATGCAACTTAAATTGCAAATGGCAACAAGACTTCGGCCTCTTTAAAAAGGACCTGTCATGGATTTGGATTTTTGTATCACACTGGTAGATGCTAATTTTCTTGTTTTTCTTCAAAAATGCCTCTGCTGCTGTGCCCACCCCCCCTGTTTTTGACATGCTATATGGTAATTTGGACCATGGGTACAGGGAGGAGACATTGGTTTCCGCAGTGGATGGCTCCTTCTCCCTGGTTGTGACGCTATCCAATGACAGGTGAGCGTTCATGAGATTTGGTAAAGCTCTGTACACGAGTATACTTGCATAGCCTGTTCTCCCTGGCCGTGATGCGGTCCGCTGTGCGAAAATGGTGTCACAACCAGGGAAAAGAAGAAACCAGATGTCTTCCTGTACCCATGGTCCGAATTGGCATGGCATAAAATGGTGGGCAAGGGCTATTGAGAAGTGATTGCATCTACGCAAAATATTTGTGATGCCAAAACCCATGAAAGGTCCTCTTTAAGGCTGGGATCACACCTAAGCGTTTCTGAATCGCGCGTTTTTGGATGCGCGTTTTTGTAACTAAGAAATGCGCATCATACGTGCGATTCAGTGATTCTCCCCGATTTCAGCATGGTCCATAGGCGCGTTAAAACGCCCAAAAGAAGCTCATGCTGAAGCGACAGCGTTTGGTGTTTTTCAAACGCGCTGTAAAACGCCCAAATGTGAACCATGCCCATAGGGAAGCATGGCTTTCCACATGTTGTGCGTTTTACAGCGCGTTTGAACGCGCTGAAAAACGCTTAGGTGTGTACCTAGGGTAAGAGAAATGTCTTCACCTAGTTTAGACACTAGAAGGACCGGCCTGCCATAAAGGAGCACGAGAGGAGAGTCCTGTTCACTCCACACACTCTGCAAGTTCAGTAGAAGTATGAGACCGAAGTGGAGATGGGACCAATGGTGGAATGGAGACCAGGGCGATGGGACAATCATGGTGGAGTGGTGAGCCAGGGGGCTGTAATGGAGAAAGTTTGCAAAATGCTGTGTACATGAGCGTTTTTTTTCACGCATCACTTGTGCGTTGCGTGAAAATCGCAGCATGTTCTATATTCTGCGTTTTTCACGCAGCCCTAGCCCCATAGAAGTGAATAGGGCTGCGTGAAAAACGCATTGCATCCGCAAGTGGGTGCGTTGCGATTTTCACTGATGGTTGCTAGGAGATATTGTTTGTAAACCTTCCGTTTTTTATCACGCGCGTGAAAAATGCATCAAAGCGCATTGCACCCACGCGTAAAAAACTGAACACAATCGCAGGCAAAACTGAATGGCTTTGCCTGTGAAATCGCACAGTTTTCACTGAACGCATCCGGACCCGCTCGTGTGAAAGAGGCCTAACTTATTAATCGCCACACACATGAGCAATATGGGCTGGGCATAGCATTTCTACAGTATGGATCCGCGAAATACAGATGTATTCCGTGTGCGTTACGTATTTTTTGCGGACAATAATAGGACATGCACTACTTTTTTGCAGAATGGCCATGCGGAGAAACGGAATGCACACGGAGTAACCTCTCTATTTTCTACAGCCCCATTGAAGTGAATGGTTACGCATACGGGCCGCACAAAAAATGGAAAGAAAATACGGTTGTGTGCATGAGCCCTTAATTTTTTTTTTTAAGGGTTAAGGTACTTTCACACTTGCGTTGTTTGATTCTGGCAGGCAGTTCCGTTGCCTGAACAGGCAAACTGTAAGCAAACGCATGTCATTTTTAGGCTGATCAGTCTGACATGCATTGCAATACCTGATCCGTTTTTCCGGTGTCATCTGGAAAAACTGATCCGGTAATTATTATTTTCCCCTTTTTTTTTTTTTAAAGTCTGCACATGTGCAGATCAGATCCGTCAATGCGGTAATTTTAATGCCGGATCAGGCACTAATACATTTCTATAGAAATTAATGCTGGATTCGGCATTCCAGCAAGTGTTCCGGAATTTTGCCATGCTACGGTATTTTCTGTCTAAAAACTGTACAGTGACTGAACTGAAGACCACCTGATGCATACTGAACAGATTTCTCCATTCAGAATGCATTAGGATAAAACTGATCTTTTTTTTTCCGGTATTGAGCCCCCAGGGCGGCACTCAATGCTGGAAAAGTTTACCGCAAGTGTGACAGTAGCCTAAGGGTACTTTCACACTAGCGTTTTGGATTCAGTTTGTGGGATCCGTTTCAGGGCTCTCACAAACGGTCCAAAACGGATCAGTTCAGCCCCAATGCATTCTGAATGGATAAGGATCTGTTCAGAATGCATCAGTTCGGCTACGTTCCGCCTCTATTCCGTTTGAGGCGGACACCAAAATGCAGCATGCAGCATTTTGGTGTGAAGAGGCGGAGCCTAACGGATCTGTTTTTTTTACAATGTAAGTCAATGGGGACGGATCCGTTGTCAATGACACAATATGGTGCATTTGAAAACGGATCCGTTCCCCATTGACTTTCAATGTAATTCAAAACGGATCCGTTTTGGACTTTGTCATTTTTCTTTAAGCCTAATGCAAACGGATACAAACGTTTGCATTATAGGTGCGGATCCGTCTGTGCAAATAAACAGACGGATCCGCACCAATGCAAGTGTGAAAGTAGCCTTAGCTGCAGCAATTCCTAGTCTGAATGCAGTTAACATAAGGTGCCACTAGATGGCGATACCTGCTTAGGAAACAGAACATCTTCTAGATCAGTAACTCCGAGCCTCTGTACATGGAGAACACCAATTATGGCCCGGCTTAAAGGGATTCTGTCACGGCATTTGACCCTATAGAGCTGCGGACGTGCACTTGAGCATGCGCAGTTGCAACATAGAGTTCCTTCACTGTGCTGGCATCAGCCTCAGGGAAGGAACTGCGCATGCGCGATCTCACACATCGCGAGATTTACAGCACTCACTGAAGCAAGGAGAAGATTCGGCGGACGTAGGCAGTGCTGGGCTCCTTCACATGGGGGTGTGGCTGGGTACCAGGAAGGTTAGTGCCGCCCCTTGGGTACCTTGCTGGGTTAAATTGCATATCAATAAAATCATTTTTTAAAGAAAATAAAAGCACCCAGAGCTCTATTCTACGGCTATATTGCGGCGATCTAGCTGTGCATGTCTGCAGTGCTGTAGGGTCAAATGCCGTGACAGAATCCCTTTAATATAAAAGCGGAGGACACCTCTGTTCATGTCTATGGGGAGGGATACTGGATTTTTTTTTTCATCAGTGAGTGACTGGTTCTGCACATGCGCGGGATTTGGGACGGGAGGAGGGTAGGATCTTTAGATTTCTTCACTCTTATAACGGGAGGTGGGGTTAGGAATGGGAAGTGATGAGGTAAGCATTTAATTTACATAACTTGAAAAAAGCGAAAGTGGACTGTAAGAGAAGTACTTGGAGGTACTTCGAGGATAATTAGGGTGGGGAAGTACTATCTCAGGATGCTGATGATTCTTATGGTTTAAAACCGGTGACAGGTTCCCTTTACGCTGGATTCAGACCTGAGCGTTTCTGAGACGTGCGTTTTAGTGCGTGTTTTTGGCAACAGCGGTTTACGCGCGTTTGTGTGATTGACTGCCGTGTTGTCCAATGACCAAATATCCCTGTCTATATGAAGTTTGGCCTTTCCAGCATGTTGCAAATTCATAAACACGCATTCGAACGCGCAAAATACAAGCGTTGCGCGTTCCCATTGAAGTCTATACGCCAAAACGCGTGGCGTTAGAACGTGCTATAAAACGCGAAAATGTGAACCAGTCCCATAGGGAAGCATTGGTTTGCATCGGTTATGCGTTTTACAGCGCGTTCGAACGCGCTGTAAAATGTGCAAGTGTGAACTGAGGGTTAAGAGAAGTACACATGACACCATTTGTCATGAATAGGCCGCCTGTGGGATCAAATATGACAAGATGTAATGTCCATTAGCACCTCTAGAGGGCAGTGTTTACAACTGTCTGATGGTGACTATGTGTCAGTGGCGCCCACAAGCTGCTAAGTGAGGTACTACAGCCCACTTTGCCCCGAGTTTGTGTGCTCTGCTCTCATTTTGCCCGAGTCTTACCGACTGTGTCCGAAACGTTCTAGCTAAAATGATGCCAGAACAGAGAAATCTTACCTGCGACTAGAAGCCATACATTGAGTTGTATGCAGCTGTCATTTCACAGTGCTACAGGGAGTCTCTGTGTAGCCCTCGGCTTAGGGTTTAATAATATTTCTGATGGTCTGTGTTGATTTAGCTATTTAATACAATTCATTAATTTTGGTTGGTGGTCTAGGATAGTAAAGGGTTTGATTTTACTATCCCGATGGCCTCGGGCAGTGAGGTGGTTAATAGCTTCATCCCTAGCGGTCTAGAATGGTGAAGATCTCATCACTGGTGGTGAAGGGGTCAAAGAGATTTTATGAAACTTACTTGTGACCTATGTACAAGATAAGTGAGAAATATCAGAGGAGAGTGGGTCAATAACACCCTGCCTGATTGCCCCCTGACTCGTCCTCTGCCCCCTGTATGGAGGGCTTTGGCACCAGCTGCAAGACCACACAAAGGTTTCCATAACTTCTTATCCCAAAGTAAATGGACTCGCAGCCATCTCCCCATAGAAAAAGGGGAGTGAGAATCCATTATTAATAAAATGGTGGGGGTCCCGGCTGCCACAAGCCCTTTTTTTTTTTTTTTTTTTGCAAAAACACTTTTTTTTTTCAGTAGGAGGCAAAAAGATGATTTCTATATAAACAGAGAAGTAAAAGGGTTAATTACTACTACCGTCTTTGGGGGAAATGATTTAGTACCAGGCTTAATACCTCTTGGACACATATAATGTGGGATGTGTCCATGGGCGTAGCTATAGGGGGTGCAGAGGTAGCAGTCGCTACCGGGCCCAGGAGCCTGAGGGGGCCCAAAGACCCTTGTGCCGAATAAGAAGACACACAAAGCACTGAGGGAAGGGGGGCCCAAGCTGAACTCTTGCACCAGGGCCCATGAGCCGTTAGCTACGCCCCTGGATGTGTCTACAAAATGAACTCCATGATCCTTAAGTTTCCAGACGCTGCTGTTTCCGGTGTCCAAGGCGGGTGCGATCTCTCTGATGTTCAAAGGAAACGTCCTTGAGAGTCTGATTTCAACACTGAATGATTGCCCAACTACAGACGCTGTGAGGTCAATCAGTGCAAGAGAAGGAGGCGAAACCAGGTGTGAGAACAGAGCCTGATATTACAGTAACCCGGCTCCTGATCCTCTTATTACCCTGTAACATCTTATTACAGTAACCCGGCTCCTGATCCTCTTATTACCCTGTAACATCTTATTACAGTAACCCGGCTCCTGATCCTCTTATTACCCTGTAACATCTTATTACAGTAACCCGGCTCCTGATCCTCTTATTACCCTGTAACATCGTATTACTGTAACCCGGCTCCTGATCCTCTTATTACCCCTGTAACATCTTATTACAGTAACCCGGCTCCTGATCCTCTTATTACCCTGTAACATCTTATTACAGTAACCCGGCTCCTGATCCTCTTATTACCCTGTAACATCTTATTACAGTAACCCGGCTCCTGATCCTCTTATTACCCCTGTAACATCTTATTACAGTAACCCGGCTCCTGATCCTCTTATTACCCTGTAACATCTTATTACAGTAACCTGGCTCCTGATCCTCTTATTACCCTGTAACATCTTATTACAGTAACCCGGCTCCTGATCCTCTTATTACCCTGTAACATCTTATTACAGTAACCCGGCTCCTGATCCTCCTATTACCCCTGTAACATCTTATTACAGTAACCCGGCTCCTGATCCTCTTATTACCCTGTAACATCTTATTACAGTAACCCGGCTCCTGATCCTCCTATTACCCTGTAACATCTTATTACAGTAACCCGGCTCCTGATCCTCTTATTACCCCTGTAACATCTTATTACAGTAACCCGGCTCCTGATCCTCTTATTACCCTGTAACATCTTATTACAGTAACCAGGCTCCTGATCCTCTTATTACTCCTGTAACATCTTATTACAGTAACCCGGCTCCTGATCCTCTTATTACCCCAGTAACATCTTATTACAGTAACCTGGCTCCTGATCCTCTTATTACCCCTGTAACATCTTATTACAATAACCCGGCTCCTGATCCTCTTATTACCCCTGTAACATCTTATTATAGTAACCCGGCCCCTGATCCTCTTATTACCCCTGTAACATCTTATTACAGTAACCCGGCTCCTGATCCTCTTATTACTCCTGTAACATCTTATTACAGTAACCCGGCTCCTGATCCTCTTATTACCCCTGTAACATCTTATTACAGTAACTCTGCTCCTGATCCTCTTATTACCCCTGTAACATCTTATTACAGTAACCCGGCTTCTGATCCTCTTATTACCCTGTAACATCTTATTACAGTAACCCAGCTCCTGATCCTCTTATTACCCTGTAACATCTTATTACAGTAACCCGGCTCCTGATCCTCTTATTACCCCTGTAACATCTTATTACAGTAACCCGGCTCCTGATCCTCTTATTACCCTGTAACATCTTATTACAGTAACCAGGCTCCTGATCCTCTTATTACCCCTATAACATCTTATTACAGTAACCCGGCTCCTGATCCTCTTATTACCCCTGTAACATCTTATTACAGTAACCCGACTCCCGATCCTCTTATTACCCTGTAACATCTTATTACAGTAACCCAGCTCCTGATCCTCTTATTACCCTGTAACATCTTATTACAGTAACCTGGCTCCTGATCCTCTTATTACCCTGTAACATCCTATTACAGTAACCTGGCTCCTGATCCTCTTATTACCCCTGTAACATCTTATTACAGTAACCCGGCTCCTGATCCTCTTATTACCCTGTAACATCCTATTACAGTAACCCGGCTCCTGATCCTCTTATTACCCCTGTAACATCTTATTACAGTAACCCGGCTCCTGATCCTCTTATTACCCCTGTAACATCTTATTACAGTAACCCGGCTCCTCTTATTACCCTGTAACATCTTATTACAGTAACCCGGCTCCTGATCCCCTTATTACCCTGTAATATCTTATTACAGTAACCCGGCTCCTGATCCTCTTATTACCCTGTAACACCTTATTACAGTAACCCGGTTCCTGATCCTCTTATTACCCCTGTAACCATGGGCGTAGCTATAGGGGGTGCAGAGGTAGCAGTCGCTACCGGGCCCAGGAGACTGAGGGGGCCCAAAGACCCTTGTGCCGCAGAAGAAGACACACAAAGCACTGAGGGAAGGGGGACCCAAGCTGAACTCTTGCACCAGGGCCCATGAGCCGTTAGCTACGTCCCTGCCTAGGACATCTTATTACAGTAACCTGGCTCCTGATCCTCTTATTACCTCTGTAACATCTTATTACAGTGACCCGGCTCCTGATCCTCTTATTACCCTGTAACATCTTATTACAGTAACCCGGCTCCTGATCCTCTTATTACCCTGTAATATCTTATTACAGTAACCCGACTCCTGATCCTCTGATTAGTCCTGTAACATCTTATTACAGTAACCCGGCTCCTGATCCTCTTATTACCCCTGTAACATTTTATTACAGTAACCCAGCTCGTGATCCTCTTATTACACCTGTAAAATCTTATTATAGTAACCCGGCTCCTGATCCTCTTATTACCCATGTAACATCTTATTACAGTAACCCGGCTCCTGATCCTCTTATTACCCTGTAACATCTTATTACAGTAACCTGACTCCTGATCCTCTTATTACCCCTGTAACATCTTATTCACTTCTATGGGGCCTGCGTTGCGTGAAAAACGCACAATATAGAGCATGCTGCGATTTTCACGCAACGCAGAAGTGATGCGTGAAAATCACCGCTCATGTGCACAGCCCCATAGAAATGAATGGGTCCGGATTCAGTGCGGGTGCAATGCGTCTTCCTCACGCATTGCACCCGCGCGGAAAACTCGCCCGTGTGAAAGGGACCTAACCCGGCTCCTGATCCTCTTATTACCCCTGTAACATTTTATTACAGTAAGCCGGCTCCTGATCCTCCTATTACCCTGTAACATTTTATTACAGTAACCCGGCTCCTGATCCTCTTATTACAGTAACCAGGCTCCTGATCCTCTTATTACCCTGTGACATCTTATTACAGTAACCCGGCTCCTGATCCTCTTATTACCCCTGTAACATCTTATTACAGTAACCCGGCTCCTAATCCTCTTATTACCCCTGTAACATCTTAATACAGTAACCCGGCGCCTGATCCTCTTATTACCCCTGTAACATCTTATTACAGTAACCCAGCTCCTGATCCTCTTATTACAGTAACCCGGCTCCTGATCCTCTTATTACCCTGTGACATCTTATTACAGTAACCCGGCTCCTAATCCTCTTATTAATCCTGTAACATCTTATTACAGTAACCCGGCGCCTGATCCTCTTATTACCCCTGTAACATCCTATTACAGTAACCCGGCTCCTAATCCTCTTATTACCCCTGTAACATCTTATTACAGTAACCTGGCTCCTGATCCGCTTATTACCCCGGTAACATCTTATTACAGTAACCCGGTTCCTGATCCTCTTATTACCCTGTAACATCTTATTACAGTAACCCGTCTCCTGATCCTCTTATTACCCCTGTAACATCTTATTACAGTAACCCAGCTCCTGATCCGCTTATTACCCCGGTAACATCTTATTACAGTAACCCGGCTCCTGTTCCTCTTATTACCCTGTAACATTGTATTACTGTAACCCGGCTCCTGATCCTCTTATTACAGTAACCCGGCTCCTGATCCTCTTATTACCCCTGTAACATTTTATTACAGTAACCCGGCTCCTGATCCTCTTGTTACCCCTGTATCATCTTATTACAGTAACCCGGCTCCTGATCTTATTATTACCCCTGTGACATCTTATTACAGTAACCCGGCTCCTGATCTTATTATTACCCCTGTGACATCTTATTACAGTAACCCGGCTCCGGATCCTCTTATTGCCCTGTAACATTTTATTACAGTAACCCTGATCCTCTTATTACAGTAACCCGGCTCCTGAACCTCTTATTACAGTAACCCGGCACCCGATCCTCTTATTACCCCTGTAACATCTTATTACAGTAACCCGGATCCTGATCCTCTTATTACCCCTGTAACATCTTATTACAGTAACCCGTCTTCTGATCCTCTTATTACCCCTGTAACATCTTATTACAGTAACCCGGCTCCTGATCCTCTTATTACCACTGTAACATCTTATAACAGTAACCCATTTCCTGATCCTCTTATTACCCCTGTAACATCTTATTACAGTAACCTGGCTCCTGATCCTCTTATTACCCTGTAACATCTTATTACAGTAACCCGGCTCCTGATCCTCTTATTACCCCTGTAACATCTTATTACAGTAACCCATCTCCTGATCCTCTTATTACCCTGTGAGATCTTATTACAGTAACCCGGCTCCTGATCCTCTTATTACCCCTGTTACATCTTATTACAGTAACCTGGCTCCTGATCCTCTTATTACCCTGTAACATCTTATTACAGTAACCCGGCTCCTGATCCTCTTATTACCCCTGTAACATCTTATAACAGTAACCCATCTCCTGATCCTCTTATTACCCTGTAACATCTTATTACAGTAACCCGACTTCTGATCCTCTTATTACAGTAACCCGGCTCCTGATCCTCTTATTACCCTGTGACATCTTATTACAGTAACCCGGCTCCTAATCCTCTTATTACCCCTGTAACATCTTATTACAGTAACCCGGCGCCTGATCCTCTTATTACCCCTGTAACATCCTATTACAGTAACCCAGCTCCTGATCCGCTTATTACCCCGGTAACATCTTATTACAGTAACCCGGTTCCTGATCCTCTTATTACCCTGTAACATCTTATTACAGTAACAAGTCTCCTGATCCTCTTATTACCCCTGTAATATCTTAATACAGTAACCCAGTTCCTGATCCGCTTATTACCCCGGTAACATCTTATTACAGTAACCCGGCTCCTGTTCCTCTTATTACCCTGTAACATTTTATTACAGTAACCCGGCTCCTGATCCTCTTATTACCCCTGTATCATCTTATTACAGTAACCCGGCTCCTGATCCTCTTATTACCCCTGTATCATCTTATTACAGTAACCCGGCTCCTGATCTTATTATTACCCCTGTGACATCTTATTACAGTAACCCGGCTCCTGATCTTATTATTACCCCTGTGACATCTTATTACAGTAACCCGGCTCCTGATCCTCTTATTACAGTAACCCGGCTCCTGATCCTCTTATTACCCCTGTAACATTTTATTACAGTAACCCGGCTCCTGATCCTCTTATTACCCCTGTATCATCTTATTACAGTAACCCGGCTCCTGATCTTATTATTACCCCTGTGACATCTTATTACAGTAACCCGGCTCCTGATCTTATTATTACCCCTGTGACATCTTATTACAGTAACCCGGCTCCTGATCTTATTATTACCCCTGTGACATCTTATTACAGTAACCCGGCTCCGGATCCTCTTATTGCCCTGTAACATTTTATTACAGTAACCCTGATCCTCTTATTACAGTAACCCGGCTCCTGAACCTCTTATTACAGTAACCCGGCACCCGATCCTCTTATTACCCCTGTAACATCTTATTACAGTAACCTGGCTCCTGATCCTCTTATTACCCCTGTGACATCTTATTACAGTAACCCGGCTCCTGATCCTCTTATTACCCCTGTAACATCTTATAACAGTAACCCATTTCCTGATCCTCTTATTACCCCTGTAACATCTTATTACAGTAACCCGGCTCCTGATCCTCTTATTACCCCTGTAACATCTTATTACAGTAACCCATCTCCTGATCCTCTTATTACCCTGTGAGATCTTATTACAGTAACCCGGCTCCTGATCCTCTTATTACCCCTGTAACATCTTATTACAGTAACCTGGCTCCTGATCCTCTTATTACCCTGTAACATCTTATTACAGTAACCCGGCTCCTGATCCTCTTATTACCCCTGTAACATCTTATAACAGTAACCCATCTCCTGATCCTTTTATTACCCTGTAACATCTTATTACAGTAACCCGGCTCCTGATCCTCTTATTACCCTGTGAGATCTTATTAGAGTAACCCGGCTCCTGATCCTCTTATTACCCTGTAACATCTTATTACAGTAACCTGTCTCCTGATCCTCTTATTACCCTGTAACATCTTATTACAGTAACCCGGCTCCTGATCCTCTTATTACCCTGTAACATCTTATTACAGTAACCCGGCTCCTGATCCTCTTATTATCCTGTAACATCTTATTACAGTAACCCGGCTCCTGATCCTCTTATTACCCCTGTAACATCTTATTACAGTAACCCGTCTCCTGATCCTCTTATTACCCTGTAACATCTTATTATAGTAACCCGGCTCCTGATCCTCTTATTACCCCTGTAACATCTTATTACAGTAACCCGGCTCCTGATCCTCTTATTACCCTGTGAGATCTTATTAGAGTAACCCGGCTCCTGATCCTCTTATTACCCTGTAACATCTTATTACAGTAACCTGTCTCCTGATCCTCTTATTACCCTGTAACATCTTATTACAGTAACCCGGCTCCTGATCCTCTTATTACCCTGTAACATCTTATGACAGTAACCCGGCTCCTGATCCTCTTATTATCCTGTAACATCTTATTACAGTAACCCGGCTCCTGATCCTCTTATTACCCCTGTAACATCTTATTACAGTAACCCGTCTCCTGATCCTCTTATTACCCTGTAACATCTTATTATAGTAACCCGGCTCCTGATCCTCTTATTACCCCTGTAACATCTTATTACAGTAACCCGGCTCCTGATCCTCTTATTAACCCCTGTAACATATTATTACAGTAACCCGTCTCCTGATCCTCTTATTACCCTGTAACATCTTATTACAGTAACCCGGCTCCTGATCCTCTTATTACCCCTGTAACATCTTATTACAGTAACCCGGCTCCTGATCCTCTTATTAACCCCTGTAACATCTTATTACAGTAACCCGGCTCTTGATCCTCTTATTACCCTGTAACATCTTATTATAGTAACCCGGCTCCTGATCCTCTTATTACCCCTGTAACATCTTATTACAGTAACCCGTCTCCTGATCCATATATATATATATATATATATATATAATGTTAAAAAATAGAGCAGCACTCTAATGAAAGTGAAAAAAGGTGAGTATTTTATTTACCCATAGGTGCAGGCGACGTTTCGGTCCCTACTGGAACCTTCCTCAATATATACGGTAAAATTGGACAGCACTCCGGATGAAAATTGAAGTGAAATTTTATTTACCCATGTGGGAAAAAATGCGACGTTTTGGCTTAGCTATCGAGCCTTTATAGCTCTATAGCTGACCCGAACGTCGCAGTATTACCACATGGGTAAATAAAACTTCACTTCAACTTTCATCCGGAGTGCTGTCCGTTTTTGCCGTATCATTTTGGACTACAAGCTAATGTCCTTGGACGAGCACCCTGCCTTCTACTTTTACTACAGTGCCGCCATTTTTCTTATGATAGATATACATATATATATTGCATATATTTATGATTTCAGACTACAATGATGTCAATGGCACATTTAGTAGCAGCACATACGACTACTGCACGGTCTATTTTTCCCCATATTAGTCCCTTGTGCCCTTTATCACACACACATTGCGCGCTCTGCACACTGCTGCATCGTTAGATGGTGGGTGAAGTGCTGGCTTTGTGCTATCTTCATTCACGCGGTGACGTCGTTCACCCTCGTAATCAGCTACATGGCCGTGGGTGTTCATTTCGTGCCAGATAACACCAGAAACTGACAAGCGCTGAATGTGTCATAAGGGAGAAGTGAAGCAAACACATCTTCTTGCAGGGCAGTGATTTTATTACTTGTGTTGTCCGTATAATATTATATTAGACTAAAGCATTGATAGAAATATTGCTTAGATAGCAATTTCATAGTGCAATGTTAATACATTTGGTTATATGATTTCCCCACACCTACATGTGGTTCGGATAATAGTAGGGTTTAAAGGGGGTGTCTAGAATTTGGAGTTAATGGGGTGGGGAGGTCACCTTTCATAACCTCATTTACCTGTAACTTAATGATAAACATGAATGTTTTCCACAAAATGGCAATTGTGGAATTGCGAAACATTGCCTCAGTTGCCCATGGCAACCAATCATATTCCACCTTTTATTCTTTAGAGCTACTTTGGAAAATGAAAGCTGGAATTTGATTGGTTGCTATGGGCAACTAAGTCAGTTTCCTTTACAGCACTTTGATAAATCTCTCCCTATATGTGAAAAGTTTGGGCCACACGTCTTAATCATTGTGGAAGTGCTCATCTCTATATTCATCTGTATCCTCGTCCTTGGGGGTGATCACTATAGGGACATATTCTGGGGGCCCTATCTTATATACTGGCACACATGTGGGGCACTATGGAAAAGGGGGGGAAAAGCACTATGGGAGCATCTACTGGGGCCCCTTTCCTATATACTGGCAAACATGAGGGGCACTATGAGAAAAGGGGGAGCACTATGGGAGCATCTACTGGGGCCCCTTTCCTATATACTGGCAAACATGAGGGGCACTATGGGAAAAGGGGGAAGCACTATGGGAGCATCTACTGGGGCCCCTTTCCTATATACTGGCACACATGAGGGGCACTATGGGAAAAGGGGAAGCACTATGGGAGCATCTACTGGGGCCCCTTTCCTATATACTGGCACACATGAGGGGCACTATGGGAAAAGGGGGAAGCACTATGGGAGCATCTACTGGGGCCCCTTTCCTATATACTGGCAAACATGAGGGGCACTATGAGAAAAGGGGGAGCACTATGGGAGCATCTACTGGGGCCCCTTTCCTATATACTGGCAAACATGAGGGGCACTATGGGAAAAGGGGGAAGCACTATGGGAGCATCTACTGGGGCCCCTTTCCTATATACTGGCACACATGAGGGGCACTATGGGAAAAGGGGGGGGAAGCACTATGGGAGCATCTACTGGGGCCCATTTCCTATATACTGGCAAACATGAGGGGCACTATGGGAAAGGGGGGGGGGAAGCACTATGGGAGCATCTACTGGGGCCCCTTTCCTATATACTGGCAAACATGAGGGGCACTATGGGAAAGGGGGGGGGGAAGCACTATGGGAGCATCTACTGGGGCCCCTTTCCTATATACTGGCACACATGAGGGGCACTATGGGAAAGGGGGGGAGCACTATTGGGGTCATATCTTATATACTGGCACACATGGGGGGCACTATGGAGAAGAGGGGCAGGAGCAATATGGGGCATTATATAGGGACATTATACTGGCACACATTATGGGGGCACTATCGAGAAGGGGGAGAGGAGCATTATGGGGTCATTTTATACTGCCACAATATGTCAGGCACCATGGGGGGCGAGGGGAAGAGGATTATGGGGGCACTATACAGGAGTATTCTATACTGGTGCAAATTATAGGGCACTATGGGGATACAGTAGGGGGCATTGGCTCTTCTGGGGGCACTAAGAAGAGGTATTTGTTATACTGCCACACAACAGGGCATTTTTATGTATTGGCGCACATTATAAGGAGGCGTTTTTTTCTACTGTCAAACATTATAAAGAAAATTATTACTATCGGGGGCATTATGGTGGGATTTATTACAATTGGGGGAGTATAAGGAACATGAATACTAGTATGGGTACTATGGGAGCATCATTACTTCTGGGGCACAGTGTGGACATTATTACTGTTGGGGGGCACTATTACTACTCTGTGCACTCTGGCAGATAATTATTTCTATTAGTGGGACTTTGGGGTGCACTATTACAGTGGGGGGGAGAGGGGCACACTGGCACAGTATCAGCTTAGCACAATTATGTGTGGGGAACATACAGGGACACTATTTCATGGCCGCAGTTATTTTTTAGGGCACTGGGTGCCAATAATTACTGAAGGTGGTACTATCTGTGTGTAACTGGCATTTTCAGGGGGATTATCCAGGGGCGTACTGGGAACTTAAAGTGGCCCCGGAACAAAAATACTAAAAGTGGCACCATTTTGTTGTCGGTCCAAATTGATGGAAGTCAGGGCCAGCAATACCATATTGTGGCACATTATACCGCCCCAACCGCGCCAAATACCACAGTCCATCACAAAATACATCCCCAAAAACTTCCACTGGCCGGTTGTGAGGAGGGCCCAGGTACCTTCTTTTCTCAGGGGCCCTCTGCTGTCTGTGTCCGCCCCTGCTATGGATGTAGAATGGGACGTTATAACACCTCCTGTAGGTGGAATGAGTACGTGTCACCATGTAGTATGTCTGTGGTACACGGGGCATTAGCAGTATATAGCATTAGTACACGGGGCAGTAGCAGTATATAGCTGTAGTACACAGGACATTAGCAGTATATAGCTGTAGTACACGGGACATTAGCAGTATATAGCAGTAGTACAGGGGACATTAGCAGTATATAGCTGTAGTACACAGGACATTAGCAGTATATAGCTGTAGTACACGGGACATTAGCAGTATATAGCTGTAGTACACGGGACATTAGCAGTATATAGCTGTAGTACACATTACATTAGCAGTATATAGCTGTAGTACACGGGACATTAGCAGTATATAGCAGTAGTACACGGGACATTAGCAGTATATAGCTGTAGTACACGGGACATTAGCAGTATATAGCTGTAGTACAGGGGACATTAGCAGTATATAGCTGTAGTACAGGGGACATTAGCAGTATATATAGCTGTAGTACAGGGGACATTAGCAGTATATAGCTGTAGTACACGGGACATTAGCAGTATATAGCAGTAGTACGCGGGACATTAGCAGTATATAGCAGTAGTACGCAGGACATTAGCAGTATATAGCTGTAGTACACATTACATTAGCAGTATATAGCTGTAGTACACGGGACATTAGCAGTATATAGCTGTAGTACATGGGACATTAGCAGTATATAGCTGTAGTACACGGGACATTAGCAGTATATAGCTGTAGTACAGGGGACATTACCAGTATATAGCTGTAGTACACATTACATTAGCAGTATATAGCAGTAGTACACGGTACATTAGCAGTATATAGCAGTAGTACAGAGGACATTAGCAGTATATAGCAGTAGTACAGAGGACATTAGCAGTATATAGCAGTAGTACAGAGGACATTAGCAGTATATAGCAGTAGTACAGAGGACATTAGCAGTATATAGCTGTAGTACACATTACATTAGCAGTATATAACATTAGTACACGGGGCATTAGCAGTATATAACATTAGTACACGGGGCAGTATATAGCTGTAGTACAGGGGACATTAGCAGTATATAGCTGTAGTACACATTACATTAGCAGTATATAACATTAGTACACGGGGCATTAGCAGTATATAACATTAGTACACGGGGCAGTATATAGCTGTAGTACACGAGACATTAGCAGTATATAGCTGTAGTACAGAGGACATTAGCAGTATATAGCTGTAGTACACGGGTCATTAGCAGTATATAGCTGTAGTACAGAGGACATTAGCAGTATATAGCTGTAGTACACGGGACATTAGCAGTATATAGCTGTAGTACACATGACATTAGCAGTATATAGCTGTAGTACACGGGACATTAGCAGTATATAGCTGTAGTACACATGACATTAGCAGTATATAGCTGTAGTACACGGGGCATTAGCAGTATATAGCTGTAGTACACATTACATTAGCAGTATATAGCTGTAGTACAGGGGACATTAGCAGTATATAGCTGTAGTACACGGGACATTAGCAGTATATAGCTGTAGTACACGGGACATTAGCAGTATATAGCTGTAGTACACGGGACATTAGCAGTATATAGCTGTAGTACACGGGACATTAGCAGTATATAGCTGTAGTACACGGGCATTAGCAGTATATAGCTGTAGTACACGGGACATTAGCAGTATATAGCTGTAGTACACGGGACATTAGCAGTATATAGCTGTAGTACACGGGACATTAGCAGTATATAGCTGTAGTACACGGGACATTAGCAGTATATAGCTGTAGTACAGAGGACATTAGCAGTATATAGCTGTAGTACACGGGACATTAGCAGTATATAGCTGTAGTACACGGGACATTAGCAGTATATAGCTGTAGTACACGGGACATTAGCAGTATATAGCTGTAGTACACGGGGCATTAGCAGTATATAGCTGTAGTACACGGGACATTAGCAGTATATAGCTGTAGTACAGAGGACATTAGCAGTATATAGCTGTAGTACACGGGACATTAGCAGTATATAGCTGTAGTACAGGGGACATTAGCAGTATATAGCTGTAGTACAGGGGACATTAGCAGTATATAGCTGTAGTACACGGGACATTAGCAGTATATAGCTGTAGTACAGAGGACATTAGCAGTATATAGCTGTAGTACACGGGACATTAGCAGTATATAGCTGTAGTACAGGGGACATTACCAGTATATAGCTGTAGTACACGGGACATTAGCAGTATATAGCTGTAGTACACGGGACATTAGCAGTATATAGCAGTAGTACACGGTACATTAGCAGTATATAGCAGTAGTACAGAGGACATTAGCAGTATATAGCAGTAGTACAGAGGACATTAGCAGTATATAGCTGTAGTACACATTACATTAGCAGTATATAACATTAGTACACGGGGCATTAGCAGTATATAACATTAGTACACGGGGCAGTATATAGCTGTAGTACAGGGGACATTAGCAGTATATAGCAGTAGTACACGAGACATTAGCAGTATATAGCTGTAGTACAGAGGACATTAGCAGTATATAGCTGTAGTACACGGTACATTAGCAGTATATATAGCTGTAGTACAGAGGACATTAGCAGTATATAGCTGTAGTACACGGTACATTAGCAGTATATAGCTGTAGTACACGGGGCATTAGCAGTATATAGCTGTAGTACACATGACATTAGCAGTATATAGCTGTAGTACATGGGACATTAGCAGTATATAGCTGTAGTACACATTACATTAGCAGTATATAGCTGTAGTACAGGGGACATTAGCAGTATATAGCTGTAGTACACGGGACATTAGCAGTATATAGCTGTAGTACACGGGACATTAGCAGTATATAGCTGTAGTACACGGGACATTAGCAGTATATAGCTGTAGTACACGGGGCATTAGCAGTATATAGCTGTAGTACACAGGACATTAGCAGTATATAGCAGTAGTACAGAGGACATTAGCAGTATATAGCTGTAGTACACGGGACATTAGCAGTATATAGCTGTAGTACAGAGGACATTAGCAGTATATAGCAGTAGTACACGGGACATTAGCAGTATATAGCTGTAGTACACGGGACATTAGCAGTATATAGCTGTAGTACACGGGACATTAGCAGTATATAGCTGTAGTACACGGGACATTAGCAGTATATAGCTGTAGTACACGGGACATTAGCAGTATATAGCTGTAGTACAGAGGACATTAGCAGTATATAGCTGTAGTACAGAGGACATTAGCAGTATATAGCTGTAGTACAGGGGACATTAGCAGTATATAGCTGTAGTACACGGGGCATTAGCAGTATATAGCTGTAGTACGCGGGACATTAGCAGTATATAGCTGTAGTACACGGGACATTAGCAGTATATAGCTGTAGTACACAGAACATTAGCAGTATATAGCAGTAGTACAGAGGACATTAGCAGTATATAGCTGTAGTACAGGGGACATTAGCAGTATATAGCTGTAGTACACGGGGCATTAGCAGTATATAGCTGTATTACACGGGACATTAGCAGTATATAGCTGTAGTACACGGGACATTAGCAGTATATATAGCTGTAGTACACATTACATTAGCAGTATATAGCTGTAGTACACATGACATTAGCAGTATATAGCTGTAGTACACGGGACATTAGCAGTATATAGCTGTAGTACACGGGGCATTAGCAGTATATAGCTGTAGTACACGGGACATTAGCAGTATATAGCTGTAGTACACGGGACATTAGCAGTATATATAGCTGTAGTACACGGGGCATTAGCAGTATATAGCTGTAGTACACGGGACATTAGCAGTATATAGCTGTAGTACACAGGACATTAGCAGTATATAGCTGTAGTACAGAGGACATTAGCAGTATATAGCTGTAGTACACGGGGCATTAGCAGTATATAGCTGTAGTACGCGGGACATTAGCAGTATATAGCTGTACTACGCGGGACATTAGCAGTATATAGCTGTAGTACGCGGGACATTAGCAGTATATAGCTGTAGTACGCGGGACATTAGCAGTATATAGCTGTAGTACGCGGGACATTAGCAGTATATAGCTGTAGTACACAGGACATTAGCAGTATATAGCTGTAGCACAGAGGACATTAGCAGTATATAGCTGTAGTACACATTACATTAGCAGTATATAGCTGTAGTACACAGGACATTAGCAGTATATAGCAGTAGTACACGGGACATTAGCAGTATATAGCTGTAGTACACAGGACATTAGCAGTATATAGCTGTAATACAGAGGACATTAGCAGTATATAGCTGTAGTACACAGGACATTAGCAGTATATAGCTGTAGTACAGGGGACATTAGCAGTATATAGCTGTAGTACATGGGACATTAGCAGTATATAGCTGTAGTACACGGGACATTAGCAGTATATAGCTGTAGTACAGGGGACATTAGCAGTATATAGCTGTAGTACGCGGGACATTAGCAGTATATAGCTGTAGTACAGAGGACATTAGCAGTATATAGCTGTAGTACAGGGGACATTAGCAGTATATAGCTGTAGTACAGAGGACATTAGCAGTATATAGCTGTAGTACAGGGGACATTAGCAGTATATAGCTGTAGTACACGGGGCATTAGCAGTATATAGCTGTAGTACAGGGGACATTAGCAGTATATAGCTGTAGTACAGGGGACATTAGCAGTATATAGCTGTAGTACATGGGACATTAGCAGTATATAGTTGTAGTACACGGGACATTAGCAGTATATAGCTGTAGTACACAGGACATTAGTGCTGTATTATATATGTCAGTAGCTCAGCTCCTGTATAGATTCGCTCCCTGTCAGGGATTTCCCCTGACATCATGTGATCTTTAGCCTGGTTGTCCGGAAGTCCTGGGCGTGGCTTCCCGGAAAACCTCTCTGACATCACTTAACCAACAATTGCCCATATATGGACACTTTCCTCCTGGGTCTTCCTGACAGGTCCCGCCCGTGTACAGACGTCATTGGCGGGAAGGGCAGTGTGCGGGGGAGTGAGGAGAATGCGGGCGGGCCCGGCAAACAGTCACTTACTGAGAAGGGGAAGAAGAGGGAGGCAGGGAGCTAATCGCATGTGGATTGTGATATCCACGGACACACCTAATGTATACCTGACACCCTAAGTACACTGACACCTCGCTGTATACCTGACACCCTATATACACTGACACCTCACTGTATACCTGACACCCTATATACACTGACACCTCACTGTATACCTGATACCCTATATACACTGACACCTCACTGTATACCTGACACCCTATATACACTGACACATCACTGTATACCTGACCCTCTATATACACTGACACCTCACTGTATACCTGACACCCTATATACACTGACACCTCACTGTATACCTGACACCCTATATACACTGACACCTCACTGTATACCTGACACCCTATATACACTGACACCTCACTGTATACCTGACACACTGTATACCTGACACCCTATATACACTGACACCTCACTGTATACCTGATACCCTATATACACTGACACCTAATGTATACCTGACACCTCACTGTATACCTGACACCCTATATACACTGACACCTCACTATATACCTGACACCCTATATACACTGACACCTCACTGTATACCGGACACCCTATATACACTGACACCTCACTATATACCTGACACCCTATATACACTGACACCTCACTGTATACCTGACACACTGTATACCTGACACCCTATATACACTGACACCTCACTGTATACCTGATACCCTATATACACTGACACCTAATGTATACCTGACACCTCACTGTATACCTGACACCCTATATACACTGACACCTCACTGTATACCTGACACCCTATATACCTGACACCCCCCTGTATACCTGACACCCTATATACACTGACACCTCACACCCTATATACACTGACACCTCACTGTATACCTGACACCCTATATACACTGACACCTCACTGTATACCTGACACCCTATATAAGGAAAATTGGTTACCTGGAATTTTTCTTTCCTTCAGTTCGAAGGCAGCACATGAAGGGTTAATCTTGCCTCATTCTCCCCACCTAGATTAAACATCCATTTAGTATAATGACTTAGATAGTATATAAACACGCCCCCAACAACCATACTTTGTGTTTTAAAAATAGATTCAGACAATAGATGCTGTACAAAATTTTGCTGCCTTTGGACTCAAGGAAAGCAAAATTCCAGGTAACCAATTTTCCTTTTTTGTCCTCGGCAGCACATGAAGGGATTTGGATAGATAGCAAAGGGTGGGTCCTTCCACATAGGACTGCACTTAGTACACACGTGCCAAAGGCTGAGCTCTTAGCTTCGATGTACAGCCGGTAATGCTTCACGAAAGTTCATGGCGTAGACCAGGAATAAGATTCCATAAATATGGCTTTAATCCACCTAGTGAGTGTGTCTTTAGATGCTTTCTGCCCTTTTCTTGGTCCAGCAAACAAAAGAAATAGATTTTCAACAGCTCTAAATTCTTCTGTTCTTTGAAGATAAATTTCAATAGCTCTTTTGACATCTAAGGTATGTAGGAGAGCCTGGTCTTCATTGGAAGGCTCTGAAAGAATCCCGGAAGTAAAGATTCCTTGTTCACATCCGAAGAAGATGGTACTTTGGGCAAGAAGGATGGCATGGTCCGCAATAGTACTCCATCTGGCAGAAATCTCAGATACGGATATTTACAAGACAGAGCCTGTAATTCTCCAAGCCTTTTTGCAGATGTAATGGCGACCAGGAATAATACTTTATAGGACGGCCATTTTAGTTCAGCTTGTGCCAAAGCAGGACCTGTCCGTTTTTTTGGTACCAGAGATAAGTCCCAGACCGGTATAGGGTCTCTAATTGATGGTTTTAACCTTTTTACTGCTTTAAAGAATCTGAATATTAACAGGTGATGTACAAACTTGTTCTCAGTCATCTCGTTGATTGCTGTCATATGGACTCTCAATGTATTTGGTTTGAGACTAGCAATGAGCGAACCCGTGGAAGTTCAATGGGGATCCAAACTTCACTTTGAAATAATAGCATTCTTCTGACAGAATGCTAAATAAAATGGCCATTGAGGGGTTAAAAATAATAAAATAAAATAAAAACTCACCTCATCCACTTGATGGCGCAGCCGGTATCCTCTTCTTTCTGCAGGACCTGCAATGACGTCATTCAGCAGGACCTGCGATGATGGCACCGCGCTCACCATGTGGTGAGCGCGGTGCCGTCATCGCAGGTCCTGCTGAATGACGATTGAAGAACCTGCGGTGACGTCACTGTGTTTACCACATGGTGCGCGGGGTGCCGTCATCGCAGGTCCTGCTGAATGATGATTGAAGGACCTGCGGTGACATCACTGACCCTGCCCACGTGGTGGGCAGGGTGATGTCATCGCAGGTCCTGCTGAATGAGGATTGAAGGACCTATGATTACGTCACTGTGCTCACCACAAGGTGTGTGCGGTGACGTCATCGCAGGTCCTGCTGAATGAGGTTGGAAGGACCTGCGGTGACATCACTGTGCTCACCACGTGGTGAGCGTGGTAACGTCATCGCAGGTCCTGCAGAAAGAAGAGGATACTGGCTGCGTGATCAAGTGGATGAGGTGAGTTTTTTAATTATTATTTTTAACCCCTCAATGGCCATTTTATTTAGCATTCTGTCTTAAAAATGCTATTATTTTCCGTTATAACGGAAAATAATAAAATCACCTGAACCTGAACTTCAACAAAAAAGTCCGGGTACCCGAGCTCGCAAAGTTCAACCCTACTTGAGACCTTTCTGGAAGCCGTCTTGAAGGAATTGGAGAACCGAAGAAACACTAATGTCTGTACAATTAGACTCCGTCAGCCAGGATGCACATTTTTTTCCAAATCTTTGCATATTTAATATTTGTAGAGTCTTTATGGGCACAGAGTAAAGTATTAATCACTGACTCAGAGACCTTTTTCTTCTAATCTGGACCTTTCAGTCTCCAAGCTGTAAGATGAAGTCTGTCCAGGTTTTGGTGATATAGCCTGTTCTGTAATAACAGATCGGGAACAAGCGGAAGTTTCCAATACTCTCCCTCCGACAAATGGAGTAGAAGAGGGAACCAAGCCCTTTGGGGCCAAACGGGGCTATTAGTATAGCCAGAGGCTTCTCCACTAGAATCTTCTGTAGAACCCTCAGGATGAGGGGGACTGGAGGAAATATGTAAACAGACAGACCTTTCTAGCTGATTGAGAATGCGTCCACTATCGTAGGTCTGTCTAAGGTGTTTAGGGAACAAAATTTTTGTAGTTTTCTGTTCCGTCTGGAAGCCATCAAATCCCAAGCTGGCTGCCCACTTGGCTGTAATCTGTTGGAAGTAACGTGGATTTAGCTTCCAATCCGCCGGATTGATCTTCCTCCGACTCAGATGATCCGCTTGAATATTGCAACAGCCTCTGATATGCATTGCTCTTAAGTCTAGAAGATACAATTCTGCCCAGGCAAAGATCTCCTTGCATAACCTCAGAAGGGATTGACTTCTTGTCCCTCCTTGTTTGTTCAGGTAAAATACAGAAGGAAGATTGTCCGACTGAATCATCACAGATTTTCCCATCAGATCTGCTTGAAAATGACGTAGAGCGAGCTTGACTGCTTTTGGTTCTCTAAAATTTCACGACTGTTGCCTATCCAGAGTGGACCACCAACCCTGAAACCACCGGTTTTGAAGATGAGCTCCCAACCCTAGGGCAGAAGCATCTGTGGCAACTACGACAGGCAAAGAGAACCGGAACATTTCCCCCCTGGATCCATTTCTGTCCTGTAAACACCATTTGAGATTTTGAACTGTGGATGCTCTTAATTTGACCTGGGCTCCCAAGTTGTGATGACTGTAATGCCAGACTTGTTGGAGATCTCTCATATGAATTCTTGCCCAGGGAACAGCATCTTTCACTGCAGTTAGGCGACCAAGAGTCTTCTTCACCCTGCGGACTGAAGGTATTGGAGAATAGATTAGAGATTTTACTTCTTTCTTTAGAGAATTGATCTTCGGTAGAGGTAAGTAATGGGTCATGGCACATGTATCTATCTGGAATCCCAGAAACAGCTTGGAAGTGGTAGAGTGGATGTCTGATTTTTCCCGGTTGATCAGGAACCCTAATGATTGGAGAAGGTTGGTGACCACCTGAAGATGAGACTTTAACAGGCCCTCGGATGGAGCTACTATGAGCCAGTCATCTAGATATGGGAACACTTGCCTGGAGACAAAGACTCGCCATTGCTACGACTGCAATCTTTGTGAATATCCCGGGTGTGGAAGGACGACCGAAAGGTAGTGCTTTGAACTTGAAATGTCCTATTTTGCCATTCTTGAGAATGGCCACTCTCAGGAATTTTCTTGAAGACTGTCTTATTGGTATATGTAGGTAAGCATCTTTCAGGTCTAATGAAGCCATGAACTGACCCTCTTCAAGCACTGCAGTGACCGATCTTATGGTTTCCATTCTGAAGTGGATTTTTCTTATATAACGATTCAGATAACGAAGGTCTATGATCAAACGCCATCTTCCCCCTGGCTTGGGAACTGGGAACAGCCTGGAATACACTTCTGCTTGATGTTTTGGAACCGGTTCTAATGCTCCTTTTTGTAGAAATTCTTCTACTAGTTGTATAATTTGCAGGTCTTCTTTTTGATTTAGAAGGAGTCTGTTTCTTGGACAGCGATGGACTTCCAGAGCGTAACCTTTTTTTAGGATTTCTAGAACCCATTTGTCTGAAGTATTCTTTTGCCAAGTTGAGTAATATTGAGTAAAACGACCCCCTACTCTTTGACTTCTGGCGTCAGAATTCTGATTTGGATGGCTTTTTTCATCCGTTTTTCTGACGATACTCCATGGAATCTACGGTCTGTTCGCCCTCTGTCAGAACGTCCACGGAAGCCAGATCTCTGGTATCCTTGTCTTCTGTAGAGACAAAAAAAAACCTTGTCCGATTCTTTTTCGTCTGGACTGAGGGAATTCAAGAGCTTTATCTTCCTTGTTGGCTTCTAGTACTTTGTCCAACTGAGAGCCAAACAATCTTCCTGGCTCAAAAGGAAGAGAATATAGATTTCTCTTTGATGCCATGTCTCCAGACCACAGTTCCAGCCAAATGGATCTTTTAACAGAATTAGAAAGTGGCATGTTCTTCGCTAGAACCCAGGAATCTACAGAAAAATCGCAGAGGAAATCTGCTGCAAGCTTCATGGTTGGCAATTGCTGGAGTAATTCTTCCCTTGGTACTCCATCTTCTATATCTTTCCCAAAATTACTTAACTGGACTCTAAGAGCACGGGCTACTGGTACTGCTTTATTGAGTGAAGCCAGGTAGGTATGCAGCCTTTTTAAAAGGTTGTCTGCTTTTTTATCCATTGGATCCCTAAGCAAAGTGGAATCATCTGATTATCTTAAGTCTAGTGACAGCAGGATCAACCCTGGATGGAGACTCCCAGCTCACTGACTCAGAAGGATCCGTTTTGTACATGGCTTTAAATCTGGACCCTAGGTCCATCTTTTTAGTGGGATATTTCATATAATAGACATGCTCTTTTTCTTGGAAAGTAGAAGAAACTTTCTTCATCCTGATCAGAAGTCATCTCCTTCTTAGACTTCAATATATTCTTTACCTCCTAAATGATTGGCATTTTCCTTTCTGAAAAGAAAATTATCTTCAGCAATGGTCCATTTATCTTCTAAACCAGAAGAAACTTCTCCTTCAGAGCGAGCAGATTATTCAGAGGAGGAAGATGGTAATGGGTACAGCTTCTTTTTTTACGGCTTTTCTTTTGAGAACGTGACAGGATAGATTTTACAAGTATCAACAACTGTTTGGTTTCATCATCAGAAGCTTCATCAGGCTGAGAACAATCTACACAAATGTTAAAGTACTTTCACACTTGCGTTATTCTTTTCCGTTATTGAGTTCCGTCCTAGGGGCTCAATACCGGAAAAAAATGATCAGTTTTTGCGGATAAGATGCTGTCCCATTCACTTCTATGCAGCCCTTTTCTTCCATTGCACGGCTCAGCAAAAAAATGAAACATGTCCTATACTTATCAGTGAAAATCAGGTCATGGCCCTATTGAAGTCTATGGATCAGCAAAAAAACGCAATGCAATCTATTTTTTTTGCGGACAGTTTAGCATGAAAAGGAATCGCATTTTTGTGGACAGCTTACGGCCGTCTGAATGAGGCCTAATCCTAATGCAGTCTGAAAGGAGAGCATTCTGTTCAGGATGCATCAGTTCAGTCCCTCTTACGTTTTTAGGCCGGAGAAAATACCGCAGCAGTACTTAACTTTGGCGCCAGGAATGGGAGGGAGGAGGCGCGCTGATGACGTCAGACATGCTGAACCATGTGCGTTCCACCGCCTTGCACAGGATGCTGACTTTGAATGTAGACACGCGCCTCCTGTATACCGGACACCCTATATACACTGACACCCTATATACCTGACACCTCGCTGTATACCTGACACCCTATATACACGGACACCCCCCTGTATACCTGACACCCTATATACACTGACACCTCCCTGTATACCTGACACCCTATATACACTGACACCTCACTGTATACCTGACACCCTATATACACTGACACCTCACTGTATACCTGACACCCTATATACACTGACACCTCACTGTATACCTGACACCCTATATACACTGACACCTCACTGTATACCGGACACCCTATATACACTGACACCTCACTGTATACCTGACACCCTATATACACTGACACCTCACTGTATACCCGACACCCTATATACACTGACACCTCACTGTATACCGGACACCCTATATACACTGACACCTCACTGTATACCCGACCCCCTATATACACTGACACCTCACTGTATACCTGACACCCTATGTACCTGACACCCTATGTACCTGACACCCTATGTACCTGACACCCTATGTACACTGACACCTCACTGTATACCGGACCCCCTATATACACTGACACCTCCCTGTATACAGGACCCCCTATATACACACTGACACCTCCCTGTATACCGGACATCCTATGTACACTGACACCTCCCTGTATACGGGACACCCTATATACACTGACACCTCCCTGTATACCGGACACCCTATATACGCTGACACCTCACTAAATACCTCAGACCCTATATACCTGACCCCTCACTGTATACCGGACATCCTATATACACTGACACCTCCCTGTATACCGGACACCCTATATACACTGACACCTCGCTGTATACCTGACACCCTATATACGCTGACACCTCCCTGTATACCGGACCCCCTATATACACTGACACCTCCCTGTATACCAGACCCCCTATATACACTGACACCTCCCTGTATACCGGACATCCTATATACGCTGACACCTCCCTGTATACCGGACATCCTATATACACTGACACCCTATATACCTGACACCCTATATACGCTGACACCTCCCTGTATACCGGACATCCTATATACACTGACACCTCCCTGTATACAGGACCCCTTATATACACTGACACCACACGGTACAATGACGGGGACTTATGGAAGATGCCGGTACAGTATATAAGGCCCTTATACCGCCCCTATAGCTTAGTGCACATGTCTCTTGCGCAGAATAGAGGAAGTGGACAGAAGTCAGTGTAAAAACTGAATTACAGGAAGCTGCATGTGTGATATACCGTAACGTGTGAAAGACGAGCGGACAAGGAAAACCCCCTGAAAAAAAACGTCATAAAAAACTCCAGAAAACAAGATAAACGCTAATGCCAAGAGCAGGCCTCGTGTATGCAGCCACACTGCGGAGCTATGCTGCATGGGTCTGTGATACCCAAAGACTGTGCCCTCACAGCCATGCTCCACTATTGTTTATGGTCTGTAACCATGGGGACACATAGGTCTGCATAGGAGCTGTGTACCTAAAACGCTGTATCTTGTTATTCAGCACTATTTGCAGAATGAGTATAAACTAAAGAGAGAGGTAATGAGGCGACTGCCCCAGATGGGGCCTAAATTAAGGGGCAGGGGCTTTAAAGGTGACATGGGTAGGCCGCAGGAACGAGCAGATGAATGGATCTGTGACGGCTTCACCCTGGATTAGTGAGATTACAGCACACTAGACTGATGTAGCAGTGCTCATTGTGTACAGCAGGGAATCTGCACACACAGCTCTGCCGTCAGCAAATTTAGGCCTTTGTGTCCGTTTCCTAAACCTTCATCCTATCACCTGACTGCAGTGAAATGGAAATAGGGGGGGTGCAAAGGTTGCAATTAGGCCATGGCTCTGACATTCGGCTTCTTTGGGCACCCCCGGCACAGCTGAATGTATGGTAAGAATTAGAGATGAGCGACACCCTAGAGAACTGAAACGGGAAGGATCAGTTTTGCATCCCATAGACTTCTATTATGACGGAATGTCTCTAAAGGCATTACGTTATGCATTATGTCATAGAATTGCGTTATGCTCCGTGGTAACAGAATCCATAACGCAATTCACCTTTTACCAGTAAAAGAAGTGTGAACGAATGAACGAATTTCATAACCTGAAATCCGCTGATCTCTAGTAAGAATGCAGGATTGCAGGTCAGTTATGGCGTCCGGGTCAGTGCCTGCACCGGGACCCCTCAAGTCTTCGGGGGGGTCCATGACAATCTAGGAAGTGCTAACCGAGAATAAGGCAGACAGGAGGCCTCATAAAGGGCGGGAGTCATTGACAAATTCAGCTCTGCTACATCTGTCTATCAATATTCTACACTAGCAGCCAATCACTGCGGGGCTTCACGATGACATCACAGCCGCACGGATTTATGTAACCGGGCGGTAAAACATTACAGTCGGGGCGTGACCCTTTAATCCGTCTATAACCCATAATGAGGTATTTACACCACCCAGCCTCTCCTGGTTGTATAATTACCGCCTGCTGACCCGTGACCTATAGCACGCCCCAAAAATGAGGTAACCGTATAACCTATATACGAGGCAGAGCAGTGACCTCCATAGGGGAGGCGTAGAGAAATCCAGCGCCCTGGTGTATGATACCCACAGGTCTGGTGAATAGGGCTCCCCATGGAGCGGAGATTTGGGGGTTCACAGCGCGTTGGATTATGTGGCTGATCCTTATAAGTATGTGGCAGTACTACTGTTCATGTGTTCAGCGGGCGTGCCGGGATAGTGCACCAAAGTGAAGGGGAGCTGAGCTGGAGGGCGCCTGCATCGGATACTACAGCTGATCAGTGGGGGCCAGAGCCCAATAATGTGGATACTGACGATCGGTCCTGAGGGTACGTTATCAGTATCTAAGTCTTGGGAACGCCCTTTAATACAGCTCGGGCAGTAATCACCCTTCCCCACTCCAGTTTTCTGATGATTGCCACAGAGATAGGGGAGGACCAGGGTTGTTGGTTTTTTTTTTTTTTGGGGGGTTGTTACAGGTCATTACGAGACCCCAGATCATATAAGGCTCCTGCCCAGGCCGCCCTTAGCTACAAGCCGTGGTGATTTAAGTGTGGCCCCGGCCAGAGAGTTCTTCATTACCGTCTTTGCATCCCATGGCCCATACAGCATTAATGCCCCCCCCCCCCCGTGGTGACATCACACTAGAAGCACGTGGTGACATCATCACAGTGGGGGTTACAGGTCCTTCAGCTTTAGGAGAGGAACGGGTGCCTCTGCATGTGGATGAGATTTTATTTTAACCCTTAAAGGACATATTGTGCGTGCACTCCCATCTAACAGCCATTAAAAAGTCCCACGGGGTCCGTCTGTGACAACACAGCGGCCTTATTTTACAAAGCATAGCCCTGGTTGGGGGCGAGGAGTACAACTCTCATCATCAGTAAATCAGACAGGAGACCAGCATTTATCTGTAAACAATCATTTACTTAAATACAGAAACAAGACATAAAACCGTCCGGCGACAGCGCGGTATAAAAACACATAAAAGATTTAGACACCAAGAAATCTGCGCCTGTAAAGTACCTTAAATAAACTACTGTGCATTAAATACTTCTAGAGAGGGGGCAGGGGGGGTCCGAGTCCTGCAGAGCCCCCCTCCCCCACTTTATATATAAAGGCCTTACTGCGCGGTGCCCGGCCCGCCCAGCAGGAGCCCACAGCCGCCGCGCAGTAAGCGCCCCCCCATTGACAGGAGTCACATGTTGGTCTGTAAACCTCACACTGGAAGAAATCCAATATTTGCCGTAGTCTGGTCCAGTTCAGTCCCCACGTGCTGAGCCGTGGTCCCCATTACAGTGCACAGGTGGGTAGGGTGGTCCCGGAGCCCGCGACGATACAACACAGATCAGGAAGACATCATAATTAAGTGCCGGGAGGGGGGAAGGGATTAGTCACCATGCAGTCAGGATTAACCCTTCTACTGCCACAAGATGCCCATGTGGCAGCAGGAGGGCTCATCAGACCCCAGGCCACCCGATTACTGCGGAGCTGCCAGTGCCCTACAGCGCACTGCTGGGACTAGTAGTTCCTCAGTAAGGAGTCTCTCCCAAAGTCATGGTCCTTCTGGAGTTTAGAGCAGCAATACCATGGGTGGTTGGCAACCCCTAAGATCAGAAACAGTCTGCAGCGGGCACCGATCGCCCTCTTCACCCACACAGGGCCTAGTCTGTAAGTGCGGCGTATTCAGGGGTCCGCCGAAAGCCGGATCTCCCATCAGTTCATAGTCCTCGAACCCTGGAGTGCGCCTATGGATAGGGCACACAGCAGGGGGCGCTGTAGTCATCATCATCAGCCCTGGCACAGCTGCCCATTAGATGTAGATCAGTCTATAAACAGCAGGGGGCAGTGCAGATCCCCAAGGGGCAGACAAGAGGAGCGCTGTAGTCCCCATCAGATGTAGATCAGTCTACAGCCTGCCGGGGGCGCTGTAGTCATCGGCCCATCAGATGTAGACCAGTCTATAACCTGCAGGGGGCGCTGTAGTCATCAGCCCATCAGATGTAGACCAGTCTATAGCCTGCAGGGGGCGCTGTAGTCATCAGCCCATCAGATGTAGACCAGTCTATAGCCTGCAGGGGGCGCTGTAGTCATCAGCCCATTAGATGTACATCAGTCTATGGCCTGCAGGTGGCAATGCAGATCCTCAAGTCTATAGATCGGGCAGACAGCAGGGGGCGCTGCTGGGCTCTGATAGTGCAGGTCAGTCCTTAGACAGCAGGGGGCGCCCTCAGAAGACCGGGTGGCCCTTGCCCCCCAGCAGCAGCTGGCACCCGTGCCTGGCATGCTCCCGCACTCGGCCCTTCAGCTGCTCCACCTGCTCCCGCAGAGCCCCCGCGGTCCCGCTCAGGCCGCTGTTCTCGCTCTTCAGCTCCCGCACCTTGTCCTCCAGGCGGGCGATGCGTTCCAGCTTGCGCTTGCGGCACTTGGTGGCGGCCAGGCGGTTCCGCAGCCGCTTCCTCTCCACCTTGATCTTCTCCTGCTCCTCCATGTTGATGGGGGACATCGGGGTGGGAGTGCTGTCTCGGCTGCCGCCGGCGTCCGGTACCGTCTGCGGTTCCTCCTTGAAGACCGGGGAAGGGCCGTAGCCGGCGGCGGCCGCCTGCGGGAGGTAGCTGATGGTGGCGGACGGCTGGCGGTAGCAGTTGTAGGCGGACAGGTTGGTGTAGATGGCTGGGTCTCCCCCGTACAGGCCGGGGTTGCTGACCGGGGTGGCCGTTCCCCCCGAAAGGGACACGTTCGGCGGCGGGTCCCGGTTCATCTTGTGGAGATCGTCCAGCGCCCTGACGAAGCCGTCCACGAAGCCCTCCTGCTCCTCCGTGCCTCCCCGGTAGAAGAGCTGCCCCCCGGGCGCGCTGTTAATGACGCCGGGGCCGCTGTGGATGATCAGCCTCTCCAGCTCAGGGGCGGACATCTTCAGGCTCGGCTGATCCGTGTAGTAGGACAGCTCCGGCTTCTGGGTCCGGTACTGCTCGTTGAGGGAGGACAGGGTGTGCTTCAGGAGGGACGGGTCCGGCCGGGAGTACGCGGACAGCATGGAGTCGTCGTGGTAGAAAGGCTGCTCCATCTGTGAGCACATGAGACCGGGCAGGAGAGCGGGGCTGACGGCCGCCTGACAGGAGCTGGACAAGGCGGGAAAGTGCTGAGCCGGCTGCGGAGCTGCTGTCACCCGGGACGCTGTATTCCTTCTGACAGCTCACGCTCCGGCGCCATAGCCTTTATACGAAAGCCCTGCCCCCGGAAGCGAAAAGGTGAGCGCTGATTGGAGCCAGGCTCAGTGACGTCACAGCCGTGAACGTGAGGAGAGGGGAGGGGAGGCGTGCGTGTGACGTCAGTGCCAGGAACTCGTGCTGCTTGTAAACAGGGAGGTGGGTGGAGGGGGATCACCTATTACTGAGGGGGAGCTGGAGATAAAGGGGGTCACCTATTACTGAGGGGGAGCTGGAGATAAAGGGGGTCACCTATTACTGAGGGGGAGCTGGAGATAAAGGGGGTCACCTATTACTGAGGGGGAGCTGGAGATAAAGGGGGTCACCTATTACTGAGGGGGAGCTGGAGATAAAGGGGGTCACCTATTACTGAAGGGGAGCTGGAGATAAAGGGGGTCACCTATTACTGAAGGGGGCTCTGAGGATAAAGGGGTCACCTATTACTGAGGGGGAGCTGGAGATAAAGGGGGTCACCTATTACTGAGGGGGAGCTGGAGATAAAGGGGGTCACCTATTACTGAAGGGGGCTCTGAGGATAAAGGGGTCACCTATTACTGAGGGGGAGGTGTAGATAAAGGGGGTCACCTATTACTTCGGGGGGCTCTGGGGATAAGGGGGGTCGCCTATTACTTTGCGGGGATAAGGGGGGTCGCCTATCACTGAGGGGGGCTCTGGGGATAAGGGGGTTACCTATTACTTAGGGGGGCTCTGGGGATAAAGGGGTCACCTATTACTTCAGGGGCTCTGGGGATAAAGGGGGTCACCTTTTACTGAGGGGGAGCTGGAGATAAAGGGGGGTCACCTATTACTGCGGGGATGAGGGGGGTCACCTATTACTGAGGGGGAGCTGGAGATAAAGGGGGTCACCTATTACTTCGGGGGGCTCTGGGGATAAAGGGGGTCACCTTTTACTGAGGGGGAGCTGGAAATAAAGGGGTCATCTATTTCTGAGGGAGAGCTGTAGATAAAGGGGGTCACCTATTACTTCGGGGGGCTCTGGGGATAAAGAAATCATCTATTACTGAGGGGGGTGCTGGAGATAAAGAGGTCTTCTATTACTGAGGGGGCGCTGGGGATAAAGGGGTCTCCATTTACTGAGGGGGGCTCGGGGGATGAAGGGAGTAATCTATTACTTCGGGGGGCGCTGGGGATAAAGGGGTCATCTATTACTGAGGGGGTCCTGGGGATAAAGGGGTCATCTATTTCTGAGGGGGCGCTGGGGATAAAGGGGTCACCTATTACTGGGGGAGCCTGGGGATAAAGGGGTCATCTATTACTGAGGGGCTGGGGATAAAGGGGTCATCTATTACTGAGGGGGCCTGGGGATAAAGGGTCATCTATTTCTGAGGGGCTGGGGATAAAGGGGTCATCTATTACTGAGGGGGCCTGGGGATAAAGGGGTCATCTATTTCTGAGGGGAGGGGCTGGGGATAAAGGGGTCATCTATTACTGAGGGGGTCCTGGGGATAAAGGGGTCATCTATTACTGAGGGGGTCCTGGGGATAAACGGGTCATCTATTACTGAGGGGGTCCTGGGGATAAAGGGGTCATCTATTACTGAGGGGGGGCGCTGGGGATAAAGGGGTCACCTATTACTAGGTGAAGTGACAACTTTCTCCTGGCATGCTTTATAATAAGGGAATCAATAATGGAAGGAAGGCGTTCATGGCTGGCACCTTGTTACTGGGCATCAGCTGGCATTGCTATGGGGTGATTTGTGGACTGTACAATGTTATGGTGACATCTGCAGTAAATAGTGTTATGGAGGCACCACTATGGCACAACAGGTTTATGGGCATCAGTGACTGATACATTATTATAGGCATCTGAAGCTGGCACAATACTATGGGGTATATGAAGCTGGCATAATGTTATGGGGTATCGGGCTGGCACAATGTTATGGGGTATCAGGCTGGCAGAATGTTATGGGGTATCAGGCTGGCACAATGTTATGAGGTATCAGGCTGGCACAATGTTTTGGGGTATCAGGCTGGCACAATGTTATGGGGTATCAGGCTGGCACAATGTTATGGGGTATCAGGCTGGCAGAATGTTAGGGGTTATCTGCAAAAAACAGGGTTATGGGGCGTCAGTGACTGGTAGATTATGGTGGCATCTCTAGCTGGCAGGGTTTTGGGGGTATCTGGGGCGACCACATTATTATGAGAGAGTCTACTCCTGGCATTGCTTTGGGGGCATATTTGGCTGGCAAATTGTTATAGAGGAATTTACAACTGCAAATGTTCTGGGGGATCTGTAGATCCCAGTGTTGGGGGGCCGCTCTGACTGGTACAGTTCTGTGGGGGATCTGTAGATCCCAGTGTCCGGGGCTGCTCTGACTGGTACAGTTCTATGGGTGATCTGTAGATCCCAGTGTTAGGGGGCCGCTGTGACTGATACTGGTCTGTGGGGGATCTGTAGATCCCAGTGTTGGGGGGCCGCTGTGACTGATACTGGTCTGTGGGGGATCTGTAGATCCCAGTGTTGGGGGGCCGCTCTGACTGATACTGGTCTGTGGGGGATCTGTAGATCCCAGTGTTGGGGGGCCGCTCTGACTGGTACAGTTCTGTGGGGGATCTGTAGATCCCAGTGTCCGGGGCAGCTCTGACTGGTACAGTTCTGTGGGTGATCTGTAGATCCCAGTGTTAGGGGGCCGCTCTGACTGATACTGGTCTGTGGGGGATCTGTAGATCCCAGTGTTGGGGGGCTGCTCTGACTGGTACAGTTCTGTGGGGGATCTGTAGATCCCAGTGTTATGAGGACATACTTGACTGGCTCCTTGTTATGGGGGCATCTTGGACTGGCATGTTATGGTGGCATCTGCAGCTGGCACCTCCATAAAAGTGGTGCATATTGGGGAGCCGCCCGATCACACGTCGTCCACAGTAGAAATGCATCATGTGACGACTCTCGCTGTCCGTAGAAGCCACACGACATGTCGTAATGACGGTGTGCCCATAGTGGTGACATGTCATGTGACCTGGGTGCCATCACATGACGTATAGGGATGTAGAGGCGGAGAGGAGGATCGTCAGCAGGAGAGGATCATTTGGGATAAATGTAGGGTGTAGTGGATGTGGGGGATAATAAGGGGTTAATGATGCTAATGATAGGACGGGCGGTAACTATAGGGAGACGCTGGATGAGGAGCGGGCGGACGTAGGGCGGTATTATATGGGGGTAAGGAGAGAGGAATTACAGGGAGGAGGGGAAAGTGGTCATCGGAGAGGATAAGGGGTTAATATAATGGGAAGAATAATGGGATTGTATAAGGGACACAAGAATAGAAATTGGGATGGGGACAGAAAGGTTAATAGGAAGACATTATGGTGTCTGTAAAATCAGTAGGGGGCGCTATAAAGAATATGGGGGGATATGCCACACCTCGCTTGGGGTTCCTATGCCATGAATGGGGACGACCTGCAATACCACACACAACCTGTGCACAAGAGTGGCGCTTTTTTAATCCTCGTCTCCTTTAATTTTAGGGATATGAGGGATGCCGAGAACATCGGGGGGCTGTAGGGTATACTAGATGAGGCCCATAGGCAGATGAGAGTTATAATCTGCCTGGAAATACTCCATGTGATCTTTAGTACTCGTGGTGCTCAAGTATCTGAGCGTCTGGAAGGAAACCGAAAAAAAGGATCTATTTCTGTACGCCAATTACAGAGGTGGATATAATAGGAATGAGGAACGGAAAGATGGTGGTTGGGAGGGGGGGCGGGTGACCTATGAAGAGGGAAGTGGATGGAGGAGGCTGGTGGAGGACATGGACCTCCTTGGTGACAGCAGGTTTCACTTCCTAGTGACGTCTGCTCGTCAGTGCAGCGGGTTCATCCGCCGTCTTCCCTCCCCTGTGGCTATTCTGGAAGTGCCAAGTGCACGTAGGTGGTGAGACCTGCCTGTCCCAGGAGAAGCTGCGTCTCGGGCCGGCTGCTCCTTGGCCTCAGGCGCTCGGCACCCTATGGAATCCGGATGTGCCGCACCCTGTTTGGGGAGGTCACTGTGTGCCAGGATTGTCATTCCTGGAATTCCAGTGCTGGCATCCTGCAGGACTGGCCTGGAACCACGTGTCCTCACCTGTCACCTCCCGTCACCCTCAGACACACGGACGCCTTTAGGCTAGGGTCTTTTAGGCTCGTTCTGTCACAGCCCGTTGTCACTGTCAGCAGTCAGACCAGTGAGGGTGTCAGTACCCCACCACCCATCAGCCTCTGTTGTCGCCCATCATCCTGGCAGTATGGGGTGTGCCCCTCATGTTCCAGGACTTCACCCTTTGTTTGCTGGTTGTGTGAGGTCACTGGGTGTTCAGGTCACAGCCACGATACAGGAGAGGTTGTGAAATGAGCTGGGAGAGGCCTGGCACAAGCCTGCTCCTGTCTGCGCTCCAGGTGGAGGGCACTCCTCACACACTGTACCCGCCTGGAGAATGCAGGCTGCCCCTCCTACTGTACAGCAACACTGGGAGTGTGCTCCTCCCACCACAGGGTGATAGACAGGAGGGAGGAGCTATGTGACATGGTGTCCGCCCCTCCCACCACAGGGTGATAGACAGGAGGGAGGAGCTATGTGACATGGTGTCTGCCCCTCCCACCACAGGGTGATAGACAGGAGGGAGGAGCTATGTGACATGGAGTCTGCCCCTCCCACCGCAGGGTGACAGACAGGAGGGAGGAGCTATGTGACATGGAGTCTGCCCCTCCCACCACAGGGTGACACAGACATGAGGGAGGAGCTATGTGACATGGAGTCTGCTCCTCCCACCACAGGGTGACACAGACAGGAGGGAGAAGCGATGTGACATGGAGTCTGCCCCTCCCACTATAGGGTAACAGACTGGAGGGAGGAGCGATGTGACATGGAGTCTGCTCCTCCCACCACAGGGTGACAGACTGGAGGGAGGAGCGATGTGACATGGAGTCTGCTCCTCCCACCACAGGGTGACACAGACAGGAGGGAGGAGCGATGTGACATGGAGTCTGCCCCTCCCACTACAGTGTGACAGGAGGGAGGAGCTATGTGACATGGAGTCTGCTCCTCCCACCACAGGGTGACACAGACAGGAGGGAGGAGCGATGTGACATGGAGTCTGCCCCTCCCACTACAGGGTGACATGGGCCTGCAGTGCAGAGCCGGTTGCCTGGTTCCTCCTGCTCAGTGGCTCCGCCCATACTTCCTTCTTCCTATTAATATCCTATGACACAGCAGGAAGTGATGGGCAGGACACCCGGGGTGGGAAAACCTTGTTAACCCCTTTGTGTCCGTCCTCAGCTGCTTTACTCTAGAAACAAATGGAAGATACTAAAAAAGATTAAGGGGGTTGTCCCATTAAAAATACTCTACAGTTTTCAACCCAGCCCCTGGATCTGAATATGTAACTGCATGTAATTAGTAATTTAGCATAGCCACAGAGCTATTCAATAAAGTGTATCTGTAGAGCGCCACCTGCTGTTTGTTCTTTTTCTTATTTCTTTGTCCCGCTCACTGAGATGGCCGCACATGCTCAGTTTCATCCTTTAACTTCCTCCTGAGCTGCGATAGGGAGAGCATGGACACGCCCCCTGAGCTGCAGCAGGAAAGACACGCCCCTTGAGCTGCCAGCTTGTTATAAATCTAGCAGAGCAATGAATGAGGAGATCTCTGGATCCATGTGAGGTACAGGGCCGGTGTTCTGTTATATTTCCCTACCTGTGAAATTTCCCTACCCTCGTCCCTTCCTGTTGTGATGCGGCCGCATCGGACATGGCGTTCCCAGGTTTGAAAGGAAGTGTGTCTCGCCGTGCAGGCGCACAACGACGGGATAGGGAAATTTCACACCAGAGTTGTTGAGAACGGGCCACCTGATGCGCCCCACCTCTTAGCTGGACACCAGCCGACACTGCGCATGCGCCGGGAGCCTCAGCAGCGGTTAGAGGGTAGGGAAAAACTACGGGCCAGTGCGCAAGGGCGGCTAAGTACTCCCTGTAAGAGATCAACCCAGAACCAGCGCAGATGAGAGTAGCGCCAGCAAAGACTCACGGTCGGGGAGTAGTTATCAGTGCTTGCGCACTGGCCCGTAGATTTTCACTGCCCTCTAACCGCTGCCGAGGCTCCCGGTGCATGCGCAGTGTCGGCTGGGAACATCATGTCCGGTGCGGCTGGAAGTGACGAGGGTAGGGAAATATAACGGTACACCCGTTCTAGCTTAGTTATAAAGAGGTTGTCATGTTCTATATGATGTCTGAATTTTTTACATTAGTCATGGGATAACCCCTTTAAGCAGCGACCCCCTCCTTACAGGCAGTACTAGTGGCATTTAAAGGGGAACCTACCTTACTGGGAAGCTGCCACTTATGTACTTATAGTAAGGACTCCCCTTAGGTCACTGAGCCCCTTGGCCAATCAGAAGCAGCGACAGAGATCATGTGATTCCTATTAGACTCATTTAAAGGGGATGCCTTTTCTTAAAAGGTGCCCTGACCATAAGACGATCACAGAAAGTCCCGAGAGAACCCGGCAGCGAGTGTTCAATTTCCTGCAGCGCCACCACAGGAGAAATTAAGTATTACACAGAGCTCACTGACCTTGTGACTCGACTTCCGGTTACAAGGGGGGTATCTAGATAAATGGAAGGGTAATACTGTAGTGGCACTGAGAGGTACAGGCACATTACACAGCACCCTGATCCTCGGTGGGACACCCAGCTCTTGCACGCCCCCACCAGTTGTGGCAGCCAATAGATCAATAGATTTCCTCCAGACCACAGTACCCCGTGTCAGATTTGACATCTGTTGGTAATTTGAGGATTTTGGGAGGAAGGATTTCACCAGTCCTCCTGGCACGTTACACAAGCTCCATTGAGAGTGGGAGTGAGTCAGTGATGAGGCATAGGACTCGCTCTCACTTTATTGCCAAAAAGTAACCCCCCCCCCCCCACCCGCCCGATGTATTAAGCTCTATGTATTATATACCATACATACTGTAATTAGGAAATGGAGAATCCTTTGTAATATATCTCTTCTGAGATGTTTCTTTGTGGTGTTTATTTTTCACTATTGCTCTCAGGAAACCGTCAGCATGCAGGCGATGCTTTGAAAAGATCTCATAACAGGCTTATTTTTTCTATTTTAGTTATGACTCATTAACTACTTCCAACAGCTTTTTTCGCGGCACCTCAACCCTTCATCCTGCGCTCTGCTGTTCATGTTGTCCATCCCTCTTCCCGTTCCTCAAATGCCAAGCCTCTGTGTCAGTCTCCACTGACTTCCAATTAAAACGAGAATAGCATTTAAAATCTTAATCTAGGAGGCCCGGGCTAACAGTGCGTCTCCTTATGTTTCTTTACCAACATCCAGGTACCAACCAACATTGTTCTGCTTAAACCTGTACCACTATACTCCGGTCCTCCATACTCCCATATCCAGGACTCCTCTTCTTTATACTCCTCCATACTCCCATATCCAGGGCTCCTTCTCATTATACTCCTCCATACTCCCATATCCAGGACTCCTCTTCTTTATACTCTTCCATACTCCTATATCCAGGACTCCTCTTCATTATACTCCTCCATACTCCTATATCCAGGACTCCTCTTCTTTATACTCCTCCATACTCCTATATCCAGGAATCCTCTTCTTTATACTCCTCCATACTCCTATATCCAGGACTCCTCTTCATTATACTCCTCCATACTCCTATATCCAGGACTCCTCTTCTTTATACTCCTCCATACTCCTATATCCAGGAATCCTCTTCTTTATACTCCTCCATACTCCTATATCCGGGAATCCTCTTCTTTATACTCCTCCATACTCCTATATCCAGGACTCCTCTTCTTTATACTCCTCCATACTCCTATATCCAGGACTCCTCTTCTTTATACTCCTCCATACTCCTATATCCGGGAATCCTCTCCACCACTATACTCTGGTCCTCCATACTCCCATATCCAGGACTCCTCTTCTTTATACTCCTCCATACTCCTATATCCAGCAATCCTCTCCACCATTATACTCCCCTCCTCCTCCATACTCCCATATCCAGGGCTCCTCTATTATTATACTGCCCCCTCCTCCATACCCCTATATCTAGGACTCCTCTCTATTATTATACCCCCCCTCCCCCCGCTCCATATTCCTATATCCAGGGCTCTTCTCCAGTATAATACACACATCCTCCATACTCCTATACCCAGGACTCCTGTCTATTATTATAGCCCCCGCCACCTCTTCTCTATACTCCTATACCCAGGACTCCTCTCTATTATTATACCCCCTGCCCCCCCCCCCTCCATACTCCTATATCTACCACTCCTCTGTATTATTATACCCCCTCCCTCCTCCATACTCCTACATCCAGGGCTCCTCTCTGTTATTATCTCCCCCCTCTCCTCCATACTCCTATACCCCTATACCCAGGGCTCCTCTCTATTATTACTCCCCCCCATACTCCTATACCCAGGACTCCTCTGTATTATTATACCCCCTCCCTCCTCCATACTCCTATATCCAGGACTCCTCTCTATTATTATACCCCCTCCATACTCCTATATCCAGGGCTCCTCTCTATTATTATACTCCCCCTCCTCCATACTCCTATACCCAAGACTCCTCTCTATCATTATACCCCCCTCCTCCATACTCCTATATCTAGGACTCCCCCTCTCCTCCATACTCCTATATCCAGGACTCCTCTCTGTTATTATACCTCCTCCATACTCCTATATTCAGGACTCCTCTCTGTTATTATACCCCCCCATACTCCTATATCCAGGACTCCTCTCTATTATTATACTCCCCTTCTCCATACTCCTATATCCAGGACTTCTTTCTGTTATTATAAACCCCCAATACTCCTAAGTTCAGGACTCCTCTCTATTATTATACCCCCCCCCCTTCTATACTCCTATATTCAATACTTCTGTATTAAAAATAACAGGTCCATCAACAGCAGCATGTTGACCGTTTCCAGGTAGCTGCAATGTGTTTGGATTAGGTTGTGGGCAAATTTGCCAAGGACAACAAGCGAGATAACCCCAAGACTACAGGGTGGCCCCGCTGTACACAGAAGCTTTCCAGTATGTACCTGGACTCTCAGGGTTGCAGCGCTCTCTTTGTGTTTTCTGCTTTGACCAGATTGTTGTATTTTTATAACTTTCAATAATCCAAAATGTCTGATAATCTGGCAGCAGCAATGTGCAGATAAAGATAGGTTACATGTGCAGAAAGTATTATTCAGCATATTCTTGGGCATCATCACTGTTATTGGGGGGCTATGGCTATCACTTATTGGGGGCCGTGTGTTGGTAGTGTTCCTGGGGATCCTGATATTGGGACTGTTACTGGCAGGCTGTGGCTGTTTGGAGGGGATGTTGCCGTCATTATTATTGGGGTCCTGTTAAGCTCACTATTATTGGGGTCCAGTAGTTGTCATTATCCCGTCCTGTGTATGGGGGTCCTGGTGCTGTCCCATTTATGAGGTCCTGGTGCTGTCAGTGTTATTGAGGTTGTGTGATTGCAATAACTGTTATGGGGGTCCTATCGGTGTTATGGGGCCCTGTTGCTGTTATGGAGGTCCTGTTATCAGTGTTATGGGGGCCCTGTTGCTGTTATGGGGGTCCTGTTATCAGTGTTATGGGGATCCTGTTGCTGTCACTATTGTGGGGCCTGTTGCTGTCACTGTTATGGGGGTCCTCTTATCAGTGTTATGGGGTCCTGTTGCTGTCACTATTGTGGGGGTCCTGTTGTCACTGTTATGGGGGTCCTGTTATCAGTGTTATGGAGTCCTGTTGCTGTCACTATTGTGGGGGTCCTGTTGTCACTGTTATGGGGGTCCTGTTATCAGTGTTATGGGGGTCCTGTTGCTGTCACGGTTACGGAGTCCTGTTGCTGTCACTACTGTGGGGCCCCTGTTGCTGTTATGGGGGTCCTGTTGCTGTCACTACTGTGGGGCCCCTGTTGCTGTCACTGTTATGGGGGTCCTATTATCAGTGTTATGGGGGTCCTGTTGCTGTCACTGTTATGGGGGTCCTGTTATCAGTGTTATGGGGGACCTGTTATCAGTGTTATGGGGGTCCTGTTATCAGAGTTATGGGGGTCCTCTTATCAGTGTTATGGGGTCCTGTTGCTGTCACTATTGTGGGGGTCCTGTTATCAGAGTTATGGGGGTCCTGTTATCAGTGTTATGGGGGTCCTGTTGCTGTCACGGTTACGGAGTCCTGTTGCTGTCACTACTGTGGGGCCCCTGTTGCTGTCACTGTTACTGGAGTACTGTTGCTGTTATGGGGGACCTGTTATCAGTGTTATGGGGGTCCTGTTATCAGAGTTATGGGGGTCCTGTTATCAGTGTTATGGGGGACCTGTTATCAGAGTTATGGGGGACCTGTTATCAGAGTTATGGGGGTCCTGTTATCAGTGTTATGGGGGCCCTGTTATCAGTGTTATGGGGGCCCTGTTATCAGAGTTATAGGGGTCCTGTTATCAGTGTTATGGGGGTCCTGTTATCAGTGTTATGGGGGCCCTGTTATCAGTGTTATGGGGGCCCTGTTATCAGTGTTATGGGGGTCCTGTTATCAGTGTTATGGGGGACCGGTTATCAGAGTTATGGGGGTCCTGTTGCTGTCACTGTGTGGGATGTGTGGTTGTCAAAAACAGACCGACTGTCAGCTAGAAGCCACCACGTCCTGTAATATAGAATAAACCTCTTGTGACAATTTCCCAGTCTCTACCGTAGAGAATGAGACTGCCAAGATAAGAAATGGTTAATTTCGTGGTTAGGGGAAGACTGGGGTGATTCATCTGTAAAAATCCCGGCTTTACAGCTGGACGCCCCACAGAGAGATGTGAGACGCAGCCAGAGGGAAAGATCGGCTCAAACACCAGATGTACGAGAATCGCCACATAGTCAGCTCTGCTACATCAGCTCATCCGGACCCAGTCCAGTAACGTTATAATACCAGTGACACGTTTGGACGTACAGGCCTCCAGAGGTTCCCCGCGCTGGGGATGTCACTGACAGTCGTGATCATGGGGGCAGGGAGCCTCCTGCTCTTCCTGTTAGTCATCCATTGAAGAGCCTCTCCCAATCTGAAATGGCTGATAACAGCGAGCAACAGCTGCTGCTTCATACAGCTCTGTGCACAGCATGGAAGCAGTGGTCGGACCCAAATTTATTCAGAGCGAGCGCCTTTACATTTGGTGCATTCATGAAAATAAAATAATCCAGTGTACTGTCACCAAGCATAGGTTTACCCCAAAATTTTCTGCATTTTACTGTTAATAAATCTTAATGGCTCCATTTCCCATAACAACCAATCACAGCGCAGCTTTCATTCTGTATTCTGCTCCTGAATGATGAAAGCTGCGCTGTGATTGGTTTTCTATGGGCAACAGTCTCCCCTGCATAGTAAATGTGGGCCACTGTACTAGTCAGGGCCTGGGGGCCACAAGGATGATTTTTTTTATGTTCCTTGCATCCCTTTGTCATGCCCAAAGGATTTATGAAACTAAAAGCAAAAACTGGTCCTGTTGCCCATGGGAACCTATCACAGTGCAGCTTTCATTTTGTATTCTGCTCCTGAATGATGAAAGCTGCGCTGTGATTGGTTTGCTATGGGCAGCAGTTTCCCCCTGCATAGTAAATGTGGGCCACCGTGTTAGTTAGGGTTCGGGGGTCACAAGGATGTTTTTCGGTACTCCTTGCATTCCTTTGTCATGCCCAAAGGCTTTATGAAACTAAAAGCAAAACTGTCCCTGTTGCCTATGGCAACCAATCACAGCGCAGTTTTCATTTTGTAGTCTCCTCTAGAATGATGAAAGCTGCGCAGTGATTGGTTGCTACGGGCAATAGTTTCCCCTTGGAGAGATAAATATGGCGCCACTCAGTGAATTTTTTATTTTATGCTTGAAGGATGATATAAGGGCACACTGGCAGGCTGGGTCATCAGTGGGGTAGTCGGGGGCCCCACATACATCTGCGCCATACCCTAAGTTCTCCTCATAACCTTCGCTAATTTACCTACAGGCGTCTTAAGAAAAGATTCAGAAAATCACCCAATAATTCTAAACCTCCCCACACCCCTGTCTATTAATCCTCCGCTCTTAGAGTCCCTCTGTACAGGAGATCCTCCGCCTTCGTACAGTGTCCTCCACACACCGCCGCACTGTTGTCCCATTATCCTTTAATTAACCCTCTGAATCACCTCTCAAGCATACCGGCAGGGTCACTTACGTCCCACACCTGCTACTCCCCGCCATCATACGTCTCTGAAAATAGCGTCCATTACCTCTTCCTCGTCTACGGATAGTCAGGAAGCCTGGGTGACCACCAATATGGCCGCCAACAATGTAACCTCCACAGCAGTTGTCACCCAGAATGCAGAAAGGCGAACCAGTGTAGTTATACAGAGATACTGAAGGGGTCTTCTTCTTAACCCCTTCCCCATCACAGCCCGTTTTCATTTTTAAATCCCGCCTTTTTCCCATTTTGGTGAAGTGACTCGTATTTATTTTTCACAGCGCCGTTTTGGGGTACATGTGACTTATTAGAAAAAAATACTTTAAAGGGGATGTCCAGAATAAAAACTCAAGCAAAAATTTTTTTTTTTATTATTCACCTTTTAACCCCTTAGGCCTCTTTCACACGAGCGGGTCCGGATGCGTTCAGTGAAAACTGTGCGATTTCACAAGCAGAGTAATTCAGTTTTGCCTGCGATTGCATTCAGTTCAGTTTTTTCCTGTGCGGGTGCAATGCATTTTAATGCGTTTTTCACGCGCGTGATAAAAAACTGAAGGTTTACAAACAACATCTCCTAGCAACCATCAGTGAAAAACGCAACGCACCCGCACTTGCTTGCGGATGCAATGCGTTTTTCACGCAGCCCCATACACTTCTATGGGGCCAGAGCTGCGTGAAAAACGCAGAATATAGAACATGCTGCGATTTTCACACAACGCACAAGTGATGCGTGAAAATAAAACGCTCATGTACACAGCCCCATAGAAATGAATGGGTCCGGATTCAGTGCGGTGCTATGTGTTCACGTCACGCATTGCACCCGTGCGGAAAACTCGCCCGTGTGAAAGGGGCCTTAGTGACCAGACTGTTTTGGCTGTAGCCAAGTATTTTAAAAAATATTATTTTTTTTTTATCTGTTGATCTAGCTGTGTAAGGGCTTGTTGTTTGCAGGACAAGTTCTAGTTTGTAATGGCGCCATTTTTGGGTGCACCTAACTTACTGATTAACATTTATTAACTGTTTCTGGAATCTAGGGATGGGAAAAAACAGCAACACTGCCACTGAGTTTTTACGTTATAAATTTTGTGGCGTTCGTTTTTTGGCATAAATTACACAATAACTACTAGAATTGCTACAATATGATTACTACAATAATTACTACTTTTACGCAATACAAAAACGTAAAAAAAAAATATGTTTTTGCATTGCTGCTTCCCAAGACCCATGACTTTTTTATGTTTCATTCTACAGGTCTTGATTTTTGTGGGACAGCTTGTACTTTTCACTGGTATCATTTTGTGGTACATAACACTTTTTGACAGCTTTTTATTCCTTTTTTGGTGAGGAATAAGCAAAAACAGCAGTTTTATTTTTGCATTTTTTTTCCATTGAAAAGCATTTTTTTCAATGGGAAAAGGTGCATTTTTTTACCTTGGAGATTTTTTTTATTTTGTAAAACTTTATTTAAGGGCTCGTTCCAACGACCTTATGGTTTTGCTGTCCGTTCTTAACGGATCAGTTTTTCCGTTTTTGGTTTCAGTAGTGTTCCGTTTTTGTATGGTTTCCATTTGTGATCCGTTTTTTTGCGGATTGAAAAACGGAAGCATATAATAATGTTTTAACAGTAAGTACATTGAAAAATTTGGCTGGGCATAAAATTTTCCATAGCTGCTTCCGCAAAAACGGAAAGGATACGGAAGCATTCCGTTTTTTTTACAGCCCTATTGACTTGAATGGAGCCACGGAACGTGATTTGCAGGCAATAATAGGACATGACTCAAAATGTAGCAGAACGTAAATACGGAAACGAAATTCATACGGAGTACATTCCGTTTTTTTATTTTTATTTAAATGAATGGTTCCGTACATGGACGGTATACAGAACGCAAAAAACGTTTGTGTGAACGAGCCCTAACTTTTTTTTTACAATTTATTAGTCCCACAAAGGGGACTTTAAGGCTACATGCAAATTGCGGATCTGCAAAAAAAAACGGATGACATCCGTATGCCATCTGTTTTTTTTTTTTTTTTTGCGAATCCATTGTAACAATACCTAAAACAGATAAGAATAGGACATGTTTTATTTTTATTGCGGACATACTGATGCGGACAGCACACGGTGTCCGCATTTTCAAATGAATAGGTCCGCATCATATCCGCAAAAAAAAAACGGAACGAACACGGAAACAAACAACGTTCGTGTGCATGTAGCCTAAGGCCCCTTTCAGAGGAGCGAGTTTTTCCGCGCTGGTGCAACGTATTTGGCCTGCACTGAATCCGGACCCGTTCATTTCAATGGGTCTGTGTACATGAGCGTTGGTTTTCACGCATCACTTGTGCGTTGCTTGAAAATCGCAGCATGTTCTATATTTTGCGTTTTTTACGCAACGCTGGCCCCATAGAACTGAAAGAGGCTGCGTGAAAATCGCAAGTGCAGATGCGATGCGTTTTTCACTGATGGTTGCTAAGAGATGTTGTTTGTAAACCCTCAGTTTTTTATCACGCGCGTGAAAAACGCATCAATGCGCATTGCATCCACGCAGAAAAACCTGAACAACTGAACGCGATCGCAGACAAAACTGAATAAGCTTGCTTGCCAAATCGCGCATTTTTAACTGAACGCATCCGGACCTAATCCGTGACGCTCATCTGCAAGGGGCCTACCAGGCGATGTTTCGATCGCTTCTCTCATAGGGCTCATGCACACTGTAAGTACCATACTGACCAAAGAGGTGCAGCCTAATGGGGCTTACCCTGAGGGCCGGCCTTCATTTGGCCCCCGGCTGCCATGTCCAGTTTTAAACCCCGCTTGAGGGTGTCATAGGAGAACCAAGGTGGCAGGTGTAGTCGTACTCACTAGACCCCGGCGGCAATGACAACCACCTGACACCCCACAATTGCTTTGTGGGGGTGGGACTAAAGCATCAAACAGGACACACCCTCTTCTGTCTAACCGCTTAGATGCTGCAATCGCTATTGACTGTGGCATCTAAGGGGTTAAATGAGTTCTCTCTGATCCGGGCACCTGAGCCCCCATCCATACACTCTCTTGTAATGTACAGGTATGTCATATCTTCGCAAGGGGTTAAATTGACTGATCCGGACCCTGTGAAAGCTGAGTGACAGCCACTGTAGGAGCTGCAATGGTGGCCATACGTATTTACCGTCTGTTTGGCTGACCTCTGTGTAGCATGCGTCTGTCTGTATGTACACCCGGCTTTCTGCGGGTGAGTCACACACCTTGGGGGGTGGGTGACCTGTGTGCGTCTGGGGGTCAGTCCCTGAGAGGTGAGTCACATGTCCCAGACAGGGCAGGGTGTGTGTCTATCTGTCTGTCTTTCTAGCTGTCTCTTTCTGCATCCAGACAAAAACATGTTTTCCGTCTCTGAGGAGGAAATTCTTTGTCTGGAAAACATAACCAGGAAGTTCTGATATTATATACTCTATCTGCGGTATATATAGGGGGTCAGATATTATATACTCTATCTGCGGTATATATAGGGGGTCAGATATATACTCTATCTGCGGTATATATAGGGGGTCAGATATATACTCTATGTGCGGTATACATAGAGTATATAATATCTGACCCCTATCTGTGGTGTATATAGGGGGTCAGATATTATATACTCTATGTGCGGTATACATAGGGGGTCAGATATTATATACTCTATCTGTGGTATATATAGGGGGTCAGATATTATATACTCTATATAATATCTGACCCCCTATATATATTGCACATAGAGTATATAATATCTGACCCCCTATATATACCACAGATAGAGTATATAATATCTGACCCCCTATGTATACCGCACATAGAGTATATATCTGACCCCCTATATATACCGCAGATAGAGTATATAATATCTGACCCCCTATATATATTGCACATAGAGTATATCATATCTGACCCCCTATATATATTGCACATAGAGTATATAATATCTGACCCCCTATATATATTGCACACACTCTATCTGCGGTATATATAGGGGGTCATATATTATATACTCTATGTGCGGTATATATAGGGGGTCAGATATTATATACTCTATGTGCGGTATATATAGGGGGTCAGATATTATATACTCTATCTGTGGTATATATAGGGGGTCAGATATTATATACTCTATGTGCGATATATATAGGGGGTCAGATATTATATACTCTATCTGTGGTATATATAGGGGGTCAGATATTATATACTCTATGTGCGATATATATAGGGGGTCAGATATTATATACTCTATCTGTGGTATATATAGGGGGTCAGATATTATATACTCTATCTGTGGTATATATAGGGGGTCAGATATTATATACTCTATCTGTGGTATATATAGGGGGTCAGATATTTTATACTCTATGTGCGATATATATAGGGGGTCGGATATTATATACTCTATGTGCGGTATATAAAGGGCGGCAGATATTATATACTGTATCTGCTGTATATATAGGGGGCAGATATTATATACTGTATATGCTTTATATATAGGGGTTAGATATTATATACTCTATGTGCGGCATATATAGGGGGTCAGATATTATATACTCTATGTGCTGTATATATAGGGGGTCAGATATTATATACTCTATGTGCGGCATATATAGGGGGTCAGATATTATATACTCTATGTGAGGTATATATAGGAGGGCAGATATTATATACTGTATCTGCTGTATATATAGGGGGTCAGATATTATATACTCTGTGCTGTATATATAGGGGGTCAGATATATACTCTATGTGCGGTATATATAGGGGGTCAGATATTATATACTCTATGTGAGATTATATAGGAGGGCAGATATTATATACTCTATGTGCTAGTCAGCAGGCATTGCATCGAAACAACCATCCTGCTTCTCTCAGCAGCCCATACGGCCATGTCACAAGCACCACACGGCCGCGCCATGTGGTCGTCCCCTTAGTCTGGATGCTCCAACATCTGTGGGCTGGGCGGACGTAGGACCAGTGCCCGCTTTTCTAGTCATTTGTGTCTCACCAGTCTGGATTGGCGGTAATCATTTTTGGCCGAAATACCCTTTTATGCAGATCCAGAGTGGGCGGACCGCTCCAAACGTCTCCTCAAATCTCATCTTTCACCGCCTCTGACTCTCCTAATACATATGCTTACAAAATCCATGTGATCCTACACCAATCACGGGTCATTTATCAAGGGACTTGTGACTATTTTTACAACTAAAAAAGTTGCAAGTCCCTTTTTTGACGGGCCGTAACGAAAAGTTTTCATCAGTTGGATGGGGGCGTGCCAGGACTGGCAATTGTACTAACATTCTTTTACTCAAAAACGACACCAGCTTGGGAGTACTTCTTCAGCTAGGCGCCCGGTTGCCTTACATTAGCCAAATTTATGATGAGGCACGTGCCTTGTTATAAATTAGTCTAAACCTCCAGCTGCGCAAGGGGAAACAAAGAACGCCGTGAAAACGTGTCCCATTATTGTAAGGCCAGTGTGGCGGTATGCACAGTATCTTGCGTCTCATGGTCCAGGGTTCATAAAAGAAGTCTGCCTTTGTTTCAGAAACAGCGCCCCTCCAGTTCATAGGTTGTATCTGGTACTGCAGATCATCCCTATTAAGCCCCCCTCCCCCTATTAACACTCACATTTTACAATAGTTTACATAGGGTTAAAATCTATTAAACGTAAAATTATATATATATATATTTATGTGTGTGTGAGTCGCTGCACCATTGTTTAAACCTCACTTGTGCTGTTTGCTCACGTTGACACTTTCAGGATGACCCCCATCACAGTACGTCAATGATTAATCACATTCTAGATTCGCTTCTTTACACGGGGTGCTCATGAGATGACTGTGCTGCTTTCGTGAGATTTTGTACAAAAAATTGGTAGTCTGGTCTGTAACCTCCAGCAGGGAGCGGGTTAAACACTGCGTACAAGGGGTTAACGGGAAAGTTGAAGTCTGTGTCTCCAGGGGGAGGTTAAACATGGGAAGACAGATGCCAGGTGTCTGTATTTCCCAGAAACAAGTCTCAGAGCTGGACAGCTCCCAAACCAGAGAGCGAGACCCAGAGAGACTGCAGGAAAGAGAGAAGGAAAACAAGGCGTAATGGCTGGAACTGGAACTACGCTACGGTATAGATCACTGACATGGCCTCCCCACACCCGCTCCGGCGACCTTATTATCCAATCCTCAAACAGATTAACGAGAGGGCGAGATTCCACATCACAATAATTATAGGCGCGTCTAAGTGTATAATTACATGTCATTAAGTGTCCTCGGGAGGTGACAATTTAATTACATGTCCTGTTTGGCAAGGACCGTGCAACATACGTGACGTGTAACAATAAGGAAGTCCGAAACTTCAAGACTGCAATAAATAATATATAGTGTAATGTTTATATATACTCCTGTATTGTTATAAAGGAGGTAAGAGGCTCAGGAGCCAGAATATTCTATGACTGTAATATATTACAGGGTAATAAGAGGATCAGGAGCCGGGTTACTGTAATAAGATGTTACAGGGGTAAAAAGAGGATCAGGAGCCGGGTTACTGTAATAAGATGTTACAGGGTAATAAGAGGATCAGGAGCCGGGTTACTGTAATAAGATGTTACAGGGTAATAAGAGGATCAGGAGCCGGGTTACTGTAATAAGATGTTACAGGGGTAATAAGAGGATCAGGAGCCGGGTTACTGTAATAAGATGTTACAGGGTAATAAGGGGATCAGGAGCCGGGTTACTGTAATAAGATGTTACAGGGGTAATAAGAGGATCAGGAGCCAGGTTACTGTAATAGGATGTTACAGGGGTAATAAGAGGATCAGGAGCCGGGTTACTGTAATAAGATGTTACAGGGGTAATAAAAGGATCAGGAGCCAGGTTACTGTAATAAGATGTTACAGGGTAATAAGAGGATCAGGAGCCAGGTTACTGTAATAAGATGTTACAGGGTAATAAGAGGATCAGGAGCCGGGTTACTGTAATAAGATGTTACAGGGTAATAAGAGGTTCAGGAGCCAGGTTACTGTAATAAGATGTTACAGGGTAATAAGAGGATCAGGAGCCGGGTTACTGTAATAAGATGTTACAGGGGTAATAAGAGGAGCAGGAGACGGGTTACTGAAATAAGATGTTACAGGGTAATAAGAGGGTCAGGAGCCGGGTTACTGTAATAAGATGATACAGGCTAATAAGAGGATCAGGAGCCGGGTTACTGTAATAACATGTTACAGGGTAATAGGAGGATCAGGAGCCAGGTTACTGTAATAAGATGTTAAAGGAGTAATAAGAGGATCAGGAGTCAGGTTACTGTAATAAGATAATACAGGGTAATAAGAGGATCAGGAGCCAGGTTACTGTAATAAGATATTACAGGGGTAATAAGAGGATCAGGAGCCAGGTTACTGTAATAAGATAATACAGGGTAATGAGAGGATCAGGAGCCGGGTTACTGTAATAGGATGTTACAGGAGTAATAAGAGGATCAGGAGCCAGGTTACTGTAATAAGATGTTATAGGAGTAATAAGAGGATCAGGAGCCAGGTTACTGTAATAAGATGTTACAGGGTAATAAGAGGATCAGGAGCCGGGTTACTGTAATAAGATGTCACAGGGGTAATAACAGGATCAGGAGCCGGGTTATTGTAATAAGATGTTACAGGGTAATAAGAGGATCAGGAGCCGGGTTACTGTAATAAGATGTTACAGGGGTAATAAGAGGATCAGGAGCCAGGTTACTGTAATAGGATGTTACAGGGGTAATAAGAGGATCAGGAGCCGGGTTACTGTAATAAGATGTTACAGGGGTAATAAAAGGATCAGGAGCCAGGTTACTGTAATAAGATGTTACAGGGTAATAAGAGGATCAGGAGCCAGGTTACTGTAATAAGATGTTACAGGGTAATAAGAGGATCAGGAGCCGGGTTACTGTAATAAGATGTTACAGGGTAATAATAGGTTCAGGAGCCAGGTTACTGTAATAAGATGTTACAGGGTAATAAGAGGATCAGGAGCCGGGTTACTGTAATAAGATGTTACAGGGGTAATAAGAGGAGCAGGAGACGGGTTACTGAAATAAGATGTTACAGGGTAATAAGAGGGTCAGGAGCCGGGTTACTGTAATAAGATGATACAGGCTAATAAGAGGATCAGGAGCCGGGTTACTGTAATAACATGTTACAGGGTAATAGGAGGATCAGGAGCCAGGTTACTGTAATAAGATGTTACAGGAGTAATAAGAGGATCAGGAGTCAGGTTACTGTAATAAGATAATACAGGGTAATAAGAGGATCAGGAGCCAGGTTACTGTAATAAGATATTACAGGGGTAATAAGAGGATCAGGAGCCAGGTTACTGTAATAAGATAATACAGGGTAATGAGAGGATCAGGAGCCGGGTTACTGTAATAGGATGTTACAGGAGTAATAAGAGGATCAGGAGCCAGGTAACTGTAATAAGATGTTATAGGAGTAATAAGAGGATCAGGAGCCAGGTTACTGTAATAAGATGTTACAGGGTAATAAGAGGATCAGGAGCCGGGTTACTGTAATAAGATGTCACAGGGGTAATAACAGGATCAGGAGCCGGGTTATTGTAATAAGATGTTACAGGGTAATAAGAGGATCAGGAGCCGGGTTACTGTAATAAGATATTACAAGGGTAATAAGAGGATCAGGAGCCGGGTTACTGTAATAAGATGTTACAGGGGTAATAAATGGATCAGGAGCCGGGTTACTGTAATAAGATGTTACAGAGGTAATAAGAGGATCAGGAGCCGGGTTATTGTAATAAGATGTTACAGGGTAATAAGAGGATCAGGAGCCGGGTTACTGTAATAACATGTTACAGGGTAATAAGAGGATCAGGAGCCAGGTTACTGTAATAAGATAATACAGGGTAATGAGAGGATCAGGAGCCGGGTTACTGTAATAGGATGTTACAGGAGTAATAAGAGGATCAGGACCGGGGTTACTGTAATAAGATGTTACAGGGTAATAAAAGGATCAGGAGCCATGTTACTGTAATAAGATGTTATAGGAGTAATAAGAGGATCAGGAGCCAGGTTACTGTAATAAGATGTTACAGGGGTAATAAGAAGATCAGGAGCCAGGTTACTGTAATAAGATGTTACAGGGGTAATAAGAGGATCAGGAGCCGGGTTACTGTAATAAGATGTTACAGGGGTAATAAGAGGACCAGGAGCCCGGTTACTATAATAAGATGTTACAGGGTAATAGGAGGATCAGGAGCCGGGTTATTGTAATAAGATGTTACAGGGTAATAAGAGGATCAGGAGCCGGGTTACTGTAATAAGATATTACTAGGGTAATAAGAGGATCAGGAGCCGGGTTACTGTAATAAGATGTTACAGGGGTAATAAATGGATCAAGAGCCGGGTTACTGTAATAAGATGTTACAGGGTAATAAGAGGATCAGGAGCCAGGTTACTGTAATAAGATGTTACAGGGGTAATAAGAGGATCAGGAGCCGGGTTACTGTAATAAGATGTTACAGGGTAATAAGAGGATCAGGAGCCAGGTTACTGTAATAAAGTGTTACAGGGGTAATAAGAGGATCAGGAGCCGGGTTACTGTAATAAGATGTTACAGGGTAATAAGAGGATCAAGAGCCAGGTTACTGTAATAAGATGTTACAGGGGTAATAAGAGGATCAGGAGCCGGGTTACTGTAATAAGATGTCACAGGGGTAATAAGAGGATCAGGAGCCGGGTTACTGTAATAAGATGTCACAGGGTAATAAGAGGATCAGGAGCCGGGTTATTGTAATAAGATGTTACAGGGTAATAAGAGGATCAGGAGCCGGGTTATTGTAATAAGATGTTACAGGGTAATAAGAGGATCAGGAGCCGGATTACTGTAATAAGATATTACAAGGGTAATAAGAGGATCAGGAGCCGGGTTACTGTAATAAGATGTTACAGGGGTAATAAATAGATCAGGAGCCGGGTTACTGTAATAAGATGTTACAGGGGTAATAAGAGGATCAGGAGCCGGGTTACTGTAATAAGATGTTACAGAGGTAATAAGAGGATCAGGAGCCGGGTTATTGTAATAAGATGTTACAGGGTAATAAGAGGATCAGGAGCCGGGTTACTGTAATAACATGTTACAGGGTAATAAGAGGATCAGGAGCCAGGTTACTGTAATAAGATGTTACAGGAGTAATAAGAGGATCAGGAGTCAGGTTACTGTAATAAGATAATACAGGGTAATAAGAGGATCAGGAGCTGGGTTACTGTAATAAGATATTACAGGTGTAATAAGAGGATCAGGAGCCAGGTTACTGTAATAAGATAATACAGGGGTAGTAAGAGGATCAGGAGCCGGGTTATTGTAATAAGATGTTACAGGGTAATAAGAGGAACAGGAGCCGGGTTACTGTAATAAGATGTTACAGGGGTAGTAAGAGGATAAGGAGCCGGGTTATTGTAATAAGATGTTACAGGGTAATAAGAGGATCAGGAGCCGGGTTACTGTAATAAGATTTTACAGGGGTAATAAATGGATCAGGAGCCGGGTTACTGTAATAAGATGTTACAGGGGTAATAAGAGGATCAGGAGCTGGGTTACTGTAATAAGATGTTAGAGGGTAATAAGAGGATCAGGAGCCGGATTACTGTAATAAGATGTTACAGGGTAATAAGAGGATCAGGACCTGGGTTACTGTAATAAGATGTTACAGGGTAATAAGACCATCAGGACCTGGGTTACTGTAATAAGATGTTACAGGGTAATAAGAGGATCAGGAGCCGGGTTACTGTAATAAGATGTTACAGGGTAATAGGAGGATCAGGAGCCGGGTTACTGTAATAAGATGTTACAGGGTAATAGGAGGATCAGGAGCCAGGTTACTGTAATAAGATGTTACAGGGGTAATAGGAGGATCAGGAGCCGGGTTACTGTAATAAGATGTTACAGGGGTAATAAGAGGATTAGGAGCCGGGTTACTGTAATAAGATGTTACAGGAGTAATAAGAGGATCAGGAGCCTGGTTACTGTAATAAGATGTTACAGGGTAATAGGAGGATCAGGAGTCGGGTTACTGTAATAAGATGCTACAGGGTAATAAGAGGATCAGGAGCCAGGTTACTGTAATAAGATATTACAGGGGTAATAAGAGGATCAGGAGCCAGGTTACTGTAATAGGATGTTACAGGAGTAATAAGAGGATCAGGACCGGGGTTACTGTAATAAGATGTTACAGGGTAATAAGAGGATCAGGAGCCGGGTTACTGTAATAAGATTTTACAGGGGTAATAAATGGATCAGGAGCCGGGTTACTGTAATAAGATGTTACAGGGGTAATAAGAGGATCAGGAGCTGGGTTACTGTAATAAGATGTTAGAGGGTAATAAGAGGATCAGGAGCCGGATTACTGTAATAAGATGTTACAGGGTAATAAGAGGATCAGGACCTGGGTTACTGTAATAAAATGTTACAGGGTAATAAGACCATCAGGACCTGGGTTACTGTAATAAGATGTTACAGGGTAATAAGAGGATCAGGAGCCGGGTTACTGTAATAAGATGTTACAGGGTAATAGGAGGATCAGGAGCCGGGTTACTGTAATAAGATGTTACAGGGTAATAGGAGGATCAGGAGCCAGGTTACTGTAATAAGATGTTACAGGGGTAATAGGAGGATCAGGAGCCGGGTTACTGTAATAAGATGTTACAGGGGTAATAAGAGGATTAGGAGCCGGGTTACTGTAATAAGATGTTACAGGAGTAATAAGAGGATCAGGAGCCTGGGGACTGTAATAAGATGTTACAGGGGTAATAGGAGGATCAGGAGTCGGGTTACTGTAATAAGATGTTACAGGGTAATAAGAGGATCAGGAGCCAGGTTACTGTAATAAGATATTACAGGGGTAATAAGAGGATCAGGAGCCAGGTTACTGTAATAGGATGTTACAGGAGTAATAAGAGGATCAGGACCGGGGTTACTGTAATAAGATGTTACAGGGTAATAATAGGATCAGGAGCCATGTTACTGTAATAAGATGTTATAGGAGTAATAAGAGGATCAGGAGCCGGGTTACTGTAATAAGATGTTACAGGGGTAACAAGGAGATCAGGAGCCGGGTTACTGTAATAAGATGTTACAGGGGTAATAAGAGGATCAGGAGCCAGGTTACTGTAATAAGATGTTACAGGGGTAATAAGAGGATCAGGAGCCGGGTTACTGTAATAAGATGTCACAGGGGTAATAAGAGGATCAGGAGCCGGGTTATTGTAATAAGATGTTACAGGGTAATAAGAGGATCAGGAGCCGGGTTACTGTAATAAGAAATTACAAGTGTAATAAGAGGATCAGGAGCCGGGTTACTGTAATAAGATGTTACAGGGGTAATAAATGGATCAGGAGCCGGGTTACTGTAATAAGATGTTACAGGGGTAATAAGAGGATCAGGAGCCTGGTTACTGTAATAAGATGTTACAGGGGTAATAGGAGGATCAGGAGCCGGGTTACTGTAATAAGATGTTACAGGGTAATAGGAGGATCAGGAGCCAGGTTACTGTAATAAGATGTTACAGGGGAAATAGGAGGATCAGGAGCCGGGTTACTGTAATAAGATGTTACAGGGGTAATAAGAGGATCAGGAGCCGGGTTACTGTAATAAGATGTTACAGGGTAATAGGAGGATCAGGAGCCAGGATACTGTAATAAGATGTTACAGGGGAAATAGGAGGATCAGGGGCCGAGTTACCGTAATAAGATGTTACAGGGGTAATAAGAGGATCAGGAGCCGGGTTACTGTAATAAGATGTTACAGGGTAATAAGAGAATCAGGAGCCGGGATACTGTAATAAGATGTTACAGAGGTAATAAGTGGATCAGGAGCCGGGTTACTGTAATAAGATGTTACAGGGTAATAAGAGGATCAGGAGCCGGGTAACTGTAATAAGAGGATCAGGAGCCGGGTTACTGTAATAAGATGTTACAGGAGTAATAGGAGGATCAGGAGGCGGGTTACTGTAATAAGATGTTACAGGGGTAATAAGAGGATCAGGAGCCGGGTTACTGTAATAAGATGTTAGAGGGTTAATAGGATCAGGACCTGGGCTACTGTAATAAGATGTTACAGGGTAATAAGACCATCAGGAGCCGGGTTACTGTAATAAGATGTTACAGGGGTAATAGGAGGATCAAGAGCCGGGTTACTGTAATAAAATGTTACAGGGTAATAAGAGGATCAGGAGCCGGGTTACTGTAATAAGATGTTACAGGAGTAATAAGAGGATCAGGAGCCGGGTTACTGTAATAAGATGTTAGAGGGGTAATAGGAGGATCAGGAGCCGGGTTACTGTAATAAGATGTTACAGGGTAATAAGAGGATCAGGAGCCTGGTTACTGTAATAAGATGTTACAGGGGTAATAGGAGGATCAGGAGCCGGGTTACTGTAATAAGATGTTACAGGGTAATAGGAGGATCAGGAGCCAGGTTACTGTAATAAGATATTACAGGGGTAATAAGAGGATCAGGAGCCGGGTTACTGTAATAAGATGTTACAGGGGTAATAAGAGGATCAGGAGCTGGGTTACTGTAATAAGATGTTACAGGGGTAATAAGAGGATCAGGAGCCGGGTTACTGTAATAAGATGTTACGGGGTAATAAGAGGATCAGGAGCTGGGTTACTGTAATAAGATGTTACAGGGGTAATAGGAGGATCAGGAGGCGGATTACTGTAATAAGATGTTACAGGGGTAATAAGAGGATCAGGAGTCGGGTTACTGTAATAAGATATTACAGGGGTAATAAGAGGATCAGGAGCCGGGTTACTGTAATAAGAGGATCAGAAGTCGGGTTACTGTAATAAGATGTTACAGGGTAATAAGAGGATCAGGAGCTGGGTTACTGTAATAAGATGTTACAGGGGTAATAAGAGGATCAGGAGCCGGGTTACTGTAATAAGATGTTACAGGGGTAATACGAGGATCAGGAGCCGGGTTACTGTAATAAGATATTACAGGGGTAATAAGAGGATCAGGAGCCGGGTTATTGTAATATGATGTTACAGGGGTAATAAGAGGATCAGGAGCCAGGTTACTGTAATAAGATGTTACAGGGGTAATAGGAGGATCAGGAGCCGGGTTACTGTAATAAGATGTTACAGGGGTAATAAGAGGATCAGGAGCCGGGTTACTGTAATAAGATGTTACAGGGGTAATAAGAGGATCAGGGGCCGGGTTACTGTAATAAGATGTTACTGGGTAATAAGAGGATCAGGAGCCGGGTTACTGTAATAAGATGTTACAGGGTAATAAGAGGATCAGGAGCCAGGTTACTGTAATAAGATGTTACAGGGTTAATAAGAGGATCAGGAGCCGGGTTACTGTAATAAGATGTTACAGGGGTAATACGAGGATCAGGAGCCGGGTTACTGTAATAAGATATTACAGGGGTAATAAGAGGATCAGGAGCCGGGTTACTGTAATAAGATATTACAGGGGTAATAAGAGGATCAGGAGCCGGGCTACTGTAATAAGATGTTACAGGGTAATAAGAGGATCAGGAGCCGGGTTACTGTAATAAGATGTTACAGGGGTAATAAGAGGATCAGGAGCCGGGTTACTGTAATAAGATGTTACAGGGGTAATAAGAGGATCAGGAGCTGGGTTACTGTAATAAGATGTTACAGGGGTAATAAGAGGATCAGGAGCCGGGTTACTGTAATAAGATGTTACAGGGTAATAAGAGGAACAGGAGCCGGGTTACTGTAATAAGGTGTTACTGGGTAATAAGAGGATCAGGAGCCGGGTTACTGTAATAAGATGTTACAGGGTAATAAGAGGAACAGGAGCCGGGTTACTGTAATAAGGTGTTACTGGGTAATAAGAGGATAAGGAGCAGGGTTACTGTAATAAGATGTTACAGGGGTAATAAGAGGACCAGGAGCCGGGTACTGTAATAAGATGTTACAGAGTAATAAGAGGATCAGGAGCCGGGTTACTGTAATAAGATGTTACAGGGTAATAAGAGGATCAGGAGCCGGGTTACTGTAATAAGATGTTTCAGGGGTAATAGGAGGATTAGGAGCCGGGTTACTGTAATAAGATGTTACAGGGTAATAAGAGGATCAGGGGCCGGGTTACTGTAATAAGATGTTACAGGGTAGTAAGAGGATCAGGAGCCGGGTTACGGTAATAAGATGTTACAGGGTAATAAGAGGATCAGGTGCCGGGTTACTGTAATAAGATCTTACAGGGTAATAAGAGGCTCAGAAGCCAGGTTAATGTAATAAGATGTTACAGGGTAATAAGAGGATCAGGAGCCGGGTTACTGTAATAAGATGTTACAGGGGTAATAAGAGGATCAGGAGCCAGGTTACTGTAATAAGATGTTACAGGGGTAATAAGAGGATCAGGAGCCGGGTTACTGTAATAAGATGTTACAGGGGTAATAAGAGGATCAGGAGCCGGGTTACTGTAATAAGATGTTACAGAGTAATAAGAGGATCAGGAGCCGGGTTACTGTAATAAGATGTTACAGGGTAATAAGAGGATCAGGAGTCGGGTTACTGTAATAAGATGTTACAGGGGTAATAAGAGGATCAGGGGCCGGGTTACTATAATAAGATGTTACAGGGGTAATAAGAGGATCAGGAGCCGGGTTACTGTAATTAGATGTTACAGGGTAATAAGAGGATCAGGAGCCGGGTTACTATAATAAGATGTTACAGGGGTAATAAGAGGATCAGGAGCAGGGTTACTGTAATAAGATGTTACAGGGTAATAAGAGGATCAGGAGCAGGGTTACTGTAATAAGATGTTACAGGGTAATAAGAGGATCAGGAGTCGGGTTACTGTAATAAGATGTTACAGGGGTAATAAGAGGATCAGGGGCCGGGTTACTATAATAAGATGTTACAGGGGTAATAAGAGGATCAGGAGCCGGGTTACTGTAATTAGATGTTACAGGGTAATAAGAGGATCAGGAGCCGGGTTACTGTAATAAGATGTTACAGGGTAATAAGAGGATCAGGAGCCGGGTTACTATAATAAGATGTTACAGGGGTAATAAGAGGATCAGGAGCAGGGTTACTGTAATAAGATGTTACAGGGTAATAAGAGGATCAGGAGCAGGGTTACTGTAATAAGATGTTACAGGGTAATAAGAGGATCAGGAGCCGGGTTACTGTAATAAGATGTTACAGGGTAATAAGAGGATCAGGAGCAGGGTATGCACAGCCCAGGGAGAACACTCTGCAGGATGAGGAGGGGTGGGTAAGGCCTCTTTCACACTTGCATTATGTAGATATGGCGTGCACTTCCGTCGCCGGAAATGCCCGCCGGATCCGTCACAGCACAAGACAACTGAAAGCATTTAGAGACTGATCAGTCTTCAAATTGCTTTCAGTGTTACTATGGCAGCCAGGACGCTACTAAAGTAGTGGGGAGCCAGGGGAGCAGATACTTACAGTCCGTGAGGCTCCCGGGGCGCTCCACAATGACGTCAGATCGCTCCACGCGCATGGATCACGTGACTCGGGAGCCGCATGGACGGTAAGTATGTTTCTCCCCTGCCTCCCCACTACACTTTACCATGGCAGCCGGGACTTTAGCGTCCTGGCTGCCATGGTAACTATTCACAAAAGCTAAACGTCGAGTCCGGCGATGTGCCGAAACAACGTTTATCTTAATGCCGGATCCGGATTAATGCACTTCAATGGGCATTGATTCCGGATCCGGCGTTACGGCATGTCTTCCGGATTTTTGGACGGAGACAAATCCGCAGCATGCTACGGTTTTGTCAACGTCCAAAAAACGTTCACATACTGAACGGAAGACATCCTGATGCATCCTGAACTGATTTCTCTCCATTCAGAATGCATTAGGATAATCCTGATCAGTATCTTTCCGTCTTAGAGCCCCGAGGACGGAACTGTAGGACGGAAAGGAAAACGCCAGTGTGAAAGAGCCCTAAGATTGCTCTCGCATCCAACAATATTTCATTGCTGGTTGCTAGGGCAATAATATGGGGCCTCTCCACATTCAACTCTATCGTTGTCCTCAGGACAGCGATAGAGTTGGATGCTGCAGCCTGGGACAGGAGCTGATGTCCTCTTGTCCTGCCGCTCGCTGTTACGGATTGTGTCTGGATCTGTTCAGGAAAAAACTAATGGCGTTGCACACAAGTGCAGTCAGTTTTGTGTGCGTTCAGTGTTTCAGTTTTTTCTGTGCGGGTCCTGAAATTGCCGAATGGATGCGGACCCAAATTACGGACGTGTGAATGGACCCTTAATGTGTTTTGCACGGACGTAAAAAAAAACTGAAGAATGACAACATCTCCTAGCAACTATCAGTGAAAAATACTTTGAATCCGGACTGCACCCGATTTTCACATAACGCAGAGATTATTAGTGGGGGCACTATGGTTGGGTTTATGCATACTGGTGGGACTTATTGTTGGGGGCACTATAGGGGGCATTATTACTACTTGGGGCACTATGATGTTTTTTCTTTTTACTATTGAGGGCATTATGGTGGCTTTCCTACTACTGGAGGCCTTATAGGTGGCATAATTACTATTGGGGTACTATATGGGGTATTAATAGTACTGGGGCACTATAGGGGTCAGTTATTACTACTGGGTGACTACGGGGAATATTATGGGCTATGGGAACATTATTGGGCACAGTGTGGTGGGCACTACTACCAACGGGGTAACTCTGGGAGAGCATTATTACTATTGGGAACACTGTAGGGGACACTGTTAATAATGAGGGCACTCTACGAGAGAATTATTACTTTTGGTAGGACTTTTAGGAGCACTATTACTGTCATGGGGCACTGTTTGCTGGGCACAATTATTTTTGTGGGCATTGTGTGGCAATAATTATTAAAGGGGCACTATTTGTGTGGTACTAGTATTTTCAGGAGGCTTTTCCTTTACTGCAGTATAATATTTAGGGTTATTGAGGAGCACAGTGGGCATAGCATTGGGTGTGGAAACAGGACAACACTGTGGGGTCACCAAGATGGGGAGGAACCAAAGATGAGTGGGTGGAAAACTCTGCAAAGACAAGATGTGGCTAGAAGTCTTCATGGTGGTCTGGGCCAAATGGAAAAAGGGAAAGAGAATCTCAGAGGAGATGTCACTAGATGTAATAAATGTGTGGTGCTGTATTCTCCTGTATGTTTGGTGGAGCTGAATAACCCTCCACCATGGGTGCAGATGTGGTGTCTGTTATTTTGACAGGAAGATTAGTGCTGCATGCCGCAGTCAAGAGGTTGTCAGACGCTGCTATAGACTGTAATAACACTATTATAGGCCAGGCCGTTGTGAAACATATGTTCTATCTGCATCTAGTTCCACTCATACCGCACTTTTTTTTTTTTCCAGAGAAGTCCTCTGATTCTTATCTTCATTTTGCCACCTTCTCAGGAGTAGTTTAACAGGAAGTGGAGGGTGAAAACCACAACTTCTCAAGAGATCCCACATCATCACATCCTGTGGACCGCAGACTCATTTTGTATAAAAGTTCTATTGCACAGACTCAGGTTCAGATTGTGCAGTGAAATCCTTGCTACTGTTTCTTAAAGGAATACTCCAGAGAACACGGATACACTGTACTATGCCTGGCGCAAAGCTTGAAGGGCCAGAGCATAACTTCCGTCTTGGAATACCGTGCTGTTCCCACTCAGGCCTTGCGCTAGGCCTAGTGTATCAGTTTTTTTTCTTGGAGTGTTCCTTTAAGTACAGAATGCCTCTCCTTTTAATATTCTCCCGGTGTGGCCAGAAGCCCAACAGATACCTCATTAAATATAATCCATTGTTCTGTGTTATCAGCACCGTCAGGCAGCAGAGCCCCCTACCGTATGCCCCATATAAGCTACACTTAGGCCCCATTCACACGTCTGCAATTCTGTTCCACATTTTGTGGACCCATTCATTCCTATGGGGACACGCTATGTCCCGCCCTGATCCGGAATTGCGGATCCGCACTTCCGGGTCCACACTTCAGTTCGGCAAAAAAATAGAACATGTCCTATTCTTGTCCGCAATTGCAGACAAGAAAAGGCATGTTCTATATAGTGCCGGCGATGTGCAGTCCACAAATTGCGGAACGCACATCGCCGATGTCTGTGTTTTAGTGATCCGCAAAACACTTGCGGGCGTGTGAATGGGGCCTTATAGATGTTAGGGTTAGTACCAATTAGTAGTGAGCTGCAGTACCCCAGCATGGCCAGTAGACAGCGTATGGAGCTGTCTGATTCCAGCTCTGTCCACTGTTTAGTTTCCGGTGCTGGAGGCTTGCCCAAAACAGCTGATTGGTGAGAGTGTGAAGTGTCGGACCCCGATGATCTGTTGACAACCCCTTTAAAGGGCATTTGCACCTATGAATCTGGCTGACCTGTTACATGTGCGCTTGGCAGCTGAAGACAACAGGGTTGGTCCCATGTCCATATGTGCCCGCATTGCTGAGAATAATGAAGTTTTAATATATGCAAATGAGCCTCTAGGAGCAACAGGGGCGTTACCATTACTCCTAAAGGCTCAGTTCTCTCTGCAACTGTGACGCCCTCTCCAATTTGATTGATACGTCCAGGCGTGGTGATGTTTTTATTGCCTGGCCTTGTCAAAGTGGCGAGGGAGCAGCAGCCTCTAAGGCCCCTTTCACACGAGTGAGTTTTCCGCGCGGGTGCAATGCGGGATGTGAACGCATAGCACCGCACTGAATCCTGACCCATTCATTTCAATGAGTCTGTGTACATGAGCATCTTTTTTCACGCATCACTTCTGCGTTGCGTAAAAATCGCAGCACGTTCTATATTCTGTGTTTTTCACGCAGCCCTAGCCCCATAGAAGTGAATTGGGCTGCGTTAAAAACGCATTGCATCCGCAAGCAGGTGCGGGTGCCTTGCGTTTTTCACTGATGGTTGCTAGGAGATGTTGTTTGTAAACCTTCAGTTTTTATCACGCGCTGAAAAACGCATCAAAACGCATTGCATCCGCGCGGAAAAAACTGAACGCAATCGCAGGCAAAACTGAATGGCTTTGCCTGTGAAATCGCACAGTTTTCACTGAACGCATCCGGACCTAATCCGGACACGCTCGTGTGAAAGGGGCCTAAGTGTAATGGCAACGCCCCCATTGCTCCTAGCAGCTCACTTTCATATATTAAAGCAGCAATAGAAAGAACATATGAACATGGGACGAACACAGCTGCCAAGCCCACATGCAACAAGTCAGACAATTTCCTAGCTACAAATCTCTTGACAGAGGTCCTTTAAGCTGCCCGAATACATTAGAATGCTGTTGACGGATCTTATTTTTTTGTCCCCAAGGTTTGCATTGGATGTGATTAGAGATGAGCGAACGTTAAAAAAAAGTTCGGCGTACGGGTTGTGGTAATCGCCGCATCCCGTTATGGATTCCACTATCGCGGCATATGGAATCCATAAGGGGCGGCTTCCACCAACCCGAACTGTTGAACAGCCGAAGGACCTGGGGTGACGTCACCGTCATGTGATCAGTGCAGGGGGCGTGGCTCAGCACGGGATCAAATCCAGCCCCCTGCACTGATCACATGACGGTGACGTCACCCCAGGTCCTTCGGCTGTTCAACAGTTCGGCTTGGTGGCAGCCGCCCCATATGGATTCCATATGCCGCGATAGTGGAATCCATAACGGGATGCGGCGATTACAACAACCCGAACGCCGAACTTTTTTTTAAAGTTCGCTCATCTCTAGATGTGATGTGTTTGAGGGCTTTCTATGAGTCTGCACTAGATCACCCATGTTGAATTTTCCCACCCAACTCCCAAGAGATAAGCTGTCCGCATCTGCTGTTGACGGATCCTTTAATTTCCCCCCAGGATTTGCACATGATCTAATGTATTCGGGGCCTTCCCATGTGCCTGCACTCATATCACCTATTACCATAGACACTTGTATTGAATACCCCCAGGGTATGTGTTAGCCACTGCACCTATCTATCCCACTAGAATTGCTATGGCCAAGCTGAATGTATATGTAGTAAGACTGAAGCGACATCTCTCACCCGAAAGTTATGTAATGTCAATGTCTACAGAGCTGCGCCCACAGAGCTTACGGTCTATATATGTTGTAGTAAAACAAGCAGCAGGTGAGCGCACATTGTTTACAGCATTGATCACACAGGTATTTATGGGATGAGATCACCTGAGCGAGCAGGAAACCTGCATAGCCTCAGCTTCCTCATACACAAACAAACAAGCGCGATGAGGACTGGACAACCCGTCATCTCTGCCCTCCTCCCTGCACTGGGCTGGAATTTTACTTGCTGCTTGCGACATGCTGCGTGCTGCTGCACAGAGCGCAGTCTGAAGCCTCTCCTGGGCATTAGGATACCTGCACATGGGTGCGGGTCTTATAAACAGAAAATATGCACCATTTTTCAGGCGGATCTCTTTGCACCCAAAAACACGTGTTGCTTGCGGTTTTTGGTGCGGATTTTCCGCCAATCTCAGCTTTGCATTGAAAAGGGTAAAAATCCACACAAAAAGAATTTTGCATATTTCCCCACAGCGGGTCAATTTCTGCACGGAAAAAGTGTACATGAGATTTGTCTCGTCTCATTCACTTTGCTGGTACTGTATTACGCTGCGATTTTTCAGCACCAGAATCCGCCTGCAAAAACCGCACGTAATCCGCGAAGTGTGCAGATGGCCTTAGACCTCCACCTGGTGCTTACATACACGTAAACCTCATCATACCTCCTTAGCCACGATGAGTGCTGGATCCTTCACCTATGGAATGGAGAACAGAGCCGTGGTCTGACTGGTTGGTAGGGCGGCCATTGTTCAGCGGCAGATCATAGGTCCAATGTATATAATGAGTTTCTGTAATAATGATAATTGCCCTGTGTGAATGACGTCCTGACGTGTTAGATGAGTCCTTGATCCTCCCTTTACATTCTGAAGACGCTTAGTCCTTTAAACCAGGGATTAGCAACCTCCGGAGCGCCAGCTGTTGTGAAACTACAACTCCCAGCATGCTCCATTTATTTCTAACAGCTGAGCCAGTGTGCAGGCTGGGAGTTGTAGTTCGCTGGCGTGGCGGAGACTGCTATCCCCGGCTGTAGGCAGATACTACCAGGGATGCCTCATCAGCCTGTAAACTATCCTGGCTATAAACCCAGAGATTTTTTTCTAGAATGGTCTGCAGATAGTGACAAGAGGAGGGTGCTTGACCCGTAAGCCTTGTCTACATTTCCGTTTTTTACTGATGTGTGCTGTCCGCATTTTCCACGGACAACACACTTACCTATTGATTCAAATGTGTCTGTTCACATTTCAGTATTTTTTACTATGGTCCGTAAAAAAAAATCACGGAGACGCGCACTACTTTGATCTGTGTTGCGAATCAAGCACACCCACTGTAGTCTATGGGTCCGTGAAAATCACAGACACACCACGGATGGCCTCCGTGGTATGTCGGTTTTTTACCTAAGACTGATAGGAGATTCTTTGGAAAGTAATTTTCAGCTGACGTCAGTGAATTGCGGATGGTAAAAACTGACACACGGACATCTTCACGGATGCTTTTTTTCACGGACGTCACACTGACACGGAAATGTGAACGAGGCCTTAGGGCTCATGCACATGATCATACGTTTGGTCCACATTTTTTGCGGATCAGATGCGGACTCATTCATTTCAATGGGACAGTAAAAGATGTGGACAACACACTGTGTGCTGTTCGCATCCGCACGTCTCTTCCGCGGCCCCGCAAAAAAGTTGGAACGTGTCCTATTCTTGCCCGTTTTGCAGACAAAGATAAAACATAAAAGTGAAAAAGAAAATGGCAGTATGTACACGGCCGGGCTACGTGTGTAGCGGATCTGCGATTTACGGACCGCAAAACACTAACGGCCATGTGCATAAGCCCTTGGTGGGAGTAGAAAAAAAATAATAATTTTAAATAAGATTTTTTTAGAATATGTATTAAAAAATCATTAATAGGCCTCATGCCATTGCCTTTTTGCAGTCCGCAAATTGCAGATCCACAAAACACGGATTCCGGTCTGTGAGTTCTGCACTTTGTGGAATGGTACGTCCTGCTCTCTGTCAGAACTGTCTGTTCTTCTCTGCAAAACGGACAAAAATAGGACTTGTTCTATTTTTTTGCGAGGCTGCAGAACGGACATACGGAGCACACGGTGTGCTGTCCGCAACTATTGTGGCCCTATTGAAATGAATGGGTCCATATCTGATCCACAAATAATATGGATCGGATGCGGATCAAAACTACGGCCGCGTGTATTAGCCCTGATGAGTTAAAAAAAAGCACTGTGCCAGAATTGCTGTCCCTTCCCAGTAGAAATTATCTAATATAATATATATATATGTATAGTGATCAAAATACCTGTACGTACCCCAAAATGGTAACTATAAGACTACAGCTCAAGCTGAAAAAATTAGTCTTGACACAGCTCCGCCGAAGGAAAAATAAAAAAGTTATGATAACACCAAGAATATTTTTAATGTTTTTTTTTAAAATGTTTTAATTTTTTTTTTAAAGTAGTAAAACATCACAAAAGCTATATACATTTGGTATCGCCATAATGGTACCAACCAGCCGAATAAAGATAACGTGTCATTTATACCGCACAGTGACCGGCGTAAATACCAACCCCAAAAAACTGTGGCACAATTGCATTTTCTTTCCCATTCCACCCCATGAATAATTCTTAAAAAAGTATGGCTTTTGGAAAGCAGGGAGAAAGAGTGTTCTTAAAGGGCTTGTTCAGGATTAGAAAAACATGGCTGCTATCTTCCAAAATCCACAGGTTGTGTGCGGTACTGCAAATCTGCGCCATTGACTCTGATGGCGTTGAGCTGCAATACCAGCCACAACCTTTGGATGGCGTGGCGCTGTTTTTTTATTTTTTAAAAAGCAGCTTGTTTTTCTAATCCTGGACAGGCTCTTTCACACAAATGTTTTTTGCGTTCCGTATACTGGTCGTTTTTTGTGTTCCGTATAGGGTCCGTATACGGAACCATTCATTTCAATGGGTCTGCAAAAAAAAAAACTGAAGTGTTTCCATGTGCATTCCGTTTCCGTTAAACGATAGAACTTGTCCTGTTCTTGTCCGCATCACGGACAAGGATAGGACTGTTCTATTACCCTCAGTTCACACTTGCGTGTTTTACAGCGCGTTCGAACGCGCTGTAAAACGCATAACCGATGCAAACCAATGCTTCCCTATGAGACTGGTTCAGATTTTCGCGTTTTACAGCGCGTTCGAACGCGCTGAAAAACGCCCGACGCATAAACAAGTACTTGAGCTTTTTTTGGGGCATTTGTCGCGCGTTTTGGCCCATAGACTTCAATGGGAACGCGCAACGCTTGTATTTTGCGCGTTTTTGACACTGAAAACGCGCGTTCGAACGCGTGTTTATGAATTAGCAACATGCTGGAAAGGCCAAACTTCATATAGACAGGGATATTTGGTCATTGGACAACACTGCAGTCAATCACACAAACGCGCATAAAACGTGCGTTTACTATTGACAAAAACGCGCGGAAAACGCGCATCTCAGAAACGCTCAGGTCTGAACCCAGCGTTAGGGGCCAGATGTTCCGTTCTGCAAAAAATGGAATGCGGACCGCAAAATACTGAAACAGCCATACGGTCGTTTGAAAGACGCCTAAGGATTATGACTCAGTTTCAATGGAGTACAACCTCTGGGCTTCTGTCTGTTGGGAAACTACCACTCCTAGCATGATCTGGCAGCTGTCAGAGCATGCTGGGAGTTGTAGTCAGGTTTCAGAATAATGATTTACACTATGAGGCCTCATGCACACGAACGTATTTTCTTTCTGTGTCCGTTGCTTTTTTTGTGGAGCGTATGCGGAACCATTCATTTCAATGAGTCTGCAAAAAACTGAAGTTACTCCGTGTGCATTCCGTTTCCGTATATCCGTATTTCCGTTCCGCAAAAAAATAGATGTCCTATTGTTGTCCGCATTACGGAGAAGGATAGGACTGTTCTATGAAGGGCCAGCTGGTCCGTTTCACAAAATATGGAATGCAAACGGATGTCATCCGTATTTTATGCAGATCCGTTTTTTGCGGACCGCAATATACATACGGCAGTGTGCATGAGCCCTGACTCCCCCTAGTGGTGACAGCTGGTAGCTCTAACTTTACCACCACTGTTGCTGTGTGAAGGGAAGTGGGGGACTTAGATTTCTAGGTGGTAAACCGACCCTTCAAAAAAAAAGTATATTATAAAATTACCGCTCCTGCGGGGACGTCCATGTTTCTGTTGTGAGTTTTGCTATGAGACCCTATCGTTTTCAGGGCACAGGTCTTTTAGGTTAAAGACAGTCCGTTTTATACTTACGGTAGTTGGTCCAGGTACTTAGAACCCGCGATCGAGTAGCCAGGTGTTGGGTCTGACTACTTTGAAAAATAATAAAAAAATAAACCCACCCCAAAAAAACAAACTGGCCTGTACTGCTAGCTGAGACCCAATCACCCTCAACGGAACATGTAACACCTAAAAATTTACGAATACGAAACTGAATTACAACCAGAAAGAAAAATAGGTAAAACGTAAAAAGAAATATTTTTTGTTACATTTTTTTCAAACTGTAACTTAAAATTGTTAAAGAAAGTGTGAATTATGTGTATAAAATGATAAGAAATGTAACTGACATTGTCTGCAAAATAAAAACACACACACAAAAAAAAATAATCATGTCACCCCAAAAAGTTAGAGCTGTCAAACAAATGCGTGCAGAAAGCGGCTAAGGTCGAACTCATGCACACGACCGTATGTATTTTGCAGTCCACAAAAAATACGGATGACATCCGTGTGCATTCCGTATTTAGCGGAACAGCACAGCCGTCCCTAACCCTAAGTTTCACACCTGAGCGTTTTACAGCGCGTTCAAGCGGCGCTGTAAAGCGCTCAACTATGAAAACCAATGCTTTCCTATGGCCCTGGTTCTCACTTGAGCGTTTTACAGCGCGTTTGAAGCAGCTGTAAGACGCCCAGCCATAAACAAGTACTTGAGGCTTTTTTGGGGCGTTTGTCGCGCGTTTGTGATTGACACCACAGTAGTCAATCACAAGAACGCAGCGTTTCTATTTGCAAAAACGCGCTGAAATACGCGCGACAAAAACGCGCGTTTCTAGAACGCTCAGGTCTGAACCCAGGGTAAGAGAACAGTCCTATCCTTGTCCGTAATGCGGACAATTATAGGACATGTTCTTTTTTTTGCGAAACGGACATACGGAATAGGAATCTACAGGGAGTGACTTCCGTTTTTTTTGCGGACCCATTGAAATGAATGGTTCCGCATATGGTCTGCAAAAAAAATAAAATGGAACGGACACAGAAAGAAAATACGTTGGTGTGAATGAGCCCTTATTTCCATCAGTGATTGTGAGACAAAACCAGGTGCAGGTCAGAAGCACAGAACAGGTGCAGGTCTTTCCATTATTTCTGTGGAGGCGCCACTCCTGGTTTTGGCTGACAATCACTGAGAAATCAATGAAGTGTGAACTTGGCCTAAACGGTGTCTGGTCCAATAGGCCCAAATAATGCGAGACATGAACAGGTCAATACGTAAAAATTTAAGGAGTTGTCCCATGAGTACTACTTATTACCTAACCACGGTGTCTGATCGGTAGGGGTCAGACAGCTGGGGCCCCTGCTCCTCTACTGGCATGGAGCGGACGTATAATGATTTCAACATTGACAGCCTGCCCCTCATTGGTGGAGCGTCGGACCCCCCCTGAACAGCACTATGTAGGGGCCACATTGCTCCTGTGAGTGCGGCATCCCCACAAGTACTGTGACAAGTGCTCTCCATGTGCAAACTGCCCGACGAGCGCCTTCCTATTTACAGAGGTGAATGTCATCGAGCAGTACTGCAGTGTAAAGCATGGAAAAGGACAGAACAGCAGCTGGACCCTCAGATGAGACAAGAAGCTGAATTCATGTAGCCATAGCTGAATCCCAAGTTGGATGGAAAGCAGTATGGCGGATATCACCCAGCTTTCTCAGACTCCTGATTAGTTAAGTGACCACATGGCAGGCATACATGGCTGTGTAATGGGGCAGGATAGTCTGGAACAGGTATCCACAGTAGGCTACAACCTGTGCCTCCGCCCAGACATATAGATATTGCCTTGACTGTCAGTGCATGTTGGGAGTTGTAGTCTAACAGTTGTGAAGAGCCTGCTCTAGGTATGTCTGACACGTCACGTGTTTTAATTAAAAAATAATAATAATTCCTTCAGGCAGTGTAATAGACACCCCTTATTCTATCCCGGTAGGGAGGAAGGCCCTATCACCAGGAACCGTTGCTCTTGGATACCAGAGAATTCTGCATTCCGATTGGACCATATTTGGAAGTGGGCGTTCCTTTTTGATCGAGTAAGGTGTATGGTATACGTGAGCGCTACGGTGCCCGGCGAGGGACAGAAAGCTAGAATTTGCCTGGCGTGGCCTACTGGATATAACCGTATGTTCTGAGGGGAAAGAGCCGGTGACACCGCGGAGATGAGCGGCGACAGGAGAAGGGAGCAGAGTGACCCCCTGCTAACATGGGTATGTGTCCCCGGGGATGGTGGGGGGAGGGGCGCGCGGCTGGAGACTTCTAACTGAACTTTTCCTGCTGTTACTACCTTACTCCACTTTACTCATTATTACTCACCCTGGGAAGCGTCTTACCGTGGGAGCAGAAGGTGTATCTGTATTGTCAGTGCCCGGTAGTATTTCCTCCTCGGGAAGAAATTATGTAACTCTCCTCAGGTAGTAATACTGCTGTGCATGGTAGTACCTGCCCCTACATAATACTACAGCCCCTACTCACTATACAGGGTAATCTCTATACTACCCCTACTAACTATACAGGGTAATCTCTAGTGCCCTCCTTGTAATACGGGGTACTCTATACTGACCCCACTCGTTATACGGGGTACTCTCTATACCGAGCCCACTCGTTATACGGGGTACTCACTATACCGACCACAATCGTTATACGGGGTACTCTCTATACTGACCCCACTCGTTATACGGGGTACTCTCTATACTGACCCCAATCGTTATGCGGGGTACTCTCTATACCAACCCCAATTGTTATGCGGGGTACTCTCTATACTGACCCAATCGTTATACGGAGTACTCTCTATACGCCCCCACTCGTTATATGGGGTACTCTCTATACCGACCACAATCGTTATACGGGGTACTCTCTATACCGACCCCAATCGTTATGCGGGGTACTCTCTATACTGACCCTAATCGTTATACGGGGTACTCTCTATACTGACCCAACTCGTTATACGGGGTACTCTCTATACTGACCCCAATCGTTATGCGGGGTACTCTCTATACTGACCCCACTCGTTATACGGGGTACTCTCTATACTGACCCCACTCGTTATACGGGGTACTCTCTATACCGAGCCCACTCGTTATACGGGGTACTCTCTATACCGAGCCACAATCGTTATACGGGGTACTCTCTATACCGAGCCACAATCGTTATACGGGGTACTCTCTATACTGACCCCACTCGTTATACGGGGTACTCTCTATACTGACCCCACTCGTTATACGGGGTACTCTCTATTCTCCCCTATACTATACTAGAGCTGCTACTCTTTATGCCAGAGTACCTTTAATACTTCCCTACTCATTATACAAGGGTGCTCTTAATACTCCCCTATACTACATTAAATCCCCTATTAATTTATACTATGCAAACCCACCCTCATTTATACTGTGACAGTGCTATACTAGAGCTTCTATTCATTTATACTATGGCAATACTATACTAGAAACCCTACTAATTTATACTCTGACAGTACTATACTAGATACCCTTCTCATTTATACTCTGACAGTACTATACTAGATATCATACTCATTTATACTATGACAGTACTATACTAGATACCCTTCTCATTTATACTATGACGGTACTATACTAGATACCCTTCTCAGGTATACTATGACAGTACTATACTAGATACCCTTCTCATTTATACTGTGACGGTACTATACTAGATACCCTTCTCAGGTATACTATGACAGTACTATACTAGATACCCTTCTCATTTATACTGTGACGGTACTATACTAGATACCCTTCTCATTTATACTCTGACGGTACTATACTAGATACCCTTCTCATTTATACTCTGACGGTACTATACTAGATACCCTTCTCATTTATACTCTGACGGTACTATACTAGATACCCTTCTCATTTATACTGTGACGGTACTATACTAGATACCCTTCTCATTTATACTCTGACGGTACTATACTAGATACCCTACTCATTTATACTGTGACAGTACTATACTAGATATCATACTCATTTATACTGTGACAGTACTATACTAGAGACCCTTCTCAGGTATACTATGACAGTACTATACTAGATACCCTTCTCATTTATACTATGACAGTACTATACTAGATATCATACTCATTTATACTCTGACAGTACTATACTAGAGACCCTTCTCATGTATACTATGACAGTACTATACTAGATACCCTTCTCATGTATACTGTGACAGTACTATACTAGATACCCTTCTCATGTATACTCTGACAGTACTATACTAGATACCCTTCTCATTTATACTGTGACAGTACTATACTAGATACCCTTCTCATGTATACTGTGACGGTACTATACTAGATACCCTTCTCATTTATACTATGACAGTACTATACTATATACCCTTCTCATTTATACTGTGACAGTACTATACTAGATACCCTTCTCATTTATACTTGACGGTACTATACTACATACCCTTCTCATTTATACTATGACAGTGCTATACTAGATACCCTTCTCATGTATACTCTGACAGTACTATACTAGATACCCTTCTCATTTATACTCTGACAGTACTATACTAGATACCCTTCTCATTTATACTCTGACAGTACTATACTAGATACCCTTCTCATTTATACTGTGACAGTACTATACTAGATACCCCACTTATTTATACTCTGACAGTACTATACTAGATACCCTTCTCATGTATACTCTGACAGTACTATACTAGATACCCTTCTCATTTATACTCTGACAGTGCTATACTAGATACCCTTCTCATTTATACTATGACAGTACTATACTAGAGACCCTACTTATTTATACTATGACAGTGCTATACTAGATACCCTTCTCATTTATACTCTGACAGTACTATAGCAGGAATATAACACACGTTGTCTCTTTCTTCCGTAGATGAGAACATTTCCAGTCTCCGGTCCGTGTGCGTCCTACGAGGACTTAGCGGGAGGACTTGCTATCGCCCAGGTGTTGAATCTCATGTGAGTAGAAAATGAGGGTTTGACTCCTGAGATGGTGATCCATAGTGGCAGAGTAGTGCTTGTGATGCTGCGCCTGTCTCGTCCATCACCCTGTCCCGGATGTGCGAGGGGTTCATGGGCATCACAGGTCTGTCACACTGGGCCACTGTCCTGGGCGCGTCTTTGGATGTCCCCCCAGTTCTGGCTAGTCCTGCACGTGTGTCCAGGAGTGACGCACAGTGTCAGTCAGCTGCACAGTCAGCAGTGCTATATAATGCCATCAATCGCATGGTGCACTTGATTAGTACCTTCTGACACCCCAAAAGTAGTGCATTGAGACCCCGTTCTGCTGATCTTAGGGTATAAGTTGTCTACTTGGGATCCTATACTTCCCCCTCCTTGAAGGGTGCACAATTTTAGACTGCTGGGCCCCCACCGACCACCAATATGGGGGCCCACATTCCCTCAGCTGTCTCCCTATCTCCATAGAGTTGCATGGAGCTCATGTTCACATGACTGGTGAGGAGGAGACCAAGGATTATGGGGATCAAAGTGGTGGGTCCCCAAAAGTCTGCCATTTACTAGCTTTCCTGTTACTGAAAACTCCTGAATCTTATGTGTTCTTAGAGAGTAGAAAGACAGACTTGCTTTTCTTTTCCCCCAGAAAACAGCGCCACTGATGTCTGTGGTTGGATCTGGTATTGCATCTGAGAAATGAGGCGCAATACCTGAAACTGTCCATGGACAAGAGTGGCGCTGTTTCTGGAATAAAAATATAGAATAATAAGAATAAGAAGAAGTTGATCTTTACTTATCATCTCAGACAAGCGACATTGTGATTAAATATAAAAAATAAAATGAATGCGTCCCCTCGGTGCTAATGGAGTGTCCTGTGTCTGCAGAGATTCCTCGTGGTTTAACGAAGCCTGGCTGATGAGGATAAAGCCTGACCCTACCGACAACTGGAGGCTGAAAGTAAGTGGTAGCACCCTCATACGTAGCGCCATAGAGGGAGTTGTCATGACCTGTTCCCTGCCCATAGAGTCGCCTAGTGCTGTACTGAATGGCTTCTCCTACTATACAGAGTCAGCACTGTGCAAATAATGTACCGTCAGCTACTAACATGCACTATATCCTCCCATCAGGTCAGTAATCTGAAGAGAATCCTGCAGAGCATTCTGGAGTATTATCAGGAAGTGAGTATCTTCTGTCTACACAAAGTGATGTCCAGTGACAGGAGGCAGTATTATAGTAGTTATATTCTTGTACATAGGAGGCAGTATTATAGTAGTTATATTCTTGTACATAGGAGGCAGTATTATAGCAGTTATATTCTTGTACATAGGAGCAGTATTATAGTAGTTATATTCTTGTACCTAGGAGGCAGTATTATAGTAGTTATATTCTTGTACCTAGGAGGCAGTATTATAGTAGTTATATTCTTGTCCATGGCAGCAGTATTATAGTAGTTATATTCTTGTACATAGGAGCAGTATTATAGTAGTTATATTCTTGTACATAGGAGGCAGTGTTATAGTAGTTATATTCTTGTACATAGCAGGCAGTATCATAGTAGTTATATTCTTGTACATAGGAGGCAGTATTATATAGTCATATTCTTGGACATAGGAGCAGTATTATAGTAGTTATATTCTTGTACATAGGAGCAGTATTATAGTAGTTATATTCTTGTACATAGGAGCAGTATTATATTAGTTATATTCTTGTACATAGGAGCAGTATTATAGTAGGTATATTCTTGTACATAGGAGGAGGTATTATAGTAGTTATATTCTTGTACATAGGAGCAGTATTATAGTAGTTATATTCTTGTACATAGGAGCAGTATTATAGTAGTTATATTCTTGTACATAGGAGCAGTATTATAGTAGTTATATCCTTGTACATAGGAGCAGTATTATATTAGTTATATTCTTGTACATAGGAGCAGTATTATAGTGGTTATATTCTTGTACATAGGAACAGTATTATAGTAGTTATATTCTTGTACATAGGGGCAGTATTATAGTAGTTATATTCTTGTACATAGGAGCAGTATTATAGTAGTTATATTCTTGTACATAGGAGGCAGTGTTATAGTAGTTATATTCTTGTACATAGCAGGCAGTATCATAGTAGTTATATTCTTGTACATAGGAGGCAGTATTATATAGTCATATTCTTGGACATAGGAGCAGTATTATAGTAGTTATATTCTTGTACATAGGAGCAGTATTATAGTAGTTATATTCTTGTACATAGGAGCAGTATTATAGTAGTTATATCCTTGTACATAGGAGCAGTATTATATTAGTTATATTCTTGTACATAGGAGCAGTATTATAGTGGTTATATTCTTGTACACAGGAGGCAGTATTATAGTAGTTATATTCTTGTACATAGGACAGTATTATAGTAGTTATATTCTTGTACACAGGAGCAGTATTATAGTAGTTATATTCTCGTACATAGGAGGCAGTATTATAGTAGTTATATTCTTGTACATAGGAACAGTATTATAGTAGTTATATTCTTGTACATAGGAGGCAGTATTATAGTAGTTATATTCTTGTACATAGGAGCAGTATTATAGTAGTTATATTCTTGTACATAGGAGCAGTATTATAGTAGATATATTCTTGTACATAGGAGCAGTATTATAGTAGTTATATTCTTGTACATAGGAGGCAGTATTATAGTAGTTATATTCCTGTACATAGGAGGCAGTATTATAGTAGATATATTCTTGTACATAGGAGCAGTATTATAGTAGTTATATTCTTGTACATAGGAGCAGTATTATAGTAGTTATATTCTTGTACATAGGAGCAGTGTTATAGTAGTTATATTCTCGTACATAGGAGGCAGTATTATAGTAGTTATATTCTTGTACATAGGGGGCAGTATTATAGTAGTTATATTCTTGTACATAGGGGGCAGTATTATAGTAGTTATATTCTTGTACATAGGGGGCAGTATTATAGTAGTTATATTCCTGTACATAGGGGGCAGTATTATAGTAGTTATATTCTTGTACATAGGGGGCAGTATTATAGTAGTTATATTCTTGTACACAGGAGCAGTATTATAGTAGTTATATTCTTGTACACAGGAGCAGTATTAGACGCATGTGTTCTCCAAAGAGACAGGAGTGTAGACCTGCAGTGCAATGGATTGGGCATGTTGAAATTAAACGCTCCTGACCCTTTTTTCCCCCTGACATCTGCTGTATGAAGCCTCCATACACTGCAGACATCCGCAGGTTCAGCAGACGTACATCTGACGTGTATGAGCAGCTTTTGCGGCTCCTGCTTGATCTTTGGCCTGGAATGTACAGTGTGCAGGTTGTGTTTTCATTTTTTCCAGATGACGTCCTCCTTTCCCCTCCAGGGCTATCCTGTAATCATCACCTTGTCCTGCAGAAAACCCCATCAGTGCGCTGTGCCCTTATTCCGCTGCAGTGTGAACAATGGAGCCTTTGTCCGCTCGGGCTTCCCCTATCTGGAATTTCAGCGCTCTTATCTCTGTCCTTCACCCGCACTTCCTCTTCACCTGCTGCAGGCCTCTTCCCAGGAAAATGTCCCCTGCGACCAGAGTGAATCATTGTGCAGCCACAAACCCAAAATATCTGTAGTGCGGGGGCATATACTGTATATGTTATACCAGAATAGACCTTTCACTGACAGCAAGCAGAGCTCTGGACAAAGGCAAGAGCTTGTCAATTTCATGACAGTTCCCATTCGGATGACTGACATTCACTCTTAATGTACAGTATAGTGGTTCCTCCAATGACTTGACTTTATCAGTTCGACAGTTGGATAGTCCATGAATTTTCAGGAGGTTGGGTCTGAGGTCCCTTCTCGGGTGACGTGTCATCTTCTGATTCATAAAAGCTCAAAGATCCATTGAAATGTCTTCATAAGGCCGGGTCCATGTTACAACATATCCTATAATCACTCAGAACTGATCATTGTGGAAGGCCGCCATCTGGTGGTCACTGGGTGGAAGTGGATTGAGTTTTTTATTTTTTTTTACCTATAATCCACTGTTGAGGTCCAATTTACACGTCCGTAGAAAGGGTCCGCATCCGTACCACAATTCTGTAAAACTGGTACGGACCCATTCATTCTCAATGGGGACGGAAAGGATGCAGACAGCACACTTTCTGCTGTCCGCATCCGCGTTTCCGGTCCGCAGCTCACGAAAAAAATAGAACATGTCCTATTCTTGTCCACAATAGCGGACAAGAATAGGCATTTCTATAGGGGTGCCGGCCCGGTGTATTGCGGATCTGTGATCCGCAATACATTACGGACATGTGAATGGACCCTTAATCTATGTCCTCAAATTGTTATTGTGGCTGCCTTTACACTGCCCATCATTTCCTGAGTTCCATCCTGTATTATACTCCAGAGCTGCACTCACTATTCTGCTAGTGGAGTCTCTGTGTACATACATTACTTATCCTGTACTGATCCTGAGTTACATCCTGTATTATACTCCAGAGCTGCACTCACTATTCTGCTGGTGCAGTCACTGTGTACATACATTACATTACTTATCCTGTACTGATCCTGAGTTACATCCTGTATTATACCCCAGAGCTGTACTCACTATTCTGCTGGTGGAGTCACTGTGTACATACATTACATTACTTATCCTGTACTGATCCTGAGTTACATCCTGTATTATACTCCAGAGCTGCACTCACTATTCTGCTGGTGGAGTCACTGTGTACATACATTACTTATCCTGTACTGATCCTGAGATACATCCTGTATTATACTCCAGAGCTGCACTCACTACTCTGCTGGTGCAGTCACTGTGTACATACATTACTTATCCTGTACTGATCCTGAGTTACATTCTGTATTATACTCCAGAGCTGCACTCACTATTCTGCTGGTAGAGTCACTGTGTACATACATTACATTACTTATCCTGTACTGATCCTGAGGTACATCCTGTATTATACCCCAGAGCTGCACTCACTATTCTGCTGGCGGAGTCACTGTGTACATACATTACATTACTTACCCTGTACTGATCCTGAGTTACATCCTGTATTATACTCCAGAGCTGCACTCACTACTCTGCTGGTGCAGTCACTGTGTACATACATTACTTATCCTGTACTGATCCTGAGTTACATCCCGTATTATACTCCAGAGCTGCACTCACTATTCTGCTGGTGGAGTTACTGTGTACATACATTACTTATCCTGTACTGATCCTGAGTTACATCCTGTATTATACTCCAGAGCTGCACTCACTATTCTGCTGGTGTAGTCACTGTGTACATACATTACATTACTTATCCTGTACTGATCCTGAGTTACATCCTGTATTATACTCCAGAGCTGCACTCACTATTCTGCTGGTGTAGTCACTGTGTACATACATTACTTATCCTGTACTGATCCTGAGTTACATTCCGTATTATACTCCAGAGCTGCACTCACTATTCTGCTGGTGTAGTCACTGTGTACATACATTACATTACTTATCCTGTACTGATCCTGAGTTACATCCTCTATTATACTCCAGAGCTGCACTCACTATTCTGCTGGTGTAGTCACTGTGTACATACATTACATTACTTATCCTGTACTGATCCTGAGTTACATCCTCTATTATACTCCAGAGCTGCACTCACTATTCTGCTGGTGTAGTCACTGTGTACATACATTACATTACTTATCCTGTACTGATCCTGAGTTATATCTTTTACACTGCTTCCATTTTTTGTTATTGGAAACGGTCAGCAAGCTTGCGTTTTCCCACATCAGGCTGGTGTAAAGATGACACTTCCTAGACTGCAAAATCACCGCAGTAGACTCTGTGCGGACAGACTCTGAACATGCAGGGAATGCATTACTCTGTTTCACTCGTATTTTTAAGTGCAGTGCCATTCGGAAACCGTCTTTGAGGTGTAGTCTGTGTTAATTGTTTACACCTCACTTCTAGTCTTGTTCCTATTTAAGTCAGGTGAATACTTGTGTCCTTTGTCATGAGTAAGGATCTACATTTAGTGATCCGAAACGCGTAGACGTGTATTGTATGTCGGTTTTTAAGGCACTTGTTCATTAAAGATTATTAAAATTTTTGGGAAGATGGATTTTTCCTGCCCGATTTTTTTTTTTTTTTTTTTTTTTTTTTCTGCGTGCAGGGAATGCAGGCAGATTTCAGCTGTGAAGCCCGCAGAATTGTAATGTGTTTTATTCCCGCCCAGGTTCTTTCGCACCCGGTTTCGGAGGACCACATCCCAGATGTTGCGGTGATCGGGGAGTTTTCCAACACTGCAGAGCTGAGGAAGATGGTGCAGCTGGTGCTGGGGTGTGCTATCAGCTGTGACAAGAAGGAAGGTGCGACACAAGATTTGCCTCCAGTCCCTCCACTTCTAGTGTCCTGCTACCAGATAAATTAGGGGTATTTCCACCACTACTCGGGCACTCCCCTATGCTTTACACTGCAGCCTTACTTGTTTATATTGGCTGCAACTAAACTGCAAGCTATGGGACAGAGAGAATGATTATAAGTGAACTGCTCCAAACAAACGTGGTGTTAACAAGGGGGAGCGACCGAGATCTGTTGGAAATAGGGAGGCCCTTTTTTATTTTTTTGCACAGTGAAAAGACTTGATCATATTAATTTAAAGGGACACTCCACAAGTGATGCTGTATTTTACCTGGTACACAGGGCGGTGCATGACTCCGGGGTTCTCTTTGTGGGGTTACTTGTGTCCCTTTGTCATGCTCTGCCCAGCAATGTGTATAAGGCTACATTCACACGACCGTACTTTTTTTTTTTTTTTTCCGCGTCTGATCCGCATCCGTTCCGCTTTTTGCGGAATAAATGCGGACCCATTCATTCCTATGGGTGAATAAAATATGCGGACAACATTCAGTATGTTGTCCGCATCCGTGGTTCCGCATTTATACTCCGCAAAAATATGAAGCATGTCCTATCATTGTCCGCAGAAATCGTTCCTCAGCCCCATAGAAGTGAATGGATCCGCAAATTGCGGATGACATACGGAATGGTTTCCGTATGTCATCAGCAATTTGCGGATCCGTTTCCGTATTTTTATCTTATTCTCTCCGCTTTTTTTTTCCTCATCCGTTTTTTGCGGACCGTTTTTTGCGGATGACATACGGAAGACATTCTTCAGTATTTTGCGGACATGCGGATCCGTTTTTTGCGGATCCGCAAATACATACGGTCGTGTGAATGCAGCCTAACCCAACATATCAGCTCTGTCTCGAGTACGCCTTTTAAGTTACAGTGGAAGCCTCCATCATGACTCTGATCCTTCTTCTCTAAACTTCAGAGCATATCCAGCAAATCATGACCCTGGGAGAGTCAGTGCAGCAGGCTGTCATGGAGTCCATACAGGAGGTAGGTGCTATTTAAGGTAGAACCCCCCCCCCCCACCCAAACATTGTGTCCTGCGTCCTGCCACTGCTGACTCTTTGCAGCGCAGGCTCGATGGCTATATACAGTGGAGGAGAGGGCGAAGCTAGCCAGTGGGTACAAACGCTTCCCTCCCTGTGCTCTTCAGCACATTGTACATGTTACCAAATGGCGCCTGCGCAGTGAATTCACTGGACTCGCTATTCTGCTGGCGGAGTCACAGCGTACATACCATACTGCTGCCATTAATCAGCTTACAGAACTCTGGGGGTCCTGCTGGATTGGGGGTGGGGGGAAGAGACCCCAAACATGCCTGCATGCATGTACCGAATGGCGCATGCGCAATGAATACCAGCCACCATTTCCAATAATTAGCCTATAGAGCTGTGGGCATCCTGCTGGATTGGGGGTGGGGGGAAAAAGAGACCCCCAACATGCTTGCTGCCCCCAAGTATTCTCTGTGGAGTTTGTCATTAATGAGCACCTGTCACTTCTTCTGCCATGTCTTAGTAAAATACTTGAATTCCTCATAAAATTGCAGTTATGGAGCACCTTTTCTTTGGATTCCTCTGTTATCCCTCCTAGAAATGTGTGAATAAATAATCCACTAGGTCAGGGATGGGCAAAATGCGGCTCTCCAGCTGTTGTAAAACTACAACTCCCACCATGCCCTGCTGTAGGCTGATAGCTGTAGCCAGACTGGGCCTGCTGGGAGTTGTAGTTTTGCAACAGCTGGAGAGCCGCAGTTTGCCCATCCCTGCACTAGGTCTACCATTCCTTGTGCCGCCATGCAATTGGCATTGGCGGTTGTCGGTGTTTTTGTCATTTCTATAAGTAACAGAGGATCTGCACAATGCAGAATTAGGGCCCATTCACACGACCAGATGGCTGCCGTGCCCGTGTTGCGGATCTCAAATTGCGATGTGGAGGCACAGACCCGAAAGCCTACATAAGGGCTTCCGTTCCGTGCCTCCGCGCTGCAAAAAATAGGGCATGTCCTCTCGTTTGCCATATGTTGCAGCTCGCTGACCCATTCAAGCCAGTGGGTCCGCACCACAGTGCCCTGGATTTGTGGACCGCTATTTGCGGTCTGCAAGACGGGCATGGCGGCTGTACGGTCGTGTGAAGGAAGAAGAGATTAAGAATAAGAAGAGATTCTCCAGCATTGTTTTCTCATGGGGAATACAAGTATTTAACATGGTTCTGGTCATGTTTAGTCTGGTCCATCACCCTCTGCGTGGTTTCCGTCATTTTGGCTTGAAAAATGGCGCTATTTGTTTGCATTAAAAAGAAAAAACCGCCCAAATCTGTAACACAGGTGTGAACAGAGCCTGAGATGGACACGCCGCGGGGCCTTTGATTTGGAGGATGTTTGTTCTGTACCTGCTGATTGTGTATCTTTCCCTCTCCCACAGCTCCTGAGCAAGGAACCTACAGACACGGTGACTTCCGACAGCTATGTCAACTACGACAGTCAGGTAAGTGTCCCCGCAAGACCTTTCTTGCCTCCTGGGACAGTGAGACATGTAATTTGGTGTTCTGCATCCTGCAGCTCTCCGGCTGTTGTGAAACTACGATTCCAAGGATGCTAGGAGTTGTAGTCACACCGCAGGTTCCATAACACTGGTGTAAACGCTACATGCGCCACCATGCTTTCGGAAGTCACTGAACCAGCAGGGGATGCTGATTTGTCACTGCAGCTTTGTATGTGATTGGTATCTTGTTTTTGTCTTCCAGTCTCGTAAATATTACTTCCTCAGTGAGGACACGGACGAGAAGATGGGCATCCTGCATCGGTGCCATGAGCTGGAGCAGCAGGTACGGGGGTAACGTGGGGCATGCGCAGTTTTCATGGTGATGGCGTGTCTACTACTCGGTTGCACATGTGTGTGTGGTGGTGTGCACAGCATCTACTAGATTACAGACCCCCTGACCCCCAATAACCTGGGGGGCTCTTATTTACTCATTTGTCGATGCAGATTACTTAATTGATCTGGTAGCGCAAATGAGGTGCCGTCGCCTAGCAGAAACCCACCGGGACCCATTCATACGGGTTGTCACGGCCCCGCCCCTATGACAAACCTCACTTAAAATCTAGGATCCTGGCACTGGGTGGACATGCCATTTTTATATCTTTTTAACAGCTCAAGAATTGTTAGAATTTCCCCATTTCAGATTGAAGCTGGCACACAACCGGCGGCGGTTTCTGCCCGGCAGACTCTGGTGGTGGGTGGGGTGGCTGGGCTTCTAAACATGGCGACCTCATTGAATGATTTCACCCTCTAAAAAGGTTTTGAGCTGAGTTTGATTTGGCATCCGGAGATGTTGGGTGAGTTTAATGCCTGCCTTGTACCCGCTACTTCTAATGCTAACCTTTTTGCATGCCAGCAATGCCTGCCAGCTGCCTAACCCAGGGCATTGCCCTGCAACACAGTGCCAGGGGTCGGTCATGACGCCCCTCATCTACGTGTTTGCATCCTGTACCCCTTTGTCTATGTATTACTTGTATATGTTGTTTTGCAGCCGTTTGTGGGTACAGACCCTTAATTCTGGGATGGGGGGGAGAATGGATTCTTTGGCGCTCCACACCAAAAGCATCATCGATTAATAGAAATTGTGCCCACCATACACCCACAGCAATTAGCATGGTACCCAAAGCTGGCACCATTCCCCCTGCCCCGCCCCTATAGGAACTTGTATGTTTGCAAACTAAAGCCTCATGCACACAGCCATATATATAGATTGCGGTCTGCACAATATGGAAACCATCCGTGTCGCATCCACATTTTTTGCGGACCCGTTGACTTTAATTAGCCCCACAGTTTTTTTTCTATCTTTTTGCGAAACGGACGTACGGATTCGGAAAGCACATGGATCATCCGTGTGCTTCCCGCATCGGTATGTCCGTTCTTCAAAAGGATAGAACAGGGATCAGCAAACTTTAGCACTCCAGCTGCTGGGATACTACAACTCCCAGCATGCAAACATGCTCAGCTGTTCCAACTCCCATAGAAGTGAATGAAGCATTCTGGGAGTTGTAGCTTCTGAGCAGCTGAAGTGCTGGAAGTTGTTGATCCCTGGGATAGAATATGTCTGCAAAATGCGGACCGTGGATCCATTGAAGTCTATAGGTGAATATAGGTAATTGCGCTCACCCTGCCATATCAAGCACGGACCACGTCTGGAACCATGACGTTGAGAGTAGTCAATGAAAAAACATGTAAGGTCCAGCTTAATAGTAAAAAATACTACCTTTATTTCTTCAGTGCAGTTAAAAGCCAGATACAATCCACGTCAACGCGTTTCGGATCTAACACAGTAGCGATCCTTAATCATGACACGGTGACAGAGGTAATATTTTTTACTATCAAGCTGGATCTTGCGTGTTTTTCATTGAAGTCTATAGGTCCAAAACAAAAAATGCGGATGGCACACAGACCGCTTCCGTATTTTGTGGATCCGCGGTTTGCAGACCGCTAAACGGACACAGTCGGGTGCCTGGCCCCAACTGTGAGGGTCTTATCTAGGAGTGAACCAGACCCCTAGGACAGAGAGAAGCCGTGAGTGAGAGGGTTTGCAGAATATTGCACGGGATATCCATAACTTGTCCTGCACCCTGTGCATGGACCGAAAACCGCACAGCATCATGGGTTGTTACCTGACCTCATGTGTTGAACTGGGGACATGCTAGGAATTGTAGTACTGCACCAGCCTGGATGACGAATATGTCCGGGGTAACCACAGGAGAAAAGCCCTTGTTATGACCCCTTCCCCTTAACCCTTTCTTCCGCTCTTGTCTCTTAACCCTTCTCACACTGTGTGCACCTTACTCCTCTCCCTCCCATGTCGTGCCACCCCCCCACCCCTTTTCCTCCTGAAGGTCTCCTTGCTGATGGAAGAGAAGCGTAACCTTCTCGCTGAGAACCGGACCCTTCGAGAGCAGGATTCACCTGACGGAGACATCGGGACACCCCAGATGTTCACCAAGAAGATGCTGCTGTTGCAAAGTCAGATCGAGCAACTTCAGGAAGAAAACTACAGGTAAGGGCAGAGCAAGGATGGGCAATGTTACTAACGATCTTCCTGGTACATGAATAGAATGACAGGTCTGCAGTGAAGACTGGTATTGCAGCTCCACTCCATTAAAGTGAATGGATCTGAGCTGCAATTCAACCCACAATCTGTAGGACTGTTTTAGGATGAAAACAACGGTTTTGTGTCACAACCCGTTTAAAATATCCTGTCCCTGGCCAATGGCTGATATTGCTCCAACGTGTTGCAGGGTGGAGAGTGCACGTGATGACTACAGGCAACGGTGTGACGAGCTGGATCGGGAGGTACAGGAGCTCCATCAGCGGAACCAAGACCTTACCGGACTTGCACACGAGGCCCAGTCACTACGGGATGAGATGGACGTACTCCGGTAAGGGGGCAGGCTTGTCTAACAAGAACTAGACTTTTTCCCAAAGGTACCAGATTTTTCTTCAAAATGCGGAGGGTCCCATTGATCGTGGGGGTGGGGATTCTAGCTTTTCTGTCAGGCTCCATTGAAATGGCTGATAACGGTGAACAGTACACTGCATTAAGGGTCCTTTCACACTTGCGTTCTGAGGATCCGGCAGCACTTCCGTCCCGCCGGATCCGTCAGAACGCAAGTCACCTGAAGCATTAGAAGACTGATCAGGATCCTGATCAGTCTTCAAAATGCTTTCAGGTTACTATGGCAGCCAGGACCATATTGAAGTCCTGGCTGCCATAGTAGTAGTGGGGAGCGGGGGAGCGGTATACTTACAGTCCGTGCGGCTCCCGGGGCGCTCCAGAATGACGTCAGAGCGCCCCATGCGCATGGATCACGTGATCCATGACGTCACTCTGGAGCGTCCCGGGAGCCGCACGGATGGTAAGTGTACTGCTCCCCTGCTCCCCACTACACTTTACCATGGCAACCAGGACTTTAGCGTCCTGGCTGCCATGGTAACCATTAGGAAAAAGCTAAACGTCGGATCCGGCGATGCGCCAAAACAACGTTTAGCTTAAGGCCGGATCCGGATTAATGCCTTTTAATGGGCATTAATTCCGGATCCGGCCTTGCCGAAAGTGTTCCGGATTTTTGGACGGAACAAAAAGCGCAGCATGCTGCGGTATTTGCTGCGTCCAAAAAACGTTCCGGTCGTGAACTGAAGACATCCTGATGCATCCTGAACGGATTTCTCTCCATTCAGAATGCATGGGGATAAAACTGATCAGGATTTTTCCGGCATAGAGACCCGAGGACGGAACTCTATGCCGGAAAAGAAAAACGCCAGTGTGAAAGGGGCCTAAATTGCATAATATGGCTTCTGCAGAAAAGGTTTACTAGGGCTCCTCCTATCTGATACATCTGTGACCCTTTGTTTCTATCTCTCCCATCAGGCACTCTTCAGACCGCGTGGGGAAGTTGGAGTCCCTAGTTGAGTCTTACAAGAAGAAGTTGGAGGATCTGGGAGATCTGCGGCGCCAGGTGAAGCTTCTCGAGGAGCGAAACACGGTCTACATGGAACGCACCTGTCAGCTTGAGGATGAGCTTCACAAGGCGCACGCCTCCCGAGGACAGGTGGAGAGCCTCAACCGACAGGTAAGTGATGTCTACATCTGATTAGCTATGACATCCAGACCTGGCTTAGATTTGGAGCTGTATGACTTGCTGCTGGTTCATCTTGTCACCTTGGCAGGTCCAGGAGCTGAATAAGAAGCACTCCGCAGAGTCCTTGCGGGCAGAGAAGTGGCAATTCGAGTTCCAGACCTTGAAGGAAAAATTTGAGGCTTTACAGAAGGAGCGAGGGGTGAGGAATGTGTCTGCATTTGTGGGGTCGTCTTCCTGGGTAGTCTCTCACACTTTAATCTGATGGGGGTGCTTGATGCTTCTGGAGATCAGTGGCGCCTGCTGCTGGTTGCCTGTGTGTGAGCCCTCTCTGGTCATAGCAGACTTCAGACATGATTTCTCGTCTGCACGGCTGCTTCTTCGGAGGACGGGCATCCTGTGATCTATGGTGGGATGATGTCCAGGCTCCTATGTTTTCTTTCAGCGGCTGCTGGCAGAAAGAGACTCTCTACGGGAGACCAATGAAGAGCTGCGCTGCTCCCACCTCCAGCAGACGTGCCTGGTACAAGCAGGTGAGAAGACACAACCTCACATGATGGCCACAACTAACGCCATTAGTTGAGGGGTCCGGCAGTATTCCTGCCCCCATGAATGAACACTCCAGGCTAAAGGGGTTGCCGCTCCCTTTGTACCATTGTAAGGGCCTGGTCGATCTGGCATGTTCTTGGGGTGGATATGTTATACTGGGCTAGATGTCTTTGGTCAACTACCTCAATAATGGATTCCGCCTCTGTTGACCCATGTTTCTTAATGTGATGCATAGAATAGGGAATTGTGTTCATTGGACGAATCCTCTGAGATTTTTGGTATTCCACCCCTTCGTAGATGCCTTCTCTGGACTGTCCTCTCCGGTGGACAACTTGGCAGCGGAGATCCTTCCTGCGGAGCTGAAGTAAGAGTTGTGCAGATGCTATGTACAGGGTAGAGGTTGTATATGGCTGCCCGTACTGACCCCTGTATACCCTGTAGGGAGACGGTTATCCGCCTGCAGCAGGAGAATAAGATGCTTTGTGTGCAGGAAGCCTCGTACCAGCAACGTCTGTCCGAGCTGCAGAATCTGCTAGAAGAGTCCAACCGCGGCCGCAATAGACTTGAGAGCGAAAACCGGTGAGGAAGGGGGCATTGTGCATCTAACCGCCCCAGGTATAGACCCCCCCCCCATACCTTCCATAGATGATGACTGTCTCTTGTTTCAGGCTGAATCAGCAGCAGATCCAGGAGCTGAAGTCTCGGATCGAGGATCTTCAGAGACAACTGAGAGAGCAGGGCAGCCGGGCAGAAGATGTAAGTGCCCCTTATATGTTTGACCACTGCACTGTACTGTCCACCCACCAGACTCTAACCTGCCCCTTCTCTGTCCTAGTCCTCACAGCTGAAGAGGAAGCTGGAAGAACACCTGTAAGTATGTAACCTGCCCATTGGGGACGTGTCCAGCAGAGCTTACAGTCTATTGCACATCGCCAAAGTTGGATAGTAGGATTTTGTTTCCTGCAGAGCTGACGCTCTAATTTACATTGGTTTTCGTATGATGTGCTTCTTTCAGGGAGATGCTTCATGACGCTCACTCAGAATTGCAGAAGAAGAGGGAATACATTGAAACCCTGCAGCCTAGGGCCGACTTGAACAGTAAGGAATCCTATCAAATTCTGTGTATCTGCAGGCACCACTAGGGGGAGCTCCCTCTGTGTAGAATTATACAGCTCCCTATGAGATTTATGGGGAACTCTGTGAATCCCTTTTGCATTCACAGTTTTCCTCTGGGTCTCCACCCCTGATTATAACCCTCCGTCCCTCCCTCTGCAGTGTCCCGCAAAGTGGATGAGTTGCAGCAGATCTTACTGCAGAAGGAGAAGGACATGAGAGCCATGGAGGAGAGGTACAAGCGATACGTGGAGAAAGCGCGGACGGTGAGCAGCGAATTCTTCCAGACACTAATCTCCCCTTCTCGTGTACACACCTTTGGGATGCGTTTTGGACGTTTTTAAAATCTTTTATGAACCTTCCCCTCAGGTTATTAAAACTCTGGATCCCAAGCAGCAGAATTACATTCCTCCAGAGATCCAGGCCTTAAAGAACCAGCTGCAGGAGAAGGAGACCAGAATCCGGCACTTGGAGGTGAGGCCGAGGAGCAGACATCTTAGTTCTAATAATACATAAGAGTGCATGTGAAGGAGGTTGTCAGAGAAAGGCGTCTGACAACCTGATCCTTACCTCATAAACTTTCAGGTAAGGGGTGTCAGATTTCCCTCCACAGAGGTATGCAATAATATTTCCACTTCCTTTCTTCCAGACTGACTTTGAGAAGACCAAGTCTCAGAGAGACCAGGAAGAAAAGCTGATCATAAGTGCCTGGTATAACATGGTGGGTGACTTCTCCGGGGTGCCTGGTAATGGGGGGGAGCCTGGCTTGGGCATTGCACTTACTATATTTATTATGCCCTTTCTCCGCAGGGGATGGCGCTGCAGCAAAAGGTCACCGATGAGAGGACGCAGGTCCCCAGTGGAGCCCAGTCGTTCCTGGCCCAGCAGAGACTGGCCACCAATGCCAGACGTGGACAGCTCTCCCGCTCCATGCTCCCCAGATACAGCGACAAGCGGCAGAGCATGTCATGAACCCACCAGGGTGGTTCTATAAGCTACATACTTCTGCCAGCCCCATAAGGGAGGGCTTGTTTACCTAGTGTCAGGGACCAGCAACCTCCGGCACTCCAGCTGTTCTGAAACTACAACTCCCAACATCCTCCTTTTACGTCCATGGGAGTTACAATAACGCCCAAGTAAGTGTGGATGCTGGGAGTGCCGACGGTTGCTGATCCATGGACTAACCTGACAATGTCTGTACAATCACACTCCTCTAGGGGGCGCTGTTTCTTTTTATAAAACTAATTCTGCCTTTTTTTTTTAACCTTTGCTGCCTCCTTTTACCCTTATGCGTTTCCCTTTTACCTAGGGCATCCTAAAAACTGGCATGGAACTTGCTATAGATTAATGAAAATGAGCAGAGTACTTGTAGTGTGCCCCCTGGGGGCAGTCATGGGGACTGCTACATATGGCTCCTTATCAGATAGGCGCCCTATGTACATGCCCCATCCTAACATAAAGAGACATATACAGGCTGCATGTGGTGGCCCCTGAGATCCGCTCATTCAGCTATAAGAATATGGTTTTATTACCACGGATGGTTTTATTACAGTCATTTTGTATTTCAGTTGCTCACATACACTAGTTCAGTACACGTAACAGGCGAGATTTCTGATTTACAGGTCGTCGGGGTAGGAAAAAACCGAAATTCACTATAGTTATATTCTATAGGTAGTCTTCTATGAAGGCATATAGCCAGTACTGCAGCACCACCTTGTGGTTGTTTGTGGTCACTGCAATGGGAAATGACTATAGGATTTTTTATTTTTATTTATCCACCTACAATTTAAGGTTTGCCGTCCTGTCTTTTGCACGACTGGTGCACTTTAATTCTATAGTTAAGCACAAGCCAAAGACCTCTCCTTAGGCTGCACATTCACCTCTTTGTATAGGTTCTGGGCGGACATAGCTTACCGCGTTTTGTATTTGGGGGAGGGGAGACCCCAATAGTTTATATGTGCTCCAGTCAGTTATATGCCAGTGAGTTGGAGGTGTAGTATTTATATGTAAGTCAGTAACACTAATAGGGTTCTAGATATAAGACGTCACTATTCTGTATGTATATGGCAGTCAAATTTTAGGGCTGTTTAATGGAACTTGGATTTTCTTTCTTTAAAAAGATAATTAAAGGTACAGACAGTACTCCTCCCCCCCCCCCCCTCACCCGTGCCCTGACTTGTTGCCTTATTAACTCTTGCTAGCAACACAGACCCCTGAGCTAGCCAAAGCGGTACGTCCTATGTACAGTATATATATTGATAGTATTATACCGGCCCTTTAAATCCTGCTGCTGCCATTTTCCCATCCCTTTCATTTTTGGACAGGTGACGTTGGGGTGTTTTTCGGGTCTATACACGGATGTTGTTCTCTGCTTGTATTTATATATGTTTTAAGCTGTGAATTGCTCCTAACTTGTACCGTTTTTATTGTTCTGGTTGGTACGTCACTCCTGACCCTTTAACTTCAAATAATAAATAGCGCGTTATGCCCTAAGGTAGATATTTTTATAATATTATAGGAGAAGAGCTGCTTTTTAGAATACGTCTTGATGTCTGATACGGAGGTACTCCAACTAGGGAGGGCAAGGAGCACCATATTGTTAGAGGTGCAGTACCTGCTGTGCCCTCTAGATGGAGCTGTGATGGTATAATTTACAAGAGCTGAATATGCCGTCCGCTATAGAATAGGTACTAACCTCTAGTCTTTGGGGGGAAGTTTGTCTTGTGGACCCCCCACTTTACAGATGTCTTTTCTATCTGCTCTTAGCTTACCATTCGTAGTATTGTTTATGATGTTGTCTTTTATACACTACAAATAAAACTTTTATCTTCCTTTTTACCAAAAGCCGTTTTTTTTATTTATTTTTTTCCTTTCTCCTCCATAAGTGATGAATATCTTGAGTTGATAAGAGTCCAGGAGACTCCATTTACAGAAGCAGCATTGCCTCATGATACCCTTTGCCGGTTTTAAAGTGGTCCTCCGGTCTAACGGACACGCATTGACAAAAAAAAGTTTTTTAAAAAAATACCGTACCCACATAAAAATGTTAGATTGCTGCAAAACCCAACCTGCAGTTAGGTCTCAGGCAGATAAGGAAATGATTACAGGTATGGTCCTTCCCACAAGAGGGAGTAAAAGTGCTTCTCCACTGCCCTATAAAAAGGCTGTCAGAGGCTACTTTTGGGTAGTGTACCTTTTGGTGAGAGATGGCTGACTGCTGGGCATGTCAGTATGACACACTGAAAGACATTTTGTCCAGTTGACAGACTTTAAGAGTGGGCCGATAATTGGACTGAGAAGCAGGTGGGTTGTTTCGATAAATTGCTGCCATCTTGGCTGTTCTGACCTAGCTGATAGGAGGTGTTGGGGCAGTGCTTACATGAGGGCACACTAACATGGCAAGCAGGTTCTGGATGGCCCAGACAGACCACCAGTAGAGAAGATCATTGTATCCCCCGACAGCCACCATAGTTTTGTTGTTGGCCATCCAGACACGGGTGGCATCTTCATTACACCTCCGTCTCTGCCCAGACCATTTCCAGACGCTTAGCAGAAAGAAATTTGGAGTCATTGCACCTATTGTGTGCCCTGCCATTGACAGCCAGCCACCGTCACCTTCATTTGCAGTACTTTTATAAATGAGAAACCTGGACTGCTACAGACTGGAGTTTTTTTTTTTTGCGTGTTCGTTTTGTGCTCCCTGCCTCCCCAGAGCCATGACTTTGTTAGTTACCGGTTCACATAGCCATATCGGGGCTTGTTTTTTGTGGGACAAGTTGTACTTTCCAATGCCACCATTTAATATTGCATGTGATGTAGTGGGAAGCGAGAAAGAAATTCCAAATGGGGTGAAATTGCAAAAAAATAAGCAATTCCACCTCAGTTTTACAGGTTTTTAAATTACAACGTTCGGTGTACGATAAAACTGACCAGTTAGTTCTATTCTACAGGTCAGTACAAATCCGGCGATACCTAATATGTATAGTTTGTCTTGCGTTTTAATAGTGGGGGCTCATTTTTTGCGGTGCAAATTGATCTTTTCATTGATGCCATTCTGGGGTGTGTATGACTTAAGAATATAACTACTATAATACTGCTCCTATGTACAAGAAAATAACTACTATAATACTGCCTCCTATGTACAGGAATATAACTACTATAATACTACCTCCTATGTACAAGAATATAACTACTATAATACTGCCTCCTATGTACAAGAAAATAACTACTATAATACTGTCCCTGTGTACAAGAATATAACTACTATTTTGCACTACCTGATGCTCAGCTCTATTACAGGGCTATTCACCTCAAGCGCTGGCTGCAGATCCATGTCCCCTCCTTTCACACATTAGGAACTGAGTTGGAGCTGCTTCAATTAGACCCTGCACAGAAGGCCGCGCTATGGGGCCTCACACCCTCTACTCTTCACACACATGCTCTACTCAGAGGTACAAGCCTAGTAATGAAACAGCTCCTTAAGGAGCACAACTTGCTAAACAACCCTTCTCTTTTTATGCCAGCAGACCTCACCCCGTTTGCTGTAAGATCAAATGTGTCACATTTAGCGCCGGTCTGGCTCAAAATACGTAAATACACCACTGGTGACTTTTTGAAGGCAGCATCTAGCCCCTCACCGGATCAGCACCCACTGAATGACATCCTGATGTCCTCTAACTTCTTAGAAACAGCAGAGTTACACTCGATTAGCAGGGTGCTGCTTGATAAAAGGCACTCAATTCAGAAATAACCTGGTTTGAAAGATTCTTCCTACACTCATCCCCTCCTCGTGGGCTAATATCCCTGCTTTACACAGCCCTGAACAAACCGCAGAATAGTGAACTACCGCAGCATCTGAAGACATGGGAGGCTGACCTTCATACCACCTTCTCAGACACAGAGATACGTCGTATATACTCGGGCTCCCATGGCTTCTCACGTTGTGTCAGAGTTCAGGAGCATTCTTATAAAGTAATGACCCAGTGGTATCAAACACCGAAGCAGCTTTATATAAAAGGGCTCAGCACCTCGGACAAATGCTGGAGGTGTGGCAAAGAGTCAGGGACACTGTTACACATCTTTTGGTCTTGTCCAGGTGTAAAACAATTTTGGACTGACATCTCAGAGGCCATTCATAAAGTCACAAAAGTAAAAATTGTCCTGACCCCGAACTGGTTCTACTGTGGCTTCCCACTCCCGAATTCACACCCTCCAAAAGGGATCTGGTAACACAACTGATTCAGGCCGCCAGACTCTTAATACCCCTCAAATGGCTTTGTAGAGACCCACCTTTGTACTCTCAATGGGTTATGAAAGTGGATCACATTAGCAGGATGGAAGAGCTAGCTAGCTGGGAAGTCAGGAAACATGCCCAATACATTAAGATCTGGAGTCCTTGGAAAACTTTCCGAACCTCAGAAGCCGTGCATTGAATATAGTCTGACACCTATGCGAGGCCTCACTCCGTTGCCTTCCTAGATGGTACTTCAAATGGGATGTAACCAACACACACAGAGCTTTGTTTTATTTTGTATTTATGATAATGGCGATGACGACCAGTTCCCTTTCCTAATGTTCCCCCATATTACATTCTTGGATTCTGTTCACTGCTTTTTTGTGACATGTCGATGCTATATTATGTCTTCATCTCTGCCCGCGACTCCTCTGCTGTGGCTGTTGAGGCAGTGTTGTACTTTTATATACTCATGTCTTCAATAAAAAGAAAATTGACAAAGAATATAACTACTATAATACTGCCTCCTATGTACAAGAATATAACTACTATAATACTGCTCCAATGTACAAGAATATAACTACTATAATACTGCCCCTATGTACAGGAATATAACTACTATAATACTGCTCCTATGTACCAGAATATAACTACTATAATACTGCTCCTGTGTACAAGAAAATAACTACTATAATACTGTCCCTGTGTACAAGAATATAACTACTATAATACTGCCTCCTATGTACAAGAATATAACTACTATAATACTGCTCCTATGTACAAGAATATATCTACTATAATACTGCCTCCTATGTACAAGAATATAACTACTATAATACTGCCTCCTATGTACAGGAATATAACTACTATAATACTGTTTCCTATGTACAAGAATATAACTACTATAATACTGCCTCCTATGTACAAGAATATAACTACTAGAATACTGCCTCCTATGTACAAGGATATAACTACTATAATACTGCTCCTATGTACAAGAATATAACTACCATAATACTGTCTCCTATGTACAAGAATATAACTACTATAATACTGCCTCCTATGTACAAGAATATAACTACTATAATACTGCTCCTATGTACAAGAATATAACTACTATAATACTGTTCCTATGTACAAGAATATATCTACTATAATACTGCCTCCTATGTACAAGAATATAACTACTATAATACTGCCTCCTATGTACAGGAATATAACTACTATAATACTGCCTCCTATGTACAAGAATATAACTACTATAATACTGCCTCCTATATACAAGAATATACCTACTATAATACTGACCTATGTACAGGAATATAACTACTATAAGGCCCCTTTCACACGGGCGTGATTTCCACACGGGTGCAATGCGTGAGGTGGACGCATTGCACCCGCACTGAATCCGGACCCATTCATTTCTATGGGGCTGTGGACATGAGTGGGGATTTTCACCATTCACTTCTACGTTGCGTGAAAATCGCAGCATGCTCTATATTTTGCGTTTTTCACGCAACGCAGGCCCCATAGAAGTGAATAGGGCTGCGGGAAAATCGCAAGCAAGTGCGGATGCAGTGCGATTTTCCCGCATGGTTGCTAAGAGACGGGACCCGATCTTTATTATTTTCCCTTACAACATGGTTATAAGGGAAAATAATAGCATTCTCAATAAAGAATGCTTTGTAGAATGTGGATTAAGGGGTTAAAAATAGAAAACTTAGCTCACCTTAGCCACTTGATCGCGTAGTTGCAGATCTCTTCTCTCTTCTTCAAGCATCCGTCACCTGCCCCTATTATAGTCAATGGGGACAGAGCAGCAGCACGGCAGTGCACGGGTACTTGCGGCATGGCGGATCAGGAGGGTGAACAGCCCGGATAGGTCGGATAGCCATCCCGCAGGTGTGAAAGTACCCCCCTAACAGTATGTCATCCACAGATCCCCCATAACAGTGACATCTACAGCGCCCCCATAACAGTGACATCCACAGCGCCCCCATAACAGTGACATCCACAGTGCCTCCATAACAGTGACAGCCACAGTGCCCCTATAACAGTGACATCCACAGCGCCCCCATAACAGTGACATCCACAGCGCCCCCATAACAGTGACATCCACAGATTCCCCCATAACAGTGTCATCCACAGATTCCCCCATAAGTGTCATCCATAGATCCCCCCCATAACAGTGACATCCACAGTGCCCCCATAACAGTGTGATCCACAGTGCCCCCATAACAGTGTGCCAGTAGCCGTCCCCTTTAGTGCCAGTAGCCCCCTTTATGTGCCAGTAGCCCCCTTTAGTACCAGTAGCCGTCCCCTTTATGTGCCAGTAGCCGCCCCTTTATGTGCCAGTAGCCGCCCCTTTATGTGCCAGTAGCCGTCCCCTTTATGTGCCAGTAGCCGTCCCCTTTATGTGCCAGTAGCCGTCCCCTTTATGTGCCAGTAGCCGCCCCCTTTATGTGCCAGTAGCCGTCCCCTTTATGTGCCAGTAGCCGTCCCTTTATGTGCCAGTAGCCGCCCCTTTATGTGCCAGTAGCCCCTTTATGTGCCAGTAGCTCCCTTTAGTGCCAGTAGCCCCTTTAGTGCCAGTAGCGCCTTTAAGTGGCAGTAGCTCCCTTTAAGTGGCAGTAGCCCCTTTATCTGCCAGTAGCCCTTTTATCTGCCAGTAGCCCCTTTATCTGCCAGTAGCCCCTTTAGTGCTGCCAGTAGCCCCCTTTAGTGCTGCCAGTAGCCCCCTTTAGTGCTGCCAGTAGCCCCCTTTAGTGCTGCCAGTAGCCCCCTTTAGTGCTGCCAGTAGCCCCAAGAAAAAAAAAAAAAAAAAAGAACACTTATACTTACCTCCAGCGATGCGATGCAGGCCTCTTCCGGCCTGTGTCTCGAGCTGTACGGCTCTGGCGGCGCAATGCTCCGCACGGAGATGAGCGCAATGCAAGCGCTCATCTCCGTCGCCACTGGAGCCCAGTGTGCCTGCGGCCGCCGGCCGGCCGTGCGGCAGTCAGGGCTACCGGCCTACCGGGAATTTTCCCGGTAGGCCAGTCCGGCCCTGTACCTCACCCATGTATCTGAAGCTTTGTATGCTTCTATCTGTCCCACCTCCCCTCCTCTGCCCTCGGTCTCTACTCATCGTTCCAGTGTATGTGCCATCCAGGTGGTCCATGACCAGACTTCTGCACTGTTACTTATCATTATGGCTTCTCTTATAGTATCCACACTTAACGCGCGGGGTCTGAATGAGCCATGTAAGAGATCACAGATTTTATCACTGCTGCAAAAGGACAAGGTTTCCATCGCCTATTTCCAGGAAACGCATTTTAAAGTAGGTAAGATCCCTAAACTGGCACACACCAGATTCAATCAATGGTTCCACAGTACCGACAATGCAGCTAGCAGAGGTGTCAGTATAGCTGTCCACAAGCACATACCCTTCAAACATTCAGCAATGGCCTCTGATCCAGAGGGACGATTTCTGTTTGTGAAGGGGCTGATTGCTGACACACCTGTTACCTTGGCCACCATGTATGCCCCCAATAGGGGGTCAGGTCCCGTGGCTCATTCAGACCCTTACCCATTTGCGCTCCTTTAAAGAAGGTATGATTATCCTTGGCGGAGACTTGAACCTGGCTTTAGAGCCGATTCTTGACTCCTCCACTGGAAAGTCGGTGATATCACACAGACTCCTGAGGCGCCTAAAGACCACTCTGAAAAAATTGGAGGTATTAGATATCTGGCGCACCTTGAACCCATCCAGCAGAGATTACACTTTTTTCTCACACGCTAAGTCCTCCTTCCACAGACTTGACTATTTATTCCTATCCTCAGCGCAGGCACCCCAGGTCATCAGCGCTAAGATAGGGAACATCACCTTGTCCGACCATGCACCGGTCTTTATGAACATATCACTATCTGCCCTCCCGAAGAAGGAATGGACCTGGCGTCTCAATGATACACTCATATCTGACCCCAATAATATTTCTAAATTATCGGCCTCATTGCTAGAATTTTTCCACCTTAATACTGCAGGCCCCACCCCCCATCTCCCTCCGTCATTTGGGAAACGCATAAGGCTGTGATTAGGGGCGAACTCTTGTCCTTAGGAGCCCATGGTAAGAAAAAACACATAGCTGCTCTAGAATTGACGCACAAACACTCTCAGGCCCTGTGGGTTGCGGAGGAACTGTCTGAAGCCAGAACAAAACTAAAAAACCTGCTTAATGTCCGCTCCGCTAAGCTCCTCTTCCGTTCTAGATTTAAGGCTTATGCTCATGGTGATAGGGGGAATAGATTGATGACAGCCCTTGCAAAGCAACAGCGTGTAGACTCGTTTATACCCTCTGTCAATGACGCCAAGAGAAACCGACTTAAAACAACCCCTGACATTGCAAAAGCCTTTTCAACTTTCTATGCAGACCTCTACAATCTACCCGCCCCCCCTCAAACGTCTCCGGGACTAATTGCCAGGGTCACTGACAACTTCCTCTCCTCCTTAAAGCTCCCAACTATAACGCCATTGCAAACCTCACAATTACTAGCCCCAGTCACGGAATCTGAACTCCTGAAAGTTCTCTCCTCCATCCCCAATGGGAAGAGCCCCGGACCTGACGGCTTCTCTATATCATATTATAAAACCTTCAAAGATATATTAGTGCCACATTTCCAATCTCTGTGCAACCACCTCCTGGAAGGAGGTTCTTTACCACCTCAATCGCTCTCGGCCCATATAACGATCATTCGGAAAGAAAATAAAGACCCACTCTGCTGCAGTAGTTACCGCCCCATCTCCCTGCTTAACCCGGACATCAAATGGTGGGCTAAGATCCTGGCTCAACGTATTCATGGGATTCTCCCGGACATAATTCATAAGGAACAAGTTGGCTTTGTCCCTGGCAGACAGGGAAGTGAGAATACTATGCGCTTGCTCCATCTCATAACCTGGGCTAAAAGCACCTCCACGCCTCTGGTGCTATTAAGCACAGATGCGGAAAAAGCGTTCGACAGGATTAGCTGGAGCTTCATGTCACGGGCCCTGTCGCAATTTGGTTTTCCGGACCAATTTATAGCAGCAATTCTCACTCTGTATTCTGCCCCCTCTGCCAGGGTCAAAGTCAACGGCACCCTCTCACCCGCCTTTGCCATCTCAAATGGCACAAGGCAGGGGTGCCCCCTTTCACCAGCCCTGTTCGTGATGGTGATGGAGACGTTGCTTTGTAAAATCCGCCAAGACCCTGACATTGTGGGAGTGACAATAGGCCCCCGTACCCACCTAACTGCAGCGGCACCTCAAACCCCAAAACGTCCTTTCCCAAGTTACTCGCTCTTTTTAGCAACTTCGGTCTCATTTCTAATTTTAAAATTAATTATGAGAAATCCCTAGCTCTCAACATCACCAGCCCCGCCAACGTTGTGGCCACTCTTAGGCGCACCACCCCCTTTGCCTGGTCCCCCGGGGACATCACGTTCCTAGGAACTCGAATTTCTGCAGACACTAGAGACCTACACAACCTTAATTATACTCCCTTACTCCATTCCGTTAGAACCCAATTGCAATCCCTGAAGATCCCGTTTGTGTCTTGGGTAGGTAGAAAGAATTTTCTGAAGACCTACATAGTCCCTAAATTTCTCTATTTAATTCAAGCGCTCCCAATATGGCTTCCGAATTCCTTCTTCGTGGAGGTGCGAAGGGTGTTCTCTTCTTTTCTATGGCAGAACAGGTCCCCCAGGATTGCTTACTCGGTGCTGACCAGGGAGAGGAGATTTGGGGGCTTCGGCCTCCCGATATGCACTTATACTATAGGGCCCTCCAGTTGAGTAGGGGTGTATCTCTTGTCTCTGGTCAGACTGAGAATCTGTGTAACCAGTTAGAGAGGACCCTACTCACTACTAAAGAATTGCGCATTTTATGGGGACTTCAGGCATGCTCCCGAACCACTCATTCATCTCCCCCATTTGGAAGGGCATGCTGTGTGAATGGTCCAAATTGTATAAAACTGGTGCCCTCACTTTCCCGAACCCCAAGATGCCTGTATACCTCTTGCAATCTTATATCCACCCAACCGCCCTTGAACCTTCAGGGATCTGGTCATTACTCAAAGACATCACCTTACAACATATTCCCAGAAAGGATGGAAAGCTAATTTGGGACGAAACCCTTAATCTCCCTAAGGTTAAGGCTGCTCACTTTCTCCACTCCAGAAACTTTCTCAGGGACATTGGCTCCCTTACACTGCCACCAGTTCTTTCTGTTCCGCCTACCTGGATGGAGAAAAAGATAGCTGCCTCTAGACCCCTTTCCACGACATACAAAGAGCTGCTCTCCTCTGCACCCCCAGAGCTCCACTTTCTAGCCTCCTGGGAAAGAGAACTTTCTATATGCCTCTCGGAACCTGAGAAGGCCTTTATCCTCCAACACTCGCACGGTTTTAACCGATGTATCAGAATTCAAGAGAATTCATAAAAATTACTAACGCGGTGGTACAAGACCCCGGTGTTCCTGCACAAGCTCAACCCAGAAGTGTTGGAGCTGTGCTGGCGCTGTGGGGTGGAGGAAGGCTCACCCGAAGCTAGTTCTCCTTTGGTGTCCAAACGACTCTCTCACCCCATCCAAATCCAATTTGCAAACCATGCTCATCACAGCAGCTAGAATCGTTAATTTCTAACGATAATTTGTTTTCCCTTAGTCCTAACAGCAGCACAGATGGGGTTAACCACCCCCCGTGGACTGGCAGGACCGGCGGAATGTTTAATGAGCCCAAGACTAATAACTCAATTTAACAATTAAGTATCTCCTTAAAAGGAGGAAGTCAACCCCCAGCCCACTGTGTTTATAGCAAGAAAAAACTAGACTTACTAGGGTGGGAAATTTGTGTGCTGCTGTTAGGACTAAGGGAAAACAAATTATCGTTAGAAATTAACGATTCCCTACGTCTACCAGCAGCACAGATGGGGAGATAGCAGAAAAAACCCTAGGGAGGGCCTTCCTGCCTGGCAGAACTAAGAAAAGTCTGCCCAAAGGCTGAAAACTCAGCTAGACTGGCATCTAGTCTATGATGGGAGATGAATGTCGATTCAGAGCTCCAGGAGGCAGCTTTGCAAATCATGTTGAGAGGCAGAAGACTCCTCTCGGCAAAAGAAGTAGCCACAACTCTAGTAGAGTGGGCCTTCACAAATCCCGGAGGGTCCAGAGATTGTGGAAACAAAGGATTCCTTAATAGCCTCCTCAATCCACTGACTGATGGAAGGTTTGGATGCCTTATAGCCTTTAAACTTACCGGCAACAGGATTAGCAGATTCTCATCTTTCCTGAACTCCTTGATCTATCCACATAGATCCGGAGACATCTCGAGACGTCCAGAGGATGTCTAGCAGGTTCCTAGGAGGAGGTGGTAGATGTCGACAGAACCGGGAGGAATATCACCTGGTTGATGTTCTGGAAGGAAGGAACTTTAGGCCTACAATACGGGAGGAATCTAAGAAGGTCCCGGTCATGTAAGAATAGGGCTCATGTGCTGAGAGGCTTGAAGCTCAGAGACCCTCTTGGCCAAAGTCACTGCAAGGAGAAACACAAACTTCCAAGTGACGAACTTGATGTCCACCTCCTCTAACGGTTCAAAGGGGGAGATGCTAACCCCTAAAAACTACTGAAAACGCATTGAAAAAAGGGGTCTCAGTACTGTAGGCTTTAATCTTTCAGCTCCTTTAAGGAACCGTTTGATCAGCGGGTCCTGAGAAAAAAGCCTGTTAAGGCAAGCTGAGATGGCTGAAACTTGAATCTTCAGAGTAAAAGGGCAAGGCCTCTATCAAGGCCGTTTTGCAGGAACTGAAGGATAGCGGAGAGGGGCGGATCTGCAGACGCCTCCTCAGTTGAGGTACAACAGGATGAGAATATCCTCATAATACAAGAGTAGGCTCTCTTGGTAGGGTCCGCTCTAGAATGAGACAGCGTTCTCAGGACCGACTCTGAAAGCCCTTCTATTCTGGGAAGGGACTGATCAACCTCCAGGCTGTCAGGTTGAATCTGTGCAGATCTGAGCAGAGGTGAGTGTCCCACGACACCAGGGTCTGCTGTGGGGGGAGCCCCCAATATTGTCCTCGACTCAACTGGGTGAGCTAGGTAAACCAGGATCTCTTCGGCCAAAACAGTATGATGGCTATCACCGAGGCCTGATCCTGACGGATTTTCATCAATACCCTCGGTATCATGGAAAAGGGAGGGGAAGATGTAAGCCAGCCTGAACCTCCAGGATATTGACAGAGCGTCTAACGCCAGGGGTTGTCCTCCCTGTAGAGGAGCAGAACCTCTCCACCTTGGCATTGAACCTTGTTGCCATGAGACCCACCTCTGGCATACCCACTTGAGGACTATCTGCTTGATTCTCCGGATGTAAAGACCACTCTACCGACGGAAGACCGCGGCTCAGCCGCTATCATATTGAGGAGCCTTGGATGTGGATCGCAGATAAGTGGGAAGGGTACAACTCTGTCTAATCCAGAATCACCCCGATCTCTGACAAGAGGAAGTGATCTTGTGCCTCCCTGCTGGTTGATGTAAAGTACCACAGTCACATTGTCTGACTGGACTTTCACCGCTTGCCCGGATCTGAGGGGGCTAAGTGAAGGAGGAGCTAGCCGGATAGCCTGAATCTCGCGAGATTGGATGAAAGAAGCCACTCCTGAGGAAAGCCAGGTCCCGTGAACTGGAGTGTCGTCTAGGTGAGCGTCCCAGCCTACTTAGGACGCATCTGTAGTCAATATGACCCAGACTGGCTGGGTCATAGACTTCCGATCTAAAAGATGGCACCACCATCTGAGGGAATACCGAGTTTGCCAAGTCAGGGAGCACAGGGAGTTTAGCCCAGCAGGGCTGCCATTCCATTAGGAGACATAAAATGCAAAAGATTGTGGAGCCCCAGTTATGGGTCTACAACACAGTGAAAGCCAGATATCCCTTCCCCTTTAGTGCCAGTAGCCCCCTTTATGTGCCAGTAGCCCCCTTTAGTACCAGTAGCCGGGTCCCTTTATGTGCCAGTAGCCGCCCCCTTTATGTGCCAGTAGCCGCCCCTTTATGTGCCAGTAGCCGTCCCCTTTATGTGCCAGTGGCAGTCCCTTTATGTGCCAGTAGCCGTCCCCTTTATGTGCCAGTAGCCGCCCCCTTTATGTGCCAGTAGCCGTCCCCTTTATGTGCCAGTAGCCGTCCCTTTATGTGCTAGTAGCCGCCCCTTTATGTGCCAGTAGCCCCCTTTATGTGCCAGTAGCTCCTTTAGTGCCAGTAGCCCCCTTTAGTGCCAGTAGCGCCTTTAAGTGGCAGTAGCCCCCTTTAAGTGGCAGTAGCCCCCTATCTGCCAGTAGCCCCTTTATCTGCCAGTAGCCTTTTATCTGCCAGTAGCCCCCTTTAGTGCTGCCAGTAGCCCCCTTTAGTGCTGCCAGTAGCCCCTTTAGTGCTGCCAGTAGCCCCTTTAGTGCTGCCAGTAGCCCCTTTAGTGCTGCCAGTAGCCCCAAGAAAAAAAAAAAAAAGAACACTTATACTTGCCTCCAGCGATGCGATGCAGGCCTCTTCGGCCTGTGTCTCGAGCGCTGTACGGTCTCTGGCGGCGCAATGCTCCGCACGGAGATGAGCGCAATGCAGCGCTCATCTCCGTCGCCACTGGAGCCCAGTGTGCCTGCGGCCGCCGGCCGGCGGTGCGGCAGTCAGGGCTACCGGCCTGCGGGAATTTTCCGGTAGGCCAGTCGACCCTGTACCTCACCCATGTATCTGAAGCTTTGTATGCTTCTATCTGTCCCACCTCCCCTCCTCTGCCCTCGGTCTCTACTCATCGTTCCAGTGTATGTGCCATCCAGGTGGTCCATGACCAGACTTCTGCACTGTTACTTATCATTATGGCTTCTCTTATAGTATCCACACTTAACGCGCGGGGTCTGAATGAGCCATGTAAGAGATCACAGATTTTATCACTGCTGCAAAAGGACAAGGTTTCCATCGCCTATTTCCAGGAAACGCATTTTAAAGTAGGTAAGATCCCTAAACTGGCACACACCAGATTCAATCAATGGTTCCACAGTACCGACAATGCAGCTAGCAGAGGTGTCAGTATAGCTGTCCACAAGCACATACCCTTCAAACATTCAGCAATGGCCTCTGATCCAGAGGGACGATTTCTGTTTGTGAAGGGGCTGATTGCTGACACACCTGTTACCTTGGCCACCATGTATGCCCCCAATAGGGGGTCAGGTCCCGTGGCTCATTCAGACCCTTACCCATTTGCGCTCCTTTAAAGAAGGTATGATTATCCTTGGCGGAGACTTGAACCTGGCTTTAGAGCCGATTCTTGACTCCTCCACTGGAAAGTCGGGTGATATCACACAGACTCCTGAGGCGCCTAAAGACCACTCTGAAAAAATTGGAGGTATTAGATATCTGGCGCACCTTGAACCCATCCAGCAGAGATTACACTTTTTCTCTCACGCTAAGTCCTCCTTCCACAGACTTGACTATTTATTCCTATCCTCAGCGCAGGCACCCCAGGTCATCAGCGCTAAGATAGGGAACATCACCTTGTCCGACCATGCACCGGTCTTTATGAACATATCACTATCTGCCCTCCCGAAGAAGAGAATGGACCTGGCGTCTCAATGATACACTCATATCTGACCCCAATAATATTTCTAAATTATCGGCCTCATTGCTAGAATTTTTCCACCTTAATACTGCAGGCCCCACCCCATCTCCCTCCGTCATTTGGGAAGCGCATAAGGCTGTGATTAGGGCGAACTCTTGTCCTTAGGAGCCCATGGTAAGAAAAAACACATAGCTGCTCTAGAATTGACGCATCAAACACTCTCAGGCCCTGTGGGTTGCGGAGGAACTGTCTGAAGCCAGAACAAAACTAAAAACCTGCTTAATGTCCGCTCCGCTAAGCTCCTCTTCCGTTCTAGATTTAAGGCTTATGCTCATGGTGATAGGGGAATAGATTGATGACAGCCCTTGCAAAGCAACAGCGTGTAGACTCGTTTATACCCTCTGTCAATGGCGCCAAGAGAAACCGACTTAAAACAACCCCTGACATTGCAAAAGCCTTTTCAACTTTCTATGCAGACCTCTACAATCTACCCGCCCCCTCAAACGTCTCCAGGACTAATTGCCAGGGTCACTGACAACTTCCTCTCCTCCTTAAAGCTCCCAACTATAACGCCATTGCAAACCTCACAATTACTAGCCCCAGTCACGGAATCTGAACTCCTGAAAGTTCTCTCCTCCATCCCCAATGGGAAGAGCCCCGGACCTGACGGCTTCTCTATATCATATTATAAAACCTTCAAAGATATATTAGTGCCACATTTCCAATCTCTGTGCAACCACCTCCTGGAAGGAGGTTCTTTACCACCTCAATCGCTCTCGGCCCATATAACGATCATTCGGAAAGAAAATAAAGACCCACTCTGCTGCAGTAGTTACCGCCCCATCTCCCTGCTTAACCCGGACATCAAATGGTGGGCTAAGATCCTGGCTCAACGTATTCATGGGATTCTCCCGGACATAATTCATAAGGAACAAGTTGGCTTTGTCCCTGGCAGACAGGGAAGTGAGAATACTATGCGCTTGCTCCATCTCATAACCTGGGCTAAAAGCACCTCCACGCCTCTGGTGCTATTAAGCACAGATGCGGAAAAAGCGTTCGACAGGATTGGCTGGAGCTTCATGTCACGGGCCCTGTCGCAATTTGGTTTTCCGGACCAATTTATAGCAGCTATTCTCACTCTGTATTCTGCCCCCTCTGCCAGGGTCAAAGTCAGCGGCACTCCTCTCACCCGCCTTTGCCATCTCCAATGGCACAAGGCAGGGGTGCCCCTTTCACCAGCCCTGTTCGTGATGGTGATGGAGACGTTGCTTTGTAAAATCCGCCAAGACCCTGACATTGTGGGGATGACAATAGGCCCCCGTACCCACCTAACTGCAGCGGCACCTCAAACCCCAAAACGTCCTTTCCCAAGTTACTCGCTCTTTTTAGCAACTTCGGTCTCATTTCTAATTTTAAAATTAATTATGAGAAATCCCTAGCTCTCAACATCACCAGCCCCGCCAACGTTGTGGCCACTCTTAGGCGCACCACCCCCTTTGCCTGGTCCCCCGGGGACATCACGTTCCTAGGAACTCGAATTTCTGCAGACACTAGAGACCTACACAACCTTAATTATACTCCCTTACTCCATTCCGTTAGAACCCAATTGCAATCCCTGAAGATCCCGTTTGTGTCTTGGGTAGGTAGAAAGAATTTTCTGAAGACCTACATAGTCCCTAAATTTCTCTATTTAATTCAAGCGCTCCCAATATGGCTTCCGAATTCCTTCTTCGTGGAGGTGCGAAGGGTGTTCTCTTCTTTTCTATGGCAGAACAGGTCCCCCAGGATTGCTTACTCGGTGCTGACCAGGGAGAGGAGATTTGGGGGCTTCGGCCTCCCCGATATGCACTTATACTATAGGGCCCTCCAGTTGAGTAGGGGTGTATCTCTTGTCTCTGGTCAGACTGAGAATCTGTGTAACCAGTTAGAGAGGACCCTACTCACTACTAAAGAATTGCGCATTTTATGGGGACTTCAGGCATGCTCCCCGAACCACTCATTCATCTCCCCCATTTGGAAGGGCATGCTGTGTGAATGGTCCAAATTGTATAAAACTGGTGCCCTCACTTTCCCGAACCCCAAGATGCCTGTATACCTCTTGCAATCTTATATCCACCCAACCGCCCTTGAACCTTCAGGGATCTGGTCATTACTCAAAGACATCACCTTACAACATATTCCCAGAAAGGATGGAAAGCTAATTTGGGACGAAACCCTTAATCTCCCTAAGGTTAAGGCTGCTCACTTTCTCCACTCCAGAAACTTTCTCAGGGACATTGGCTCCTTACACTGCCACCAGTTCTTTCTGTTCCGCCTACCTGGATGGAGAAAAAGATAGCTGCCTCTAGACCCCTTTCCACGACATACAAAGAGCTGCTCTCCTCTGCACCCCCAGAGCTCCACTTTCTAGCCTCCTGGGAAAGAGAACTTTCTATATGCCTCTCGGAACCTGAGAAGGCCTTTATCCTCCAACACTCGCACGGTTTTAACCGATGTATCAGAATTCAAGAGAATTCATAAAAATTACTAACAGCGGTGGTACAAGACCCGGTGTTCCTGCACAAGCTCAACCCAGAAGTGTTGGAGCTGTGCTGGCGCTGTGAGGGTGGAGGAAGGCTCACCCGAAGCTAGTTCTCCTTTGGTGTCCAAACGACTCTCTCACCCCATCCAAATCCAATTTGCAAACCATGCTCATCACAGCAGCTAGAATCGTTAATTTCTAACGATAATTTGTTTTCCCTTAGTCCTAACAGCAGCACAGATGGGGTTAACCACCCCCGTGGACTGGCAGGACCGGCGGAATGTTTAATGAGCCCAAGACTAATAACTCAATTTAACAATTAAGTATCTCCTTAAAAGGAGGAAGTCAACCCCAGCCCACTGTGTTTATAGCAAGAAAAAAACTAGACTTACTAGGGTGGGAAATTTGTGTGCTGCTGTTAGGACTAAGGGAAAACAAATTATCGTTAGAAATTAACGATTCCCTTACGTCCTACCAGCAGCACAGATGGGGAGATAGCAGAAAAAACCCTAGGGAGGGCCTTCCTGCCTGGCAGAACTAAGAAAAGTCTGCCCAAAGGCTGAAAACTCAGCTAGACTGGCATCTAGTCTATAATGGGAGATGAATGTCGATTCAGAGCTCCAGGAGGCAGCTTTGCAAATCATGTTGAGAGGCAGAAGACTCCTCTCGGCAAAAGAAGTAGCCACAACTCTAGTAGAGTGGGCCTTCACAAATCCCGGAGGGTCCAGAGATTGTGGAAACAAAGGATTCCTTAATAGCCTCCTCAATCCACCGACTGATGGAAGGTTTGGATGCCTTATAGCCTTTAAACTTACCGGCAACAGGATTAGCAGATTCTCATCTTTCTGAACTCCTTGATCTATCCACATAGATCCGGAGACATCTCGAGACGTCCAGAGGATGTCTAGCAGGTTCCTAGGAGGAGGTGGTAGATGTCGACAGAACCGGGAGGAATATCACCTGGTTGATGTTCTGGAAGGAAGGAACTTTAGGCCTACAATACGGGAGGAATCTAAGAAGGTCCCGGTCATGTAAGAATAGGGCTCATGTGCTGAGAGGCTTGAAGCTCAGAGACCCTCTTGGCCAAAGTCACTGCAAGGAGAAACACAAACTTCCAAGTGACGAACTTGATGTCCACCTCCTCTAACGGTTCAAAGGGGAGATGCTAACCCCTAAGAACTACTGAAAACCATTGAAAAAAGGGGTCTCAGTACTGTAGGCTTTAATCTTTCAGCTCCTTTAAGGAACCGTTTGATCAGCGGGTCCTGAGAAAAAAGCCTGTTAAGGCAAGCTGAGATGGCTGAAACTTGAATCTTCAGAGTAAAGGGCAAGGCCTCTATCAAGGCCGTTTTGCAGGAACTGAAGGATAGCGGAGAGGGCGGATCTGCAGACGCCTCCTCAGTTGAGTACAACAGGATGAGAATATCCTCATAATACAAGAGTAGGCTCTCTTGGTAGGGTCCGCTCTAGAATGAGACAGCGTTCTCAGGACCGACTCTGAAAGCCCTTCTATTCTGGGAAGGGACTGATCAACCTCCAGGCTGTCAGGTTGAATCTGTGCAGATCTGAGCAGAGGTGAGTGTCCCCACGACACCAGGGTCTGCTGTGGGGAGCCTCCAATATTGTCCTCGACTCAACTGGGTGAGCTAGGTAAACCAGGATCTCTTCGGCCAAAACAGTATGATGGCTATCACCGAGGCCTGATCCTGACGGATTTTCATCAATACCCTCGGTATCATGGAAAGGGAGGGAAGATGTAAGCCAGCCTGAACCTCCAGGATATTGACAGAGCGTCTAACGCCAGGGGTTGTCCTCCCTGTAGAGGGAGCAGAACCTCTCCACCTTGGCATTGAACCTTGTTGCCATGAGACCCACCTCTGGCATACCCACTTGAGGACTATCTGCTTGATTCTCCGGATGTAAAGACCACTCTACCGACGGAAGACCGCGGCTCAGCCGCTATCATATTGAGGAGCCTTGGATGTGGATCGCAGATAAGTGGGAAGGTACAACTCTGTCTAATCCAGAATCACCCGATCTCTGACAAGAGGGAAGTGATCTTGTGCCTCCCTGCTGGTTGATGTAAAGTACCGCAGTCACATTGTCTGACTGGACTTTCACCGCTTGCCCCGGATCTGAGGGGCTAAGTGAAGGAGGGCTAGCCGGATAGCCTGAATCTCGCGGAGATTGGATGAAAAAAGCCACTCCTGAGGAAACCAGGTCCCGTGAACTGGAGAGTCGTCTAGGTGAGCGTCCCAGCCTACTTAGGACGCATCTGTAGTCAATATGACCCAGACTGGCTGGGTCATAGACTTCCCGTCTAAAAGATGGCACCACCATCTGAGGGAATACCGAGTTTGCCAAGTCAGGGAGCACAGGGAGTTTAGCCCAGCAGGGCTGCCATTCCATTAGGAGACATAAAATGCAAAAAGATTGTGGAGCCCCAGTTATGGGTCTACAACACAGTGAAAGCCAGATATCCCTCAAAGGAAGGAAAAACAAGCAAAGGGGTGTCTCCATTACAGAGATCACCAAAACCACCATATTAAGTGGCCCCTATGTCAAGATCCCGCTCTTTTACAAGCTTTAAGGATGTGACGGGGAAGACCTAAGCAAGTTATCCATCCACAGACAGCTGTTTCGGGGTGTTGCCCCTCATCAGTGTGGAGTAGGATTCTGGCTAACCGGGAGCGATGCTTTGGTGACTACTCAAACAAAGCAATAGCTGATCTTAGGGAGACCAGCTACAAAAATACCGTGGAGCCTCACTTAAGAGTCTCAAACACAGCAATCCAAAGTGCAAAGCTCCCTGGGAAACATAAAATGCAAAAAGATTGTGGAGCCCCAGTTATGGGTCTACAACACAGTGAAAGCCAGATATCCCTCAAAGGAAGGAAAAACAAGCAAAGGGGTGTCTCCATTACAGAGATCACCAAAATGTCGCGGGTATAAAGCGCAAAAATGCTTTATATACAAAAAAAAAAAAAAAAAGAAAGGATCAAAGAAAAAAATACCAAAGTTATTTTTCCTATTGAGGAGAGGGCGACATAATAACCTCTCAGCTCGTTTGCGAGAACCTTAATTATTTTGTGCAATTAGAAAGGAAACAAGGTACCAACATCTATGCAAAAATATATGTGAGTTTATTATACATAAGTGCTAGATACAAAACCAATGATACAACCTATACAATGATAGATAATGCAATATAATACCACTACTTTCAATCAATACTGAATATCGCCAATCAATGCAATGATATGCAACAATCCAAATTAAAGAAAAATACCCCTTTCTATCACCTTTTAACCAATTGAGGTATATGGCGGCACTATAAATTTTACCAGCTCGGTATCAGGCTAGGGAATAACAAAGTTCCCAAGGACTAGGTATCAATGTCTGATGCTCCATTACCAATATGCATCTTTGTTAAGGGAATGATCAGACTTGATTAGGAGCCTTATCAATTACAGATCCACAATTGGGGATCTTTGACTATATACCGGGCTAAGTAACTTATCAATACCGCAAGCAATAAGCAAGATATACGTTACCAAGGGTCAAAAGGTGAGTAGGGCTCCGGAGGGACGGTCAGCTCTCCAGAGGGTTCCCGGGGTCTCGGATCAAATCCACGTGTCTGTTTAATGCTTTGTTTGTAGTTTTTTCTTTTTCTCTGGACCCCCTCTCTCATACCGTCTATGATTAATATTCACCGACTTATCAAAAGCATACACCCCTTTAGATAACGGTCTTCCAACCAAACCAGAGGGTGTGCACATATGGTAATGATACTGTGAGATCATACATTACCCAAAATATTTTGTGGTGAACGTGTTATGTTACCTACCGATACCTAGGCGGCAATGTTGTATAAGCTATAAATGTGAAGCTTTTAAGAGTTAACTTTATAAAATGTGACTCCATGTTATTTGTTAAACATGCAGCACCTGGGACATACATCAGAAGGGATGTGTGCCCCCTACACCTGAAGCAATTAAAAACCCAGATTCCCATAAACTAGTCCGATTGTTTTTATAAAACAAATGTGTGGGTTTTGGGTCTCACGGATGCTTCGGATATGAAAACAGCACAACTTCTCTGAGTAACTCCTCATTATAGGAATCCAATTTAGAATATTTTCTTTTATACTCCCAGGAGTATACGCTTCTAGTGATACACACACAGGATACATACATATATATATATATATATATACGCTAACACACAATGATAATGTGTAATGTGTAAGCAATATATTTGTAGCAATATAAAACAATACGTATGTGATATATCGATTGACTTATGTGAAAAACTAAATATAATTAACACATAAAATAATAGGATTATATGTTTGCTTTGTTAGTAACCCTCATTATAGAGGCATGCCAGGAAGCATCCCCCATCCCGGTGCAGAGCCTAGGACAAGGTGATATTACTCCCTTAGATAGGCACACATCTGCCAGGCTGAACCTTGAAACATGTAATGTTTTTCTGTAACGAACAAACTTTAGCTTAGCCTGTCTCTTAAAGGCAATGAACTTCCATCTTGACTACAATAAATGGATATCAATATATATATATACCTATGAAAAGGCATGACAAATTCCCCCTTCATTACGGCCTAAACCAACACAGTCAATTGGATTAGGTTGGAATGTCCAAGAGGGCTTTTCATACAGACCCTTCAAGGATCCGTACACTCGGATCTAGTTTATAATGTTCGAGCCATAACTTGGCTAAAGTCTTTTTGAAGAACTTTGTCCAGTGCACCGCTTGGATGGTCAGGTAACCCAACCACCCCAGAATGACAAAGATCAGTGCACCCCACACATAGTCCGCTCCCCATTCCCAAATAGAAGGATATAGGATAACATTGTCCGATGCAGAAAACTGTAGGGTGTCCATGGCGATATTATCCTTTCTGATTACCATACGGACTGTATGGCTGGGTTTATTGTCCAGCAAGAATTTTAAATCAGAGTTTATGGCAATGTCTTGGTTTTGGAAGGCATCAATACTCTCCACCTCCCCCTCAACATCCTCTATAAAGGGTACGATTCCCAATCATAATCCTGGAATTACGAGGCACTTTTATAACAGAGACACGAGAGGGTAGGGCGACAACTTTCACCATCACATGGTCGTTTGAAAAGACAGTCATATCTGGCAGGTGGGTACTGACTAGCCACCTATCTTGTATCAAAACTGCATTTACCACATCGCCCTCCTCCATCTTAGACAGGGTCACCTGGCACTTCTCTGATCCATGCTTCTCATATTCGAGGCCACATAACGCATTGGTTGCGTCATAGTTGAAAGGATCGCCTTCGCACTGGAAATTATTGTCCCGGAATGACACACAATTGTCCAGAATCGGGACAGATAGCCAATCTGGCTTCCAGGGCTGGTAGGCTATAATGTCAGGGGTTTGGATCCTAACGTGGATATTGTCTTTCCAGGTGCCCACATTATGTATTTTTTTCATCTGGAATATGTTGTTTGCATTAACGACAGGAACAGACAGCAAAAAACAGACTTCCATCTCCGTGGGATGAATATACAATGGTATGGCAATCCCCATGTTGAAAGCTAAGTTCAATTGGATATCCTCCACTCTCACCTCGCTAACTTTTTCTAACATTTTGCGAATGATATCATATGATACAAAATATAAAGGAATGCGTCCTTCCCTCAGGTCCTGCATCCCACTCTGTACCTCATCGTGGAAAACCTGAGTAAAGAAATCGATGCTTTCCTTTAGGTACACAAGTTCCTGTTTAAACTGTTCGTTACTTTTATGAAGATTTATTGAATGGGTCAATAATTCTGAATGTAAGTTCGTGGTCACAATAGTGTCCTCCACAACAGAATATAAGTCCGATAAGTGTTTTTTCTGATTTTCCATCTCTGCATGAATACTTAGCAAGTTCCTTTTCAATGAACCAATCTCAAGTTCCAATGTCTTAATAGAGATGGAATTAGAGGCCGATACTCCGGTGGCAACAACAGCACCCACAACGCCAAAGATGACGGCAGCGACAATCGCAGAAACAAATCGCTTTGGCCTTTGGCTTGTAGAAAACTGTTCCCTGGTCAGGGTCTTTCTCGCCTGTTCCAGGATTTGTGTAATCCGTTCTTGGGAATAACCGATGTGTGCTTGATATCATGAGCGAATCTCCGGTGTTAGGACCCCGGATACGTTGAACTGTCTTTCAACGAAGGTGCGTGGATCCAGGCTGATGTAGATCTTCTGGGACAGGACCCTCTTGTTCGTCAAGATGAACCCCGCAGTATCCTGCAGCATAATCCCGGATGAAGGGCCTGGTACAGCAATCGGCTCAGCGTGGAACTCCTTCCCCAAGATCAGAATGGCGTAGACAACAGCGATAACTCTCGACGTCATCTTGCCTACAAAATATTGTATGACAAATATAAATATACACATTTTCCACTTTTTATTCTGCAAGAAAAGAGTTTATCTTACCATATACCTCAATTGATATTGGTCCTTTTGTTGAACAGAACAAGTTCTCATTCAGAAGTGAGTTAAGAGATAGTTAGTTACAGAGGAAACACACATGAGGATTGGTTAGTACACTTGTTTGTTTATACAATACCCATCCTGGGTTTCCGTCTTTAGCTGGAACCTCAATATCTCTTCACCTCTCTTCATCCAACTCCTTCTATTTCACGAAGTCGTGAGCTAGGATGACAAACTCGTAATTGATTAATATGCACCCATTTCTCCACAAACTCATCCCCCTTAGGAATTTTGATTTTGTAGACCACAGGTGACAATTTGTCAATGACGACGTATGGTCCTTTCCAAGAAGGCAAAAATTTCCTTTCCTTCACCTGATCCCGGGCAAAATTATACAGATAGACCTGATCGGAAATTTGATATTCCTTCTGAGTCGTCCTTAGATCGTAGTAAGTTTTAGTGCCCACTGCTGCTTTTCCATGTTCCTTTGGGCAAGCGCAAAAGCGTGTTGAAGATGCTTGCGTAAGTTTTCCATATATTGATGAGAAGTTGAAGCGTTTATCAAGTTGTAGTCCGTTGTCCGGTAGAGTAAATGCTGGGGTAGCACCATCTTCCTGCCCGTAAGCATTTCAAAGGGAGAAAGTCTGGTTGCTGTGCTCGGGGTGGCCCGGATGGCCATCAGGACCAAAGGCAGTTTGACATCCCAGTCCTTACCGGATTCGTTGACAAACTTCTTTAAAATATTGACAATGGTCTGGTTGTAGCGCTCCACTCCACCACTAGAGGCTGGCCGGTAAGCTATATGAAGTTTCCTCTTTACTCCCAGTATCTCCCACATCTTTGACATGACCTCACTAGTGAAATGACTCCCACGATCAGACTCGATGCGTTGGGGAAGACCAAACCTGGAAAATACGTGGTTAATGAGTAGAGAGGCACATACACTTGAGCTGCATGATTTGCAAGGCAGACATTCCACCCATTTTGTAAATAGACAAGTTACGGTTAGCATGTATCTATTGCCTTTTGATGAAGTTGTTACTGGTCCGATGAAGTCGATCTGGATGTCAGACCATGGCATGGACATCCCCCTTTTCATAAGCGGTGCCCGGTGAGTGGGTGCTTGCGGTTGAAATTGAGGGCAGATTAGACATCCTTGACAATATGTGCGAACATCTTGTAACATATGTGGCCAATAAGCATAGTCCCGTAATAATTCGTACGTTAACTTTTCACCCCGGTGACCAGCTGTTGGGGCATCGTGAGCATGTTGTAACATTAAACCTCGGTATGCTGCTGGCACTACCCATTGTGTGATACCGTTCTTCGAGGTCCTTATCAACAATCCATCCTGTAACGAGAATTGGGACTTACCCTTCATCAAAATTCGCAACTCTTCTTTACCTGCACAGTCTTTCACGGTTATGGGACAATTCTGTGGATCCTCAATGTGTTTGTAAAGACGCCAATAACCGGATCCCCCTTTTGGCTCGCGATGAGATCCTCACTAGGGGTATCTTGACTCCATTGAGCCACATTGGCCTCATTTTCCTTCCGTGCTTGTCTCCTTGTTGTTGCATCCACTTGGATGGTCCCCATGAGGTCATCAACATCAAAGACTTCTCCATCTAGGGCAGCTCTCTTGGCGAGGGAATCTGCTAGATCATTTCCTTCTTTATCCACCCCTGGATGTTTTGAGTGACCTCTTACCTTTTTCCAGTAAATGGTAAGACCGTGGGCGGTGACCATTTCGTCGATCCTGCAAAACATTTTACCATGTTTAACTGGCTTGTTGTTGCTCCTTACCATGTTAGACCTTTTCCATCCTGGTAAATACTCCACAAAGCTGTTGCGAATATATTCCGAATCCGTGATTATGACAAACTCCCTAACATCATTTTCAATAGCCATTTGTACAGCTCTGTACACAGCGGTGAGCTCCGCGACCTGGCTACTTTTGGAGCCAATTTTGTATCCCACGGACAAATCATGGAAGATATTGTTCCACGCAATCCCGATACCTGCAACCAATGTGCGTTCAGTTCCTGAATCTGTATGGAAAGAACAACCGTCAATATAGACACACGGTAATGATTGGCAATACTCCTCTTCGTAAGATTTATATGGAGATGAAACTTGCTCCTCTAGGAAATCATTTTCCGGTATCTCACCTCTATGTTCCACATTAGTACAATCGTGGAGTTCAGCTAGTCCTTGAGCGACTGGATTCTTATTGTTTTGTTTGTACCTGATTTCCAGCGGCCATCCCATTAAGGACATTGTCCAGGCGGTTATCCTGCTGTTTGACAGATTTCCATCCTTGATTCTGTCACTTTGCAAATACTGCAGTGGTTGATGTGCAGTTTCCACAATGATCTTTTCGCCTTGGATAAAGCTCCTGAAATATTGCAAAGCCCACACTGTTGACAGCAATGCTTTTCACAATCATTGAACTTTACCTCAACCGGTGACAAGGATTTGCTGGCATAGGCGATGACCTTGTTTAGGTGTTCCCGTTTCTGGAAGAGAACTGCACTCACGCTTTTGTCTGTGAAGCCAGTTTCAATGAAGAAAGGTTTCCCACCTTCAGGGTAAGCAAGGCACGGAGCTTGAGCAAGTCTGGTTTTGAGTTCGATCACAGCTTGTTCATGACGCTCACTCCATTCCCATTTCACTCCTTTCTTCAGCAACTGTAAAAGAGGTTTCGTAATTTCGGCATAATTATCTATGAACTTACGTGAATAATTCATCATACCCAAGAAGGATCTCAACTCCTTGGGATTTGCAGGTGACTTTGTATTGATCACTGCCTCCACTTTCTTCTTCTGTGGGTTGATCCCATCAGCGGTGACTTCGTGACCTAAAAAGTTAACCTTGGTACGACACCATTGAGCCTTCTGCAAGGAAAGTTTGACACCAGCTTTTCTCAGCTGGGTTAGCACATGTCTCAGTTCTGCAATGTGTTCCTCAAAGGTTGTGCTTTTAATCAGGATGTCATCCACATAAGATAAGGTACCCCGTTCAGCGGCATCAGGCATCGCCTTATGCATGAACACAGCGAACTCGTGACCTGCATTAATGTACCCGAAGGTAATCGGGTCCATGCAAACTGTTGTTTTCCAAATGTGAAGGCCAGTTTGTATTGATCCCTCTCGTCCACCTTAATTGTCCAATATCCTTGCGCACAGTCCAGAGCAGTGAAAATTTTTGATCCCTGTATTTGCGCCAAACACTGGTCAATATATGGTACGGGCCATCCGGACATGTATACGCGTTTGTTCAACTGCCTAAGGTCCGAACAGAGACGAAATTGACCATTGGGTTTGAGAATCCCAATTATAGGATGATTGAACGAACTATGTACCGGGCGGATGATGCCCCGCCTTTCCAAGTTCTTGACGATTTCCGATAGTGACTCGTAAGCCGCCAGCGGAAGTCGGTACTGTTTTACATACACAGGGGGTGCATTGGGATCTGTTTGGATTCTTGCCACATGTAGGTTGGTTTCGCCACAGTCATAAGAATCCTTAGCAAACATGTCCTGGAATTCTGCGAAAAGCCCCTTCAATTGTAGACGCTGCGACTCACCAGCGCATGCGTCGGCGATGGAGATTTGCTCTTCCACCCGTTCCTGAAATTCCGGGAAAATCTCAGGCTGACTTAACTCATAAGCTTCCTCAAGCTCACTAGTTAAATCACTTTGGGCATCACGTACCTTCTTTTCTCCTTGTTGACATGACTCGTACTCTTTTTCACTGATCTCCTGGTTGAAAACCAATGATGTTTCCTCGATATGGCATGTACCTTCTTTGGAGCTGAAAGGATAAACAGAGTGGACATTAAACAACCCTTCCGGTGTTGAGGTAAAGCACTGTTCCACTACCTGTTCTTCCGTTAGGTACTCCTCAGGAATAAGTCCAATGACATCATTTTGGAATCCAAAAGTGTAATACTCTGAATCCATAGCCAGACCGATTATGGTGTCCTTTTGCAAGGATATGCTATGGGAGGCCATATTGTGGATTACCATGTGCAATGGATCCTGATGGATGTTTATCACAGGAGTGGGCCTTACCCTCAGGCCAAGTTGCTGCATCCGGTTGGACAGACATATTAGGGCATCCGCATTCTTCAAATTTTGTCCCCTTTTCACTTGAATGGGAAGAAGAAATGGTTTGCATCCCTCAGGGATTTTAACCTCATCAGCAACCATGATACTTACAGCATAGGGCATCTGTTGCCCCCATCTCAAGAGCCTGCTCATCATCCTGGAACTCTTCCGGGTTTCCAGGTAGCCTGGACCATAGGGTGTTGTTGACCAGATCAATCTGCACAGCAAATCGGTGTAGAAGGTCGTTACCTAAATACATCTGGTACCGTGGTTCATTCAGCACGAAAAACAAGTGTTCTGTAGTTTTATCTCCTATGGAAATAGACAAAAGACATCTTGCAACCACATTATGACTCTGAGAATCTCCGTCCAGATCATGAACCCATTGGTCCTGTGGCGAGGACACTTTTATCACTTTTGGGTTGGCGACCTGTTTCAAAAGGCTTAGGCTTATATAACTGGCTTCGGATTTCAGATCCAATTTGGCGTACTTCACTCGGGCTATGTTGTTCACCTGTGTGGGAATCAACAAACTGTCATTGACCTTCTCAATCCGTACCAGGGCTTGAGTATGCTTGGTCAGGTCACGATTTCTTCACTTCCCCCTTTAAGAGAAATGGTTAATGCATCTCCATCCAAGGTTACCTTTTCAATCCTGTCCTTCTGGATGGTGATGGTGTGAGCGGTACCATTGACAGCTTCCTCGAGTTTACCATTCTTCAGGATCATAACATCCGGTGTTTGATTGTTCCTAAAATGTACTTCAACAGAATTAAGCCTTTCCTCGATTACATGACAACTACGTTGGGGTTGCGCATTGCAAGAGTACTCATAGGCAATAGGTGCCTTCACCTGAGTCCAAACTGCTTCATTGATGAAGTCTACAATGGAACTCAATCTTTTCAGGAGGTCGATTCCAATGATCAGCCGATCATTGGGTAGGTCCACAACCAATGTGGGATGTTTAAATGTCTTTTTGCCAATCCTGAATGTTAACCATGATGTACCTCTTACCTGCAAAGTGTCTTCACCTACACTTATCAAAGAGCCATCGAACGACTTTAATCTTGGCTTCTTTGCTGTCGTATCCAGCACCTGTTGGAAATAACTGTGTGACATTATGGTGGCTTCTGACCCGGTATCAATCAAACCCCTGATTGGTCCGATAAGCTCATCTTGTAAGTAAGCATCAACGAAATATCGTCCTTCAATCTGAAATAAATCACATAAGAAATTAGGATGATCACTCATATGATTCTTTCTGAGGGTTTGACCTTTCTGCAGCGTTGTGACCTTTGAAGAATTCTTCACATTCCTCCTGCACGGGGAAAGAGCAGAGACAGCCCCCACCCTCGGGGGACGCTGAATCACTTCACAGCTTACAGACGGCAGCTCAAGGCTGGATGCCGGTATCACAGGAGCACTCCCTGAAGCAGATGCATCATTGCAGGGATCAACAGGATTAGACTGCAAAATAGACAACATGTTATACATCCCCTCCCCGGCCCCACTTTTAGGGTCAGGAGCACTGCAAGGCCTTGCATTGGCCTGAACTCTGACCCTGCCCTGCCTGCTTTACGGGGCAGAGCTGGGACCCGGGGCCTTCCCTAAAAAAAACTCAGGTTGTTTTCCTGGGGAAACCTGGGACAACTTACTCACAGCGTCACTTAGCTTGGCCACTTGATCTGCCAGCTGATCAAGCCGACTGCTTGGTTTCTGTTTGTTTTGGTCTTTTGGTGCGCCCTGATTATTGGCGGGTGACCTACTCCTAGGGGAGTAGAGGGTGCAGATTTAGATTCCCTCTGTTGTCTGGGCCTGTGATTCCAGCGCCTGTATCCTTGGGGACTCCTATTGTAATATGGACGGTAGTTAGACCTTGCAGCACCAGGGTTATCCCCCTCTGATCCTTTGGAGTTACGGGGCTCTGACTGTTTGGGTCCTACCTGCTGTTGCTGGGATTGAGGAACAGGTCCTGTAGACTGAGGGAATTTACGTGGCTGCGTTTCAAATCCCAGGTTGGGGTTTACCTTAACCTCTGCCACACTCTGCCCTGGGGACCTTTTTGATCTCTTCTCACCTGTAGCATGACATTCACTGATATTATACAGTGCGGTGGCAGCCGTCACCAGCCTGTCTAAGGGAGCTTCAAGATCCAGATCTCTGGCTAAGCTGAGTTTGATCTGGGTCGGCATAGCATCATAGAACAGCTGTTTAAACTCTTCAGATTCCCAATTTGGGGACCTATATGCTAATCCATAGGCATTTTTAAGGATGGAGAGGAATTCTCGGGGCTTTGATTGGGCCTGCATGTGAGACTATAAATGTCACGTTTTGCGGCAGTAATGGTTCGGTATGGCCCAAATTCCAATTTAACCTCATGAGCGACATCTTGCCAGCTCTGAATCCCTCTGTCCCTAAAGGAAATAAAGTAGTGGCGATATCTATCTTCAAATGCCCATGGCAGGAATCTGATCCTGTCAGCATCAGAGTACAATTTTAAAGAATCCATAGTGGATTCATACAGTTCTAAGTGATTCGCAATTTGCGATGAACCCTTTTTAGAAAATTTAGGCACAGTGGCATTTAGAAATTTTATGATACTTGAGGAGCTCTGATCCTTTTCTGAACACTGAGGATTTTTCCCTCTAGAGACCACCTCGGCATATGATGGTCGCCTGGGACCTCTGTCCCTCTTGGGGGCAGACTCAAACCTGCTCGGCAGGGAGTAAGTCACATGCCTCTCCACATCACTGTCAGTATCACATCCACTGCGATCACTTCCATCAGACACACTTGGCACAGGTGATTTAACCCTAATGTCTCTCTTCAGGGGAATATGTGGAGACACAGTTCTAGGGGCTTCCGTGTTGCTGGCGCCTAGTAAGGCTGTTACAGTCTGGAATGCCCTACTTAACTGGGTTAATGCCTCCTGTGTGATCATGCCATCACTTACAGGTGGCTTGGGGTCTTGGATGGAGTCTGCTTTAAGAGCATGTGATGACATGTCTATATGCTGGGGCATAAGAAATGGGGGTCAGAAGATCCCACAGCATTAGGCGGATCCCTTTCAGCATCGACTACATTATGGGCTGATTCGCCTGTTTGCTGAATTTTTGAATACCGGAGATGTAACTCTTCTAAATCGCGTTTTGCTTTTTGATACGCATCATGACTGTGATCAAGGTTGTATTTTAAGTCCTTGATCGTGTCCTCTGCAGACTTTAGTTCTACTTCTAGCTGGATTATATGAGACTTTGTTCCCGTTATGGTCTCATGTCTCTTTTCTGAAAGAGAACTGACAGCCAATAGTGCATATAAAACAGGTGGCAATGCATACAATAGGTATTGGTCCCTTTTGGAATTATCGGTTGCGAGATCCATATATGTCAGGTATCTTTCAACCATGCCACCTAACTTCCACACATCACTACGTTCTTCCTGAGCTCTCATTTGGATCTCATTAATCCATTCACTCATTTCCTTGTCCACTTTAAACCGGGAATAAATATATTTTATAATCTTTTGGATTAACTGCTCCGGGTAAGATGAACTATCTGCTGTAGCATGGCCATCACCCGCATCACTGCCTGCTGTACTCATGTTTCTTGATCAATAATCAATACACAGATAATAACAACAATCTGGCTAGCCAAGGAAATGTGGAAACTTTCACTATTTGCACAAATAATCAAAAGTTAACTCGACATCTCGCTGGGGCCTCCATTATGTCGCGGGTATAAAGCGCAAAAATGCTTTATATACAAAAAAAAAACAAAAGAAAGGATCAAAGGGAAAAATACCAAAGTTATTGATCCTATTGAGGAGAGGGCGACATAATAACTTCTCAGCTCGTTTGCGAGAACCTTAATTATTTTGTGCAACTAGAAAGGAAACAAGGTACCATCATCTATGCAAAAATATATGTGAGTTTATTATACATAAGTGCTAGATACCAAACCAATGATACAACCTATACAATGATAGATAATGCAATATAATACCACTACCTTCAAACAATACTGAATATCGCCAATCAATGCAATGATATGCAACAATCCAAATTAAAGAAAAGTACCCTTTCTATCACCTTTTAACCAATTGAGGTATATGGCGGCACTATAAATTTTACCAGCTCGGTATCAGGCTAGGGAATAACAAAGTTCCCAAGGACTAGGTATCAATGTCTGATGCTCCATTACCAATATGCATCTTTGCTAAGGGAATGATCAGACTTGATCAGGAGCCTTATCAATTACAGATCCACAATTGGGGATCTTTGACTATATACCGGGCTAAGTAACTTATCAATACCGCAAGCAATAAGCAAGATATACGTTACCAAGGGTCAAAAGGTGAGTAGGGCTCCGGAGGGACGGTCAGCTCTCCAGAGGGTTCCCGGGATCTCGGATCAAATCCACGTGTCTGTTTAATGCTTTGATTGTAGTTTTTTCTTTTTCTCTGGACCCCCTCTCATACCGTCTATGATTAATATTCACCGACTTATCAAAAGCATACACCCTTTTAGATAACGGTCTTCCAACCAAACCAGAGGGTGTGCACATATGGTAATGATACTATGAGATCATACATTACCCAAAATATTTTGTGGTGAACGTGTTATGTTACCTGCCGATACCTAGGCGGCAATGTTGTATAAGCTATAAATGTGAAGCTTTTAAGAGTTAACTTTATAAAATGTGACTCCATGTTATTTGTTAAACATGCAGCACCTGGGACATACATCAGAAGGGATGTGTACCCTCTACACTTGAAGCAATTAAAAACCCAGATTCCCATAAACTAGTCCGATTGTTTTCATAAAACAAATGTGTGGGTTTTGGGTCTCACGGATGCTTCGACTATGAAAACAGCACAACTTCTCTGAGTAACTCCTCATTATAGGAATCCAATTTAGAATATTTTCTTTTATACTCCCAGGAGTATACGCTTCTAGTGATACACACACAGGATACATACATATATATATATATATGCTAATACACAATGATAATGTGTAATGTGTAAGCAATATATGTGTAGCAATATAAAACAATACGTATGTGATATATCGATTGACTTATGTGAAAAACTAAATATAATCAACACATAAAATAATAGGATTATATGTTTGCTTTGTTAGTAACCCTCATTATAGAGGCATGTCAGGAAGCATCCCCCATCCCGGTGCAGAGCCTAGGACAAGGTGATATTACTCCCTTAGATAGGCACACATCTGCCAGGCTGAACCTTGAAACATGTAATGTTTTTCTGTAACGAACAAACTTTAGCTTAGCCTGTCTCTTAAAGGCAATGAACTTCCATCTTGACTACAATAAATGGATATCAATATATATATATACCTATGAAAAGGCATGACAAAAACCACCATATTAAGTGGCCCCTATGTCAAGATCCCGCTCTTTTACAAGCTTTAAGGATGTGACGGGGAAGACCTAAGCAAGTTATCCATCCACAGACAGCTGTTTCGGGGTGTTGCCCCTCATCAGTGTGGAGTAGGATTCTGGCTAACCGGGAGCGATGCTTTGGTGACTACTCAAACAAAGCAATAGCTGATCTTAGGGAGACCAGCTACAAAAATACCGTGGAGCCTCACTTAAGAGTCTCAAACACAGCAATCCAAAGTGCAAAGCTCCCTGGGAAACATAAAATGCAAAAAGATTGTGGAGCCCCAGTTATGGGTCTACAACACAGTGAAAGCCAGATATCCATTAGGAGAGGACCTCCGACTGTAGAGGGCGGAGGTGCCATAGAGCCCAAGGGACTGCTTCCGCAGACGCTGACATGAGCCCCAACATCTTCATGAGAGTCCGGATTGGAACTCGCCGGGGAAGGGAACTTGCCGTGTTCTGAACCCGGAATCTTCTTTCTGGAGTCAACTGGAGCGACATCCCAGTGGAGTCGGTTATGAAGCCTAGATATCTTACTGAAGTCGACGGGCTCACGTTCGACTTCTACCAGCTGATGATCCAACCTAGGTGGAACAGAAAGGAGATTGTTACCTGAAGAAGTTGGGTTAGGACCGCTAGAGCAGAGGCTTTCCAAGCCAGTCGTCCAGATAAGGAATGATGGTCAGTCCTTAAAGCCTCAAAACCGCCACCACAGAACCACCACCTTGGTAAAAGTGTGAGGGGCAGAAGAAATGCCAAAGAGAAGGGCAACAGAAGATGCTTGACGACACCGGACACCTGGACTGTGATCCTGATATACTTCCTGGAACCAGGATGTATCGGGATGTGCAGATATGCATTCTTGAGGTCCAGGGTTGCCATCACGTCTCCAGGATTGACGACGTGAACTACTGACCTGATGGTTTCTACACGAAACTTCACCTTCCTTATAAATCGATTGAAATATCTCAGATCGATAATCATCCGGAGATCTCTTGAAGTCTTGGGAACCAGAAAAACTGGTGAATAGATCCCAAGTACCCGTTCTCCTGCCGGAACCTCCTCCAGAGCCTTTTTGCAAATGTAGTCCTGAATGTACGCCTCTAGGATCGCCTCCTTGGCAGCTTGTAGAAGGTTGATCTTGACAAACCTGTCCAGTGGAATAGAGGTGTTGTTGACTAAATAACCGTTGAAAATGATATTCAGGACCCAGGGATCCGAGATCTCTTGGATCCATTCTTCTCAGAAGTGGGAGAGATGACTCCCGACGGGTACATGAAGCTTATTGGCAGGAGTAACGGGAATTAAGCAAGAGCCTCAAAGAGGCCCGTAGTCAGGAGGTGGATTTTCCATCCTTGGCTCCTCCAAATGGAATATGGGCCGCCAATCTCAGGGCCATGCTATATATAGGCCCCTGACATTATTTGATAGTATTGTTACAGGGTGCCAAAGGCACACTTGGTCTCCCATGAGCCACAGACCTGCTGCTTAGCTTCAAGAGCAAGGATCTGTGTTCTGCCTCATATCCAGGACTTGCTTTGCTAGCGGAAAGCTTCCTCGCTAGCTTCAACTGGGGCTGTGCGGTATCGCACAAGAAGTCCGTAGCCAGGTTGATGGTCTTGAAAGCATCTGGTTCAAACCTCTGGTTCACATCAACTTGAATTGATCCAGGCGAGATCAGAGGAACGTAGAGACTTCAAAAAGCCGCTATGGCTGTGGGAAGCCGCAGCTGCCGTAACACCCCGTCTTAGTGTGCACTCTGCAAGGGGTCCTGCAGCTAGACCCATCGTCTGCAGGAACCAGAGTGCGCTTGGACAACTTGGCAATAGCCATGTCCACCTTGGGAATGGATCCCCACGAATCCACCAAGGGTTAAGCCATCGGGAACATGGATTTAAACTTCTTTGTTAAAACCGGACCTTTTCCAGGTTTTTTCCACTCTATATCATGACAGAGAGGAGGGTCTCATCCGCTTTGAAGACACGATGTGCCCGAGTAGCGGGAACGGAGGCTCCCCGAGTCAACATCATGGTCCCCGACCTGATGGACTTGAGCAACTTCTGTGTCTTTCCAGGGAGAAAACACAATATCAGCACCTCCTCCTTATCCGAGGAGGAAGAAACTAAGGAGACCAAGAAGGTCTCTACCGGGACAGAGGTCTCCCATCCTGGTCTTAGCCCAGCCTAAAGCTGCTTAGCTTCTGCGATCTTACGAGTGCAGGTATGATCAGCTTACAATAACCGTTGACTGCTGCAATGGTAGCAGGATAGATGCTTCCTCTTGGAATCCACTTTCCTGCTCTTCCGAATCCCGCGGAGGAGACATCACTGCGTGGAAAAAGGGACAAATGAAACATTTGTAAACCACCTATCTATGCAAGAAAGGAAGAAAAACAGACCGGAGGCAGCTGAGGAAAAAACACCACAAGTGGAACAACACCAATTTTAGGACTCTGGAAGCTAGCTGAAAAAGCATATGTAGCCAGAGACTGAACTGGAGCACACAGCCTCCCAAAATAGGGGAAGGGAGGGATAGCCAATCCACCCTTCCCCAGTAAATCCTCCACAGGAAGATGCATAAAAAAAAAAAAAAAAAATCGCATCTATGAAAAAATCGTGCCCGTGAAAAATCACGGCCGGATTACCCGGAGGTGACGCAAAAGGAGAGTCCCGCGTCACCTCCGGAAGATGGCAGCGCACAGGACCGGGAATCCTGGACCAAGGACGCCGCCAAAATACTCCCAGCCAGGCGTAACTGCGCGGGGCCGGCAGCAAACAAGCTGCCGGCCAAACTGACAAGGTACCTAGGAAAAAGGCAACGCCGTTACCCAAACGAAAAGAAGGCTCCCCGCACTTTCCATAAGAAAGGGGGGAACAAACCGCCTAGTCCACCTGTCCAGGAGGACAGAAAAAAACACAGTGGGCTGGGGGTTGACTTCCTCCTTTTAAGGAGATACTTAATTGTTAAATTGAGTTATTAGTCTTGGGCTCATTAAACATTCCGCCGGTCCTGCCAGTCCACGGGGGGTGGTTAACCCCATCTGTGCTGCTGGTAGGACGTAAGGGAACACTGATACCTCTAAAATGGAAACAGGAACTCCCTCCCTCTATCCCTGAATGGATGGAGAAGTCAGACCAGATCTTTAGGTTTGAGGAATTGGCCCACTGGGAAACATATACCCGGACTAAATTCCTGGGAGTGTGGCGACCCTGGATGGTCCACAGAAAGTTTTAAGATCAGCATAGAGACCTTCTCTTCCCCCCCCCCCCCCCGCCTCTTCCTGCTCCTTTTCCCCCCGAGCATTGGTTATTCTTATGTTGTTTCTTGTTCATGATGTCATGTACTAACTGAATCTTTATTGCCTATGTAACTGTGACAAAATCATATATCATTGTTCCCCCCCCCCCTTTTTTGCCTTCTGTCTTCCGCCACTATGAATATGCCTATGTCTAATAAAAAGAGATTTGGTTAAGAATATAACTACTATAATATTGCTCCTATGTACAGGAATATAACTACTATAATACTGCCTCCTATGTACAAGAATATAACTACTATAATACTACCTCCTATGTATGAGAATATAACTACTATAATACTGCTCCTATGTACAAGAATATGACTACTATAATACTGCTCCTATATACAAGAATATAACTACTATAATACTGCCTCCTATGTACAAGAATATAACTACTATAATACTGCTCCTATGTACAAGAATATGACTACTATAATACTGCTCCTATATACAAGAATATAACTGCTATAATACTGCTCCTATGTACAAGAATATAACTACTATAATACTGCTCCTATGCAAGAATATAACTACTATAATACTGCTCCTATGTACAAGAATATAACTACTATAATACTGTCTCCTATGTATAAGAATATAACTACTATAATACTATGTACACGAATACAGCACAATTATGATCACTATGATGCAGTTGGGACTGTTGTGGGTGTTATTACTGTGTGGGGGCACTCAGGGTTGTGTTGTGGCCACTACTATGAAAGTTCAGGGACATCAGAAAACATCTGTAAAAACATTTTTATTATTAAAAATAGTTTAAAAAAAACGCAGCAGATAATACTGGTAGCTATAAAGAGAAATGCATGACTTCCCATCTCTTCTAAGCACTGATCTAGTTTCTGGCAGCAGCGGTCCTTCGTACATACAACGTATTTGGCACAGGAGATAAAAGGTCTGCAGCGGTGAAGCAGGTCCTCCTTCACATTGTCCATTTACCTAACTGTTCTAGCTCATGATACATTCATTGTCGAGGCCTCGGGTAGGGCGCTGTCCTCCACTTGGGCATCAGCAGTGGCATCTGCTATGGGGGCGGCCTGCTCACTGGCAGGCATGAAAGACTGTTGAGTGTCAATACGGAACAGGGTCTGTAGTGGGACGTCGGGGGGTCGCGTCTCAGGATGAGGGAGCGTCTCAGCGTCTTCTGGGTTCTCCTCATACAGGCTGTCAGAACACCTGGAGGCAGAGCTGGTTGATCGTCTCAGCAGAGTCATCTGGCTCTCAGGGGCCATAGATGGAGCAGTGAGGGCGGCAGAAGAGGAGTGCGGAGAGGGCCCCACACCGGGGAGAAGGCGGCTGAGGAGAGGGAACGGACGGGTATAGGTCTCTTCATTCATCTCCTCAATGTCAGAGAGGGGATGGAACTGCATGTCCTCCTTAGCAAGACTGAGAAGAAGACAAATAGTCAAATATTAATTAAAAATCTCAAAATTACCATTGGTACCCCCTATCGCACCCACAGGGGTACAGGACGCCGAGCTATGAGGAGCTGTAGAGAAGCTTTAGTTGTCTCTATGACACGTAGGGAGCACAGTAGTCAAGGGTGAATATTTTAGGATCCCTTTACAAGGGCTGTCCCAAGGTTTAAAGGGGTTATCAAAGAGTAACACAGACCTCCTAGAGTGACTGCCCTTTGGTGGAGAGCATACTTACCTGGTTCTGGTGTCTAACGCTCCTGGGTCGGCTCTTCCTCCCCCTACCGGGCCAAGATCAACATCGGTCAACGCTGGGGGACATGTGACCACTGCAACCAAGCACAGGCTGCAGCAGCGACTCATGATAAGGAGCAGGTCACTGTTGAGGCCTGCGATTGGCTGCAGTGGTCACGTATCCCTCCCCACGGCAGGGAGGGGGAAGAGTCGGCCCAGGAACGTTAGACAGCAGGACCAGGTACTATAAGTAGGATCTTTACCGTGAGTAGGCCACTCTGGGAGGTCTCTGTTACTCTTGGAAAATCCCTTTAATGTCCTAATTCCTGTAAATAAGAATCTGATCAGTGAGGACCCAACCACTGGGACCACCACCACCCACAAGACCTTTGTCCCCTGGTATGAAAGGAGCAGCCGTCGAGCATGCACACTGACAGAGATAGCTGGGCTTGCTCGACCCCCAATGCGGGGAAGGGTGGCGGTCCCAGTAGCTGATCCCTCCCCCCCCAAAGAGTGAACTAATGCTGCAGCGGCGCCATTTTATTAAAATCACCATGTTACCCAGTTAAATCTGCAGCATACTGTGAAGACTTGCGACAAACAGCTCCGTATATCTCAGCTGGTGAAGGAACCATAACCCACTTGATACTTACGCCATGTCAAAGGTAGATCCTTGGAAGGAAGGCTGGTGCTTCTGGAATAAAGTAGCTGCAGTGTATGGAGGTCGGGGATCTGAGTCATTCCAGTAACGATCCTTCACCAGGAGGGGAACATCCCCGTACATCTCATCTACACCCAGCATAGACACCTAGCACATGGGCAGAGGGAAGAGTTATGGCCTAGGTTTACCACTGAACTCCCTTATAAGAAGAGAGTTCAGCGGTGAACTTTTTTTTTCAACCACTAGAGGGAGCTCACCACAGATGGATTTAGTATCGATGGGAGTTGTATAAATCCGTATGTGGTGAGCTCCCCCTAGTGGCAGCAAAAATGCAATAATATAGATATAGGGTAAGATCAATTAATGGGGAGGGGAATTTTGCAATTCGACTTCCCCTCTTGTAAAAAAATTATTTTCCCCTGTATTGGGGATACGGATTAAATCACTAATTGCATTAGTCCCCCTCCCCCAATCTAACGTGAAGCTGCGGATGTCCTGTCAGTAACCTTCATTACCTGGAAGTTCCTATCGATCAAGAAGTTGGTGTCGAAGTCATCATCGTCCTCCCCGAAAGGATTGATGAGCTGCTCTGCCACCTAAGAAGTATGGGGGAGGGGTGTGTAAACATACGCAATAACATATCACTGACCTTCCCCGCAGAACTAAAGACAAAATACACATTATAATAGAACATGTACCTTAAGCCAGCCGGAATAAAAGAAGAACTGCAGGAGGGTGAAGACTGGGACATAGAGATCAAGGTCATGGCCGCCGTAACCCTGGGAGGGGTCTAAGAACTGCCGTCCAATCAGACATGTCAGAAAGTAGCTGTACACCGCGATGGTCACCACCTAACACCAAGAGGAGAGATTTAAAGAAATGTCCAGGATTAGGAAACAAGCCTGCTTTTATCAGAAACAGCGCCACTCCTGAATGTGGGCAGTGTCTGGTACTGCAGCTCAGCTTAAATCACTTAATTGGCTGCAATGCCACATACAGCCACAGGGGGGCGTTTGTGGGAGAGAAAAAAAAACACGAATTTGTTCTGGCAAAAAAAAACATAGAAACCATCTACAATTTAACATTTTTATATTTTTTTTAAAAACATCAATGTGTATTATAGTATTATAGAGATATATTATATCCTTAGGTTCATTTAATAGTTTTAAAAAGCCAGTGTCCATGCTTGGAACCAGAAAGAGCTTACCTGAGTGTACACGAGTGGCACACTGATCCAGTCGTAGTGAAAGAGCATGCTGCATTGCCCACGGAAAGCGTTTAACTCCTGCAAGTACAGAAGATACAATAATGTCCTAATCCTATGGGGTACAGAAGTGGCCCAGTTTATAGCATACACAGATTTCATTCCAAGATGTGCTATACGCCTATCAGCCACAAGGGGTCACCCTAATGCCACCAGGAGACCGGAGCTGAAGGACTCCAGTAGCTTTTACTTTTCAGTTCTGTCTGTGTCTTTTTCTCTTTTGAGTTACAGGGAGTAACAAAGACAATGAAAGAGAAATTGCAAGAAATTCCAAAAGACCAGCGCCACCTGGCGTCCGGCAGAGGAGAACATCGCCACGTAGTATTTAGCACAACAGCGCCACCTAGTGTAGGGCGCGGGATTACGGCGCCACCTAGTGTAGGGCGCGGGATAACAGCGCCACCTAGTGTAGGGCGCGGGATAACAGCGCCACCTAGTGTAGGGCGCGGGATAACAGCGCCACCTAGTGTAGGGCGCGGGATAACAGCGCCACCTAGTGTAGCGCGCGGGATAACAGCGCCACCTAGTGTAGGGCGCGGGATAACAGCGCCACCTAGTGTAGGGCGCGGGATAACAGCGCCACCTAGTGTAGGGCTCAAGACATTACAGTAACAGACCCCCAACAAGCTCCCGCAGAGCATCACCCCATAATGGCGAACGCCTCACTCACCTCTATGAGCATTTTGTAGGAGTGGTCATCTCAGATTCCGCAGGATAACGGCGCCACCTAGTGTAGGGCGCAGCATTACGGCGCCACCTAGTGTAGGGCGCAGGATTACGGCGCCACCTAGTGTAGGGCGCAGGATTACGGCGCCACCTAGTGTAGGGCGCAGGATTACGGCGCCACCTAGTGTAGGGCGCAGGATTACGGCGCCACCTAGTGTAGGGCGCAGGATTACGGCGCCACCTAGTGTAGGGCGCAGGATTACGGCGCCACCTAGTGTAGGGCGCAAGACATTACAGTAACAGACCCCCAACAAGCTCCCGCAGAGCATCACCCCATAATGGCGGACGCCTCACTCACCTGTATGAGCATTTTGTAGGCGTGGTCATCTCGGATTCTGCCCTCACTCCGCGCCTGTGCTGCCAGACTGCAGAACCAGACGCACGGGACCCAGTACTTATTATAGGAGGAGCGCAGATTCTCAAACCTCTTCCTCTCATGACGAGTCATAAATCCTGCGGGGGAAAATTAGTTATTACCAGGCGCCCACAACCAGGCTCCTCCCCTTATATTGTGTAGGCTCCACCCGCTACTTAAAGGGCATATCTAGTCTTATGCAATGAAGCCTAATTATTGTGTGATCAAATGTTTTGCATAGGTTTCAAGAACCCTGCTTGCTGTCAGTGAAAGGGAACATTTTTCTATCCTGACATAATACTTCTCACAGTGTTCAGTCTACACCACAGTGCCACCTGCGGCAAATGAAAGACGAAGACAACCCTCACCTGCTTCCACCACGTGGTCTATAGTTGGGAACCTCTTGAAGGCAGCCGTGCTGACAGAGCGCAGGATGAGGAGACCGGACATGCTGCAGTAGCGCATCAGAGTCCTGCGGTACATTCTCCCTCGCTCGTCTGATCCGTGTACTGTGGCGGTGATGGCGCACATGACCCTGTCCGGGAATGGCATGGAGAGGTACTGACTCCACCAGCGGTTCACTACCAGCGTGACATAGAAACCTGAGGGACCACATAGGAAATATTACACACATAAGAGCGCCCCCTAGGTACATTTTTTCACAAAATGCTGTCAACGTCACAGAGATTGGAGGCACTATACGGTGAAATATACACGTGTACTGATCAAATACTGGATGATGGTCGGAAATTGTAGGCGGCGGGTTCTCTCACCTAGCACGAAGGACACGGGGATGAGATTGGCGTAGTTATTGCAGTAAAGCGAGACTTTCTCAAAACAGCGTCTCTGATCCTCATTGAGGAAGAACCTAAGAAAACAGAAAAAATTTAAAATATAAAAAATCTGAAACACAAGATCACCCCCCAGTCAGCGAATGACCCCCATGGCAGCCATCTTACCTGTACGTTATACTGAGGCCCGAGTACATGATGAAAAACGCCAGGAACTCCTTGTATAACAGCTTGTATATGCTGCCCCTCCACAGCAGCAGGAGCTTATAGAAGCCACCAAAGCGGGCGTTAGCCACACGAGCCGTGTACGTCACCGTCATGGCGCCAAGTGCAGCACGGAGACCTGCAAAATACCAAGACAGCAATCATGTGTGATACTGTCCGCAGAGCCTGGTGTATCTAAACCTACCATGTGTGGTACTGTCTGCAGAGCCTGGTGTATCTAAACCTACCATGTGCAATAATGTCTGCAGAGCCTGGTGTATCTAAACCTACCATGTGCAATACTGTCTGCAGAGCCTGGTGTATCTAAACCTACCATGTGCAATACTGTCTGCAGAGCCTGTTGTATCTAAACCTACCATGTGCGATACTGTATGCAGAGCCTGGTGTATCTAAACCTACCATGTGTGGTACTGTCTGCAGAGCCTGGTGTATCTAAACCTACCATGTGTGATACTGTCTGCAGAGCCTGGTGTATCTAAACCTACCATGTGAGATACTGTCTGCAGAGCCTGGTGTATCTAAACCTACCATGTGTGGTACTCTCTGTAGAGCCTGGTTTATCTAAACCTACCATGTGTGATACTGTCTGCAGAGCCTGGTGTATCTAAACCTACCATGTGTGATACTGTCTGCAGAGCCTGGTGTATCTAAGACCGCCATGTGTGATACTGTCTACAGAGCCTGGTGTATCTAAGACCGCCATGTGTGGTACTGTCTGCTGAGCTAGGTATCCAAGTCCATTATGTGTAATACTGACTGCAGAGCCTGGTGTATCTAAACCTAACATGTAATGCTGTCTGCAAAGCCTGGTGCATCTAAAGCCTATGACATGTGATACTGTCTGCTGAGCATGGTGTATCTAAGCCCGCCATGTGTGGTACTGTCTGTTGAGCAAGGTAACCAAGTCCATTAGGTATGATACTGTCTGCAAAGCCTGGTGTATCTAAATCTACCATGTGTGATACTGTCTGCAAAGCCTGGTGTATCTAAATCTACCATGTGTGATACTGTCTGCAAAGCCTGGTGTATCTAAACCTACCATGTGTGATACTGTCTCCTGAGCCTGGTATATTCAAACCTATCCTGTGTGATACAGTCTGCAGAGCTTGGTGTATCTAAGCCCACTGTGTGTGGTACTGCCTTCTGAGCCAGGTATCTAAGTCCATTATGTGTGCTACTGTCTGCAGAGCCTGGTGTATCTAAGCTTATGACATATGATACAGTCTGCTGAACGAGGTATCTAATCCTATTATGGCTCACTTTATCTGCCGAGCCGTGTATCTAAAGCCTGTATTACACCAACTGATTTTTCAGCAGATGATCGCTAACGAGTGTTCGTAGTAACCCTCGGTAGCGATCATCTGGCAGTGTAATACTGCCGCCGATTACCCGATGAAAGGGTAATCCAAATCTTTTGACGTATTAAAAGAATTATCGTTTGCAGGCGGCAGATTGTGGTTTATAATAAGGATCCGCCGCCGGCAAACCTCTATATGGCATGGGGACGGGTAACGGCATAACGATCGCTCCTCCCTATACTGTGGAGGAGATCGCTGCATGTAATAGCCGCAGTCTCCTCCACTACAAGCAGGCGGGAGAGAACGCTTCCCTCCTGACAATCGTCTGCCACATCGAGCTGTGTAATACTGCCTTAAAGGGGTTTTCTCATCGTAGACAATGGGGGCATAGCGCTAGGATATGCCCCCATTGTCTTATAGATGTGGGTCCCACCGCAAGGCGGTGGCTGGAGGACTCCGGTCCGGCCACCACCAAGCCAGGTCCCCATAGAAGAGAATGGGAGCGTACTGCGCATGCGCGGCCCCGCTCCCATTCATTTCTATAGGCCAACGGAAAAAGCCGACTCAGCTATTTTCGCCGGCCCCATAGAAAATGAATGGAGGGCAGTTGCGCATGTGCAGTGCGCCCTCCTTCACTTGCGGGGTTCTGTTCTCTATATAGGTGCGGGTCCCAGCGGCGGGGGCATATCAGGCATTTACTAGAATGGGGCGTAGCTGCAATACCAGATTCAACCTATTGTCAAGGGTGGCGCTGTTTCTGGAAGGAAGCAGCCACGTTATCCTAATCTCATTGCACACATACAGGTGACGACTTCTGGTTAATTGATACTTCCTGTATTAATGGTGTGTGAGCGGCCGGACCCCCACCTTAGATTTCTTATGTTTGGAGACATTCTTGAGAACAATGGAGTAGATAAAATCCTATTGACTCTCAGCTTTAAGGACAACACGAGTAAGGTGCCAGAGTGGCGGGAAAACAGCGGCGCTTCCTATAAAACCGAGTGGTTAATGAGGGTTGTTATCTAATGTTTAAGGGGGTCCTCCAACCCTCCCCCTGATGGCAAAAAGACAGATTGGGCATGATAGATTTCAACATGCCCAATTCTTTGCTCCCCGGGGCAAGAGAAGCCGCTGTCGGGGGGGTTTATTCACACACGGCATCCAACAGGAGGGGGTCGTTAGGGCTGCAAGCAGATGGGTCGGGGGTTTTGTCCAGAAGTCACTGAGTAAACGACCGTCCTCACTGCTGATAAGACACCCGGACCTATAGGCAGAAAAACCATCGCAATGTACAGAACCAGGGGCGAAACCTCATCCACTCTCAGCGGTAGGTTTACTACATGGCGGGTTTTAAATCCTCAGCAGGTCAATCTGTGCAGTGGATTCCTTTTAGTTTGGAATACGGTGAGTAAAACCGCAAATCCACGACAAATGCGCCACGGATTAGTTGGAAGTTTCGCTGCAGAAAATCTACCTTGTGTGACCGTACCCTAAAGCTCTGTAGATCTACAACCGACACGCATGGTGGGGCGTCAGAAGAGTACAGACCTGTATGCAGAGCCGCACGGCGCTCGAATCAAGGATTCATACAGTGCTCGACCCGTATCGCAGACAGCAAGGAGGTGTTTGTTTTGCTTTTCTGTGGCGCTCTGGGGGCATTGTTGGCACATGGGGGACACTATGGGAGCATCTACTGGGGGCATTGTTGGCATATGGTGTACACTATGGGGGCATCTACTGGCACATCCTTGGGGACACTATGGCGGGCATCTACTGGCACATCCTTGGGGACACTATGGGGGGCATCTACTGGCACATCCTTGGGGACACTATGGCAGGCATCTATTGGCACATCCTTGGGGACACTATGGAGGGCATCTACTGGGGACATTGCTGGCACATGGCGGACACTATGGGGGAATCTTATACTGGCACATTATGGGGGCACTATGGGGAAGAGGAAAGGAGCACTATGTGAGCATTTACTAGGGACATTATATAGGGGTATTTTATACTTGCACACATTATGGGGACACTATGGAGACTTTAGCTCAACTGGGGGCACTGAGGGAGTTTTTTTGCACTGGCACACAGAACGGGAGCACTCTTGAATTAGGGCACATTATTGTTATTATTGAAGGTGGCAGGTGAGTTGTTAAGAAGGTAGGAGGAGAATGGAAAAGTAGGAACCTAAGATGTCTTTTGTCAAACTGCATTCATTGGAAGCAGTCAGGAGCGGTATGGAGTGGGCTCGGAATGCTTGTTGGTACCCATAGGTGTACGCACGGGGTGTGCTGGGTGTGCCTTGGCACACCCTAATAGGTTTGTCACCTCCGTAAGCCCCAACCCCCCCGCTGATTCCCCTGTCATGGGATTCAGCCGGTTCCCCAGATCCGGTTGTTAAAATTACAGTCGGATCGGAGAACCGTGGCTGAATCTCGATCCGGTGCGGCGGGAGATAAGCGCTTGAATCATGGAAGCGCTCATCTCCCTACATTCATCTGTATCACCGTCTTCAGGGCGGCGATGCAGATAAACTGCAGCAGGGGAGAGGCGTCTCCCTTCCCTGTTCCTCTGATAGGCTGCCGACACAAGGCCCACAGCCTATCAGAGGCCGGTGCACGTCATCGCGCCGCCTGAGCCGTACGGCGCGGGACACAGGCGGGAAGAGGCCTGCATCGCATCGCTGACACGCGAGAGATGGGTGAAAAATCATCATGGCGGTCTGGTCTCAAAGGAGAAGATGAGGAAAGAGAAGGTCTGCATCAGAGGAGCAGTCATTGATGTAAGAGGTATGTGGGGCGGTATTCTGGAAAGCACAGAGTCTTTAGTGCTAGGTACAAATATGTATAAAATGTATATGATATAGGTAAATCTATAAGTGTAGCCAAGGGGTCATTTATTTACTGGATGATTATGTGAGTGTAGTGTCTATATCCTCTATGTAAGCATACCCCCCCCAACCATCCCAGATCTGACATAACTATGTACTGTGTGGAGACTAAGCAGGGTCGGACATGTACAGCTTTTGGCAGGAGTTAGAGGTGTAAAAAACCGCGACATGATAGTTTAGCTCCTTAGGCTTTTTAAAACTTTTGTGGTGTGTGTGTGTAGTGTATACATGGTGTATTTATGGGTATGTGTGTTGCATATATACGGTGTATGTATATGTAAACGTGTGTATTTGCAATTGAGTAGGGAACCTGTTGGTAAAAATTTGAATCCCACCCCTGGGCGGGCGGCGACTAGTACTCACATAGGGGGGTGGACCCAGGGGAGGCAGAGAGCCGTGCGTGCTGTGCAGGCGCAGATTGAGTAGTTGACGTCACGCTGCGTGCCCCGTGATATGTTGGAAGGGAACTAGGAACATGGTGCCCACTGCCCAGCTTCTCCGGCCCAGGACCCACCCATGCAATTATATAATGCATATAAAAAGGGAGTATGTAATGTACCCTGTCCCACAGTGCTACTACTACTACCCCTCCTCAGTATAATGTACTCTGTCCCACAGTGCTACTACTACTACCCCTCCTCAGTATAATGTACCCTGTCCCACAGTGCTACTACTACTACCCCTCCTCAGTATAATGTACCCTGTCCCACAGTGCTACTACTACTACCCCTCCTCAGTATAATGTACCCTGTCCCACAGTGCTACTACTACCCCTCCTCAGTATAATGTACCCTGTCCCACAGTGCTACTACTACCCCTCCTCAGTATAATGTACCCTGTCCCACAGTGCTACCCTCCTCAGTATAATGTACCCTGTCCCACAGTGCTACTACTACCCCTCCTCAGTATAATGTACCCTGTCCCACAGTGCTACTACTACTACCCCTCCTCAGTAAAATGTACCTTGTCCCACAGTGCTACTACTACCCCTCCTCAGTATAATGTACCCTGTCCCACAGTGCTACTACTACCCTCCTCAGTATAATGTACCCTGTCCCACAGTGCTACCCTCCTCAGTATAATGTACCCTGTCCCACAGTGCTACTACTACCCTCCTCAGTATAATGTACCCTGTCCCACAGTGCTACTACTACCCTCCTCAGTATAATGTACCCTGTCCCACAGTGCTACTACTACCCCTCCTCAGTATAATGTACCCTGTCCCACAGTGCTACTACTACTACCCCCTCCTCAGTATAATGTACCCTGTCCCACAGTGCTACTACTACTACCCCCCCTCAGTATAATGTACCCTGTCCCACAGTGCTACTACTACTACCCCTCCTCAGTATAATGTACCCTGTCCCACAGTGCTACTACTACTACCCCTCCTCAGTAAAATGTACCCTGTCCCACAGTGCTACTACTACCCCTCCTCAGTATAATGTACCCTGTCCCACAGTGCTACTACTACCCCTCCTCAGTATAATGTACCCTGTCCCACAGTGCTACTACTACTACCCCTCCTCAGTATAATGTACCCTGTCCCACAGTGCTACTACTACTACCCCTCCTCAGTAAAATGTACCCTGTCCCACAGTGCTACTACTACCCTCCTCAGTATAATGTACCCTGTCCCACAGTGCTACTACTACCCTCCTCAGTATAATGTACCCTGTCCCACAGTGCTACTACTACTACCCCTCCTCAGTAAAATGTACCCTGTCCCACAGTGCTACTACTACCCCTCCTCAGTATAATGTACCCTGTCCCACAGTGCTACTACTACCCCTCCTCAGTATAATGTACCCTGTCCCACAGTGCTACTACTACCCCTCCTCAGTATAATGTACCCTGTCCCACAGTGCTACTACTACTACCCCTCCTCAGTAAAATGTACCCTGTCCCACAGTGCTACTACTACTACCTCCTCAGTATAATGTACCCTGTCCCACAGTGCTACTACTACCCCTCCTCAGTATAATGTACCCTGTCCCACAGTTCTACTACTACCCTCCTCAGTATAATGTACCCTGTCCCACAGTGCTACTACTACCCCTCCTCAGTATAATGTACCCTGTCCCACAGTGCTACTACTACCCTCCTCAGTATAATGTACCCTGTCCCACAGTGCTACTACTACCCCTCCTCAGTATAATGTACCCTGTCCCACAGTGCTACTACTACCCCTCCTCAGTATAATGTACCCTGTCCCACAGTGCTGCTACTACTACCCCTCCTCAGTATAATGTACCCTGTCCCACAGTGCTACTACTACCCCTCCTCAGTATAATGTACCCTGTCCCACAGTGCTACTACTACCCCTCCTCAGTATAATATACCCTGTCCCACAGTGCTACTACTATCCCTCCTCAGTATAATGTACCCTGTCTCACAGTGCTACTACTACCCCTCCTCAGTATAATGTACCCTGTCCCACAGTGCTACTACTACCCCTCCTCAGTATAATGTACCCTGTCCCACAGTGCTACTACTACCCCTCCTCAGTATAATGTACCCTGTCCCACAGTGCTACTACTACTCCCTCCTCAGTATAATGTACCCTGTCCCACAGTGCTACTACTACCCCTCCTCAGTATAATGTACCCTGTCCCACAGTGCTACTACTACCCTCCTCAGTATAATGTACCCTGTCCCACAGTGCTACTACTACCCCTCCTCAGTATAATGTACCCTGTCCCACAGTGCTACTACTACCCCTCCTCAGTATAATGTACCCTGTCCCACAGTGCTACTACTACCCTCCTCAGTATAATGTACCCTGTCCCACAGTGCTACTACTACCCCTCCTCAGTATAATGTACCCTGTCCCACAGTGCTACTACTACCCTCCTCAGTATAATGTACCCTGTCCCACAGTGCTACTACTACCCCTCCTCAGTATAATGTACCCTGTCCCACAGTGCTACTACTACCCCTCCTCAGTATAATGTACCCTGTCCCACAGTGCTACTACTACCCCTCCTCAGTATAATGTACCCTGTCCCACAGTGCTACTACTACCCTCCTCAGTATAATGTACCCTGTCCCACAGTGCTACTACTACCCCTCCTCAGTATAATGTACCCTGTCCCACAGTGCTACTACTACCCCTCCTCAGTATAATGTACCCTGTCCCACAGTGCTACTACTACCCCTCCTCAGTATAATGTACCCTGTCCCACAGTGCTACTACTACCCTCCTCAGTATAATGTACCCTGTCCCACAGTGCTACTACTACCCCTCCTCAGTATAATGTACCCTGTCCCACAGTGCTACCCTCCTCAGTATAATGTACCCTGTCCCACAGTGCTACTACTACCCCTCCTCAGTATAATGTATCCTGTCCCACAGTGCTACTACTACCCCTCCTCAGTATAATGTACCCTGTCCCACAGTGCTACTACTACCCCTCCTCAGTATAATGTACCCTGTCCCACAGTGCTACTACTACCCCTCCTCAGTATAATGTACCCTGTCCCACAGTGCTACTACTACCCCTCCTCAGTATAATGTACCCTGTCCCACAGTGCTACCCTCCTCAGTTGTCCCCTGTATTACCCTGATACCCCTCAGTTATATATTATAACTGAGGGCTATCAGGGTAAATTATACAGGGGGTAATATAACTAGGGGTATCAGGGTACATGAGGGGTAATATAACTGAGGGGGGCTATCATTGCTAAATGTTTTTTTAATTAAAAAAAAAAGTTTTAATACGGTTTTTAAATGTTTGTTTATATTGATAATTATTTGTGCTCTAGGGTGCACACCTTAATGCAATAGGCTGCGCGCTCCTATGTTGGTACCTGCATTCCCTGGATTTAATGGAGGTCATTTTGGCACCAAAAATGGTAAAAGGCAGAGTGGGCCCAGCATGCATGTGGAACCTGCACTCCCGTCATAGGATCTCAATACCGCAAGAAAACGCTTCACTTTTGTCCCCATTCATTGTCAATAGGCCTGCCAAAACTGAACTGAACGAAATGGAGTGCACCAAAATGCATTTCGTTCCGTTTGGTTGCACGCCCATCGCGGACAGAATAACGCTGCAAGCAGCGTATTTTCTGTCCGTGATGTGGAGCAAGACGGATCCGTTTTCTCTGACACAATAGAAAACGGATCCGTCCCATCATGTCTATAGAAGACATAATACATCCGGATCCATTAATGACGGATGCAGGCGGTCGTATTATTGTAACAGAAGCGTTTTTGCAGATCCATGACGGATCCGCAAAAAAACCGCTAATGTGAAAGTAGCCTTACAGAGATCGCCCTGACGTGCGGCAGACGGGGCCCAAATAATTTTTTACAAAACGTATTTGCCAAGAATCTCAAATTTACTAAATAAGCATAGCATTAGCACCAGAATATTTTCACTATGGCATTATTGTATGTTATTTGGTTCGCAGAGTGCTGCAGCATTGTATTTTTTTCTTTGTGCTTCTAGCCATAGCAGCACGCGCCTGCGCATTGGGATGTGCTGACTGACCCCCTTTTTCTTTGCTCAAATAAGACAGCCGCACGGCGCTCAACTAAGACAGCCGCACGGCGCTCAACTAAGACAGCCGCACGGCGCTCAACTAAGACAGCCGCACGGCGCTCAACTAAAACAGACGCACGGAACGGTGCTCCAATAAAAACTGCAGTGCAGCGCTCCAATAATAATACTGTACAGATCTCAAATACCGCCGCACTGTGACCATATTCCACTCCATACAGTGCTCTCTAACCCTGGGTTCAGACCTGAGCGTTCTAAAAACGCGCGTTTTACGCGCGTTTTTGCAAATAGGAAACGCGCGTAAAACGCGCGTTCTTGTGATTGACTACTGTGGTGTCAATCACAAAACGCGCGTCAAACGCCCCAAAAGAAGCTCAAGTACTTGTTTATGCGTTGGGCGTTTTACAGCGCGTTCAAATGCGCTGTAAAACGCTCAAGTGTGAACCACTCCCATAGGGATGCATTGGTTTTAATCTGTTGAGCGTTTTACAGCGCGTTTGAACGCGCTGTAAAACGCTCAGGTGTGAACCCAGGGTAATACCATGGTCATCTCTGTTGCCTCTTTAGCAGGAGCAGCTTATGCGTCCTTTGGTGACCGCAGAGGTCACATGCCCCTAAGCCCAGTCCTAGAAGAGACAAAGGACAACCCCACTCACACCAGGTCAGCGACACTACACTCAGGATGTGTGGGTACTGAACTGCTGATCCCAAGAAAGTCACTGCATATGGTGGAATATTAACTATTGGGTGGCAAAACGCTGCATCAGAGCCCAAGTGCGTCAACCCAGATGTAGCAGAGCTGAATTTGTCATAAGTCTACCTGCAGCCCTGTGTAAGATCACACATATAAAAACTAGCTCTGCTATATCTGGTCACAAACAGAGCCACGTTCACCCCCCAGTGTAATAATGGTACAATATAACACTCACCAGTGCAGGTGACCACCGCCTTCCCCTCTCTCTCCCAAATCAGTGCACAGAAGGAAAATGTTCTCCTAACTAACCCAGCCTGCCCCATAAAGCTCACCCTCCCCACCCAGACACCTCTGCTCTCCTCCCACTCACCCCGGCATGTAATTGTCCAGGTGTTGGGGGAGGGGGGCATGCAGAGTGGGCTACAATGGGACCCCCACCGCTGGACCCTTTACTGTAGTAGTACAGGTCCTCTGCTGTCCCCGTGACCATCTGGATCCACTCCATTCCCGTTCACATAGTCAGGTTCTGGTAAAACTATAACTCCCAATATTCACACAGGACTAAGGTAAGAAAATAGCCTGAGATCCCATAGATCTTCTGCTCCCAATCTGAACCAACCTGCACCTGCTGCTCCCAAAAAATGTCTACTCCACCTGCGCAATATAAATTATTATTATTTTTTTTAAATCTGTCCTCCATGACTGCTCCCATGAGGGCACCCAGCTTTCCCAGGCCCCTGAAAACCACAATGATTCCATTATGGTCAGAAATGTTGTATAGATCCCTCTCGAGTCACCAAACATCTCCGACCCGTCGAGACATGGACTCCACAAGCCTCTGAAGATCTGCGAGGTCCTGTCAGCGAGGTAGTGGCACCACTGCTACCAGCAGAAATCTCCTGGGCCCTGAGCAAAATCTGTTTTAGGGCCCCCCTCATGTACGGCTAGCCTGGGGATCCATTATTATCCGCATACGGTATAAAGCGGCCTGGAAGTAAGAAGATGGAGATCGTCAGTCAGAGAACGGAACCGTAAACGTCTGACTGGGTTCATCACCCAGTAGGACTGGTTTTACTGGATTTTTATACAAGTATCTGGTGTATGATTGCATCTAAGTCTGTCGTGCAATACTGTAACACCCCAGATGGTGTTACCACTTCTGCACCCTGCTACTGTCTTTATTGGTCTAACCTCGTGTCATCTTATGCATGTATTCCAGGCCCTCCACACTGTGCATTTCTAATGTAATGTAACTGTTCATGTAATGTGCCTGGTTCACCAGCAGGTGGCAGCAAATACAGCAGAGCTGTACTTAGGTAAAATGGAACTTTCCATTCCATTTTAACCCACCTCTGGAGAGAAGTGGGCATGGCAAGAAGGGTGGGGACCAGTTAGTTCCAGTCTTGCTTACCCCCAGCTAGGGGAAGGGTGTGCAGGGGCATGTCTCTGCTGGACGTGCCCACGCCAGCCACAGCACCCTAAGCTCCGCTGGCCATGGAGGCCAAAGCTTGAAGCCTCAGGAGATAGATGGAAAGTTCCCTGGCCTAATCTAGAGTCAGACTACAGAGAAGAAGTGCAACATGCAGAAGAAGCTGAGCTATACAGCCAACCTGTCAGTACAGCAGAGTCAGAGAGAAACAGATGTAGCAGAGTGGAGTTTGCCTGCCAGTTTTAATGCTAAAGCCTGCTGGAACCAAGACAAAGTCTGTAAACGGGTTTGGAGAAACGTTTATTCAAGTAAAGCTACCATTGAACTTCATCTCAAGGTCTGGGCTCGTTATTCTTTTATTCCTCAATTATTCCCCCTATTTATTCCTTCGGAGCCAAAGCCTGGGGTCCAGCGGTATCCAGGTAGGAGCACCGTGACACACATAAAGAGACATTTTAGGCCGCACTACACCACTCGGCATTCCTACACCTGGGACGCGCAACATATAGAGAGAGGGCCCTAGGGGGAGGCCGCCCGTTGCAATACTGCCTGCTGAGCCACTGTATCTAAGCCTATCCCTTATGATACTGTCTGCAGAACCACTGTATCTAAGCCTATCCTGTGTGATACTGTCTGCTGAGCCACTGTATCTAAGCATATCCTGTGTGATACTGTCTGCTGAGCCACAGTATCGAAGCCTATCCTGTGTGATACTGTCTGCTGAGTAACTGTATCTAAGCCTATCCTGTGTGATACTGTCTATACGTCTAAGGATGCAGATCACTTGAAGGTATTATCTGTACAGACCATGAACAAGTAGTGAATGCTGGGAGATTACGGATCTGAAGAATACAGAATTGTGAATGCAGCTCTGGAGTATAGTGATGCCTCCACACGGGTGTTGTCCGGTCAGTGTGAAGGCTGCGTCTCCTGGACTCACTGCGGCTCGGCTGACCGAAACTCCGAGAGGTAATGAGTTTCATTCTAACAATATTAGTAAAGATCTATATGTCACTCAGGGTCTATGGAAAGTTGGGTGACCTCAATGTCATGGCTGCCATCCAGCTTCCACAATGTAAAAGACCAGTGTATTACCGCCATATTCATGTTCAGGCGAGTTTGGCGCAGGCTACAGGATGGTGCACCAGTAATGTCTTTACAGGTAATGGAGAATATTTATCAGGGGTGGAAAAATGGGGTAGTTGCCTAGCAACCAGCCAGACTGTGTGATCATTTTGTAAGGGTCCGGAATCTGGTTGCTATGATCAACTGCTCCTTAGCAATAGATAAATGTCTGCCAGTGTGAGCAGCCGTCTGTATCCACATCACATCCAGTAGACAGGACGATGAATACAGTGACGGGGGCCATGATTCCCTCATTACACTGATCAGTCTGGTTTCTGGTTATCTGCATAGAATAGGAGACACAGGACAGAGGATCAGTGACCGTCAGTGTGAGATGGGGGGTATCACTGACACTGCTACATCATACAAGTGAGCAGACACAGAGGTAGATTTCTATATACACTACTCACAAAATGTTGGGGATATTTGGCTTGAATTGCCCAATAAATTTGCTGGTTCAATTAGAATTGGTATTTAGACAGTCCTCCTCATCATGCTGCTCACATTTTGACATCATGAGACCAAGACGACAGCTAACAATTGATCAACAGTACCTCGCCATTGCTAGGCTTTAAGCAAGATGTTCTCAGGTGAAAGTGGTCACTAAGTTTAGAGTGTCACAGAGAGTCATCAGCAGGTTGTATCAGAGATACAGAGACTGGAAGAGTCACAGAAAGGCATAGAAGTGGACGTGCTTTGGCAGTGGTGTGCTGGGGGGGGCGGTCCGCCCCGGGTACCGGCTCTCAGGAGGGGTGCCAGAAGCGATGAGCGCTTCCATCGATACAGATGGAAGCGCTCACTGCTGAAGCGCAGGGAGCTGATGTCCTGTCACTCACCGCGCTCCTTCCCTCCTTCATGCCCACGGCGCACAGAATGGTGAAACAGGAAGACTCCACCATTCAGCCCGCAGGCACAGATTGCGCTGCCAGCATGTGTGGGCGGAGCCTGCAGCCCAGAAATCTGCATAAGCTCCACCCACACTGTGCTGCAGAGCGATCTGTGCCTGCAGGGAAGAGAGGACTGTGAGCTTCAGGAACGGGACAAGGCGAGTAGTTACTGTGTTTTGTTTTGTTTTTTGTTGTTTTTTTTAATACAGAGGGGGCACAGAGGACTTTATCGCTATGGAGGGGGTACAGAGGACTTTATTAGGCTTCATGCACACAAACGTTTATTTTATCTGTTTACGGGCCGTTTTTTGCGTTCTGTATACCCGTTCTGTATTTTTGCGTTCTGTATACCCATTATTTCAATGGGTCCGCAAAAAAAAACTGAATGTTCTCCGTATGCATTCTGTTTCCATTCCGTTCAAACATAGAACATGTCCTCGTATTGTCCGCATAACGGACAAGGATAGGACTGTTCTATCAGAGGCCAGCTGTTCTGTTCCGCAAAAAACGGAACGCACACGGACGACATCCGTAATTTTTGCGGATCCGTTTTTTTGCGGACCGAAAAATACTGAAAAAGCCATATGGTTGTGTGCATGAGGCCTTACTATGGAGGGGGCACAGAGGGCTTTATTACTATGGAGGGGGCACAGAGGACTTTATTACTATGGAGGGGGCACAGAGGGCATTATTACTATGGAGGGGGCACAGAGGGTTTTATTACTATAGAGGGGGCACAGAGGGCATTTCTACTATGGAAGGGGCACAGAGGGCATTACTACTCTGGAGGGGGCACAGAGGGCATTACTAATGTGAAGGGGGCACAATGGGCATTTCTACTATAGAGGGGGCACAGAGCCAGAGGCAATAGTGGGGGCACAGAGGGCATTACTGTAAAAGGGGCACAGTGGGCATTATTACTGTCAAGGGGGCACAAAGGAAATTTCTACTATAGAGGGGGCACAGAGGGCATTACTAGCACGGTGGGCATTACTACTATGAAGGGGGTACAATGGACGTTATTACTGTGAAGGGGACACAATGGGGATTATTACTATGAAGGAGTACAATGGGCATTATTACTGTGAAGGGGGCACAGGGGTCATTATTACTATAAAGGGGGCACAATGGGGATTATTACTATGAAGGGGGGACAATGGGGATAATTACTGTGAAGGGGGCACAGAGAGGGCATAACTACTGTGAGAGGGCACAATGTGGGCATAACTACTGTGAGAGGGCACAATGTGGATATAACTACTGTCTATGAAGGTTGTACAATGAGGGCAATACTACTGTGAGGGGGTACAATTTTTTTTTTAAGTATTGGGGGGAAAGGGGGGGGGGGGGCAAGAGAAAGGACCCACCCCGCGTGCCAAACACTCTAGTCACGCCACTGTGCTTAGGCCACATCCCACACTGATGACCGCTTAATTGTGAACAATGCCCCGCAGAACCGGATGTTGAATGCCACACAACTTCAGGCACATTTACGGGAGGTAAGAGGCACCCAAATGTCACGTCCATTCGAAACCATCTACATCAGCATGGTCTGCCTGCTAGACGACCTGCACGGATACCGGACCACACCACCAGGCACCAGGTGTCATCGTCTTGCATGGGTCGGGGAGCATCTACACTGGACGAGGGACCAGTGGGTCTCAGTTCTGTTCACTGATGAAAGTCTTCATGCTGAGTAGAAATGATGGCCGCCAACGATGTCGGAGACGTCAAGGATAGCGCTCTGCATTAGTCACTGTTGTCACCAGACAAGCCTGTGGTGGTGTTACAGTGTGGGCAGGTGTATCCAGTCAATACAGAACTGCCCTACACTTTGTGAATGGTCCAGTGACAGGCTCATACTACTAGAAGAACACCATTAATCCAGTCATTGTGCCTCTGCAGGAACATCACAGGCCTAATTTCATCTTCATGGAGGACAATGCTCCAGCTCAGCGAGCTCACATCATTAGGGAACGGCTGCTGGAGAGTGGAGACGGGGGACCTCACATGAAGTGGCCTAAAATTTCTCTAGACCTGAATCCCATTGAAAACCTATGGGATCAGTGTGTATGGGAGTCGTTGTGTAGAGACTCGTAACTCTGTACCCCAGAATCTCTAAGACCTGAGGGCTGCCCTTCAGGAAGAGTGGGAGGCCGTGCCTCAGCGGACAATAAGGCGACTTGTGAACAGCAGGAGATGTCGTTGGCAAGCTCTAATTGATGCTCAAGGCCACAGGACAAGTCTAGGGGGGTTTATTAAGACCGGCGTTTTAGACGATGGATTTAGATGGTGGATCCGGCGAAGTTATGTAGAGACGCCGGACTCTCCATAACTTGAGTGTAGCACAGCTTCCTTGATGTCTTACATTTAGACCATTTTCTACGTCTAAAACAGGCGTAAAACAGGACCTACCATCCCGACCCTTTTGTAGACCTGGGATGAGTGCACCAGAAATACGCCTAATTTAGGTGTTTAATAAATAACCCCCTAGGTGTAAAGGACATATACAAGGATGTTTATTTCAACCAAGCACCCACTACTACCCCCATCGGTCATTACTTGTGATGTGTGAGGTGACTCTACCCCACATCTCACTTCCATACAAAAGGATTTCTTTTACAGGCAAACAAAAAACAACTGGAGAGAAGAATGAGCGATGACATCACTGCACCAATGGGAGTGGAGAAGGTAAGTAGTAAGTAAGTAGACCGGTCCGGAATGGTGATTGGGAATAGGAAGTACGTCACAGTGAGGCTTCTTGGATTCTTAGGGCCCATGCCATGCACTGGGGACCACAAATTGCATTCACTAGAATGAACATGTTCTATTTCTTTGCGGAGCGGAGGCATGGACCGAAATGCCACAGAAGCACTCCATATCTTCCGGGTTGCTGACCCATTCAAATGATTGCAGGCCACAATACGGGCACAGCCGGCACACGTTCATGTGCATGAGCCCTTTATCTGAATGTAGTGCTGCCAAAAGAACTAATGTATCCAAGCCAGTTATAAGTGATACTGTCAACAGAACTGATGTATCTAATAGTGTAACACCAGTTCGGCTGGAGCATCGCTATGCTCGGCACATGGCGGTATTCGGCCGAATACCACGTGTGCTCGAGCGCAATGCTTGAGTCTCCTTCCCGCACGTTTCTTGGCTGCTACGCAGCCAATAAAGGTGCAGGTAAGTACTTACCTCCCTGTAATGCCGTAGCCAATGTTGGTTACTGGCATTACAGTGATTTGCTGGCCAGATCGCGTCATTGGGTGCTATATAGCACCCGATGACGAGTGTTCGGCTCAGTCTTTAGTCAGGGACAGCTGTGCTGATGAAGGGACAGACAGTGTAGGGAGTGATATTGGACTATTTTTTATTAGAAAAACTTTTCAGAGACCCAAAAGTCCTTTTAAGGACTATTGTGTGTGGCAGCAGCAATATATATATTTTTTAGCGCATCCTGAGCTAAATAGCGTCTAATAGGCTGCTGCGGACAGTTAAATTATCTGCGCCACATCTCCTGTGTGACATCCAGTGTACTCTTTCCGTAGACGGTGTCTGCTGCGGACAGTGACATTACCAGTGCGACATCTGCAGTGTAACTTGTGCGCTGAAAAAATGTATCTGTGACATACAGTGTACTTTTTCCATAGACGCTACGGACAATGACATTACCAGTGGTACCTCTCCTATATAACGTTTCCTCCTCCCAAATACCTGTGGCATTCCCTATAATTTTTTATTATCCGCTGGTGACAGCATTGACATTATCTGCGGGATATCTCCTGTGTGACGTTTCCACATCCCAAATACCTTTTCAAATTTTTTTGCGCATACACTTCCAAATCCTACGCTACTGTACGTGTGACATACTTTCAAGCATATATAACATTTAATATGAAGAAGGCGAACAGTAAAGGACGGGGAAGTGGCCGTGATGCTGATGACGCAGAGGCCTATGTCCCAGTTTGCAGGGCGGCGCAGGACACCACTCTTGAAGTCAGACCAGTGCGACGAGGTCGTCGGTTGGATTGCAGCAGATAATGCTTCCAGTCGGTTAAGCACCAACCTGTCTTACACCAAGTCCAGTCTCAGTAGCCTTCACATAAAATGTTTTACAGGGTCAGCTCACCTGCAGGCCCTCACCTACAATCTTTTACAGGGTCAGCTCACCTGCAGGCCCTCGCATATAATGTTTTACAGGGTCAGCTCACCTGCAGCCCCTCGCATATAATGTTTTACAGGGTCAGCTTACCTGCAGGCCTTCACCTACAACCTGTTACAGGGTCAGCTCACCTGTAGGCCCTCGCATATAATGTTTTACAGGGTCAGCTCACCTGCAGCCCCTCGCATATAATGTTTTACAGGGTCAGCTTACCTGCAGGCCCTCACCTACAATCTTTTACAGGGTCAGCTCACCTGTAGGCCCTCACATATAATGTTTTACAGGGTCAGCTCACCTGCAGGCCTTCATCTACAACCTTTTAGAGGGTCAGCTCACCAGCAGGCCCTCACCTACAATCTTTTACAGGGTCAGTTCACCTGCAGGGCCTCACATATGTTTTACAGGGTCAGCTCACCTGCAGGGCCTCACATATAATGTTTTACAGGGTCAGCTCACCTACAGGCCCTCACCCCTAATGTTTTAGAGGGCCAGATCAGCAGCAGGCCCTCGCCCCTAATGTTTTAGGGTACTTTAGCGTTATTCTTTTCCGGTATTGAGTTCCGTCCTAGGGGCTCAATACCAGAAAAAAAAACTGATCAGCTTAATCCTAATGCATTCTGAATGGAGAGCATTCCGTTCAGAATTCATCAGTTCAGTCCCTCTAACGTTTTTTGGCCGGAGAAAATACTGCAGCATGTTCCGGAATTAGTGACTTATTACACGTGAGGATCATTTTGTCATTTATATGAATTTCACAATTTATATCATGTATCACTATGTTTGAACAATCATGTATGACAATTTATTCCTGGAATCATGATCACATATGTATGTTTTGCACTATAGATTATTTTTTGTATTGATTTTTTATATGATTATTATTACTAATTTAATGCACGTGCACTTTTTGTATAAATATGTTGTAACCACTACCACTTGTTGCTTAAGAAAGGCTCCAGTGTAGAGCCGAAACGTCGCGCTTCCAGCACGGGTTAATAAACACCTATTTTTCATGTGAGTGTGCTGCCGGATTTTTAATTATTTTGCATTGATGGGCCGCTGTCAGACCTATGGGCTTGCACCTCTTCTTCTATATACTTTTTGTTCTTGTGCTGCCATTTTCTGATTGATTAAGCCTGTTATAAGTGATACTGTCAACTGAACGGATGTATCTAAGCCTGTTATATGTGATGCTGCCAGAACTGACAGTATGTATCTAAGCCTGTTATATGTGATGTATTTAAGCCGGTTATATGTGATACTGTCAGCGGAACTGATGTATCTAAGCCTATTATATGATACTGTCAGCTGATAGGACGTATCTAAGCCTGTTATATGTGATGCTGCCAGAACTGATGTATCCAAGCCTGTTATATGTGATACTGTCAAGTGTACAGATGGATATAAGCCTGTAAATTGAGATACTGTCAGCTGAACTGATGTATCTAAGCCTGTTACGTGACGATGTTTGCTATGCCAGCGTATCTACGCCTACCATGCCTGGTGTACCTACGACTATCCTATTTTAAACTGTGTGCAGAGCCAGTGTATCTAAGCTTTCCATGTGCGATACTGTCCTCAGAGCCACTTGATCTAAGCTTATCATGTGTGATACAGTGTGCTGAGCCATATATCTAAGTCAATCCTGTGTTTTGTCTGCCTAACGTATCTAAGACAATTGCATGACACGGTCTGCTGAGCCACTGTATCTAAGCATATGTGTGATACCATTTGCTGAGCCAGCATATCTAAGCTTACTATGTGTGATACTGTCTGCAGAGCTGTTGTATGTAAGCCCATCATGTTCAATACTGTCTAATGAGTTGGTGTATCTCAGCCTACCACAACACTGTGTGATACTGTATCTAACCCGTTCACGTGTGATACAGTCTGCTGAGCTGTTATATCTCCATGTGTGATGCCTTCTTGGTACGACCCATGAACGAGGGTCCCTGCAGTGAGCAGTGCCCTGGTATGAGGGCGGGCGCTGGGTTATGTAAGGGGCTCAGACGGCTCCCCCTGGTGCTTTGTTTAACGCAAATTAAGTGGAAAAATCAAAACACAGAGGGGCGGGGGGGAGCAAGAGAGTCCTGCTGATACGGCATGTCCTGGGAGCGTGACCCCTGAGATTTTTTCAGTACTGAAGCAGGGTCTGTTCTGAACACTCCAACTGCACAAGACACCAGTGTGTATGCCCGACCACTGCTCCATTCAGATGGACAGAACGAACCCCCATCCTTGTGATATGTGGGATTCTCAGAGGTGGAACCCCCAATGACCCTTGTGGATAGCTGATTAACCCCTCTTAAAGGGTTTCTCTGGGAATGATTTACAGTAACCGCCAGCATGCTGTCCTAGAATATAAGCAGGACTGGCTGCCACCACTTGCAGAGCTGCCTAGGAGGGGTGAGGAGACAGAGCACCACTACACTGCTCTACAATAGATAGTAATTATGTAATCCTGCCTAGGATATGTCATCATGGCTGAGCAGCCCGACAGGAAAACTCACCAATCTGTAGTATAGGCAAGTGCCAGAGTGTAGTGTGTAGTTCTGATTGATGGAGGAGAGGGGATAGATAACATGCGCTTCTGTGCATGTTGCTCTCCCCCTGGAGTCATGAGGGGATATTTTTTCTCTCCCCCATTGCCTTCCTCTTCTCCCGCAAGCTGGATGAGATCACAGCCGGCTGAAGTGGGGGGCTGCTTTAAGCCTTCTTGTCTTGGGCTGTGTAAAATCTAGAGATGTGGGCTTGGTCTTGTTTCAAAGCTGACAGTCTAAACCTTAAAACAAGACAAGCAGTAGCTGCTATGGGCAGGGAGATATAGCCTTTAGAAATCTTAACTTTAGAACTTTATTTCACTCCTAACACGATTTTAAAATGCTATATCTCCCGATACAGAGGAGTTAATGCTATGATCCTGGTTGTGTTTAAATTGCCAGCTTTCAAACAAGACCACGCTTATGTCTCTCAACTGCTACACAGCCTGAGAGATGAAGGCTTAAAGAAGCACTCACCCTGGCTGAGAAATTATCTGCAGCAGGAGCAGCGGCACCTCCCCTGATCTCTGCACGGATAATGACCACACAAAAGGGATATAGTTTCGTATAAACAGAGTTTAATACTCATTCTGCCCCAGGGCTCTACACAGTGTGACATTCAGGAAGGTGACGGGTGTACGGCTGATGCCCAGTCAGTGACTACAGTCCAGGTGGCTGTCATGGTGTAGAATTCTTATGAGATGAAGAGACATAGACAAAACAGAGACAGAGAAAAGACGGGTCCCCAAAACCTGAAAATAAATAGACCCCTCCAAAAACTATATAGGGATGTGATGGGTGGGCAGATGGCAGGCGGTTCTGGGAGGGATGGATCCCGATCTGTCAGTCAGAGGGGTGTAATGTGTCTTTTCAGTGTTTATCAAAGGTTGTCACTCAGGACACCCCCCCGACATCTTATTTCCCACTGGGAGGCTTGTACGGCTCGAGGAGAAGGTTAGAGAAGGTGTTGACATTTTCTGCACCCCGGACCTCATGAGGGAGAAGGGGAAGCTTCACAATATGGAAATCTTCATACAGATCCTCCATCTAGAAGCAAGAGAAGAGTGATCACTTAATCAGGATCATTTAGCAATAGCCCTTGGGTGACACCTAGAGACAACAGGAAGGTATTACATCCAAAAGTCACTGCCACCGAGCAACTGCAAACACACCAGGATTTCCATATGTGTTCACCGTAACCACAGCCACCCCCCAAGCAGGAGTAATACAGCACTACACAGTAATCTCACCCAAATGCCCTCTTTAAAAGCAGTCCTCATCATTAGAGATGAGCGAACTTTAAAAAAAAAGTCCGGCGTTCGGGTTGTGGTAAGTCGCGCATCCCGTTATGGATTCCACTATAGCGGCATATGGAATCCATAAGGGGCGGCTGCCACCAACCCGAACTGTTGAACAGCCGAAAGACCTGGGGTGACGTCACTGTCATGTGATCAGTGCAGGGGGCGTGGCTCAGCACTGGATTTGATCACGTGCTGAGCCACACCCCCTGCACTGATCACATGACGGTGACGTCACCCCAGGTCCTTCGGCTGTTCAACAGTTCGGGTTGGTGGCAGCCGCCCCTTATGGATTCCATAGTCCGCGATAGTGGAATCCATAACGGGATGCGCGGCTTACCGCAACCTGAACGCCGGACTTTTTTTTAAAGTTCGCTCATCTCTACTCATCATGTATTGCCTACCTGGTCCAGGTATTTGGACTGAATCTTGTGCCTGGCCTCACACATACGGCAGGGTTTCTCGGGGTCAGGAAATACCAACTGGTTGACGATAATATTGTGTGTGTCTATTTTACACTTAGCCAACTCCTGGATCAACCGCTCCGTCTCATACAGTGACAGGAACTCAGCAATACACACACAAATGAAGGTGGTCTGCTCCTGAGGATGAGAGAAAATGAGCAAGGAGTCAATCACCAGTAGCAGGCAGTATTATAGTAGTTATATTCTTGTACATACTGTGGGAGCAGTATTATAGTAGTTATATTCTTGTACATAGGAGGCAGTATTATAGTAGTTATATTCTTGTACATAGGAGCAGTATTATAGTAGATATATCCTTGTACATAGGAGGCAGTATTATAGTAGTTATATTCTTGTACATAGGAGCAGTATTATAGTAGTTATATTCTTGTACATAGGAGGCAGTATTATAGTAGTTATATTCTTGTACATAGGAGGCAGTATTATAGTAGTTATATTCTTGTACATAGGAGGAGGTATTATAGTAGTTATATTCTTGTACATAGGAGCAATATTATAGTAGTTATATTCTTGTACATAAGAGGAGGTATTATAGTAGTTATATTCTTGTACATAGGAGGAGGTATTATAGTAGTTATATTCTTGTACATAGGAGGCAGTATTATAGTAGTTATATTCTTGTAAATAGGTCAGTATTATAGTAGTTATATTCTTAACCAAATCTCTGTTTATTGAGAGTATAGCAAAGAATCACAAGGCACTTACATCTCAAAGTATAGGCCAGTCGCAGCTGGCGGCAGAAAATAGACAGTATGTGGAAGGCAGGTCCGGCATATAAATGTTGTGATTGCAGCAAAGGAAACAAAATATAAATCTCAAATGTAGGGGGGGGGGGGGGAGACAAGACAAGGGATAGAAAGAAGGTAGGGGTAGGGAGTGGGAAAATGCCGTGTTAGGAGCCCAAACCATGTCAAAATTTCCTAAATGTGGTCCAGGGCGACCAGAGCTTCAGGAAAATAGGTCTCGTATTAGATTCCCAATGGGCTAGCTCTTCAAAGCGGTACAGCTGGTCTACTTTGTCTTGCCACATAGCTATGGACGGAGGGGAGGTATTTTTCCATAGGAACGGGATTAGGAGACGAGCAGCAGTCAAAAGCATAGTGGGGAGGTTAATTTTAGAGGGGGTGATAGTATCATTGGGACACCACAGAAGGATCAACTTAGCGTCCAGCCCGACCTGTGACTTGCAAATCCTATTGATCAGGAGCTCAATCTCGGACCAGAAAGGCAACATTTTAGGACAGTCCCACCATATATGGGACAGGGACCCGACTGCCTCCTCACATCTCCAGCACCGGTCAGGGATGCTAGGGATTAGCCTGTGAAGAAACTCAGGTGTCCTGTACCACCTCGTCAATAGCTTATATGAATTGGCTTGAACCTTTATGCAGCGATTGAATCCATGGGAGTGAGTAAGTATAAAAGCTCTTTCAGGGTCAGAGAAGGAGACGGACAGTTCCTTCTCCCAAGCTGAAAGGAAGCGTAGGTCAGGGGGCTGGGATGAGAGTATCTCCCTATAAAGTACAGACAAGGGCTTCTTAGGCGGCTGTGAGTGGGACAGCCTCTTTTCAATCCAGGAGGGATCTGAAGATGGAGTAGGGAAATCCTTCAAGCGGGGGAGATCCTTTTTAAAGGCCATAGTCTCCAGGAAAGAAGCATTACGGGATTCGGGAGAATCCGCAAGCTTATCCCATCCTAAGTCCCCCGTCTCAGAAGTGATGTCCCTCAGCCGCAGGTCGCGAAAGCGGGCCCATAACCCTGAGACAGCAGAAGTGGTTGGGTGGATGTAAAATTGGATCAAGGGCAAAGGCATAGCTAGACTCGGGAAGCACATATCTGTACCCTGATAAAGTTTAGCCCATTCCATCAAAAGTCCTCTTCACAAGGGTGAGGCGTGTCTGTGAGAAGCGGTCTATTTGCGTACCCCCCAGAGGACCACCTTTTCCTTATAAGTGAGCAAGTTCCTTTCCAGGTGAGACACCAAGTTGGTCCCCTGCCCAGAGAGGAGGTTTAGACCCCTACCCAACATAGAAGCTTTATAATAGACATAAATGTCAGGAAGGCCAAAGCCCCCAAGGCGCTTTTCACGGGTCAAAGTCGTGTATGCAATCCTGGGAGATTTTCCGTCCCATATGAAGGAAGAGAAGACCTCCACGAAGAAGGAACGGGGGAGGTAAATAGGGAGGGTTTGAATCAGATAAAGTAGCTTCGGGACAATGAAAGTCTTCAAGTAATTTTTCTTACCTATCCACGAAATAAATGGCAATTTTACCGAACGCAGGTGGGATTTGATAGACTTCAGAGTAGGGACATAGTTCAGCTCAAAGGAGTCAGTTGGATTCGCGGAGATGTGCGTACCTAAAAAAGGGATGGTGTTATCAGCCCAGGCGAAGCCCACTTCCCTCTTGAGAGTGTCAACGTCAGGCTTGGGGCAGGTGACGTTAAGAGCCAAAGACTTGTTGTAATTTATTTTAAAATTTGAGACCATTCCGTACTCCTCAAAAATGGAATGAAGAGCAGGGAAAGACGTAAGAGGGTTGGTTGTCATAACCAGGAGATCATCAGCGAAGGCTGCCGTGAGGTGTATGTGGGAACCTACCCGGATCCCTTGAATTGAGGGAGTCTGTCTGATTTTGGCCAGGAGCGTCTCCATAACTATGACAAAGAGAGCTGGGGAGAGTGGGCAACCCTGCCTCGTGCCGTTGGTGATGGGGAAAGAGGGGGATAGAGTTCCATTAATCCGGACCTGTGCAGAGGGGCGTGAATAGAGCGAGAAAATAGAGGTAATAAACGCTTCAGGAAAGCCAAACTTCGATAAGGCCCGGGACAGAAAAAGCCAGCTGATCCTATCGAAGGCTTTCTCCGCATCAGTGCTAAGAAGCGTGAGTGGGATATCGTGCATTTGAGCATGAGAAATTAAATGCAAGACTCGTACCGTATTCTCGCACCCCTGCCTGCCGGAGACAAAGCCTACCTGTTCCCCACCAACAACGGAAGGAAGGACAGTTTGAATCCTGCGAGCCAGAATCTTAGCCCACCATTTCACGTCCGTATTCAGTAGCGAAATGGGGCGGTAGCTACCGCAGTTCAAGGGGTCTTTATTTTCCTTATGGATCACAGTGATATGGGCCGAGAGGGATTGGGGGGGTAGAGTTCCACCTTGGAGCAGGTAATTACACATGGCCCTGAAATGTGGTAGAAGCACCGAGCGGAATGCTTTATAATAGGTGATGGTAAACCCGTCGGGTCCAGGACTTTTCCCGGACGGGATGGAGGATAGGGTCTGTTCAACTTCCAAGTCCGTGATCGGAGCCAGGAGTTGTGAGGACTGGGTCGAGGTGATGGAAGGTAAATCTAGGGAGGAAAGGAAGCGGTCAGTAGCTTCATGCAGCGAATCTGGAGGGGAGCGACTGTGTGGGGGGAGGTTATAGAGGCCTTTATAAAAGGCACAGAAAGCCTTTGCTATATCAGGAGTTCGCTTATGGATAGTACCCTGATCATCCCTAATTGCTGTGATGAATGAGTCGGCTTTCTGCTTTTGGACCAGAGCCGTCATGAGCCTATTTCCCTTATCCCCATGAGCATAGGAGCGAAATTTGGCTCTCAGGAGAATTTTAGCAGAGGTAACATTAAGCTTATTCTTGAGCTGGGACCTCGCTGCAGCTAGCTCAGAAGCACAGTCAAGGGCCTGAAATCGCTTATGAGATAGCTCCAGTTTCCGGATCTTAGATAAAAGCTCAGTGATCTCCTGAGTGCGTTTCTTTTTAAGATGTGTACCCAGATCAATCAACTCCCCCCGCACAGTCGCTTTGTGGGCCTCCCATATTATCGAGGGGGACGGAGCGTCAGGGCCGGACGAATTGTTGGTGAAAAACTCCTGTAGAAAGGAGGACAGTCTGGGGGTATGGGAAGGATCAGATATGATGGTATCATTGACCCTCCAATGCCATTCCCTCTTCGGGAGGCCCTGCAGAGAAATCTTCATAAACACTGGGGCGTGATCGGATAGGGTGATATCACCTATGTGGGCATGTAGGGCACTATGTGCATGAGTACTGGACATAAAAAGATAATCCAGCCTATGGTAGGAGGACTTGGCCCTAGAAAAGAAGGAGTAGTCTTTTCCTGAGGGGTGAAAAGTACGCCATACATCAAATACACCTAGGTTCTGCAGAGCCACTTTAAGACGCCGCAGGCGGACATGAGTGATTGCTGATTGTCCGGTAGAGGAGTCTAAAAGGGGATCGAGGGTAGCGTTGAAGTCACCTCCTAGAATAACCAGTCCCTCTTTAAAAGAGGAAAGCAGAGCAAGGGTCTGAAGGAGCCAGGGCACCTGTCTCCGGTTGGGGGCGTAAATATTCGCCAGGGTAACAGGGGTATCAGCAATGGAGCCCTTCAGGAAGAGATAGCGACCCTCAGGATCTATCGAGGTGGCCGACAGCTTGAAAGGAAGTTGTTTGTGAATCCTTATGCTGACACCCCTGCTAGCCGCCGTATAAGGAGAATGATACCACTGGGAAAACCGCCGATGAGGCATTTTGGGTACTCTATCAATTTTAAAGTGCATTTCCTGAAAAAACGCTACGGAAACCTTATCCCTCTGAAGAAGGGCCATAACCTGAGAGCGTTTGCGTGGCTCATTCAGACCCCGAGCATTCAAGGAGGATATTACAATAGATGACATCTTATACATTGAGGTAGAATGCGACTTTGAAAGAGCCCTGGCACGACATACAATGAGTGTGGGAGGGGGGGACACATGAGGAAAGGAGGGGAAGAGACAACAGACAGAGAGGGAGAAACAACAACATAAACAGTGTGAACAAGACCAGCTCTTCTGAGCACCCGGCGATAAAACGACCCTTTCACATCACGGCTATCAGCCGGGGTCAGCCGGGTGGGGGTTCTCGGAGAACTGGCAAGGAGAGTCATCGGGGTGAGAACAGGGATAACGGAAGGTTCCATTACCATGTGCGGCCGGGTAATCCCCGCTATTGGAAATAGGCAAGGTGTGGGAACCTTGAGTAGAAAGTGCAAAAAAGTGCAAAAAACGCAAAAAATGCAAGAGCTACAAAGAACAGGGACATGGTAGCTCATCATAAAACAGAATCGCCGAACAGCGAGGTAATCAGTTCAGTTCGGAGAAGATGAATACAAACAATCCAGTTTGGTCATAGGATCAGAGGCCTAAGGGACCGAATCAGGGTCCATATCTAGGGCCTGAAACATATATGTAAGTCCGCAGCGGACACAAAACATACGTGCTCCCAGCGGGTAGATAGAAGACGATGACAGCATGTCGCAGGTCAGGTCAGACGACGGGGAGAATCCTCAGGTCTTGCAGATCCAGCGGCGTACGGATTGAGATTTGGCGCCCATTTTTCAAAATTGCAAGTCCAAAAGGGTAAAGCCATCGGAACGGTATGGCTGCAGCTCGGAGGGCATCTAGAAGCGGTTTCAACATACGGCGCTTCGACAGGGTGGATGGCGCCAGGTCTTGGTAGAACTGTATAGGCGTCTCCTCATACTGCAAGCAATCAGCCTCTCTTCCAGCTTTCATTATGGCTGCCGTGTCAACGAAGCTGAGGAGGCCGCAAACCACGTCACGCGGCGGGTCCGATGGTTTAGGCTGGGGTCTGAGGGCCCTATGGATCCTTTCAATCACCACCTTGTCCGCTCTCTCTTGTCCTAAGAGGTGCGCGAAGATTTCAAGCGCGACGGTGCGCAGGGCTTCCGACGCTATGGTCTCAGGTAGGCCCCGGATGCGCAGATTACGTCTGCGATTTCGGTTCTCCTGATCCTCTATGCGCAGTAGTGCGTCATTCAGCAGCTCAGTGTGGGAGCGAATTGCATTATATGTCTTCTCCTCACGCTGCGTGGCGGCCACATGTAAATCCTCCAGGTGCGCTACCCGGTTCCCCATGGCGCGCAAGTCTTCCTTGATGTCAGCTAAGTCCTTTTTTAGAGGAGCTAACGCTGCATTAAGCACCGACAGCAAAGCAGCTTTTGTGAAGGATCCCCTAGCATTCCGGGACTTACATGTAGAGGCGTCCGATGCGCTGCCAGCGTCGGAGAGATCTTCCTGGTCTGAGTGTAAGTCCACATCCGGCGCCATCTTGGGAGTGTTCGCGGCCCGGTGCTTCGGGGTCTTTTTCAGGAATTGGTCCATGTCAGGCTGGCGGGACCTGGCCGGAGTGGGCTCAGGTTGTTCCCTGGGTCGATCTTTACCCACTTTGCCCATTTGTGCTAGACTGTAAGCTGCTTGAAGGGGATTAGCACCAGCTCAGATGAGGAGCTCAAAAACCAGCAGCCATTCAGCTACAGAGCCAGGCTCCGCCCCCATAGTAGTTATATTCTTGTACATAGGGGCAGTATTAAAGAAGTTATATTCTTGTACATAGGGGCAGTATTATAGTAGTTATATTCTTGTACATAGTGTAAGAGAGCGCAAGGGTCCGTCGTTGACGGAAGGTACGTGTCACCGAGGTTCCTGGCCTCGGTGAGATAAGAGCCTGGTTTGTATGTCAGCAGCAGATAGTGCTGCTTGATATTTTGGTAGTTTAGCATGGCTGCAAAGCCGATCCGGGCCGGCTCTTACTGGGAGCAACTAAAGTGTAGGGTGGGTGGTTGCTCCCCACGTTCCAGGCCGGGTTTTGAAGGCTTGTATAAAGCCTAGCCAAGCACTGTCAGGTGTGTGGATTATCCTCCAACTGCCAGTGACGCTGTGGAAGCTCTCAGTGCTGGGAGTGAGAGTCTGCATAGAAGCCTGCACCTGGACTTTCCTGTGGCTGAGCTGTCAGCCAGGTGTGAACAAACACCAAAACCTTACAGGTGAACTTATGCTGTGTTGTTATTTTTGCCATGTGTGAACAAGGACCAAGACTTTGTTTTTCCTAAGTGTGAATAAAACACTACTGCTTGCTTCAAAGAAATGTGTACTTGCCTCTGTACTGCGTCCGCAAGGCTGTCTACCGGAGCAAACCCCCACAATAGGAGGCAGTATTATAGTAGTTATATTCTTGTACATAGGAGCAGTATTATAGTAGTTATATTCTTGTACATAGGAGCAGTATTATAGTAGTTATATTCTTGTACATAGGAGGCAGTATTATAGTAGTTATATTCTTGTAAACAGTGGGCAGTACTATATATTAATCTATAATACTGTTAAAACAGGGGATAAATAACTTAACAGTGGGGATCACCCAAGAATGGTGGTGACTGTCAGAAAGATCTATATAGTCTGTCCCCCAGTGATCAGTTAGTTATGCGTCATCCTCTGGCACAACGTCTTCAAGTTTGAGTAAGCCACATGCACACATTGTAAGAAGTAATCCTGAAGACTGAGTTAATATCCTGAAAGGGGAAAGGGGGGGGGTTGGGTCAGGAAAATTATAATCAGAAATAGGCCAAGGTAGGGGCTGGTGGAGTACATGCAATACGGTGCATAGCCTGGAGGTCAGGGCAGGCAGCGAAGGGTCATTATGGAGCTCACATACGGATCAGGCCAGGCAACGTTTTACTGTTTACAAAAAGTCTCAAGCGTATTTCTACGTATGAGACTTTCTTGGGTCCTAACAGGTGTATCAGAGTAGGCTGTGTAGTCTGTTCAGTCTATTCTGGCCAAAATATTAAAAGGGTTTTCCGTGTTTTAAATACTGATGAGCTATTCTCTGAATGTGTCATCAGTATCCGATTGGTGAGCGTCTGACACCCAGGACTCCCGCCGATTAGCTGTTTGAGAAGGCACCGGCGCTCCTGTGAGCTCTGTGGTCATCTTCATGCATCCCAAGCACAGCGCCGTACATTATATAGTGGCTGTACTTGGTATCACGCTCAGCCCCATTCACTTCTATGGGGCTGAGCTGCCCCTAGACCATGTGACCGATGAACTTGTCGTCACTGGCCTAGGAAAAGCTGCAAGAAGGCTGCTGGGCTACTGAGAGTGCCGCTGCCTTCTCGAACAGCTTATCAGCAGGGGGTCCCGGGGGTCGGACCCCCACCGATCAGAGAATAGCTCCCCTTTAATCCTGGCTCGAGCGGCAGGAACTGAAAAAGCCCTCACATGTGTGATATGGTACCTAATAATACATTATGGGACATAAATTGTCCAGTTATATAGAACGAGAACAGCAGGCACCTGGTCCCACACAAAATCACTTGTAGTTGTAACAATAATGGTGGATCACACTTTATCCGCTATTTTTAAGTGACGGGCTGACAATTCCACAAGCAGCCCTCAGAATATAACTGATGGATTATGGATGTTCTCTGGATCTCAGGCATGGCATCCATCATTCAAAAAATTCCAAAAAAATAAATTGGGAGGGAATAATGTGCCGTCATGGTGATCTCATGGAAACCGAATTACCGGTAAGTCTAATTCAGATTTTCCATCTCATCACCATGATGGCGTAACAAGGAGATATACAAAATTATAACATTAAGGGAGGGGGGGCTACTGCCTGAAGGACTTTACGTCCAAAAGACAACTCAGAAGTATAGGAAAAATCTAAATTCGTAGTGCTTTATGAAAAGTATACATATTGGACCAAGTTGCCACTTTACAAATGTCTTCCAAAGAGGCCCCAGATTTCTCCGCTCGGGGTGAGGACATAGCTCTGGTTGAGTGAGCTTTTAAGTTAACGGGACAAGAAAACCCCTTAATACTATAACTATAGGTAATGGTGTATTTTTACCCAGTCTCCTTGCAGACGTGATCCCAATTAGAAATGCTGTCTTGAAAGATAGGAATTTGAGTGGACAGTCCTTCAGAGGTTCGGACTCAGTGTCAGAGCATTTAGAACGGTGTTAAGGTTCCAGGAAGGGACTCGTCATTTCAATGTGGGTCTCAGTTTAGATGCTGCTTTAATAAACCTCCTGATCCATCTATGATTGGCCAAGTCTGCATCGAAGAAACAGCTGAGAGCAGATACTTGGACTTTTAATGTCGAGGGTCGGAGGCCCAGCTCTAGTCCTTGTTGAAGGAGATCTAAGATCATCTGTATTTTGGGCCTCTCAAGGTTCGGAGATCGTTCCCCTGACCAGGAACAGAACTTCTTCCAAATTTTCAAATAGATGGCGGAGGTCCCTTTTTTCCTTCTGGACTTGAGAGTGGCTATAACCTTGTCGCCTTAGTATTTCGACCTCAGGATCCAAGCTGTCAGTCTTAGGAACTCTGGGTGAGGATGTAGAGTGGGACCTTGATATAGAAGGTCCTTCCTGATCGCAAGAGTCCAAGGGCTGGAGATAGAAAGTCTTTTGAGGGAGAAGAACCAACTTTCGGCCAAAAGGGGGTTATCAGAATGACTGTTGAGCTTTCCTGTTGGACTTTCTGAATCAACCTCGGAATTAGAGGTATGGGTGGAAAAGCATAACTCAGACTCCAATCCCATGTCGAGGCAAACGCATCTATCGCCGAAGGATTGCCTCTTGGATCTAGGGAACAGAATATTTTCACCTTCCCGTTGTCTTTGAAGCAAAAAAGTCTATGTCTGGCATCCCCCATCTGTCGACTATCATTTTAAAGACCTCCAAGTTCAGGGACCATTCTGTCTGGTCTACTTTGCGTCGGCTTAGATAGTTCGCCTCTTGATTTAGAGATCCCTTGAGATGGGTCGCCGAGATAGATTTTACGTTTTCCTCTGCCCAGTAGAAAATTTTGTTTGATAGAGTTAGAAGCTTCTTTGATTTCGTTCCTCCTTGGTGTGAGAGATAAGCAACTGTTGTTGTGTTGTCCGAAAGGATCCTCAGGTGGTGATCCTGAATAATCTCTCTCGCCATGTTCAGGGAAATGAGTGCGGTGTGGGAAACCTTGAAGTTTGAGGATTGGCTGCTTACCGATAGGGGCCAAGAGCCTTGGTAATAAAAGTCTTCAATTTTTGCTCCCCTGCCCGACAGGCTTGCGTCCGTATTGATTTGGATATAAGGTAATTTTCTCCAGGCTACTCCTTCTGAGAGGTTTCTGTGGATCTTCCACCAGCACAGGAATGATTTCACTGTACCTGGAATGGGGACCTTCCGATTCAGAGACATTTGTCGTTTGTCCCCGATTTCCATAATCCAGGATTGTATGGTTCGGAAATGTAGCTGACTCTATGTTACAGAGGGAATGCATGATGTCCACAACAAACTCATTGCTTCTCTTATGGAACAGACCCTCCTTCTCTGGAAGGTTCTGACCTTTTCCTTAAAGACTGGATTTTGTCTTGAGGCAGAAAAGTGGTCTCTACTCGAGAGTCCAGGATGACTCCCAGGAATCGTACGCTGGTTGTAGAAAGGATTTTTCTAGATTTGTAATCCAGCCTAGTTCTTCCAGCATGGATAGAAAGGTGTTTAGATCTGTTAACAAACGGTCTACTGTATCTCCTACTAGTAAAAATGGTCTCGATATGGAACTAAAACTAGCTCTTTTTGTCTTAGATACGCTACCATCTCGACCACTAGTTTGGTGAATACTCTGGGAGCAGAGGAGACCTCAAACGGAAGTGCTGTAAATTGAAAATGGTGAAGGTTGCCTCTCTGATCTCTTATGGCAAATCTTAGGAACTTTTGGGAATTGTGGTGGATCGGGATGTGGTAGTACGCATCTTTTAAGTCCACTGTGCACATTAAAGCATCCTTTTTTTATCAGGGGGGGGGGATTATGGACCCCAGGGATTTCATCCTGAATTTCGTGTAAGTTATGTACTTGTTGAGGCATTTTAGATTTATTATTGTACGGAAGGAACCTTTTTTCTTTTTTACTAGAAAAAGACTGGAATAAAATCCCTAACCCTGGTGTGGAACTGAGACCTGAACAACAATTCCTAGTTTTTTTTAGATCTTGGAACCCCTGCCAAATGCTGTTCTGTGATTTTATGGACCCCAGGTCTGTCACCAGGAATCTTTTCGGGGGAACTGAAGAAAACTCTTTCTTGTAGCCAACTCTGACTATCTCCTGGGCCCAGGGATTCGATGTTCTCTTTTCCCAGGATGAAAGAAAATTCTTCAGTCTCCCTCCTACTCTGGCGTCATTACTTATCTCCGGACTTGTTCTGGGGATTAAGTAGAAACCCTTTCCCCCTACTTTAGGGCAACTCCAGCGTCCCTTTTCCCCTATAGGATTTATCCTGGCCCAAAAAGAAACAAAAGGGAATTTTCCTCCTGTATGGTCTATCCTCAGGAAAGCCCCTTTTTTATTTGACGCCTTCTCCAGAATTTTATCTAAAACTGGGCGAAAAATGTATTCTCCTGAAAAGGGGATGGAACATAACTTCATCTTTGAAGTCTTGTCCCCTGACCACGACTTTATCCAAAGAGCTCGACGGGCCGCATTGAAAAATCCCGCATCCTTGGCTGAAAATCTGACAGATTCGGCAGAAGCATCTGCCAAGAAGGCCGTTGCTGATTTAGGAAGAGGGATGGAATTTATTATTTCCGCCCTAGGAGTCTTGTTCCTTAGATGAGATTCCAACTCATTCAACCAAAGATACATAGACCTTGCGCCCGAGGTTGCCGCAATGTTGGATTTCAGATTAAACATAGCCGCTTCCCAAGATTTACGTAAAAAACTGTCCATTTTCCTTTCCATGGGGTCTCCCAGCTGAGACACATCCTCAAAGGGCAATGAAGTTTTTTTTGTTCACTTTGGCCACCTGAACCTCTATTTTAGGAATTTCGTCTAATATTTTTGACTCTGCGGGATCAAATAACAGGCAGCTCTTGAAATCCCTAGACACACCTAGCCTCTTCTCAGGGTCTTACCATTCCTCTAAAATCCTGTCATGGATATGTTCGTTAATGGGAAACACTCTGGCTCTTTTATAACTCTTAACCCCTTCAGTACCAGGCCACTTTTCCCTTAAATCCCAGACCGATTTTTGCAAATGTGACGTGTCACTTTATGTGGTAATAACTTTGGAACGCTTTTACTTATCCAAACCATTCTGAGATTTTTTTTCTCGTGACACATTGTACTTCATGATAGTGGTAAATTTCAGTCAATATTTTTCATTTTTATTTAAAAAAAATACCAAAATTTACAAAAAAAATTGGAAAAATTCGCAACTTTCCAAATTTCAATTTCTCTGCTTTTAAAACAGATAGTGATACCTCATATAATAGTTATTAATTTACATTCCCCACATGTCTACTTAATGTTTGGATCATTTTGGGAATGCCATTTTATTTTTTGGGGACGTTACAAGGCTTATAATTTTAGAAGAAAATCTTTAAATTTTTCAGAAAATTTCCAAAACCCACTTTTTAAGGACCAGTTCAGGTCTGAAGTCACTTTGTGAGGCTTACATAATAGAAACCACCCAAAAATTACCCTAATTAGGTAAATACACCCCTCAAGGTTCTCAAAACTGATTTTACAAACTTTGGTATCCCTTTAGGTGTTCCACAAAAATTAAAGGAAAATGTAGATGAAATTTCAGAATTTCACTTTTTTGGCAGATTTTCCATTTTAATCCATTTTTCCAGTAAAAAATCAAGGGTTAACAGCCAAACAAAACTCAAAATTTATTGCCCCGATTCTGTAGTTTACAGAAACACCCCATATGTGGTCGTTAACTGCTGTATGGGCACACGGCAGGGCGCAGAACAAAATGAACTCCATTAGGTTTTCGGAAGGCAGATTTCACTGGGATAATTTTAAGTTGCCATGTCACATTTGAAGCCAACCTGATGCACCCCTAGAGTAGAAATTCCCCCCAAAAAAAAACACTTTTTGTGAGGCAAGGTAACAAAAAATAGCTGTTTTGGCACAGTTTTTATTTTTTGTTATTTACAATGTTCATCTGACAGGTTAGATCATGTGCTATTTTTATAGAGCAGGTTGTTACAGACACGACACTACCAAATATGACTTTTGGTTGTTTGTTTCCGTTTTACATAATAAAGCATTTTTGAAAAAAATTCTTTTATAGTGTCTCCATAATTTTTTATTTTTTTTGGGGCGACTGTCTTATGTAGGGGCTCATTTATTTCGGCATGAGATGACGGTTTGTTTGGTAATATTTTAGGGTGCATATGACTTTTTGATCGCTTGGTATTACACTTTTTGTGATGCAAGGTGGCAAAAAAAATTGCTTTTTTTTTTACACCGTTTTTATTTTTAATTTTTTACGGTGTTCATCTGAGGGGTTAGTTCATGTGTTATTTTTATACAGCAGCTTCTTACGGATGCGGCGATACCTAATATGTATACTTCTTTTTAATTTATTTAAGTTTTACACAATAACAGCATTTTTGAAACAAAAAATAATAATTATTTTTGTCTCCATATTCTGAAAGCCATAGTTTTTATTTTTTGGCCGATTGTCTTAGGTAGGGTCTCATTTTCTGCGGGATGAGGTGACTGTTAGATTGGTACTATTTTGGGGGGGGGGGCACATTTTGATTGATTGGTGCTGCACTTTTAGTGATGTAAGGTGACAAAAAATGTTTTTTTTAGCACAGTTTTTATTTTATTTTTTTGATGGTGTTCACCTAGGGGGTTAGGTTATGTGATATTTTTATAGAGCCGGTCTATACAGACGCGGCGATAACTAATATGTCAAAACTATATTTTGTAAAAAGGACGCTTTTTTTTTTTTTTACTTAAAACTTTTACATTTATTTTGTAAAACTTTTTTATCCCACTTTTTGGGGGTCTGATCCTCTTTACAATGCATCACAATGCTTCTGTATTGTGATGCATTAACTGTAAGTGTATTACACTCTGTAAGGCTACATTCACACGACCGTATAAATAGTTCCGCATCCGTTCCGCAATTTTGCGGAACGGGTGCGGACCTACTCATTTCAATGGGGCCGCAAAAGATGCGGACAGCACACAGTGTGCTGTCCGCATCCGTAGATCCGATCCGCGGCCCCGCAAAAAAGATAAAGCATGTCCTATACTTGTCCGCAATCGCGGACAAGTATAGGCATTTCTATCATAGGGCCGTCTACATTCACACGGCCGGTATCTGTGTTTTGCGGGTCCGCAATTTGCGGACCGCAAAACCCATACGGTCGTGTGAATGTAGCCTAATACACATACAGCTTCCTGCCTGTAAGACCCAGGGGGCTGGATCTCACAGGCTGTTACGGAAGGCAAGCACGATGCCTAAGGAAGGCTTTGGGCTGCCTTCCTTGACATCGGGTCCCCGTCAAAGCAGCACGGGGACCCAATGACCACCCTGGACCAGGTGGAATCCTTAACTTGTCGCAGTCAGTGCTGACTGCGGCAGTGCGAGGGTTATTGCGCTGGAATCTGTGTTTTCACCGATGTCGGCGCATACAGCAGGGGTCCGGCTATCAGTGACTGCCAGACCCCTGCCCGATCAGCCCGCCGAACACGTACGGCGCTGGTATCCTACGGGTTAAACCACCAAACATCTCCTCCTGGATGGAATGTGCTTTTTGAACCTCTTCCACCCCCATGGTGACCCTTACTGCTTTCAAAAGGTCAGACATTTCGTCTGCTGTAAAGTAGAACTTTACTTCCTTCCGAAAGGGGGTCTTCCTCCTCCCATTGTCTAGAGGAAAAGGCATCGTCACCCAAACATTCAGAATCGGATGAAGAGGGTGCTATTACTCTCTGCCGTTTTGGTGTTAACGGTCCCGGATTAGCCTCAGACATCTGGGACAAAGAAGACTTAATTTCCTCCTGTATCATGGATCTGAACTCGTCCCTTAGAAAATGCGACCAAGTGCAAATCTCTACCGTGTGCCTCCAGCCAGAGAGGGAAAGAAAAAACACCCATTTTCCTAGAATAAGGGTGACCTTCTTATGTCCTAGATTTGCCACGCCTACGCACTTCATTCCCCATTATGGGCAGAGGCACAAGGCCAGATAGATGTACAGGCTGGCACGTGCGCATTAAACGCTCCTGTGCCTCTGGGGAATGGGGAATGAAGTGCGCAGGTGCGGCAAATGTTATGAACGGCGCTGGCTCTGGATTTCTGAAGAACCTAGGGCGGGCCAGAGGGGTGAAAGGGGAGAGGTTTCATATGAAAAGTGACGAGGGGCCTTGGGCTCCGGCTGCTGGAACACCGCCCCGGGGCACCTTGAGACCCTAATTAACATTGAATTAAAGTGTTTTTTTGTGAAAATAAGCCACGGACAGCTATATAGTAAGCAGCATTCCAATATGGGGACTATAATGCAGATCATGGTGTTAGTGTTCTATAATGGGCAGTTTAGGTGAAAGACTCCCTTTAATAAACATAGGGTCTGGGTGAAAACAACCCCGCAGGGAACTTACATGAGGCAGAGAAGGAGCATCGAGCTCTCTGGGCGAATGCAGCTCAGGACCTGACATATTGATCACCAGACCTCAGATCACTGGATGCCGCATGTCATGCGCCAAAAACCGCCTCCCGGGTCGCTTCCTAGACTCGCTGGAAGTGACTATGTTTAAGAGTGCTTCATGCGCTGGTCGCTCACTCCAGCTTAAACCACGAGGGGCAAGGAGGAGAACGATGGCCCGGATTAACCTGAACGAGTCCTCCCGTCTCTCCCCTGCTCAGCATTGGTACGAGACCGCCGGCGAGCAGGGGAACCTGACGGAAAAGATAAGTGCCACATCTCCATGACACCTCCCCGCAGGGAACTCCGGATAAAATAATAAAATCTTCACCTCCCTGATGGGCAGGAAAACCTTTCTCCGCCCGGGCCTCTGTAGGGACAGGAATCACTGGTGTATGGTGGAGGGAGGGGGTGTTTTACCTTTCTCTGTTCCTGCCCCTACAGAGGTCAGGGGTCAGTCTCCTTGTTACGCCGTCATGGTGACAAGATGGAAAATAAAGTTATGACCAGTCCGGTATCCTATTTTGTACTCTTTAAAAATGCTATGAGGACTATTTTTTACTTTTCTGGAAAAGAGTTTGTACGACCTCTGCGGGCAAAAGTCAGTACATGGGCAAAGGAAAGAATACAGCACACCTTTACAGGCACTTAGCAAGCTAAAGAACCTATTGCTCAGGCACCTTCCCACAGGGGAAGATGTCTTAGGTACCCCAGGGTTGCCACCCATTGGCTGGTGAAGATTAGGGTGTGCGTTCGCTGGCTGTTTAAGAGCGGAGAGGGTGTGTGCACATGTGCTAGGGGCACAAGAGGACAGGGTAAGACGGCAAGCAGGCCATAGCCTGCGGAGGGACAGAGCGGACTCAGCGTCCGTCCAGACCTGCCAGGGTGAAGACAGTGGGAGGCAGGCTAAGTGAAGCAGCGACGTCTAGCAGCCACCACTCTAACAGCGGCCTAAGGTAAATGCATGCAGTCAGTCTGTCACATTAGTTGCACATCTCACCGGATCCTTGAACTGCTCACTGACAGACCGGATGACGGGGAGAGTCTCTTCTAGCTTAGAGGCCAGCTGGTCAGCATTCATGTCCCCAAGACCTAACATATTACACATCTGAGGGAGGGGAGTAAGAACGAGATGTCATTACTGGGGCTCCCAGCGGGCACAGGACTGATACCAGCAGCTGATGGGGGGGCTTTACCTGAGATATAAATGGGCTGATCTGATTCTTGATCTGCATCAGTCTTCCGAGGCCACGTTCCACAATGGTCGGAAAATTGAGAAGCCGTAGTGTGTGCCCAGTGGGGGCCGTATCAAAGACCACCACTGAGAAATTCATCCCTTTCACCAGCCTGAAGGAAATCGACAAAATCAGCAATCAATTCTGAATCTAGAGGTCATGCATGCTGCAGTCAATGAATGGAAGCCTGTCCTGATCACATTCTGATACTCTGGCTATGACATAGTGTAAGGAGCTATGTACATGTGTGAACATCACATCATCAGGAAGGGTTTTCAGCCTATGGATTTAAAAAAAATTGTTCCAAGCAAGCAGAGATCTTGAAAATGTTGATGAACTGTAACTAAGTATATAGAAGAGGGTAAAAGCTGAATGTGGTGATCATCTGTAAAAAGACGTATAACAGGTCAGCAGATGGAGGGACCGCAGAGCGCCGACACGTGTGCCGTCCCCTCACCTCATCACCTCCGCGTAGCTCATGGCTTCATCTATCCCAGGAAAGGCGCTCATGGCTTCCTGCATCATCTTCTTCCCCATACTCAGCATATTGTCCTCCTCAAAGATCTCGTCAGGAAGCTCAGCCACCCCCAGGCTGGGGTCTATCTCCTGCACGGAAGACACAGAGCAGAGATAGGCCTTATTCACACGTCCGTTGTGTTTATGGACCGGCAAATTGCGGATCCATAAACACACCCGGCCGGCAGCCCCATAGAAATGTCTATTCTTGTCCGCAATTGCGGGCAAGAATAGGACATGCTCTACTTTTTTGCGGAGCTGCGGCCATAAGATCGGCGGCACGCTCCGCAAAAACTGATGCGGAGAGCACAGTGTGCGCTCTCCGCATCGTTCGGTGCCCCATTCACAGTCAATGGGTCCGCATGTATTCTGCAGAATTGCGGAATACATGCGGACGACATTGCGGACGTGTGAATAGGGCCATAGATGGACAGAGACATAGACAAGAGATAGATAGAGGGACAGACAGAGATAAATAGATAGATATTAGGTAGATATGAGATAGATATATAGATAGATAGATAGATAGATAGATATGACAGTGAAGGTATTAAACTTACCATGGCAAACAGATTATCATAGCCGCGCACTTTGGTGGGGACCTTTGAGAACTTCTGGTCGAAGGCGTCTGAGATGTTATGTGCGGGGTCTGTAGATATGATCAGCACACTCTCCCGAATCCGAGATAGTTGGACGGCCAGGCTGCAACTGCAGGGGAGACACAGAGTGATCAGCTTCCATCATGGACCAACCATACATGAGATATCTGCTGGGACCGCCATCTCTCCCTATCCCCCTGTACACATGAGATATCTGCTGGGACCGCCATCTCTCCCTATCCCCCTGTACACATGAGATATCTGCTGGGACCGCCATCTCTCCCTATCCTCCGTACACATGAGATATCTGCTGGGACCGACATCTCTCCCTATCCCCCCCATACACATGAGATATCTGCTGGGACAGCCATCTCCCCCTATCCCCCCCGTACACATGAGATATCTGCTGGGACCGCCATCTCTCCCTATCCCCCGTACACATGAGATATCTGCTGGGACCGCCATCTCTCCCTATCCTCCGTACACATGAGATATCTGCTGGGACCGCCATCTCTCCCTATCCCCCCCATACACATGAGACATCTGCTGGGACCGCCATCTCTCCCTATCCCCCGTACACATGAGATATCTGCTGGGACCGCCATCTCTCCCTATTTCCCGTACAGATGAGATATCTGCTAGGACCGCCATCTCTCCCTATCCTCCGTACACATGAGATATCTGCTGGGACCGCCATCTCTCCCTATCCCCCGTACACATGAGATATCTGCTGGGACCGCCATCTCTCCCTATCCTCCGTACACATGAGATATCTGCTGGGACCGCCATCTCTCCCTATCCTCCGTACACATGAGATATCTGCTGGGACCGCCATCTCTCCCTATCCTCCGTACACATGAGATATCTGCTGGGACCGCCATCTCTCCCTATCCCCGTACACATGAGATATCTGCTGGGACCGCCATCTCTCCCTATCCTCCGTACACATGAGATATCCGCTGGGACCGCCATCTCTCCCTATCCCCGTACACATGAGATATCTGCTGGGACCGCCATCTCTCCCTATCCCCCCCGTACACATGAGATATCCTCTGGGACCGCCATCTCTCCCTATCCCCCGTACACATGAGATATCTGCTGGGACCGCCATCTCTCCCTATTTCCCGTACAGATGAGATATCTGCTAGGACCGCCATCTCTCCCTATCCTCCGTACACGAGATATCTGCTGGGACCGCCATCTCTCCCTATCCCCCGTACACATGAGATATCTGCTGGGACCGCCATCTCTCCCTATCCTCCGTACACATGAGATATCTGCTGGGACCGCCATCTCTCCCTATCCTCGGTACACATGAGATATCTGCTGGGACCGCCATCTCTCCCTATCCTCCGTACACATGAGATATCTGCTGGGACCGCCATCTCTCCCTATCCCCCGTACACATGAGATATCTGCTGGGACCGCCATCTCTCCCTATCCTCCGTACACATGAGATATCCGCTGGGACCGCCATCTCTCCCTATCCCCCGTACACATGAGATATCTGCTGGGACAGCCATCTCCCTCTATCCCACCAGTACACATGAGATATCTGCTGGGACCGCCATCTCTCTCCCTATCCCCCCCCGTACACATGAGATATCTGCTGGGACCGCCATCTCTCCCTATCCCCCCCGTACACATGAGATATCCTCTGGGACCGCCATCTCTCCCTATCCCCGGTACACATGAGATATCTGCTGGGACCGCCATCTCTCCCTATCCCCCCCGTACACATGAGATATCCTCTGGGACCGCCATCTCTCCCTATCCCCCATACACATGATATATCTGCTGGGACCGCCATCTCTCCCTATTTCCCGTACAGATGAGATATCTGCTAGGACCGCCATCTCTCCCTATCCTCCGTACACATGAGATATCTGCTGGGACCGCCATCTCTCCCTATCCTCCGTACACATGAGATATCTGCTGGGACCGCCATCTCTCCCTATCCTCCGTACACATGAGATATCTGCTGGGACCGCCATCTCTCCCTATCCTCCGTACACATGAGATATCTGCTGGGACCGCCATCTCTCCCTATCCCCCGTACACATGAGATATCTGCTGGGACCGCCATCTCTCCCTATCCTCCGTACACATGAGATATCCGCTGGGACCGCCATCTCTCCCTATCCCCGTACACATGAGATATCTGCTGGGACCGCCATCTCTCCCTATCCCCGTACACATGAGATATCTGCTGGGACAGCCATCTCCCTCTATCCCACCAGTACACATGAGATATCTGCTGGGACCGCCATCTCTCTCCCTATCCCCCCCCATACACATGAGATATCTTCTGGGACCACCATCTCTCCCTATCCCCCGTACACATGAGATATCTGCTGGGACCGCCATCTCTCCCTATCCCCCGTACACATGAGATGTCTGCTGGGACCGCCATCTCTCCCTATCCCCCCCATACACATGAGACATCTGCTGGGACCGACATCTCTCCCTATCCCCCCCCCCTACACATGAGATATCTGCTGCGACCGCCATCTCCCCCTATCACCACGTACACATGAGATATCTGCTGGGACCGCCATCTCCCCCTATCCACTGTCCACATGAGATATCTGCTGGGACCGCCATCTCTCCCTATATCCCCGTACAGATGAGATATCTGCTGGGACCGCCATCTCTCCCTATCCCCCGTACACATGAGATATCTGCTGGGACCGCCATCTCTCTCCCTATCCCCCCCATACACATGAGATATCTGCTGGGACCGCCATCTCTCCCTATCCCCCCCATACACATGAGACATCTGCTGGGACCGCCATCTCTCCCTATCCCCCCCATACACATGAGATATCTGCTGGGACCGCCATCTCTCCCTATCCCCTGTACACATGAGATATCTGCTGGGACCGCCATCTCTCCCTATCCCCCGTACACATGAGATATCTGCTGGGACCGCCATCTCTCCCTATCCTCCGTACACATGAGATATCTGCTGGGACCGCCATCTCTCCCTATCCCCCCCATACACGAGACATCTGCTGGGACCGCCATCTCTCCCTATCCCCCGTACACATGAGATATCTGCTGGGACCGCCATCTCTCCCTATCCCCCCCATACACATGAGACATCTGCTGGGACCGACATCTCTCCCTATCCCCCGTACACATAAGATATCTGCTGGGACCGCCATCTCTCCCTATCCCCTGTACACATGAGATATCTGCTGGGACAGCCATCTCTCCCTATTCCCCGTACAGATGAGATATCTGCTGGGACCGTCATCTCCCCCTATCCCCCCCGTACACATGAGATATCTGCTGGGACCGACATCTCTCCCTATCCCCCCCATACACATGAGATATCTGCTGGGACAGCCATCTCCCCCTATCCTCTGTCCACATGAGATATCTGCTGGGACAGCCATCTCTCCCTATCCCCCCCCGTACACATGAGATATCTGCTGGGACAGCCATCTCTCCCTATATCCCTGTACACATGAGATATCTGCTGGGACCGCCATCTCTCTCTCTCCCTATCCCCCCCGTACACATGAGATATCAGCTGGGACCGCCATCTCTCTCTCTCCCTATCCCCCCCGTACACATGAGATATCTGCTGGGACCGCCATCTCTCCCTATATCCCCGTACACATGAGATATCTGCTGGGACCGCCATCTCTCCCTATATCCCCGTACACATGAGATATCTGCTGGGACCGCCATCTCTCCCTATCCCCCGTACACATGAGATATCTGCTGGGACCGCCATCTCTCCCTATATCCCCGTACACATGAGATATCTGCTGGGACCGCCATCTCTCCCTATCCCCCGTACACATGAGATATCTGCTGGGACAGCCATCTCTCCCTATCCCCCGTACACATGAGATATCTGCTGGGACCGCCATCTCTCCCTATCCTCCGTACACATGAGATATCTGCTGGGACCGCCATCTCTCCCTATCCCCCCCGTACACATGAGATATCTGCTGGGACCGCCATCTCTCCCTATCCTCCGTACACATGAGATATCTGCTGGGACCGCCATCTCTCCCTATCCTCCGTACACATGAGATATCTGCTGGGACCGCCATCTCTCCCTATCCTCTGTACACATGAGATATCTGCTGGGACCGCCATCTCTCCCTATCCCCCATACACATGAGATATCTGCTGGGACAGCCATCTCCCTCTATCCCACCAGTACACATGAGATATCTGCTGGGACCGCCATCTCTCCCTATCCCCCCCGTACACATGAGATATCTGCTGGGACCGCCATCTCTCCCTATCCCCCGTACACATGAGATATCTGCTGGGACCGCCATCTCTCCCTATCCCCCTGTACACATGAGATATCTGCTGGGACAGCCATCTCTCCCTATCCCCCTGTACACATGAGATATCTGCTGGGACCGCCATCTCTCCCTATCCCCCCCATACACATGAGACATCTGCTGGGACCGCCATCTCTCCCTATCCCCCGTACACATGAGATATCTGCTGGGACCGCCATCTCTCCCTATCCCCTGTACACATGAGATATCTGCTGGGACAGCCATCTCTCCCTATCCCCCGTACACATGAGATATCTGCTGGGACCGCCATCTCTCTCTCTCCTATCCCCCCCGTACACATGAGATATCTGCTGGGACCGCCATCTCTCCCTATATCCCCGTACACATGAGATATCTGCTGGGACAGCCATCTCTCCCTATTCCCCGTACAGATGAGATATCTGCTGGGACCGTCATCTCCCCCTATCCCCCCCGTACACATGAGATATCTGCTGGGACCGACATCTCTCCCTATCCCCCCCATACACATGAGATATCTGCTGGGACAGCCATCTCCCCCTATCCTCTGTCCACATGAGATATCTGCTGGGACAGCCATCTCTCCCTATCCCCCCCCGTAAACATGAGATATCTGCTGGGACAGCCATCTCTCCCTATCCCCCCCGTACACATGAGATTTCTGCTGGGACCGCCATCTCTCTCTCCCTATCCCCCCCGTACACATGAGATATCTGCTGGGACCGCCATCTCCCTCTATCCCACCAGTACACATGAGATATCTGCTGGGACCGCCATCTCTCCCTATCCCCCCCATACACATGAGACATCTGCTGGGACCGCCATCTCTCCCTATCCCCCGTACACATGAGATATCTGCTGGGACCGCCATCTCTCCCTATCCCCCTGTACACATGAGATATCTGCTGGGACAGCCATCTCTCCCTATCCCCCCCCGTACACATGAGATATCTGCTGGGACCGCCATCTCTCTCTCTCCCTATCCCCCCCGTACACATGAGATATCTGCTGGGACCGCCATCTCTCCCTATATCCCTGTACACATGAGATATCTGCTGGGACCGCCATCTCTCCCTATATCCCCGTACACATGAGATATCTGCTGGGACCGCCATCTCTCCCTATCCTCCGTACACATGAGATATCTGCTGGGACCGCCATCTCTCCCTATCCTCCGTACACATGAGATATCTGTTGGGACCGCCATCTCTCCCTATCCTCTGTACACATGAGATATCTGCTGGGACCGCCATCTCTCCCTATCCTCCGTACATACGAGATATCTGCTGGGACCGCCATCTCTCCCTATCCCCCGTACACATGAGATATCTGCTGGGACCGCCATCTCTCCCTATCCCCCTGTACACACAAGATATCTGCTGGGACCGCCATCTCTCCCTATCCCCCGTACACATGAGATATCTGCTGGGACCGCCATCTCTCCCTATCCCCCTGTACACACAAGATATCTGCTGGGACCGCCATCTCTCCCTATCCCCCGTACACATGAGATATCTGCTGGGACCGCCATCTCTCCCTATCCCCCGTACACATGAGATATCTGCTGGGACCGCCATCTCTCCCTATCCTCCGTACACATGAGATATCTGCTGGGACCGCCATCTCTCCCTATCCTCTGTACACATGAGATATCTGCTGGGACCGCCATCTCTCTCTCTCCCTATCCCCCCCGTACACATGAGATATCTGCTGGGACCGCCATCTCTCCCTATATCCCTGTACACATGAGATATCTGCTGGGACCGCCATCTCTCCCTATATCCCCGTACACATGAGATATCTGCTGGGACCGCCATCTCTCCCTATCCTCCGTACACATGAGATATCTGCTGGGACCGCCATCTCTCCCTATCCTCCGTACACATGAGATATCTGCTGGGACCGCCATCTCTCCCTATCCTCCGTACACATGAGATATCTGCTGGGACCGCATCTCTCCCTATCCCCGCACATGAGATATCTGCTGGGACCGCCATCTCTCCCTATCCTCTGTACACATGAGATATCTGCTGGGACCGCCATCTCTCCCTATCCTCCGTACATACGAGATATCTGCTGGGACCGCCATCTCTCCCTATCCCCCGTACACATGAGATATCTGCTGGGACCGCCATCTCTCCCTATCCCCTGTACACACAAGATATCTGCTGGGACCGCCATCTCTCCCTATCCCCCGTACACATGAGATATCTGCTGGGACCGCCATCTCTCCCTATCCTCCGTACACATGAGATATCTGCTGGGACCGCCATCTCTCCCTATCCCCCGTACACATGAGATATCTGCTGGGACCGCCATCTCTCCCTATCCTCCGTACATACGAGATATCTGCTGGGACCGCCATCTCTCCCTATCCCCGTACACATGAGATATCTGCTGGGACCGCCATCTCTCCCTATCCTCCGTACACATGAGATATCTGCTGGGACCGCCATCTCTCCCTATCCCCGTACACATGAGATATCTGCTGGGACCGCCATCTCTCCCTATCCCCTGTACACATGAGATATCTGCTGGGACCGCCATCTCTCCCTATCCTCCGTACATACGAGATATCTGCTGGGACCGCCATCTCTCCCTATCCCCCGTACACATGAGATATCTGCTGGGACCGCCATCTCTCCCTATCCCCCTGTACACACAAGATATCTGCTGGGACCGCCATCTCTCCCTATCCCCCGTACACACAAGATATCTGCTGGGACCGCCATCTCTCCCTATCCCCCTGTACACACAAGATATCTGCTGGGACCGCCATCTCTCCCTATCCCCCGTACACACAAGATATCTGCTGGGACCGCCATCTCTCCCTATCCCCCGTACACATGCATGCTTGGCTCAGCGGAGAGTGCATGTATTGTGAATGGGGATGCCTGATCCTGGTCTCCCCTGACGTTCCCCATGCACACTATAAGGCGGGTATTCCTGCCTGCAGCACTGGAAGACATGACTTGTCTTTATTGACACTACATCCTACTGTTTTATGTATGCAGCTCCTAGGCAGACGTATGTGTCTCCATGGTTACCGATTACAAACACACCCTGTACAGCTGGATCCTGCTAGTCTGGATTTGCTATGGTTCTCTATGGAAAGGGTTGTGGATAGAAGCCTAGTAGGGGTTATATGCGAATAATGTGGCCAAAGGAACCATGTGACCGTACGTCCTAGCTAAAGTCACAAGTCTGTTGCTACTGGAAACGGTCAACAAGCTTGTTGTCAGGCAGACCCCTAACAGCTGAGCTCCTGGGGGGTGGGGGTTAATATTAAAGACTACACTTCCCAGAATGCAAATGACCAAAGCCTGCTGGGCCATGTAGTTTCTCCCCACAGAGCCTACAGCTGCATTATGCTCCACAATGCAAACTCTCCCCCTCTTTATATATAGAAATAGTATCGTTCACACATATCCCCGTCACAAGCACCCACTTGGTTCAGTCCACCTCCGTTTTGCATAGTCCCTACCCCTCACCTGCAAGTGGTCTTGCCCACCCCGCCCTTCCCTCCTACAAAAATCCATCTGAGGGAGCGCTGTTCAATGACGTTCAGCAGCGTAGGTTCTAGCGGCTCGACATCTGGAGCATCTTCAAACTCATCATCCACCGGCGCAGCCATCTTTCCGTCGAATCACGTGACCGCAGTCAGCCAGCCTCTCCCCCTCCACCCACGCCATCAGACAGTCCTGCATCTCCTGTCACTCTTTGGGCATCATCGCTTCAACCATTGGTTACATCATATGTCAATCAATGTCAATCGAGGCAACGGCAGAAACATCCTCGTTGATGATTGGCTTAGCTTAATGCCTATCACTGTCAAAGTAGGGACAGTAAAACGTCATTGGACGACAGATTTCTTCTAAAACGGTGATTGGCCAATATAGACGTCAACCATACGTTGTGAGGCAGGCGATAGGACAATGTCGCAACCAATAGGCTTTCGCTTCCTAACAAGAGCGTCTATTGTACTTACATCTGATTGGCTACGTTACCCCAAAGAGGGCTATGTCTATTGGATAACTAAGCTGTCTGTCATTCTACCAGCGTCTTTGATTGGACAACGTTTCAAGTTTAGTGTTTTCTCATTGGCCGCCGGGTTCCCAAGCAAATTTTTCACTTCCACCCCCTACCGACTTCGTTCAAGTCGAGCCAGTCCGCCATTTTAATAGCTCTGAACGTAGTTTCCCGCCATTTCTCTTCGGCTTGGCGAGTTCCGTGTAAAGGCGACCTTTATGCGGGTGAGGTGGAGCCCGCTGCAGGTTGACGCTTTTTGCGTTTTCTAAAGTGCCCGCTCATCGACATGGCGGAAAAAAGTCCGCGGCCTGAGGCGGAGGAAGACGGTGACGAGGAAGGAGAGGAGGCCGCAGAGGCCCCGCTACGGCCGGCAAGGGTAGTGACGGTAAAAAAGGACGAGAGTGCCGCCGCCCCCCCGGACTCTCCACCTCCCCCGCCGCCCGGGGAAGCGGAGGAGGCCCCGCTGCTCGCCTCGCCGCCGTCCTCGCCGAACCAAACCCCCCAGCCTGCTGTGCCAGACCCCGCGGCCTACCCCCAGGGAGTGCCGCTCTACCCCGCCGACCACCCCTCGGTCTCCGGGGTGAATCTGTTCGCTAATGACGGCAGCTTCCTGGAGCTCTTCAAGAAGAAGATGGAGGCCGGGAACAAGGAGGAGAACAAAGAGGAGAGCAAGGAGCCGGAAAAGAGGAGGCCCGTCAGCCTGGTGAGAAGCCCGGGGCCCCCATTCAGCCCTGTACCTACTAGTACTGGCCCCTGCTGGGGTGGGACTACAAGCCCCAGCATGCTTGGAGGTTCTGCTCACTGGCAGGGCATGCTGGGACTTGTAGTATCACAGCAGCTGGGGTGCCTGGGGCAGCAGGCCACTGATACAGAGATCAGGGCCGGGGCCTGTGCCGCCATGTTCTCCCAGGACTGCAGGAAAGCTGGGTGACACCCCATATAGGGGCCGAAATAAGGGCGTCAACTGGAATACAGTTATTAAAGGGGTGACCCAGGACTTAAAGGGGTAGTCCGAGTGTTTACTGATGACCTGCACCTGGATAGGTGATGGGTGGGTGTCTGACACCCGGGACCCCCACTGATCAGCTGTTTGAGAAGACGCCGGCGCCCCTGTGAGTACCCCGGCCTTCTCTCAGCTCACAAAGCACAGCGCCGCACATTGTATGGCGGTTGTACGTGGTATCACAGCTCTGCCCCATTCACTTTTATGGGGCTGAGCTGCGTCTCGGTCATGTGACCGATGAACGTGACGTCACCCGGCCTGGGGAAAGCTGAGAGAAGGCCGGGGTACTCACAGGAGTGTCGGTGGCTTCTCAAGCAGCTGATCGGCGGGGGTCCCAGGTGTCAGATCCCCACCGATCACCCAGCCACATGCAGGTCATCAGTATAAAAGTCCTGGAAAACCCTTTTAAACCCTCGGACTACCCCTTTAAGGCCAGGGTAACCCCTTTAAAATCTGTATTCCAGTTGACAGTGATGAGTGACGAGCGAGACCCCCACCGAGCAGGTATTGATGACCTTTCCACAGGAGAGATCATCAAAATCTCAGAAAACCCCTTGAAGGCCTCTTTCACACAAAAGCTTTTTTTGCGAGTGTATGGACCGTTTTGTTTCGTTCCGTATACGGGACCATTCATTTCAATGGTTCTGCAAAAAAAAAAAAAAACACGGAAGTGTTTCCTTGTGCATTCCGTTTCCGTATTTTCGTTTTTTCCGTTCCGTGCAAGGATAGAACATGTCACGATCTGAGGCTCCGTTCAAGTCAGTGGGTCTGCAAAAAAAACAAAACACGGAACGGATACGGAAATGCATCTGTATGTCTTTCATATCCGTTCCGTTTTTTGCAGAAACATTTATTGAACATTTTAAGCCCAATTTTTACTACGTAATTACTGTATATGCCATACGGAAAAACTGAACCGAAACGGAAACAAAAAACGGATCCGATAAAAGCGGCCCGCAAAACCCTTAAAAAGCCATACGGTCGTGTGCAGGAGGCCTAATACTGATGTCCTATCCTGGGGATGGGTCATCCGTATCTGATCGTCGGGACCCCTGCCCATCAGCAGTTTGAAGAGGCACAGCGCCATCCATTGATATTGCAGTCTCTTGGATGGGGCTGGGCTGCGCCTAGGTCATGTGACTGATGAACGCGATGTCACAGAGCACCACAGCTGATTGGCGGGTGGTGCTGGGAGTCGGGTTCTGATGACCTTACCTGAGGACAGGTCATTGGTGTTAAATCCTTGGACGACCCTTCTTAATATTGATGACCTAGGTTTACAAAAGCTCATGAATGTCAGATGGGTGGGGGTCTGACGTTCGGTGCCCCACACCCCATCCAGCCCTTTAATAGCTGGACGCTGATGGAACCCACAGCAGTCTGATAAAGCTGGGTCATCAAGCTTTCTATTGCACACCGGCATACGCCTTTGGGGGCATCTATTTCTGTTATTCCAGTCTACCGGTTTTGGGCTAAAAAATAAATTTATTTGGTCTTTATTGAACATTTTCATTGCTTTTTTCCTCCACAGCCTTCACTTGCTGTGTATCTGCTCTCTATTGCTTCCCCTGTCTCTGTGGATCCATCAGGGAGCTGCTCTGACGGCTCCCTATGTTATATGGGACTGATGGGAACAGAGGTAATCTGTCACCCTGATTCTGGACTATTATCTACAGCAGGCATCCTCAACTCCCACAGTGCCCTGCTGTAGGCTGTTTGGGCATGCTGGGAGTTGTAGTTTTGCAACAGCTGGTGGGCTGCAGTTTGAGGATGCCTGATCTACAGTGACACATGAGCAGTCCTGCAGGTCAGGAGTCCAGATCACTATTTGTCAGATTCCTACCGCCCCCGGCTCCCCCGCTGTCAGCGCTCAAAGCTGCAGTGAAATCCATTGTCAGGACTGCTGTGCATGCGCCCATGAGTCCTCTCCATTATGTTAGAGCAGCGCAGTCGTCTGAGCTGAGCGCTGACAGCGAAGGAACTGGGGGCAGTAGAAAAATAAAAAATAGCGACCCGGACTCCTCCTTTGCAGTACTGCTCATGCGTTACTGTAGATAATAGTCCACAGTCTGGGTGTCGGATTCCTCTTAGGCCTCATGCAGGCGACCGGATGCCGGCTGTGCCCGTATTGTGGCCCACAAACAGCCAGTCCGCGATATGTGGGCACAGGCTGCATGCGCACCAGTTCTCGGATGTGGACCCGTTCACTTCACGCACATAAAAGCCACGTGAATTTCCTTGTGGATTTATCGGCATCTCTTATCCGCAATTTTTAACAGTGGGTTCAGGCGCAGTTTTGCCGCTGGTCTCGCCCTTCAGTGAAAAGGGTGAAATCCAAAACAGCCAATATAATTGACATGAAGTGGATATGGAAATCTGCGCTCAGAAACCATCCACCAAGTATACATGAGGTTAGTGTAATCTCAGAGACTTACTGGTACTGTATTACACTGACCACAGAAATGGGGTCCACGTGCTGTACTCGGCGATCAGTGCGCATGCACAACCTGAAGCTCCATGGGACCGTAAAAATGGACCGTTAAGCTCTTTTTAAAGGGTTTTGTCACTTCAGTAAGTGGCATTTATCATGTAGAGAAATTGAATACAAGGCACTTGCTAATGTATTGTGATTGTCCATATTGCCTCCTTTGCTGGCTGGATTCATTTTTCCATCATATTATACACTACCCGTTTCCATGGTTACGACCACCTGCAATCCCGCATCGGTGGTCGTGCTTGCACACTGTAGCTCCAGCCTATGTGCACTCCTACAGTCCTGGCCACCAGAGAGGCTGGCACTTTTATCTATACTGTGCAAGCACGACCACCGCTGCGGGGTCGTAACCATAGAGACAAGCAGTGTGTAATGTGATGGAAAAACGAATGAAGCCAGCAAAGGAGACAATATGGAGAATCGCAATACATTAGTAAGTGCCTCGTATTCACTTTCTCTACATGATAAATGTCACTTGCTGAAGGGAGACGACCCCTTAAATAACTGCCCTTTTTTTTTCTCCTCAGTTGTGTGAATGTAGCCTAAAAGCTGATTGCTAATTTATTTGTAGATGTCCAGGAGGAATAGCAGAGGAACAGCATGGCACAGAGTTAAAAGGAGACCCGCTACTGAATTGTTACATCAGGGGGAATACAAGAATGTGTCAGCTCTGTTTTAGGGCTCATGACCGTGCGCCGGCCGTGATCATATTGCGGCCCGCATACAGCACCAGCCGTGTGCATCCAGGATCACGGACCCATTCACTTGAGATGCGATGCGGAAGGACTGAGCGGAACCCCACAGAAGCACTACAGAGAGCTTCTGTGGTGTTTCTGGCTGTGCCACCGAACCACAAAAAAGTAGTGCATGCACTACTTTTTTGCAGAATGTATAGATCACGGACCCATTCAAGGTGAATGGGTTTGGATCCGTCTGCGGCAGCCTGGGCATTGGGGGCCGCAATTGCGATCTCGGATGCACGGAACGGCCGGCACAGGTTCGTGTGCATGAGCCCTTAATGTGAACTGGGCAGTATATCGGTTCAGTGCAGTCTGCCGGCGGCATGTTATGGAGCGGGAGAAGCTGAGCTAATTCATATACAGAATCTCTTCCTGCAAAGCGTTTCTGAACTCGAGACCGCCTTGTGTACAGCTATGAGGGACTGACCGCTATATCTGTGTGCACACTTAGGGCTGATTCACACAGGCGTCGCATGTGAGGGCCGGATAGGATGCGGAGCGCGGCGGTGAAATCGTGCGAGTGCGCACACAATTTCAGTCCGTTTTTTTTTCCCGCATGAGTGCAATGCATTTTGCACGCGCGTGAGAAAAAACTGAATGTGGTACCCAGACCCGAACCTGGACTTCACTGAAGTTTGGGATCGGTGTTCTGTAGATTTTATTTTCCATTATAACATGGTTATAATAGAAAATAATAGCATTCTTTAATTCAGAATGGCAAGTAAAAGAGAGATTGTGGGGTTAAAAAACAAAACGTTACTTGCCTCATCCACTTGATCGCGCACCCGGGTTCATCTTCTATTTTCATTCAGCAGGACCTGCGCTGACGTTATGAAGGTCCTTTTCCAGCCAGGTCCTGCAAGAAGAGAGAAGACGAGCCCGGCTGCGCGATCAAGTGGATAAGGGGAGTTACGTTTTGAAGTGAATGGGTCCGGATTCAGTGCGGGGCAATGCGGTCACCTCACGCATTGCACCCGCACGGAACTCTCGCCCGTGTGAAAGGGGCCTTAGGGCTGATTCACACGACCCTGCTGTATCTGACCACGGGGCTATTGCAGTGTACTCACATGAAGATGATGGGAGTACACTGCCATAGCATGCGATCAGATAGACCTTGTGTCCTAAATTACTATGGTACAGTCGGGTCATGGGAGCCGTGGTCGGCCCGGCAAATGCAGCGGACGCCTGGCCTGTGTTTCCCGATCATAATCGCGTGAATTCCCCCCTCCACACACATCTGCGTTTTTGCTGTCCGGTTCTGAGATCCGGGATGGGAACACGGCAAAACGCTGCCTTCTGAATAATACAACTGGCTGCGTCTGTTCAGAACGGATCCGTTTGTGTTGTATTGAGACGGAACATGCCGGATCCGGCACTAAAACTATTGTAAGTCAGTGGGCGCCGGAAAATAACGGATCCGGCGCCATTGACTTCCATGGTTTTTGGCATGTTCACGTTCAGTATCCCATGCTGCTTGTAGCGATTTTCTGTCCGTCATGGGAACGCGACAAAGCGGAACGGAATGCGTTCTGGTGAACTCCGTTTTGTCCCCATTAACGAGCGTCGTGCTGCGGTTTTGATACCAGGTCTGAGATCTCAAAACTGGACAGCACAAAACAGATGTGAAAGTAGTCTTATATGAATCGGTTACCGTTTTTTCTGAATCTTTTCCCATAAACCGTACATCAATCTGCTCATCTCTATATGACGCTTACATCTGTGGTGGCAAGTTCCTTTTAAAGAGGACCTTTCATCTGAAAATGCACGTTAAAATACATATATCCACTTACATGGTGGCGTATATCCTGGGCGTGGCGTTCTTCTCCCTGGCACGGAGCTCATCCAATTAGCTCCCCCCGCTAAGCTCGAGTTTTCGCAAGATTCTTGCGAACTCGAGCGATTTCACACAGTCTAGGCCTCTGGGGAATCCAAGATGGCGCCCGACTCAGGCTTTGTGAAATCGCTCGAGTTCTCAAGAATCTCGCGAGAACTCGAGCTTCTTCTCCCTGGCTGAGAGCGGGGCGCGCTAATTGGATGCGCTCCGTGCCAGGGAGAAGAAAGCCACGCCCAGGATATAGGCCGCCATGTAAGTGGATATATGTATTTTAACGTGCATTTTCAGATGAAAGGTCCTCTTTAAAGAGGACACGTCTGTCTTAGTAACTACTTGCTTTCTCCATGTAGTAACAATTCTTGAGCATCTATTATGACTCTGCTGTGCCATTCCTCAATTATTCCTACTAGAATTTTATGATTGGATTGCCAACAGTATACAGTAAAGGTCCTCTTGACTCCGGCCTGTATAGTAGTTCAGGAGATCGGTGTCTGTGCATTTCCCTCAGTGACGTCTGACGTTAGTACAGCTGATCCCTGGGGGGTTTCGGGCCATATCTTCACAAACTGCAGATTTGCAGACCTTCCTGTGAGCGTCCCTTACATCTATTTGCAGAATCCCACTCCCACACTTAGAATTGACTTTTTACAGAAATGTCTGCACCAGATCTGTCTGGCTGTATGACGCGAGCCCCCTCCCCACGCCCTTCCTAGTGTATGTTAATTCCCTGAGGCTGCCATGTTGTTGGGCGTTTGTCTCTGGGGTTAGTGTTCACATGCAGCGGACCGGCCTCTGTGATGTAGGAATGTAATGGGCACTATGTATGATTACTATGCAGGTGCCCATGTAGAGGGGTAGGGGACCACAGCAGCGGGGCGCCTCCCCGGAGGTTTCAGGTTCCCCCCCACTTTACAGGGCACTTTTCTCCTTGTTGCAGCGGTGAATACATGTCTGTATTTGTACTTAATGTGGATGAAGCAGCCCCTCCTAATCCTGCTGATCTCCACAAGCTTTCCCCCCTACCCCCCGTCTCTAGGATCTGGTGAAGAGAGCGGCGTTGTCTGGAGGTGGGGAGTGTCTTGAGCCTGTCTAACCCAGGCCTCCCTTATATTCTGTTATATAGAGGGACACAGAGAGGCTGCCAGGGCTCGTATAACGGTTGCAGTCTTCTGTCCCTTCCACCCCCAGGTGGGCAAGCGTAGAGGAGGGGCAAAGCTGGCCCTGAAGACGGGCATTGTAGCCAAGAAGCCAAAGACAGAAGATGAAGAGGTGAGACGTGTGTGTCGTGAAACGCTGGGTTGTCAATGGGAAGGTCTGAAATGTACCATAGGGCCCTTATTGTGAAGCATTGGAGCCTCCTGGAAGTGATGCAGAAAGCTGGAGCCTGACTAATCCTGGAGGTCCATGTATTCATACTGTCTGATCCAGCGAGGCTCGACCCACTGCCCAACCCTAATAGCCCCCTCATCCAGCAGGAGCGTCTAGTATACTATGGCATCCCACTGTATACATTCCTTGTATAATAACTTTGAGCAGACGATCGTCAGGGAGGTAAAGAGCTGCTTTTACATGCAGCGATCTCCTCCACAGTATGAGGACGAGCGTTGGCTGCTGTGTTCGCTTGTCCTTATACAGCTCACTGTTTCCAGGCTGCAGCGTGCTGCCCAGAAACGATGCTTTAGACTTCCGCATGAACGTTGCGCTAGTTCTCCGGGGGATCTGCGCCGCCTTTAGACGGGCAGATTATCAGGAACCGGCTCCTGTAGGGATGTTTGTTCCAGGTGATCAGCCTGAACATTGGGCCGTGTCGGGATGTCCCAGAGACTAATGTACTGCGGACTAGGATGGATGTATACAAGTAGTGTGAGCACAGGTCTAGTCCCCGCATTGTGGAAGCCCTACAAAAGAGGATGCCAGTATTGCTCCGCTCCTTGCAGATGGGGCTATTAAGGACTAATAGTAGGACAGTGTAAACCTAGACCCGACGATGTCCCACATTTATCACGGGCTCAGGCTGGATAATACATTTGTTGTATCTTTTAAAGGGGTATTCGGGTTGATACAATTTATCTAACTTTAAGATCGATGGGGGTCCTACTACTGGGTCCCCCACCGATCACGACATCGGGGGGACCGTACCCCTGCAGGCCTCTTGCTGCTCCCTTGAAATGACCGGAGCGGTTGGTCACACGTGTGCCCGGCCGCTCCATTCATTTCTATGGGAGTTCCAGAGATAGCCGAGTACAGCAGTCCAGTCTCTGGAACTCCCATAGAAATGAATGTACGTGCAATTGGCCGCTATAGTCATTAAGGGACTTGTGATCAGTGGGAGATGACTTGTATCAACTGCAAAACCCTAGGTGCACCATCTGTTTGCATTTCCAATGCAGGCACCATTCACTGTATTTGAGTCCGCATTCTGCTGGATACACTCCGCTGCGTGCAATGGTGACTGATGTCTTCTTCTTCCGTTTTCCAGATCCTGACACACAAGGGTGGCGCGTGGGCACAGTACATGGCCGAGGTGAAAAAATACAAAGCTCATCAGTGCAGTGATGATGACAAAACCCGGCCGCTGGTGAAATAGTGTGGAGAGTCATGGACTTGTGGCGGACGCAGCCTCTGGGGGCGGCTCGGCCGAGAAGAATGTGTATTGACCGCACACCTTACTGCAGCTCCTCTCGCCGTCCCCTCTTCGCCGTGGATTATACAAGCCCTTTCTGGACTTCTTTACTACCAAGAGAAAGAAAAGACTTTCCACGTGGGTTCTTCACACAGTGCCGGTGGTGAATGGCCCTTACCTGAGCGTGTATCTGTCCATGAGGGCAGTTCTGACCCACACCCATCTGCCGCTGCCACATGGCGGAATAGAGATCCTGTCTTTTTATGTTGTTCTCCCTCATACGTTTTTTTTTTTTTTCCCTTAAGATTTATTTTCCCCGCGTGGGGCATGGTTTCTTTTCAAGTTTTGTTTTGTATGAATGCTTGTGTTATCAACTTGTATAGAGTATTGTCTTATTAAACTGAAACCTGGCCCTGAATACATTCCCACCCTAATGAGTCTGGAGTTGTCATGATACGACACACTGCGACATTCATCTGTGCCGTATAAAGAGGTAAGGAAGAAAATATACTTATTGGCGTACCCAACTGCTCCTCTACTACCTGCCGGGCTTCGCTGTTCTGCCTGCAGCAGTGACATGCCTATATAAGACGTGACAGCTGCTGCCAGCCTCGTACTGTGTAGCGCTGCGGTCACTACTGCAGCCACAATATTACAACAGCACGGGCAGAGAAGGTTTGGGACCATAAGTTAATTATTATAACACTGTTCCTGCTAACTTAAAAAAAAATGACCTTACCTTGGTGACCCATCAACAGGGATAGATAATATCTGAATGGCGATGTCTGACTCCCAACTCCCCCGGTGATCATCAGTTTAAAGGGGGCTGCAGGTGTAACGTTACATTTCCCTACTTCGTGAGATCTCCCTACCGGTCGCACCAGAAGTGACGTTCGTAGGTGGTCCTGGCGTTGTGACGATCTGCACATGCACAAAAGGACATTGTAGGGAAAATCTCACAGTTGGCCGCACACGGGACACTGCGCATGCGCCGGAGAGCCTCAGTAGGGAAACATTACAATCCAGTGCACAAGCGTGGCAAACTCAAGAAAATCCATCAGATCTCTGTGCCTGCGCAGTGTGGGGGTAGGGAAAATTTACTGCGCAAGTGCCAAGGGGAGATCTGATGGCCATTTTTTCTGTTAAATAAATAAAAAAAAAAATAAAAAATATATATATATATATATATATATATATATATATATATATATATATATATATATAAATTAGGAAAAAAAAATGGTGAGCAGCACACTTAAAACCTGGTGCAATACCGCCCAAAAAGACCCGGCCCGCGGTCAATTTTAAATAAGGAGAAAAAGGTCGGCAGCACTCAGAAATAAAGTGAAAAAATTGTGGTTTATTACCCAAAAACAGCAACTGTTTTTGGGCAATAAACCACAATTTTTCACTTTATTTTTGAGTGCTGCCGACTTTTCTCTATATATATATATATATCTGCGCATTATATAGGGCAGACCTCCCTATATAATGCGTAGACAACCCCCTATATATATATATATATATATATAGATATTTATTTAACAGAAAAAATGGTCATCAGATCTCCCTATATATATGGGGGTTGTCTGCGCATTGTATAGGGTGGTCTGCCCAGTATAATGGGGGGATGTCTGCGCAATATATAGTGAGGTCTGCCCTATATAATGTGCAGAAAACATATATATATATATACAGAAAAAATGGCCATCGGATCTCCCCTTGGCGCTTGCGCAGTAAATTTTCCCTACCCCCACAATGCGCAGGCACGGAGATCTGATGGATTTTCTGGAGTTAGCCGCGCTTGTGCACTGGGCCGTAATATTTCTCTACTGCGGCTCTCCGGTGCATCATGTCACAACGCCAGGAACGCCTCCTAACGTCCCTTCCGGTGCGACCGGTAAGGAAATCTCAAGAAGTAGGGACATCTAACGGCTCTCGATGGTACGCCGGGCACAGCACCATACATTGTGTAGTGGTTGTACTTTGTATGGCTGCTCAGTTCCATTCACTTGAGCTGCACAAAGGCCATGTGACCAATGGTACTGATGAAGTATCAGATTGTCCCCCGCCGATCAGCTGTTTTGAGAAGGCAGCGCTCCTGTGAGCACAGCGGCCTTCTCACACGTTGTATAGTGGCTGTGCTTGGTATCACGCTCGGCCCCATTCCCTCCTACGTGGACATGTGACCAATGAACGTGTGGTCACTGGACTACAAAAAGCCGAGAGAAGGCTGCGGTGCTCACAGTAACGCCAGTGCCTTCTCAAACTGCTGGGGTCCTGCAGGTCATCGGTAAAAAAAAAAAACTAGATCAGGCATGCTCAACCTGCGGCCCTCCAGCTGCATCAAGACTACTACTCCCAGCATACTCGGACAGCCTACAACAGGGCATTGTGGGAGTTGTAGTTTTACACCAGCTGGACGGCCGCAGGTTGAGCATCCCTGCCTTAGATTATATAAGCTTTGGGACCCCTTTAATTGCATAAAATGTGTGCTTGCTGGGGTTGTGCCGCCGGTAGATATAAGGATATTGTGGCGCTGCGGTTCTTAGTGTGGGGAGGGGTACACTCCGGTGCTACCAAGAAAGAAAAAGAAACGGGGTCCTGCAGCGTATAAGCTGATGCCTGCCCTCCCGCTTACTTCTGTGCCCCTCTGCCCTCCCACCATCTTTGGTCTTCATGTTGCCAGTGAGGGTATTTCTCAGAGCTGGTGGGGATAGTAGGAGCATCGTACCATGGCCGAGCCCTAATCCTAAGAAACCTGTGCCCTGCTTCAACTTCCAACAGATGTATTAACTGTCTCGGCCCCTCATACTTTGTGGACAACGCAGGTGACGTTAGTATATCTGTGCCATCTCGTCCTGGTGCTGTCCATGGAGGGGAGCCTGGCGCATATAGCAGAGCTCCTCGTTCCTGACCTCGCTGATCACTGCTGTGATGGTAGAGCAGAGACTTTGCCTCTGCTCTACGATTAGATAGTAATGATGCCAGAAGGAAGCTTAGCGGGAACGGGCAGCACAGAACTAAGGCCTCTTTCACACTAGCGTTTTGGATTCCGTTTGTGAGATCCGTCCAAAACAGATCAGTTCAGCCCTAATGCATTCTGAATGGATAAGGATCCGTTCAGAATGCATCAGTTCGGCTCCGTTCCGCTTCTATTCCGTTTTGGAGGCGGACACCAAGACGCAGCTTGCAGCATTTTGGTATCCGTCTGAAGAGGCGGAGCCTAACAGATCCGTTTTGAATTACAATGCAAGTCAATGGAGACGAATCCGTTTTCAATGACACAATATGGTGCATTTGAAAACGGATCCGTTCCCCATTGACTTTTAATGTAATTCAAAACTGATCCATTTTTGTTTAAAACTAGTGCAGACGGATCCGTTCTGAACGGATACAAACGTTTGCATCATAGGTGCGGATCCGTCTGTGCAAATAAACAGACGCATCCGCACCAACGCAAGTGTGAAAGTACCCTAAGGAAGCAAGATCCCCGTCGCCCCTTCAGCAGACGTAGATATGTGTAATATATATGCAACTACTACAGATATAATAATTTTGGCAGCATTGTATAGTATGCGGTGCCGACAAAATTATGCTACCTGCACGTCTCTGTTTAAATGATCTGCCGGAGATCACTGCCGTTTACTGCCATACTCCACTGACTTTTTATTTTTTTATGAGATCCGTCTGGTTTCCAGCGTGAGTTCCAGGTTTCTTTAAAGTGGCTGGTCATTGTGAGCAGCCATGGGAGCCTGGTGCGGCCTCCCAAAATAATCTGACACGTGGAGGGAGCAGAGGAGACATGTTCCTGATTGTGGCTCCATCTCTGGCTGCAGGCGAGTGCCCTCCACAACTTCCACTGGGGGTAAGTTACCCTTATGTGTGTGGGTAAAAGTGAGCCGAAGTGTGCCGAAAATACCGTGTCTAGATGTGTATATGAATGAGTAAAAGCACGGCTTTGTGTGTGTGTGAGGTGTGGATATAAAAGCCGCATCACCGTATGTACATGTAATCCCTCATTTGCACATCGGTGATTGAGCCAAAACCAGGACTGGAGCCTCCGCAGACATGAGGTATAATGGAAAGATCTGCACCTGGTTTTGGCCTAGTCACTGATGGAAATCACTGACACTGTGAGTCATTGGTCGCTGTGCCGTGTTGCAGTCCACAATACACGGACACCAGCTGCGTGAATCCAATACTGCGGCGTGGACCCATTGACTTGAATGGGCCTGTGATCCGCAAAATACGACAAAAGATAGGACATGTGCCTGTGTTTTGCAGATCGCAATACGGGCACCACGGCCATACAGTTGTGTGAATGAGCCCTAAGGCATGATTAAGTGTGCATGTGTGCCGCTCCATAACCCTTATTGGAGGTGAGGGGGTATGAGCCGCTCCATAACCCTTATTAGAGGTGAGGGGGTATGAGCCGCTCCATAACCCTTATTGGAGGTGAGGGGGTATGAGCCGCACCATAACCCTTATTAGAGGTGAGGGGGTATGAGCCGCTCCATAACCCTTATTGGAGGTGAGGGGGTATGAGCCGCTCCATAACCCTTATTAGAGGTGAGGGGGTATGAGCCGCTCCATAACCCTTATTAGAGGTGAGGGGGTATGAGCCCCACCCTAACCCTTATTAGAGGTGAGGGGGTATGAGCCCCACCATAACCCTTATTGGAGGTGAGGGGGTATGAGCCCCACCCTAACCCTTATTAGAGGTGAGGGGGTATGAGCCCCACCCTAACCCTTATTGGAGGTGAGGGGGTATGAGCCGCACCATAATCCTTATTAGAGGTGAGGGGGTATGAGCCGCACCATAATCCTTATTAGAGGTGAGGGGGTATGAGCCGCACCATAACCCTTATTAGAGGTGAGGGGGTATGAGCCCCACCCTAACCCTTATTAGAGGTGAGGGGGTATGAGCCGCACCATAACCCTTATTAGAGGTGAGGGGGTATGAGCCGCACCATAACCCTTATTAGAGGTGAGGGGGTATGAGCCGCACCATAACCCTTATTAGAGGTGAGGGGGATGAGCCGCTCCATAACCCTTATTAGAGGTGAGGGGGTATGAGCCGCACTATAACCCTTATTAGAGGTGAGAGGGTATGAGCCCCACCATAACCCTTATTAGAGGTGAGGGGGTATGAGCCGCACCATAACCCTTATTAGAGGTGAGGGGTATGAGCCCCACCATAACCCTTATTAGAGGTGAGGGGGTATGAGCCGCACCATAACCCTTATTAGAGGTGAGGGGGTATGAGCCCCACCCTAACCCTTATTGGAGGTGAGGGGGTATGAGCCGCACCATAACCCTTATTTGAGGTGAGAGGGTATGAGCCGCACCATAACCCTTATTAGAGGTGAGGGGGTATGAGCCCCACCCTAACCCTTATTGGAGGTGAGGGGGTATGAGCCGCACTATAACCCTTATTGGAGGTGAGGGGGTATGAGCCGCACCATAACCCTTATTAGAGGTGAGGGGGTATGAGCCGCACCCTAACCCTTATTAGAGGTGAGGGGGTATGAGCCCCACCCTAACCCTTATTAGAGGTGAGGGGGTATGAGCCCCACCCTAACCCTTATTGGAGGTGAGGGGGTATGAGCCGCACCATAACCCTTATTAGAGGTGAGGGGGTATGAGCCGCACCATAACCCTTATTAGAGGTGAGGGGGTATGAGCCCCACCCTAACCCTTATTAGAGGTGAGGGGGTATGAGCCGCACCATAACCCTTATTAGAGGTGAGGGGGTATGAGCCCCACCATAACCCTTATTGGAGGTGAGAGGGTATGAGCCGCACCATAACCCTTATTAGAGGTGAGAGGGTATGAGCCCCACCCTAACCCTTATTGGAGGTGAGGGGGTATGAGCCCCACCCTAACCCTTATTAGAGGTGAGAGGGTATGAGCCGCACCATAACCCTTATTAGAGGTGAGAGGATATGAGCCCCACCCTAAGCCTTATTGGAGGTGAGGGGGTATGAGCCGCACTATAACCCTTATTGGAGGTGAGGGGGTATGAGCCGCTCCATAACCCTTATTGGAGGTGAGGGGGTATGAGCCCCACCCTAACCCTTATTGGAGGTGAGGGGGTATGAGCCGCACTATAACCCTTATTGGAGGTGAGGGGGTATGAGCCGCACCATAACCCTATTAGAGGTGAGGGGGTATGAGCCGCACCATAACCCTTATTAGAGGTGAGGGGGTATGAGCCCCACCCTAACCCTTATTAGAGGTGGTGGGGTATGAGCCGCACCATAACCCTTATTAGAGGTGAGGGGGTATGAGCCGCACCATAACCCTTATTAGAGGTGAGGGGGTATGAGCCGCACCATAACCCTTATTAGAGGTGAGAGGGTATGAACCCCACCCTAACCCTTATTAGAGGTGAGGGGGTATGAGCCCCACCCTAACCCTTATTAGAGGTGAGAGGATATGAGCCCCACCCTAACCCTTATTGGAGGTGAGGGGGTATGAGCCGCAGCATAACCCTTATTAGAGGTGAGGGGGTATGAGCCGCACCATAACCCTTATTAGAGGTGAGGGGGTATGAGCCCCACCCTAACCCTTATTGGAGGTGAGGGGGTATGAGCCGCACCATAACCCTTATTAGAGGTGTGGGGGTATGAGCCGCACCATAACCCTTATTAGAGGTGAGGGGGTATGAGCCCCACCCTAACCCTTATTGGAGGTGAGGGGGTATGAGCCCCACCCTAACCCTTATTGAAGGTGAGGGGGTATGAGCCGCACCATAACCCTTATTAGAGGTGAGGGGGTATGAGCCCCACCCTAACCCTTATCAGAGGTGAGGGGGTATGAGCCCCACCCTAACCCTTATTGGAGGTGAGGGGGTATGAGCCGCACCATAACCCTTATTAGAGGTGAGGGGGTATGAGCCGCACCATAACCCCTATTAGAGGTGAGGGGGTATGAGCCGCACCATAACCCTTATTAGAGGTGAGGGGGTATGAGCCGCACCATAACCCTTATTAGAGGTGAGGGGGTATGAGCTGCACCATAACCCTTATTAGAGGTGAGGGGGTATGAGCCGCACCAAAACCCTTATTGGAGGTGAGGGGGTATGAGCCCCACCCTAACCCTTATTGGAGGTGAGGGGGTATGAGCCGCACCATAACCCTTATTAGAGGTGAGAGGGTATGAGCCCCACCCTAACCCTTATTGGAGGTGAGGGGGTATGAGCCGCACCATAACCCTTATTAGAGGTGAGGGGGTATGAGCCCCACCCTAACCCTTATTGGAGGTGAGGGGGTATGAGCCACACCCTAACCCTTATTGGAGGTGAGGGTGGGGGTATAAGCCGCACCATAACCCTTTTTGGAGGGGTGGGGGGGTATGAGCCGCACCGTAACCCTTATTAGAGGTGAGGGGGTATAAGCCGCACCCTAACCCTTTTTGGAGGTGGGGGGGTATGAGACGCACCATAACCCTTATTGGAGGTGAGGGGGGGTAAAAGCTGCACCATAACCCTTATGGGGGTGGGGGTAAAAGCTGCACCATAACCCTTATTGGAGGTGGGGGTGGGGGTAGGAGACGCACCATAACCCTTATTGGAGGTGAGGGGTGGGGGGTAAGAGCCGCACCATAACCCTTATTGGAGGGGTGGGGGGTATGAGACGCACCATAACCCTTACTGGAGGTGGGGGGGGGGGGGGAAGCTGCACCATAACCCTTATTGGAGGTGAGGGGGGGTAAAAGCTGCACCATAACCCTTATGGGGGGTGGGGGGTAAAAGCTGCACCATAACCCTTATTGGAGGTGGGGGGTGGGGGGTATGAGACGCACCACAACCCTTATTGGAGGTGAGGGGTGTGGGGTATGAGCCGCACCATAACCCTTAGTAGAGGTGAGGGGGTATGAGCCGCACCCTAACCCTTATTGGAGGTGAGGGGTGGGGGGTATAAGCCGCACGATAACCCTTTTTGGAAGTGGTGGCGTATGAGACGCACCATAACCCTTATTGGAGGTGAGGGGGTAAAGCTGCACCATAACCCTTATTGCAGGTGAGGGGTGGGGGGGAGTAAAGCCGCACCATAACCCTTATTGCAGGTGAGGGGTGGGGGAGTAAAAGCCGCACCATAACCCTTGTGGGGGGGTAGAGACGCACCATAACCCTTATTGGAGGTGAGGGGGAGGGGGTAAAAGCTGCACCATAACCCTTATTGCAGGTGAGGGGTGGGGGAGTAAAAGCCGCACCATAACCCTTGTGGGGGGTAAGAGACGCACCATAACCCTTATTGGAGGTGAGGGGGAGGGGGGAAAGCCGCACCATAACCCTTATTGGAGGGGTGGGGGTATGAGACGCACCATAACCCTTACTGGAGGTGAGGGGTGGGGGTAAGAGACGCACCATAACTCTTATTGGAGGTGAGGGGTGGGGGGTATGAGACGCACCATAACCCTTATTGTAGGTGAGGGGTGGGGGGTATGAGACGCACCATAACCCTTATTGTAGGTGAGGGGTGGGGGGTATGAGACGCACCATAACCCTTATTGGAGGGGTGGGGGGTAAGAGACGCACCATAACCCTTATTGGAGGTGAGGGGTGTGGGGTATGAGCCGCACCATAACCCTTATTAGAGGTGAAGGGGTATGAGCCGCACCCTAACCCTTATTGGAGGTGAGGGGTGGGGGGTAAAAGCCGCACCATAACCCTTTTTGGAGGTGGGGGGTATGAGCCGCACCCTAACCCTTATTGGAGGTGAGGGTGGGGGTAAAAGCCGCACCATAACCCTTTTGGAGGTGGGGGGTATGAGACGCACCATAACCCTTATTGGAGGTGAGGGGGTAAAAGCCGCACCATAACCCTTGCGGGGGGGGGGGGGTATGAGACGCACCATAACCCTTATTGGAGGTGAGGGGTGGGAGGTATAAGACGCACCATAACCCTTATTGGAGGTGAGGGGTGGGGGGTAAGAGACGCACCATAACCCTTATTGGAGGGGTGGGGGGGTATGAGATGCACCATAACCCTTATTGGAGGTGAGGGGTGGGGGTTAGAGACGCACCATAACCCTTATTGGAGGTGAGGGGTGGGGGTATGAGACGCACCATAACCCTTATTGGAGGTGAGGGGTGGGGGTATGAGACGCACCATAACCCTTATTGGAAGTGAGGGGTGGGGGTATGAGACGCACCATAACCCTTATTGGAGGTGAGGGGTGGGGGTATGAGACGCACCATAACCCTTATTGGAGGTGAGGGTGGGGGTATGAGACGCACCATAACCCTTATTGGAGGTGAGGGGTGGGGGGTATGAGACGCACCATAACCCTTATTGGAGGTGAGGGGTGGGGGTAAGAGACACACCATAACCCTTATTGGAGGTGAGAGGTGGGGGTATGAGACGCACCATAGCCCTTATTGGAGGTGAGGGGTGGGGGGTAAGAGACGCACCATAACCCTTATTGGAGGTGAGGGGTGGGAGGTATAAGATGCACCATAACCCTTATTGGAGGTGAGGGGTGGGGGGTATGAGACGCACCATAACCCTTATTGGAGGTGAGGGGTGGGGGGTATGAGATGCACCATAACCCTTATTGGAGGTGAGGGGTGGGGGTATGAGACGCACCATAACCCTTATTGGAGGTGAGGGGTGGAGGGTAACAGGGCTCCAGACTAAAAAAACTACCTAGGAGCCATTGGCTCCTAAACAGAAAAATGTAGTCGCCAAATTTAAATAGATATATAATCATGATAGAAAAATAGTTCTGAAGCTGAGTGAGCCGGAGGTCCTGACACAGACACAAGATGATGACTCCTTTATTGTAGTGAGCAGTGAATCAGGGCCGGTTCTAGGTGAAATGGGGCCCGGGGGCGAAAAACAATAAGGGGCCCCCCCCCCTCAGTGTCACGTCATCAATCACCCCCTTCGCGTCACATAATTTCTCCCCGCCCCCTCCATTGCCGCATACTCCCCCCTCCCCCGAATGGCACATTTCTCCCCTGTATGGGCCAGTGGCAGCAGCACATCTCTCCCCCCCCCCCCCCCAACCCCATGGCTCATTTCTCCAGCACATCTGCACATCTCCTCCCCCAGCTCCCATCACTACAGAAATACAGCCCCACTTACCTCTTCCATCCAGTGACGTCTCCTGTGATGTAGATGTTCTCTTTCCTCATCTTCTCCTTTCAGACCTTCAGACCAGACCGTCAGGTTTCGTCTCTGCAGTTTGACAACAAAATAAATCTCAGTTACTACTTTTCCATCATCCTCCCATATTCTGGACAAATTATCCTACTACCCCCATATAAAATACATCAGTATTGTCCCCATAGTGCCCCCGGAGTCTCCTCTCCCCCATCATGTCCCCCCTCCCCCAAAATCATGTGCAGGCTCCTTCCCCCAAAATCATGTGCAGGCTCCTTCCCCTCCCCCAAAAAAATCATGTGCAGGCTCCTTCCCCCAAAATCATGTGCAGGCTCCTTCCCTCCCCCAAAAAAAATCATGTGCAGGCTCCTTCTCCCAACCCCCAAAATCATGTGCAGGCTCCTTCTCCCAACCCCCCACCAAAATCATGTGCAGGCTCCTTCCCCTCCCCCAAAAAATCATGTGCAGGCTCCTTCCCCTCCCCCAAAAAATCATGTGCAGGCTCCTTCCCCTCCCCCAAAAAATCATGTCCAGGCTCCTTCCTCCCCCAAAATCATGTGCAGGCTCCTTCCCCTCCCCCAAAAAAATCATGTGCAGGCTCCTTCCCCTCCCCCAAAATCATGTGCAGGCTCCTTTCCCCCTCCCTCCCTACTTACCTCCTTGCAGCGCTGGATGCAGGCCTCTTCCGGCCTGTGTCCCGTTCTATCCTCTGCTCAGGCGGCGCGATGACGTCATCGCGCCGCCTGAGTCCAGCTCTGATAGGCTGTCGGCACGAGGCCGGCAGCCTATCAGAGGAGCAGGGAGGAGACGCCTCTCCCTCCCCTGCCGCACTGCACAGCGATCTGTATCGCTGTCCAGAGGACGGCGACACAGATCGCTATGGAGATGAACGCTACCACAGTGGAAGCGTTCATCTCCTGTCACTGCCGCCGGTGCTGCCACAATATCGGGGGGGGGCAATTGCCCCGTTGCCCCCCCCCTGGATCCGCCCCTGCTTGGGGGCCCCTAAGGACTCGGGGGCCCGGGGGCAATTGCCCCCCTTGCCTCTATGGAAGCGCCGGCCCTGCAGTGAATATAGATACAGTATCTTATCTCAGAAAACTGAGTACACCCCTGACATTTTTGTAAATATTTTATTATATCATTTCCTGGGACCACACTGAAGATCTGACACTTTGATACAATGCACAGTAGCCAGTGTACGGCTTGTATAACTGTAAATTGGGCGTGCCCTCAAAATAACTCAACACGCAGCCATTAATGTCTAAACTGCTAGCAACAAAAGTAAGTACACCCCTAAGTGAAAAAGGCCAAATTGTGCCCAAAGTGTGAATATTTTGTGTGTCCACCATTATTTTCCAGCACTGCCTTGAGTCTCTTGGGCGTGGAGAATCCTCTTCCATCCTCCATGACGACATCATAGAGCTGGTGGATGTTAGAGACCTTGCGCTCCTCCACCTTCCGTTTGATGATGCCCCACAGATGCTCAGTAGGGTTTAGGTCTGGAGACATGCTTGGCCAGTCCAGCACCTTTACCCTCAAGGCAGCGGTCATCTTGGAGGTGTGTTTGGGGTCGTTATCATGTTGGAATACCGCCCTGCGGCCCAGTTTCCGAGGGAGGGGATCGTGCTCTGCTTCAGTAGGTCACAGTACATGTTGGCATTCATGGTTCCCTCAATGAACTGTAGCAGCCCTCATGCAGCCCCAAACCATGACGCTCCCACCACCATGCTTGACTGTAGGCAGGACACACTTGTCTTTGTCCTCCTCATCTGGTTGCCGCCACACACGCTTGACACCATCTGAGCCAAATAAGTTAATCTTGGTCTCATCAGACCCCAGGATGGTTCCAGTAATCCATGTCCTTAGTCTGCCTGTCTTCAGCAAAATGTTTGCGCACTTTCTTGTGCATCATCTTTAGAAGAGGCTTCAGACAGCCATGCAAACCAATGTAATGCAGTGTGCGGGGTACGGTCTGAGCACGGACAGGCTGACCCCCCACCCCTGTAACCTGTGCAGCAATGCCAGCAGCACTCATACAACCTCTGGATAGACGCTGAGCACGTGCACTCAACTTCTTTGGTCGACCCTGGCAAGGCCTGTTCTGAGTGGAACCTGTCTTGTTAAACCACTGTATGGTCTTGGCCACCGTGCTGCAGCTCAGCTTCAGGGTGTTGGAGACCTTCTTATAGCCTCGGCCATCTTTATGTAGAGCAACGATCCTTTTTTTCAGATCCTCAGAGAGTTCTTTGCCATGAGGAGCCATGTTGAACTTCCAGTGACCAGTATGAGAGAGATGACACCAAATGTAACACACCTGAGACCTTGTCTCACTAACGAGTCACATGACACCGGGGAGGGAAAATGGCTAATTGGGCACAGTTTGGTCATTTTCACTAAGGGGTGTACTCACTTTTTTTTTACCAGCGGTTTAGACATGAATGGCTGTGTGTTGTTATTTTAAGGGAACATCAAATGTACACTGTTATATAAGCCGAACACTGACTACCATACATTGCATCAAAGTGTCAGACCTTCAGTGTCATCCCAGGAAAAGATAGAATAAAATAATTACAAATTGTGAGGGGTGGACTCAGTTTTGTGAGATTATATATATATATATATATATATATATATATACACAGTCACACACATCTTACCACAAAAAGTGTCATAGTGGAGACAAAAACTTGAGTTAGTATGTCTAGTTAGAGAGAACACGGATTAGGCCTCTTTCACACTTGCGTTGTTAGGATTCGGCGTGCACTTCCGTCGCCGGAAGTGCCCGCCGGATCCGTAACAACACAAGTGAACTGAAAGCATTTGAAGACTGATCAGTCTTCAAAATGCTTTCAGTGTTACTATGGCAGCCAGGACGCTACTAAAGTCCTGGTTGCCATAGTAGTAGTGGGGAGCGGGGGAGCAGTATACTTACCGCCCGTGCGCTCCAGAATTGCGTCAGAGCGTCCCACGCGCATGGATCACATGATCCATGCGCGTGGAGCGCTGACGTCACTCTGGAGCACAGGCGGTAGTATACTGCCCCCGCTCCCACCACACTACCATGGCAACCAGGACTTTAGCGTCCTGGCTGCCATGGTAACCATTGAGAAAAAGCTAAACGTCGGATCCGGCGATGCACCGAAACGACGTTTAGCTTAAGGCCGGATCCGGATTAATGCCTTTCAATGGGCATTAATTCCGGATCCGGCCTTGCGGCAAGTGTTCAGGATTTTTGGCCGGAGCAAAAAGCGCAGCATGCTGCGGTATTTTCTCCGGCCAAAAAACTTTCCGGTCCTGAACTGAAGACATCCTGATGCATCCTGAACGGATTTCTCTCCATTCAGAATGCATGGGGATGATCCTGATCAGGATTCTTCCGGCATAGAGACCCGACGACGGAACTCTATGCCGGAAAACAAAAACGCTAGTGTGAAAGGACCCTTAGTTTACTGTGGGATTTGTACTCTTTCCCCTCAGGGATACAACATGGCTGTCACAATCCTCCTCATATCCAAGTACATGTTGAGATTGATATAAAATTAATACAATTACATAATGGATGCCCTTATCATTACACATTGCTAGGGCCGGGTACATGGGATGTGTAGTAGAGTAGGTTTGGTACCAGTGGTTTTCTTTTTGCCTTTGTGTTGGATTTCTGCTTTCTTCGTTCATTGAGCATCACCTGAAGACCGGACGTTCGGGCAGAGCTCTCCTTGTGTGGCTTGGGTGCCCTTTACAGCTATGGTTGTACCACACTACCTGCTGTGCGGGTGCTGATAATTACACAGGCCGGTGCAAGCTGACTGTTGATGATTGCACCACATCCATGCTGCCGATGAAAGAGGCCATCAGCTGGCGGCTGCTCGATTATACCGGCCATTTATCAGTATTCCTAAGAACGCTTGTTTCTGATAATTGGCAGGAAAAGTCACGTAGCCTAAGAGGGCACTTACAGCAGTGACAGACAGTTTTCTAGAAATGATTAAAAAAGGATCCTGGGAGGATTTGCGATGATGATGTATATATGGCAGCATATATATATGAATGTATAGGTGGAGGCGAGTGCTGCTCAGTCACTCTCCTCAAAGCCAGGACTGTAAGTTGCCAGAGGGGGAAGGAGGCTGATACTGTCTAGAGCTCAACCCCTAAGGCTAGGTTCAGGCGACGACAATTGTCGCGTGACATTTTGTCGCACTATTGTCGCGCTACAATTTTTATAATGGGAGTCTATGGTGTCGCATTGCGACATGCGACATGCTGCGACTGCAACGCGACAGTCGCAAAAAATCCATTCAAGATGTTTTTTTCTGCGACTGTCGCGTTGCAGCATGTCGCAATGCGACACCATAGACTCCCATTATAAAAATGTTGCAGTGAGGTTGTGCCCTATTTGTCGCGCGACAGTTGTCGTCGTCTGAACCTAGCCTAACAGCTGAACCAAGGCAGACCCAGAAAAAACGGCAAATTTCTTTAAAATAGCTATTAAAAGGCTTTTTCGTATGAAACTGATTAACGTGAAATCCCTGATACAGAATCTGTCCTGTGAAGAGTTGAGGGTCTTAACTGCTGGACTCCACCAATGAAGTCTCCAGCACAGGTCAGAAGATGCTGAGCGGTGCAGGATGTAGCTTCACTCTCTCCAGGACACCCGTCGGGTTCTCCTTGGAGCCGGTTGTATACGGTGATGACCAGAGGCAGCTCTTATCCTGCCGCATAGTGAATCCTGTAGCGACAGGAGTGATTACTGAGGGTTCGGCTAGGTCTGTGGCTGTGCAGGCTTCATTATGTACCTTCCGCACATAAAATGTTGTTTTTGTTGTGGGAAGACTTCTATTTTTTATTTTTGTAAACCTTTTAACGCCAAAGGAACAGCAGCACTACGCCGCATTGGCTCTGCTCAGCACACTCCGAGGAAAACCAAAGGGGCGAGAGTCCTGCCGCCACATCCTTTCTTCATCAAAAAGTTCAGCTCCCCTTGAATTTAACTTACAGCTAATGGATAACTTTTAAACTATTTTTGGCTTTTGTTTTTATGGCATTTACCATTACATAATAAGCATATTCTGCAAAGGAGTACAGTTACACCAAAACAACATTTTATGTAGGTTTTATTGTTTTCCTACAAAAATTTTTTTAAAGAGCACCTGTCAGTAGGATCAACCCCATCAAAGAAGGGGTTCTCCAGGCTTTTAATATTGATGACCTGTCCTCAGGATAGGTCATCAATATCAGATCGGCGGGGGTCCAACCCCCCCCCCATCAGCTGTATGAGGAGACGGTGGGGGCAGTGTGCACGTTCTGTCTCCCTTCCTGCTCACTGCTGCTATGTCAAGGCCAACAGGAAGAGAGACGGGTGCCGGCACACATGCACTGCGCACACCTTCGCTTCGTACAGCTGATTGGCGGGGTCGCTGGGTGTCAGACGCCCGCCGATCTGATATTGATGACCTATCCTGAGGATAGATCATCAATATTAGAAGCCTGGACAACCCCTTTAAATTAGGCACACTGATGGTAGAGTTGATACCTGTCTTGTGAAAATCGGTTGTGTCGTCACCGAGGTAAAAGGACTTTTATCCTTTATGCAAATTAGGGCTTCAATGCATCAGGGGGCGTGGCCTCAGTGCACCTCAGCTTTCCAGTGCTGGACACGCCGCAAATTAGCCTCTAGGAGCAGGGTGGGCGTTGCTCCTGCTCCTAGAGGCTCAGTTCTCCCACCTCATGTCACACGCTGCCATTCTTGATTGACAGGGCCAGGCAGTGTTCGTCTTCTCCTGCCGGCCATGTGAGCTGGATAAATCTCGCGCCTGCGCGGTACCGTTTACCCATCACACTGGGCCGGGATGAAAAGACGAACACTGCCTGGCCCTGTGGATCAAGGATGGCAGGGCGTGATATAAGGTGGGAGAACTGAGCCTCTAGGAGCAGGAGCGCAACGCATATCATAAGAGTTAAAATTGTGCAGTAAGGGGGGCATCACTAAGCATAAGAATAGTAGAGTTAGGGTCTGCTGATATAAGCACATCGCTAATGTCAGCCAGTTTAAAAGGGTTAATTCTGGTGACAGAAACCCTTTTAATGTCCCATATTGGAGAGACTGTGCATGTACGCCCACCTCCCCATTCACCTCTATGAGACCGCCTTAAACGGCCCACCCAGCACTCTGCTCCCATGGCGGTGAATGGAGGGTGACTGCACGGCTGGACCCAATTCTATAGATAGAAGCAGCTCCCAGAGGTGGGACCCGCACCCACCTGACAATGAGGGCACATCCTAGCAATATGCCACTAATGTCTGAGGTCGGAAGACCCCTTTAAGGCCATGATTATATCCACATGAAAGATGGATTCCTGAGATCGCCAACCTGCGGCTCTCCAGCTGTTGTAAGACTACAATTCCCACCATCCCCTGCTGTAGGCAGTCTGGGCATGCTGGGAGTTGTAGTTTTGCAATAGCCGGAGAGCCGCAGGTTGGCCATCCCTAGATTAGCCTGTTGGATTTCAACATGCCCAAATCTTTCATTATCCGAGAAATGAGCGGCCAGAGCTCCCTGGCAGTGGTGTTCTCCTTACTGAAAACACACGGGGGCGGGAGAGAGGGCTGTCGGCTTATCTAATGTGTGCGGTCCCAAAATCGAAGAATTAATACGACAAGAATGACACGGGATATTGAAATCCATACAAGCACGCTTTATTGTATGTGCGGCGGGTACACGCGTCTCCACTGACGGTTATAGACACAAGGCGGAGCGGGTGGCAGTAAATACTGGTCAGCACTCCATAGCTGGAAAGGGAAGAACGTTCTTCAACTTTACCAATAAAGTTTAGTGAAAAAAAGCAGTCACTGTTTCCATATATTGCTTTTCAATAAACTTTATTTACAGTCACGTCCACACAGGGTAGGAGAATATTCGTATGTAGCATGTTTGCTGCAGCAGCCTGCCATGTGTGATCCCCAGGAGAACCTTTCACCTGTGTCTGTGAGAAGGCTATGGACCAGGTCGATGTTAGGAGGCCATAATACCTCTTCAGCAACACCTGTAGACTTCTATATGGTCCTACTGCTCTGCCATGATGAGGGTGCATGACCCATACCCTAAGAGATGCCATTTGTATTTGATGTGAATAGTCACCTTACATAGAGGAGAGCAGGAATGGCCTCATCAACCTCAGAGACACCAGACCGGCCTCTGAGAATCCATCCCACCTTTAGGATGTCCCAATAATCAAGAACTACTAAGTGCGAGCTCACTGTGCACATTTACCATGACGGGTGCAAAACCATTATACTTACGCTTATATCTGACAGAAACAAAGTTACCTACTGTCTTATCCTCCAGAGCTGCACTCACTATTCTGCTGCTGAAGACACTGTGTTCATCCATTACTTATCCTGTACTGATCCTGAGTTACATCTTGTATTATACTCCAGAGCTGCACTCACTATTCTGCTGCTGAAGACACTGTGTTCATCCATTACTCATCCTGTACTGACCCTGAGTTACATCTTGTATTATACTCCAGAGCTGCACTCACTATTCTGCTGGAGGAGTCACTGTGTACATACATTACTTATCCTGTACTGATCCTGAGTTACATCCTGTATTATACTCCAGAGCTGCACTCACTATTCTGCTGGTGGAGTCACTGTGTACATACATTACTTATCCTGTACTGATCCTGAGTTACATCCTGTATTATACTCCAGGGCTGCACTCACTATTCTGCTAGTGAAGTCACTGTGCACATTTACCATGACGAGTGGCTGCAAAACTGTTATACTGACACTTATATCTGACAGAAACAAAGTTACCTACTGTCTTTGTCTCCAGCAGCAGAATAGTGATTGCAGCTCTGGAGGATCTGTGTTCATCCATTACTTATCCTGTACTGATTCTGAGTTACATCATGTATTATACTGCAGAGCTGCACTCACTATTCTGCTGGTGCAGTCACTGTGTATATGCATTACTTCTCCTGTATTATACTCGAGAGCTGCACTCACTATTATGCTGCTGGAGAATTACTTACAGGATAAGTAATGTATGTACACAGCGACTCCACCAGCTGAATAGTGAGTGCAGCTCTGGAGTATAATACAGGATGTAAGTCAGGATCAGTACAGGATAAGTAATATAATGTATGTACACAGTGACTGCACCAGCAGAATAGCGAATGCAGCTCTGGAGTATATTACAGGATATAACGCAGGATCAGTACAGGATAAGTAATGTAATGTATGTACACAGCGACTCCACCAGCTCAATACTGAGTGCAGCTCTGGAGTATAATACAGGATGTAACTCAGGATCAGTACAGGATAAGTAATGTATGCACACATACACTGCACCAGCAGAATAGTGAGTGCAGCTCTGGAGAATAATACAGGATGTAACTCAGGATGAGTACAGGATAAGTAATGTATGTACACAGTGACTGCACCAGCAGAATAGGGAGTGCAGCTCTGGAGGATATTACAGGATATAACGCAGTATCAGTACAGGATAAGTAATGTAATGTATGCACACATACACTGCACCAGCAGAATAGTGAGTGCAGCTCTGGAGTATAATACAGGATGTAACTCAGGGTCAGTACAGGATAAGTAATGTAATGTATGTACACAGTGACTCCACAGCTGAATAGTGAGTGCAGCTCTGGAGTATAATACAGGATGTTACTCTGGATCAGTACAGGATAAGTAATGTATGTACACAGTGACTCCATCAGCAGAATAGTGAGTGCAGCTCTGGAGTATAATACAGGATGTAACTCAGGATCAGTACAGGATAGGTAATGTATGTATACAGTGACTCCACAAGCAGAATAGTGAGTGCAGCTCTGGTGTATAATACAGGATGTAACTCAGGATCAGTACAGGATAAGTAATGTAATGTATGTACACAGTGACTGTACCAGCAGAATAGTGAGTGCAGCTCTGGAGTATAATACAGGATGTAACTCAGGATCAGTACAGGATAGGTAATGTATGTATACAGTGACTCCACCAGCAGAATAGTGAGTGCAGCTCTGGAGTATCTTTTCATCTATATCCAGTTCAGAAGTCTGGAAATGGTTTGGATCATTTGCTGCCTCCTGGGATCTGTCCAGCCCTGGTCTGGTTCCTTGCTCTGTATTTCTATAAAACAAGGCAGATTAACAATTTAGTACTCTGGGAAAGCTGGGTGATAACACATGGGGGCGAAACCTGACAGAACAGCAGGACACAAGGACATCTCTACTGTGAAACACTAGGTAGTAAAGTGCTTTTTAAAGGGGTCTTCCTCAGGGGGAGATTCCCTTTAAATGTCTCCTCAGCTGGTACTGACTCTGCAGCACGCACACACGCCAGCATCATCACGAAGATGGAGTCACTGAAGAGGCAGCGGTCTGAACCCCCATTATGCATCCCCTGACGATGGGAGTTATATCTCTGACCTCGTGTCTATATAGAAAGGAACCTATATCCAAGGGGTCGTGTCCTCTGCGCAGTCCCCCCACCTTCCAGTCATCATCCATATAGTCCATAACACGTGTGGGGAGCTCTGATTTCCATCATCCTGTCTGGCAGATCATCACACGTCTCATGAAAGGACAAGGTCACACCACATGGACTTTATTTTGGCCAAAGCATAAAGCAATACTTCAAAGCAGGCCGCCATGATACCACCCATCTGCCGTACGTTCAGCTGGTCTCGTAGGAGGAGAGGAGAGCAGCGTCCACCGGCTCCATGCAGGACGGACACGTGAACGACCGCATCAGCCACTTATCTATACACTCCATGTGGTAGACGTGCATGCAAGGCAGGAAGCGGACAGGAGCCCCACTGACGAAATCCAGCATACAGATCACACACCTGCGGAGACACAACCGCACCCACAAAGATTAGCGTTATCCGCTGCACATCACCACCTGCCCAAAGATGGCACCTAGTATACTACTTATATACATAGGAGCAGTATTATAGTAGTTATATTCTTGTACATAGGAGGCAGTATTATAGTAGTTATATTCTTGTACATAGGAGGCAGTATTATAGTAGTTATATTCCTGTACATAGGAGCAGTATTATAGTAGTTATATTCTTGTACATAGGAGCAGTAATATAGTAGTTATATTCTTGTACATAGGAGCAGTAATATAGTAGTTATATTCTTGTACATAGGAGGCAGTATTATAGTAGTTATATTCTTGTATATAGGGAGCAGTATTATAGTAGGTATATTCTTGTACATAAGAGCAGTATTATAGTAGTTATATTCTTGTACATAGGAGCAGTATTATAGTAGTTATATTCTTGTACATAGGAGGCAGTATTATAGTAGTTATATTCTTGTACATAGGAGCAGTATTATAGTAGTTATATTCTTGTACATAGGAGCAGTATTATAGTAGTTATATTCTTGTACATAGGAGGCAGTATTATAGTAGTTATATTCTTGTACATAGGAGGCAGTATTATAGTAGTTATATTCTTGTACATAGGAGCAGTATTATAGTAGTTATATTCTTGTACATAGGAGGCAGTATTATAGTAGTTATATTCTTATACATAGGAGCAGTATTATAGTAGGTATATTCTTGTACATAGGAGGCAGTATTATAGTAGTTATATTCTTGTACATAGGAGGCAGTATTATAGTAGTTATATTCTTGTACATAGGAGCAGTATTATAGTAGGTATATTCTTGTACATAGGAGGCAGTATTATAGTAGTTATATTCTTGTACATAGGAGCAGTATTATAGTAGTTATATTTTTGTACATGGGAGCAGTATTATAGTAGTTATATTTTTGTACATGGGAGCAGTATTATAGTAGTTATATTCTTAAAGAAATATAACAATCATTCCATTGGTGTGACAGATTATTGCATAGTAATACAACATATGGTGTCTGGATTGAAACCATTAATGAAACATAACAAGAAAAGCAGGAGAAAACGGGAAGGCTAGGATTGGGGGGGGGGGGGGTTGCGGACCTTTCTACTCTGTTAGTTAAACTTTCTATAGTTTTTCCATGGCGACCAGATCTTGAGAAAGCGAGGACGCGTGAAAGTCTCCCGATGAGCAAGTTCCTCAAATCTATAGATCTGATCGACCTTGTCTCTCCACATCGGTACAGATGGAGGGTCAGCATCCTTCCAGAGCAGCGGAACAAGCAGTCTCGCCGCTGTGATAAGCATAGTGGGAAGGTCAGATCTAGAGGAAGAAAGCGAGTCACTGGGACACCAAAGAAGGATCAGTTTGGGATCCAATTTGACTTGCGTAGCACAGACCACGTTTATCAAATCTTCTATGTTTGACCAGAAGACTCTGATCTTCTCACAGTACCACCAAATGTGTGAAAGCGAGCCTACATCTTTACCGCATCTCCAGCACGTGCTTGGGATTTCGGGGTTAAGCCTATGCAGAAATTCCGGGGTCTTATACCATCTTGTAAGTAGTTTATATGAGTTCTCTTGTACTCTAATACAACGGCTAAAACCATGGGAGTGGGAGAGGATAAATGCCTTTTCTGGGTCTGAGAGGCGGATGGAGAGTTCCACTTCCCAAGAGTTGAGGAAATGCAGTTCAGAAGGGGAGGCTGAGAGCAGCTCCTTGTATATGGTGGAGAGCGGTTTAGGGAGCTTACGGGTGTCTGATAACCGTTTTTCCAACCAGGAGGGGAGGCAGATGAGTCGGGGGCGGTAGTTTAAGCAGTTTAATATCTTTTTGTAAGGCGAAGACCTGGAGAAAGGAGGCGTTTTTGACTCTGGGATCATTCAAGACCAGACTCTAGTCTAGGTTTCCATCTGGGGTTCGGATCTTACTCAAGGGAATATCAGCCAGAAGAGGCCAGATTTCCGAAGGTACCTTCGACTCCGGGTGTATGTAAAACTGCAGAGAGGAGAGTGGGGTGCGAGGGTTTGGGAATGTGAGTGTCTTGGTCTTATATTGTCTAGCCCATTCTACTAACATGCCCTTCCATAGGGGTGAGAGGGAGGAGCCACCTGGTGAGCAGGGGGATAAACCCCAGAGGATCCGTCTCCCTCTAGTAGTAAGCAGGGAGCTCTCTAGACGCACATATGGTGCATCATAGCAGTCATTGAGAAGAGACAGACCACAAAATAATTGAAAAGCCACATAATAGGAGTGCATATCGGGCAGACCAAATCCACCAAATCTCCTCTCTCTGGTCAGTACAGAGTATGCAATTCTGGAGGGTCTATTCCTCCATAAGAAGAGTGAGAAGACTCGGCAAACATCGATAAAAAAGGAATGCGGCAGCCATATAGGCAAAACTTGCAGTAGATACAGAAATTTAGGGGCTATAAAAGGTAGAGTAGGTAGAGATCAAATCCAGTGCTGAGCCACGCCCCCTGCACTGATCACATGACGGTGACGTCACCCCAGGTCCTTCGGCTTTTCGACAGTTTGGGTTGTTGGAAGCCGCCCCTTATGGATTCCATATGCTGGGATAGTCCGCGGTAGTGGAATCCATAACGGGATGCGGCGATTACCACAACCCGAACGCCGAACTATTTTTTAAAGTTCGCTCATCTCTAGTCTTGAGGTAACTCCTCCTTCCACACCAGGACAGAAACGGGAGCTTGAGGGATTGTAGGTGTTTCTTGACAGATTAGAGTAAGGGGACATAGTTAATAGTGAACAGGTCCTTTGCCTGAGCAGATACATGTACTCTCAAAAATACTATGTCTCTCGAAGCCCATTGAAAGGGGGTTGATCTCTGAAGGCGACTTTCACAGAGTCTGGACAGGTGACATTGAGGGCCATGGACTTACTATAATTGATTTTGAAGTTTGAAACAAAGCCGAATTCCTCAAAAAGGGTCATTAGCCTAGGGAAGGATGTCTCAGGGTTGGACGTCATTATCAGCAAGTCGTCAGCGAATGCGGCTGTCAAGTGGGTCTGAGAGCAGACAGTGAGGCCCTGAATAGCCGGGTCCTGCCGAATCTTACAGAGCAAAGTCTCCATAACTATGACGAAGAGAGATGGTGACAGGGAGCACCCCTGCCTCGTTCCATTAGAGATGGCGACGGAGGGTGAGAGGGAGCCATTTATCTTGAGTCTGGCAGACGGGGCCGAGTACAAAGTAAAGATCGCAGCGATAAACGGGTCTGGGAAACCAAACCTCGACAGGGCCCGCGACATATAATGCCAACCGACCCTGTCGAAGGCCTTCTCCGCGTCAGTGCTCAACTAGGCCAAAGGCGTTGAGGAGCTTCTAGCCCAGTCCATAAGGTGGAGCAAGCGTATTGTATTCTCGCAGCCCTGTCTGCCACGCACAAATCCTACCTGCTCACTATCAATAAGATCCGGCAGGATCAGCTGGATCCGTTGTGCTAATATTTTGGCCCACCACTTGACATCTGCATTTAGCGGGGAGATAGGGTGTTAACTTCCACATTGGAGAGGGTCTTTATTCTCTTTGTGGATTATGGTTATGTGGGCTTCCAGTGCCTGAGGGGGCAGGGAACCACCGGATAGGAGAAAGTTACAGAGTGTTCGGAAATGGGGGGTCAAAATGTCCCTAAAGGTTTTGTAATAGGATATGGGGAGGCCGTCTGGGCCTGGGCTCTTGCCAGAGGGTATGGAGGAGAGAACTTTAGCAATCTCCGCATCTGACACGGGGGCTACCAGTTGGGAAGCTTGAAGGGGGCTGACTGAGGATAGCTGGAGGGTGGAGAGGAACTCATCTGTGGCCTGCTCAATGGAAGTGGAGCCAGGGCGGTCGGAGGTGGGGAGATTATAGAGATCAGCATAAAATGCACACAAGGCTTTTGCTATATCATGCGTCGATTTGTGCTTATTGCCTTTTGCGTCTATGTTTGCCGGGATAAAAGAATCCGCGTGGCGCTGCTTAGCCATGGCAGACATCAGTTTATTCCGTTTGTTCCCATGAGCATAGGCTTTAAATTTGAAGTGGAAGATAAGCTTCGCAGACTTGGCATTAAGCAAATTTTTCAATTCTGTCCTGGTCTCCGCCAATTCAGCGGCTACAGATTGGGCCTGGGATTGCTTATGGGTCAGTTCCAGGCGTGCTATACGGGACAGCAGGTCGTTTACCGCTTGGGAGCGTACCTTTTTAACATGGGAGCCCAGGGCTATTAGTTCACCTCTGACCACCGTCCTGTGGGAAACCCATAAAGCGGAGGGGGAGGGGGGGGGTCTCCCGCAGCATTAAGGGAAAAGAATTCTGACATAACCCGGGAGATTCTAGATACATTGGCAGGATCAGAGATCAGGGTGTCATTAAGACGCCACAGCCGTTCCCTTCTGGGGAGGGCGGTCATAGAAACGCGGAGAAAGACAGGGGCGTGGTCAGACAGCCTGATGTTACCTATCCTCGTATCTAACACCTGAGGAACATGGGGGGAGGACAGGAATATGTGGAAAGAGGTCTTAGCATTGGAATAAAAGGTGTAATCACGGCTAGTGGGATGCATAGTGCGCCAAACATCAACAACCTGTAATCTTTTCAACGCGGTCTTCAGACGGCGTAGAAGCTTATGGGATAATTCGGATCTCTGGGAGGACGAGTCAAGGACTGGCTCCAGAGTTACATTAAAGTCACCGCCCAATTGAGCATTCCTTCAGTAAAGGCAGATAATTGTGCTAGGGTCTGAACAAGCCAAGGGATCTGACCCCTATTAGGGGCATATATGTTGGCTAGGGTGACAGGTGTGTCCGCAATGTGTCCCTTCACGAACAGGAAGCGACCCTCCGTGTCCGAGAGCACTGCAGAGTGTTTAAAGGGCAGACGCTTGTGGATGGCCACGCTGACACCCCTGCTAGCTGAGGCATATGAGCTATGATACCATTGTGGAAATGAGTTTGGGGACAGTTTTGGGAGTTTTCTTCAAAGGAGTTTCTTGGAGAAATGCAATCGAAACGTCATCTCTCTGTAACAGTGAGAGCACCCGAGACCTCTTGCATGGCTTGTTCAGATCCCTGGAATTCAACAAGGCAATTACAACAGAAGACATGGCAAAAGCGAGTAAGGCCACTTGGCCTGCAACATAGGACCAGCAGATCTGGAGAGCAGTAGATGGGGTAGAAAGGGAGAGGAGGAGGGAGGGGTAAGAGGGGGGTGTAAAAGAAAATCAAAGGACATAACAAGTGAAATGTGAACAGTAGGTAAATAACAAAGCATATCTCCCCATTCACGGGGAGCACGTGGTCCCACCCAGCATCTGATACGATGGAGATCCTTTCTCATAGCGGCTACCAGCCGGGATCTATCAGGGGGGGGCTCCTGTGGGACCACTAGGGGATCTAAGGTGGGGTGTGGGGGGAGGGGAGTGATCAGTAACATTACCAACATAAAGGCAAACATGTGACCCCAGCAAAATTGTCAATGCGAACCTTGCAACAAAACTGAACCCGAATCTGCGCTAGTAGACAGCAGCCTGGATCAGAACCCAAAGCCCATGGTAGTGGGGCCAAGACCCAGGTAAGGCAATAGACAGGCAATAAACAGGCAGTAAACAGTCTGCACAGAGCAGACAGATCCTCTCCAACCTGGATCTGGGAGATGACCCAGTGCAGTGAACTCAATAGTGAGCAAATATGAGAGGATTCGCCCTCTCCTATAGCAAAGTCATGTTATAGCAACTTGAAAACGACTTTTCCCTTGCTTCTCCGGTTTGGTAGGCGAGACCTGGTGCCATGAGTCCACGCTTGGGGGCGAAGGCAAGGGATCCCCCTGATCGGCTGGCATCCATGAGGGTACATCAACGGGTGCAATCCCAAGGGGGCCCCATATAGCTTTAAGATCCTCCGGGGTCCGCACCGTAAACTGCCTGCCGTTTTTTAGAATGGCCAAGCCAAAAGGGTAAAACCACTGGAATGGCGTGGCCGAGGCCTTGAGAGCCTCTGGGAGTGGCCGTATAATGCGTCTCTTGGCTAGAGTGGAAGGGGCTAGATCTTGAAAGAACAAAATGGGCGTCTCACCATACATGAGTCGATCTGTCTTTCTTCCCGCTTTAAGAAGCGCAGCAGTGTCCACGTAGCTGAGAATGCCGCAAACCACGTCCCGTGGCGGCTCGTTGGGCTTAGGTTTAGGCCGCAGGGCACGATGAATGCATTCAATCGTGATAGACGCTGCACGTTCCGGGCCCAGCAGGGAGGAGAAGATCTCACGTGCTGTCGAATGTAATGCTTCCACCGCAAATGACTCAGGTAGGCCGCGGATGCGAATGTTGCGCCGTCGACCCCGATTCTCCTGATCTTCAATGTGAAGCAGAGCATCGTTCAGTAGGTCTCTGTGCGCCTGTAAGGCCGCGCTTGTCTGCCCCTCATGTTTCATGATGGCTTACTGTGCAAGTTCCAGAGACACCACCCGATGCCCAAGATGGCGGAGGTCTTCCTTTATCTCCTCCAGATCCTTTTTTAAGGGTGCCAGGGCGGATTTCAATAGGTCCCCGAGGACCGCTTTAGAGAAAGGGGTGTTTCTGCGCATCGGTCTGCGATCCGAAACGTCTGAGGCACTCCCTGCCTCCGAGCCCTCCTCTGTGTCCGAGTGTTGCCGTGCCATCTTGGTCACCTCTGAGGCGGGAGTTCTTGGTTGCTTTTTAAGAAACCGATCCATATCAGGTTGTTTGGAGCGAGCCACAGTCGGCTCTGGTGCTTCAGGATGACGATCCTTGCCTGCTTTCCCCATTTGAGCAGAGATAGTAGCTGATAACAGGGGTTACATTAGCTGCCAGGAAGAGGAGCTCAGGAAGAAGCAGCCATGCAGCTCCACAGCCAGGCTCCGCCATAGTAGTTATATTCTTGTACATAGGAGCAGTATTATAGTAGTTATATTCTTGTACATAGGAGGCAGTATTATAGTAGTTATATTCCTGTACATAGGAGGCAGTATTATAGTAGTTATATTCTTGTACATAGGAGGCAGTATTATAGTAGTTATATTCTTGTACATAGGAGGCAGTATTATAGTAGTTATATTCTTGTACATAGGAGGCAGTATTATAGTAGTTATATTCCTGTACATAGGAGCAGTATTATAGTAGTTATATTCTTGTACATAGGAGGCAGTATTATAGTAGTTATATTCTTGTACATAGGAGGCAGTATTATAACAGTTATATTCTTGTACATAGGAGGCAGTATTATAGTAGTTATATTCTTGTACATAGGAGGCAGTATTATAGTAGTTATATTCTTGTAAATGGGAGCAATATTATAGTAGTTATATTCCTGTACATAGGAGGCAGTATTATAGTAGTTATATTCTTGTACATAGGAGCAGTATTATAGTAGTTATATTCTTGTACATATGAGCAGTATTATAGTAGTTATATTCCTGTACATAGGAGGCAGTATTATAGTAGTTATATTCTTATACCTAGGAGGCAGTATTATTGTAATTATATTCTTATACCTAGGAGGCAGTATCATAGTGGATAATTACTGATGGCAGTAATATAATTGAAGTGAGGTACAGTACATTATAGTGGGTCACTTGACTTCACACCTCATGGACAAGTTATTAAAAGGGCATCTGTCAGCAGACTTGGACCTCTGACACCGGCTGACCTGTTACATGAGCACTTGGCAGCTGAAGGCATCTGTGTGGGTCCCATGTTCATATGTTACAAAGGAAAAAAAATGGGGATTGCAGTCAGCACAACCCAATACGCAGGTGCACATTGCTATGGTGAAATACACATACAAACGTAAAAACAAAGGTGCAATGGCACACTGCAGCTAGAGCTCCGTCCTGCCACTATGCTGGATGTTAGATGAGGCATTAGTTTATATTTTGGCCAAGTTATATAAGCCACCCACCACTTCACGGTTGCCTCTATGAGTGGTCCCTAACATTAATTCTTACCTTTTATGGGCCATATCAGCCACACAAAATCCAGGGAGTGCAGGTGCAGCATGCATGCCAGATACACTCTGCTTGTAACCCCGTCTGGTGCCATACAGCGTTCATCGGATCAAGGGATGCAAATACCAACATGCATGCTGAGCCCACTAGTACTTCTCCTGGAACCAAATGGCTTCTGGTAAGTTCTATAAAGCAGACTCAGTTTTATACTGACTTTAAAACCAGCCTACAGGGCGGATCCACTAGTCAGGTGTGCATGACTGCATGGAGGTCACCACGCCTCCCATATATGCTACAAAGGAAAAAAAATGGAGATTGCAGTCAGCACAACCCAATAAGCAGGTGCACGTTGCTATGGTGAAATACACATACAAACGTAAAAACAAAGGTGCAATGGCACACTGCAGCTAGAGCTCCGTCCTGCCATGTTCATATGTGTCTGCATTGCTGAGAAAAATGATGTTTTAATATATGCAAATTAGCCTTTGGGAGCAATGGGGGCGTTACCATTACACCCAAAGGCTCTGTTCTCTATGCAACTGCCGCGCCCTCTGTACTTTAATCGACAGGGCCAGGTGTGATGGCGTTTATGCTGCTTGGTCCTGTCAATCAAAGTGCACAGAGTGCAGCAGTTACAGAGAGAGCTGAGCCTCTAGGTGTAAAGGTAACGCCCCCGTTGCTCCTAGATGCTAATTTGCATATATTAAAACTAATTTTTCTCAGCAGTGCGGGCACATATGAACATGGGACCAACATAGATGTCTTCAGCTGCCGAGCGCTCATGGAACAGGTCGGCCGGTGTCATAGGTGCAAAACTGCTGACAGATGCCCTTTTAGACGACATATTTGTAAGACACGTGCAGTGTAATATCACTCACTCTTTTGGTTTCTTCTCGGAGGGTTTGGACCCCGGGTCATATCTGCCTTTAGGTAAGTGCTGTATAATGCCGATCCTCTGGGCAATCCACACCTGCTCCTCTTCCGTCAGCTGCGTTGCAAGGCGGGTCTGGCTAGGTGTCGGGTGGTAGACAGGAACATTCTGCCGCTCCTGAAAGATACAAATATATATATTGGAATTTGTACAAACAACTATACGTGCAGATAAGGCTTTATTCACACACAAAAAAAGACGAGGGAGGGGTCTCACAGAAATGCCCGGGCAAAATGGATACTCTGTGTGATACCTGGTGCAGGATGTAGGGGGCGCTGCATGACAGCGTTACAAACCCACAGTACCTACACTTAAAGGGATTCTGTCAGCAGGTTTTACCCCTATAACCTAAACATATGTTCGTGTCCAGACTAATAAGTAGAATCCTAAGATGGCCTTATTATACATTATTGTGGCTCTATTTGCACAAAAATCTGCTTTTTATGACCTGTCAATCACTTACTTAAGGTGCCCAAGGGGAGGTCCGTTAATACAGGGTGCCTGGCCGCACCCCTCGCCGTCCACTGCCCAGCGCCGCCTCCGCAATCCTCCCTGTCCCTCTGCCAGATCACGTGCCTGCAGGGTATATCCGGGTTAAGCGAAGTGCGCATCATGCCGATGCATGCGCACTACGCTCAACGGTGCCAGGAGTTCGCACGGGCGCAGCAGGCTGGACCTAGTGCGCAGGCACGGGATCTGGTGGCAGCGGCTCGGTTGAGCGAAGTGCGTATGCGCCGGCATCATGCGCACTTCGCTCAACCGGATATGCCCTGCAGGCGCGGGATCTGGCAGAGGGACGGGGAGGATTGCGGAAACGGCACTGAGCTGTGGAAGGCGGCGCTGGGCACCAGACGGCGAGGTGTGCGGCCGGGCACCCTGTATTAAAGGACCTCCCCTTGGGCACCTTAAGTAAGTGATTGAAAGGTTATAAAAAGCAGATTTTTGTGCAAATAGAGCCACAGTAAGGTATAATAAGGCCATTTTAGGAATCTACTTATTAGTCTGGACACGAACATATGTTTAGGTTATAGGGGTAAAACCTGCTGACAGAATCCCTTTAACACAATGTAGCCTTTCGTCTGGACTGTTCCTTTAAGTCAAAGGTGATTAGATCTGACTAGTCGGGCGGGCGCGCTGATGGCGGTCTGGGAGTTGGGACTATTTGGTTGGGCACTCAGGCCCTTTCGGTGCCATCTCGAGATCCAGCACTAAGGGTGATTACTGTGAACTCACTGTCTCCCAAAGCTCAAGTATGGTCCAAGGTGGGAGAACCCCTTTAACTTAGCTATTGTAACCCCCTCCCCTCTCCCACAGGGATTTGTCACCCAGCTTTCCTGCAGTCCTGATGGGTAAAGGTTACCATATGTGCAAGGATACAAAGAACACCTTGCTGCAGGGTTGCAGTAGCGGTAATGGCGGCTATCTGGGCGGTTGCTTAGTAACAAGAGATGATGCTGGTGGGTGACCACTGTGTGGCTTCATGGTAGCCATTAGCACTCTACTAAGATCCACAGTAAATAATATCATAGTGCGAGACATTATACAAGTCCATATACCACGTGGCACCTACACAGTGACTGGGTTATAAAGATGATGATGGAAGGACGGTCACCTGGTATGGAGGTGGGGGCTCTCCGGGCAGGCTAACCCCGTCTGAGTCGTCGAGCAGGGACAGATCATCTGCAGTCTGCGATGACAGGCAGTTCCCCATACCCCAATCCTGGGGCTCCGGTTGCCCCGGGACTCCAGCTCCGGGCTGTTTACACTCCTCCTCGCGTCCGGGAAGTCTATGTTGTGGTAAACTACATTTCCCAGCATTCCCCCCGGGAAACGCGTTCTAATGACGTCAGCGTCGCTCTGGCCACGTGATCCGGTTGGGCAGTCACGTGGTGCGCAGTCCTGATGTGTGCGGAGTAAGGGGTGTGACGTCACAGGGTCACATGATATTACAAGACCTGAAGCCGTGCCTTCTCTTTTCACATGCTGTATGTGCTACATAGCCTGTGACAGGACAGCTGGTGTGTACTGCAACTCCCAGCATGTCCCCACAGCATGCTGGGACTTGTAGTTCCCCGACAGCTGAGAGAACCGTAGGAAGTGGATGTATACAGCAGAGAAAATAGGGTCAGGGGAGGGTGGGGGTATGACTGTACAAGAAGGAGGGGAAGCCTCAGACTAGGTCTATGGTAAAACTACAACTCCCAAAATGCACACTTGCTCAGAACTCCACAGAAATAGATGGTGCATGCTGGGAGTTGTACTTTCACAACAACTGGAGTGCCGGAGGTTAGCCATCACTGGACTAGCTTCTGAATGACCCACCTGTCTTCTCTCAGGGGCAGGTAGAGGGGATTGGTCAGGATAAAGACGTCACCTCTCCAGACATGTCTGTTTAAGTAAGGCTACTTTCACACTAGCGTTGGTGCGGATCCGTCTGTTTATTTGCACAGACGGATCCGCACCTCTAATGCAAACGTTTGTATCCGTTCAGAACGGATCCGTTTGCATTAGTTTTAGAGAAAAATGACAAAGTCCAAAACGGATCAGTTTTGAATTACATTGAAAGTCAATGGGGAAAGGATCTGTTTTCAAATGCACCATATTGTGTCACTGACAACGGATCCGTCCCCATTGACTTACATTGTAATTAAAAACTGATCCGTTAGGCTCCGCCTCTTCAGACGGACACTAAAATGCTGCATGCTGCGTCTTGGTGTCCGCCTCCAAAACAGAATAGAGACTGAACGGAACCGAACTGATGCATTCTGAACGGATCCTTATCCATTCAGAATGCATTGGGGCTTCACTGATCCGTTTTGGACCGTTTGTGAGAGCCCTGAAACGGATCTCACAAACGGAATCCAAAACGCTAGTGTGAAAGTACCCTAACTGCTGTATGTTGTGCACTTCCTCTATTATTCCTACTAGAAGTTATACATGAATTGCCATGAAAGTCCAGATGGGTGTTACCAGTTGGGGTTGTGTCCCCGCACAGTCGGACAGTGGCAACACTGACTGCATAATGTCAGACTGTGTAGGGACAACACCCATCTGGACCTTTATTCTAAACTTCTAGTAATTCATTCATAACTTCTAGTAGGAATAATGGAGGAACAACATTGAGTCGTAAGAATTATTACTATATGGGGCATACAAGTAGTTAAAAAAGTTAAAAAAGACACGTCAGGAGAGGTGACAAGTCCTTGTTGTTTGCTGAAAGAGTGAAGTAGAACGGTGACACCCACCTCTAAGGGCTCATGCACATGGTCCGCAAAACATGAATCCTGGCAGAACGCATGCAGCCTTTTTTTTTTTTTTTTACTCCTGTAGAAATGTCTTATTTTTGTCTGCAAAACGGACAAGAATAAGACACATTCCATTTTTTTTTCAGGGCCTCGGAACGGTTGTGCAGATGCGGGCAGTACACTGTGCGCGCGTCCCAATCTTTTGTAGCCTCATTGAGATGAACAGGTCCATATAGGTTCCGCAAACACGAGCGAGTTTTCCACGCGGTTGCAATGTGTGATTTGAACGCATTGCGCCCGCACTGAATCCGGACCCATTCATTTCAATGGGGCTGTGTACATGAGCGTTGGTTTTCACGCATCACTTTTGCGTGGCATGAAAATCGCAGCATGCTCTATATTCTGCGATTTTCACTCAACATTGGCCCCATAGAAGGGACTGGTGCTGCGTGAAAATCGCATCCGCAAACCAAGTGCGGATGCGATTTTCACAGATGGTTGCTAAGGGTGATTTCACACTTGCGTTAAAGTTTCCGGTATGGAGTTCCATCCTAGATCCTCCCCTAAATGATAAATTTTATCCCCATGCATTCTGAATGGAGAGAAATCCGCTCAGTATGCATCAGGATGTCTTCAGTTTAGGCCCCATTCACACGTCCGCAATTCTGTTCCGCATTTTACAGAACGGAATTTGTCCCGCTCAGACCTGGAATTGCGGGTCCGCACTTCCGTTCCGCAAAAATATAGAACATGTTCTATTCTTGTCGTGGCAATTGCGGACAAGAAAAGGCATTTTTCTATATAGTTCTGGCAATGTGCGGATCCGCAAAATGCGGAAAGCACATTGCCGGTGTCCGTGTTTTGTGGATCCGTGGATCCGCAAAACACATACGGACGTCTGAATGGGGCCTTACGGTATTTGGCCGGAGAAGACGGATGCCCCGACGGAAGCATGCCCCGACGACGGATCTCTATGCCGGAAAACAAAAACGCTAGTGTGAAAGAGCCCTAAAAGAACAAAGAGGATCAGCCAGGCCAGTGGCGTAAATAGAAATGACTGGGCCCCACAGCAAATTTTTGAATGGGGCCCCCTCCCCCAGTAATTTTTTCACAACCCCTTCCTTTCATGCCGCCCCTTTCCTGTGGCTAGTAAAGATCGCTCTCTCAGACCAGGCCCGGCAGCTGTCCCATCCGTTTTCTACACTGTCTATATTGCCACTGTATATAATTTCATTGTGTAATAATGTTGAGGGGCCCTGACAAAATCTTTTAGTACTTCTCCTCCTCCTCTTGAATGGGCCCCTTCTGGGTCAGGGCCGCAAAGCAGCCGCTTCCCCTATAGTTACGCCCCTGGATCAGGCTATGATGAGAGGAGCCTTCCTGAGCCATCCCCTCAGCCATCTATAGCTATGCCCTATGGATATCGTATGCTGCTGTGCATGTACCATTAATAGGGTCACGCCCTGGGGGATGGGGCAGGAGGATCAGCTTATCATGGCCTGATCCTCTTTAGTCCTTGTTTTGTTCCTTGTTCTTAATTTTGTTTGTTTTTAAGTTTTTATTGCTGGTCCCTTTGTATCTCCCTAAGGCCTTGTTAGTTCCACAAGGTGACTTTGACATGAGATCCTTAGCGCTCACATAGTACACTGTACCACTTATGCCGTACAGTGTATTACGTTGTCAGTAGGACACTGACAGGCGGTCCATTAGGATGCGCCTCTGGCATACACAGAGGACAGCACTGGGAGCCTTCATTGGACCCCCAGCTGCTCGGTGAAGACATCAGTATCCCATGATCTCATTTGGGAGACAGGAGGCACCCACTTAGATGCCACGGTTGCTATTGACCACGGCATCTAAGGAGTTAAATGGCCAGAATTGGCACTTCTGCCAATCTGGGGCTATTAGTGTAGCTGATCTTCTGTTCTTGACTGCACTGGAGACACGTAAAAGGTGGTGGCCTAGAATAAGGCCCCTTATTGAACTGTTGTAAACAGGTTATCATTTAAGGGGTTAATATCTGGGACGTGTCCTGTCTGCTGTACGTGTTCTCCACAGACAGCACATGTACCCATAGCCTTTTACAGTTTGTGTGTTCACACATCCATGGTTTACCACGGATTGGGAGTACCAGGTTACATTACGGAAGCGCGCCCTATTTTGTCTGTGTTCGCGGATCTGTCACGCTCATTATAGTCAAAGGACCAGTGTAAAAAAAACACGGGCACAAGATGGATGGCATCTGTGTGTCTGAGGACACACGGACCAAACACAGATTCTTCACAAATTATCCGCCAACCATCTTGTCACTGAGGACATGAATTTTTTTTTCCCGTCATGTCGTTAACATACTAGCGCACGTTTGTGCTGTTCACACTCCCCTTTTAATAAGTGATTGCGTATCTTAGTGAGGTGCTTTCTCTTTTTCAGATGGGTATTGCCATCTAGACATTTATGGCGTATTAGAGGATCAGAGGAGAGTGTAGGCTTTATAAGGAATAGTCCTTTTAACTGTTTACAGTCCATTTTGTAGGCCTGTGGGGGACCACCCTACTACAAGGGCCATGTCAGGCCTTCAGGCGCCAAACTCAGGATCTCCACTCACTTGCAGCTCTCATGCTCTGTCTTCCCGGCACTGGCGGTGGGGTGGCCATACTTGGTCCACCAAACAAGAGGGGCTTAAACACAGACTAGGAAGTTGGCATCTCTGCATCAGTCCGCTACTTCTTCTCTCAGGGAGCCCCGCTCTCACCTGGCACTTCGCTCACTTTTCTTACACTGTTGGCCCGTGCCCGGTAATGTCCCACTCTCTTGGGTGGGCACGGGCTCTATGGTACTTACCCTTCTTCTCTTAAGCTAGCTACTGGGACCCACTGTCCAGCAGCATCTTCAGTATCCCTGCACTGTGTTAAGAAGAACTCCGGGCCCGTCTTTATGCCGCATGCTCCCCAGCTCTTAAAGGGCCAGCACACACACCCTATTTGCCTTCAGCCAATGGCTGGTCGTACCTATGTATTTAAGGCGCTTCCCCAGTGGAAGAGCGCCTGGGCTTTAGCTTTTCTAGTCTCTAGTAACCAGCAAAGGTGTTGTATTCTCTGTCTGACTACCCGTGTAGCGTGCTCCAGCCCGATTACTTTGGACTCTCACTTTGGATTCCTTTACTGCAGTCTGACCTCGGACTCTCGGATACAATTGTATGCTGCCTGCCCTGATCTAAGCCCGTCTCCAGACCACACATATTGCCTGATCCGTCGCTGCTTCACACCGGTGTCTCTGAGCCCCTCTTAAGTAGCGGCCTGGTGGCTCCACCGCAGCGACCCTGTATAGGGGTTAAAGGGTAGATACTGGGGGACTGCCAGGATAACGCCCTTAGAGTTAGCCCTAAGCCAAACCAGTTGGGAGGTACAGTGGGTCCACACCCACTGCCCGTATCAACTTTCAGAATTGCTGAAGTCTCTTCCTCAAGGCTGTCTCACCAGCAGCTTGTCTCATCCTCTGGAGTTGTCTCCTGCAGAACTACGTATCCTGCGGAGGTGGAGACCCTCTTTCCTCCAATACTGTTGAGTTGTTGTTGCTGATGTTCTCAGCCTCTTCAGGTCACCTCACTAGGGGTTTGCTCTAGGACTGGTCTGCTTGGACCTGTTTTGTCAGGGTCTGGTCATCCGTGGCCCTCTCTCTTTGGCGCACACCCCTGGCTGCTAGTGCCATACATCAAATTCAGCTCTGCAAAGAAAAAAGGGGGTCAGTCAGCACATTCCCAATGCGCAGGTGCGGCTCTGCCATGGCTAGAAACACAAAGAAAAAAATACAATGCAACAGCACTCTGCAAACCAAATAAAGTACAATAATGCCATAGTTATAGAAGATATTCTGGTGCTAATGCTATGCTTATTTTGAAAATTTGAGATTCTTGGAAAATACATTTTGTACAAAATTATTTGGGCCCGTCTGCCAAACGTCAAGGTGATCTCTGTAAGACGGGAACCTAACACTAAATTCTACCTGTTTTGTGCCATAACTGGCCACCATAAAATTCAGGGAGTGCAGGTTCCACATGCATGCTGGGTCCACTCTGCCTTTTACCATTTTTGGTGCCATAATTGCCTCCATTAAATCCAGGGAATGCAGGTACCAACATGCATGCCGAGCCCACTCCATACCTCTCCTGGTGCCAGATGGCTTTGAATGAATGCAATTAGAGTCCACTCCATACCTCTCCTGGTGCCAAAAGGCTTCCAGTGAGTGCAAGGAGAGCAGGCTACAGCTTTATACTGACACTAATTAAAATCAGCCTATGGGTAAAAAAAATGGTAAAAGGCAGAGTGGACCCAGCATGCATGTGGAACCTGCACTCCCTGTATTTTATGGCAGCCAGTGAGGGCAAATAACATGTAGTATTTAGTGTTAGGTTACCGTCTTACAAAGATCGCCTTGACGTTTGGCAGACGGGCCCAAATAATTTTGTACAAATTGTATTTGCCAAGAATCTCAAATTTACAAAATAAGCATAGCATTAGCACCAGAATATTTTCTATAACTATGGCATTATTGTACTTTATTTGGTTTGCAGAGTGCTGTTGCGTTGTATTTTTTTCTTCAAATTCAGCTCTGCTAGCTTTGCTCCCTGGGGGAGATTTATCAAACTGGTGTAAGGTAAACTGTCTTACTTGCACATAACAACCAATCAGATTTCACCTTTCATTTTCCAGAGGAGTCCCAAAAAAAATGAAAGGTGGAATCTGATTGGTTGCTATGGGTAACTAAGCCTTGACACTAGTTTTGATAAATCTCCCTTCTTGACCTTGCAGTACTGAACTCTATGGCTATTTAAGGACCCCTGCTTCTATGTTCTGTGTTTGATTTGTTAGTTTCTGTATTACTGAGATTGATTTGGATTACCATTTGCCTTTGATCCTCTGCTTGAATTGTTGCATGAACTCTGTCTGCCATGACCTTCTAATTGGTTGACCACAAATTATGTCTCCTGATTGTGCCACAATGAATTCGTTCTACTTACATCAGCCATTGCCCACAGACTCCAAGCCAAAAGCTTTGCCCTCTATCTACGGCAACCAATGGTGCTGTACTTGGTGAGCTGAGAGAAGGCACCAATGCCTTCTCAAAAGGCTGATCAGCGGGGGTCCCAGGTGTCGGGAAGCCCCACCAATCAGATACTGATAGGGATAGGTCATCAGTAAAATATCTCAGAAAAACCCTTTTAATGTAGTCATTTCGGAGCAGTAGCGCTCTTCTTTAAGGTGGATGTGCTCTCTCATGACCTTATATTATTATATCTCCTGAACTCAATTTCTGTGTGATATTTGTGGTGGTACATTGTGGACCAGGGAGACACCAACACACCACAAGTGGCCAAAAATGTTGGGTAATGTCTGACACCCTCAGGGGTGGATCTACTAGTACAGAAAAAGCATGAAGAGGCCTCTTCTCCTACCCTGCCGAGCTGAATCAGTTGCACAGGTAGGTTGTCCACCACCCCTTTAGTTTTTTTAAGAGGGGCTTTATTTTTATTGGAGTGCACTAAGAGGGGTATTATTCCTATTGGGAAGCACTAAGAAGGGCATTATTCCTATTGGGGATCACTAAGAGGGGCATTATTCCTATTGGGGATCACTAAGAGGGGCATTATTCCTATTGGGGAGCACTAAGAGGGGCATTATTCCTATTGGGGAGCACTAAAAGGGGCATTATTCCTATTGTAGTGCACTAAGAGGGGCATTATTCCTATTGAAGTGCACTAAGAGGGGCATTATTCCTATTGTAGTGCACTAAGAGGGGCATTATTCCTATTGAGGAGCACTAAGAGGGGCATTATTCCTATTGGGGAGCACTAAGAGGGGTATTATTCCTATTCAGGAGCACTAAGAGGGGTATTATTCCTATTGTAGTGCACTAAGAGGGGCATTATTCCTATTGGGGAGCACTAAGAGGGGCATTATTCCTATTGGGGAGCACTAAGAGGGGTATTATTCCTATTGAGGAGCACTAAGAGGGGCATTATTTCTATTGGAGTGCACTAAGAGGGGTATTATTCCTATTGAGGAGCACTAAGAGGGGTATTATTCCTATTGTAGTGCACTAAGAGGGGCATTATTCATATTGGGGATCACTAAGAGGGGCATTATTCCTATTGGGGATCACTAAGAGGGGCATTATTCCTATTGGGGAGCACTAAGAAGGGCATTATTCCTATTGGGGAGCACTAAGAGGGGCATTATTCCTATTGGGGAGCACTAAGAGGGGCATTATTCCTATTGGGGAGCACTAAGAGGGGCATTATTCCTATTGGGGTGCACTAAGAGGGGCATTATTCCTATTGGGGAGCACTAAAAGGGGCATTATTCCTATTGTAGATGCAACTAAGAGGGGCATTATTCCTATTGAAGTGCACTAGAGGGCATTATTCTATTGGGAGCACTAAGAGGTATTCCTATTAGGAGCACTAAGGGGTATTATTCTATTGTAGTGCACTAAGAGGGCATTATTCCTATTGAGGGCTACTAAGGGGCATTATTCCTATTGAGGAGCACTAAGAGGGGCATTATTCCTATTGGGGAGCACTAAGAGGGGCATTATTCCTATTGGGGAGCACTAAGAGGGGCATTATTCCTATTGGGGAGCACTAAGAGGGGCATTATTCCTATTGGGAGCACTAAGAGGGGCATTATTCCTATTGGGGAGCACTAAGAGGGGCATTATTCCTATTGGGGAGCACTAAGAGGGGCATTATTCCTATTGGGAGCACTAAGAGGCATTATTCACTGAGCTAGAGGGCATTATTCCTATTGAGCTAAGAGGGGCATTATTCCTATTGGGAGCACTAAGAGGGGCATTATTTCCTATTGTAGTGCACTAAGAGGGGCATTATTCCTATTGGGGAGCACTAAGAGGGGCATTATTCCTATTGGGGAGCACTAAGAGGGCATTATTCCTATTGGGAGCACTAAGAGGGGCATTATTCCTATTGGGGAGCACTAAGAGGGGCATTATTCCTATTGGGGAGCACTAAGAGGGGCATTATTCCTATTGGAGTGCACTAAAAGGCGCATTATTCCTATTGGGGAGCACTAAGAGGGGCATTATTCCTATTGGGGAGCACTAAGAGGGGCATTATTCCTATTGGGGAGCACTAAGAGGGCATTATTCCTATTGGGCATAAGGGCTATCCTAGAGCTAAGGGGCATTATTCCTATTGGGAGCACTAGGGCATTATTCTATGGGACTGAGGCATTATTCCTATTGGGAGCACTAAGAGGGCATTATTCTATTGGGGCACTAAGAGGGCATTATTCCTATTGGGGAGCACTAAGAGGGGCATTATTCCTATTGGGGAGCACTAAGAGGGGCATTATTCCTATTGGGGAGCACTAAGAGGGCATTATTCCTATTGGGGAGCACTAAGAGGGCATTATTCCTATTGGGAGCACTAAGAGGGCATTATTCTATTGGAGGCACTAAAGGGCATTATTCCTATTGGGAGCACTAAGAGGGGCATTATTCCTATTGGGGAGCACTAAGAGGGGGCATTATTCCTATTGGGGAGCACTAAGAGGGGCATTGTTCCTATTGGAGTGCACTAAGAGGGGCATTATTCCTATTGTAGTGCACTAAGAGGGGGCATTATTCCTATTGGGGAGCACTAAGAGGGGCATTGTTCCTATTGGGGAGCACTAAGAGGGGCATTATTCCCATTGGAGTGCACTAAAAGGGGCATTATTCCTATTGGGGAGCACTAAGAGGGGCATTATTCATATTGGGGAGCACTAAGAGGGGCATTATTCCTATTGGGAAGCACTAAGAGGGGCATTATTCCTATTGGGGAGCACTAAGAGAGGCATTATTCCTATTGGGGAGTACTAAGAGGGGCATTATTCCTATTGGGTAACACTAAGAGGGGCATTATTCCTATTGGGGATCAGTAAAAGGGGCATTATTCCTACTGGGGAGTACTAAAAGGGGGCATTATTCCTATTGGGGAACACTAAAAGGGGCATTATTCCTATTGGGGATCAGTAAGAGGGGCATTATTCCTATTGGGGAGCACTAAGAGGGGCATTATTCCTATTGGGGAGCACTAAGAGGGGCATTATTCCTATTGGGCAGCACTAAGAGGGGCATTATTCCTATTGGGGAGCACTAAAAGGGGCATTATTCCTATTGGGGAGCACTAAGAGGGGCATTATTCCTATTGGGGAGCACTAAAAGGGGCATTATTCCTACTGGAGTGCACTAAGAGGGGCATTATTCCTATTGGAGTGCACTAAGAGGGGGCATTATTCCTATTGGGGAGCACTAAGAGGGGCATTATTCCTATTGGGGAGCACTAAGAGGGGCATTATTCCTACTGGAGTGCACTAAGAGGGGCATTATTCCTATTGGAGTGCACTAAGAGGGGCATTATTCCTATTGGAGTGCACTAAGAGGGGGCATTATTCCTGTTGGGGAGCACTAAGAGGGGCATTATTTCTATTAGGGAGCATTAAAAGGGGCATTATTCCCATTGGAGTGCACTAAGAGGGGCATTATTCCTATTGGGGAGCACTAAGAGGGGCATTATTCCTATTGGGGAGCACTAAAAGGGGTATTATTCCTATTGGGGAGCACTAAGAGGGGCATTATTTCTATTAGGGAGCACTAAGTGGGGCATTATTCCCATTGGAGTGCACTAAGAGGGGCATTATTCATATTGGGAAGCACTAAGAGGGGCATTATTCCTATTGGACTGCACTAAGAGGGGCATTATTCCTATTGGACTGCACTAAGAGGGGCATTATTCATATTGGGGAGCACTAAGAGGGGCATTATTCTTATTGGAGTGCACTAAGAGGGGCATTATTCCTATTAGGGAGCACTAAGAGGGGGCATTATTCCTATTGGGGAGCACTAAGAGGGGCATTAGTCCTATTGGGGAGCACTAAGAGGGGCATTAGTCCTATTGGGGAGCACTAAAAGGGGTATTATTCCTATTGGGGAGCACTAAGAGGGGCATTATTTCTATTAGGGAGCACTAAGTGGGGCATTATTCCCATTGGAGTGCACTAAGAGGGGCATTATTCCTATTGGGGAGCACTAAGAGGGGCATTATTCCTATTGGGGAGCACTAAGAGGGGCAGTATTCCTATTGGGGAGCACTAAAAGGGGCATTATTCCTATTGAGGAGCACTAAAAGGGATATTATTCCTATTGGGGATCAGTAAGAGGGGCATTATTTATATTAGGGAGCACTAAGTGGGGCATTATTCCTATTGGGAGCACTAAAAGGGATATTATTCCTATTGGGGAGCACTAAGAGGGGCATTATTTCTATTAGGGAGCACTAAGTGGGGCATTATTTCTATTAGGGAGCACTAAGTGGGGCATTATTCCTATTGGGGAGCACTAAGAGGGGCATCTTTATTATACTGGGAGGCACTATGGGGGCCATTTGATGTCCAGGTACCACTATGGGGGGCATTATGTATACTGTGAAGGCTCTACACAGTATAGAGGGTCCACCTGGAGGCAGCCCAGTCAGGACTCCTTCTCCCAGACTCCTCTCTGTTGGGGTGCACCATAATAATACTGACTGGATTAGAATACCCTGCATTGATTCACCATTGTCTCATATATACAGTAAGTACATTATGGCGGTGCCCCACTTGTGGCTGTCAGTCCCAGGCGGCACGTCGTGTCATGTCACACAGCCTCTTCTGCGTACATTTGGGGGATGTTTCTGCTACGCCTGAACCGCTTTTAATTAGAGAAATGTCTCATCATTAGGCAAAGATGCTTGTAACCCCTCGTGTCCATCTGTCAGATCTGTCACACTGCATTAGGATGAAAGGGAAGCAGATGGCACAGGGGGACGATCGCATCCTGCTCCACCACAGATTTGTAAAGATTAAGAGATGCCATCCACCGCCATGTTACCCAGCTGAAGCCTCTTCTCTCACTTTGTAGGATTTGGGGGATTGAGAAACAATATTCACAGCCAGGCACAATGTAGTTTCAGCAAATAAATGAAATTCTTTGCATCTTGTGTGTCAATTAATTATTCTCACTTTTCAAGATCTCTGCTTGCTTTCTTGCAAAAGGTAACCTTTAGTCCTAGTCAGGTCATGGATACACAGATGCACATCTTGTCACGAGACACAGCTCTAAGGCCCCTTTCACACGAGCGAGTTTTCCGCGCGGGTGCAATGCGTGATGTGAACGCATTGCACCCGCACTGAATCCTGACTCATTCATTTCAATTGGACTGTGTACATGAGCGTTTTTTTTAACGCATCACTTATGCGTTGCGTGAAAATCGCAGCATGTTCTATATTCTGCGTTTTTCACGCAGCCCTAGCCCCGTAGAAGTGAATGGGGCTGCGTTAAAAACGCATTGCATCCGCAAGCAAGTGCGGGTGCGTTGCGTTTTTCACTGATGGTTGCTAGGAGATGTTGTTTGTAAACCTTCAGTTTTTTATCACGCGCGTGAAAAACGCATCAAAACGCATTGCATCCGCGCGGAAAAAACTGAATGGCTTTGCCTGTGAAATCGCACAGTTTTCACTGAACGCATCCGCAACGCATCCGGACCTAATCCGGACACGCTCGTGTGAACCCAGCCTAAGGGTACGTCCACACGGAACGCAATTTCCGCAAGATCCACACAGAATTTATGTCGAAATATGCGTGTGATACACGGGTAAAGGCAGACGGAGGGCAGAGGTCAGGACAGGCAGCAGGCGGGTAGACGTGGTCAAATATATGAGACGGGTCAGTAAGAGAAGATATAGCAACAAACACCTTTTCGTAAAACCAAATGGACCTTTTTGCTCAGGCTCAAAGCAAAATAGCGTCCCATAGACTGGGGTACACTGGCATTGGCAACTATTGTGTGGGGGCACTAAGGAGACATAACTACTGTGTGTGTGTGTGGGGAGGGGGGCACCAAGGAGGCATAACTACTATGTGGGGGGCACTAAGGAGGCATAACTACTGTGTGTGTGTGTGGGGGGGGGCACCAAGGAGGCATAACTACTATGTGGGGGCACTAAGGAGGCATAACTATTGTTTGGGGGGGGGCACCAAGGTGGCATAACTACTATTTGGGGGGCACTAAGGAGGCATAACTACTGTGTGTGTGTGGGGGGGGGGGACCAAGGAGGCATAACTATGTGGGGGCACTAAGGTGGCATAACTACTGTGAGGGGGGCACTAAGGAGGCATAACTACTGTGTGTGGGGGGGGGGGCACTAAGGAGGCATAACTATTGTGTGGGGGGCACTAAGGAGGCATAACTACTGAGTGGGGGCATCATTACTGTGGGGGGCATAACCATCTACTTTGTGGGGGCAAACTCAGGAGGCATAACTACTGTGTGGGAGCATAATTACTGTGGGGGCATTAAGGAGGCATAACCAACTACTCTGTGGGGGCACTACTACTGTGTGGTAACACTAGAGAGGCATAACTACTGTGTAGGGGCAGTAAGGAGGCATAACCACTGTTTGGGGGCACTAAGGGTGCAAAACTACTGTATGGGGGGAATAAGAAGGCATAACTACTGCTTGGGCGCACTAAGGGGGCATATCTACTGTGTGGAGGCCCTAAGGGGGCATAATTGCTGTGTGGGGGCACTAAGGAGGCATAACTACTATGGGGGTACTAAGAGGACATAACTACTGTGGAGGCACAAAGGGGACTGGGCAGGATTGAGCGTGTAAGGATAGGCATTGGGGGGAGTTAGAGGTCTGGCTCATTGTCAAAAAAATGTGCCGCCACTTGCAATGTAATGTTGTCCCTCCTTGGACTTTTTAAAATTTGGGAGGTATGGTAAACGGGGCCGTACATGTGCCGGCCGACAGCTGTTCTTCCAGGCCCTTCATACACATACAGGCGCGGTTTGGCTGAATGTTCATGTGCTCTCAATAGGAAACAATAGGATCGGATATTGAAACGCGCCAGGTCCTTCTTTGTCCCAACATCATAATTTAGAAACTAATCAAGAGGGCCCCATAAACATTCCTATTGTGGACCAAAATCCAATCTTTCTATGAGGATGAAGTGACGTCACAATGGCTGTACACACGCCCATAACGCATGCGCTTCAGTCATCTACCGCCTGTTCAACTATAGCGCCTGATCTTGAGGGAAGACTGTGGCACGTCTTTACATGTGATCAGTATTTCATATGTCACACGCATCATTGGTTTTCCACTAACTGCGGGTCGGTGGTGACACCACGGGAGCGGAGCACGCCCTATTTTGTTTGTGATTATGGATCCCTCACCCACATTATGGGTCCATGAAAACCACAGACACAACATGGAGGCTATCTGTGTTTGGTCCATGGTTTTCAAGAACCATTGTTAGGAGAAGCTCTGGAAATTATTTTTCAGTCTAACAGTGTCTGTGGAATACGGATGACACAAACAGACAAATGGCAAAAAACGGACACATGGACCAAACACGGATTCTTCACTGACATCTTCACAGATGAACCACCGACCCTCTTGTCACGGATGTTTTCATGGACACGGACGTGTGATTTAGAGGCCTTACTGGGAGCTATGGATATTGCAGTGAAGGTCCAGTCATATTCACACCATAAAGAGACGTGAAGGAGAGTGAGGGAATCGCGGCCATGATGTGGCTGAAAACCGCGAGGCCATGCGAGCTGCAGCCATTCTCTATGTATTCACTATAAATTGGTAGTAAATCTCTTGTCTGTTGTTGGTACTCATATGGTTTTCAGTCACGTAGCGTCTGTGTTTCCACCGGCCACCATATCCGGTTCTACTATCAAAATGGTGAGTGACACCCTAGATGACGACATCCTTATTAACTGCACGAACGTCGAGCGATTGCATCTACACGCAGCCATTTTTCCAATTTTTTTATTTACATTTTGCCATGATAAATTTGGCTATTTCCAGTAATAACTGAAAATTGACAAAAATGTATACATACTAACCAAGCGTGTAAAGCCGCCATAATACCGCCAATTTAGTGTAGAGCCAATACTGAGTTTTAAACAAGCACACCAAAGGCCCATCTATAACAAGGCAGACAAAACCCCATTCACATGTAGCAGAAAAAATCTCCACGTAAATCAGAACCTGCTCATTAACATGCCAAGAAGCTTCAAATTTTATGCTTTGCGAAATAAAATCCTGACTAATGGACCTCATTTATCAATGTTAGAAATTCTAGCTTTGTTGCCCATAGCAACCAAGCTTTCATTCCCACTCCCCACCCTCCAGGTTGCTATAATCAGCAAGGCGGCAATTTTTCTATAGGAAAATTTTAATAAATGTGATGCAAAAAAAGGTCCGATATGTGACAGTTTTGCAAAGCCAGTGTTTTTCTTTAATTTTATAGATTTTTAATATCAGCATGTTCCAAGCACTGACCAAGGCTCCACATTTATTTATTTTTTTAAAAGGAAGGTTATTCTAGTTACCCATAGCAACCAATCAGATTCCAGCTTTCATTAATCTAAACGCAGCAGAAAAATGAAAGCGGCGTCTCCATTGGTTGCTGAGAAAAATCCACTTTTGTAGTATCCAACAGATGGATTTGCCCGAAACAAAGATGGCGTCCGCAATCGGCTACTGCTTCTCGCAATTGGTCACGTGGTGTGGCGCAACGACAACGGCGGAATTTGAAAATCCCAGGCTAAAGACGGCAGTCGGGAGGGGTCATTGCCGAAACTGACTCCGCCCAGCAGAAATTCGCCTTATTGGTTGGAGGGGTGCGAATGACGTCATCAGCCCGCGCTCGCTCTCTCTTTCTGTGTCTCCGCCGCCTGCGAGTCTCCTCCATCCCTGCGAGGTGAGCGGTACCGGAGGGAAGGGAACGGGACGAGGCCGCGGCGGGGATCTGGTGATAGAGAAAGGGGCGGGAGCTGGGCCGGGAGGAGTGGGAATGCAGGCGCCAGCTACAGGTGGGAGCCGGCCGGGTATGCCGCATGCGGGGGGCGCAGTGCCTTACAGGAGGCGGGGGCAGGTGGGGATCCTATAGGAGGCTATGGAGGGGGATCCAGGATCTGCTACAGCGCTGGGGGTGATCCTACCCTGGTCAGGAAACCATCTGGAATCCTCTCAGGTGGCCCTCAGATCCATCAATCTACCAGACCGATAGAAGAGTGGGATCTGGGATCTTCTCAGGTGGCCCTCAGATCCATCAACCTACCAGACCGATAGAAGAGTGGGATCTGGGATCTTCTCAGGTGGCCCTCAGATCCATCAACCTACCAGACCGATAGAAGAGTGGGATCTGGGATCTTCCTGGGGGGACCTCAGATCCATGAACTTACCAGACTGATAGAAGGGTGGGATATGGGATCTTCTCAGGTGGCCCTCAGATCCATCAACCTACCAGACCGATAGAAAAGTGGGATCTTTTTGGGGGGACCTCAGATCCATGAACTTACCAGACCGATAGAAAAGTCGGATCTTCTTGGGGGGATCTCAGATCCATGAACTTACCAGACCAATTGAAGGGTGGGATATGGGATCTTCTCAGGTTGCCCTCAGATCCATGAATTTACCAGATTGATAGAGCAGGATCTGGTATCTTCTCTGGTGGTCCTCAGATCGTGAACTTACCAGACCAATAGAAGGGTGGGATCTGTGATCTTCTCAGGTGGCCCTCAGACCCATGGACTTACCAGACCAATGAAAGCGTGGGATCTTCTGGGACAGATCTTGGGTGGTAGATGGTGGTTAGAGACAGGATTTTGGATCTTCCTAGTTCAATGGGGTGAAATGATGGAGGGAGACAGATTCTGGGTCCTTCCCAGGTAGACCGGGTGGGCAGTGCCCAGGAGCTTTTTAGGTTAGTTTAGGGATCTAGGAAGTTCCCAGTTTGATGCCTGGTGTGTGTTAAGGGATCTGACGGGGCATTGTCTGGGATCTAAGACCGAAGACGATCACGGTATAAGGTGGGGGGAGGGTCTTGCTTCTACATGGCATGGGGGGGAATGACGTTCGCACTAGTTCTGTGATCTACTGGTATTTAAAGGGACTGTAGAGGGTGAAGGATCTGGGATCTATATTGGGGTCTGTCAGTGCTCCTGAGACCCTGGAGATGATGCAGTCATACATCCTGAATACCCTGAGGGTCTTTGTATTCATACTGTCTGATCTGGGGTCTCACATCACTGCTCATGTGACACAGTAAGCAGTGTCATAGGGCCCACAGCAGCACAGATTATTTCAGGAGAGGCACATGTTGATCACACAGGGGTGGCAGTGCGCTTGGGTGGGTCTGTTAGTGAGAACGTAGGCTGCGTAAGGATGAACAGGGTCCTCCAGCAGCACAGAGTGTTTCAGCAGAGTAATGTGCGCATAGGCTTGTAATACTGAAATAAATCCGCTCAGTGCGTCCAGTAAGCCCATAGAACAACAGTGACCCCAGCAGGCGGAAGAGAGGTACTGCGCCCCGTGTATGTCCCATTGTTACTGATCATGTATCTCTCTGCAGCTAGTGGTCGTGAAGATGGACTGGCGTCCGGATGAGGAAGGATTACAGCAAGTCCTGCAGCTCTTAAAGGACTCTCAGTCCCCGGACACGGCCACTCAGAGAGTTGTCCAGGATGTATCCTTTACACGCCGCGGTGATGAAGCGTATATTACTCCCCCGCCCCCTGTCGTCCAGGATCTGGTTGATTATCTTATACAGGCTGGGCTCCTATTACCAGGCGGTAGTTTAGGTGTGATCGTATAGAACAGGCAGGAGGTGTCAGTATAATGTGAGGGGTGACTGCACTGCAGCGCTCTGGAGTCCCGCTGTCTGTCACAGGTGATCGCTCTCCTCTCTAACAGTCTTGTCCTGAACGGTCTCTCAGAAACTGAAGCAGCTCAACCAGTATCCCGACTTCAACAATTATCTGATCTTTGTTCTGACGCGGCTCAAGTCTGAAGGTATGCCTGGTTATTGTATAGGACACGTGGTGGACTGCCGGTGTAAGGGGTCGAATGCACGTGGACACAAGGGGTGCCGTACTTTACGTGATCAGTGGGGTCACATCAGGGGGTATAATCCACAGGGTCACACGGTGTATTGTGTGTAACCGCTGGCCGCATGGTATGACATGGCGGTTAAAATTCATTATTGGAGAGTATAGATATAGTCTATGAGCACACGGCGTACAGCACTATATATAACCTGTGTAATATGTGGGTGTTCACAACCTGGTTTAATCTGTGAGCGTATTACACTAGATGAAATCTGTGGGCACATGGCGTATAACCCCGGGGTATGAAATGTGGCGTACAACACGGTATTATCTGTGGGTGTATACACCACTAAGTATAATATGTGGCCTACAGTACTGGGTATAACCTGTGGGGTGCGGTGTACAGTGCTGGGGGTAGAATCTGTGGGCGCGCGGTGTACAGTGCTGGGGGTAGAATCTGTGGGCGCGCGGGGTGTACAGTGCTGGGGGTAGAATCTGTGGGCGCGCGGGGTGTACAGTGCTGGGGGTAGAATCTGTGGGCGCGCGGGGTGTACAGTGCTGGGGGTAGAATCTGTGGCGCGCGGGGTGTACAGTGCTGGGGGTAGAATCTGTGGGCGCGCGGGGTGTACAGTGCTGGGGTAGAATCTGTGGGCGCGCGGGGTGTACAGTGCTGGGGGTAGAATCTGTGGGCGGTGTACAGTGCTGGGGTAGAATCTGGGGCGGGTGACAGTGCTGGGGTAGAATCTGTGGGCGCGCGGGGTGTACAGTGCTGGGGGTAGAATCTGTGGGCGCGCGGGGTGTACAGTGCTGGGGGTAGAATCTGTGGGCGCGCGGGGTGTACAGTGCTGGGGGTAGAATCTGTGGGCGCGCGGGATCTGGGATCTTCTCTGGTGGCCCTCACGTCCATGAACTTACCAGACCAATGGAAGAGTGGTATCTGGGGTCTTCTGGGACAGATGGTAGATGGTGGTTAGAGACAGGATTTTGGATCTTCCTTGTTCAATGGGGTGAAATGATGGAGGGAGACTGATTCCGGGTCCTTCCCAGGTAGACCGGGGATTGGCACAGGAGGGGGCAGCGCCCAGGAGCTTTTTAGGTTAGTTTAGGAATCTAGGAAGTTCCCAGTTTGATGCCTGGTGTGTGTTAAGGGATCTGACGGGGCATTGTCTGGGATCTAAGACCGAAGACGATCATGGTATAAGTTGGGGGAGCGTCTGGCTTCTACATGGGGGGTGATTTAAAGGGACTGTAGAGGGTGAAGGATCTGGGATCTATATTAGGGGTCTGTCAGTGCTCCTGAGACCCTGGAGATGATGCAGTCATACATCCTGAATATCCTGAGGGTCTTTGTATTCATACTGTCTGATCTGGGGTCTCACATCACTGCTCATGTGACACAGTAAGCAGTGTCATAGGGCCCACAGCAGCACAGATTATTTCAGGAGAGGCACACCTTGATTCCACAGGGGGGGAGGCAATCTGTATAATCTGTGGGTGCGCGCTGTGTACAGTGCTGGGGGTAGAATCTGTGGGCACGCGCTGTGTACAATCTTTGGATGTATGGTTTACATCTCGTGGTATAATCCGTGGACACAAGGCCTACAGCGCTGGGTGTGACCTGTGGAGGCACGGCCTACAGCGATGGGTGTAATCGCTATGGTTACGTAGTATTGCTTATTGCAGTTGTATTCCTTTCCATGCCCTGCTGGGTGGTCGTCTGAGGCCACCAGTATAATAACCTGTATCTGTATTGAAGATGAACCCACGCGATCTCTGAGTGGTCTGATCCTGAAGAACAATGTGAAAGCCCATTACCAGAACTTCCCCCAGCCCGTGTCTGAATTCATAAAGCAGGAATGTCTGAACAGCATCGGAGACTCGTCCTCCCTCATCAGAGCCACCATCGGTGAGTCCAGCGTCTTCTCCCTTAGGCGCCGCTCGCTGGATATGATGCAGCTAATGTATACCTGATATGCAGTGAGGGCTCTGGTATTCATACTGTCTGATCCTGCACAGCCACTAGGGGCGCTGTGTATGAGGCTGGAACGTCCCTATAGACCTCGATTTAGCTTTGTGGTTTCTATGTTTTCTCTCCAGGGATTCTCATCACTACCATAGCATCAAAGGGAGAGCTGCAGACCTGGCCAGAACTGCTACCTCAGCTCTGCAACCTGCTGAACTCAGAGGACTACAACACCTGTGAGGTATGCGTCAGATGAGTAGTAGTGACCCCCCCCCCCCCAATATAAACAATCCAGGCTAATTCTGCTGGGTCATGGCCGACAGTGCGGCGGTGGCATTAGCTAGGATCTGATGTCACAGGGATGGACTGGGCACAAATCATTAAGCACGCCGCAGTAAGCAAGTCTTCTGTTGGGAAACTACAGCTCCATTCACTTCTATAGGAGTTAGAAGAACATGTTTGCATGCTGGGAGTTGTAGTTTCACAGCAATTGGAGTGCCAAATGTTGCTGACTCTTGTTTTTTTGTATCTGCTGCTTTTCTAGGGAGCATTTGGCGCTCTTCAGAAAATCTGTGAAGACTCCTCCGAGCTCCTGGACAGCGACGCTCTGAACAGACCGCTGAACATCATGATCCCCAAATTTCTGCAGTTCTTCAAGCACTGCAGCCCCAAAATCAGGTTTGTCATGCGCCTCTTGTCAATCCCCATACACAGACCCATCAGCTCTGCCCACGTCTGATACCCCCGTCTCCTCCTGCTCACAGGTCTCACGCCATCGCCTGCGTAAACCAGTTTATAACGGACCGGGCCCAGGCTCTCATGGATAACATCGACACTTTCATCGAGGTTGGTAAAGCAGGAAGCTGCGCGCAGATCTGTCAGTGCAGGATGTGTGGATAATGAACCCCTTCCTTCCCATCAGCACCTATTTGCACTTGCGGTGGATGAAGACCCCGAGGTCCGCAAAAACGTGTGCCGGGCGCTGGTGATGCTGCTGGAGGTGCGGATAGACCGGCTGCTTCCTCACATGCACAGCATTATCCAGGTCTGTAGCGGGTCTTGTCCTCTCATCGGCCATGTCATATTAGAGCCGCGGCGTTTAGAGGTTTTTCCCTTTCTCCCTCCTCCAGTACATGCTGCAGAGGACGCAGGACAGCGATGAAAACGTGGCGCTGGAAGCCTGCGAGTTCTGGTTGACGCTGGCTGATCAACCCATTTGTAAAGACGCTCTGTCCAGCCACCTGCTGCAGTGAGTACCCAGCATGTCTCCTCCAGACCTGACCCAGCACCCTTAGGATCGCTAAGTACCTGCATCCATAAAGTAGTCCCATATAATGACCCGCATCACTGATGCTCCCAGTCTTTACATAGCGTTATCTCAGAGCTGGCAGGCCGCGCACCTAGAAATCTGCCGTCTGTCTTGCAGGTTGATTCCCATCCTGGTGAACGGTATGAAGTACAATGAGATCGACATTATCCTCTTAAAGGTGAGTGCATCTATTCCTCCAGAGTTCCTGTTCCTACACATGTGAATTCTCAGCTGTTACTTAAAGGGGTGTTTCATTCTAAAGCATTTAGAATGCCAGGACATGGGACCCCCCCAATTCCAGGACAGGGGACCCCGTTCTCCGCAGCCGTAAGACCGAGCTCTAGTTAGTCTGTGGGGGTTGTTCATCTTTTTTTTTTTTTTGCGGTGGGCGGGCTTCCTTGCCAGACCTGCAAAGAGAAGCATACTAACCTGCTCCCGGCTCCTAAGCTTCCTGGCTGCTGCTGCCGCCTTGCGTTCAGATCGGCTGTCAACATCCACTTTGACAAATAACTGGTCACAGCGGCCGTTCATTGACTCCTGCTGCTGCGTCAAAGCGGGTATTGGCAGTAGAGGACCCGAACAAAGAAGCATGTGACGAAGCAGCTGGGAGTAGGTATGTTATGCTTCCCTGATCTGCCCAAAAGGCTCCCTCAAAGGTGAACAACCCCTTTTAAATGGGTTGTCCAACATGTAATGAGTGATGGCCTGCCCGAACTTCCCCCAAAAGTTATCTTATCGATGCATGCCCCGACACGGAGAGAATACCTAGAGGACTGTGTGTTTCTGTACGTCCTCAGTGGACTGTGCTCTTACACTACCAGCATGTGCACACTTTCCGATCTCGGAACGGGCGGTCTTTATAGGGATGTCTACCACATGTAAACCGTTTGGACGATTAGGAAAGAGAGAAGCAAAAGAAGTATTTGGAAGTTCATCATTGAGGGTCCTGATTTAATGATGGGCTTATAAGACTTATCAGAATCACGGCTGAGAATATAGGTCACTCATTGTCTGCTTTCTACTGTTAACTGAGCTCCCACAATGCACTGCTCTGACCGGGATCAGGAAACCGGCAGGAGGCCTCAATGGAGGATTTACAATGTGACTCAACGCTGTATGTCGGTTTTACTGAGAAATATCAGGTTTGAGGGATATTATTCATTTAGGGGGGCGTTTATGCGGACCGTATCCATTTTGCGGCCTGCAAATCACAGATCTGTAAAATACAGATTTCGTCCGTGTGCATCCTGCAAAACGGATAAGAATATGTTCTATAATGAGCGGGACAGGCGCACAGATGTGGACAGCACATGTGCTGTCCGCATTTTTTTGTGGCCCCATAGAAATGCATGGTTTTGAGTCAATTTCCGCAACAAATGCGGCTCAGACATGGACCAAAAATACAGTTTTGTGAATGAGGCCTTAAGGGGGCTGTAGTGTAGAAATTGTCTGCTTTTTGCTATGGGCATCCCTTCCCGATCAGTGGGATCAGACCGCCGGGACACCCATAATCCTCTGAGTGAAGGGCGTGCACGTTCTCCTCCCTGCAGGATGCACAGCAGGGAGGCTTTTGCTCGCTTTAAGCAGTCCCCTGCCTGTAATAAGTGTTTCCGTTGCTCTTCAGGGAGACGTGGAGGAGGATGAGACCGTCCCGGACAGTGAGCAGGACATTAAGCCCCGGTTCCACAAGTCTCGCACTGTGACCCTGCAACACGAAGAAGAGCGAGTGGAAGGAGAGGACGATGGTGATGACGAAGATGATGACGACGACACCTTGTCTGACTGGAATCTGAGTGCGTGCTGCTCCTTCAGTAGGCAGTGTTCACGTTAGGGAGCTCCAGAAGTGATGCAGATCCTTCCCCCTGACTTACTCTGAGGGTCTCTTGTATTCATACTGTCTGATCGGAGCTCTGGGGGATCAGGGTTCTGCTTCTTCTAGATAAGCTGTGAAGTAACAGGACGTTGTGTTCTCCCGCAGGGAAATGTTCAGCTGCCGCCCTGGACGTCCTCGCTAATGTGTTCCGCGAGGAGCTGCTTCCTCACCTCCTCCCGCTCCTCAAGGGTCTACTGTTCCACCCAGAATGGGTCATAAAGGAGTCCGGTATCCTGGTCCTCGGAGCCATCGCTGAAGGTAGTATGCCTCCAGTATGCTGGCCACAAGGTCCCGGTTAACCCTTAAAACCCTGACTTCCTGTTCTTGTCGCGTGCAGGCTGTATGCAGGGCATGGTGCCCTACCTGCCTGAGCTGATTCCTCATCTCATCCAGTGCCTGTCCGATAAAAAGGCTCTAGTCCGCTCCATCGCCTGCTGGACTTTGAGCCGGTACGCCCACTGGGTGGTCAGCCAACCCCCCGACCTTTATCTGAAGCCCCTTATGACGGAGTTACTGAAACGAATTCTGGACAGCAACAAGCGAGTGCAGGAGGCAGCATGCAGGTATCACCGTGGCTGAAAGGGGGGCTCATTCCTTACAAAATCTGAGAAAATCCCACCACTGCTGAGCTTGCCCTCAAACGTGAACTAACTTGACATCTCTCTGACTTGAGGGGGGTCCTCTTACATGGGTCAATAACCAGCACCAATCGATGCTCGTTTTGGGGGCCTTTCACATGTCGTGGTGCAAAATGAATAGGGTTCAGGTGATCGTTAATACGATCATTTGTTCCCCATACAGTTTGCACATCGTCAACAGCACATCCTGTATATAGAGAGCGATGTGCTCCTGATAAATGGTGAGTTTCAGGCGTCGCATGAAAGATGCAATCACCTAGCAAACATTAGCGTCTGTCGTGTGATCGGCGTCACCTTTACACGGACCGTTTATTGGGAATTGTGATACAGCCTTGCTGATAAGAGATCAATAGATTGCTGAGTGATACAGATGTCCCGTCTGTTCCACAGTGCATTTGCGACCCTGGAGGAAGAAGCCTGCACGGAGCTTGTACCGTATCTAAGTTTTATCCTGGACACCTTGGTTTTTGCCTTTGGAAAATACCAGCACAAGAATCTCCTCATACTCTACGATGCCATAGGAACCTTAGCGGACTCTGTGGGGCACCATTTAAATCAGCCGGTGAGTGGTGAGGAGATGCCCCTGATATAGACATGGTGGCAGTGGAAGGATTGGGCATTAATGCAGTTTTGAGGGGCTGTGCCTCCGGAGGTGATGCAGATACGTGTTACGTGATACATATGTGATGTCTCTATTCATACTGTCTGATCCGGAAATCACGCCTCACTACACTCTATGTATGATGGAAGTGCTCCATATGTCGTCTCCTCCCCCTGTCATCATGCTAATAAATTATGTCTGATGTGTTCTCAGGAGTACATCCAAAAACTGATGCCCCCTCTCATCCAGAAGTGGAATGAGCTGAAGGATGAAGATAAGGACCTTTTCCCACTCTTGGAGGTGAGGATTGTTCCACTGATCTATATCTAGGGGTGTGATGTGAAGTAGGTTGTGAAATGCACTTGCTGGTTCTGCTCCTCCATCTGTGTAACCAGACATCTTCTTGTAGTGCTTGTCCTCCATCGCAACCGCCCTGCAGAGTGGATTCCTCCCTTACTGTGAGCCGGTGTATCAGCGCTGTGTCACGTTGGTGCAGAAGACCCTTGCTCAAGCCATGGTGAGTAGGCACCTTAAACATCTAACCCCTTCCCGACAGCCGCCATGCACGTTCGTGAATGCCATAGCCACTCTGTTTCCGCTGTTTTAAATGGCAGAAACCCGGGGCTAATGTCTGTGTTCGACCAACAGCGCTGATTGCAGTCATTTACCCCCTCAGATGCCGTGGTCAGTTTTGACAATGGCATCTGAGGTGGCTTTACTTCACGGCAATCGGGGGAGCCGTTCATTGTGTTTCTCTGATGAAACCCATGCTATAAGCCAGCGATGGCTAACCTTAGGCCCTCTGACTCCCAGCATGCTCCATTCATTTCTATGGAGTTCTGGGAACAGCAACGCAAGTTTGCATTTTGGCAGTCGTAGCGCCGGAGGTTAGCCATCACAGCTTTTGCAGTTGTAGTTCCTATGGAGCCCTGCGGTTGGTGGGGCTCCATAAAAACATGGCGAATCGGGACACGCAATCTAATAACTGCTATTTAGTCACCTAGGGTGACATAAAGTGGGTAAAACGTTTTTAAAGAGCTTCTGTCACCCCCAAGTGTGCAATTTTGAGTAGCTGACATTAGCTATTTGTTAATGTCAGCTGATTTCAAACATGCCTTTCTTACCTTAATCTGAGCTTTATATTTCCTAAAAATCATACTTTTAAAACATGCTAATTCTCTTCGCTACCAGCAAGTTGGGCAGGTACTTGCTGGTAGCCGCCGCATCCTCGGGCTGTAGGACCGCCCCCTCTGCTGTTGATAGACAGGGCCAGCGCGCTCTCCTCCTCCCGCTGGCTCTGTCTTCTCCTGAATTCCTCGCTTCATTTCCCCCCAATTTTTTTTTATAAAAACGGATCAAAAAGTTTCCCACTCTCTAAAATGGTATCTATGAAAACTACAGATTGCTCCACAAAAAATGAGCCTTTGGACAGCTCCATAGACCCAACTATAAAAAAGCTGTGGTGTAAATAGCAAGATATCTTTATTCTTTTGGGTCAGTGCGATTACAGCAGTACCAAATGTATATAATATATATGATTTTTTTTAATGGGCTGTCCTTGGTTTGACAAAGATAGGCCATTAATTGTAAAATCTTGGACAACCCCTTTAAGTCCCCATGCACACAGCGTTTTTTTTTTTTTTTGGCTGTATTTAGCGTTGGTCCTGTGGCCAAAAAGCCGCTGGCAGCTGCGCTCGGTCTGCCTCCCGTTGTCTTCAATGGGAGGCTGTGCTGCACTTCGTGTCCTTTCTCAGCGCGGTGTCTGCACCGACACTGCTGGAAAACGGGCGTCTGCTTGTGATTTCGCTCCACTCAATGCCTGTGTGTCTATCTCCGGCAGATGTACAGTCAGCATCCAGACCAGTATGAAGCCCCTGATAAAGACTTCATGATCGTGGCCTTGGATCTTCTCAGCGGGCTGGCGGAGGGGCTCGGAGGCCACGTCGAGCAGTTAGTGGCCAGAAGCAACATCATGACCCTCTTGTTCCAGTGCATGCAGGTGAGGGTTGTGTTTTTGGTCCTGGTAAATCACAAGAACATTTGGGGGGGGGGGCATTGATTTTGTTCTGAGGCAACTCCTTTTACTCTCAGGACATTATGCCGGAGGTGCGGCAGAGCTCCTTCGCTCTCCTGGGTGACCTGACGAAGGCTTGTTTCCTGCACGTGAAGCCTTGTATCTGTGAGTAATGCCTCTGCCATATCCATGACCACAGATATTTGTGGTGTAATTGAAGACGCTGTACAACTCATTGTAAACTTGACCACTAGGGACGCTGTTCTATTGCCATCTCCAAAGTTAAGACTAGGCTTAGTCACTGTTCTTGTCTTTACAGCTGAATTTATGCCCATTCTCGGCACCAACTTAAATCCAGAGTTCATCTCTGTCTGTAACAATGCCACCTGGGCCATCGGGGAGATCTGCATGCAAATGGGTGAGTGTGTATACAGCGCCAACCCCTGTGGGCTGCAGTCTAGACACCCTACATTGTCTAACCATTGCCGCTTCTCACCGTCAGGGGCCGAGATGCAGCCATACGTTCCTATGGTCTTGAACAACCTGGTAGAAATTATCAACCGGCCGAATACGCCCAAGACGCTCCTTGAAAACACAGGTTAGCTCCATCTTGCTGCCTCAGGTTGTGTGTTTTTTTTTTTTTTTTTTTTAAATACTACTTTATGTTCTCCCCTTAGTAACAACTTTTTCATTGGTACTTATTAAAATTTGCTTACCAGATAACTCATTTTAAACATCACTCCAGCCCAGCCAATGGCTCATTGTAACAAGCCTTCAGCTGTGTGAGCTGGACTTGGCCAAGACCATTCTTTCTTTCATTGTCCTCTGAATGCAAGCAATAATGCTTCGATTGGCGTTAGAGGGGTATTCCCATCTCAGACAATGGCGGCATGTCGCTAGGATATGCCCCCATTGTCTGATAGGTGCGAGTCCCACCACTGGGTCCCGCACCTACAGTGAGAACAGAGCGGGAAATGAACGGAGGGCACACTGCGCATGCGCAGCCACCCTCCTTTCATTTCTATGGGGCCGCCAAAAAAAAACGAGCGCCGGCTCGGCTATTTTCGTCTGCCCCATAGAAATGAATAGAAGCAGGGGCCGCACATGCACGATGCGCTCCCATGCTATGGGAGCAGCACTTGGTGGTGGACAGACCCCGGAAAATACAGGGGTCCTCCAGCCACATCGCTCCCCGCTTTGTTCTTGTTGTAGGTGCCGGTCCCAGCGGTATATCCTAGCGAGATGAGATTGGAATACCACTTTAAGATGGCCGAACACGCTGACCATCTCGTACATGGGGGGAGAGAGAATGTCGGAAGAAATTCACCCATCGGGTATCTAATGTGTATGGTGTGTTACAGAGCACCTTGATATCCATTGAACGGGTATGAATAGGACCTGCTGCATTAATGGCCGCCACACTATAAGGCCTCATGCACATGACTGCCTCCATTTTGTAGGCTGTAAATTGCGGATCTGCAAAACATGGACACTAGCCATGTGCATCCCTGTTTGTCACGTCCCTCCCTGTGTTAACAATGCCTATTCTTGTCTGCAAAATGGAGAAGAATAAGACCTGTTCCATCTTTTTAATGGAACGGACACATTGTGCCGACCTTATTTTTTTGTAACCTCATTGAAATGAACGAGTCATTATCTGATCAAAAAATGCCAGTCCGTTGTAGATCCAAAATATGGTCGCGTCCGTGGGGACCTGGTTGGGAAGGGGCCCTGGCCTATTCTCTGAAGTGATTGGCTAGCCTTGCAGAGCCCCAACCTCTCTGGTTGAGACACGTCATACCTATTCTGCACCGGCCCCTTAAATTAAAAATGACATCTCACGGGTTAATAATATGGCGTGATTCTCTGTATAATAGCACGTTTGAATGCTACTCACTTTTTGCCCCCTTTCCTTTCCTAGCTATCACTATTGGGCGCCTCGGCTGTGTATGCCCCCAAGAAGTCGCCCCCATGCTGCAGCAGTTTATCAGGCCCTGGTGAGTGGCTGACGCTTGTCTACCGTCCTGATGTATTTCTAGTTTATTTGGGGTGTTCCTCATCGTTTCCTTCTACAACAGGTGCACGTCTTTACGTAATATCCGTGACAACGAGGAGAAGGATTCGGCCTTCCGAGGGATCTGCATAATGATCGGGGTGAATCCCGGAGGAGTAGTACAGGTAACTGGAGCAGGAGAGGATCAGGTCTCTTTACATTGTGGGTCTTCTGTGTCCACATCTCATTTACCTTTCAGGATTTCATCTTCTTCTGTGACGCGGTGGCCTCCTGGGTGAGCCCCAAAGACGATCTGAGGGACATGTTCTATAAGGTCAGTCTGGCTGTGTCCCATCAGTCTTTCTATCACAGTGTTTGGTCATTTCCAACACTCCCACTGATTTATTTGAACGGTGCAAGCGTGCCTGAAAAGGGGCATCTGGCGTCCCTCTTGTTCTATGGGCTGCAGAGGTTGGATTGATACCAAAGGGACAACCTCTTGTATTGCTTCAATTTCACTCAGGGGTTGACCTTGTGGCCTCTGAAGAAAGCAGAACGGACAGGAGACAGTGGCCTGATGGCTTCCTAGAAGGTTTGTGGTGTTCAGATAAGGGTAGCATCTACAAGCCCCATGCCACCAATGTCCTTGTGGACACAACCTCTTTAAATGAATCCACACAAGTAAAAATATGCAACTTAAAGTATGTAGGCAGATGAGGCTTCCGTGTGGCCTAAAGAGGACCTTTCATCAGTCTAAAAAATGTGTACTAAGTATGCTGACATGTAGGGCGGCGCCCAGGGACCTCCCTGCACTTACTATTATCCCTGGGCACTTACTATTATCCCTGGGCGCCGCTCCGTTCGCCCGGTATAGGCTCCGGTATCTTTTGGGACTTGGTTATAGTAGGCGTATCGCTGGCCAATCGCAGCGCTCAGCTCACAGCCTGGGAGAAAAAAAACCTTCCAGGATATGAGCTGTGTGCTGCAATTGGCCAGCGCTACAGCCTGGCATACGCCTACTATAACCAAGTGATACTAGGCTCCGCCTAGTATAACCAAGTCCCAGAAGATACCGGAGCCTATACCAGGCGAACAGAGCCGCGCCCAGGGATAATAGTAAGTGCAGGGAGATCCCTGGGCGCCGCTCTACATGTCAGCACACTTAGTACACATTTTTTAGCCTGATGAAAGGTCCTCTTTAAGCATCAGATTACCTACCTTGATTTGAGGGGTGGGGGGGGTGGGGTTACAGCTTATGGGTGCACATCTTATAGATGGGACAGATGTCTCGTTAATTGGTCGATACAATGCACCTTTATTTGCTGCCCCCTCCTGGGGTTAAATTCACTTAAAGGGAACTTGTCAGCTCGTTTTTGTGATAGACTGCCCACCGTACCTTTTTAACCTACTCCTGTTGCTCCCGAGGTGCCTCTTGTCCCCTTTTCTCATGAATGGCATTGGGGGACACAGCACCATGGGTATATGCCCAGCTGACACTAGAAAGGAAAAGTTTTGGTTGGCTCCACCCAGATGGGCTATACCCTCTGCACAGACACTGAACTAACCAGTTTTAGTCTAGTGTCCATAGGAGGCAGACATGACCTGCTCTGTTTTTTGCAGGTCTTGCTGCTTTTTGTTTTTTACTTTATTCTTTTTTCTTTTGTGCAGGTCTCCCTCCGCCTGCTGCAGGATGGGGCTCCATCGTGGGTATCCACTTTAGTTGCACCCCCTGCGGGCACATACTCTGAGTACCTCACCAGTCACCCAGTCCCCCTTTACTGCATCCACAGTGGCATGCCGGTAATCCCACATCTGTGACGAGTTTGCTGAAGGGGGTTTAGGGTTAGTTCCCCTCCTTCGATCTGGGGGTGGAAGTCCTTATTCGGGGGACCTGTCAGGTTTTTCCGCCCCCCTTCCCCCTCTTTATTAGCTTCATCCCTCGCCAACTATGCCTCTCGGGACCCTGGTGCTCCATCTCCCATCTCTTCTACTTTAGTCCGCAGCTTCTGCCAGGGTTTAGGCCGCATCTTCCCTGCCCTGTCCTCGTGCCCCTGGTGCTCTGTTTGCCCCGTTTTTCCCCTCCCTAAGCGTTGCTTCTCCCCAGGAGCCCCCCTCACCTGTTTTTTTCGTCCCGGAGGGCCCCTGGTCTCCTGCGGTTCCTGCCGGCCGACAGCGACCCTTTCCCAGGCTTTTTCCCTGGCCCTTCCCTGCTTCCTTTGGCTCTTTGGAGGGGACTCCTTCCCCTCCTATCCTTAGCGTGGGCGGAGTTTTGTCTACTTTTTGCCTGCTTTTCTTCTGGGCCTCCATCTTGTCATCACTCCTAAAGGGACGTTCTCCAGATCTCACTGCAGCCTTTCTGGCACTCTCCTGCGACTGCTGCAGGCACCCCTTTGGGGACACAGCACCTGGGGTCCGGTAGAACAGCCTCTGGCTGATTACTTTTTTTTTTTTTTTTTCCAGGCTCCCAATCAGCCCTCATGTCCTCTTCCAGAGAAGACTTTCATCCCCAACCTCCCTCGTGTCCCCACGTGTTATACATGCGCCCGTTGTAAAAAAAAGTTGCCATGCGGTCAACCTGAACCTGTTTGAGCGCAGTGCCTTGCCCTGTAAATCAGTGGCTGCACACCATTATACTTGCAAACAATAGAACTGAGAAATGGGGAATAATCTAAATAAAAGTGGTATGATATCTACTATAAATAAGTCAATAGAAGCTCTTAGTGCACATTTTTGATCAAACGTTTGTCTGGCCTATCTACCAGGCATCAAGGCGGCTTTCGCAGATGGGTCCCTAACACTAATGTACTGCCTGGTAGATGGGCCCGACACACGTTTGATCAAAAATGTGCGCTAAGAGCTTCTATTGACTTATTTATAGTAGGTATAATACCACTTTATTTCGATTGATCCCCATTTCTCAGTTCTATTGTTTGCATGTGAAATGGTGTGCAGCCATTTTTTTTTTATCAACCATGTTTGCTTGATGGATATGCACCTGTGATTCTGAATGTTCTAGTCTAAATGTTCTTGTAATGTGTAAAACAGTATATACATCCTCAGGGGGGAGGGTGTCCCCCTCTGAAGCTCGTGTCCTTTTTTTATTGGCTAAGAAAGAAAAGGAGATAACACTCTGGCATCTGCGCATTGTGCACTTACTAACATCTTACGAACTTTGGTATGTGAGCTAATGTAAACATCTGTAGGCAGAGGAGAAGTGAAGATGTCCTCAGCATGCAGCTCCATGCCCCCCTTCTTCTCTCTTAAAGGTCTGTTTACACAACACTTAGGAGCGGAGGGAAGAGGGGAGGCACTCCAGGCAGAGGTAGTTTATAGCAGCTACATAAACATCTATAGTTTATACAGTCCTGGAGATCAGAAAGATAAAATGATATTCACCCATCTCTATCAATTCCGGATTGGAGCAGAGCACAGCCCTGTCTGCGCCCATGCAGGATCTCATCAGGGCAGTTAGGGATGCTCTCGGGTTCGTAGTACCTTGGAACTGAACCCAAGTTCGGGAAATGGATTTTTACAGTATTAATCAATATCTGAAGTTATTATGCAAAGTCTCGTGAGACTTCGCAAGGTAATAACTTCGGCTCATCGGAGCCAATACATTATAATACTGTACGGAACGCTCGCTCCGTACAGTATTGAAACAAAGTTTTATGCAAATCGACTTTGGATGTTTCATCCGAATTTGATTCGCTCATTCCTAGTCGGTTCTTCCAGTCGTCACCGCCCAGGTTCCCCCTCCCGGGAGGCCGCTTTTTTTCAGGCCATTCATTCACTCTATGCGCACAAGTGATTGTTCCCGTCCCGACCTCGGAACGTCTTCAGTGATTTTACTTGAAGCTTTTCACCGTTCCCAAGAAGGACGGTTCTCTTCGCCCCATTTTGGATCTGGAGGCGCTCAATTATCTCGTCCGTGTCCACCACTTTCGCATGGAGTCCCTCTGGTCTGTGACTGCTTCCCTCGAGGTGGGAGAGTTTGTCGTCCATCGCCATCCGACACACCTACCTGCATGTCCCCATAGCTCAGTCTCATCAGAGGTACTTTAGCTTTGCGATAGGTTCTCTGCATTTTTAATTCGTGGTGTTGCCCTTCGGCCTGGCGTCTGCCCCGAGGGTCTTTACCAAGGTGTTGGCTCCTCTTGTCTCACTTCTCCGTACCAGGGAAGTTGCCATAATACCCTACCTGAACGATCTTCTGGTGAAGGCTCCGTCCTGGGAGGACAACGTGTCCAGCCTCCACATCACCCTGTCTGTGCTGTCCGAGTTCGGCTGGCTGGTAAATCCAGCCCTCCCTTGTTCCCAGCCAGAGAATGGAATTCCTAGGCATGGTACTCGCCTTGGCCGAGTGTTCCTTCCTCAGGACAAGGTAGTGGCTCTCCAATCAGGGGTGCATCGCCCAATCCGCCTGTCCCCTCAGGCCTGCCAGGACTTGCGCTGGTGGCTGAACCCGCTAACCGTCTCCCTCGGCAGATCCTTTCTTCCCCTCTGTTAGCAGGTGATCTCCACAGATGCCAACCTGGCAGGTTGGGGGGCAGTCTTCGAGTCTCTCACGGCCCAAGGTCAGTGGTCGATACGGGAGAGCTCCCTACAGATCAATATTCTGGAGCTTAGGGCCATTTACCTAGCCCTGTCCTGTTGGACTCTCCTCCTCCGCGGTCATCCTGTCCAGATTCTGACTGATAACTCCACTGCGGTGGCTCAGTTGAACCACCAAGGGGGCAGCAGAAGTGCGGCAGTCCTGAAGGAAGTCTCTTGCATCCTGCAGTGGGTAGAGGGACACCTTCCCGCTGTCTACATCCCAAGAGTCGACAATTGGGCAGCTGACTTCCTCAGTCGCCAGCGTCTCGACCCGGGCGAGTGGTCCCTCCATCCAGAGGTGTTTCAACAGCTCTGTTAGCGTTGGAGAACTCTAGACGTGGATCTCTTCGCCTCCCGTCTGAACCACAAGCTTCTTGCTTTATGTCGCCAGGTATCAGGATCCTCAGGCTCTGGCGGTAGACACCTTGGTGCTCCTGTGGTCCCAATTCAGTCTCCTATATCTCTTTCCTCCCCTTCTGTTTCTTCCTTGGGTACTCCTCAACGCCTCAAAATGGATTGGGTCCTGGTGATATTGATAGCTCCGGACTGTCCCCGCAGGGCGTGTTACGCAGACTTCGTCTTCCTGCTCGCCGGCGCCCCTTGGTGGCTACCTCTGCATCCCGACGCTTTTACAAGGTCCACTATTCCACCCGAGTTTACCTCGGCTTCATTTAAAGGCGTGGCTGTTGAGGCTGCAGTCCTGAGGTTCTGCGGTCTCTCCGAGTCAGCCATCCAGAGTATACTTCATGCACGTAAACCCCACTCGGCCAGGATTTACCATCGTACCTGGAAGACTTATTTTGCTTGGTGCAAATCTGGTGAGATTCACCCTCCCCTTTTCTCCATCCCTAGGATTCTGGCCTTTCTTTAGGCCGGCCCTGATAAGGGTCTCTGCCTGGCCTCCCTCAAAGGTCAGGTCTCGGCCTTGTCTGTTTTTCAAAGGCCCTTGGCTTCTCGTTCCCAGGTTAAGACTTTCCTTCAGGGGGTGGCGCATCGCGTCCCTCCCTTCCGTTCTCCAGTGGAACACTGGGATTTGAATTTGGTCCTAGATGCCCTTCAGTCCTCTCCCTTCGAGCCCTTGAAGGAGGTCTCCCTTTCTTATGTCTCCTTTAAAGTTGCGTTTTTAGTCATGATTACTCCATTCGCAGAGTCTCCGAGCTGGTGGCGCTCTCTTGTCGGTCCCCCTTTTTGGTTTTTCCATGGTACTGTGTCCCCCCCCCCAATGTTATTCATGAGGAAAATGGATTTTTGTACTTAACGTAAAATCCTTTTCTTGTTGAGTGCATTGGGGGACAGGTTTTCCGGATTTCCCGGGACACTTTGATAATGGCCTTTCTGGTTTAGGACATGTTGGCTTCATTGTTCGTCTGTTTTTTTTTTTTATGCTCCTATTGCTTTAGTACCAACTGGTTAGTTCAGTGTCTGTGCAGAGGGTATAGCCCATCTGGGTGGATCCAACACTTTTCCTTTCTAGTGGCAGCCGAGCATATACCCATGGTGGTGTGTCCCCCAATGCATACAATGAGAAAAGGATTTTACGGTAAGTACAAAAATCAATTTTTTTTCCAGCTTGTGAATGTGCTGAAAATCAACTTTAATTTAGGCTCGAGCTGTATGCCTTCTTAAAGGTGTTCTCTAGGATCCCTATATTGATCTATGCTCAGGATATGTCCTCAATATTAGACACCCGGCACCTCCGCCAATCAGCTGTATGAGGAGACCGCACGCGCAGAGTACACGTGGTCGTGCCAGATGTTGGACCCTCGCCGATCTGGTATTGATGACCTATCCTGAGGATAGATCCTCAATATAGGAGAGCCTGGAGAACCCCTTTAAGTCAGAGGCCGGCACTTTCCTCCTTTAAAGTCAACCGCTCCCTGTCTGAACCCTGCATCCCTGTCAGAAGGAAGGTCACACCCCTTGTCTCTGCAGATCTTGCACAGGCGCTATTCCCAGTCACTTTTGGTGTACAGCACCTCACTCCAAGGCTTGCATGCGCCACACAGCAGGTGAGCTCGTCTCTGGTAAGTATCGTGCATTGCGGGAGCACAGAGGGCTGGGAGTGAGCTTTCCCGCAGCGCATGCGCCTTGAAGCAAGGCTCTGTATACCAAACATGGCGAGGCACGCAACAGTGGCACGTGTGTGTGTGATGTGAATGGATTTCTGCAAACCCTGTTGACATGTGTGGGGTATCTGACCACCTCAGATTTTATTTTATTATTTTTTTTTTTAGATTTTGCACGGTTTTAAGGAACAGGTTGGCGAGGAGAATTGGAACCAGTTTTCAGAGCAGTTTCCTCCTCTGCTGAAGGAGCGTCTGGCTGCTTTCTACGGGGTGTAATGTGATTGTGGGCAACTCTACACATACCCAGCGTGGGAGGTGAGAACGGGGGTGGAGGGGTCTCCCGGACGGGGGTCATAGCTGGAATAAGCTGATCCATTGTCTTCTCTCCTTCTTCTACAGGTTCCTGTTAGGTCCATGAGGTCATTGGGGAGATTGGTGTCCTACACCCCACACATCCAGTCTTTAGCGGGGTTTCAGGGAACAGTGTCCTGGGTCAGCGATATCCCTCCATTCCAGACTCCTTCCACCCGACTCCCAAGACGCCTCAGCGGAGAACAGGAGGATGGAAACGCCACCTTCCCGCCCTCGGAGACAATATAATTTTTTTTTTTAATTTTTATAGTAACTGAGCATGAGGGGGGAAGTTGTCTTAGGATTGAGATGTTAACCCTTGTAGGGTGGGGGAGGGTAGGGCTTGTACTGGAGGAGCTGGTCCCACGTCAGGAACTGTTACCGGGCAGGGTTAGAATATAGAGCGGGAGGGAGGAGGGGAATTTACAGCTATAGATTGACTGTTCCCCTACAGTTTGGAGCAGGATAGGGTCAAACGTAAATAATAAAACAACAAAAAAAAAGCAAAAAATGAAATCGCAGCAGAATAGGGATGCAAGCACAGAACAGAAGGTCGGCCGTCTGAAAAAGGCCCAGGTTCAGCCGGAGGAAGAGATTGTAAAGTCAGGAGATAACATCTGTGGGAGGAGAGTGATTGTGGATTTTTTTTTTTTTGCGTGTTTTTTTTTGCGTCTTTACTACTTTTTGCTCCCTTTGCTAATTTGCACAAGAGGTAAATGGTTCACTACGAGTTGTCTCAGTCATAGCGATGACAGGTAGAGTCTTGGACAGGTTGGGATTTCTTAATTATTTTTTTTATTTTAAATGTCAGTATCTACACACGTAGAATCGGTTCTGGGGGCGCAAGATTAATGCGAAAAACCTGGAAGACTTTACTGCTGAGTTCAGACCAAAGGGGGCGCCCCCTAGTGGGTAAAAGGAAGAATTCGTGCAGGGATTCTAGCTTACAATGCAAAGTCAATGGATAATAAATGAATTTTTTTCTAGCGGAGATCTCTTTTTATAACCCAGATGCTTGGACACAGAAAGGACTCGTGGCTCTGCCAGCTGGTACCTGCAGTGTAAGGGGCGTCACCACTCGGGAGGATACATGAGGGTTAAAGGGATTCCGTATGGAACTGTAGATGTCGCTCTCCCTTTAACCCCTTAGTGCTGACGTGCCTGCGTGGCAGTGTTTGCATTCATCTTCACCACCCCTATAGGCTGCTCTGCGGTATCAGAGAGCTGTAGGCACCCACTGCAGCCGCCTCCAATAATGGCACTCGGGCACCTTTTACGGCAAAGCGTAGTAGTTTATGACACACTTTTACCCTTACTTTTATATAAACCCTTTTATCCATAGGCCAGGCATTGAGCCTCTCGTAGAGAGCAGTCCATAGGTATCATTGGCACGGAGGTGGATGCACCATCTGTACCCCTCGAAATCTAAAAAAAAAAATGACCAATTTTCTGGCCTTTTGCAAAAAATTTAATGAATTTGCAAGGGGACATGGGTACGTGCGATCCTCCGCCAGGGTTGTTTAAAGGGCATCTGTCCTATGGCACTGGCTGACCTGGCAGTTTAAGGCATCTATGTTGGTCCCATGCTCATATGTGCCGCATTGCTGAGAAAAATGATGTTTTCATATATGCAAATGAGCCTCTAGGAGCAACGGGGGCGTTACCCTTACACCTAGAGGCTCTGCTCTCTTCAGCTCTGGCACTTTCATTGACAGGGTCAGTTGTAATGATTCTTTCACTGCCTGGCCCTGTCAATCAAAGTGGAGTGGGAGGGGAAGCTAAGCCTCTAGGTGTAATGGTAACGCCCCCGTTGCTCCTAGAGGCTCATTTGCATATATTAAAACTTAATTTTTCTCAGCAATGTGGCCACATAGGAACACGGGACCAACACAGACGCCTTCAGCCGCCGAGCGCACATGTAACAGGTCAGCCAGTGTCAGAGGGACAAAACTGCTGACAGCCGCCCTTTGTGAAATGGCAATGAATTCTTCACGGTCTCCGTGATGTAGTTGGACAATGACGGCCATGAGCAGTCTATAAGACATTCCAGATGAGCGAGTATAGGCAGCTCTCCGTCTTGTCCACAAGGCAGACGGGGGGGGGGGGGGGGGGGAGCGACAAAAAGTGGGGGAGCTCGCCCATAGCAACCAGAGTACAACTTGCTAACCCCGGGCAGGATCAAGGGAGCTCGGAGTCTGGTTGCGATGTGACCAGTCCGGGGGCCCGTTACCAACATTCCAGTACTTAGCTGATCGAAAACATGTATTTTTTTTTTATTTATTTTTTTTCTAATGAAGATTTGTAGCCGGAAAGTAGTAGAAGGGTCTGAGACTTCACTGACACTGTGAAAAGGGAGATGAGCATGTGACGTGGCTTTAGGCTTAGCGTTGTATAGGAAAGGGTTAAACCGGCCGCGTCCCTCCCCGAGGGGGGGCAGGTTCGGCGGAGGCAGTTTTATTGGGTAGAGTAGGGTTAGATGGCGTTACGGGTAGGTGTGGTGAAGCGTGAGCTCCTGGGCCGAGGTTTCCTTAGCATCCTCCCTTCCTGTTTTGTATAGTAGGGCACACCACTAGGCTCCAGGTGAATTCTGGGACTGTATATTGGTATTTGTGATGTAATGTTTCCTATGGTAAAACTGCAGTGTATTTAGTGTAAAGCCGTCTGCTTGCACCTTTGCTCAGATGAGAATTATATTCTCATTTTATGTATATTTTTTTTTTTTGTTAACTAAAATGCAGTTTTTTTTTGTGACTCGACTCGTCTACTGTCGTGTTTGTAGCGGAGAGGGCGGCGAGTGCCGGCAGCAAGTGTTGAGTTCTCCTGCAGCGCCTCCACAGGAGAAATGAGGCATTACATATTTAATAAACTGGCCATGGTCCTCCACTCTGGGTGCAAGGTGAGGATCCTGAACAGTGGCTTCCTGGGTAAGAAAATCATGGCTACCTTCTCTGGAAGATGGCACCACACCATTCTACAGGTTGTATGTGGTACTGGCCCATTTCCTTTCACACAACTGAGTTGCAATAGTAGATACAACCCATCAACAAGTGAGGCGATTTTGGAAGCAGCCATGTTTTTCTATCCTTGGACAATCCCTTTAAGGGCTCATGCACACGACTATCATTGTTTTGCGGTCCGTTTTTCACGGATCCGTTGTTCTGCAGCTGAGGTTTTTTTCCCTCTGATTTAAATCCTCTTCCGTTCTGTTATTCCATAAAATATATCCGTATGCGATCTGTTTTTTGCGGATTAGAAACGGAAACAATAACTTATTAATCACTAGACACATGAGCAATATGGGCTGGGCACAGCATTTCTACATTATGGATCCGCAAAATACGGATGCGTTCCGTATTTTTTGCAGACCCATTGACTTGAATGGGGCCTCGGACCGTGATTTGTGCACAATACTAGGACATGCACTACGTTTTTTGCGGAACAGCCATGCAGACAAACGGAATGCACACGGAGTAACTTCTGTATATTCCACAGCCCCATTGAAGTGAATGGTTCCACATACGGGCCGCACAAAAAAACGGAACAAAAGCGGAAAGAAAATATGGTTGTGCGCATGAGCCCTAAGGCTAAGTTCACATCAGTGTTTCATTTTCTGATCTGGCAGAAGAACAGGAAAAAAATGGAGCCTGAGCATCCGTTGTGCACATTTTGCATCCGTTTTCGCCTGAGATCCGGTTATATTAAACGGGAAAAAAATGCATCTCGGATAGAAATGGCGAAAACGGATGCAAAATGTGCACAGCGGATGCTTAAAATACAGCATCCGTTTTTTTATTTTTCTTCAGAAGAACGAAAAATGAAACGTGATGTGAACACAGCGTTACTCTGCCTTTAAATACCTAGACCTTGTATTGTGCGGCCAAGCCGCCGCTCATCCCGGATCCTGCCCCGTTGTGTCTAGTGAGATACTTAGTTGACAGCTGTGTATGGCTGTGCGTGCAGGGGGAGCGGCTGCTACGGGGCCAGGACTCAGGAACGGGCCCAGGAAGAGGACAAAAGGATTTATTTTCAGGGAGCGGTGAGTATGGTGCTCCTAGTCCTAGCACTGGTATTGCTGCTCCCTGGTCTTCTTCTCCAGGTGCCTGCCCTGCACTAAGTCCTGGCAGCGCACCACTTCAGGGCGGTACGTAGCGTGCGTGGGAGCGCACTATGACCTGATGTGCCTAGACACAGTGCTGCACAAACAGCGGAGGCAGCTGCAGGAGAACAGAGGTCAGTATTTTTAGCCCAGTTTGAGGGGTAAGGAGGCCCTTTCAAAAATGTGCTGTGTGGTCTGTCCGTCGGCCACATTTCCTGTTGCGACCGTGGATTACGTGACCCAAACACCCTGCATCATGGTGTTCTGTGAGTTCAGGTCAGATGAGCCGGTACGTCTATAGCGGTGATGTGATTGACCCCAGCGATCATGGGGCTAAGGGTACTTTCACACTAGCGGCATAGCTATCCGGCAGGCTGTTCCAGCGGGTGAACAGCCTGCCGGATCCGCCATGCCGCATGTACCCGTGCTGCCGCTCCGTCCCCGTTGACTATAATGGGGTGGGGGCGGAGCTACAGCACGGCAAAGATCGCCGGACTAAAAAGTCGGACCTGCAGTACTTTTAGTCCGGCGATCTCCGCCGTGCTGTGCCATAGCTCTGCCCCATTATAGTCAATGGGGACGGAGCGGCAGCACGGCAGTGCACGGGTACATGTGGCATGGCGGATCTGGTGGGCTGTTCACCTGCCGGATAGTTATGCCGCTAGTGTGAAAGTACCCTAAGCCACTTCCGTTCTTGCAGGCACTGGCGGAGATGACAACCCACTGAGCCATATTTATCATCCATCTTGCGGCCACAATTCTTGACCTGACGGCATGATACGCTTATATATGATGATTTAAAGCTGGGTTTCTGGCAGCTGTGATACGGATTTTAAAATACGTCCGCGTTATGGCGTCTGAATTTGCCTTTACTACATGCGAAATACAGACCTTCCAATTCTGACGTGATCGTTGTGCTCCACCTCGCTGTGTTAATGGCCTCCCTCAGAATCCATGGCCGTAATGTTTCCAGACACAATGCCGCCATGATTGCTCCAGATAGACCTTAAGAGTACGGCGACACTGGTCGCGGCCGGGATCGCAGAGTGGCGGTGATCGTACACTGCTGGGTTTTTTGTGACTCAAACTGCAATCCCATACATTTCCATGGGATCACTGCGACCCTGGCCAGTGCCGCCGTACCCTTAAGGCCTCATGCACACGACCGCGCCAGGTTTTGCAGTCCGCAAATCACGGATGCGGTTCATGTGTGTTCCACAATTTGCAGAACTGAATGGGCTGCCCGTAAATGAAATGGTTATTTTTTTCCGCAAAACGGACAAGAATAGGACATGTTCTACTTTTTTTTTTTTTTGCAGGGAAACGGATGCAGACAGCGCACTGAGTGGTGTCCCCTTCTTTTGTGGCCCCATAGAAGTGAATGGGTCCGCATCCGAGCTGCAAAAAATGTGGCTCGGATGCTGACCCAAACAATGTTCGTGGGCATGAGCCCTAAGGGTGAGAGCTTGCAGTGAAAAAATAATCCTCTACTGTAGGAATAGGCAACTCCGGTGCTCCAGCTGGTTTGAAACTACAACTCCCAGAATCCGCTGTTCACTTCTATGACAGTTACAATAACAGCCGAGTAAAGTGTAAACATACTGGGAGTTGTAGTTTCACCGCAGCTGGAGGATGCTGATCCCTGCTCTCCTGTTTTGTGTATGTAGCGCCTCTGCAGGCTTGAGCGTCTCTATGACAACAGACTACAAACATGGCCTCTGTGTAGTCAGATCACGTGGTAATGGGGGGGAAAAGCATAAAAATGAGCACAACCTATAAAGCGGAACAGTCCTGGATTTTAGATGGTCTCTCAGGACATGAGCAACATTTGGGTGGGTATAGAACCCTTCTTCAAGCTGTTTTTTACTATTTATACACTAAATATATACTGTATGGCATTTTTTGGGTCCTAAATCCTGCACGGCATATTACTGTGTGGCACTAAATACTATAAAAGGTACATATACTCGCCTTGTGTGAATTACACCTAAAAATAAAATAAACTATTTCCACAAACTTCATTTTCCCTACAGTGCTGTACCACCTTTCCACCAAAAGGGTGCGCACTCGCCTCACAAGAAGTAAAAGCACGGTCGCCCTCTCTTTTTTTTTTGTAAGGTTCATGTTTGCAAAGCCACGCCTCTCGCTTCCTTATTGGCTGCCTTTACTGTTTCCACGGTTACACTGTCGCTACGGTCCGGCTTATGTTTGTCGCGGTGACGTCATTGACAGGGGCCGGAAGTATGGGCGGTGTCCTAGGAGACAGGTGTGTAGAATCAGTAGATTGAGAGGGAGGTCATGAAATGTATAAATGGTGGTGATTAGCGGCCGCTCTGTGCCTGTATTTCCTGGGCATAGCGGCCCCTATTCTGTGGGCCCCCTTAGTCTGCCAGTTTGGTATATATGTAGGGGGTGAAGGGGATGTCCTTGCTTAGAAGAACATGGCTGCTTTCATCCAGAAACCATGGGTTGTGTAATGGTATGAAGTGAATAGCGCTGAGCTGCAATACCACATACAACCTGTGGACAGGGGTGGCGCTGTTCATGGAAGAAAGCGGCCATGTTTTTCTAAGCCTGGACAAGCCCTTTAAGCCTCATTTAATAGGATTAGATTGGAAAGATTTGTATTCGTTGGGCTGGTACCGCTTTGTAGGTGTCACCAGGTCTCTGGAAAATGGTATCTGTCCGCCGATGAGCAACCCTGACTCAATGGAAGTGAATGGTAAATGTGACCGTGATCATCATGGTTATGTCCCCTTAACAAGCACCCCTTTTTTTTGGGCAGCGGGTGGTGCAGGTCCTAGGTATTTTGGCGTTGCTGCAGTTGAGGGGGGTTTAGAGCCGCCAGAGCGCTCCTGCACCAGAAAGCTCTGATCCCAGCTGTTAACCCTTTGATCATACCGCAGTATGATATACGAGGGCTCCCCCCTGCAATCAGCGACCTGATCGGAGACTGGGAGAGTCATTGCAGTCAGCTATGAGGACCTATGAAGGACCCCAAGGCTGTCTGTCCGGGCACACTAGTATTGCCCCTAACTTCAGCCACGTGGGATCATTACAAATATTTTTCCTACAGCTTTTGGCGTATAAATAGTTGCAAGACCCTTTTTTGAACGCCTCTGCGACAAATTTATGATGGAGCATAAAAAAGCCAGTCTTTGTAAATGACCCCCACAGAGTATTATACAGGAAAATGCTAATATATTAGATATGGGAAATAAAGTTATAAAACAGTAATCCCATGATGGAATTAAAAAAAAAGTTATAAATAATATATTTAAAAAAAAATTCAGCCCCAATATATTTTATTGTGCACACGTTAAAGGGGTAACGATATAATGGATGCAGTGTGTACAGATATATAGTTACAGCAGTGTACAGATATGTGAGATATGAGGTATAATAGATGCAGTCTGTACAGATATATAGTATATACAGCAGTGTACTGATGTATGAGGTATAATAGATGCAGTGTGTACAGATATATAGTTTATACAGCAGTGTACTGATATGTGAGGTACAAGGTATAATAGATGCAGTGTGTACAGATATATATTATATACAGCAGTGTACTGACATGTGAGGTACGAGGTATAATAGATGCAGTGTGTACAGATATATAGTATATACAACAGTGTACTGATATGTGAGGTACGAGGTATAATAGATGCAGTGTGTACAGATATATAGTATATACAGCAGTGTACTGATATGTGAGGTCTGAGGTATAATAGATGCAGTGTGTACAGATATATAGTATATACAACAGTGTACTGATATGTGAGGTACGAGGTATAAAAGATGCAGTGTATACAGATATATAGTATATTCAGCAGTGTACTGATATGTGAGGTCCGAGGTATAATAGATGCAGTGTGTACAGGTATATAGTAAATACAGCAGTGTACTGATATGTGAGGTACGAGGTATAATAGATGCAGTGTGTATAGATATATAGTATATACAGCAGTGTACTGATATGTGAGATATGGGGTATGATAGATGCAGTGTGTATAGATATATAGTATATACAACAGTGTACTGATATGTGAGATATGAGGTATAATAGATGCAGTGTGTACAGATATATAGTATATACAACAGTGTACTGATATGTGAGATATGAGGTATAATAGATGTAGTGTGTACAGATATATAGTATATACAGCAGTGTACTGATATCTGAGGTATGAGGTATAATAGATGTAGTGTGTACAGATATATAGTATATACAGCAGTGTACTGATATGTGAGGTACGAGGTATAATAGATGGAGTGTGTACAGATATATGTTATATACAGCAGTGTACTGATATGTGAGATATGAGGTATAATAGATGCAGTGTATACAGATATATAGTATATACAGCAGTGTACTGATATGTGAGGTATAATAGATGCAGTGTGTACAGATATATAGTATATACAGCAGTGTACTGATATGTGAGGTATAATAGATGCAGTGTGTACAGATATATGTTATATACAGCAGTGTACTGACATGTGAGGTACGAGGTATAATAGATGCAGTGTGTACAGATATATAGTATATACAGCAGTGTACTGATATGTGAGATATGAGGTATAATAGATGCAGTGTGTATAGATATATAGTATATACAGCAGTGTACTGATATGTGAGGTACGAGGTATAATAGATGCAGTGTGTATAGATATATAGTATATACAGCAGTGTACTGATATGTGAGGTACGAGGTATAATAGATGCAGTGTGTATAGATATATAGTATATACAGCAGAGTACTGATATGTGAGGTACGAGGTATAATAGATGCAGTATGTACAGGTATATAGTATATACAGCAGTGTACTGATATGTGAGGTACAAGGTATAATAGATGCAGTGTGTACAGATTTATAGTATATACAGCAGTGTACTGACATGTGAGGTACGAGGTATAATAGATGCAGTGTGTACAGATATATAGTATATACAGCAGTGTACTGATATGTGAGATATGAGGTATAATAGATGCAGTGTGTATAGATATATAGTATATACAGCAGTGTACTGATATGTGAGGTACGAGGTATAATAGATGCAGTGTGTACAGATATATAGTATATACAGCAGTGTACTGATATGTGAGGTACGAGGTATAATAGATGCAGTGTGTATAGATATATAGTATATACAGCAGTGTACTGATATGTGAGGTACGAGGTATAATAGATGCAGTGTGTATAGATATATAGTATATACAGCAGTGTACTGATATGTGAGGTACGAGGTATAATAGATGCAGTGTGTATAGATATATAGTATATACAGCAGAGTACTGATACGTGAGGTACGAGGTGTAATAGATGCAGTGTGTACAGGTATACAGGCATTGGGGGGGGGGGGGGTAAATGATGAGAAGTGGAGGACCTCCGCTTACCACTCCGTTCCAGTCTGTATGGATCAGTGCAGAGCTGATTGTCAACTTCCAATACTTGCTGTTAGGGGTTGAAGGACCTGTGAGGATCTTGGCTGTTGCTTAGAACTTACATCGGATCAGTCTGGTGGGTGACAACTCAGGGTCTCAGTGCCGCTGTGTAGATCCAGTGTTGTCGCATGTCTGGGCCCAGCATAGGATGTCTAGACTGGAAAGCGTTTACAAAGAGCGCCTCTGTCCGGACCTGGTGCACACACGCATTACACTCTGTTATGCCTCATTTCCCCAGTGGTGGCGCTGCAGGGATAGTCACTGGCTTGCGCTGCCCAGTTCTCATTGAAATCAACGCCGGGTCCTCCTGTGAGAGCGAGACTCTCTTTGTTGTCACCCTCTGCTCCGACTAGGCTGTCCACAGTGTAGGGGATAACCATTAGAGCATTGGGGGTCCACCTGCTGGGGAACGCCACCAACGGGGGGGGAAGGGGTTAGTTCCATAGCCCCTGTCTGAATGGAGCGGCAGCCAAGCTTGCACACTGCCTCCGCGTACAAACTCTACATACTGCCGGAGATGCACTGTGCCCGGAGAAGAGCCGCTGATCAAATCCATACAGGGCGACCCCCATTCTTGTGACCTGTACGGGACCCAGCGGTGGACCTATCTCATGACTGGATTACCTCTTTAGTTTAATAGCATACTTGAAAATGGTTTTATAAAAACAAGACAACCCCTTTTAGGGTACAGCCCACGCGGGTCACAAATGCGGCAGACTTTCCGACAACAGAGTGCTATGCCCAGCATTGTACCGTAGCGGCACCGTGTATATTCCACAACTCAGCTGCACATTGCATATCATGTCAACTTCTGCTGCAGGTTTCCGCCCTGGATTTTCCCCCTTTACAATGCAGACTTTGAATACCACTGCAAATCCGCAGCAAAATCAGCGGCAGTTTTTTTGCAACCGAATACATTCCCTTAGGGTCCTTTCACACTTGCATTCTGAGGATCCGGCAGGCACTTCCGTCCCGCCGGATCCGTCAGAACGCGAGTCGCCTGAAGCATTAGAAGACTGATCAGGATCCTGATCAGTCTTCGAAATGCTTTCAGGTTACTATGGCAGCCAGGACGCTATTAAAGTCCTGGTTGCCATAGTAGGAGCGGGCAGCGGGGGAGCAGATACTTACAATCCGTGCGGCTCCCGGGGCGCTCCAGAATGACGTCAGAGCGCCCCATGCACATGGATCACGTGATCCATGCGTGTAGGGCGCCCTGACGTCACTCTGAGCGCCCGGAGCCGCACGGATGGTAAGTATACTGCTCCCGCTCCCCACTACATTTTACCATGGCAACCAGGACTTTAGCGTCCTGGCTGTCATGGTAACCATTGAGAAAAAGCTAAACGTCGGATCCGGCGATGTGCCGAAACGACATTTAGCTTAAGGCCGGATCCGGATTAATGCCTTTCAATGGGCATTAATTCCGGATCCGGCCTTGCGGAAAGTGTTCAGGATTTTTGGATGGCACAAAAAGCGCAGCATGCTGCGGTATTTGCTGTGTCCAAAAAACGTTCCGGTCCTGAACTGAAGACATCCTGATGCATCCTGAACGGATTTCTCTCCATTCAGAATGCATGGGGATGATCCTGATCAGGATTTTTCCGGCATAGAGTCCCGACGACGGATCTCTATGCCGGAAAACAAATACGCCAGTGTGAAAGGACCCTTAGAGGAGTTGTGCAGGAAAAGAATTAGCTGCCAAAAAAAAATACTGACCGATCCCTCGCGACTCACGATCTAAGGTTGCCCAGTCCCCGCTGTTCTTTAATTCATGCTGTGGCAATGAAGTCCCAACACAGGGACATGTCGCCCCTTTATACCATGCTGAGCCGTTTTAATTATATTTTTTTTCTTGGATAACCCTTCTAAGCTTGTGGTATTTTTGGTTTCTTTTATGGAAAAAAAACCTTTCCAGACCTGGTCTTTAACCGCCTCAGCCCCCCTAGCTTAAACACCCTTAATGGCCAGGCCACTTTTTACAATTCCGCACTACGCTACTTTCACCGTTTATTGCTCCGTCATACAACTTACCACCCAAATGAATTTTACCTCCTTTTCTTCTCACTAATAGAGCTTTCATTTGGTGGTATTTCATTGTTGCTGACATTTTTACTTTTTTTGCCATTAATACAAATTTAACGAAATTTTTGCAAAAAAATGACATTTTTCACTTTCTGTTGTAAAATTTTTAAAAAAAAAACTACATTTCTATATAAATTTTTCTCTAAATTTATTGTTCTACATGTCTTTGATAAAAAAAAGTCCAATAAGTGTATATTTATTGGTTTGGGTAAAAGTTATAGCGTTTACAAACTATGGTGCAAAAAAGTGAATTTCGGCATTTTGAAGCAGCTCTGACTTTCTGAGCGCCTGTCATGTTTCTTCAGGTGCTAGAATGTCAGGATAGTATAAATACCCCCCAAATGACACAATTTTAGAAAGAAGACACCCCAAAGTATTCGCGGAGGGGCTTGGTGAGTTCATGTATCATTTCATTTTTTCACAAGTTAGCGGAAAATGACACTTTCTGAGAAAAAAAAAAAAAAAAAAGTTTCAATTTCTGCTAACTTCTGGCAAAAAAAGAAATCTCAGACGGACTCACTATGCCCCTCAGTGAATACCTTGGGGTGTCTACTTTCCAAAATGGGGTCATTTGTGGGGTGTGTTTACTGTTCTGGCATTTTGGGCGGGGCTAAATTGTGAGCCGCCATGTAAAACCTAAAGGTACTCGTTGGAATTTGGGCCCCTTTGTGCACCCAGGCTGCAAAAAAGTGTCACTTATGTGGTATCGCCGTACTCAGGAGAAGTAGGGCGATGTGTTTTGCGGTGTATTTTTACATATACCCATGTTGGGTGAGAGAAATATCTCTGTAAACTGACAACTTTGTATAAAAATTTTTAAAAGTTGTCGTTTACAGAGATATTTTCACACACAGTATGGGTATATATAAAATACACCCCAAAACACATTGCCCTACTTCTCCTGAGTACGGCGATACACATGTGTGCCACTTTTTGCAGGCTGGTCGCAAAGGGCCCTAAAACCAATGAGTACCTTTAGGATTTCACAGGAGCATTTTTACGCATTTGGATTCCAGACTTCTTCTCACGCTTTAGGGGCCCCTAAAATGCCAGGACAATATAAATACCCCACATGTGACCCCATTTTGGAAAGAAGACACCCAAGGTATTCCGTGAGGGGCATGGCGAGTTCATGTAAAATTTTATTTTTGTCACAAGTTAGTGGAATATGAGACTTTGTAAAAAAACAAAATAAAAAAAAATATATATCAATTTCCGCTAACTTGTGCCAAAAATAAAAATTCTGTGAACTCGCCATGCCCCTCACGGAATACCTTGGGGTGTCTTCTTTCCAAAATGGGGTCACATGTGGGGTATTTATACTGCCCTGGCATTTTAGGGGCCCCTAAAGCGTGAGAATCCAAATGCGTAAAAATGGCCTGTGAAATCCTAAAGGTACTCATTGGTTTTAGGGCCCTTTGTGCACCTTGGCTGCAAAAGTGCCACTCATGTGGTATCGCCGTACTCAGAGAGTAGGGCAATGTGTTTTGGGTGTATTTTTACATATACCCATGCTGCGTGTGAGAAATATTGCTGTAAACGACAACTTTTTACATTTTTTATTCAAAGTTGTCAATTTACAGAGATATTTCTCACACAAAGTATGGGTATATGTAAAATACACCCTAAACACATTGCCCTACTTCTCCTGAGTACGGCGATACCACATGAGTGACACTTTTGCAGCCAAGATGCGCAAAGGGCCCTAAAACCAATGAGTACCTTTTAGGAGGGCATTTTTACACATTTTTCTTCTCACGCTTTAGGGCCCTAAAATGCCAGGGCAGTATAAATACCCCACATGTGACCCCATTTTGGAAAGAAGACACCCCAAGGTATTCTGTGAGGGGCATGGCGAGTTCACAGAAAAAAAATTTGGCACAAGTTAGCGGAAATTGATTTTTTTTTTTTTTACAGTCTCATATTCCACTAACTTGTGACAAAAAATAAAATTTTGCATGAACTCACCATACCCCTCACGGAATACCTTGGGGTGTCTTCTCTCTAAAATGGGGTCACATGTGAGGTTTTTGTACTGCCCTGGCGTTTGAGGGTCTCCGCAATCATTACACGTATGGCCAGCATTAGGAGTTTCTGCGATTCTCCGTATATTGAGCATACGGGTAATGAGATTTTTTTTCCCGTTCAGCCTCTGCGCTGAAAAGAAAAAAAAATGAACGGCACAGATTTCCTCATTCGCATCGATCAATGTGGATGAATAAATCTCTGCCAAAAAATGTGCACTGTGTGGTGTTTTGGTGCACTTATAAAAGTTTCTTTGGTGGTCCCAAGCAAATGGGACCACTAAAGGAACGATCAGCAAGCATATCAGACGCTGTTAACAAAACAGCGTCTGATATGCCATTTTTTTAACTTCTACAGCCTGCCAGCGCACGATCAGCGCTGGCAGGCTGTGCTTCTTGTCCCGGCGTGATCCTGTGAAGCGCGCGCGCGCGTTCACAGGAAATCTCGCCTCTCGCGAGATGACGCGCGGGCGCGTCAAGGAGGAACAGACCGACCGCCCGCAGGACGCAAGAGTTCTGGGCTTAATGACTGCGATCAGTAACACTGCCAATCGCAGACATTTAACCCCTCAGATAACCATGGTCAAATGTGACTGGAAGTCATGCACTTCTCGGGTCAGGCCACCTTCCTTTGACTGAGACAGGGGAAGGCGATCCGTACTAGTAATAGGCCTGAGCCTGTACAAGACTTCAAGGCCAATTACAAGTATATTCCAATGCTGACCTGCAGGTGGCAGCACTACATTGGAAACTCATTATAGAATACGAGTGACAATCTGATGAGTGCTCGTTATAGGCATCTATAAAGAAAAGTTTTTAAAATATAAAAGTTGAAATCACCGCCTGTCACAAGTATAGGGTAGGGGAAAACGCCAGAACACACACAGAAGAAATAGACAGGAGTCTAGGCCTCAAAGCTACGGGAGAGGGATGGTGACCTCCTAGGAATACCTAGACCTCTCCCTGACTCCTGCCAATAGGAGTAGACCCTGAAGGTGGGAATACTCATAAACCGGAACCTAAACCCTGGAGACCCTGGAAAGCCCTAGGAGTGGTGGCAGGGAATGAGACTCCAGGTTCCTTCCCAGATGAAGGAACCAGCATCTCCTTGAGGCCTAGAAAGGAACTAACACAAGCGAACAACAAAATGCAAAATAGAATGCACTTGGCTTAAAGCAGAATGGAGGAGCAGGAGATCCAAAGGAACAACACACCAACTCCAACAGGAAATATCAATATCAAGTGTGAGTCAGAACTAAATTGGGCCTCAGTAATTACTACAAGCTGCACCTGACAAGAGGTGTGGTATTACCAAACAACAACACTGCAAGGAGAAAACACAGAGACTGTTAGATACCCACACGTGCTGCCAGTCTCTCTGATCTTCTCACCTCTGTCATGGGAGGGACCGTGACACCGCCTTTCTTTAGAATAAAAAAACAATAAAAAAATTTAATAACATTGGAATCGCCTCGTCTGTAAATGCCCTCACTATTAAAATATAAAAAATATTATTCCCATACGTGAACAGCGTAACGGAAAAAAACATCTAAATGGCCGACTCGACATTTTTTTCATCACTTCACCTCCGAACAAATTGAATAAAAAGGGATCAAAAAGTCACACACCCAAAATACAATTAAAACTACAGATGTTCCCACAAAAAACGAGCCCCATACAGATCTCTAGACAGAATATGAAGATGAAATGAAAAACTTTTTTTTCTTCAAAGTTTTTATTTTCTTTCAGTATTAAAACACAAAAAAAAACTTTATATACCGTAATCGTAGTGACCCGGAGAATAAAAGTAACAGTCAGTTTTAGCGCATACTGAATGCCGTAAAAACAAAACACATAAAACTGCAGCGGAATTGCATATTTTTTTTCAATTCCACCCTACTTGGAATTTTTTTTCCGGCTCCCCTCTACCTTGTATGCAATATTAAATGGTGCCATTAGAAAGTACAACTTGTCCTGCAAAAAACGATCCCTTACGCTGGGTTCAGACCTGAGCGTTTCTGAGACGCGCGCTCTCCGCGCGTTTTGTCACGACGTATGGCGCGCGTTTTTGGCAATAGTAAACGCGCGTTTGTGTGATTGACTGCAGTGTTGTCCAATGACCAAATATCCCTGTCTATATGAAGTTTGGCCTTTCCAGCAGGTTGCAAATTCATAAACGCGTGTCAGTGTCAAAAACGCGCAAAATACAAGCGTTGCGCGTTCCCATTGAAGTCTATGGGCCAAAACGCGCGACAAACGCCCCCAAAAAAGCTCAAGTACTTGTTTATGCGTCGGGCGTTTTTCAACGCGTTCGAACGCGCTGTAGAACGCGAAAATGTGAACCAGTCCCATAGGGAAGCATTGTTTGCATCGGTTATGCGTTTTACAGAAAATTGCACATCGGTGAGGGTCCAACACTTCATCCTCATGATCAGCTGTTTGTGACGCCCACCGCCTCCGCCAGCCTGGAGCCTATGGCTTCTGGTGCCACTGGGTGATTAGCTAATTAGTGGGTGTGCCCCCACCAGTCTGATATTGATGACCTACCCGGAGACCTTATGAGAAGAGTGTATTATGGGTTGAAGTGGTTGTCCAGCCCCTGTCTTCACTGTGTGTTCCTTGGTGTAGATGCAGAGATAGTTGCTGAAGGTTTCTTTGCCCTCTCCCGTAATCAACATGGCAAGCACTCGGGAGGCAGAGTCTGGTAACGACTCTGATGGGGAAACCTCAGAAGACCCAGAAAGACAAGCAATGGATTATGTGTCAAGAGTCCTTCACAGCGTGACCCTGCAGGACAGAGCTACCTGGGCCCCGCACACTCTGCCTATGGAAGCTCAGGATGGGGTCCAGCATGGCGGCTTGGATCTGAAGAAGTCTCCAGTATCAGGGGAGGATGGAGAGGTGACATCGCTGCTCTTACTTCTCCCCCTTGAACTTATCTTGCACATACTGTCATATCTGGACGCACGTTTCATCCTTGGTGTGCTGCCATTGGTGTGCCGCACCCTCAGAGACATTGTGTCAGAGAAGATGACCTGGAGGGTGAGGGTTCAGAAGAGGGTCAGCTCCAACTTCCCAGTGGTAGAACGTAAGTTATATAGAAATACAGCAATGCATTCACCCCTCCTCTTAATAGACATCAGGACACACAGACCCCTCCTCATCCTAATACACAGACATCAGGACACACAGACCTCTCCTCATCCTAATACACAGACATCAGGACACACAGACCTCTCCTCCTCCTAATACACAGACATCAGGACACACAGACCTCTACTCCTCCTAATACACAGACATCAGGACACACAGACCTCTCCTCATCCTAATACACAGACATCAGGACACACAGACCTCTCCTCCTCCTAATACACAGACATCAGGACACACAGACCTCTCCTCCTCCTAATACACAGACATCAGGACACACAGACCCCTCCTCATCCTAATACACAGACATCAGGACACTGACCTCTCCTCATCCTAATACACAGACATCAGGACACACAGACCTCTCCTCCTCCTAATACACAGACATCAGGACACACAGACCTCTCCTCCTCATCCTAATACACAGACATCAGGACACACAGACCTCTCCTCCTCCTAATACACAGACATCAGGACACACAGACCTCTCCTCCTCCTAATACACAGACATCAGGACACACAGACCTCTCCTCCTCCTAATACACAGACATCAGGACACACAGACCTCTCCTCTTCCTAATACACAGACATCAAGACACACAGACCTCTCATCCTAATACACAGACATCAGGACACACAGACCTCTCCTCCTCCTAATACACAGACATCAGGACACACAGACCTCTCCTCCTCCTAATACACAGACATCAGGACACACAGACCTCTCCTCCTCCTAATACACAGACATCAGGACACACAGACCTCTCCTCCTCCTAATACACAGACATCAGGACACACAGACCTCTCCTCATCCTAATACACAGACATCAGGACACACAGACCTCTGCTCCTCCTAATACACAGACATCAGGACACACAGACCTCTCCTCCTCCTAATACACAGACATCAGGACACACAGACCTCTCCTCCTCCTAATACACAGACATCAGGACACACAGACCTCTCCTCCTCCTAATACACAGACATCAGGACACACAGACCTCTCCTCATCCTAATACACAGACATCAGGACACACAGACCTCTCCTCCTCCTAATACACAGACATCAGGACACACAGACCTCTCCTCCTCCTAATACACAGACATCAGGACACACAGACCTCTCCTCCTCCTAATACACAGACATCAGGACACACAGACCTCTCCTCCTCCTAATACACAGACATCAGGACACACAGACCTCTCCTCCTCCTAATACACAGACATCAGGACACACAGACCTCTCCTCCTAATACACAGACATCAGGACACACAGACCTCTCCTCCTCCTAATACACAGACATCAGGACACACAGACCTCTCCTCCTCCTAATACACAGACATCAGGACACACAGACCTCTCCTCCTCCTAATACACAGACATCAGGACACACAGACCTCTCCTCCTCCTAATACACAGACATCAGGACACACAGACCTCTCCTCCTCCTAATACACAGACATCAGGACACACAGACCTCTCCTCATCCTAATACACAGACATCAGGACACACAGACCTCTCCTCATCCTAATACACAGACATCAGGACACACAGACCTCTCCTCCTCCTAATACACAGACATCAGGACACACAGACCTCTCCTCCTCCTAATACACAGACATCAGGACACACAGACCTCTCCTCATCCTAATACACAGACATCAGGACACACAGACCTCTCCTCCTCCTAATACACAGACATCAGGACACACAGACCTCTCCTCCTCCTAATACACAGACATCAGGACACACAGACCTCTCCTCCTCCTAATACACAGACATCAGGACACACAGACCTCTCCTCCTCCTAATACACAGACATCAGGACACACAGACCTCTCCTCCTCCTAATACACAGACATCAGGACACACAGACCTCTCCTCATCCTAATACACAGACATCAGGACACACAGACCTCTCCTCCTCCTAATACACAGACATCAGGACACACAGACCTCTCCTCCTCCTAATACACAGACATCAGGACACACAGACCTCTCCTCCTCCTAATACACAGACATCAGGACACACAGACCTCTCCCCATCCTAATACACAGACATCAGGACACACAGACCTCTCCTCCTCCTAATACACAGACATAAGGACACAAATACCTCTCCTCCTCCTAATACACAGACACCAGGACACACAGACCTCTCCTCCTCCTAATACACAGACATCAGGACACACAGACCTCTCCTCCTCCTAATACACAGACATCAGGACACACAGACCTCTCCTCCTCCTAATACACAGACATCAGGACACACAGACCTCTCCTCCTCCTAATACACAGACATCAGGGCACACAGACCCCTCCTCATCCTAATACACAGACATCAGGACACACACAGACCTCTCCTCCTCCTAATACACAGACATCAGGACACACAGACCTCTCCTCCTCCTAATACACAGACATCAGGACACACAGACCTCTCCTCCTCCTAATACACAGACATCAGGACACACAGACCTCTCCTCCTCCTAATACACAGACATCAGGACACACAGACCTCTCCTCCTCCTAATACACAGACATCAGGACACACAGACCTCTCCTCCTCCTAATACACAGACATCAGGACACACAGACCTCTCCTCCTCCTAATACACAGACATCAGGACACACAGACCTCTCCTCCTCCTAATACACAGACATCAGGACACACAGACCTCTCCTCCTCCTAATACACAGACATCAGGACACACAGACCTCTCCTCCTCCTAATACACAGACATCAGGACACACAGACCTCTCCTCCTCCTAATACACAGACATCAGGACACACAGACCTCTCCTCCTCCTAATACACAGACATCAGGACACACAGACCTCTCCTCCTCCTAATACACAGACATCAGGACACACAGACCTCTCCTCCTCCTAATACACAGACATCAGGACACACAGACCTCTCCTCCTCCTAATACACAGACATCAGGACACACAGACCTCTCCTCCTCCTAATACACAGACATCAGGACACACAGACCTCTCCTCCTCCTAATACACAGACATCAGGACACACAGATCTCTCCTCCTCCTAATACACAGACATCAGGACACACAGACCTCTCCTCCTCCTAATACACAGACATCAGGATGCACAGACCTCTCCTCATCCTAATACACAGACATCAGGACACACAGACCTCTCCTCCTCCTAATACACAGACATCAGGACACACAGACCTCTCCTCATCCTAATATACAGACATCAGGTCATGTATGATCCCGCCCTTCCTTCATTCTCTTTACAGAGGAAAACTTTGATTGGCCGTCTGCCTGTATAGAATTGGAAGAGCAGCTCTGTCATTGGTCAGATCATAGGAAGATAGAACATTTCTCATTGGCTGATGGGCATTACGCCTCTGTAGACACCGTCCTCCTGTTACAGGTGTGTTATATATGTTTATCCCTCCATCTGGTGCGGAGTACATGGGATGTGATCATATGATCATTACATTTCTCTCCGCAGGGCGGATCTTTATGTGTGTCTGGGTCGCGGGACAGAAATGTCTGCCTCTGGAACCTACAAAACCTGGGAAAAGACCAAGAGAAAGTCATAGTGAGGCCCTTGGGGACGAACAAAATCGGAACCCATAAGGTATTGACGCTGTACACTAGAGGGCGCTGCATCAGCACCAACAATACATGTAAGTTGATGGAGTCAGGGGTCAGAAACCTTCAGCTGTTGTCAAACTGCAACTCCCAGCATGCTCCATTCACTTCTGTGGGAGTCATGGTTTCACCACAGCTGGAGGTTTCTGGTCCCTGCGCTAGGGTAGCAGGCATAGCAGCCACTATGGAGCCACTGCAATGAAGGCCTCATGCACAGAACCGTATTTTAGGTCCGAATCCGATCCATGTTTTTTTGCGGATCAGATGCTGACCCATCAGATGCGGCACACCGTGTGCCGTCCGCATCCGTAAATCCTGTCCGCCGACCTGCAGAAAATTAGAACTTGTCCTATTCTTGTCTATTTTGCTGACAAGGTTAGGACATTTCTACAGCAGTACAAAGAAACAGAAAATGGCGGCATGTACATGTTATCGCCCATCACTGCCAGAGTCCGCGGTTTGTGGACCGTAAAACACATACGGTCGTGTGCATGAAGCCTAATGTATGATAACATTGCATGTCCTGAACTGGGCCATTCGGGGCCTATGGTTACTGGTTAGGATACTTTCACACTAGCGTTTGTGTGATCCGGCAGGCAGTTCCGTTGTCGGAGCTGCCTGCCGGATCCGCCGTTCAGTGTGACAACTGACAGCATTTGTCTACAAATGCATTGCAAGAACGGATCCGTCCTTCAGTTGTTTCGCAATGCCGGATCCGGCACTAATGCAAGTCAATGGAAACTAATGCCGGATCCGGATTCCGGCGACTGATCAGGCATTTTGGACGGACATAATATCGCAGCATGCTGCGGTATTATGTCCAGCCAAAACGCCTGACAGTGACTGAACGGAAGGCATACTGATGCAAACGGATGGATTTCTATCCATTCAGATTGCATGGGGATATGCCCGATCAGTTCTTTTCCAGCATAGAGCCCTTTTGATGGAACTCTATGCCGGAAAAGAATAACGCAAGTGTGAAAGTACCCTTACGACTCCACACACATAAAGTTGCATTTGTTGCTAGGAACGTCGTCTGACTTTCCCCACAGGGCTGGGCCTGGTCACTGGCTGCCTGTGAGAATCGGGTGTGCTCCGGGTCCTGGGACAGCACCATGAAGATCTGGGATATTGGAGCTGAAGGACAGCTGCTGCAGGACATCAAGTAAGAGAACTGCACATAGGACGTTCACTTATTTTTTGAATTATGATTTTTATTGGAGCAAAATTTTTAGCAGATGTCACGAACCGTCTCCCTCCGCTCCTATCTAATGCAGCTACATATCCTAATTAACTGTGGGACCGCCCTTAAGGGGTCAAATACTTTCTATATTGAGATTGGAAGTTAGAGGAGCAGCACCCGTCAGCTCGCTCCACTGCACATACCCGGATGCTGCTGGAGATGGCTTGTAATGTCCTACCCGAGACTCTTTGCAGGTCATTTCCATTGAGGACTTATCACTGATAACCAGAAACATATGTCTGTGCAGCCAATTGAGGCAACCTATAGCTTTACATTTAGCACCCCTAGCAATAATATGCCACCCCTTATGACTAGTGTTGGGCGAACTTGTTTTTTAAGTTCTGCGTCCAAAGTTCAGGTTCGGGTTCTCGAAGAATCCCGTTATGGTCCGTGGTAGCAGAATCCATACTGAGATTCTTCGATAAACCGAACTTTGGACGCAGACCTTAAAACACGAGTCCGCTCAAGATACTTATGACAGAATCATAATCTCACCTTAATCTCTATGCAGGGGGCGAGCTGCGATCCTTTGCCTGGCCTACCTGCCAGACATCCTGGTGGCAGGATCCTATGACAAGAGAGTGAGTGTGTATGACCCAAGAGGTGAGATACAGTAGTGGGGAGTCGGCTGTAAGCCGGGGCCACACACACAGTGTAGTACCTTGTTGTCTATTACCTGCAGTGCCAGTTTCCACCACAATCGTTTGCTATTACTTTCCATAGGCACTAATACAAGAGCGCCTCCCCGTTTAGTGTCCCTTGCATCATACGGTGATCACAAATTTATGGTACAATGACCATTTTACTAATCCTACTTTCAGCTTCTTCACCATTGATAAAGTCCCGCAAGATACATTCCAGTCCAGTGTTATCTCTTGCAGCCGACGACCGTCACATCGTGTCTGGAAGCGAGGACAGAACCTTGGTTGTGTTTGACCGCAGGGTTAATGCCGTCTCACAGAGAATACAGGTGGGATTATAGTTATATAAACTACAGGCAGATCCTTCTTCATGTGTTTTCCTCTCCACTTATTTATCTATTTATGTGCCCTCTCTGCTTGGTAGAAAGTAATTCCAGTCATCTGGCACCTGAAAGTCTAGAACTGTCGATGGTGCTGGATGATTGGTTACTGCTGTGACAATGCGTCATCCTTAACCACTTAACAGTTTTGCCAGAACTCTGCTCTGGCTTTTGAGGAAAGGACTTAACAGTTTAGCCTCAGGCAGCGGGGAGGCGGTGGGTGGTCTGCTTTAGCTGCCTATATCTCAGGATTGGTAGTATCTAGAGGTATGGGCTTGATCTCCCAAGCTTTCAAATAAGACCAGAATCACAGCCTTATCTCCACTACATCGGGAGATATAGCTGTTAGAAATCGGATCGGGAGTAAAAACAGCTAAACCTGCTTTTACTTTCACTTTGAGCTGTATTTACTGCCAACTGGATTTCTATAAGATATATCTCTCGATGTTGTGGAGATAAGACTATGATCCTGGTCTTGTTTGAAAGCTGGGAAGACCAGGCCCATATCTCTAGATAATACCAATCCCAAGATATGACTTAGTACCCTAAAGACCTAACCCGGGTAAGGTTGTAAATACTTATTTATTAAACTAATGCCTAGACTAGGCTGTGCAACCTATCTTGACCCAGGTGTGGGGTAAAACTTCACTTTTATTATAACAGATAAAATAAAATATCTAGTGCGTGTTTTATTTAGAACAGAACCATAATGATTAAAAATACAGTCACCACTCCACCAATATTTGCCAATGTCTACAGTGATAGGTAAAGGAGATGTGCACACTCTCCTACCTATTCGCTGTTATCTCAAGGCTCACTGGTGACGGCGTTTGTATAAGCAGTAGGGCTTGCTTTTGATCAGTAGCCAACTGCAATAGATAATGTACCTAAACCGGTAACCAGAGGAGCACTATTGCTTACATGCTCTCCTGGACCACCGTTAGGTTCTCAAATCATTCAATTGTTAGCGCTATAGTATAGCAGTGGCTTAGGGCTAAACCCACTTCAAACACCAGCACCTCTGAGCTCTTGAGGTAGTTGTATTGCTATCTAACTTGATCTATTGAATAGAGATGATTGGCGGAGTTGTGTTCTGATCTAAAATCTAAGTCTGCTCCCCGACATGTTTCACCAACATTATGGCTTCTTCAGGGGTAATGGGTAATGTTGCCCATAATATATATACATCATATTTCTCAGCAAGCAATGCAGGCACATATGAACATGGGACCAACACAGATGTCTTCAGCTGCCAAGTGCACATGTGACAGGTCAGCCAGTGTCATAGGTACAGAACTGCTGACAGATGTTCTTTAATGGTGAATTATCCCAAAAATTCCCCCTATTTAGAGGAACAAGACAGGGTTGTCCCCTTTCACCTCTCTTCTTTAGCACTTGAAGCTCTGGCCATACGTCTTAGACAGGATGAACGTTATTCTGGTATTGCATTGACCTCTAGAGAGGACAGGGTTGGTCTATCCACAGATGTCTCTACCTCATGCTATTGGCATCATTAATGATTTTGACGATTATTCGGGTCTCGGGTGAACTAGGATAAATCGGTATACATGCCATTGGGACGGCAGAGAGGAGATACCTCTTCTCATTGTTCTGGTGTAATCTGGGGATTGTAATCACAAAGTTCCCTGCAATATAGCCCTGGTAATAGCCGTGGTCTGCCACTAATTTATCTGCCCACATAAATCTGGTGAAATCGATCTGATTACCTGAATGCCGATATGACTTATAACATTCAACGGCCCCCGTCCCAAAAAGATTCTTCTGAAAATCATATTCTCTCACATTTGGGTGGGGTAATTCTCCTTGTAAATTAAAGGGGTTTTCTATATTTTTTTCTCCGGATAGGTCATCAGTATCTGATTGGTGGGGGTTCGACACCCGGGACCCCTGCCGATCAGCTGTAGCACCACGGCCTTCTCTGTGCACATTGCGGTACATTGTATAGCGGCTGTGCTTGGTATCGTACTCATCCCCATTCACTTCAATGGGGCTGAGCTGTGCCTAGGTCATGTGCCTGACCTAGGAAAAGCTGGAGAAAGCCACTGCACTACTGGGCGCGCCGCTGCCTTCTCAAAGAGCTGAACAGCAGGGGTCCCGGGGGTCGGACCACCACCAATCAGAGTACTAATGACCTATGCAGAAAATAGGTCATCAGTTTAAATATTTCGGAAAACCCCTTTAACCGTCTTCTGTTTTCCAGTTCATCCGTTATTTCCCTATTAGTAATGTCTTATAGAGCTGCATCGTATAGGTAACCATTATGTCTAGCATAGGTGTGCATTCTAGAAGACATTTTAGTGGACGACATGTTCTGCTTTGTTACTTTGATGTGTTTTTTCTTTCAATAAAACTGTTAAAAAAGATCAGGGCTGTGGAGTCGAGGAGTCGGAGGCAATTTTGGGTACCTGGAGTCGGAGAATAATAAACCGACTCCGACTCCTACTCAATTTAAATTGGAATAAAAATTTAAAAAAGTTTAAATGTCCCAATTCCGAGCCGGAGTCGGAAGTACCAAAAACTGAGGAGTCGGAGTTGGGGTCGGAGCATTTCTCTATCGACTCCACAGCCCTGAAAAAACTCGCTTTCACCCCCTGAGTTGTGCGCCAACTATATTTACTACAGACATGAATAGAAAATCTACCACTTAAAAAGTGACATTTTCAGAAACAATGGCTGCTGTGCACAATGTTTCGCCTTAAAGGGATTTTTGGCGATGCCAGAGGATTCGGCTACTTTATGATGAGGCGTGCATCTCGTGATGAATTAGGTGCACCTCCGGCAGTCTGTGTGCCTGGAGTAAGAACTACTCCACTCATCATGGGACCGCTGCAAACAGTCATTGGCTGCAGTGGTCACATGACCTAAGTCAAACCGGATGTTGACACGGGGAGACCCGGGACCCACAGAGCAGGTGAGGCCACGATGGAGCGGGAATCCAGAGGATCAGGTAAGTATGACTACCACCGTGGGTCAGGCCACTAGTAGTACTTTTATTTTTTATTTTTACTCCTGGTGGTAAATTTGTTGGGGCCATAGTCCCAGCCTCCGCCACTCCCAAGTGGCAAGCATGGCACAAATATAGTCACAGGAGCGTCTAAAAAGTCGCAAAGCGGGGCCTTGCAACTTTTTATACACCAAAAAGTGTCGTGGGGTACTTAGTAAATGACCCCTGATGTGTGTCTGTGTGTGTAGGTTCATGCATCTCACCTGTTTTAGTTAATCCAGAGCTCCAGTCTTGCCACCTGCCCCTGTACCCTAAATATGCCCGGCGCTGCTGCCCTGCTTTTCAGCGCTGTCATAGTCACCACGAGTCAGTACCTGTGAAGTGCTATAGGTGGCGCTGCTGCGCTCAGTCTCATTGAACTGCTCGGTCAGGATTCTCTCGGAGCAGATTAGTTTAGTAGTTCACAAGTCACCAGACCGGATCCATCCCCTGTCGGCCTCCTCAGGACACAGCACTGCCGGGCAGGCCATAGGGTCTTGTGGAGACTGATTTACTCCACCAAGCATCAGCTGCTCGTTCTTATTCACACTGCAGGACGGTAATTATAGGGTATCACATTCACACTCCAGGGTATTCTGTGTATTCTACAATATGATACGGCAGTGAAGTATAACCGTAGTGGTAAGATATACAGATATTGTGCTCTGCATTGTAGCCGCCATTGCATCAAACATAGTAAAGCTATCATTCAACCAGGAGATAGTAAAGCCTCCGTGTAATAGATGCAAGTTTCTGATAACAGAATGAACTAGTGGCCGGACCCACGGTGGTAGTGATACTTACCTGATCCCCACTTCTGGATTCCAGCTCCACCGTGGCCTCACCAGCTGTGTGGGTCCCTGGTCTCTAACTAATTTGACGTAGCTCGTGTGACCACTGCAGCCATTGACTGGCTGCAGCGGTCACATAATGCATGGGTGACGCGTCACTGCTGCAAGAGTCACATGACCCACATCAAACGGATATTGACACAGGGAGACCCAGGGCCGGCAAGAGTAGTTGGAAAGCAGCGATGGGATCAGGTCAGTATGATTACCACTTGGGGATCTGTAGAAAAGATCCCCAGGGGTAAACAACCCCTTTAAAGGGAAACTCCAGAAGAAGTTCCTAATTGTAGTACTTTTTTAGGGTGTTCTTCGCAGTGTTATATTGCTGGATGTACCGAGGAGATCGTCCTTATTTCTGGTTTATCTCCCTCAGCTGGATAACTACCTCTTCTGCATGTCCTATGAAGCTCCACAGCTATGGGCTGGAGACAACCAGGGCCTGATCCACGTGTATGGGAGCCACGGAGGAAGGTTCCAGCAGCTGCAGGTACTGGAAATTCCAGTTTGCTATCGGTACATTTTGATTGCAGATCTGCATGTCCAGGTAATACCTACCAGTGGTCAGATTGTACCTGCTGGGTGATGAGTTCAGTGTAATATTTGGGGTTTGTCCGTCTGTGGCCGGGCAGACGTACCTAATAAACTGGTAATACCCTAATATCTGTATATGACAGGTGGGGTGGTATGTATTGCAGCACTGCCCCATTGCTTGTGTGTGTATATATAGGATTCTCCTGCAGGGACGATGCACAGTTCTGATGCCTTCTTTCTTTGCTGTCACGTCTTTTCCCCCCTCCGTCCTCTCTGTGTGATCGCCACCGTCTGCGCAGTGCTTTGATGTAGGACATGCATCCCAGGTCACTGGTATATGGCATTCAGCAGGTGCGCTGTACACAACGTCCACTGATAAGACTATGAAGGTAGGTGTGAGGTGTGTTCTATATTACATAATGGGGGGGGGAGTATTTATTAAGCCCGGCCTTGCATACTTCAGTATTCATAAAAAATGTGTAAGGGGCGCCAAAGAGGTGCATCTTCTGGCAGTCCGGCGCAAAAAATGAAAAAAGTTGCACTTATTTTTAGCAAAATGTTTGCTCAAAGTCAGAAAACCGGCTTTGATATTTGTATTTTTGCTCCGGGTAAATAGATCCTTTCTGTTTCCAGGTTCACATTCCTACTGATCCGCCCAAGACGCTCAACACACAGACGCAGAGCAGCGTAGTCAATGGGGTAAGACTGTCACGCGCTGAGGACAGGAGGGGTAAGGATGGCCGGTGGATCACAGTCCATTACCACAGTGGTGTCTCACCGGTCTCTATGGGGAATGTCCTTGAAGTTATCGAGTTTCTCCTCCAGGGAGACAATGCAGTCGTGCCTAAGACCAATAATGCTGCCATTGTACCTTGGCTTGCAGGTGAACTAAAGTTGACGTGGGACCCTTTGCCTGGCATTTTTTCAACAGACCCACCAGTGTGGCCGGAGCCGCGGTGCTAATCGTACGTGCGCTGCTGAGTTCTGGCTCCATCGCTGCCCCACTGGCTCTGTCAGTCCTGGGTCTCCCTGCATAACATCCACAAGACCGCTGCAGCCAATGATGCAGCGTTGAGAGATCACCCATGCATCACGTGACTTCCGTTTTTGCAAAGCCGGTGAGACCGCGATAGAGCCGGAACCCAACGGCAGGAATCAGGTAAGTATGATTACCAGCTCGGGTCTGACCACGCTGGGGCGGCTGCTGAAAAGGTCCCCGGGGAAGAACAACCCCTTTAAAGGGGTATTATAATGTGAAAGGACTAAGGTCTCCAGCTTTTTCCATGCACATCGGCGCTCCATTCCACTTGTGCTGTATTAGTTTACACGTCAGGGGGCAAGAAGTGCCCGTGTGCAGGAAGAGCCCCACCTCTTCATTCTGAGGATGGGTGGGGGTCCCGGCTCTTGGATCCTGACTTTCCTTGGTTAGATGATGTATGCGCACGTCTCGTCCACATTATAATATATCTAGACTGACCGGTGGTGATCCTTTTACCAGTGAAGTCATCTTTTCCCAGGTCAGTGCGGCTGGGCGCACGGTGGCTGCAGCCTCTGGTGGCCAGACGGTGGAGATCTGGAGATTTCCTGACTAGTGGTGGACGTCTCTGGACTGCCGTGCAAACACAAAAGAGAAATATAGAATCACATGAGGTGACCGGCGTGGAAACCGTTAAATGGTACCAGGGCTGGCGTCTTTTTTTTGCTCATTTGGGTCTTCATGATGTCATATGTCGGTGGCCACACGTACTGACACATGATGCGTGGCCACCAGCAGCACTGCTCTTGTCTGTATATTGGGCTCCATACTCAGTTTTTTTAGTCACCATTTTAAATGCTTCAAAATAAAAAATAAAAATCCATGGAAAGTGTCCTTGGGGGCAACATCTTCTGGGGTGTTTCTTATAGATGTCTGTATTGGCACTATCCTTCTTGTGTGTCAGTCTCCACTGTAGTTCTAGCATTATATTCTACTATAACTCCTATGCTGGGGGACATAAACATAAAATCACTGGGGTCTCCAGACCCTGTAACCTATACTGAGACTTACTACTCTATAAGGCCTTATTCACACGTCCGTAGTGTTTTGCGGATCCGCAAGTTTGCGGATCCTCAAAACACCTTGCCACCAGCCCTATAGAGATGCCTATACTTGTCCGCAATTGCGGGCAAGAATAGGACATGCTCTACTTTTTTGCGGAGCCGCCGTCCGGAAGATCGGCGGCGCGCTCCGCAAATGCGGATGCGGAGAGCACAGTGTGTGCTCTCCGCATCCATCACGTCCCCATTCAAATGATAGATCAGCACTGCTCCGCAAATTTGCGGAACGGGTGCGGACGAACATTGCGGACTTGTGAATAAGGCCTTACGATGAAGAGAGCTTCATTGGTCGAAAGAAAGCCCTGCAGTTAGGCAGTTATACATTGTTCTAATATACATGGATTCAACATTTTGCTCACAAACCTTTGTTATATCTGCACAATGGCCTCTCACTAAAGAGAAAATAAATGGTACCGCACATTTTAGTCCTGAAAAGTGCAACTGTAGAAGATCTGAATAGGACGAAACATGGCGTCGGTTATGTGACCCTCAGTCCTGTCATGTGACCTCTGGCATTCAGTCCAGATATCTAACAGGTGACTATACAGTATATAACGTATTAGTGCCTGCAGCACTTTATCATGTGTGTCTGTACAGAAACACATCTGACACTGTTTTCACTGTCTCCCCTGGATGTGTTGTGTTTGTAACAAGACAACATCACCTAGAGACCGGCAGCCATTGTACAAATCACCTGGAAACAGGCAGTCATGTTTCCGCCATTACCCCATATCTCATGTTATGCCATGAAATTGTTCTGTGTGCTGACCCAGCACATATATGTTATGTAAGGCCTCATGCACATGGTCGTTAATCGGCCGTTCCATACATTGGGACCACAATTTGCAGGCAACTTATGTACGGATTCCGCAGAGGGATCCAGTCCCATTCAAGTTGAATGGGTCCGTGATCCGTCCACACCGCAAAAAAACAGTGCATGCACTACTTTTTTGCGTTGCAGAGGCACGGACAGAAACCCCACAGAAGCGCTACGGTCAGCGGCCGTGTGCATAAGGCCTAGCACTGTTGCTTACTGAACGTGAGCGGGTGTCTAATGACTGATGCTTCATTTAGGCTGGGGATGCTTTACACAGGACTGACTGATTCTTGGGCTAAACCATTCTACGGTGCACATAGGGGTCAGCAACCTGATATAAGCTAGGTAGTTAAGCAGAATTTTAAATATATGTTTTAAAAAATGTGTAATTTCCTATTGTAAATAAAATGAAAACCGAATACCCCTTTAAAACCCACCATGCTTTACTTTAAAGGGTTTTCCATTAGTATCTGATGGGTAGGGGTCTGACACCTTGGACCCCAACCGATCATCTGTTTTAAGAAGGTAGCAGTGCTTACCAAGCACAGCGCCGTACATTGTATAGTGGTTGTGCTCGGTATCACAGCTCAGCCCCATTCACTGGAATGGGACTGAGCTGCTCCTGGACCACGTGACCGATGAACGTTTCGTCACATGGCCTACTGAGAGCAGAGAGAAGGCCGCAGTGCTCACAGGAGCCTTCTAAAACAGCTGATCGGTGGGGGTTTTGGTTGTCAGACCCCCACAGATCAGATACCAATGACCTATTCAGAGGATATGGGGCTGTGTAGTGGCAGAGCAGTCGCAGTGCCTGTGCTGACCCCTATACGTGAGCATCAGAAGTGGACCATGGAGCAATGGAAGAAGGCCCCATATGGACGGCGGGGAAGAGATGGCACCAGGATGCACTATAGAAAGAAGACAAGCCGGCGGAGGCAGTGTGGTGCTCTGGGTAATGTTCTGTTGGGAAACCTTAGGTCCTGACATCACGTACCAGACACGTACCCCCCTTCATGGCAGTGCTAATGGATTCCCTTATGGCAGTGGTCTCTTTCAGCAGGACAATGCTCCTGTCCACACTTCAGCCATTGCTTAGAAAGGAGGAACGTGACTGAGGGTGCTGCCACACGTTCAGGTTTTTTATGCAGTTTTGGAAGTCAAAATCAGGTCTGGATCATAACAGGACAGTATAGCAGGCAGATACTTTTCCACTTTTTTTCAATCCACTCCTGGTTTGGACTTCAAAAACTGCATCAAAAAACCTGCACATGTGGCAGCACCCAATGAGATCAAGGCGATGACTTATTTCCAAATTCCCCAGATCGCAATCTGATCGTCATCTGCGGGATGTGCTGGAATAGCAAGTCCGAGCCACGAAGGCCGCACCAGCAACTTCCAGGATCTGCTGCAAATGTCTTGGTGCCAGGTACCACAGGAGACTTCAGAGGCTTGCAGAGTCCATGCCTCGACAGGAAAGGGCTGTTTGGTGATACTGCGTACACCTTACCATTGTTACCTGACATCCTGCTGAGTTTATGTTCATAAGGGCTCATTCACATAACCGTGGTTTGGTTCCGATCCGAGCCACATTTTTTGCGGCTTGGGTGTGGAACCATTCACTTCAATTGTTCCGTTCCATGGCCCTACAAAAATTGTAAGTTATGTCCTATTCTTGTCCGTTTTGCGGACAAAAATAGGCATTTCTATAAAGGGCCGTCCGTTCCACAAATTGCGGAAGGCACACTGGCGGCATCAGTGTCTTGCGGATCCGCAATTTGTGGACCGTAAAACATGGCACGTTCGTGTGAACAAGCCCTAAGGCCCCTTTCACACGGGCAAGTTTTCCGCGCGGGTGCAATGCGTGAGGAGGACGCATTGCACCCGCACTGGATCCGGACCCATTCATTTCTATGGGGCTGTGCACATGAGCGGTGATTTTCAAGCATCACTTCTGCGTTGCGTGAAAATCGCAGCATGCTCTATATTGTGCGTTTTTCATGCAACGCAGGCCCCATAGAAGTGAATGGTGCGGCGGGAAAATCGCAAGCATCCGCAAGCAAGTGCAGATGCGTTGCGATTTTCCCGCATGGTTTTCCCGATCTTTATTATTTTCCCTTATAACATGGTTATAAGGGAAAATAATAGCATTCTTAATAAAGAATGCATTGTAAAATGAAGAGGAAGGGGTTAAAAATAATAAAAGTTAACTTACACTTGATCGCGTAGTTGCGATCTCTCCTCTCTTTCCCAGCATCAGCTAAGAACTAAAGGACCTGTGATGACGTCACATCACATGGTCCAATCACATGGTTCATCTTACCATGGTGACGTCATCACAGGTCCTTTAGATCTTAGCTGATGCAGGGAAAGAGAGACTACGCGATCAAGTGTAAGTTAACTTTTATTATTTTTAACCCCTTCCTCTTCATTTTACTATGCATTCTTTATTAAGAATGCTATTATTTCCCCTTATAACCATGTTATAAGGGAAAATAATAAATTCTCCAGAATACTCTACCCGAAACCGGACTTTAGTGATGAAGTCTGGCTTCGGGTCTGGGTACCAAGCATGGCGATTTTTCTCACGCGCGTGCAAAACGCATTACAAACGTTTGCACCCGCGCGGGAAAAACGCGCATATTCCCACAACGCACCTGCCTCTTATCCGGGCGTCAAACATGACGCCCGTGTGAAAGAGGCCAAAGTCTGATCTAGCAGAGCTTCAGGGTAAAGTATGAGAAAGGAAGAGACTGCAGCCTGAGCCTCCGATGAGTTGGATCTGTAGGAAAAGATGGCGCTCTGGGGATTTGAGGTGCAGGTAACAGGTGTTCAACTCAACCAATTGTAAAAAATAATTCAGATATTTATCTGTGTTCGGTCCAGGTCCACAGGAGTTTAGTCGATTTCCACCAATATCTGAAAGGGATCTGCACGGCTTTCTGTGCCATTAGCTAAAAGCAAACGCAATAGATGAGAGAACGTACTTACAGTGTGGAACCACAATGTGCAGCAGGCCTGGAGAGCAGCGCTAGTCAATCTGGCTGAAGGGAAATACATGCCAGTGCCAGCGTAGTGTCCTGGAGTCTCTAAGGAAAATGGGCACGCAGCCGCAAATGGTGAAATACCCTCAGGCGCCAACGGGGAGTTTTATCAAAGACCGGCTTTTTACACCACTTACGGAGAATGCACCTAATTAGTGACAAGGCGCATCCTGTCTGTACGTGAGAACGAAATCTATGGCAGCCCGGCCTCCCTTGTCACGCCCCTTTTTCATAAAGTGGTGAGGGCGGCACAGAAATGCCGCTTACCACAAAATGTGCCCCCAAGTGATGTTTAAAAAGTCAAAACACGAGATGATATGGGCCCCCCTTAAGTGTTCACGCAGAGATTTATTCCTACTCACAAGATGCTGGTGTAAAAACAGAACATTGCAAAGGTTAAAATCTGTCTAATTCCTCGTTCGCATTTCCATTTTTCACTGACGTGCGCTATTGCCATTTTCCAGCTCACGTACCCATTGATTTGAATGTGTTTGTTCACACATCAGTAGTTTCGGAGGCATGCACCACATTGGTCCTTGATTTGGACCTAACCCGCCCATTGAAGTCTTTAGGTCCATTAAAAACTGCGGACACAACACGGATAGCATCAGTGTTTGGTCCGTTTTTCATGGACCACTGGTAGGAGATTCTCTGGAAATGAATTTTCAGCTGAGCAGTGAAATCCAGATGACGCACTGAAGGCATGAAATCGACACACGGACCAAATACTAACTCTTTGCGGATAAAACATGACAGAAATCTGAACGAGGTCCAAGGCTACTTTGACAGTCAGTGATTTGGTCAGTATTTTCCGTCGGTGATTGTGAGCCAACAGCAGTAGTGGCGCCTCCACAGAGATGAAGTATAATGGCAAGATCTGCTCTTGTTCTGTGTTTAGACCCGCTCCAGGTTTTGGCTCACAATCACAGATGGAAATCACTGATCAAACACTGACAGTGCGTAAGCAGCCTTAAAGGGTTCATCTCATCTTGGCGTTTCCACAGTGAGAAGGGACTAAGCAATGGCAGGGTGGCATGCTGCGGTTTCTGTAACTTCCATTGTAGTGAACTAAAGCTACTCAAGTAGAAGAACAAGCTACGCTGCATCTGTAACTCCCAAATTACGGAAAAAGCATAGCTTGATCTGCTCCACTATTTGTGTACCTTCAGTTCGCTACAATGGGAGTTACAGAAACAGCAGGGCGCCTCCCCGCTTGGCGTTGGCGTAAGCCTGGCACGTAGTCCCACCACCAGCTTGTGGTCTTCCAGCAATTGTCCAATACCACCTCAATGCTAAAGACCTGTCCATTACTGGTAATAAAACAACACTTTCTCCATTCAGCCGTGTACTTATATCTAAAAGAAACAGGTCACACCTTTGAAGACAGTCAAGTACGTGTTTTGGATAAGGAGGCCGATTGGTACAAACGAGGTCTGGAGGAGGCCATCTACATAAAAATGGAGAAGCCAAGCTTGAATGGGGGGGGGGGGTCTTCGACATCTATTGTCTGCCACATACAATGCTGTCTTGACACCTTTTTCTGGAAGGTCATTATCACCTACTGACTCCAATTAGGACGATGGAATCAGCACCTTTGACCCCATGCTGGGTATAATGACCTAATTACCAGATGTTGATTCAGTTATATATTTATTCCCAGAGAATCCTTGTACAAGTCACTCAGAATTGAGAAAGTGAAACGTTTTCAAGAAATCCACAGCGAGTCCAGTTGCCTTGATTTATTCTTTACAGATATACCATGACCTGGATAAATGACAGACAACACTTTCTCCAGTTTCGCAGGCCCACTGCCTGGGGATAACATTTGATTCTTCCCTTCAAGCCATTCATCCAAACCCTCACCTTCACCTGCCACGTTCAACTCAAGAACATCTCTTGTATTTGTTCCTTCCTCACCCCTGAGTCAACTAAAATGATAGTTTATGCTCTTGTCATCTCCTGCCTGGACTACTGCAACATCCTCCTGCGGGGCCTCCCATCCACCACTCTCCTCCCGTCCAATCTGTCCTCAACCCTGCTGCCCGGTTAATCCACCTCTCCCCTCGTTTCCCCTCTGCCCATCACTGACTCCCCATTGCCCACCGAATTCTGTTTAAAATACTAACAACTACATATTAGGCCGTCCACAACCTGTCCCCTCCATACAGCGCTGACCTGCCTTCTCGATAATCTCCGTTCCTCACAGGACCTCCTCCTCTGTTCTTCTCACAATCGTCTACAGGATTTCTCAGGTGCCTCTCCCCTACTCAGGAAGTCGCTATCCCCGAACATCAGACTCTCCCCCAACATCCAAACCTTCAGGAGTAACCAGAAAACCCCCCTCTTCAGGAAAGCCTACCACCTGCAAGGAGCATGCTGCCACCGCACAGCCCGGGGAGCAGCTTTTACCCTCACCTGCTGGGTCCTTCCCTGTAGATTGTAAGCTCTTGCGGGCAGGGTCCCTTACCTACTCATTACCAGTTTGTTAATAGTTTCATGTTTATCGTGTTTGTATTTTTATGTATATTTTATGTGTAACCCCCTGATGATGTACAGCGCCATGGAATTAATGGTACAGTCAGATTAATAATAATAATACTAATCACAATCCCTGACAATATTTTGTATATTTCTTAAATTTTCCTTATTTTCTGAGGTTCTTGCTTTATTCTTCAGCCATGAAAATCCTCTCTCTCTGTCCATGTCCATGGCTGAACGTCTCCTCACTCATGACACTGAAAAAGAAGAATAGTTTGGTATCAGCTCTTATAGGAATGAGCATATGCCTCAGCAATTCACCGTCATCAGTAAGGAACAATTGAACTCCTTTATCCGTTTCCTGTAACCGCTCACTATAGAATTATTAATTTAACATTAACAGGATCAACAGATGCAATCATACACTGACAGTATACCCATCTACAAGTCTAAAAGGGAGTGTAGAAGTCAGCTCCAAAACAGCCCCGTAAAGTAGAGGGAGCGGTGTGTAATGTAAGTTACATTGAGTCCGGTAATTTATACTGTCAAGCAAAGTACAGAGGGCGCGGCCGTTGCAGAGAGAGCAGAGCCTCTAGGTGTAAGGGTAACGCCCCCGTTGCTTCTAGAGGCTCATTTGCATATAATAAAACATCATATTTCTCAGCAATGCGGGCACATATGGACATGGGACCAACACAGATGTCTTCAGCTGCCAAGTGCACATGTAACAGGTCAGCCGGGGTCTTAGGTGCAAGTCTTTAAATCGACAAGGTAAAAGCTGCCTGACATTGCAGTATTACCCCTTACGACCACGCGTTCACTGATGGCTTCCCCCTCATGAAGGAGGGCTGTTTCAGGAATTTTATACTAATATTAAAACCACTCACACAGGTAGCAGGTTTTTCCCATTGATTTAGGGTCCATTCACACATCCGTGGTGTGTTGCGGATCCGCAACACACCCGTCTGGCACCCCCAATAGAACTGCCTATTCTATTCTCCGCAGCTGCGGACAACAATAGGACATGTTCTATTCTTTGCAGAGCCGCGGACCGGAAGTTCGAGGTCGCGATCTGCAAATGCAGAAGCGGAGAGCACATAGTGTGCTCTCCGCATCACGTCCGGCCCCATAGAGAATAAATGGGTCCACACCCGTTCCGCAGAACGGATGCGGACCCATTTGCGGACGTCTTAAGGGAGCCTTAGTTTGCAATAACTCACAGTCAGTTTTCTTAGACATCCAAAAACCTGAGACCATGTTTCCTTAATTCATTTACAGAGCAACATCTTCTACGTTATCACTGATTCGAACACATTCATTTAAAGCTGTTGTCCCACAAAAAATATTCTACAATTTTTAAACCAGTACCTGGATCTGAATAATTTTTGCATAGCCAATGAGTTATTCAATAAAGTATCTGTATAGCGCCACCTGCTGTTTGTTCTTTTTCTTATTTCCTTGTCCTGCTCACTGAGATGGCAGCACATGCTCAGTTTCATCCTTCGACTGCCTCCTGAGCTGTGATAGGGAGAGCATGGACACGCCCCCTGAGCTGTGATAGGGAGAGCATGGACACGCCCTCTGAGCTGCAGCAGGAAAGACACGCCCCATGAGCTGTCAGCTTGATATAAATCTAGCAGAGCAATGAATGTGGAGATCTGTGGATCCATCTGAGGTACAGGGCCGGTTATAGCGTTGTTAAAAGAGGTTGTCATGTTCTATATGTCTGATTTTAATTTTTTACATTATTCATGGGATAACCCTTTTAATACAGGTACCTGATGAGAAGATACTCTTCTTCTTTTCTACAGGTTATAAATCAGCCGGTCTGTCTCAACACAAGCCTTTATTTTATTTTCAAACATATTTTATTCATAGAAGAAATCAGGTAGCAGATACATATAAGCATATTACAGAGTTTTAACAATCTGACAAATATCAGAGATACAGTCCTGACCTCCCAGCACTGTCGGGGTCGCATAACATTATATTGATTTATGATGCTCTTTAACTATTAGAGGTCTGTAATGTATTGGATAACACTGACATAATGCTGTCAATGTTATCCAATAGATTCCAGACCTGTAAGAGTTACATAGCATCATAAATCAATATAATACTATGCAACCCCGGCAGTGCTGGGAGGTCAGGATGGGAGCTGCCGCATACTCACACTGCGAGTCCGGAGCGTGACACTCGCTAGTGTGTGACTTTGCTAACTCATGTGGATTACAAATATTACCTCATGTGGATTACAAATAATGACGTTGCGTTATTCACCATGGATTACAAAATACTTTTTTGCACTTAGAGTTCCCGTTCGGTGCACTTTATCTACAAGTACTGAAGAAAGGACTCTAATGTGATTTTATTGCATTATTGCACTACCTGATAGCATTAAATATGTGCCTTATATGTTTGCCTCATCTATTTTGCATTGTGATTTGCAGTAATCCATTTTGTTTCAGTAACGTTCAAGCACTTTAGCTCATTGTATGGACTCTTATACGGGTACAACAATGTGATTATATGCACTTTTGTATGGACTTTGGTGTAATTATACTGTCAGCCAGATACTCAGCACCTTACTTCTCTACTTATTATGGACTGCCTCTGAGGACGTCTGATGTGTCACAAGCGAGTCCTACATCGTTATAGCTCATTATTGACTGCCTCTGAGGACATAAAATACTAATGGTTCTTCTTTTACCTTGTGTCAGCTAGCTAGGTATTGTACCGTATTGCTACACAAGTCGAACCAAGTGGTAAGTCACAAGCGGTTCTAAGACCGTCATCGGTAACCCGCTGCTAATATGTGTCTGGAGAGATTGGAGAGCACTGCCTCATCCATCTAGTTTTAAGGTCTTGTGCTTAGCCAAGGTTATTTATTCTTAGGTCTTGTGCGTAGCCAAGCCAAGAAAAATGTGTGTAGCTACCTGGTCAGTCATCAAGGTGACGAAGCGTAAAGCATTATAAGACCTTGGTGCTAGGAAGGGAATACAGGATGAAGCCACCCCTCTGTTTGCGGGCGTATCATGACATGTGGAGGGATTACGGGATATGAAGCCCCCACGCTCCATATACGACTATGGCCACGTCGTGGAGTATTGAGCGCTTAGTGCAGTAAATAAGTATATTTAATTGGTCGGTTCGCTGCGAGAGGGAAAACCGTAGATAGACACCCTACTCAGGCAGGAACCCATAGGTGGCCGTCTTATATGTTAGTCTATCTATGTGTATTTTCATGCAGCACTTTACATTTTTCCCAGGTACCCTTAAAGCACATATAAATATGTATATATACCCTAAGCACAAGCCGAGGGCGGCTTGGTTTTTAAGTAAGGGGGTATGTAATGCCCGAGAGGTGCATTACCACCTTTGCACCTTGCTACTTTCTCTAATAGGCTAGTGTCATGTCAGTCTATGTATTAATTTCCAGGTCCTGCACAACATGTATTCAAAATTTTGTTATGTAACTGTTCACGTGTAATATGCCTGGTTCACCAGCAGGTGGCAGTTACAGGTCCAGAGAATGGAGCTTTCTATTCCATTCTAACACCCCCCCCCCTTCTGTGGTGTGGTGGGTGTGCCCCACTAGCTGCAGGAAGGGTGGAGTTCTAGTTAGAGGGAGGTGAGTCTAGCTTACCCCATGTTAGGGAAAGGAAGCAGGAGCATGTCCCTGCTGGAGGAGCCCTGTCTGGGCCAGCTAGAGCACCTTTAGCTCTGCTGGACAGGGAGGCAGATGCTTGAAGCCTCTGAAGCCAGGAGTAAAGTTCCCCGGACAAAGCTAAAGATAGACCAGATTACAAAGTGAAGTACAGCATAAATAGGAAGCTGAGTTCTATAGCCAGCCTGTTAGCACAACAGAGCCAAAGAGCAACTAACGTAGCAGAGAGGAGTGTGCCTGCCACAGTTAATGCTGAAGCCTGCTGGAAACTAAGATAAAGCCTGAAACTATTGGAGGAACGTTCTCTCAAGTAAAGTTGCTGTTCCACTATATACAAGGTCTGAACTCAATCATTTCTTCAAATCCCTCAACTATTCCCCTTATTTGCTCTGCTTCAGACGACAACGCCTGAAGCAGAGCAGACAACGCTGGAACCCTGCTTCAGAGCCTGAAGCAGGGTTCCAGCGTATCCAGGTAGGAGCACTGTGACACAATGACTTTGAGAGGGACACAAGGCCATAAATACTGTGAGGGGGGCACAAGTAGGACATAACTACTGTGTGGGGGGCACAAGATGTACATAATGACTTTGAGAGGGACACAAGGACATAAATACTGTGAGGGGGCACAATGAGGACATAACTACTGTGAGGGGGTACAAGGAGGACATAACTACTGTGAGGGGGCAAAAGAAGGACATAACTACTGTGAGGGGGCACAAGGAGGACATAACTACTGTGAGGGACACAAGGACATAAATACTGTGAGGGGGGCACAAGGAGGACATAACTACTGTGAGGGGGTACAAGGTGGACACCACTACTTTGAGGTATTACAGTGTGGGCATTAGTAATGTCTAGTAGCACTAAGAGAAAAGCAATGCCCTACATTATGCAGTTATACCATTGGGATGGCTCGGTCTTACAGGCCATCCCGGATTTTATCAGATGTACATATTGGGGGTCATTTACAAAGAACAGCTTTATATGCCAGGGGATTAGCCTAATTTATAAAATACACTACAAGTTGTACATCTATTAGACAATTCACACTTTGATGGAGGGGTCTCCAAAAATCAAATCTCGCTTAAACATTTATCAAGTGGACCCTTATTCTTAAAACATAACTTTTACTTGATATATATGATAAAAAACACCACATAACCCAATAGTGAGATAAATAATTGTGCCAACAAAAAATAGCCAGCTAGTGGCAGACAGCGTGACTATCAGGTGTGAGATAGGATAGGGAATATCTAGGCAGGGTGGGGAGTCTGTCCCTAGTCCGCCCTAGCTAGGCCTCAGCCCAGGGACAATCCCTTATGGTGGAATTTCCCTGTCCCCGTACCTATCCTATATTGATCCTATACTCACCCTTATTCAGTCATACAAGACACCAACCCCACTTGTACCAAATTGCCTGGTTAGCAGAGGTATAGAGTGGCATCACAAGCTATTGTTTTCCCATATAAACCCCGACGCGTTTCGCCCTTACCGGGCTCCTCAGGGGGAGTATAATAGAATTCAGACTGCTTCCTGGATAGGGTACTCTCACCAGAAGCAAGACTGGGGAACGATTAATCACAGAAAGAAATAAGGTAAAGATGACCTACTTTATTGCAGTCACTGATAATTAAAGCACGGCCGCGGTGGAGCTTCGAAACTTGATAGTTTCTTACTGATAGCGCGCTCCAACCTTTAGCCTGACTGCCTGCTGCCAGTGTCAATGCGTAGGTCAAAGTAGGTCATCTTTACCTTATTTCTTTCTGTGATTAATCGTTCCCCAGTCTTGCTTCTGGTGAGAGTACCCTATCCAGGAAGCAGTCTGAATTCTATTATACTCCCCCTGAGGAGCCCGGTAAGGGCGAAACGCGTCGGGGTTTATATGGGAAAACAATAGCTTGTGATGCCACTCCATACCTCTGCTAACCAGGCAATTTGGTACAAGTGGGGTTGGTGTCTTGTATGACTGAATAAGGGTGAGTATAGGATCAATATAGGATAGGTACGGGGACAGGGAAATTCCACCATGAGGGATTGTCCCTGGGCTGAGGCCTAGCTAGGGCGGACTAGGAACAGACTCCCCACCCTGCCCCGCTGGATATTCCCTATCCTATCTCACACCTGATAGTCACGCGACTGTCTGCCACTAGCTGGCTATTTTTTGTTGGCACAATTATTTATCTCACTATTGGGTTATGTGGTGTTTTTTATCATATATATCAAGTAAAAGTTATGTTTTAAGAATAAGGGTCCACTTGATAAATGTTTAAGCGTAATTTATAAAATATGTGCACCTGGTGTAAAAGATAGTAAATGTGTCGGAGTGACAGCTCCCCCTCACCACTCCTAAAAGTTGCAAAAAGGGGGCTTGCGACTATTTTCACCTGGCCTATGTGCTAATGAATATTCAGTTGGCTTTCCCCACTCAGAGATCCGAACTGCGCTTGCGCTGATTGAACATTGATCGGTGGGATCAGTGTCGGACTGGGGCCTTCGGCTCACCAGAAAAATTATAATCAAGGTGCAACCTCTCTATCATCAATAAGGTTTATCTGGTTTTGAATGAAATAAATAGACCCTAGTGGGAAGTGATTGGCTCTAACGGCAGCTCCAAATGATTTATTTTTCCTGGATATTTGGGGCTCACTAGGGTATTAGAGCCTAGGCCCACCAAAGGATTCTCTGGTACCCTGGTGGGCCAATCCGACCCTGTGTGGGATTACAGGTCCAGGTAGGAGAACAGTTAGGAAGCCTGGTCCTGTCGCTCCAAGGTAGGAGGTAGCAGTTAAAGGGTGAAAGGCTGTGGTGATGTGGTGCTCTGAGGTGCTAGGCCTGCCCCTTGGTGCTCTGAACACCTCATCAGCATATGAAATAAGCTTCAGATTTCTCAAACACTGGGCCATTGATTTCAACAGGTTAGGGGTCTTTTCACTCTGCATGGTCAACCCTAACAAGCAGTATGTCTGGTTTTATAAGGTTGATCATGCAACAGGTACTCTTTCTTTTTTTTTTTTTTATCAACATTTGTATTTAAATTTTGCATTAAAAAAACACACAGGGTAATAGACCCCCTCCCCCCTCCTCCGTGCAACCATAAGACGTCAAAGACAAATAATACATTTCGCTCCAAGGCCATATTTAGAATTCATGCTGCCATTGGCACTTTAGTGACAGACACACCCGATTGATGTCCATACATAATTCAGATAGCTGACGGCTAAGCACTCTCTAGGCCGCCATCATCTATCTCTCACCCATACGCATGCACGCTTAACTAAAAGCCACACTGCAGAAAACCGCACATACCATATTTTCCACCATATAAGACACACTTTTTCCCACCAAAGTGGAGAAAATACTAATAAGCGCTTCCATTTTAGGGGTGATGGCACAGAGTACTAATGGCACTGGGGGGAGCTGATGGCACTGTGGGGGAGCTGATGGCGCTGGGGGGGAGCTGATGGCGCTGGGGGGGAAGCTGATGAGTTTTTATGATGGAAAACGTTCTTTTAATGTTTTTTTTCCTATTCAAGTATTCTATCGATTAATCCAACGATTAATCGAGTACTTTATTACTAAAATAATCGATAGCTGCAGCCCCAATTGGGGGTCTGAGCTGAGGTCTGATTAATACTGGGGGTCTGAACTGAAGCGCCCTACTAGCCGTGATATTTTGCAGTAAATACAGACAATTAATTATCAGTTAAAATGATTATATGTCAGATATCATTAGAAAACACGTCTCGTAATCTGCACATCATCTGTATAATCTAGTTTTAAAAACATTTTATTGAAGAAGCATCTAATATGACGCCATGCAATAGACACAGTACAACCAACAATGATCATTACAAAGACCGTTACAGCAAGTGAGAGACATATCAGTTACATTGTACGGTTATACAAGCGTAAAGGAAGACGAACCAGAGCGTCAAACGCCGGGTACATAGATGAAGTAATTTTACATTAAGTAGTAAAAATGACAGAGGCGATGTAACAGCAGAGATGGATTACATCTACAAGATGAAAAGCATGAAAGTGCCTAGACAATAAGCTGGTAGGAAATGGGCACAGTGTTATGTACTTTGCAACGCAGTCCGGAAGCTCTCCCATGGGCCCCAAACTATATCGAATTTACTTGTGTTTGCTGCATCCCAGTAGGCGATTTGTTCCAAACGCCTTGGGCACCCATTGCCCGATTGAGGGCGCATTGGGAGATTTCCACAGAGTAGCCACCGACAATCTAGCTGCAGCCAACAACTGCTGGTTAAGTTTGGATTTATGACTCGGCATGCGAATTCCCTTTACCCAACCCAAGAGACAAATCTCTATGAACCTTTGAAAGCACCTCACATACTGCCAACCAGAACGGTTAAGTAGTGGGCAAGACCACCAAATGTGTATATATGAGCCAACCTCCGCACATCCTCGCCAACACAATGGAGAAGAAGAAGGTAACATAGCATGGATTCTCTCTGGTGTATAGTACCAACGGATCAATGACTTATAGTCGTTTTCTTGTAGGAGTACGCGCCCGGACACCCTAGGGGTTTCCCTAAGGAGAGCTCTAGTTTCTTCTGCTGTAAATGTAATATTCAAATCCGATTCCCACTTAGCTACAAACAAAGGTTTCTGGAGCTTAGTATCACCTAGTAACAGAGAGTAGAGTTTTGATATTTTCTTGGCAGGCTCTTTCACTCTCATGACCATTTGTTCAAAGATCGACGGAGCCAGTGGCGTACCGCCAAACGCCACTGCTATGGGGCCCGCGGCACAGAGGGGCCCGGAGTGCTTGGAAGGCCCCGCCCCCTGCAACTGCGCTCAATGCAGGCTGAGAGGAGGTCTGACCTCCCACTGACTGTGCACTCCCTAGGACCCAGCCGCGCTCCCTTGGCTCGTGCGTCTGCTGCTGATTGGCCCAGTCACTGTATTGCTGGCAGGCAGCAGGCGCACACCCAGCGTAGAAGAAGTTTAGAGTGAGTTGTGCTTCCCACCCGTCTCGCCAGTGCCGTCATCCCAAAGCCAGTCCGGACCTGTGCCACTGCCAGCCCGTCCACACAGTAAGACTGCCCCAGCCACTATCTTTCCAACCCGGATTATTAATGGAAAAAAATGATTTACTTAAAACAGTCTCTCTTAGCACTGGCGTAACTAGATATGACTGGGCAGTGGGCCCCACAGGAAATTTTTTAATGTGCCTCACAGCAAATTTTTGAATGGGCAGAGACACTTGACTTCTTCACTGATACAGTCCAATTATCGTCCAATTGACAAGTCATGGAAATATATGTATACTGTAGTATGATATTTTGTAAAGGTAAGAATAAATGTCTTCTGGTTGGTACAGTATACATGTATTTCCATGACTGGTCTATTGGACGATAATTGGACTGTATTAGGGAAGAAGTCAAGTGTCTCTGCCGGTCAGAGGTGCCGGACAGCTGGGGGGGTCCATTCCAAAATTTTCTGTGGTGCCCAGTCATTTCTAATTACGCTAGTGCTAAGAGAGACTGTAAAAAATGTTCCAGTTCCAGAACTTCATGTATGGGACCTTCTGAGGGCAGCAGCAAGCAGAGTTCCTGTGGGGGTGGGGGGCACTGTAGGCTCATAGAGGACTCAGGACAGTACCCCCCTCACCCCCACATGAATTCTGCTTGCTGTTAAAGGGAACCTGTCACCTCAAAAACACAAATAAAACCACCAGTCTGTTCAGCCCCCAGTCTGTTCATAATTAGAGATGAGCAAATTTCATATTTTGAAATTCGTTCACGCTTTGGTGGTAAAAGGTGAATTGCGTTATGGATTCTGTTACCACGAACCATAACGCAACTCCATGACGGAATCCATAACGGAATGCCTTTAGAGGCATTCCGTCATAATAGAAGTCGATGGGCTGCATAACGGATCCGTCCGGTTTGCGTTATGCTGGAGTCCTCAGTAGGTCATGTATACATTTTTTTATTTGCAAATGTGGGTGTGGCAGGGGAGGAGCCAGGGCAGGAGGTGGGATGGGCCAGGGTAGTGGGCGGGGTTAAGGGGCCCCAATTCAGATTCTTGCTATGGGGCCCAATGATTTCTATGTACGCCCCTGGACGGAGCCACCTCACCCACACAACCCAGCTGATTTAAATAATGCCGCACGTGAGAGACATGAAAGGGGGACATCCCTTGGAGTACCCACTTCTCTGCCTCTGGATCTAGTAGATGTGTTCGGGATTGGATAATGTCCAAAACCAAAGTATTATCGTTCTTACATGTCTCATTCAGCGAGTCTCTAAATTCAGCTGAGGCATCCTACAAGATATCTGCTACCCGCATGAGTGGTGACAATGGACCCGACATCAAGGTTTTACCCCCCTCAGAATACCAAAGATTAACCGTATCCTGTATAGGGGGATTGTCGACACATCTTAGGGCTCTTTCACACTTGCGTTTTTGTTTTCCGGCATAGAGTTCCGTCGTCGTCGGGTCTCTATGCCGGAAAAATCCTGATCAGTTTTATCCCCATGCATTCTGAATGGAGAGAAATCCGTTCCGGATGCATCAGGATGTCTTCAGTTCAGGACCGGAACGTTTTTTTGGCCGGAGAAAATACCGCAGCATGCTGCGCTTTTTGCTCCGGCCAAAAATCCTGAACACTTGCCGCAAGGCCGGATCCGGAATTAATGCCCATTGAAAGGCATTAATCCGGATCCGGCCTTAAGCTAAACGTCGTTTCAGCGCATCGCCGGATCCGGCGTTTAGCTTTTTCTGAATGGTTACCATGGCAGCCAGGACGCTAAAGTCCCGGCTGCCATGGTAAAGATTAGTGGGGAGCGGGGGAGCAGTATACTTACCGTCCGTGCGGCTCCTGGGGCGCTCCAGAGTTACGTCAGGGCGCCCCACGCGCATGGATCACGTGATCCATGCGCATGGGGCGCTCTGACGTCATTCTGGAGCGCCTCGGGAGCCGCACGGACTGTAAGTATACCGCTCCCCCACTCCCCACAACTACTATGGCAACCAGGACTTTAGTAGCGTCCTGGCTGCCATAGTAACCTCAAAGCATTTTGAAGACTGATCAGTCTTCAAATGCTTTCAGGTCACTTGCGTTGTTACGGATCCGGCGGGCATTTCCGGCGACGGAAGTGCACACCGGATCCACACAGCGCAAGTGTGAAAGAGGCCTTAGAGGGTCTTTTCCATGGTCTTTAGCTAGAACAAGGGTCCTCAGAGGTATTCTAGATAAGTTCTTTTCCAACTGTATGTCTAATCTGTCCTTAGAATCCCGCAGCCATTCCAGCACTCTAAGGCCCTGCATAGCCTTATAATACACGTAAAAGTCTGGAACTCCCAGCCCCCCCTCCCTCGCTGGCTGAACTGTTTGTGCATATGGAATCCTTGGCCTACCCCCCCCCCATAAAAAGGAGAGGAAGTATGTGCTGGGTACATATTGAGATAGCTGATTACCAACTTATGAGTAACTACGCTGAATCCATAATCGAATATCTTGCTGTTAGATTAAAAGTAGATACGCTCAGAACATATTAAGGCAAAGTAGTCCAAACTGAGGAATACGAGTGCTGAGCACATGTGAAGATAGCATATATCTAGTTGAAGAGTATATGCGCTGACTTCACTTAAGCATCACATATGACAGAACAGAGTCTATGTTCGCTGAATACATTTCTAAGCTGGGAAAGATCAGAACGGCAAGAATATGCGCTGAGTACATATGGCGGCCGTAGACAAGTTACTACTCCTATAAGGAACATGATCGACGTCTCTCAGTCCGGGTTCGGAGGTGCTTTTCTAGGCGCGGAGTGTCCCGTTCTCCTCCATTGCCTCTGAGGTTTTCCCGCTCGCGCTGGATCCATGTAGGCGGCAATGCCGGGAGGTCAGTCAATTCTTGCACAGGGTTCCAGTCAGGGATCTGAAGGTCGGCTGTTCCCAAAGATTCATAGATCCTCTTGAGGTCCGCGTGGGATCGCAACACCATTTTCCTCTCCGAAGTATTTATTATAAGCCCGAATGGGTAGAGCCACCTATATTGGATCTTCCGCTCTCTCAAAACATCCAGCAGTGGTTTCAAGATTTTTCTTTTCTTTAGTGTCACTGGTGAGAGATCCTGGAAAATCGAAATGACCGCTCCAGCATAACGTATTGGATCAGCAGATCTGGCCACTTTCATTATCTTTTCCTTTAGCTGGAAGCTGGCCAGCTTGCAGATTATATCTCTTGGCTGTTCGTTGGGACCAGGCGGAGGGCGCAAAGCCCGATGAGCCCTTTCTAGCACAATGTCCTCAGCTAGGTCTAAGCCCAACAGGTCTTTGGAGAAATTAATGAGCATGGGGGAGATGGCTTCTGGTTGGATAGATTCAGGAAAGCCTTTAAGCCGTATGTTATTTCGTCTCCCCCTATTTTCCTGATTCTCCATAATACTGTATAGGAGGTTCAGGTGCGCTTGAGCGTTGGCTAGGGTGTGCGACACCGCTGATTCAAAGTCTATCATGGGTATTCTCTATCACCACCACTCTCTCACCTATTTGATTCAGGTCTCTTTTGAGTTCTTTTATTTCCTGTGAGATGGGCTCCAGGGCTTCTGCTAGCAGCTGCCTCATGAAGGTCCTTGAGACCGGCATCTGGTCTTCTGGGGATGGTGATGAAGCCTCATCATCATCGCCTCCATCTGAATCCGACATCTCTCTGTGCCGCGCTTCCACTGGATTCGGCGCCATCTTGTCCAGTTTCTTCTGCGCCGGGGTCCCCACTTTTTTCATGAATCGGTCCCACCGCCGGTTTTCTTGTACCAGGTTGTTCTTTAACTTTATCTTTAAAAAGTTTTGCCCATGCCAGCAAGTTTGCGAGTGCTTAATATGCCTGCTTCCTCTAACCCTCAGCGGGGCAGGGCTATAGGGACAGTGGCGGCACTAAAAAGGGGCATTTTTGTACTGGTACGCATTATAAGGGTGGGCACAATGGGGACATTAGTTCTACCGAGAGCACTAAAATGGTGTATTTTTTCTACTAGCATGTTATGAGGGGGCATTTAAGTACTGGCACACGTTATAAGGGAACATTTTTTGTATTGGTATTGTTATAAGGGGGCATTTTTTCTACTGGCACACATTACCGGCTCGCACGCAGTATGTACACATTGCGATTACGCATTGCTATGATGCCGTGCGCTTTGTGCCGCCGCTGCTGTACAGCAATACATACGAGTGTATTGCTGTACAGCAGCGGCGGCACAAAGCGCACGGCGTCATAACAACCAATGAGGCCGTGCGCTCCTGCACTCAGCAGGATGCCAGTCCGGTATCTCACGGACCGTGTTCCACGGACGTCTGCATGAGGTTTTACAGGTATCCCTCTCTGGATAGTAAGTATCTGACCCAGGTTTATTAGCACTAATCCTAGCCACTGGGGCGGCATACAGAAGCTGCATCCATTTAATGAAAGTTGGGCCAAAGCCTATTCTCCCCGCTACAGTCCACAGGTATCCCCACTCAGCGCTATCAAATACTTTAGCAGCATCCAAAGATAGAATAGCCTTGCTGAAGGGGCTACCCGGGACGGCCTGGAGATTAAGGGAAAGGCGTCTCAGATTGACAGCTGTAGACTTAGGTGCCATAAAGCCAGATTGATATGGATGGACTATAGAGGTGACTACGGACGTGTGCTGTATGTGTTCTCCGCGGACAGCACTCGTCCCCATTCATTTGAATGTGTGTATTCACACATCAGTGTTTTAGCACGGTCTGTGGGTCCATGTTTTCAGCACGGATGCATGTCCTATCTTGGTCCGTGTTCCTGGATCCCTCACGCCCATTATAGTCTATAGGTCAGTGAAAACCACGGATGCAACACGGATGCCATCTGTGTTACATCCGTGTTTCACGGACCATTAAGAAGAGATGCTTTGAAAATTATTTAACACGGTCCATGTTACCACTGATCCAAAACTGACACTGACGTGTGAATGAGGCATAAGCAGCACTGAATACATCTCACAGTTTAGGGAGGCAGTCATCTCCAAAAACCTTGTAGACCTCAACTGGTAACCCTTCAGGGCTTTTTCATTAGACATGGATTTGACCGCACACTGTAATTCCTCCAAAGTAAGTGGACACTCTAACAGACCCCTCTCCTCAGGGGACAGGGATTTAAGAAGAACATTGGCAAGATGGGTCTGTGTGTCCAAATCTGCTTTAGATTTACACAAATCAGAATGGTATTGCGAAAGAAAATGTACAATGTCAGGGGCTGCAGTAACCAAATGGACCCTTTAAGCTGGGGAACAAAACTGGTCCCTTGTTGCGTCTTAAAGGGGTTTTCTGAAATTTTTATTCTGATGATCTATCCTCAGGATCGGTCGGTGTCCGACACCCAGGACCCCTGCTGATCAGAAGGCACCAGCGCACTCCTGCCACAGTAACAGGAAGGAAAACCAACACACCAGTAACTGCCTGGACCCCCATGTGGACAGAGTGTATGGCGGCCCCAGACAGAGCTGCTCACTGACTTGTTGTTCCCCCTCTGGGAAACCCTGGAGCCCTCTCACCGAAGGCACAGACAGATGGGGGAGTGTCTAGCATCCATGCAGGACCGTACACACCAAAACAGACCAGACACGGAACAACAACTAGACATACAACACAAACCCTGAACATAAACCACACCATACATAGAAACGGGTAAGGTAGGAAGACATGGTAACAACGGGATGACATTGATGTCTCTGTAGGTGTCCCTCAATAACCGGGCAGATGGAATATCCAGGATAGGAGCATAGCTCCAGCACCAACAGAGGCTGGAGGACAACTAAACTCCAGGCTACCAGCCACAGGCAATATAAGCACCCAGTGACCAAACCCAACCAGGTAGTTAACCCCATAAGCACCAGACAGGGAAGGGAAACAAACTTTAAAGGAGAAGTGTACACACATGCTGCATAAACTACACGTTGCCCCAGGCAACCAGCATGCACGGTAAACGTGTCACAGCAAGCAACACAATGACTAAGACACAGCCGTGACAGGTAAGCCCAGATTATCCATTTCTTTTGCAACCAACTAGAGTATCAGATATCATAGGTGTCTCTTGCAGAGAGAATATTAAGAATAGTAAACTTTTTTTGTGAGGATCACGCATCCCTCTGACATGCCATGTAAAAAAAAAACTGAACTCCCGCCATGATGAAAAACCATTCCTATAATAGCAAATTTAATGAATTACATTTAAAGAGAAGAAATAAGATAGAAATCTGCAGATGCAGATCCGGAGAAACCAGCGCCCGATGACTGCAGGGAATACAACCCCCCCACGAGCCCTGCAAGCGAGTACAAAACATTTATAAAAATTCCTCCGAAATGAGGGGGGGCAGTAATAGACCCCCAGCAAAACAGTATGCAGTATACAAAAATACAGCTTGTGCGACCATAGCAAAAAAAACACAGCCTCATGCGAAGTAAGTACAATATGAGAGCCGTCCTCGACAGTGCTGGGAGCTGCGCCGTTATATCACAGGCGAAATATAATGGCTCAACCAGAACCGAGATCGCTAAACGGAAATATTGGGTGAGATTTATCAAACTAGTGTAAAGTAGAACTGGTTTTGTTGCCCAAAGCAACCAATCAGATTCAGAATCAGATGCCGCTAAATGATTTCACCACTGTGCACCCCCAGCCGTCCGTACACATGGGACAGCTGTCAGCCATTTGCCTCCCTCCCCATTGGTGTTCTGAATGGGCTGAGTGGAGCTCGCCGCTGCCTCTGGTGGCAGCTGATCCTCCCTGACAACATATAGATCAGTCATGTTAAAATCGGACAGTTCTCTCCGCAGCGCATGCTCAGTACATACTGTGATAGTAAAGCCCACAGTATGGAACGTCCAGCGCAGGCGCAGGAATGGCTAGAGAGTGAACCTGCAGAACATGATGGCGACGTCAGGGCTTGGCCACTTTCACAGTTCCAACCAGCCCGGCTGAGCACTTTGGGGGTCATTTATCAAACTGGTGTAAAGTAAACTGGCTTAGTTTGCCATAGCAACCAATTAGATTCCACCTTTCATTTTCCAAAGGAGCTGTGAAACAATGAAAGGAGGAATCTGATTGGTTGATATGGGCAACTAAGCCAGTTCTACTTTACACCAGTTTGATAAATGTAGATTCATGTTTGTTTTCTGGGGCATAGCGTCAAGGGGCGGCATATAAAGGTGTGTACTACAGTGGGGGCATAGGGCAAAAGACTCCCTTTAAGCCCAAACAGTACCATCAATCCATAGTACCCACACCTCCTCAAATTTAAGCATTTCTCCCCTCTCCCTTTCCAAATTAACTTTCCATATAAATTACTTTCTGCCAATGCTGCTGTCATCCAGCCATTGCTGGGCCATCAGATTCAAGGCCACTGCCGATTTATAGACCCTCAACATATCCCAGCACACATGTAAAAGGAGTCAAATCAAGGGGGACAGAATACACAGAATTGATAACATTCACTACAGAACCCCGAAAGCTTAATAAGGTTGTCCCACGAAAAATATTCTACATTTTCCACACCAGCCCCTGGATCTGAAAACTTTTGTAATTGCATGTAATTAAAAATGTAGTATAGCCACTGAGTTATTCACTGAAATCTATCTGCATAGCGCCACCTGCTGTTTGCCTTTTTGCTAATTTCTCTGTCCTGCTCACTGAGATGGACGCACATGCTCAGTTCCATCCTTCAACCGCCACCAGCTGCGGCAGAAAGGACACACCCCTGAGAAAGTTCACCCCCCGGGCTGCCAGCTTGAAATAAATCTAGCAGAGAAATTGGAGCAAGGGACCCACCTCCACTTCCCCTCTGCTCCTTGCTGCACAGAGGATAACCCCCCAATACTGAGTCTGATATGGATTGTATGGCCTTCTTCACATGTGACCACACATCAAGGAGGCAGGGCTCACTGATTTAATTAGTGGCTGCAGAGAAAACCTCTCATGCCATGAAGGTGGAGACACTACAGGCTTCTACAATGTGACACGATAATGAAATCCACAGCTCGTGATAACGCCCCCTCATATAATCCCCACTACTACAGACTGCACACAGTGTGATGTGGTGATAGCAGGGCTGACGCTAGGCTCTAGATCAGAGGATCGGCCCCAAGGCATGTGCCTTGCCCGGACCCCAGGAAAAATATTCAAGATAGCTCGGCTGTGAAAAAATGTTTTAAATAATGATGCACTGTAAACACTGTCCCTTTATATTAGCTTATTTTGAAACCTGTACCCGTAGATAGTTTTGCCCTGCTCCCAAAAATGTGCCCCATTGTGAACACTAATGTAAATATAATACTGTCATAAAGTCATATAATAATAATTCCTCTCTACAGGGACCACATTGCACCTCCATACCATCACAAAATGAATTAGAGACATTCAGTGTTTCTTTTCTCTGCTATATAGCCCAGACCCCCATGACAACTTCATCAAAAAGTCTCTGCAATGTTCACTGCCCACTTAGTGCACCACACAATCATAGTGGCTACTTAGTGCCCCCTTAGTAGTAGTGCACCCTTTGTGTCCCTTGCTACACTAATAGTTCTCTCTGTATTCTTCAAGGAGTATTAGTGCCCTCTTTGGTGCCCCACACAGTAATAAGGCCCCCTACACTTTTGTGGTCCCCTCTGCAGGTCCCTTACACAGTAATGCTGCCCACTATGTACCCTTCACACAGTAACAGTGCCACCTGTCTGCTCCCTACACAATAAGAGTGCCTCCTGTGTTCCCCCTACATAGTATTGGTGCCCCCTGTGTGCCCTCCCAAATAGTAATGGTGCCCCCTGTATGCCCTTCATATAGTAAAGGTGCCACCTATGTGCTTATCACAAATAACTGATGCTCCCATAGTTCCTCCTGCAGTAATAGTGCCCCCATATACGCTTCTCTACTCGGTGGTGGACTGGCACAGGGGAAGGAGGAGGTGCTGGATGCCAGAGTACTCTAATTTAAGAAGTGGTGGGAGTATGGTTATCCCCTTGTTATCCAAGTGGCATGGACAGGTTGATGCAATGCAGTGACATCATCACACTGCCTGCGCAAAAGTCCCAGCCCAACGTCTCATAGGCCTCTGCCCTAAAGTGAATAGCTCCTGGCACTGCAATAGTATTCAACTGGATCTGTGTCCTAAAGATGAAGATACTGTTGAAATTGGCAGTCACCCAGGACACTGGGCTAAATATCTGGGATTTGTGCCCTGGATGACCAGTGCTAGCGACGTCCCAGGATTAGAGTCACATCTTACCAATGCCATATGATGCCTACATGCCACCATGATTGTGAGATCATAGTAGTAATAGGGGGTCACAACGACGATGATGAGAATCTGTGACTCTGAGCCCACTAGGTTTGGTCATGTTGACGTCCACTTGTGCTTTCTGCAGCGCATGCACAGTCCATGCTGTGAGAATGAGGCTCACAGTATAGAATGTAATGTGCATGGGCTGGTTTAGGAGCCTGTGGCTATGGGTAAACATGTTTGGTGGGATACCTTTCCTAAGAGGTGGAATTCGTCCCCGGCTATGCCTATGGCCAACAAATGTTCTATTGGGCAACATTTTTCATGTATCCTAAGTTGCAAGTGTAACGCCCTAGAGTAGCATTACCAGTGTCGGACTGGGGTACCTAGGGCCCACCAGTAAAATTCATTTTGGGGGCCCACCGTACGGATACATTCAAATATAATAAATAATCTAACAAGTTTTTTATATGAACACAGGCTGGTGGAGGTGCTGTACATTGAATATATGTATGTAGCGCAGTAAATCTGATGTGTTATGTGCCACTTGTGCAGGGGGTGGGAGACTAGGAACCCACCTTGCTCAGGGGCCCACCGGGGGATTCCCCTGTACCCCTGTGGGCCAGTCCGAGCCTGAGCGTTACCACCTTTGCACCTCGCTACTATCTCTAATAGGCTAGTGTCATGTCATCTGTGTATTTATTCCCAGGTCCTGTATAATGTGCTTATCTCTTTCCATGTAACTATTTATGTTACCGCCACAGCAGGTGGCGGAATAAATGGCAGAGCTATCTTACATAGAACGGAGCCTTTCATTCCATTCTAATCCCCCCTCTGTGGTGTGGTGGGCGTGTCCTACTTGCAGCAGGGAGGGTGGAGTTAGTTAGAAGTCAGTTTACCTTACCCTCTGCTAGGGGAATGTAGCAGGTGCACGTCCCTGCTGGACGTGCTATGTCTAGGCGAGTTAGAGCACCTTCAGCTCTGCTAGACGTGCTATGTCTAGGCCAGTTAGAGCACCTTCAGCTCTGCTGGACATTGAGGCCACAGCTTGGAGCCTCTGAAGCCAGGAGGAGAGAGTTTTTCCTGGTACCACTAAAGAGTCAGACTACAGCGAGAAGTTGCAGCAGACAGCTAAAGCTAAGTTATTCCTGTCAGTACAGCAGAGTCACAGAGCAACATACGTAGTAGAGAGGAGTTTGCCTGCCACAGTTAATGCCAAAGCCTGCTGGGAACCAAGACAAAGCCTGAAACTGTTTAGAGAAACGTTTATGGAAAGTAAAGCTGTTATCAACTTCATCACAAGGTCTATACCAGGGGTCTCAAACTCAATTTACCTGGGGGCCGCAGGAGGCAAAGTCTGGGTGAGGCAGGGCCGCATAAGGGATTTCACAAAAAAAAGTCCTCAAATGTCATTATTAACAGTTTTCTTGAAGAAATCTTGTTGCCTCATTAGACATGCTTTAAGACTGGCAACCCGCTTGGCTCTCTCATTTCCTTGATATTTTGCACATTCCTCAGCATGTTTAGTTGAATAATGGCGTTTCAGGTTGTATTCCTTGTGCACTGCAACTTTCTCTGAGCAAATAAGACATGTGGGGATGCCCCAGTGCTCAACAAAGAAATACTGCGTCTCCCACTTTTCCTGAAATTGTCTGTGCTCGTCATCAATCTTTCTCTTCACTGCAGGCTTTGATGAAGTCATGATGAAGGTATCTAATTCTGTAATAAATTTCTCTCCCTTCTTTCCCTTCTCTCCCTTAGGCCTCCGATAATGCAAGGGACGGCGGGCAGGAGCTGTGGAAATGACGTCTGCGCTAGGCGCGAAGTATTCGCGATTATTCGCTTACCGAATAATCGCAATAAAAATCGCATTAGTAAGAAAAAAAAAAATCGCATTAAACATTTGCATACCCCGAACGGAACCGCTCAGGGTATGCGAATGTTTAATGTGATTTTTTTTACTAATGCGATTTTTATTGCGATTATTCAGTAAGCGAATTTTTGCGAATACTGCGATATTTGAAGACCCTCAATTATTCCCCCTATTTTTCTGCTTTCGGAGGGCAACGCCTGGGGTTCCAGTGTATCCAGGTAGGAGCACGTGTACAACACCTAAAGGGACATTATAGGGCCACCCTATACCACTCTGGCATTCCTACACATGGGTACCATCCAAAGTATCACTAAAAGGGGCCCTGTGCCCTTGTTGCTTCACTGCAACTGGTGTCACGAAAAACATGTACTTTAAGGGACCACTTGCCCATCGGCTGCACAAGAATTTTAGAGTAGAGTTATAATCTATTGGCGGGGTTATATTGACGACCTCCTCTTCATTTGGCGAGGTTCTCTGAAAGAGTTCATGTCATATATGAACAATAATGGACTGGGAACTTAAAGAGGCCCTGGAAAACTTAAGTGGTAGAGGGTTCTAGTATCTTAAGCCCACACATATCAATTCTTACATTGATGCTACCAGTCATTATTATAGCTAGATTGAAAATGTCCTGAGAGGACAGGTCCAGCATTTGATAAGGGACCTTACCCTTCAACAAGACCCTTCATTATTCATAAAATGAAGTTTTAAAAGATAGGTTTGTGGGGAGAAAATTTCGACAGAGAAAAAGTTCAAACGATCATTGAGGAAGTGGGTTCTGGTGAAATAATTGTAAGAGCTCAAAAACCTAAATCAAAACCAACGACCGATTCGGACCATTTCAGATTTGCTTTAACAACCCAGTAGAATACTCAGGTCCAGGGCCTGGCACATACTGTATTAAAATCAGATACGGTCATTGGTTCATCCATTCCGGATAAAGCCATTTTTATTTATTGGAAGATGAGTCTGTGAAGAGCCATTTATGAGATAATAGAACTAATCTTAGGGCTCTTTCACACTTGCATATTTCTTTTCCGGCATAGAGTTCTGTCATCAACGATTATCCCCATGCATTCTGAATGGAGAGAAATCCGTTCAGGATGCATCAGGATGTCTTCAGTTCAGGACCGGAACGTTGTTTGGCCGGAGAAAATACCGCAGCATGCTGCGCTTTTTGCTCCGGCCAAAAATCCTGAACACTTGCCGCAAGGCCGGATCCGGAATTAATGCCCACTGAAAGGCATTAATCCGGATCCGGCCTTAAGCTAAACGTCGTTTCGGCGCATTGCCTGATCCGATGTTTAGCTTTATCTGAATGGTTACCATGGCAGCCAGGACGCTAAAGTCCTGGTTGCCAAGGTAAAGTGTAGTGGGGAGCGGGGGTCATGTGATCCATGCGCATGGGGCGCTCTGACGTCATTCTGGAGCGCCCCGGGAGCCGCACGGGCGGTAAGTATACTGCTCCCCGCTCCCCACTACTACTATGGCAACCAGGACTTTAGTAGCGTCCTAGCTGCCATAGTAACACTGAAAGCATTTTGAAGACTAATCAGTCTTCAAATGCTTTCAGTTGTCTTGCGTTGTAACGGATCTGGCGGGCACTTCCGGCGACGGAAGTGAACGCTGGATCCTAACAACGCAAGTGTGAAAGAGGCCTAACTTCTGGGGATTTCTCCTGGTGTGGCCTCTGTCATCTTGAAGAAAACTTAAAGGCCCTTATCAGGCTGAAGCAGAAGCCGAATATGATTTTTCAAGAAGGGACTCTGCTTTCCTATCCATCATGTCTTCTAGGATAAATCGCCCTCTTTGAAAGCTTTAAGCTCTCCATGGCTCAGAAAATGTTTCATCCAGTTTATAAACAGACTTGAATCTAGAGCACATTTTTTTTGGAGATGTCGCAGTTATGCTTGAGCCATTCATCAATGACCGGGTAACCAGGGAAGACTTTGTCCTTCGCACAAGGAAAGTGGAATAATTTTTCTTTTTTAACTTTACTCTAGATGTCTCTGCCTGACAGTTTCTTTAACCACTTTAGGCCTCTTTCACACTTGCGTTGTGAAGATCCGGCATGCACTTCCGTCGCCGGAATGCACGCCGCATCCGGCACAACGCAAGTGAACTGAAAGCATTTGAAGACTGATCAGTCTTCAAAATGCTTTCAGTGTCACTATGGCAGCCAGGATGCTACTAGCGTCCTGGTTGCCATAGTAGCAGTGAGAGGCGGGGAGCGGCATACTGCATTCCGTGCGGCTCCGGGCGTCTGAATGACGCCAGAGCGCCCGCGTGCATGGATCACGTGATCCATGCGATCACGTGATCTATGCACTGGGGCGCCCTGACGTCATCCTGGAGCGTCCCGGGAGCCGCACGGAATGTAAGTATGCCGCTCCCCCTACTCTTTACTATGGCAACCAGGACTTTAGCGTCCTGGCTGCCATAGTAACCATTGACAAAAAACTAAACGTCGGATCCGGCAATGCGCAGAAACGATGTTTAGCTAAAGGCCGGTCAATGGGCATTAATTCCGGATCCGTCCTTCCGGCATGCTTTCAGGATTTTTGGTCGGAGCAAAAAGCGCAGCATGCTGCGGATTTTGCTGCGGCCAAAAAACGTGTCAGTACTGAACTGAGGACATCCTGATGCATCCTGAACGGATTTCTCTCCATTCAGGATGCATGGGGATAATCCTGATCAGTAGCTTTCCGTCCTAGAGACCCGAGGACGGATCTCTAGGACGGAAAGCTAAAACGCTAGTGTGAAAGAGGCCTTAGGCTTATCTTTAGAGAATAAAAATAATCTCAGTCATCAGAGTTCATAATAGTGTCTCCCTTTGATGGTGATGAAACATCCAACGAGGAAACTATCAATGGAGAAGAAGACCCATGGGCTTTCTTAGATCTTTTAGGTCTAGGAGTAGACTTAGTCTTTTCATAAGAACACGGAGAGCTGATCTTTAAACCATGAAAGAAAGTCTTTTCTCAGACTGTATCGATGGAAAGCCTTCAGGCTGACAGTGAGAACAGACATCCAATCTGCACTCAGTTGGTAAAAATGCTGGCATTTCTGACAAAGTCAATGATTAGACTTGCTTATTTTAAATTCAATATTTCTTTATTTGATTTTCTATTTTATCCAGCATCAGTTGTAATTACAGCATATATCAAAATCAGCAGATACTGGTCATACATAACCGACAAAAGATTCCAATGTTACAAATATCTTCATATTGTATAGAACATTGAAGAAAGCATCAAAAATAAAGACCATTAAAAGAAACAATTCAACAAACACAAAAAGGGGCGATGATTAGACTTGCTTTTTTTCTTTCAGGGGTTCACGTGGAGAAGCCATCTGCATGACAGTAAACAGAATAACATGAGCTAGCAGCACTAACCAAATATACAGGCAGAAGAAGGTCCACAAGCGGTCCCCTCCCTACATCTCTGAGCTACTTTCCCGATACATCCCCACACACAATCTCCGATCCTCACAGGACCCCCTTCTCTCCTCTTATCACCTCTTCCCACAATTGCCTCTAAGGCCTCTTTCACACTTGCGTTGTTAGGATCCGGCGTGCACTTCCGTCGCCGGAATGCACGCCAGATCCGGCACAACGCAAGTGAACTGAAAGCATTTGAAGACTGATCAGTCTTCAAAATGCTTTCAGTGTTACTATGGCAGCCAGGACCCTACTAGCGTCCTGGTTGCCATAGTAGCAGTGGGAGCGGGAGCGGCATACCTACATTCCGTGCGGCTCCCGGGCGCTCCTGAATGGCGTCAGAGCGCCTGCGCGCATGGATCACGTGATCCATGCGATCACGTGATCTATGCACTGGGGCGCCCTGACGTCACCCTGAGCGCCCCGGGAGCCGCACGGAATGTAAGTATGCCGCTCTCTACTTACTATGGCAACCAGGACTTTAGCATCCTGGCTGCCATAGTAACCATTGACAAAAAGCTAAACGTCAGATCCGGCGATGCGCCGAAACGACGTTTAGCTTAAGGCCGGATCCGGATTAATGCACTTCAATGGGCATTAATTCCGGATCCGGCGTTATGGCATGTCTTCCGGATTTTTGGACGGAGACAAATCCGCAGCATGCTGCGTTTTTGTCAACGTCCAAAAAACGTTGACATACTGAACGGAAGACATCCTGATGCATCCTGAACGGATTTCTCTCCATTCAGGATGCATGGGGATAATCCTGATCAGTAGCTTTCCGTCCTAGAGACCCGAGGACGGATCTCTAGGACGGAAAGCTAAAACGCTAGTGTGAAAGAGGCCTAAGATTTCTCCCGGGCATCCCCCATACTCTGGAACTCTCCACCCCAACATATCAGACTCTCACCTACAGTGGAATCCTTCAAAAGAAACCTGAAAACCCACCTCTTCAGACAAGCCTTCAACCAGTGACCCCGCTGCCTCTATACCGCCATGACCAGCTTCACCCTCGCCTACTGTCTCCTTCCCCCATACCATGTAGATTGTAAGCCTCTGCGGGCAGGGCCCTCTCTCCTTCTGTACCAGTCTGTAACTTGTCTCGTTCATGCTTAGTGCAATTGTCTGTATTATGTATGTGCACCGCTTATCCTATGTACAGCGCTATGGAATGAGTGTCGCTTTAATAATAAATAATAATAAAGAGGCCACATAACCCATACACGTATGCATATTATCCCCTCCCTACCTTGATAAGCAGAGGGTTTGCCATCTGGCGGAGCGCACCAGTGGTCTGAACATGCATTTCTAACGTTTACAGCCTGGTGTCTTCCTGTGATGCACCCGGAGTACAGTGCATGTGCCTAAACTGTCCACTGGCCGGCGCACCCATGCCCTACACACCGCTGAACCCGGAACATATAAGTGAGCCCCCCATCAGAGCTTGAGGCAGCGGGCAGGCTAGAGTATCGCTCTATGTCAGACCCAGGGGCAGGCGTGTCTGGATTTTCAATCTTCTCTGTATCACGTTCTGTGGTTTATCTCGAAGAATAAACATGTAAATTCCTTTCCGTGAAGTATCGGCTGAAGAATATTCTTCAGTTGCACACAGAGTCGAACAGCCAGAGGGCCATGGATACCGTACACAGGTAGTCTGCAACGGCAGGTTACCACTCTGGAGGAGTCATACATTGTGCAGGATGTGACGGACATTGCAGATGTGCAGTGTCCCAGGTGGTCAGTAGTGTAGCTTTAGGTATGCTGGGCTTTGTAGTGCAGGGCAACCCACTAACCTGGGACTGACTGTCGTCTTCAATCGGGTCAGCACTGGAACAGGCAGGTGATGAATGTCGTGACGCCAGTGCCAATTGAACGGTGGCACACCGTGTAGTGACAGGTGGAATAATTGAGGAATCTTTATATACTTGAATAACAGGATAACTTTACTGAACGTAGTTGAAGATAGATGAACAGTCAGTAAGTACAGCTCCAGAATATTCCACAAGTTACAATACAGTCACAGCAGTGGTTCAGACTATTAATCACAGTCCCAAAGGCTATCTTCAAGACAGGCCTCCTAGGATCGGGGCTTTCATCTTACTTTCAATGCAGCAATACACTTCAGGCAACTGTTCTCTCTCTCCAGGGATACTTGTCCTGTATGCAGCTTGACTAAGGAGGCAACACTTCTCCACTAGTTCTAGGGTCTGGACTGCTCCTCCCAGGGAATGAATCTTCCTAGGTTGGACCCTCTCAGGCTATAGGGCCTGGGCTGACTTCAACAGGCGCAAGGCCTGGCCTTAGACTTCACAGGCTCATGGCCTGGGCTTAACTTAGACTTAGACTCAGACTGCCTTTCCTTTCCATGACTGGGCCTATATATAACTAGGGCTCCCTAGCTCCCTCTACTGACCTGGAGCTGGAATGACATCCCTAGCAGGCCTGCACATGGCAATATCACAGTAACAGGGAAATACACAGCATTGCATTACATGAAGATGTTTTACACCAACCTCCCCATATTTGAGGTGAACGACAGCACACAAGTGACCCTTCTGTAGTGACGGGCATTACAACTCCCGTACACTACAGATGGGTCACAGCGGTGCAATGAGACGGCTTCATATATTTGCCGGTTGCAATTTTAAGATAACTTTTTGCCTCTCATTGCAAAAGTAACCACCAAGCCTGTTGTCTCCATAAGCTTGTTAGCCCATGTGAGTCAAGTCAATTCTTTCTGCCATCCTAGAGTCTGAATCCGTCTATACCACTCAGGGTCAAAAAGATTCTGTCTCTAAGGTCTGACCCTCTTTCAAGCACTACCCCACCCCCCTGGCTAATAGGTTATAAGAGGGGAAGGATCCAATCCGAAATTATTAGTAGTGGTGTGTAGAAAATGAACTTGTGTATCATATCCAAAATAGTAATGGGGATGGCACCACATCTATGGCCTCATGCACACGACTGTTGTTTGATTCCGTGTCCGTTGCTCCGTTTTTCGTGATTTTCTGCGGACCCATTGGTTTTCAATGGGTCCGTGGAAAACTCGGAAAATGCACCGTTTGTCCTCCGCGTCCGTGGTCCGTGATTCCAGTCTGTCAAAAAAATATAACCTGTCCTATTCTTGTCCGTGAAAAACGGTTCACGGACCCATTCAAGTCAATGGGACTGTGAAAAAATGCGGATGGCCATCCGTGTGTCATCCGCGTTCCGCGTCCGTTTTTTTTGCGGATCCCTTGGCGGGTACTTGGCAAAAATTGTCAGCCTGGCTTTTGGTAAAATCTTTTGGGTCATGTCCGTTAAAAAAAACGGAAGACACACGGAAACACAACGGAAGGCAAAAACGGACACGGATCACTGAACAACGGAACCCCTTTTTGCGGACAGCATAAAAAAACGGTCGTGTGCATGAGGCCTATGTCAGAGGCTCCGTTGCAGATTCCATCAAAAACAGCATGCAAGACTTTTTCCTCTGCCAAAAAGGCCGACTCCCAAATGGACCCCTTAATAGTCAGTGGAATGTGTCTGGCTCCATTCAGGTCAGTTATGTGCCAAATCCGGCACTTACGTTTTTTGTTGTTCTGCTGTTATAATGGAGTAGAACAACTGAAATCAGTAACAGTAGTGTGAAAGAGGCCTAACCTTAATAATCATGCATTCCAGTCTTCAAGCCTGTCCTTCCAGCTTGCCTACTTGTCTGGAAGGATTTAAGACTTCTTTCTCATCCCCTGATAGTCCTCGTCCCCTCAGATACTCGCTCTCTGGTTAAAGGCTGTATTTTATTATCGCAAAGCTCAGAGAACTGACATAACAGAATAATACTTTCCCATTAAATTTTTTCATAACAATTTTGATATAATTCTACATGTTAAGTATTCAACTGCACATAAGCAGGAGCGTAACTAACGGCTCATGGGCCCTGGTGCAAGAGTTCAGCTTGGGCCCCCTTCCCTCAGTGCTTTGTGTGTCTTCTTATGTGGCACAAGGGTCTTTGGGCCCCTTCAGGCTCCTGGGCCTGGTAGCGACTGCTACCTCTGCACCCCCTATAGCTACGCCCATGCACATAAGCTTTCACTTAAGGGAGGGTCCCTGGAGGCCCACCACAAATTCCTCTTCCACCATGATTGGTACTGCATCCAATACCTTTTTAGCCATAGTAATTTCCACCTGGCCCAAGGGCACCCGAATTCACAACCATGCACTACCTTATCAAAAAAAACTCCTGGGGTCCTGACCCACCACCACGAGGCCCAATTCCAGACGTACCTTGAACAGCTGGTATTCAATACCATTCCCTCCAACATATGCTTGCATTTTATTACCTCCAAATCTGTTGCCTCCAAGGACCCTTCTTCAGTCATATTTGACCACAAGTGTAACCTCACTCATGGTCATCCCTCCACATCTGAATGGTTGTGACAGTGGCATTCAAATGTACTCTGTCACTCCTCAAAAATTCCGCAGAACCCTTCTTTAAAGGGATTCTGTCACCACTTTTCAGCCCTGTGAGCTAAACATATGCTCATGTTCAGGGTCTCATTATGATTCCTAATTTGGCCTTATAAACGAGATATGTGGCTTAGGCTACATGCACACGACCGTTGCCTGCCTCCGCGTCCGCTCCTCCTTGAAATTTTGCGTCCGTCAAAAAAAACGGATGACGGACCGTTTTTTTTGACGGATCCGATTTTTATGGCAGATCCATTGTAAAAATGCCTATCCTTGTCCGCAAACGTGAAAAAAATAGGACATGCACTATTTTTTTGACGGAATGAAAACACGGATCACGGATGCGGAACAAAAACGGTTGACCATCCGCATTTTTTGACGGACCCATTGAAATGAATGGGGAAGCATCCTATCCGTGAAAAAAAACGGAACGGACGCGGAAACAAACAACGGTCGTGTGCATGGGGCCTTAATTTTACAAAAAAACAGGTTTTACTAACCTGTCAATCATAGAAATAAGGTGCCCAAGGGGAGGTCCGGGGATGCAGGGTGCACGGCTGCAGCCATCGCCGTTCGTGCCCAGCGCTGCCTTCCCAGAGTTCTGCGCCGCCTCCTACTCCTCTGTGCCGCCTCTCCCTCCCTCCCCCTCCTCCCGCTGTGAGATGCCACGCATGTGCAAAGGCTTAGCTTGATGCGCCCGTACGGATTGCTTGGATCGGCTTCTTCTAGCGAAGTGCCGGTGCATGTGCACTACGCTAGAAGAAGCCGTTGCCAGCAATCCGTTCCGGCGCATCAGGCTGAGCCTGTGCGCATGCGTGGCATCTCACAGCGGGAGGAGGGGGTGGGAGGGAGAGGCGGCACAGAGGAGTAGGAGGCGGCGCAGGCAGCGCTGGGCACGAACGGCAATGGCTGCAGCCGGGCACCCTGCATCCCCGGACCTCCCCTTGGGCACCTTATTTCTATGATTGACAGGTTAGTAAAACCATGTTTTTTTGTAAAATTAAGCCACAGATCTCGTTTATAAGGCCAAATTAGGAATCATAATGTGACCCTGAACATGAGCATATGTTTAGCTCAAAGGGCTGAAAAGTGGTGACAGAATCCCTTTAACTCTGTATGGCAGACTACCACCTCGCCATTCAGTTGCACACATTTCTTGACCTCCTTGTTAATCTTTATTCTAGTTCTATTTATCTTCTCCACAGATTGCGGAGACTGGGAAAGAAGCCCACAAACTCAAAAATCCAATTTGATATCCCAAAGCAGCTCCCTCGAAATCCTCATTTCCAGATCATTGCCTCTGTGGTGGTACAGATAGCATTTTTTTTGTAGATATCAGAGTAGGAGAAAACCTCCCTGACATTCTTGTGGCTGTCCACGAAATACATTATAAACCCTATCCTAGCAGCTGAGATGTCCTCAGAGCCCCCAGCCCTGGTGGAGCCAATCGAAAGGTCAGGTAGAGGATACCATTGACCTGCAGAAGGGGTTAGGTATCAAAAACGATACAGGTAAAAATCCATCAAAGAAATACTGGAGCTAATCCATAACTTGGCGTGGGCTGTTTATGATTGGAATTAGGCTCTCCACCGGCACCACGTGTGTTAATGTCCCCTTAATCAGGGCTCTGCAAGATGTGGTAATTAGCACAGTTTAGTGTGGGAGGGAAATTCCACACTGAACCATAAAGGAAGTGGGAACAGAAACTAGGCCTGGACACTCAGGTAAGTCACCTCCTAATGCCACCCTTATCCTAACCCTGACTCCTATCCATATGAGCAGACCTAGATGGTAGGACAGCTCATACACCATAACCTCAGACCCTGAGTCGTCCTGATGATCCCTGGAAATAATGTCAGGAGCTAGAGACGACCTGTTCCTCCAAGATACGGATGAACAGGAGTTCTCCCATCGGCCTAGATGCAAGGAAAGGGGAAGACAGTGAAAAGAAACTGGACCGGCAGGTAAGAAGAACCCAGAGCAACTAACACTTACTTGCCGCAGCAACAGGAAAGAAAACCAACACACCAGTAATTGCCTGGACCCCCATGTGGACAGGGTGCATGGCGGCCCAAGGTAGAGCTTCTCACTGACTTGTTGTTTCCCCTCTGGGGAACCTTGGAGCCCTCTCACCGAAGGCACAGACAGATGGGGGAGTGTCTAGCATCCATGCAGGACCGTACACACCAAAACAGACCAGACATGGAACAACAACTACACATAAAACACAAACTCTGAACATAAACCACACCATACATAGAAACCGTTAAGGTAGGAAGACATGCTAACAACAGGATGACATTGATGTCTCAGTAGGTGGCCATTAATAACTGGGCAGATGGAATATCCAGGATAGGAGCATAGCTCCAGCACCAACAGAGGCTGGAGGACAACTAAACTCCAGGTTACCAGCCACAGACAATATAAGCACCTAGTGACCAAACCCAACCAGGTAGTTAACCCCACAAGCACCAGACAGGGAAGGGAAGCAAACCTTAAAGGAGAAGTGTCCACACATGCTGCATAAACTACACGTTGCCCCAGGCAACCAGCATGCACGGCAAACGTGTCACGGCAAACAACACAGAGACCGAGACACAGCCGTGACAGTAATTAAAGAACACACTCCGTACTGTCTCTAACTCCTCCATGTTTGATATGCATATGTGCGGAACATTATGACAGGTTGGATAAAAGTGGTATGAAATCGCTTGGTCGTAAAAAGCAATTAGCATACACACTAGCCTGTCCCTGACATCCGAGGCAAGGGGACTAGTGGGGGGAATCTGCAGACCTTCTTAAGGTGTATATATTGCTGTAGCAGGTTGTCATTTTTTAGGGGCAATTCATTTGATGGACTTTCCTGCTACCCCCAGACAACTGGACTTCTACCGTCTCATAACATATTAAGTTCTGTTTCTTTGTATTTTTTGCATTGTATTTATATGTACCTGTATTTTTAAGTTTCGAAAACTGTATTTTTTTGTACGCACTGTCCATTAAATATTAAAAATTAACTTTAACAAGAGCCTTCTAAATGATTTCCGACCTCAGAAGAAGCTTTACGTATATTTGAGTATTAACCCTGTGAATGCTAGAAACAGTATTGGGTTTGAGGGGGTAATTGTGAGTTACCTAGTTTAAAGGGTTTCTGTCACCAACTTTTGACATTATAAGCTGTCTGACATTAGCTATGTGCTAATGTCAGACCAGCTTGATAATGTCTTTTTTATAAAAATCAGATGTATATATAGGCAGAAAAACTTACTTTTATAATATGTAAATGAGCCTCTAGGAGCAGGGGGGGCGTTGCCCTGCTCCTAGCGGCTCCGTCCGGCAACCTGCTGGCACGCCCCTTCTTAGTTTGATTGACAGTGCGGGGAAGCGATCCTCCTGCACTGTCTTCTTCTGAAATCCCGCGCCTGCGCCGCCGCTCTGTATTCGGCGCAGGCGCGGTGAGCAGAGGACGCTGGTGCCTGCTGTCCTTCTGCTCACCGCGCCTGCGCCGAATACAGAGCGGCGGCGCAGGCGCGGGATTTCAGAAGACAGTGCAGGAGGATCGCTGCCCGGCACTGTCACTCAAAGTAAGAAGGGGCGTGCCAGCAGGTTGCCGGAGGGAGCCGCTAGGAGCAGGGCAATGCCCCCCCTGCTCCTAGAGGCTCATTTACATATTATAAAAGTAAGTTTTTCTGCCTATATATACATCTGATTTTTATAAAAAAGACATTATCAAGCTGGTCTGACATTAGCACATAGCTAATGTCAGACAGCTTATAATGTCAAAAGTTGGTGACAGAAACCCTTTAAGGCGTCTTGTCTGATTAATATGACAAATGGTGGTGGCAGCTAATATCCCTTAGACGTGGATGTCAGATAGCTAAAGGGGGAACATTTAGTGTGGTGATAGATTGACATTAAAATCGGAGTGACCATTTAAAAGGGTTTATTGGGGGCATATTGCTAGGATATGCCCCCATTCTCTGATAGGTGCGGGTCCCTACACGGAGAACGGAGAGGCGAAAGTTGTGGAGGGCACACTGCGCATGCGCAGCCGCCCTCCATTCATTTCATTAGGGCCGCCGAAAATAGGCGAGCGCTGGCTCTGCTATTTCCGTTGGCCCCATAGAAATGAATTGGAGTGGGGGCCGCACCTGCGCAGTGCGCTCCCATTCACTAGTATGGGAGTAGCGGGGAGCAGCGCTTTGTGGTGGCCGGACCCCAGGAAGCCTCCAGCCACAACTCTCCCTGCTCCATTCTCGTTGTAGGTGCGGGTCCCAGAGGCCCCTAGCGATATGCCCCCATTGTCTGTGATGGGAATACCCCTTTAAGCTTCCATCCTGAGGTTAAGTCTTGATCCTGGCAGCCCCCTGCACAAATGACTAAGCAATGCCGCACTACAGCTTTCATGGTATTTAACAAATACGAAAACCACGCAGGCCAACAAAAATAAAATCATCTAGACAGTGAAGCACCAAAGACCAGCTGGCCTCCTGTTTCACTAGTCCCTCAAGAAATGTACTAAGCTCCTCTAAATAGGCATGAGAAACCACACACCCTCTCAGTAAACAACTATCCATATAGTACTGCTTCTGCCAATAGACACCTACCAGTCGGAAACTCTCTGCATGTACCAGGAGGAAATGAAAAGCCGATTCAATGTCTGACTTGGCCAGCAGGGTCTCGTTTCCAAATTTCCAAACCCAGGCAGCTGCCCCATCGAAAGACAAACTTCTGGGTCTATCGCGTCATTAACGCATAACCCTGCTGGGTAGGACAAGTGATTAATCATGAGCGATATTTAAAAGGCTTCCTGTTGGGCACTAAGCACAATGGGGACACCTTCATGTGCAGCGCTCCGTCCGCCAGGCCTCTGTCACGTCCCAGGTGTAGTAGGAATGCCGAATGGTGTAGTGTGGCCTAAATGTCTCTTTATGTGTTAAGGTGCTCCTACCTGGATACTGCTGGACCCCAGGCTTTGGCTCCGAAGCAAAATAAAGAGGGAATAATTGAGGGACAAAGGAAAAAGAACTTGAGTCCAGACCTTGTGGTGAAATTCAATGGCAGTACTTGAATAAACGTTCATCCAAACGATTGGCAGGCTTTGTCTTGGTTCCAGCAGGCTTTAGCATAAACTGGCAGGCAAACTTTGCTTTCTCTCTTTCTCTGCTGTACTGACAGGCTTGCTTAATAATTTTGCTATCTTTACGCTGCACTAAACTCTGCCTAAGTCTGGTTTTTGTACTTTGGTCTGTTCTGGTATACTTGGATGGGGTGTCGTCGACTATTATTCCACTCCTGACACTCAGCAAATAACTTATTTTCAGCCGAAGAACAATTTCCTCTGACTGCTACTTCTTTCAGGTCTTCTCGGCTATAGATCCCTGGAATCTATAGGGTCAGTAGGGCCCAGGTTCCAGAGTATGAGCCCTCCCACCTTTAGGGTACGCTCATACGGTCACGAGGTCAGGGCTAGGATGAGGGTCGTATAGGAGGTTTCCATCTTCCCTATCCCGGCATGTAGGCCCAGTATCTTTCTCGTCAGCTTGACATTGTGCGGTGGGATGTTTCCCCCACTCCCCATCGTAACAGGATGTTCCACAAGGTGGCCCTCAAGCACTGGGCAGATGAAAGAAGCCGGACAACAGCAAAGCTCCAGCACACACCAAGGCTGGAGGACAACTAACTCCAGCCTACAGGCCACAGGCAATGTAAACCAAGTGGAGGCACCCAGCCAGGTAGTTAACCCCTTGAGCACCAGACAGGGAAGGAACCAGGATATAAGGGGCAGAGAACACACATGCTGCATCAGCGACATGTTGCCCCTGGCAACCAGCAAGCACTGCAAAACGTGTCACGGTGCATAGCAACAAGACCATGAAACAGCCGTGACAACTGGACCAGCTACCACCCCAACACACACATAATACTTTGCTGCAACACAACATCCAGTAACCTTACCAAGAATTCCCGAACTGACACCAATCCCACCCCACCCTGTACTAGGTTAGACCCTCCATGGCCCCCAGTTTCTTGAGAATGTTGTGCCAAAGCTCACCCACCTGGCTGGTCCAGTACAGCAAACCCAGCAGCAGCCGGATGGTTAGATGTCCGCTCCCTGGAACCGTTGATTGTCCTCTTCCGAACTGAGGATGACGAGTCCCTGCTGGAATTTGTTGTGCATAAAATGTCCAACTCCCATCCCAACCGGTCAGTCAAATCCTCCATGTTGGAAATTCTCCTAGCCCCAAATCTGCACTGCTGCCATCACTCAATGTCAATTGGGCAGGGCTTAAACCCTGTCTGCTGGGAAGGCCACCCGATACCAAAGAGATGGTTTGAGGCCCACTCCTGGTGCAGGATTAGTCCCTCCAACCCACAGCGAACAGGTTGTCCCGTAGAAGAATTTTCTATACGCTTGGCCAACCTCTCCTCAAGAAAAGAGTCAGCCGCCCTGGTCCCTTGGTTGCTCCATTGACTCGCAGGTGAAGCCAGGGGTATGGTGCACCTCCTCCCCGCTCTTTCCAACCCTGGAAGCCACCAATGCCCAGCCAGTGTAGATTCCCCGTCAGGTCTTAGATCAAGTGATCGGTTTCCTTAGACTACAGAAGTTGATAGAAGCGTTGAGGGACACATGTGATGACACGTATAAAGGAATCTTGTTTACGAGAACATATCTGTGCTTTTTTTTCCTCCAGAGTATGAGAATTTGGCTTTAGGTTACGTGACGTGAGGTTGCCTGGGGACAATTGGGCACGCTCTATATGTCTTATATGTGGTGTGTTATTATCTGAGGGTTGGGCTTAGGGACATGAGCTTAGCATGTGCGCTCCTTATGTTACTGACAAAAGCATTGCTCCGCAGCTCTACTCACCGCCTGAGGAGGAGGTGGGGAGATCGAGGACTGAAGGGAGGAGGGATGACATGGGAGGGGGTTCATTTCAGAACTGAGTGACCCACATCACTAGCCACAAACCAGACTCTACTGCCTGGAGACGGACACCAGATGGCGGCTACACTGGGGAAGGTCTGTACCGACGAGAGGGGGGGATAATGGCTGTGCATGTATGTAATGTGTAGCTGAGGGTCTCAGACAGTATCGCACATCATAGGCTTAGATACATGCTATCAGCACACAGTATCACACATCATAGGTTTAGATACATGCTATCAGCAGACAGTGTCACACATAGGCTTAGATACATGGTATCAGCACACAGTGTCACACATAGGCTTAGATACATGCTATCATTACCCAGTGACACATATAGGCTTAGATACATGCTATCATCACACAGTATCACACATCATAGGCTTAGATACATGCTATCAGTACCCAGTGACACATATCATAGGCTTAGATACATGCTATCATCACACAGTGTCACACATCATAGGCTTAGATACATGCTATCAGTACCAAGTGTCACACATAGGCTTAGATACATGGTATCAGCACACAGTGTCACACATAGGCTTAGATACATGCTATCAGCACCCAGTGTCACACATAGGCTTAGATACATGCTATCATCACACAGTGTCACACATAGGCTTAGATACATGCTATCAGCACATAGTATCACACATAGGCTTAGATACATGCTATCAGCACACAGTGTCACACATCATAGGCTTAGATACATGCTATCAGTACCCAGTGTCACACATCATAGGCTTAGATACATGCTATCAGCACACAGTATCACACATCATAGGCTTAGATACATGCTATCAGCACACAGTATCACACATAGGCTTAGATACATGCTATCATCACACAGTGTCACGCATAGGCTTAGATACATGCCATAAGCACACAGTGTCACACATAGGCTTAGATACATGCTATCAGTACCCAGTGTCACACATCATAGGCTTAGATACATGCTATCAGCACACAGTGACACACATCATAGGCTTAGATACATGCTATCAGCACACAGTGTCACACATCATAGGCTTAGATACATGCTATCAGTACCCAGTGTCACACATCATAGGCTTAGATACATGCTATCAGTACCCAGTGTCACACATCATAGGCTTAGATACATGCTATCAACACACAGTATCACACATCATAGGCTTAGATACATGCCATAAGCACACAGTGTCACACATAGGCTTAGATACATGCTATCATCACACAGTGTCACGCATAGGCTTAGATACATGCTATCAGCACCCAGTGTCACACATAGGCTTAGATACATGGTATCAGCACCCAGTGTCACACATAGGCTTAGATACATGCTATCATCACACAGTGTCACGCATAGGCTTAGATACATGCTATCAGCACCCAGTGTCACACATCATATACTTAGATACATGCTATCAGCACACAGTATCACACATAGGCTTAGATACATGCTATCAGCACACAGTGTCACACATAGGCTTAGATACATGCTATCAGCACACAGTGTCACACATAGGTTTAGATACATGCTATCAGCACACAGTGTCACACATCATAGGCTTAGATACATGCTATCAGCACACAGTGTCACACATTATAGGCTTAGATACATGCTATCAGCACACAGTATCACACATCATAGGCTTAGATACATGCTATCAGCGCACAGTACCACACGTCGTAGGCTTAGATACATGCTATCAGCACACAGTATCACACATCATGAGCTTAGATACATGCTATCAGCACACAGTGTCACACATAGGCTTAGATACATGCTATCAGCACACAGTATCACACAGCATAGGCTTAGATACATGCTATAAGCACACAGTGTCACACATCATAGGTTTAGATACATGCTATCAGCACCCAGTGTCACACATAGGCTTAGATACATGCTATCAGCACACAGTATCACACATCGTAGGCTTAGATACATGCTATCAGCACACAGTGTCACACATCATAGGTTTAGATACATGCTATCAGCACCCAGTGTCACACATAGGCTTAGATACATGCTATCAGCACACAGTGTCACACATAGGCTTAGATACATGCTATCAGCACACAGTATCACACATCATATGCTTAGATACATGCTATCAGCACACAGTGCCGCACATTATAGGCTTAGATACATGCTATCAGCACACAGTATCACACATTATAGGCTTAGCTACATGCTATCAGCACACAGTATCACACATCGTAGGCTTAGATACATGCTATCAGCACACGGTATCACACATCATGAGCTTAGATACATGCTATAAGCACACAGTATCGCACATCATAGGCTTAGATACATGCTATCAGCACAGTGTCACACTTCATAGGCTTAGATACATGCTATAAGCACACAGTGTCCCACATGGGCTTAGATACATTCTATCAGCAGACAGTGTCACACAAAGACTTAGATACATGCTATCAGTACATAGTATCACACATTATAGGCTTAGATACATGCTATCAGTACACAGTATCACACATCATTGGCTTAGATACATGCTATCAGCACCCAGTATCACACATCATAGGCTTAGATACATGCTAACATCACACTGTGTCACACATAGGTTTAGATACATGCTATCAGCACCCAGTGTCACACATAGGCTTAGATACATGCTATCAGCAGACAGTGTCACACATAGGCTTAGATACATGCTATCAGCACACAGTGTCACACATAGGCTTAGATACATGCTATCAGCACACAGTGTCACACATAGGCTTAGATACATGCTATCAGCACCCAGGGTCACACATAGGCTTAGATACATGCCATCAGCACACAGTGTCACACATAGGCTTTGATACATGCTATCAGCACACAGTGTCACACATAGGCTTAGATACATGCTATCAGCACCCAGTGTCACACATAGGCTTAGATACATGCTATCAGCACACAGTGTCACACATAGGCTTAGATACATGCTATCAGCACACAGTGTCACACATCATAGGCTTAGATACATGCTATCAGCACACAGTGTCACACATCATAGGCTTAGATACATGCTATCAGCACACAGTAACGCACATTATAGGCTTAGCTACATGCTATCAGCGCACAGTACCACACGTCGTAGGCTTAGATACATGCTAACAGCACACAGTATCACACATCATATGCTTAGATACATGCTATCAGCACACAGTGACACACATCATAGGCTTAGATACATGCTATCAGCACACAGTGTCACATATCATAGGCTTAGATACATGCTATCAGCACACAGTGTCACATATCATAGGCTTAGATACATGCTATCAGCACACAGTGTCACACATAGGCGGGTAAAATCTGTAGTGAAAATCTGCATCAAAAATTGACACTCTGTGGATTTTAAAATGCTGTGGGGATATGATATTTGGGGAGGTTAGGCTGGGATGTCAAGGAGTGTGGTCTAACTGGGAGAACTCGCCCTGCCGGTGAGTGCAGTACATGGCTGAGCCTGAGACTTCAAGGCAAACGGCTGTGGAGGTCGATCCCCTGAACACTGCATGGTATACTATGCACTTAGCCTTAGGTGAGGTAACCCAATGTGCAAACCTGTTGCCCAGGTATTTTTAAAGTTACTATTAACTTGGATGTATTATTTTGCTGCTGGACCTAAATAAAACCAATACGTAATAAAATACAAAAACAAGTATAATAAACATGAACTAAGTGAGGAGCAGACTGGTACAGAGGCGAGAGGTGGATTAACCAGGTAGCAGAGTAGAGGATGAATTGGAGGGGTACAAGAGATCTAGATGGCAGCCCACAGAGCAGGATGTTACAGTAGTCTGGGTGGGAGATGATGAGGGCAGCTACAAGAATCTGTTTTTAACTTGAGGATGAGGAAGGAGCAGATAAAAGAAAGGGGATAAAAGAGATGTTTTTGAGCTGGTGGTGTGGTATGAAGGATAGGGTACAATATTATTCCAAGGCAGTGGACTTGTGAGACTGGAGAAAACGTGGAGCCGTTAACATTAATTGATAGGTCTGGTAGGAGGTCTGACTGAGATGGGGGAAAGATAATGAAGTCACTTGTATCCATATTGAGTTTTAGAACGTGGGAAGAGAAGGTTTTAGCTGATAGATACTTTGGAAGAGAAAAAGGAAACAGCTGATAGACACTCTAGAGAAGAAGAAGAAGGAAGATACAGTTGACGAACAGTCTGGAGGAGTAGAAGGGGGATACAGAAGATACATAGCTGGAGGAGAAGAAGGAGGATACAGATGATAAATACTCTGGGGGAAAAGGAGGGTACAACTTATAGACACTCTGGAGGAGAAGGAGGATACAGCAGATGGGCACTCTAGAGAAGCAGAAGGAGGATACAGCTCATAGACTCTCTGGAGGAAAAAAAAGAGGATATACAGTGGTTTGTGACGCCAATTTTCTATGCAGCAACCGAACACCCTAGGGCAGTGATGGGCAACGTGCAGCTCTCCAGCTGTTGCTAAACTACAACTCCCACCATGCCCTGCAGTAGGCTGATAGCTATAGACAGGCTTTGCATGCTGGGAGTTGTAGTTCTGCAACAGCTGGAGAGCCGCACGTTGCCCATCACTGCCCTAGGGGATGATGTGTGTGAGACTACTAGTGATGAGATGCCGAGGATAGTAGTACCCAGGGTTAAGTTGTCCCCTGGGCCGGCGTGCAGTAGATGGGAAGACAGCACCAAATCCTCAGGGGCACTCTCGGTTGCAGGGAACACCAGCCAGATGTTGGTTGAGGTGGTGTTTAGGGTGCTTTGGTGGCTGGGACCCTGTGTTGTAGTTTGTGACGCCACCACTGTAAGGTGCAATTAAGAGATGGAGCAGAATAATGATGAATGAGGCAATAGTTAAACCAAACAGGAACTTTACTTGTTAGATGTAGTAAGGCATCCAAAATCATCACTTTCTCTTGCATACAGATGGCAAAAATGGCAAAGCTGCAAATCCAAATTAGCAGGCTCCTTAAGGTGTAGAATAGAGGTTTACTTCAGCTTGCTTTAGTAAAGGAAGGGTGCTTACTTGTACTTAGTTCCTAATGTTGATCTGTTCACTCAACTTTGCAATGTCGCTTAGATCTTCTGTAAATAAGTATTCTGACAGATAGCCTTTCTCTCTTTAACTATGGAGGGCAGCTTGTAGCTTGGAATCTCTCCACCTAATGCAAAGGAGACTAAAGCCTGATAAACGGCCGTTATCTTTCTTTGTCAGTATTCTTTAGTTCAGTAATCAACAACCCCAGGGCAATCTACCTCACAGCAGGCAAACACTCTGCTTCATTATTTGAACAGGTTGTGGTTTTCAGATCCCGGAAGGGTAATCTACAGTCGTGGCCAAAAGTTTTGAGAATTACATAAATATTGGAATTTGGAAAAGTTGCTGCTTAAGTTTTTATAATAGCAATTTGCATATACTCCAGAATGTTATGAAGAGTGATCAGATGAATTGCATAGTCCTTCTTTGCCATGAAAATTAACTTAATCCCAAAAAAACCTTTCCACTGCATTTCATTGCTGTCATTAAAGGACCTGCTGAGATCATTTCAGTAATCGTCTTGTTAACTCAGGTGAGAATGTTGATGAGCACAAGGCTGGAGATCATTATGTCAGGCTGATTGGGTTAAAATGGCAGACTTGACATGTTGAAAGGAGGGTGATGCTTGAAATCATTGTTCTTCCATTGTTAACCATGGTGACCTGCAAAGAAATGCGTGCAGCCATCATTGCGTTGCATAAAAATGGCTTCACAGGCAAGGATATTGTGGCTACTAAGATTGCACCTCAATCAACAATGTATAGGATCATCAAGAACTTCAAGGAAAGAGGTTCAATTCTTGTTAAGAAGGCTTCAGGGCGTCCATGAAAGTCCAGCAAGCGCTAGGATCGTCTCCTAAAGAGGAATCAGCTGCGGGATCGGAGTGCCACCAGTGCAGAGCTTGCTCAGGAATGGCAGCAGGCAGGTGTGAGCGCATCTGCACGCACAGTGAGGCGAAGACTTTTGGAAGATGGCCTGGTGTCAAGAAGGGCAGCAAAGAAGCCACTTCTCTCCAAAAAACATCAGGGACAGATTGATCTTCTGCAGAAAGTATGGTGAATGGACTGCTGAGGACTGGAGCAAGGTCCTATTCTCCGATGAAGCCTCTTTCCGATTGTTCAGGAAAAAGGCTTGTCCGGAGAAGAAAAGGTGAGCGCTACCATCAGTCCTGTGTCATGCCAACAGTAAAGCATCCTGAGACCATTCATGTGTGGGGTTGATTCTCCTAAACGGAGCAGGAGAACGGAAAGGCTGAATGGTGATGTGAACGAAGTCTAAGGTGCTCTGACCTTGTGACTCTGTCAACTGAATAGAATCCGGTTATTCGCAACTAACATATTTAGGACTTCATTTGGAGAAATTGAGAGAAATCTTTTTACATCATTCAAACTCTCGTTTATTAGTAAACAAAGTGTTCTAAAAATGATACTAAGTTGTAAATATAAATTTTACAGTAATTATAATTAATTAAAATTAATTGCAATTCATTATAATACTATGCAGAAACCTCACTATCTATTGTGCGGCGACCTACTTATTTCCTCTCTCTTCATACACAATGATTATGGGGGTGATAAGAAAATAAAAATGAAGAATGAAAAAAAGAATACAAATATATAATCGTCATAAAATATATAAAAAAAATCTGAAAATAATATTTTTATAAATTGCTACTCATATGACTGTATAGTTTGCTTGCAGCACAATTATTTTGTGTTAATTTACTGACTGACCTAGCCAGCAAACAGTTCTATGAGTATTTTGTATCACTGATTATAGCATCCAGCTGGCGGTTCCACTAGATACTTTATAGCAATTTGTAGTTTGCAATTAAACAGCTCATTCGTAAATATAACTCATATAACATGAGTCTCAGAACACTATCCATTTGATGGTATTGAAGGATCTCTCTTCACTGTTCCAAGATCCTAAATATGTTATTTTCCATATTAATTTGCTGACTGTGTATATAGTTCGCTGACTCTGTATAGAGTTCTCATGAATCCTTTGTATCCTGGCCACTGAAGAAGAAGTCGGTAGGGCTCTGAAACGCGTTTGGTAAAAGAGTTATATTGAGTCCAGAACACACTAAAAACAACCCACCGCATCTGATGATTGGAAATATACTTTCTTGAAAGGAGAGATGTGGAGCGCTCTGAATATCCCTCTGAAAGTCTAATTTGTCCTACCACATGGTACGCTGAGATCGTGTCAACACGTGGGACGCCGAGATTTAACAATACAAGCTGACTGCCCGCATTGGAAATAGCGGGAGCCGTTGCATCTGAGTGGAACGCTACTTACTACCACACGGTAGGACACAAAGACTGACACAACACGATCTTTAAACAGTGAGTGAAGATCGCTTAGCACTATAAACCAGCTGTATATATAGACTGATACAAATTGATACAAAGGATTCATGAGAACTATATACAAAGTCAGCAAATTAATATAGAAAATAACATATTTAGGATCTTGGAACAGTGAAGAAAGATCCTTCAATACCAGCAAATGGATAGTGTCCTGAGATATGAGTTCTATTTATGAATGAACTGTTTAATTGCAAACTACAAATTGCTATAAAGTGCTATAAAGTATCTAGTGGTGTCAACTATTACGGTGGAGAATAAGGCTCTTAAAAAGAGGTTGGAAGAAATTGATCAGGACCGACTTTGGCTGAGAAGAAAGGTTGTAGAAATGGAGGATAGATCACGTAGATACAATCTTAGAATTGTTGGTTTCCCTGAGGGGGTGGAACAGGATAACCCTGTGGTCTTTATTCAGAAATGGCTAGTTGACAATCTTGGCCCAGATCATGACGTGGCCATGTTCTGTGTGGAAAGGGCCCATAGAATCCGTTTTAAAAACCCCCTCTAGGGGCCCCCCCTAGGGCTATCCTGGCTAAGCTGGTCTGTTCGAAGGACAGGGACTGGGTTCTGAGACGCAAAAGAGAACTTTCTGAGATTATCTACAATGGCAATTTGATATCGATATACCCTGATTTTTCTCTGGACACCCAGATTAAAAGACGTGCTTTCTCAGAGGTTAAAAAAAGACTTGCCCAGGCCAGAATTAAATATTCAATGCTTTTTCCGTCTAAGCTTAGAGTGGTTTACAATGATTCGACTAGGTTTTTCTTGTCTCCGTCTGAGGTTATCCAATGGTTGGACTCATTAGGTTTGCAGTAATATATGTAGTTCAGGTAGTGGGTGGCAGCGGGCTTTGGAGGGGAGGTCGGCAGGGGGAGGGGTTTTTTGGCTGGGTTTGTAAGAGGTTGGTGGGTAAAATGTTTTTTCCATTAACCAGGTGGTGGGGTTTTCAGGGTGGGTGGGTGGGGGAGGATAGGGTGGATGGGGGGGCTTTTTGGCTGTCATCGTGGGACCCTCTGCTGCGCGTGCCCTGGCTCCTCTTTTTCTATAGGTACACTTGTTGTCTATATAGAAGATGTGTAATGTTTTGATTTGGAATGTGAGAGGTCTGGGGGATAGAGTCAAAAGAACGGTGGTCTTTGATCAGGTTACACGTCATTTGCCGGCGATTATAGTATTGCTGGAAACGCATGCGACTGCGGAGAAGCTTTGTATCCTAAAAAGAAGATGGGCGGCTCTTGAGTACCATGCGTGCTTTTCCTCCTATTCACGGGGGGTAAGTGTTTACATCCACTGCGGGATTGACTTTAAATTTCTTGATGGTAGTATAGATAGGGAAGGCAGATTTATTTTTTTACACGGGTTGTGGAATGGGCAGGAGATTATTTTTGCCTTCATATATATACCACCACCATATAGCTCGGAAGTTTTCTCTACACTCTCCAAATTTTTGGCTAAAAAAAATCACTGCCCTCTTTTAGTTGCCGGGGACTGTAACTCAGTATTAGACCAGGAATTGGAAAGGGTCTCTGCCTCTGCTGAACGTGCGCAGACTTCCTCGCCTTTGAAGGACATATGCCAGGAATTGGCGTTGGTTGATGTCTGGCGCCACTTATATGGCAGTAAAAAAATCTTTTCATGCTTTAGTCGGTCTTACAAGGCAATGTCACGTATTGACTTGGTATTTGCAAGTCGGGATCTCATTCACGGATCGCTAAGATGAAGTACGAGCCACATGGAGTGTCTGATCACTCTCCGGTGCTGGTCACGTTTAGGGAGGCGGAGACTACATGCCCGATTAGACCTTTTAAACTTAATTCGCACTGGTTAGATGTTATACCAGATCAAAGTGTTATAGAGACCCAGATTGAGGAATTCTGGCAGATTAATGTAGGGACTGCTCATATCCACTTTGTATGGGATGCCTTGAAGGCATATATTAGGGGCCTTTACTTTGCTAGTATCAGTAGGTTTAGATCTGATCTTCGCCAAGAGGAGATGGGGTTGAAGCAAAAAAAATTTTTTCTTCAGGGTTTGGTGGCATCCCAGTTTAATGTCCATAATGTAGAAATGTTAAAGGAGGCAAATTCCCAACTTACTACACTTATGTATAAAAAGGCTCAACATAAACTGATGTTTCAAGGACAGAATCGCTTCTGCGAGTCGGGTAAAACGGGTAAATTTTTAGCGCGCTTGGTAGCTAATCAAAAAGATATAACAATGATCCGGGAAAAAAGGAACTCCAAAGGTAAGGGGGTGAGCGCCCCAGATCAGATCAAGGAGGTATTTGAGAAGTTCTATGCTGAACTCTATCAAGCAGAGGCTATTGGTAATTCAGGGGAGATAGATCATTACCTCCAACAACTGGGGTTACCTCAATTGGATAGTCAAGCTAGTGCTTCATTGAATTCCCCTGTTACTTTGGAGGAATTGCGACTTATCCTCCCAAAGCTGAAAAACAACTCTGCGCCAGGCCCGGATGGCCTCCCGTTTGAAGTATATAGGCATCATGCTAATTCGCTTCTCCCTATGTTGCTACAGGTCCTGAATGAAGCTTCTGTAACCGGCTCTTTACCTCCCTCATTTAGAGAGGCAGTTATTGTCTTGATCTTAAAAAAGAATAAGGATGATCGAGAGGCGGGCTCTTATAGACCCATACCTCTTCTTAATACAGACTACAAAATATTTGCCAAAATTCTTGCGAATCGCCTTGGTCGGGTTATCTCTTCCCTAATTCACCCAAATCAGACAGGTTTTATTCCTGGGCGACAAATACAGACAAGCCTGTACAGGGTTCAATTGAACCTGTTGTTGGGAGGGGTAGGAGACCGCTCCATCCTGTCGTTAGATGCCGCAAAGGCATTTGACAGGATGGAGTGGTCTTTTTTATGGCCCGCTATGACCCACTTTGGTTTAGGGGAGGATTTCATTCGCATGACTAAATTACTCTATGACCAACCTATGGCTCGTGTTAGTATTAATGGAGTAGCTTCTTCACCGATCAGAATGAGTCGTGGGATGAGACAGGGGTGCCCCCTTTCCCCTCTCTTGTTCACCCTATTCATTGAACCTTTGGCTGCTAAGATTCGTCTGGACCAAGGTATTGAAGGCTTTGGGGTAGTCGGAGCGTGCGATAAAATAAGTCTGTATGCAGATGACGTCATCTTATTCTTGGACCAGGGATGGAAAATTCTCCCATATGTGATAGAAACCATAGAGGAGTTTGGCAAGCTGTCAGGCTACTTGATTAACTGGTCTAAGTCATCGCTCCTCCCACTTAACCGCAAAGCTGTAGATACGGGCAGTGGGGTTCGTGTTCTTGCTGGTAATGACACCTTGGACTATCTGGGGATTAAAATAGGGACCCCGATAAATAGGTTCTATGATCTTAATTTGGCCCCATTACTAAATAAAATTAGGATGAAAATAACGGCTTGGCAGAAATTTGTCCTCTCCCAGACTGACCGTTTAGCTCTCATTAAAATGATTATACTGCCTATTGTGTTATACCCCCTCTGCGCTGCCCCTATTTGGATACCGGATGTCTTTTTTCATAGATTAGAAATCTTACTCAATGATTTAATATGGGGCAGGAAGAGGGTGCGTATAAAGCAGAGGTATCTATGGCTCGCTGAAGCGGAGGGAGGTTTATCAACCCCCTTTTTTCAGGGTTATTATTTATGTGCCCAAATTCAACGATGTTGTAATTTTAAAGATAGCTCACTGGCGCAGTACTTGTTTTTGGTCACAGGAAAGCATATAGAGAACATCTTTTTAGTTTTGGAACGTGGTCAGTTGGATTTGGGGAAGGCACTCCTGGTTCCTTGGACCCTCCAGAGGGTATGGAATAAACTCAGGAGTATCCTTAAGGTTTCGTATGCTTTTGAGTTTACTCCTCTGTGGGAGAACAGGTATCTGGAGGAATTCCTCAAGGTCACAGATCACTCTTATTGGTTGCACAAGGGTGTGGTTAGGGTGCCTCATCTTTTTTCTTCAGGACACTTTAAATCTATAATGGAACATAATAGTTCCCCTATTACTTCACTAGATGTGATGAATTATTTAAGTTTAAAACACGCATACGAGTGCACTAAGGATAAGGATCGTTTGTTCGCTCGGCAGCATTAATTTTTTGATTTTTGTTTTGGGCAAGGGGATGTTGATATCAAAATCTCTAAACTGTACTTCAATCTTCGGGCAGCTCTGGCGAACATAGTGGTATTTAAAAGTCCTAGTAGGTGGGAACAAGAACTGCACTGTTCCCCCCTGCAATGGAAGAAGATCTATAGGAATATTAGTAGGATTACTATCTCTAATGCGCATAGATTAATCCAATTTAAGATCATTCATAGACTTTATTATACGCCTAAGATTCAGGCAAAATTTGTGAGGAATAGGGGGAGAGGGTGCTGCTGCCCAAAGTGTGGTTGCGCTGAATCTGACTATGTTCATACTCTCTGGGGCTGTAGTAAATTGAGGAGTTTTTGGGATCAGGTAATCCAGAGTATCCAAAAAGAGGTTTCTTACCAGTATGAACCGGATATCCAGACAGTATTACTGGGATACTTAGACCCAGACTCGGCAATCCCAGCTCAGGTTAGACGAGTGTGGATGCATGGGCTGATGGTCGCAAGAGCTGTTTTAGTGAAAAAGTGGGGGGCGAGTTCCTCACCCTCAGTAAATGAATGGGCTTTGTATTGGCGACAGGTTAAAATCTATAAGGAAATGAAGTCTAGGAGGAGGGGGGCACGGGCAGTAGAATGAAACGAATAATTAGCTACATTAAACAGCTGCTTGTTTACTTAAGGGGTTCTACACGATGACAGCCAAATCGGCTTGGGGGGGGTTAATTTATAAAATGTATTGTATTGTAACACCTTGGTTGTTTGTCTTAAATTGGTTATAAGGACACCGATTATGTATGAATTTGATATGTATATTTTTATAAGTGTATATTTTCAATAAAAAAAACTAAAAAAAATAAAAATAAAGTATCTAGTGGAACCGCCAGCTGGATGCTATAATCAGTGATACAAAATACCCATGGAACTGTTTGCTGGCTAGGTCAGTCAGTAAACTAATACAAAATAATTGTGCTACAAGCGAACTATACAGTCATATAAGTTTCAAGTTATAACAAATATTATTTTTATATATTTTTAATATATTTTATATTGTATAACGATTAAATATTTGAATTTTTATTTTTATATTCTTATTTTATATTCTCATTTTTATTTTCTTATCACCCCCATAATCATTGTGTATGAAGAGAGAGGAAATAAGTAGGTGGCCGCACAATAGATAGTGAGGTTTCTGCATAGTATTATAATAAATTGCAATTCATTTTAGTTAATGATTCACAACTCTATCATTTTTAGAACAATTTGTTTATTAATAAACAAGAGTTTGAATGACATAACAAGATTTGTCTGGATTTCTCCAAATGAAGTGTGCCTGTCCATAGTTACAAATAACTTCATATATTACTACAGTGCTTCCAACGATTCTCATGTACACATAGAGTCGAGAATAAATAGGCTTACACAGGCTAAGTGCTAAAAATATTTACTAAGAGGGACTAAATATATTTATGATAAAACAGACAAACAACTCATGTACAGTGTAAAAAAAACAATCACTGTTACCTGTGATCACTGGGTAGGCTCCTGTCAGCTATTATGGGCAGCGCGTTCTGTTCCGCAAAATGCATCCGCGTTTTGCAAACCTCAAAACATGGCACGGTCGTCTGCATGTAACCTTAGGGTGTGTTAAAGTTTAGGGGGTCTGGTCTAAGGTCTTTATTAAGTTTAGCCATACTTGCCAACCAGTCACCCAAAATAAATTATAAACCCCAGCCCAGTCCTTATACAGACACTATCCCAGATCCACCCTGTATACAGAGCCCAGGGCACAACCCTCTTGTATACAGATCCCAGACCAGACCTCAAACTAACCCTTTACAGACCAGGTATTTAGCTACTCAGGTGAGCAGCTAAATGTCCCCTCTCGACCATTTCCACATTCCCCTCCATCTCTGGTTCCCCGATGCTCCTCACCATTAGGAGGTTGTCTTCGTCAACGCTCAGGAGCGATGTGATCAAGGTGAGCAAGTAGGACACACATGAGATTAGAAGTTTGGTACATCCCCCTTTATTCTCCCAATAAATTTACTGTAGTTTATGGCCGTTCTGAAAATCGCCTCTCCATACACCAACTGTATGCTGACCTTCAGTCTATGTGAACAAGCCGATCTGCGGTGTAAAGGAGAGCACCACAGATACTTGCCTGTGGTTGTTAGATAAAAGTACCTCCACCAGAACTGGTGAATGTTCTCTATATCCAGATACATTAGCAGGTGAAATGTGCTGGATAAAGAGAACGCATAGTTGTTTGCTTACTCCACTGACGTTAATTATGTGGAAATCACATTTGGATATGATTACATACGTGGGAAGTTCTCAGCTTCTCCCTCGAAGACCACCCAGAGCTGCATGGATGGATCTTTCAAGTTCAGTTCTTCACTCATGAGACATGTTTTAGATTTAGGTTACTCCATAGGAGTACTTGCCAACTAGTCTTGGAAGATTGAAGACTCTAAGGAGATCTGACACATCTCCCTGGAGTCCTACATACTCATTCGTGTGCCACCACAGAAGGCAGCACGAGAAGGTCATTATCAGATGGCAGCCTTTGGAAGCGGAAGAAAATGTGATTGTCTGAACCCACAACACACACACAGAGATTGAATACCGTCTATAGCCGTCAAGCCTATGACAGAAATTAGATCTGGCATGTATAGTTTAATTTTGGCAGCTAGCGGGTTGAAAATGTTCTTTACAGGAAAGGTATGGCAGTATACATTTAGTGGGGATGTCCTGGAGATAGAAATGTGACCACTCAGCCAATCACTAGTTGTAGGATGGATTCACCCGTAACCTTGTGCCATAAAGAAAACTGCCAAAGATTATTTTTGATGCCAATTTGCCGCTGACAATTTGTGTTGCATTATGCCACATGTGAATCCATCCTTCGGAGCCAATCTGCTTCCCATTGTTGTCAGGGGGAGGCCGCGCTGCTCTAGTTTATTGTGCAATGGCACCAATAAAGGACATATTCTTTCCTGATGCAGTCACAATCATAAATCAACACCTCCCACTGGAAATACCCACCTAGTGACTTATTGGTGTGGAATCCGCAGTGACTACTACCACAGCAGGAGTGAATTAATACTACCATAGGCCATGGGTTGTATGAAGATTGAGGACCGACCACTACAGCATAGATATGGTGTCAGAACCGAGCTTACTACATAGATATGGTGTCAGAACCGAGCTTACTACATGGATATGGTGTCAGAACCGAGCTTACTACATGGATAGGGTGTCAGAACCGAGCTTACTACATGGATAGGGTGTCAGAACCGAGCTTACTACATGGATAGGGTGTCAGAACCGAGCTTACTACATGGATATGGTGTCAGAACCGAGCTTACTACATGGATATGGTGTCAGAACCGAGCTTACTACATGGATATGGTGTCAGAACCGAGCTTACTACATGGATATGGTGTCAGAACCGAGCTTACTACATGGATAGGGTGTCAGAACCGAGCTTACTACATGGATATGGTGTCAGAACCAATCTTACTACATACATATGGTAACAGAACCAAGCTTACTGCATAGATACGCTGACAGAACCGAGCTTACTACATAGATAGGGTGACAGAACCAATCTTACTACATACATATGGTAACAGAACCAAGCTTACTACATAGATAGGGTGACAGAACCGAGCTTACTACATGGATAGGGTGTCAGAACCGAGCTTACTACATACAGTTGAAACCAGAAGTTTGCATACACTATATAAAAAGACACATATGCATGTTTTTCTCAATATCTGACATGAAATCAGAATAAACCTTTCCTGTTCTTGGTCAATTAGGATAAGGCATTTTATAACTTTCTGCAATGTCAAAAGTTTACATACACTAAGATTACTATGCCATTAACCCCTTAAGGACTCGGCCATATTTTGCAAATCTGACCAGTGTCACTTTATGTGGTGATAACTTTAAAACGCTTTTTCTTATCCAAGCCATTCTGAGACTGTTTTTTCATCACATATTGTACTTCATGACAGTGGTAAAATGGAGTCGAAAAATTTCATTTTTATTTATGAAAAAATTTACCAAATTTTTTTTTTTAATTAGCAATTTTCCAGGTTTCAATTTTCTACTTCTATAATACATAGTAATACCACCAAAGAAGTTATTGATTTACATTCCCCATATGTCTACTCCATGTATCGATCATATTGGGGAATGCCATTTTATTTTTTGGGGACGTTACAAGGCTTAGACCAGTTCAGGTCTGAAGTCACTTTGTGAGGCTTACATAAAAGAAACCACCCAAAAATGACTCCGTTCTAGAAACTTCACCGCTCAAGGTATTCAAAACTGATTTTACAAACGTCATTAACCCTTTAGGTTTTCCACAAGTGTTAATGGCAAATGGAGATAAAATTTCAGAATTTGGATTTTTTTTTGGAAAATTTTCCATTTTAATCAATTTTTTTCCAGTAACAAAGCAAGGGTTAGCAGCCAAACAAAACTCAATATTTATTGCCCTGATTCTGTAGTTTGCAGAAACACCCCATATGTGGTCGTAAACTGCTGTATGACCCAACGACAGGGCGTAGAAGGAAAGGAACGCCATATGTGCATCAGAGGAGCTTCAAATGGGACATAGTGTCAAAAAACCAGTCCAGCAAAATATGCCTTCCAAAAACCATATGGCGTTCCCTTCCTTCTATGCCCTGCCATTGGGCCATACAGCAGTTTTACGACCACATATGGGGTGTTTCTGCAAACTACAGAATCAGGGCAATAAATATTGAGTTTTGTTTGGCTGTTAACCCTTGCGTTGTTACTGGTAAAATGGATTAAAATGGAAAATTTGAAAAAAAAAATTGTTGTTTTGGAACCGTTTTTATTTTTTGTTATTTACATTGTTGATCTGACAGGTTAAATCGAGTGCTATTTCTATAGAGCAGGTTGCTACGGACACGACAATACCAAATATGACTACTTTTTGGGGTTTTGTTTCAGTTTTTCATAACAAAGCAAAAATTATTTTTTAGTGTCTACACATTCTGAAAGCCATATTTTTAATTTTAATTTTTTGGGCGACTGTCTTATGTAGGGGCTAATTTATTGCGGGATGAGATGACGGTTTGATTGGCACTATCTTGGGGCGCATATGACATTTTGATCGCTTGCTATTACACTTTTTGTGATTTAAGGTGACAAAAATGACTTTTGACACGGTATTTACATATATTTTTTTTCTGTGTTCACCTGAGGGGTTAGCTCATGTGTTATTTTTATAGAGCAGGTTGTTACGAACGCGGCGATACATAATATGTATACTTTTTATTTATTTATTTAAGTTTTACACAATAATATCCATTTTGAAACAAAAAAAATCATGTTTTAATGTTTCCATAGTCTGAGAGCCATATTTTTTTATTTTATGGGGCGACTGTCCTATGTAAGGTATCATTTGTTGCGCGATAGGATGACGGTTTGATTGGCACCTTTTTTGAGTGCATATAACTTTTTGATCGCTTGCTATTACAGTTTTTGTAATGTGAGGTGACAAAAATGATTTTTATTTTTTTTAAATTGTTTTACGGTATTTACCTGAGGGGTTAGCTCATGTGATATTTTTAGAGAGCAGGTTTTTACGGACGCACGGATACCTAATATGTATACAGTTTTTTTTATTTATTTTACTTTAACACAATAACAGCATTTTAGAAAAAAAAAAATCATGTTTCAGTGTCTCCATAGTCTGAGAGACATATTTTTTTATTTTTTTGGGCGATTGTGCTATGTAGGGGCTCATTTTTTGCGGGATGAGATGGCGATTTGATTGCTACTATTTTGGGAGGCATACGCCTTTTTGATCGCTTAGTATTACACTTTTTGTGATGTAAGGTGACAAAAAATTGCTTTTTTTACACCATTTTTTTTTACGGTATTTACTTGAGGGTCATGTGATATTTTTATAGAGCAGTATAGAGTACTGTACTGTATTTTGTACTTTACACTGTCTGGTCAGACTTCTGCCTTTAGCAGAAGTCTGATCAGATTTACTATTACCATGGCAAGCAGGACGCCTCTAAAGGCGTCCTGTTGCCATGGTAACCATCACACGCTACCAGAACTGAGCAGCGGTTGATGGGGAGGGGAGCTCTCTCCCTGTTGACCCCTTCCATGCCGCGGTCCATACGGACCGCAGCATGGAAGGGGTTAAACGGCTGGCATCTGTACAAGGACAGATGCCAGCCATTTTTAGCAGAGTGTCAGCAATGTGCTGACACTCTGCTAATCACTGCCCACCAATGAATATTACACAGGAGGCGGGCGGGGGATCGTGATCCCGCACGCCGCATCGCCCGCCTCCTGCACCACCCGCACGCCGTAGAGGGGACATTGAGGGCTCAGGGTTGGGGGGGAATACTATTTATAAGCTTTATAAGGTTCTGATTCCCGCAGTCACGGACTGTGGGGATCAGAACCTTTGACCCGGCATTAGAAGTCTCTGATTGGCTAGTCTCTACAGACTAGCCAATCAGAGTGATTGCTGGCTGGGGACCGCTCTGATTGGTCCCCGGCCGGTTAGCTGAGACCCCTGGCTGTGTGTAACATGGTGACAGTTTATCTGTAGGATGAGAATGCTCGTCCTAATGCGCTAAGTACCGCTCAGTTAGGACGAGCATTCTTCCTGGAGGGGTTAAACAATTCTGGATGCCCATATGATGATGTCATGTGTTGGAAGCTTCTGTTAGGTTTGTTGGCAACATCTGAGTTAATTAGAGACACGCCTGTGGGTGTATATAAATGCACACCCGAAACACACTGCTTCTATGTGTAGCATCATGGGAAAGTCTAAAGAAATCAGCCAAGATATCAGGAAGAGAATTGTGAACTAGCACAAGTCTGGCTCAACCTTGGGTGCAATTTCAAGATACCTGAAGGTGCCTCGTTCATCTGTACAAACAAATATACACAAGTACAAACAAGATGGGTATGTCCGGCCATCACACCGCTCAGGAAGGAGACGGGTTTTGTGTCCCACAGATGAACGCGCTTTGGTCCGACATGTGCAGATCAACACAAGAACAAAAGCAAAAGACCTTGCGAAGATGATGGCGGAAGCTGGTAAGATTGTGTCAATATCCGCAGTGAAACGAGTACTGTATCAACATGGGCCGAAAGGCCACTCTGCCCGGAGGAAGCCATTACTCCAAAGGAGACATAAAAAGGCCAGATTAATGTTTGAAAATGCACACAGGAACAAAGACCTACATTTTTGGAGACTTGTCCTGTGGTCTGACGAAACTAAAATTGAACTTTTTGGCCATAATGACCATCGTTACGTTTGGAGGAAAAAGGTAGAAGCTTGGAAGCCTAAGAATACCATCCCAACTGTGAGACACGGGGGCGGCAGCATCATGTTGTGGGGCTGTTTTGCTGCAGGAGGGACTGGTGCACTTCACAAAATAGATGGCATCATGAGGAAAGAAGATTATGTGGAAATACTGAAGCAACATCTCAAGACACAAAGTGGCTTAAGGATAACAAAGTCAATGTTTTGGAGCGGCCATCGCAAAGCCCCGAACTCAATCCTATTGAAAATGTATGAGCAAAGCTGAAAAGGTCGGTCCAAGCAAGGCGACCCACAAACATGGCTCAGTTACACCGGTTTTGTCAGGAGGAAAGGGCCCAAATTCCAACCAACTACTGTGAGAAGCTTGTGAAAGGATATCCAAAACTTTTGACCAAAGTCATACAGTTTAAGCGCAATGGTACCAAATATTAATGAAATGTATGTAAACATTTGACTTTGCAGAAAGTAATAAAATGCCTTAAAACATTCAATCTCTCATTATTCTGGCATTTGGTAAATAATAATAATTATGGTAATTCTAATTGACCAAAAACAGGAAAGGTTTATTCTGATTTCATGTCAGATTTTGAGAAAAAACATGCATAAGTGTCTTTTTATATAGAGTATGTAAACTTCCGGTTTCAACTGTAGATATGGTAACAGAACCAAGCTTACTACATAGATATGGTACCAGAACCAATACCTAGAGTCCTATCTAGCCCTATAGGACCCTGGTACTAATGGCAGGGAGGAGACAACCTGTTCCTCCAAAAGGAAGTACGAACAGAAGTCTCCTTCAGGCCTAATACAAACAGTAGGGAAATGCAACACACAGAACCCAAATAACATACATAAGGGAAAGGAAAGACTTAACTTCCAAGAGGCTATGGAAACACCAGGAACTCAGCCGAGATCCAACCACAATCTATCCAAAGGTCCAAACAAGAGCTATAAACCGCACAGCATTGTGGGAGAAGCAACTATAAATAGAAAAGGTTAAATGACCCTAATAGCCACACCTGGGGAAAGAAGGTATGAAAAGCACCAGAAACAACACAGACGTCATTTGATCCAAACGGAAAACATGTCAGATCAAACCACGTGTTGCCAGTCTCACCCATCTCCTCTCCCACTTGTCGCAGGAACGTCAGTGACATATGATGACAAAACCGAGCTTACAACATAGATATGGTGACAGAACCAAGCTTACTACATAGATATGGAATCAGAACCGAGCTTACTACATGGATATGGTAACAGAACCGAGCTTACTACATGGATATGGTAACAGAACCGAGCTTACTACATAGATATGGAATCAGAACCGAGCTTACTACATGGATATGGTGACAGAACCGAGCTTACTACATAGATATGGTACCAGAACCGAGCTTACTACATAGATATGGAATCAGAACCAAGCTTACTACATGGATATGGTGACAGAACCGAGCTTACTACATAGATATGGTAACAGAACGGAGCTTACTACATGGATATGGTGACAGAACCAAGCTTACTACATAGATATGGTGTCAGAACCAGGCTTACTACATAGATATGGTAACAGAACCGAGCTTACTACATAGATATGGTAACAGAACTGAGCTTACTACATAGATATGGTAACAGAACTGAGCTTACTACATAGATATGGTAACAGAACTGAGCTTACTACATAGATATGGTAACAGAACTGAGCTTACTACATAGATATGGTAACAGAACCAGGCTTACTACATAGATATGGTAACAGAACTGAGCTTACTACATAGATATGGTAACAGAACTGAGCTTACTACATAGATATGGTAACAGAACTGAGCTTACTATATAGACATGGTACCAGAACCGAGCTTACTACATAGATATGGTAACAGAACTGAGCTTACTACATAGATATGGTAACAGAACTGAGCTTACTACATAGATATGGTAACAGAACCGAGCTTACTACATAGATATGGTACCAGAACCGAGCTTACTACATAGATATGGTCTTGCCTTGCCAGTTCCATGTGGTGTTAAGATAAGAAGGCTCATTTTTAAATTAGTCCAAAGACAGCAAGATGGACAACAATCATTATAGCTACATACACCTGACGGTGAAAAATAACAGCCATTAAAAAAGAATACTTCCCACAGTGCACTCAGTATTCATTATGTCCTTCAGTACCCTCAGTATAAATTATGTCCCCCCACGGTGCCCTCAGTATATATTATGTCCTCCCGCAGTGCCCTCAGTATATATTATGTCCCCCCACAGTGCCCTCAGTATATATTATGTCCTCCCGCAGTGCCCTCAGTATATATTATATCCCCCACAGTGCCCTCAGTATATATTATGTCCTCCCGCAGTGCCCTCAGTATATATTATATCCCCCACAGTGCCCTCAGTATTGATTATTTCCTCCCACATTACCCTTAGTATATATTATATCCCCCACAGTGCCCTCAGTATATATTTTGTCCTCCCACATTACCCTTAGTATATATTATGTCCCGCCACAGTGCCCTCAGTATTGATTATTTCCTCCCGCAGTACCCTCAGTATATATTATGTCCCCCACAGTGCCCTCAGTATTTATTTTGTCCTCCCGCAGTGCCCTCAGTATATATTATGTCCCCCCACAGTGCCCTCAGTATTGATTATTTCCTCCCGCAGTGCCCTCAGTATATATTATGTCCCCCCACAGTGCCCTCAGTATTTATTATGTCCTCCCGCAGTACCCTTAGTATATATTATGTCCCCCACAGTGCCCTCAGTATTTATTTTGTCCTCCCGCAGTACCCTCAGTATATATTATGTCCCCCACAGTGCCCTCAGTATTTATTTTGTCCTCCCGCAGTACCCTCAGTATATATTATGTCCCGCCACAGTGCCCTCAGTATTGATTATTTCCTCCCGCAGTACCCTCAGTATATATTATGTCCCCCCACAGTGCCCTCAGTATATATTATGTCCCCCACAGTGCCCTCAGTATTTATTTTGTCCTCCCGCAGTACCCTCAGTATATATTATGTCCCCCCACAGTGCCCTCAGTATTTATTATGTCCTCCCACAGTACCCTTAGTATATATTATGTCCCCCACAGTGCCCTCAGTATTTATTTTGTCCTCCCGCAGTATCCTCAGTATATATTATGTCCCCCCACAGTGCCCTCAGTATTTATTTTGTCCTCCCGCAGTACCCTCAGTATATATTATGTCCCCCCACAGTGCCCTCAGTATTGATTATTTCCTCCCGCAGTGCCCTCAGTATATATTATGTCCCCCACAGTGCCCTCAGTATATATTATGTCCCCCACAGTGCCCTCAGTATATATTATGTCCCCCACAGTGCCCTCAGTATATATTATGTCCCCCACAGTGCCCTCAGTATATATTATGTCCCCACAGTGCCCTCAGTATATATTATGTCCCTCCACAGTGCCCTCAGTATATATTATGTCCCCCCACAGTGCCCTCAGTATATATTATGTCCCCTCACAGTGTCCTCAGTATATATTATGTCCTCTCACAGTGCCCTCAGTATATATTATGTCCCCCCACAGTGCCCTCAGTATATATTATGTCCTCTCACAGTGTCCTCAGTATATATTATGTCCCCCCACAGTGCCCTCAGTATATATTATGTCCCCCCACAGTGCCCTCAGTATATATTATGTCCCCCACAGTGCCCTCAGTATTTATTTTGTCCTCCGCAGTATCCTCAGTATATATTATGTCCCCACAGTGCCCTCAGTATTTATTTTGTCCTCCCGCAGTACCCTCAGTATATATTATGTCCCCCCACAGTGCCCTCAGTATTGATTATTTCCTCCCGCAGTACCCTCAGTATATATTATGTCCCCCACAGTGCCCTCAGTATATATTATGTCCCCCACAGTGCCCTCAGTATTTATTTTGTCCTCCCGCAGTTCCCTCAGTATATATTATGTCCCCCCACAGTGCCCTCAGTATTTATTATGTCCTCCGCAGTACCCTTAGTATATATTATGTCCCCACAGTGCCCTCAGTATTTATTTTGTCCTCCCGCAGTATCCTCAGTATATATTATGTCCCCCCACAGTGCCCTCAGTATTTATTTTGTCCTCCCGCAGTACCCTCAGTATATATTATGTCCCCCCACAGTGCCCTCAGTATTGATTATTTCCTCCCGCAGTGCCCTCAGTATATATTATGTCCTCCCACAGTGCCCTCAGTATATATTATGTCCCCCCACAGTGCCCTCAGTATATATTATGTCCCCCCACAGTGCCCTCAGTATATATTATGTCCCCCCACAGTGCCCTCAGTATATATTATGTCCCCCACAGTGCCCTCAGTATATATTATGTCCCTCCACAGTGCCCTCAGTATATATTATGTCCCCCACAGTGCCCTCAGTATATATTATGTCCCCCCACAGTGCCCTCAGTATATATTATGTCCCCCCACAGTGCCCTCAGTATATATTATGTCCCCCCACAGTGCCCTCAGTATATATTATGTCCCCCCACAGTGCCCTCAGTATATATTATGTCCCCCCACAGTGCCCTCAGTATATATTATGTCCCCCCACAGTGCCCTCAGTATTGATTATTTCCTCCCGCAGTACCCTATTTAAAATAAAGATAAAAAGTCTCCGGTACATTGCCTGTACACTGCGCTGCAGGTCCAAGAAGTGAAGTGGGTTATGTTCACAGAAGTCAGCCAAACAATTGTGTAGGACCACGCTGCTTTCTCCACCCTTCAGGAGACGATTCCTCCCTTGTTTCATTCATAGATATGTGCTGGACACAGGAAAATGGCGCTCTTCATACAGTCCACAGTCCTCTTTATGTAAATAACTCTGTGACAGACCAGAAGAGCGCACCAATAGTGAAGCACAGTCACAGAGTTATTTACATAAAGAGGACTGTGGACTGTATGAAGAGCGCCATTTTCCTGTGTCCGGCACATATCTATGAATGAAACAAGGGAGGAATCGTCTCTTGAAGGGTGGAGAAAGCAGCGTGGTCCTACACAATTGTCCCGCAGTACCCTGTATAGTATGTCCTCCCACAGTGCCCTCAGTATATATTACGTCCTCTCACAGTGCCCTCAGTATATACAGTATTATGTCCCCTCACAGTGCCCTAAGTATATATTATGTCCTCTCACAGTGCCCTCAGTATATATTATGTCCCCTCACAGTGCCCTCAGTATATATTATGTCCCCTCACAGTGCCCTCAGTATATATTATGTCCCCTCACAGTGCCCTAAGTATATATTATGTCCTCTCACAGTGCCCTCAGCATATATTATGTCCCCCCACAGTGCCCTCAGTATATATTATGTCCCCTCACAGTGCCCTAAGTATATATTATGTCCCCTCACAGTGCCCTAAGTATATATATGTCCTCTCACAGTGCCCTAAGTATATATTATGTCCCCTCACAGTGCCCTAAGTATATATATGTCCTCTCACAGTGCCCTAAGTATATATTATGTGCTCTCACAGTGCCCTCAGTATATATTATGTCCTCTCACAGTGCCCTCAGTATATACAGTATTATGTCCCCTCACAGTGCCCTCAGTATATATTATGTCCCCTCACAGTGCCCTAAGTATATATATGTCCTCTCACATTGCCCTAAGTATATATTATGTGCTCTCACAGTGCCCTCAGTATATATTATGTCCCCCCACAGTGCCCTAAGTATATATATGTCCTCTCACAGTGCCCTAAGTATATATTATGTGCTCTCACAGTGCCCTCAGTATATATTATGTCCCCCCACAGTGCCCTAAGTATATATTATGTCCCCTCACAGTGCCCTCAGTATATATTATGTCCCCCCACAGTGCCCTAAGTATATATTATGTGCTCTCACAGTGTCCTCAGTATATATTATGTCCCCCACAGTGCCCTCAGTATATATTATGTCCCCCCACAGTGCCCTCAGCATATATTATGTCCTCTTACAGTGCCCTCAGTATATATTATGTCCCCCACAGTGCCCTCAGTATATATTATGTCCTCTTACAGTGCCCTCAGTATATATTATGTCCTCTTACAGTGCCCTCAGTATATATTATGTCCTCTTACAGTGCCCTCAGTATATATTATGTCCTCTTACAGTGCCCTCAGTATATATTATGTCCTCTTACAGTGCCCTCAGTATATATTATGTCCCCTCACAGTGCCCTCAGCATATATTATGTCCTCTTACAGTGCCCTCAGTATATATTATGTCCTCTTACAGTGCCCTCAGTATATATTATGTCCCCTCACAGTGCCCTCAGTATATATTATGTCCTCTTACAGTGCCCTCAGTATATATTATGTCCCCCCACAGTGCCCTCAGCATATATTATGTCCTCTTACAGTGCCCTCAGTATATATTATGTCCCCCCACAGTGCCCTCAGTATATATTATGTCCTCTTACAGTGCCCTCAGTATATATTATGTCCTCTTACAGTGCCCTCAGTATATATTATGTCCTCTTACAGTGCCCTCAGTATATATTATGTCCTCTTACAGTGCCCTCAGTATATATTATGTCCTCTTACAGTGCCCTCAGTATATATTATGTCCCCTCACAGTGCCCTCAGCATATATTATGTCCTCTTACAGTGCCCTCAGTATATATTATGTCCTCTTACAGTGCCCTCAGTATATATTATGTCCCCTCACAGTGCCCTCAGTATATATTATGTCCTCTTACAGTGCCCTCAGTATATATTATGTCCTCTTACAGTGCCCTCAGTATATATTATGTCCTCTTACAGTGCCCTAAGTATATATTATGTCCTCTCACAGTGCCCTCAGTATATAATATGTCCCCCCACAGTGCCCTCAGTATATATTATGTCCTCTTACAGTGCCCTCAGTATATATTATGTCCTCTTACAGTGCCCTCAGTATATATTATGTCCCCCCACAGTGCCCTCAGCATATATTATGTCCTCTTACAGTGCCCTCAGTATATATTATGTCATCTTACAGTGCCCTCAGTATATAATATGTCCCCCCACAGTGCCCTCAGTATATATTATGTCCTCTTACAGTGCCCTCAGTATATATTATGTCCTCTTACAGTGCCCTCAGTATATATTATGTCCCCTCACAGTGCCCTGTATATTATGTCCCTCCATAGTGTCATCGTAATATATATATATATCCTGCTGCCTCTAGTAAGGGGAATGTGCCCCCGCCTGTGCAAGTGGATGAGTTATGTTTTTTTATGTTACAGCGTACCCATTTTTAAAGAGGTTGTCTCACTTCAGTTCATTACTAATGTATTGGGATTGTCCATATTGCCCCCTTTGCTTGCTTGATCCTATTTCTCTTATAAGCCGCTATTCACTGGCCGTTTAAAAAAACAGCCATGTGATTAGCCGCATCGACTTTAATTAGCTCTGAAAATGGACATGTGACATCGTTACAAAAACAGCTATTTTTCACTTTCCTGTGAATGCAGCCCATAAGAAGCCCGCAGTGCTATCTGATTTCAGCGGGCACTCACAAAGTGAAGCTAATCTATATTCTCTCTGTTGTAATCGTGATTAACTCCTTCCTGACACGGTCAGACGTGTGTCACTTTATGTGAACGCTTTTACTTATTTATACGTCTCTGACTTTGTTTTCTCGTGACACATTATACTTTGCGTTAGTGGTAAATTTGGGTCGATATGTTTTACCTTTATTTATAAAAAAAAATTCCCAAATTTATATAAAATTTGCAAGAGTTTGCCAGATTAAGACAGATAATACACAATATAATAGTTATTAACATTCATTATACGTCTACTTTCTGTTGGCATCATTTTGGAAATGTCATTCTATGTTTTTAGGACATTAGACCTCTTAGAATTTTACAAGCAATTTTTAAAATTTTGAAGAAAATTCCCCAAACTGAATTTTTTAAGGACCAATTCAGTTATGTAGCCACCTTGTGGGGCTTACATAATACAATCCACCCATAAATAGGCAATTTTAGAAACTACACCTGTAATAAACGTACCTGTCTGGGCTCCAGCGGCGCGATCCTCAGCCTCGGTTACTGCCGCGTCGGTAGAGAAGAGCTGCTGAGCCATGCCCCTGGTGAATATAAAACCCCTGAACTGGTTATGAAGATCTGGTCTATCAGTCCGAAAAGTATTTGTTATTTCTCATGAAAAATATGTCTGCTGATGTCATCTTAGGATTACCCTGGTTGAGGGTGCTCTAATCATTGCTTATCACATCATTCATTTTGGACAGCCCAAATCAGGCCCCTGCGCAGTACACTGCACACAGGGGCGTAGCTAACGGCTCCTTGGGCCCTGGTGCAAGAGTTCAGCTTGGGCCCCCTGGGGCGTATGATTGCGCCATTCCTCTTGTCTCTGGTGCTAAACTTTTCAAAGGCCAAATTTGTAATCTTTCTGGGCATGAAAGGCAGGCTATGAAAGATTATGTTCAGGATAGTCTGAAGAAAGGGCATATTCCACCATCTGTATCTCCTCTAGGAGCTGTATCCTTTGTTGGTGGGTAGAAAAGATGGTGGATTGTACCCCTGTATTGATTATAGAGAACTTAATGAAATACCTTGTGATGTCTTTGGGCTGTGTAACACCCCAGCTATGGTTCAAAATCTCGTAAAGGATATTTTCAGAGAGTTCCTCGGTCAGTTTGTCGTTGTGTATCTTAACAATATTTTGTTTTTTTTTATCCTGACTGGTCTTCTCATGTGAGGGACCATAAACTGTCTGCTAAGCTATATAAATGTGAATTTGGCGTAAGAGAAGTTTCCTTCCTGGGTTATGTCCTGTCACCCCAAAGTTTCTGCATGGACCCTGCTAAAGTGCAAGCAGGGGCGTAGCTAAAGGCTCATGGGCCCTGGTGCAAGAGTTCAGCTTGGGCCCCCCTTCCCTCAGTGCTTTGTGCGTCTTCTTATGTGGCACAAGGGTCTTTGGGCCCCCTCAGGCTCTTGGGCCCGGTAGCGACTGCTACCTCTGCACCCCCTATAGCTACGCCCATGAGTGCAAGCAGTAGTTGATTGGGCTAGGCCTACTTTTCTTAAGGCCCTTCAACAATTCCTTGGTTTTGCAAACTATTATCGAAAATTCATTATATTTTTTTCAGTTATTGCCAAGCCTTTGACCATTGGTCCACAGATGCTCTGTTTGCCTTTGAAACACTGAAAGAAAGGTTCATTCACGCACCCGTACTTATTTAGCTTGATGTCACCAAACCATTCATTGTTGAGGTGAATGCTTCTGAGATAGAGGTGGGTGTAGTACTGTCTCAGGGGTCATCTTCTTTAAATAATCTTCAGCCATGTGCATTTTTCACGAGAAAAATTTTCTCCGCCGAGAGGAATGATAACATTGGCAATCGGGAACTGCTGGCTATCAAATGGGCCTTTGAGGAATGGCGACATTTCTTAGAAGGAGCTCACCACCAGATCATTGTACTTATGGATCACAAGAACCTGATATATATGGACACTGCTAAGCACTTGAATCCTAGACAAGCACGTTGTGCCTTGTTCTCCACCACCTTTCATTTTATTGTTACTTATCGTGCTGGGCCGATGCTTTATCACATAGTTTTGGTACCTGTGATTTTATCAATACCGAACCTGGTAACCTTCTTCCTCCAGGTATTGTCTTTGCTGCCATTAATCGCGATTGTGCCTCTGAAATATGATGTCAGGATTTGGCTCCCGGTAATCTTTCCTCTGGTGAATTGTTTGTTCCTCCAAATCTTTGCCTTAACGTTTTGGAGGAATCTCATTGATCTGTACTTGCAGGTCATCCAGGAATTGCTGGGACTAAACATCTGGTCTCCAAAGTCTACTTGGTCATAAGATATGGTTGCCTTTGTCTCGTCATGTGATGTTTGTGTAAGGGCCAAGCTACCCAGGAGACGTCCTGCGGGTCTACTTTTTCCCTTGCCCATTCCATAGAGACCTTGGACTCACAGCTCAAAGGATTTCATTACTTACCGTCCGTCCACCTTGGCGAAGATGGTCATTGACAGGTTCTCTAAAATATGTTGCCTAATTCCATTAAAGAAACTTTCTGATGCTAAAAAATTTGCTATCTTGTTTGTCGACTATATTCTCAAATTACATGGGATACCTGAGTCCATTGTCCATTGGACAGAGGAGTCCACTTCTTCTCGAGATTCTGGAGAGAATGTAGTAAGAGACTGGGGACCAAATTGTCCTTCTCATTGGCGTTCCATCCTGGGACAAATGGACAAACTGAAAAGGTCAACCAAGTACTGGAGCAGATTTTAAGATGCTTTGTCTGACTGTGAGAACAAGTGGAAGAGTAGATACGAAAAAATCCACCGCAGCACTCGATTTTCCAGCTCAGAAACTTCTTTCTTTATTAGCACCCAAGTGTCGCAGCAACGTTTCAACCTTACGGTCTTTGTCAACCTCAATAATACAATAGCGATCCTTAAATACCTCCCCATACATTCCAATTGGATAAAACTAACCCCCTCCAGGGATGGTGTGTCTACATATAACTATATCATCCATTTTACCTATACAGTACTAATCTAGTATAAATATCTTCATAACGCTATTCCATCATGTACCTTAATAAATAACACAGCGCGATCCCTCTCCGCGGACTCCATGGACTTTGTACATGTCGGCGTTCCTCTCCCGTTAGTGCGCATGCGCTAAAAGCTCTTCACGCGCTTCCCATACTCTGTACGCCACTCTGTTATGGTCTCGTGATCGGAGGTGTGTGACGTCACACAAGAGACCAACCTCCGTAACTGTGATCACGTGACCACCGTTACCATGGGTGCTAATAAAGAAAGAAGTTTCTGAGCTGGAAAATCGGTGGATTTTTTCGTATCTACTTTGGACTAAAGAGGGGATCTGTAGGTTGGGACCCCACACTGTGGGCACCGCCACTATTTTGGAGAAGTCAGAAGAATCTGACGTGAGTAGTGCTGTCTTAATTTTACTCTGTTTAACAAGTGGAGGAGGTTTTTGTCCCTAGCGGAGTTTGCCATCAACAATCATGTCAGATCCTCTAGTGGCATCTCACCTTTTTACTGTAATTATGGTTTTAATCCATGTTTTTCATGATTTTCTGGGTTAAGCTCTGTGAGTCCTACGGTGGATGCTATCGTTGATGATATGAGCAAAGTTTGGGCCCAGACTCGCATCCAGTATAAAAAAGCCAATAAAAAGCATTCTTTGGGTCCGGACTTTGTTTTGGGAGAACTTGTCTGGCTTTCTACAAAAAATTGGCGTCTAAAGGTACCGTTTGGTAAAATTGCTTCTAAGTTTATTGGCCCATATAAGATCACACCTTTAATAAATCCGGTATCTTTCCGTCTTCAATTACCTTCTTCGTTCAGGGAATATATTGTGTTCCACAAAGATTTGCTCAAGAAGTACATTCCTCCTGTGATTCCTCCAACTAAGCCTCCTGCAATTCAAGGTGATTTGGAGTACGGGGTAGAGAAAATTCTTGACTCTCGGACAGTCCAGGGTTCTCTTCAGAACCTTATTCATTAGAAGTCATACGGTGCTGAAGAAAGGACATGGATCACTACTCTGGATGTTGACGCTCCAAGTTGACGCTTGAGTTTCCATCGAAACCTGTTCCTCTAAGGGGGGGGGGGTAATGTAAGAAACTTACCTATCCGGGCTCCAGCAGCGTGATCTTCAGCTTTGGCACGGCCAGCTCCTCCGGGCTTTTACTATTGATGACCTTTCCTCAAGATAAGTCATCAATTTTAGATCGGCGGGGCTCCAACACCCGATCAGCTGTACGAGGAGACAAAGAGAGACGGCACGTGCACGCCGTCTTCTGAGACAGCTGATCGGTGGGGGTGACGGTTGTCGGACCCCCACCGATTTGATATTGATGACCAATCATGAGGATGGCCTCTTCTAAGAAGGGAGGTAATTTAATAAACTTACCTATCCGGGCTCCAGCGGAGTGATCCGCAGCTTTGGCACGGCCAGCTCCTCCGGGCTTTTACTATTGATGACCTTTCCTCAAGATAAGTCATCAATATCAGATCGGCGGGGCTCCAACACCCGATCAGCTGTACAAGGAGAGAAAGAGAGACGGCACGTGCACGCCGTCTTCTGAGACAGCTGATTGGCGGGGGTGACGGTTGTCGGACCCCCACCGATTTGATATTGATGACCAATCCTGAGGATGGCCCCTCCTAGGAGGGGGTGGGGGGTAATGTAGTAAACTTACCTATTCGGGCTCCAGCGGTGTGATCCACAGCTTCGGCACGGCCAGCTCCTCTGGTAGGTCTCCCCTTTTTCCGGGGGCCTCCCGGATGTTTCCGGGTAGTTGGCAAGTATGTTGGAAATCAGTTGCCAGAATGATACTTAAAGGGGTTGTTCGGGCTTTTACTATTGATGACCTATCCTCAGGCATTGGCGGATCCAGGGGGGGGGGGGCAACGGGGCAATTGCCCCCCCCCCCAGAATGTGAGATAAAGATTCCAATGATATCCCTCCCAGTCCCTTCATGGCTGCCGCGGTGCGCACGCACCCACTATAGATTACCATACCTCCTGTGCTGCTGCGGGTGCGTGCGTCGCCGTAGGGCCAGGTTAACTGACAGTGAGGGGCGGAGCCTGTCGGGACTTGGGAGCGGAGGCAGAGCAGAGAGCCTTGCGTGCAGGCTCACACAGGCTCGGCTCACACTAGGAGAATGAGGGTGGGAGTGGTCTAGTGGAGTTACTCGGCGGCACGCAGTCAGTGTGAGCTGTGGAGAGAGCACTGCCACTGCTGTAAGATGCCTGCCCCGCTTGAGCTCCTGCGTCATCTTGCTGCCGCCCGCGCTTAACTTAAGGACTGTGAGGTGAGTTCAGTCGGATCCTAAGTATAATGTAAAAAATGAATTATGGTTATGCAGTATACAATATAAGTCTAGATTCTGCACAGTGCATGTGCTACCATTGGGAGCAAGTTTTATAACCTATTTTGCTTAATTTAACCCATTGTGAGCTAGAGTCCTAGACCGTGTAAATTTTACACAGTCTAGGACTCCAGCTCACATGGGAATAAGCAAAATATGTTATAAAAGTTGCTCCCAATGGAAGAACAGGCACTGTGCAGAATCTAGACTTGTATACTTTACATACCCAACACTTGTGGAAAATGGAATAGCTTAAAATTTAATATCCTTGAAAAACACAATGCTATTTACACGTCGGTAGTGTGTTAAGGATCCGCAAATTGTGGATCCGCAACACACCTTGCCTCCAGCCCCATAGAGATGCCTATACTTATCCGCAATTGTGGACAAGTATAGGACATGCTCTATATTATTGCGGAGCCGCAGATCGGCCGCGCGCTCCGGAAATGCGGATGCGGAGAGTACAGTGTGTGCTCTCCTCACAATCTGGAAGTGCCCCTCCCGAGACCAGGCTCTGGATCCGCCACTGCCCCCAGGATAGGTCATCAATATCAAATCGGTGGAGGTCCGACACCCCCGCCGATCAGCTGTGTCAGGAGACGGCGAGCACAGTGCGCACATGCAGTCTCTCTTTGTCTCCTCATACAGCGGTGAGGATAGGTTACCAATAGTAAAAGCCCGGACAACCCCTTTAAGTAATGTTTACACCTCTGTGGGTTAAACACATCTAAGGATACTACAGGTAATCTATCTGTCAGACCACACTGTAAGTGAGAAACTGCACACTGCATGCATTGCTAGCACGCGGGGATGAGTGACACTCGCTAATTGGTGCACCACCCTAGCAACCTACATAGAGGTTGGATAGTTGTGGCTGATAATCATACTTACCACTAAGCCAATATCATTCTTCTGCCATGTTTGAAATGACAGACCTGTAACAGGGGTAAGACATTAACAAAATTGTCTAGCGCCCCATGTGGTGAGCTGCTGGCATTGCACAGATACCTATAGGAGGGCATGATGCAGTGTCAGGGTGGTGTGTGATAAATCCACCCTTTGGTGGCAGAGTCATGTGACAGTGCGTGTACCAGGCAGTGTGCCCCAGCAGCGGTGCAGTGACAGCAGTCAGCCCGCGCCCGGTTACCAGGCAACAGGCCGACTCTCCCGAGCCGGAAACTAGCGTAAACCAGTGGGCGTGGTCAGTCGATCTGCTTGACGCATAACGCCGAGACTGCGCTGTAGCGCCTACCGGTGACTAGTTTGATCCAGGCGGCTTCCGTAGAGAAGAGTGTGCGACATGTGAGCCGGCTGTGTTTGATGGAAGTAGGTGTGATGTGTATGTAGCTGTGTGCAATGTGTGTGATAGCAGTGTGTAATACATGTGATAAGTATGTAACTGTGTACTGTACGTGTGATACGTATGTAGCTGTGTGCGGTACGTGTGATACGTATGTAGCTGTGTGCGGTTCGTGTGATACGTGTGTAGCTGTGTGCAGTACGTGTGATACGTATGTAGCTGTGTGCGGTGCGTGTGATACGTGTGTAGCTGTGTGCGGTACGTGTGATACGTATGTAGCTGTGTGCGGTACGTGTGATACGTATGTAGCTGTGTGCGGTACGTGTGATATGTGTGTAGCTGTGTGCGGTACGTGTGTAGCTGTGTGCGGTACGTGTGTAGCTGTGTGCGGTACGTGTGTAGCTGTGTGCGGTACGTGTGTAGCTGTGTGCGGTACGTGTGTAGCTGTGTGCGGTACGTGTGTAGCTGTGTGCGGTGCGTGTGATACGTGTGTAGCTGTGTGCGGTGCGTGTGATACGTGTGTAGCTGTGTGCGGTGCGTGTGATACGTGTGTAGCTGTGTGCGGTGCGTGTGATACGTGTGTAGCTGTGTGCGGTGCGTGTGATACGTGTGTAGCTGTGTGCGGTGCGTGTGATACGTGTGTAGCTGTGTGCGGTGCGTGTGATACGTGTGTAGCTGTGTGCGGTACGTGTGATACGTGTGTAGCTGTGTGCGGTACGTGTGATACGTGTGTAGCTGTGTGCGGTACGTGTGATACGTGTGTAGCTGTGTGTGGTACGTGTGTGCGGTATGTGTGATACGTGTGTAGCTGTGTGCGGTACGTGTGTAGCTGTGTGTGATACGTGTGTAGCTGTGTGCGGTACGTGTGTAGCTGTGTGCGGTACGTGTGATACGTGTGTAGCTGTGTGCGGTGCGTGTGATACGTGTGTAGCTGTGTGTAGCTGGGGGCGGTGCGCGTCGTATGTATGCAGCTGGGGGCGGTGCGCGTCGTATGTATGCAGCTGGGGGCAGGGCGCGTCGTATGTATGCAGCTGGGGGCGGTGCGCGTCGTATGTATGCAGCTGGGGGCGGTGCGCGTCGTATGTATGCAGCTGAGGGCGGTGCGCGTCGTATGTATGCAGCTGGGGGCAGGGCGCGTCGTATGTATGCAGCTGGGGGCAGGGCGCGTCGTATGTATGCAGCTGGGGTCGGTGCGCGTCGTATGTATGCAGCTGGGGTCGGTGCGCGTCGTATGTATGCAGCTGGGGTCGGTGCGCGTCGTATGTATGCAGCTGGGGGCGGTGCGCGTCGTATGTATGTGTGCAGCTGGGGGCGGTGCGCGTCGTATGTATGTGTGCAGCTGGGGGCGGTGCGCGTTGTATGTATGTGTGCAGCTGGGGGCGGTACATGTGATGTATGTAGCTGGGGGCGTTACGTGCCTCTTTGCGGATACATTACTTTACACGTGACGTTCAGCCATGTTTTTCACCACGTTCGATGTTGGAGGAGTCCATGGCGGGTACATCCCCGGATCGCCCCGTTATGTCATGACTTATACGTCTTTCCCTGTATTTCAGGATCAGATTAACAACATGGCAGAAGGGCTGCCCAAAGATGCCAAGGAGGCAGTGCTGATGGCGAGCGACTCTCTACCGGAAGGAACGCCGCAGATCCGAGGATATGATTTCAACTGCGGGGTGAACTATGAGGCCTTGCTGCAGACTTACCTCACAACGGGCTTTCAGGCCACGAGCTATGGGCAGGCGGTGCGGGAGGTCAACAACATGGTGAGAGCGTGGCATCTGATCGGCCGGGATCACATGGGGAAAAGCGTGAAAATGCCAGCCTTAACATACACAGCACGGTTATTACCCAATCGGCCGCGCCGCCTTCTTTTCCTTCATGGTCCTCAGCCTCCCTGTAAACCAGGAGATATGACATCACGTGACAATAGCATGTGACCTTACGTCCATTACATTGCTGGAGCACAGAGTTGAATATTTTCTCACTGTTTTGCTTGCTGTCATTGAATGGGGACATTCTCCTTTACATCCAGAGGCTGTACACACCTTATACCTATCCAGTCTAGACAATCCTCTGTGAGCTGAACAGCCTGGACATTTTACCTGCACTGATACACTGTAACAAACTGCCAGGACAGTTACAGTTATTACACACAAAACAATTGCCACAAAGCCTCAGCTGTGGCGGGTATTGGGTCGGTTTAGGTTTTTAGCCTCTAAATGTAAACCAGAATGTTTCCCTTCACCGACAGTAAGCAGAGATGTTAAAAATGGAGAGAAATAAAACAGACGTATGTTAGAAAGTTGGAGACTGGACGAGCCCTTTAAGAGAGATTTTTAGATTTACACTTTGTATTATCTCTTTTTACCCAGATTGACACCAAGCTGTCATCCCCTGGCGGATGTACCCTCTTACTGGGGTACACGTCCAACCTGATCAGCTCGGGAGTACGGGAGACGATCCGATACCTGGCAGAGCACAAGATGGTGAGATCACAGAGGAGGTCTTTAGTCATGACCACGCCCACTATGCCACGATACATGGGCCACAACCTCTAACAATTCTAATCCAAGGGGTTTTCTGACCTTTATTAATACGTTAGATAGGTCCTCAGTATCTGATCGTGGGGATCCGACACCCAGGACCTCCACCGATCAGCTGTTCGAAAAGGCACCGGCGCTCGCACTAACGCTGTGGCCTAGGCCATGGGATGTCACATTCATCGGTCACGTGGCCTAGGCGCAGCTCAGCCCCATAGAAGTGAATGAGGCTGAGCGCAATACCAAGTACAACCACTATACAATGTACGGCGGTGAGCTGAGAGAAGGCCACGGAGCAACTGCGAGCAGATTGGCGGGGGTTTCACGTGTCGGACTCCGATGATCTATGAGGATAGGTCATCATTTAAAAAATGGATGGACGCTATATAGATGCCGGCCTTTATCCACTACTGACTCTTATCTCTCCAGGTCGATATCATTGTCACCACGGCTGGAGGTATAGAGGAGGACTTGATCAAGTGCCTCGCTCCGACTTACATTGGAGACTTCAGCCTCAGGGGGGCAGATCTGAGGCCACGGGGCATTAATAGGTGAGCGGAGATCACACGGGGGTCAGTGCCTGGGTGCCTCCTCCTGTTACTGATCTGGTCTCTCCCCTCTTGTGTGCAGGATCGGGAATCTCCTGGTTCCTAATAATAATTACTGTCTGTTTGAGGACTGGATAACGCCGATATTGGATCAAATGGTGCTGGAGCAAGACACGGAGGTGAGGACAAGATGGAGACCGGGGCGGGGTGTGATGCTGGATGAGTGAGGTCACTCAACCACAGTTCTTCTTCTTCACTGCAGGGGACTAAGTGGACACCATCTAAGATGATCGCTCGCCTAGGAAAGGAAATTAATCACCCCGATTCTGTATATTATTGGGCCCAGAAGGTAACGTCACAGAACAGCATGGGGCACAGAGAGCTATGTGACATGGAGTCTGCTCCGCCCACCGCAGGGTGACACAGACAGGAGGGAGGAGCTATGTGACATGGAGTCTGCTCCGCCCACCGCAGGGTGACACAGACATGAGGGAGGAGCTATGTGACATGGACTCTGCTCCTCCTTTTACAGGGTGACAGACAGGAGGGAGGAGCTATGTGACATGGAGTCTGCCCCTCCCACCGCAGGGTGACAGGGGTGAGGAGCTATGTGACATGGAGTCTGCTCCGCCCACCGCAGGGTGACACAGACAGGAGGGAGGAGCTATGTGTCCTGGAGTCTGCCCCTCCCACCACAGGGTGACACACAGATGGGAGGAGCCATGTGACATGGACTCTGCTCCTCCTTCCACAGGGTGACAGACAGGAGGGAGGAGCTATGTGACATTGAGACTGCCCCTCCCACCACAGGGTGACAGGAGGGAGGAGCTATGTGACATTGAGACTGCCCCTCCCACCACAGGGTGACAGACAGGAGGGAGGAGCTATGTGACATGGAGTCTGTCCCTCCCACCCCAGGGTGACACAGACAGGAGGGAGGAGCTGTGTAACATGGACTCTGCTCCTCCCACCACAGGGTGACAGCAGGGAGGAGCTATGTTGCGCGGTCGGGTCCTTTTATCTTACAGTCTGCTGATTTTCTCTGACAGAACAATATTCCGGTATACAGCCCGGCGCTCACAGACGGATCCATCGGGGATATGCTGTACTTTCACTCCTACAAGAACCCGGGGCTGAGGCTGGACATTGTTGAAGGTGACGTTCCCGATACACCCTTATCAGAAGCTCGCTCATAAGCAGTCTAGCCACTCCCTTGTACCGCACGGCAGGGAGCGGTTTATGGTGGCCTGTATTCCATCTATGGAGTAGTCTTGCCTCTCCCCCCCCTTGCAGCACCCTGGGGGTAGCCATACATCTTGCCCTTTCATTATAATGGGATTTCTCTTATCTGTTGAACGTCTTGAAGGAATACAATACACCTTCAAGAGCTGCTGGCCGAAGGCTTGTTCAGCTGTCTCCCGACTCCCCCGTACCCATGCATACTCAGTTTGGCCGAGTAAGTGTTGGCAGTCGGTATCTCCTGGGACATCGTGTTGGGGGAGCTCCACATACACATAAGTTTGTTGGCTGAGCCCATCGAAAACCGCGATGACAGCCTAATGTGTATGGGGGGCATCGGGGCTAACTGCTGTCATTGTTCCTATGTCTCCCCATCAGATATTCGGCGGCTGAATAGTTCTGTGGTGTTTGCTAAGAAGACAGGAATGATTATTCTGGGAGGAGGACTGGTGAAGCATCACATCTGCAATGCCAACCTCATGGTACGTGAAGACTGGGGTTGTAACTATGAGGGAGACTGTGGGGCACTGGAGATGATCCTGTTATACCTGGATCAGGTGGCTTGTAATGTGGAATGCAGCTCCTAAAATCTTGTTCACCTATTAAGAATATATACCGGTGGGGGTTTTTGCCAGTGTACTAGCCCAGTGAAGGGCAAAGTGCGGCTCTCCAGCTGTTGCAAAACTACAACTCCCACCATGCCCTGCTGTAGGCTGTAGACAGTCTTTGCATGCTGGGCGTTGTAGTTCTGCAACAGCTGGATAGCCACACTTTGCCCATCACTGCACTAGCCTGATCTATAGTAGAGGACTCTACTGCTCCTTTGAGATCAACTCGCCATCATTCCTGACAAGTTTTCTCCTTTTGCAGAGGAATGGTGCAGACTATGCTGTTTATGTGAACACGGCGCAGGAATTTGATGGGTCAGATGCTGGAGCCAGACCAGATGAAGCAGTATCCTGGGGAAAGATCCGCATGGATGCTAATCCAGTTAAGGTGTGGGAGTGAACACAACTACTATAATACTGCCTCGTATGTACAAGAATATAACTACTATAATACTGCCTCCTATGTACAAGAATATAACTACTATAATACTGCTCCTATGTACAAGAATATAACTAGTATAATACTGCTCCTATGTACAAGAATATAACTAGTATAATACTGCTCCTATGTACAAGAATATAACTACTATAATGATGCTCCTATGTACAATGATATAACTACTATAATACTGCTCCTATGTACAAGAATATAACAACTATAATACTGCTCCTATGTACAAGAATATAACTAGTATAATACTGCTCCTATGTACAAGAATATAACTACTATAATACTGCCTCCTATGTACAAGAATATAACTACTATAATACTGCCTCCTATGTACAAGAATATAACTACTATAATACTGCCTCCTATGTACAAAAATATACCTACTATAATACTGCTACTACGTACAAGAATATAACTACTATAATACTGCTACTACGTACAAGAATATAACTACTATAATACTGCTACTACGTACAAGAATATAACTACTATAATACTGCCTCCTATGTACAAGAATATAACTACTATAATACTGCCTCCTATGTACAAGAATATAACTACTATAATACTGCTCCTATGTACAAGAATATATCTACTATAATACTGCCTCCTATGTACAAGAATATAACTACTATAATACTGCCTCCTATGTACAAGAATATATCTACTATAATACTGCCTCCTATGTACAAGAATATAACTACTATAATACTGCCTCCTATGTACAGGAATATAACTACTATAATACTGCCCCCTGTGGCTGAGATTACACATAACCCTGTATACAGATGTCACATGTGCAGGTCCTTCCTCCTCACCAGTATTCTGTGTCTCCCGTTTCCTCCACAGGTTTACGCAGACGCCAGCCTGGTTTTTCCGTTGCTCGTTGCTCAGACCTTTGCACAGAGAAAAGCGGAGTTCTCCAGCAGGGAGAAGGGCCAGGACTGAGGAGGAGGTTTCCACTATGGTTGCGCTCTGCACGCTGCGCTGTTGGATTCCATCCTCTGCTTCTCCTCCACAGCAGTGTAATGGACATGATGCAGGCGTGTTACCTTGTGCAGACATACAGCGCTGTGTGCACATAGCTCAACACACCGTGTAGCTCTCCGAGTATCTTGGAGTTGGGCTCCTCTTAGAATGTGAAGACTTCACCTTTAGCAGCCAGTATAAATTTAAAGGGGTTTTGCCATTCAGCCAACTTTCTCCTGGCAGGAGTACAGGAGGTAAGTGACTGATCACCGGGGGTCTGAGCGCTAAGACCCCCCCCACTATTGCTAAAATAGGGGTTCATGCTCCTGGTTTGACTGGAGCCGAGTACAAGCTCGCGGCTATGTCTGGTACCCCCATAGAGCTGATTGTAGCGGTGGTACGCACGCCACTGAAACGGGGGAGCATGGGTCCTGGTGCTCAGGATTGGCTGTCGGACCCCCCCACCGATCAGACACTTATCCCCTATACAAAGGTTGGCTTAATGGAACAACCCCTTTAAGTAATGTGTTGAAGTTGTAGCTGTCTGCATGTATGTGGGGGAGGGGTATGGAAATAAGAGATTGTTATCGAACTGTTACTGCTTTTATTTTTTCTAAAATACAAAAAAAAAAAATATAAGAAAAATATACAGTGTCATTGGGATCCACTGCCGGCGTCGTCTCCCGGGGGCTCCCCCCGCCAAACCTGGACTTCTCCCTCACTGGCGGTTAGGAGACATGGCTCAGTGGGATGATAGGACAGCGACTGTACGACTCCTTTACTGACCGGGAGCTGGAGCGCGAGGGAACCCTGCGGGAGAGAGACCACAAGGAGTCACAAAATAGCAAGACCTGGTGCAAGCGCTGCCATGAAGACTCCGTGCCACTCTGCGGTGAAGAACCCAGGAGCATAAAGCTGATGCCAGCTGATACCCAGAGTCTCAAAATCACCCTGGTGACCTAAGGTCTAAATCAGCGCCTCATGGTTTCTGGTGGTATAGTGCTTCCGGGTTAGTTTGCTTTTTGAGGAAGCTAGACCCAACCAGGCTTCCGTAGGCGGATAAGGGGAGAGATCGGAATTGGGGATGAGCAGATCGATTGGTCTCATTAGCAGGACTTCTTCACCTGTCCCCATGGGTGCTCAGGCACAGTTTGGGCGCTGAATCTCAAATTTGGCTTTGGGAGCAGAGAATGCGCTTGCGCCGCTACCTGGAAGTATAGTGGCACATGCGCAGTCACTGCTCCTGAAGCACAATTTGAGCTCTGGTGGAGCAGCTATAAGCGCGTGAAGAGCTCCTTGTAATGACAAATCGATTTGCTCATCCCTGATCAGATCCTCTGGATAGGTCATCGGTTCCTGATCGCTGGAGGTTGCACCACAGCCTTCCTTCTGCTCATCAAGCGCAGCGCCGTACATTGTATAGTGGCTGTACTTGGTATTGCACTCAGCCCCATTCACTTCTATAGGACTGAGCTGCACCTACGCCAAGTGACCAATGAATGGGACATCACTGACCTAGGAAAAGCTGAGAGTAGGACGTGGCGCTATGACGAGCTCCGCTGCCTTCTCGAATGGCTGATTGGCGGGAGTCCAGGGTGTCAGATCCAGAGGAGAGAAGTACAGCGCCAGGCCCGCACTGACTTAGTTATCCCCATCCTGTTTTAGATATATTTTTGCACCTCACTGGATGAGGAATGTGCTTTAGGGAAAATGGCGCACAGCAGGCACCAACGTGACAACATGCGCCAAGCAATCATACCGTGTCCGCACCCTGTGGATGTACATCAATTAGGTGCCTAGGGCGACATCTAGTGGCCATGTTGTTCCATTACTTGTCCTGACGGGGTGAGTTACAGAAGTCTGTATCTACACACCGCTCATGCTGTCTATGGACATTACATACATCGGGTGTCATATCACTGTCTTGTACCCATAGCGTTTGAGACGGGTCCACAGGATTCGGGACTGACACATCTACATAAAACACTGAAGCGTACCCCAGTTGTAAGTGATTTTGTTTCGCGTTCTGTGCATCCCATTTCTAAGTGACAGTGTTTTAGGGTCTGCGTACCCTGATGTTATGTAACAATCAAAAATTACAATAATAACAAAACCCTTAAGCGTAATACATGTTGCCTCTACTAGGGCTGAGCAATTAATTGCATTAAAGGGGTTGTCCGGGTTCAGAGCTGACCCCGGATATACCTCCATGTCACCCAGGCAGCCCCCCTGACATGAGCATCGGAGCAGTTCATGCTCCGATGCTCTCCTTTGCCCGACGGTAGATCGCCCGGCAGTGTGTTCGGTGACGTCACCGGCTCTGATGGGCGTGCTTTAGCGCTGCCCTAGCCATTTTACAGGCTAGGGCAGGGGTAGGCAACCTTTGGCTCCCAGCTGTTGTGAAACTACAACTCCCAGCATGCATAGTTGCTCTGCACTTCTAAGAACTTACATAGAAATGAATGGAGCATGCTGGGAATTGTAGTTTCACAACAGCTGGGAGCCGAAGGTTGCTGATGCCTGGGCTAGGGCAGCGCAATAGCCCGCCCATCAGTGCCTGTGACGTCACCAGGCTTCCTGGCAGCCCCATGGAGAGCCCGGTTCGTCACCGGAATTCCGGAAAATGCCTTTGCCCTGTGCAGAAACTGCTCCAATGCTCCTGTCAGGGGCTGCCTGGGTGAAAATAGAGGTATGTCCGGGGTCAGCTCTTTAGTTCACCCTGTTACTGCCCGGCAATTCAAGTTTTTGAAAAATTATATAGAATTATTTTTTTTTTCCAGTCCCTGCTGCCCTTGCGCAGGAAGCAGGGACTGAAGAGACCCCACAGACTCTCGGTGGGCCACCCTAAGTAATACAAAGACCCTCCTGGACGCTCTGAGCGGGTTATGACAGACTGTTGCCAGTTAGCCCCGCCTCCTGCGACTTTCACGCTCCCACGGCCTGCTGCTCCAGCCCTCCTCTAAGACCCGCCGCAATCTGGATCCCACCTCCAACCGAGTCCCGTCATCTCTTTTGGACACCCAGTGACAATCGGGTGGATAAGCAGACATATAGGATGACGGCGGTCCGCAGCGGATACAATCCTTGGGGGGCTGTCCCAGGGAGTCCATTATGCACCCTCTCAGTACTGACTGATGCTATTAACTTGCCACAACCATCAGTCAGCACTGAGGTGGAAAGTACTTCCCTTTCATGCATCTAAGCTATGCTTGTCAGTGAAAATCAGGACGTGGCCCCATTGTGGTCTATGGGTCTGCAAAAATGCAATATTTTATTTTTTTTGCAGACATGCTGAACTGTCCACAAAAAAACGGATTCGCAATTTTGAGGACAGCATACAGCCATATTTCTAAGCCTTAAATCTGAAGGATTGTAAAACCAGATTATGCCTTTACCGCTGATAACCTGTGTTAATGGGATCGAAATGTAAAAATGACAAATTCTGACATCTGCGCTGCCGGCTGCGTTCAGGTCGGCGCTCTCCTGATGGATCCTATTTACTGCAATGGAGCCCGTCAGGCTTCCATCACGTGATCCGCCATTTTACTGCTGCATGCAGCACTATGTTTTCCAGTATTTTTACAAAGCTTTTGACGCAGATGTGAGTGCAGCCTTACAATGGTCTCCCGGGTCCCCCATCTAACTGAGGAGACACCATATGGGTGACACCTCAGGTGGCTGCAACAGTTCCAATCCACTCGTAGTGACAATCACCGGACACATGAGACCAGCGATAGGTAGCGGAGGAGACAAGAAGGTATTTTCAATTATTTTTCGCAGCTTATGTGCACAGATCTGTACATTCCCCCGCTCTCTGTCAGATTTCTAAGGTCAATTTACATGTCCGCAAAATGGGTCTGCAGGGTGCGGACCCGTTCATTTTCAATGGGGCCGGAATGGATGCAGACAGCACACTATGTGCTGTCCGCATCCGCACTTCCGTTTCCACAAAAAATAGAACATGTCCTATTCTTGTCCACAAAAGAGGACAAGAATAGAGGTTTTCTATTATAGGGCAGGCCATGTGTACATTGCCGGTGTCCGTGTTTTGCAGATCCGCAATTTGCCAAACCAAAGTACGGATCCGGAAATGCAGATGCGGACAGCACATAGTGTGCTGTCCACATCTTTTCCATCCCCATTTAAGGGTGCTTTCACACTTGTGTTGGTGCGGATCCGTCTGTTTATTTGCACAGACGGATCCGCACCTATAATGCAAACGTTTGTATCCGTTCAGAACGGATCCGTTTGCATTAGTTCAAAGAAAAATAAAGTCCAAAACGGATCCGTTTTGAATTGCATTGAAAGTCAATGGGAAACGGATCCGTTTTCAAATGCACCATATTGTGTCATTGAAAATGGATCCGTCCCCATTGACTTACATTGTAATTCAAAACGGATCCGTTAGGCTCCGCCTCTTCAGACGGACACCAAAATGCTGCAAGCTGCGTCTTGGTGTCCGCCTCCAAAACAAAATAGAGGTGGAACGGAGCCGAACTGATGCATTCTGAACGGATCCTTAACCATTCAGAATGCATTGGGGCTTCACGGATCCGTTTTGGACCGTTTGTGAGAGCCCTGAAACGGATCTCACAAACGGAATCCAAAACGCTAGTGTGAAAGTACCCTAAAATGAATGGGTCCGCACCCGTTCTGCAAAACGGATGTGGACCCATTTTGCGGACGTGTGAATGGAGCCTTAAGCAGATAGCTTTGTCTAGTGTCACTAAAAAAATGCAATTCATCCCGCAAATAAAAAAAAACTGAAAAAAAATAAAAAATCAATAATTGTCCTTAAACTAAAAATAATTGCGTTTTTTTGGCCTAGCCCTAGCTGCTACATAAATGGAGTGGCCATGGGTAAGTCATCACCTCCACCAGGTCCCAGAAGCAGACGGTGCCGTCCTCGGAGCAGCTCACTACGTGGGTGTCCTTCTCGCTCAGACAGCTGTCCAGTTTATAGCTTGTGTTCTTGTGTCCGGAGTACCTGGTACAGAACAGAGGAAAGCTGGTCACAGGGCAAACTTTAATACCTGCAGCAGGCCACCAGGTGGCGCATAGACAGAAGTGATGAAGCGTACACAAGACGATAGGATGTGGGCACTGCATGATACGCCAGGGTCTGACATCCAGCCAGACAGATCACTGATGCTTCGGGTGGATGTGGCTCCATATTGGGGAGCAGAACTATGGTGGATCTACAGGAGTGCCTCTAATGACGTGTTAAAGGGGTATTCCGGTTACATAAAGTTAGGCAAAAACCATCCGCTCTGTCCATTACAGGGGTCCTCCAAAATGTGCGGGGCCCCCAGTGGTAGAACCCCCACGGTATAATCAGCCACAGGATAAGGGATAACTTTCTGTAAGCAGAATACCCCTTTAATGTCTGATAGGGAACAAAGTGTTAACAAGGCCTAGCTGAGCAGATGGCCATGTCTTATCTGACGCCAGCGCGGCTTACTCTCCGAGAAGTTCTCCTGTGTCCTTGTCGAGGAGGCGAAGGCAGGAATCCAGCGATGAGGCCAAGAGACACTGAGAGTCCCGACTGAAACTAACACACGTGATGGGACCTACGGGCAAGTAACCACATGGGCACAAGAAGACAATGCCGAATCCCCCCCCCCCCAGGAAGGAAAATGAAGGACCACTCACTGCCAACATAGTCTGCACACAGCTCCCCCGCCCGCAGGTCATAGCGGCGCAGGCTCCCGTCCACTGACCTAAAGCAAAGACAGGTCACTATGAGCAGTGTGTGCCAATGATTGCCACCAGGGGGCACACAGAGTCAGCTCCTCCCATCACAGGGTGACACAGACATAAGGGAGGGGCTATGTAACATGGAATCTGCTCCTCCTATCACAGGGTGACACAGACATGAGGGAGGGGCTGTGTAACATGGAGTCTGCTCCTCCCACCACAGGGTGACACAGACATGAGGGAGGGGCTGTGTAACATTGAGTCTGCTCCTCCCATCAGAGGGTGACACCGACATGAGGGAGGGGCTGTGTGATACAGTGTATTCTCCTCCCACCAGTGGTGTATCTTGGTTTTGTGCTGCCCTAGGCGAGACTAAACTCGGGCACCCCCTAATATAAATTTGACCCGCCCCTTCCTGTCAAGGCCAAACCCCTTTCTCTGTAAACCCCGCCCTTCCTTTTAGGCTCCATCCTTTCCTGTATTCCTGTATTTAAAAGTGAATAACGACAGCCACACCTCACACCCCTCCCTTGATCCCACTAAGTGTCATCCACAGATCCCCCCCTTAAGTGCCATCCACAGACAGATCCACCCCTTAAGTGCCATCCACAGATCCCCCTCCTTAAGTGCCATCCACAGATCCCCCCCCCCCCTCAGTGTCATCCACAGATTCCCCCCCTCTTTAGTGTCATCCACATATTCCCCCCCCTTAGTATCATCCACAGATTCCCCCCTCAGTGTCATCCACAGATTCTCCCCCTCAGTGTCATCCACAGATTCTCCCCCTCAGTGTCATCCACAGATTCTCCCCCTCAGTGTCATCCACAGATTCTCCCCCTCAGTGTCATCCACAGATTCCCCCTCTTTAGTGTCATCCACATATTCCTCCCCCTCAGTGTCATCCACAGATTCCCCCTCTTTAGTGTCATCCACATATCCCCCCTCAGTGTCATCCACAGATTCCCCCTCTTTAGTGTCATCCACATATTCCCCCTTAGTGTCATCCATAGATTCCCCCCTCAGTGTCATCCACAGATTCTCCCCCTCAGTGTCATCCACAGATTCCCCCTCAGTGTCATCCACAGATTCCCCCTCTTTAGTGTCATCCACATATCCCCCCTCAGTGTCATCCACAGATTCCCCCTCTTTAGTGTCATCCACATATTCCCCCCTTAGTGTCATCCATAGATTCCCCCCTCAGTGTCATCCACAGATTCTCCCCCCTCAGTGTCATCCACAGATTCCCCCCTCAGTGTCATCCACAGATTCCCCCTCAGTGTCATCCACAGCTTCCCCCCTCTTTAGTGTCATCCACAGCTTCCCCCCTCTTTAGTGTCATCCACAGATTCCCCCCTCAGTGTCATCCACAGATTCCCCCCTCAGTGTCATCCACAGATTTCCCCCTCTTTAGTGTCATCCATCCACAGATTCCCCCTCTTTAGTGTCATCCACAGATTCTTTCCCCCAAGTGTCATCCGATTCCACAGACATTTCCTACCTGCCCAGCGCCGGCCGTTGTAGGTAATTTATTCACTCCACTTGCCTGAGAGAAGCGCCGGAAGACTCACACAGGCGCACTGGCAGGCGCATGCGCACTTCAATGCCTCTGCCAGTGCGCCTGTGTGAGTCTTCCGGCGCTTCTCTCAGGCAAGTGGAGTGAATAAATTACTTACAACGGCGCTGGGCGGGGAGGAGCGGCGCCGGCGCACACCCAGCCAGCAGCGCAGCCCGGACACAAAAAAAAATCTATCACTGAGGCAAACAAGGCATCTTGCCGCGGCGCCGCCCCATTGGAAGTGCCGCCCTAGGCAAATGCCTTGTTTGCCTCGTGATAGATACGCCACTGCCTCCCACCACATGGTGACACAGACAGGAGGAGGAGCTATGTGACATGGAGTCTGCTCCTCCCATCACAGGGTGACACAGACATGAGGGAGGCTGAATCGCGCAGGGCAAGGGCTTTTTTTATTGGATCCGGTAATGTACCAGGTCTTCCGCCTAGCAGTGAGCCCAGTGACCGGCACTAATGAGTGGGCTTTAGCACTGACCTAGCTAGGCCAGGGCAGCGGTAAAGCTTGCCTATTAGTGCAGGTGGGGTCACTGGGCTCACTGCTAGGAGGAAGCCTCCACCTAGCACTGTAATAAATACAGCACAAGGCAAAGGAGAGCATCAGAGCATGAAATGCTCCGATGCTCATGTCAAAGGGGCTGAGTGGGGGAAGAAGGGGATATGTCCGGGTTCAGCTTTGAATACACATAGGAGGGAGGGGCAAGTGACATGGAGTATGCTCCTCCCACCACAGGGCGACAGACAAGGAGGGAGGAGCTATGTGAGAAGAACAGAAAACAGACCCGGCCAGGATCTCGTGGTCAGACACTTTGATGCTGGAGATGCCGTCCTTCGCTTCGTCCAGTATCTGTATGGCCTCTGGTCTGCGGGAGCGACAGTCCCAACACCTGATAGAGGAGTCTATAGAGCCTGGCAGGACACAGAATAGTAAGGGTCAGTGCCCGGCCACATCGGCTGTCACCCAGCTTTCCCAGAGACAGATATAGATTCTGTAAATGTGCAGACGTTACCTGACACGACCACTGTGGACTCCTCGTTGAAATCCACACAATTCACCTTCTGCAGGGAGAGAATACATGTCAGGGGGCCACCGCCCACCACAAGTCAATGCGCAGACAGCAATCCAAAGCCGTTTTGTGAACGTTTGTGAGACAAGATGGAGGTTTGTGGCACGGGATCACATTGTGGGAGTAACATTCTGTGGCATCACTTTTGGTGGCCCAGGATAACTGTGTGAGACGGGCTGGCATTGTCGGAGAAGGGGATCATTTTTGTCAGACAGCGATCTGGCACTGGTTCATTTTTGTGAAAGAATGATATTCTGTGGCACTCAATCACTGATTATGAGACGGGGGTGCCACGGGATAGCTTTGTGAGATGGAATGCCATTTTGTGGCACAGGGTAAGTTTTGTCAGACGGGGCGACACTGGCCCAGGATCATAATGACGTTTTGTGAAGTGGGATGCCGCAGGAAAACGTTCCGTCACACAGGATGCAATTTTATGATATGGATAATTTTTGTGAGATTCACAAAAAGTTGTCATTTTGTGGCACAAGGTGGCATTTAGTGGCCCAGGATAAGGCCTCATGCACACGACCGTTGTTTGATTCCTTGTCCGTTGCTCCGTTTTTCTGCAGACCCATTGGTTTTCAATGGGTCCGTGGAAAACTCGGAAAATGCACCGTTTGTCCTCCGCGTCCGTGGTCCGTGATTCCAGTCCGTCAAAAAAATATAACCTGTCCTATTCTTGTCCGTGAAAAACGGTTCACGGACCCATTCAAGTCAATGGGACCGTGAAAAAATGCGGATGGCCATCCGTGTGTCATCCGCATTCCACGTCCGTTTTTTTTTGCAGATCCCTTGGCAGGCACTTGGCAAAAATTGTCAGCCTGTCTTTTGGTAAAATCTTTTGGGTCATGTCCGCTAAAAAAACGGAAGACACACGGAAACACAACGGAAGGCAAAAACGGACACGGATCACTGAACAACGGAACCCCTTTTTGCGGACAGCATAAAAAAACGGTCGTGTGCATGAGGCCTAACTGTGTGAAACAGGATACCATTATTGGGGCAGGGGATTATTCTTGTCAGACAGCACTCTGGCACGGGTTCACTTTTTGTGAAAGAATTATATTCCGTGGCACTCAATCACCGACTATGAGAAAGGGGTGCCACGGGATCGCTCTGTGAGATGGGATGCCATTTTGTGGCACAAGGTAAGTTTTGTCAGACTGGGTGACACTGGGCCAGGATCATAATGACGTTTTGCGACGTAGGATGCTGCAGCAAAACGGTCCGTCACAAATGATGGTGTTTTATGATATGGACAATTTTTGTGAGACACCTGTCACTTTCAGGTGTGGGAGGGAAACCCACACCAAACGTAGGAGGGAAAGGGGTGAGGGGAAAAGGCCTGGAGCAGGTCACCTCCTAGAGAAACCCTAATCAAAGTCCTGACTGATTGCAAGTATAAACTGACCCCAGAGGTAGGTGAGTTCATACACAGGAACATAAAGTCCTAACTCACCCTATAGGACCCTGGTACTAATGTCAGGACAAGAGACAACCTGTTCCTCCAAACAAAGGACGAACAGGAGTCTCCCTCAGGCCCAAACACAAATGACAGGGAAAAGAGCAACACAGGAAAATCCAAACGATACACAAAAGGGGAAGAAAACACTTAACTTCAAGTGGCTATGGCACCACCAGGAACTCTGCCGGGATCCGCACACCAGCTATCCACAACAAGACTGAAGCTATAAACCGCACAGCATGGTGGGAGAAGCCACAATAAATAGGGAAGGTTAAATGACCACATAAGCAACACCTGAGGCAAGGGGTGTGGCCATTACCAGAAACAACCACGTGTTGCCAGTCTCACTGATCTCCTGGCACCTGTCAAGGGAACATTGTCATGTTGTGGCACAGGATAACTATTTGTGCAACAGGATGTCATCCTTTGGTGAGAAAGGATGCCTTCTTGAGAGACAGGGTGGCAATAGTACCACTGAATAACCTTGTGAGACAGGGTGGCATTTTGTGGCACAGGGTAAGTTTTGTCCGACGGGGCGACACTGGCAGGATTACCTTTTATGAGGCACGGTGGCATTTTGTGGCACGGATTACCTTTTATGAGGCAGGGTGGCATTTTGTGGCACCGACAACCTTTTATGAGGCAGGGTGGCATTCTGTGGCACGGATAACCTTTTATGAGGCAGGGTGGCATTCTGTAGCACGGATAACCTTTTATGAGGCAGGGTGGCATTTTGTGGCATGGATTACCTTTTATGAGACAGGGTGGCATTTTGTGGCACGGATTACCTTTTATGAGGCAGGGTGGCATTTTGTGGCACCGATAACCTTTTATGAGGCAGGGTGGCATGGATAACCTTTTATGAGGCAGGGTGGCATGGATAACCTTTTATGAGGCAGGGTGGCATTTTGTGGCATGGATTACCTTTTATGAGGCAGGGTGGCATTTTGTGGCACGGATAACCTTTTATGAGGCAGGGTGGCATTTTGTGGCACCAATAACCTTTTATGAGGCAGGGTGGCATTTTGTGGCACGGATAACCTTTTATGAGGCAGGGTGGCATTTTGTGGCATGGATAACCTTTTATTAGGCAAGGTGGCATTTTGTGGCACCGATAGCCATTTATGAGGCAGGGTGGCATTTTGTGGCACGGATAACCTTTTATGAGGCAGGGTGGCATTTTGTGGCATGGATAAACTTTTATTAGGCAGGGTGGCATTTTGTGGCACGGATAACCTTTTATGAGGCAGGGTGGCATTGTGTGGCAGGTTAACTTTTTGTGAGATAATTTTAAGGCACGAGAACCTTTTCTGAAACTGTAGGGCATTGATTTTGTGGTGCGAGATAACATTTTTGTGGCACACCATTACATTTTGTCATTGTAGGCAGAAATGCCGTGAATCTGATTACAAGAGCTGACACTCATCTGGTGTCCGGTGACGATGTAGATCCAGGTAATGACAGCAAGCAGTGTTTTAGGCTCTGTTCACATTATGTTAAAGGGGTACTCCAACCTCAGACATTGATGGCACAGCGTGAGGATATTTCATCAATGTCAGTTAGGTGCGGGTTCCACCTCTGGGAACGGGGCGTGAAGTGAAGGAGAGGACACCGCCCAAGCATGGCCACCCTATGGTCACTGCTGTGGGGGACACGTCACAGCTGTAGCCAGTCATTGGCCGCAGTGAAGGGGAGCCACATCTGAAGTGGTGGGAAGCAGGTAAGTGTGCTTCACTCCTCAGGTCCGGAAGGGAGAATTTAAAGGCGTTAAAAAAGCTGGAATACCCCTTTAAAGCAGCCGTCATTCACAGAGCACTAGTACATCAGTAATAGACAGGACCACTCACCCCTGCGTGTCCACGGAACTTCCTGACCACCTGACCCTGCGCCACGTCCCAGAGGATGACGGTTTTGTCTGAGCTGCAGGAGCAGATCTGGCTGTTGTCACACGACCTGTCACAGGAGGAAAGTGAGAAGCGGGTCATCAGGGGCTACCAGCCTCTGTGCGTGCACCGAGGGCAGAGCCGCCACTTACCCTGCTGCATCCAGCACCTCGTAGCCGTGCCCGCTGTACGTCTTCAGCATGGTGCCCTTGTGTGGGTTCCAGAGCTTCAGAGACTTGTCACTGCCACATGTCATACAGTAGTGCCCGTCCGCTGACAACACATAGCAAGGAGAGAACATTACATCACAGGGAGTCAGCTCCTCCCACTATAGGGTGACACAGACAGGAGGGAGGGGCTTTGTGACATGGAGTGTTCTGACCTACTTTGAGGGCATTCTCACATGATCCATGGGGTGTGGTTTAAATGTCCTGATTTTTTTATATGTTGTCAGTATGTGTGAGGGAGGAGCTACGTGACATGCAGTCTACCCCTCCTACCACAGGGTGACAGACAGGAGGGAGGAGCTATGTGACATGGAGTCTGCCCCTCCTACCACAGGGTGACATTGACAGGAGGGAGGAGCTATGTGACATGCAGTCTGCCCCTCCTACCACAGGGTGACATAGATAGGAGGGAGGAGCTATGTGACATGGAGATTGCTCCTCCCACCACAGGGTGACACAGACAGGAGGAGGAGCTACATTACATGCAGTCTGCCCCTCCTACCACAGGGTGACATAGACAGGAGGGAGGAGCTATGTGACATGGAGTCTGCTCCTCCCACCACAGGGTGACAGACAGGAGGGAGGAGCTATGTGACATGGTGTATGCTCCTCCCACCGCAGGGTTACACAGAAGGGAGGAGCTATGTGACATGGAGTCTGCTCCTCCCACCACAGACCGGAGGGAGGAGCTATGTAACATGGAGTCTGCTCCTCCCACCACAGGGTGACATAGACAGGAGGAGGAGCTATGTGACATGGAGTCTGCTCCTCCCACCACAGGGTGACACACACAGGAGGAGGATCTATGTGACATGGAGTCTGCTCCTCCCACCACCGGGTGACAGACAGGAGGGAGGAGCTATGTGACATGGCATGCTCCTCCCACCGCAGGGTGACAGTGGGTACTCACCGTTGAAGCGCACGGCCCGCACAGCCCCCTGGTTACACGCCAGTCTGCGGTGCAGGTGTTGGGGGAGCTCCGGGGACTTGAGTTTGGGGGCTGGGAAGGACATGGCGGCCGGAGACCCTCTCCCTACAATATAACAAGGGGTCACACGTGTATTACCGCCCGGTGCAGTCACCCAGCTTTCCCACCGTCCTGCAGAAGGTTCATTCAGGAGCAGGGAGGGGTCACGTGACTGTCATGGCGGCCCCTCTGCACAGCATGTAACAGCTCAGCCGCCCTGCTGGGACTTGTGGTCCGTCTCAACCGTCGTCCAGGGAAGCTCCGCGTACAGCGATCACGTGAGGCCGCCCACGCGCCGGTGTAAACAACACCACGTGGTCAGCACTTCCGGGCTTACGTGGGCCCTGCACATCCGGTCTCTGCCGGAAGTTCTCTGATCAGCCGGGGATTCAGGTTTAGTACACGGAGGACGGGGGCAGACATGACGGGGAACAGCGCGAGCGACCCCCGGAGACCGGGCAAGGTGCAGAGGTGAGGGCAGCACATACAGAGGCGATCTCCCCTCACAGCTCTGATCCACACCTTTAACCCCAGAGGGGATTAACGGTGAACCCTGTGCAGTCACCCCGAGGACCTGGAGAAGACCCTAGGGGCTGTCAGTGCAGGGGCCACAGAGGGTGACCTCGGTGTACAGTAATCCCCCATTGGAAATAACCAAAAATGTCAACCCAATACTGGGTGTAAAATAACGTTTTCCTGCAGCGCGTTTTATTCCGCGTAGTACAGTGTGAACAGCGCTTAATGCGCTGCCCTTAGTTGTGACGCGTCAGATGCAGCTCTCTTTTGGACTGCGTTAAAGGGGTTGGCCCACCTGAGACATAGCGGGTAGGTGCGGGTCCCCCCTTTAGAGCGAGACCCGCTGTGCATGTGACCGCCTATTTCCAGACCTCCCATAGTGATGAATGGGCCGCATGTGCAGAGCGCGCTCTCCTCCACTTTGGGGCCCCCCGAATCTCACAGGAGGGATATTAATGGAGTAGGCGTCAATGTCCCGATAAGACCACCCCCTGAACGCGGAGGTTTCTTGATTTTACGTATTGAATGTGCGAGAAAACGTAAGCAGTTATCAGTCCCTCCTCCATAGCTGCCTGCTGATCAGTGGAGGTGAGACCTGTGTATTGATCTCCTCCACTGTATGGGGATGAGCCATGGCTACTGCAGTGACTCGTCCTCATACAGACTCGTTGGTTGTGGGCAGGAGGTCGAAGTTCACATGGCGCCATCTGCTGCCCGGGGACTGCATCAACATTGCCTTCACCTGACCATTTAGGGCTCATACACACAAAGGTATCTTTGTCTGTTCCGTCTTTTTGGGGGCCTGTATGCGAAATCATTTATTTCAATGGGGCCGCAAAAAAAAAAAAAAAACGGCAATGACTCCTTGTGCATTCCGTATCCGTAAGTCCAGTCCGCCAAAAATAAAACATGTCCTATTCTTGTCCGTCTTGTGGACAGGCTTTGTTATAATGGAGCTGCAAAAAATGGCTGTTATCCGTTTTTTTGCAGATCCGTCTTCTGTGGCCTGCAAAATATATACGGTCCATACACAGGGCAGATATCCGGAACAGAAACGTTGTGATCATTGACCCACGTTAAGGGGTCTTTAGGTGTCCGCGTGATCGTAATAACCTGCAAACCGAATATAACGGGTTATTCAGTGTGAACGGTAAAAGAAACGGCGGGAATCCCTTTTTTCAGTAGTTACCGCACAACCGAACTTATACAGGTTTCTCTAAGTAAACCGGACGTCATGCAGTCTTGTCAGTGAAAAGGTTAAAAAAAGAAAAGCAAAAAATTATAGCCGCTAAAATGTGGTGGCGCAAAACCCCCAAAAAAGTAGCTACCCGTCCTGGTTAAAGGGGATAATACGCGGGACAGTGCTGCCAGGTGGCGCGGCTCCCACAGACCGGACATTCTGATCATTCAGTCGGGTGTAATGTATACCGGGCGGTGTGCGCTCTTCTGAGGGCGTGACTGTCACCCTGGTGCCCGTATTCACAGGGGATGTCCTGGCAGCTGGCACCCGTTCTGTCACCGTGTCCTGAAGCCGTTCCTGCACAGGTGAAGCTGCTGTTCATGTTGTCCCCCCTTCCTCTTTAAAGGGGTGATCCAGCTTTGAAACAGTTTTCGTCAGTCTCCTCGCTGGACCGATTCTGGCTCGCCCCTGGAGCCAATGAGTGACCAGGGCAGTGGCGCGTCCCCTCGGGCGGCAGTGACCCAGTGAAAATGGATAAATCTGTGTCTTTAATCTCCTGTGTAATGGAGACACCTAATCCAGCAGTGAGGGGTGACCCTGCTATTCCAGGAATAGTGCGGATCTGTGAGGTTCAAGGCCTCGGTGTAGCAGAGCTCATGGCGTTTCACGTCCTGTGTGACTCATCGGCCGGATTACCTGTGCTTCTGCCGTTTGCAGCTTTTCAAGGACATTTTTAGACTGAAAATCAGAGCTGCGATATAATCTGACCTCCTCCTTAAAGGGACGGTAACGCCTGTCACCCGTTTGCTGTGCAGTTCTGCTCCCTGTTATCGGCCGTCTCGGGCTGGGCAGAGGATCACTGTGACATTACTGAATGCGATGAGCGAAGTCATCCAAAAAACATCCCTGCCCATGATCACTGGGTTATGTCACACATATACGGGGTGAGATTTTTTGATACCATTGGCTCCCCATGTAGAGTTAGTGTCCCTTTAAGTGTCCGTCATGTGATCCTGCATCTTCTATTATGTATACCCTATTGGAAGACCCCGTACCACTTGTGCCCATCGCCATGCAGTGATTTCTGCTACTTCCTCACGGCTCTTGCAGTTCCCTTCTTTCCCACTAGGTGGCTGGGTTGCAGCGATATCGCGTTGGGCTGCTCCAATCTAACCATTGGCTCTTGAAACCGCATAACATGACTAACGCCCTCCGTGTCCGCCTTCTTTCTCCAGGTATAAGCCTCCCACCTCGGAGAACTCGCCCACCCTGGATGACCCCACCCCGGATTACATGAACCTCCTGGGAATGATCTTCAGCATGTGCGGTCTGATGCTTAAGGTGAGAACCCGTCTGATAACTTCTATACATAAGGGAGAGCCGATCTGCATTTGCCTGGAAACTGCAACTCTCAACGGGTGCTGGCCTGCTCGGAGTTGTAGTTTTGCAGCAGCTGGAGTCCATGGATATACTGTAGGTCACCGTTATGGCTGGTGAAGGCAGGCGATACGTAGATTGTCTCCTCTGCACCACCGAGCACAACTAAGAGTAATCACTCTCATCATGTTGTGAGGGTGGCACCTGTTTGCCTCAGGGCACGTGGCTGTGTGGATGATGAGAGTTGGTGTAGGACGGGTACGCTATGCGCGGGTCATGCAAAGCCTATAACCGCCATGTCCTGTGTCTTGCAGCTGAAGTGGTGCGCCTGGATCGCCGTCTATTGCTCGTTTATCAGCTTCGCCAACTCTCGCAGCTCGGAAGACACCAAGCAGATGATGAGCAGCTTCATGTGAGTCTGGGGGAGGGGGGAGGGCACCGTTCACACGGCGTCGCCCCACTGCACGGGCTCGCCTGGAAATGGAAGAACCACAGGGGTGGTCGCCCAGCGCCCTCAGAACTGGAGTGGCACATCTGCGTTGATACCACCCGGCTATACTATTACTGCATCTTGTGATTTGCTGTTTCGGAGCCTGGGAAAGCCGGGTGAACGAAGCCGCTGTCCGCCATGGTAACACACCGCTTTCCCAGACTCCACCTGTCCCCTCCAGTAATGCGCTCTCTGTTCTTGCAGGTTGTCGATCTCGGCCGTCGTCATGTCCTACCTACAGAACCCCCAGCCCATGTCTCCCCCGTGGTGACCCCGCAGCGCCTCATTACTGTCATTGCAAGAAATAAAGGATTTTACTTTGGGATCTGACTTTTACTTTACATCCAATCCTGCCCCTGGACCTGGCGGCTCTTCCTCCCCCTGGTGGTGGGGACTGGAAGTGCTGCCCCTGTAGGCATTGGGAGCGACAGGAGTGTCAGTTGTGGACTAAGGGGGTCAGGCCCCCAATTAGTCATTTAAAAGGCCAGCATGTAGGGAGCATACGTGTGCACAGGGAGGCCGGGACACCCGCATCCCTTCCTGCCGAAGTCTGTGAGCTGCCTCTAACGTGAAATATTCAGTGCCGCAGCCACTTCTGACCATTACAGATACTGAAAGGTATGTCAGTCTGCACTGCCTGCCTCCCTTGCTGTGCTGTCAGTGTCCACTGCAGTTCTAGAATTCTATTCAGGACAATGAGTTCAGAACGCGTTTGATGTAACGCTCGGGATTCTGTGCTTGACTAAGATGTGACTGGAGCTTGTGTTCTCGGGAAGTTGGGAGATACACTACAGGATCCACGTTACCGCTCCTGAAGTGTTTGACGGCTCCGAGTGGCAGATCTGCCCGATTCTGTAGAGTCCCCCCATACTGCTGCATAAATAGGCTAAGGGTACTTTCACACTTGTGTTGCTGGATTGCGGCAGGCAGTTCCGTCCCCGGCAATCTGTATGCAAACGGATACCATTCAGAAATGCGTTGCAATACCGGATCCGTCTCTCTGGTTGTCATCCGTAAAAACGGATCCGGTATTTAGCTTTTTCACATTTTTAAAGGTCTGCGCAGACCGGATCCGTCAATGTGGTAATTTTAATGCCAGATCCGGCACGAATACATATCAATGGAAATTAATGCCGAATCTGGCATGTGTTCCGGGATTTTGGACGGAGAAAATACCGCAGCATGCTGCAGTATTTTCTCCGGCCAAAAAAACGTAAGAGGGACTGAACAGAATGCTCTCCTTTCAGAATGCATAGATGAGATTTGTGTAATCCCATTCACCGGGCTGGTACTGTGTTAGAGCTCATGCACACATACGTATTTTCTTTCCATGTTCGTTCCATTTTTTTTTGCGGACAGTATGCGGAACCATTCACTTCAATGGGTCCGCAAAAAAAAACCCGAAGTTACTCCATGTGCCTTCCGTTATCGTATGTTCGCTCCGCAAATGGCTAGAACATGTCCTATTAGGCCCCTTTCACACGAGCGTGTCCGGATTAGGTCCGGATGCATTGCGGATGCGTTCAGTGAAAACTGTGCGATTTCGGAGGCAAGGCCATTCAGTTTTGGCTGCGATTGCGTTCAGTTGTTCAGTTTTTTACGCGCAATGCGTTTTGATGCGTTTTTCACGCGTGTGATAAAAAACTGAAGGTTTGCAAACAACATCTCCTAGCAACCATTAATTAAAAACGCTGAATATAGAACATGCTGCGATTTTCACGCAAAGCACAAGTGATGCGTTAAAAAAAAAAAAAAAAGCTCGTACACAGACCCATTGAAATGAATGGGTCCGGATTCAGTGTGGGTGCTATGCGTTCATGTCACGCATTGCACCCGTGCGGAAAACTCGCTCGTGTGAAAGGGGCCTTATTGTCCGCATCACAGACAAGGAGGGGACTGTTCTATTAGGAGGCGGCTGTTCCGTTCTGCAAAATACGGAATGCACACGGATGTCCTACGTATTTTTTGCGGACCCCAAAATACATACAGTCGTGTCTGTGAGCCCTTACGCTGCAGTTTTTTTCGCACAAGAATCTGAGAAGGAAAAAACACGCCTAATCCGCAACGTTTCCAAGTACTCTAACCACAATACCGCCGGTTGCAAGCAGGTGTTCGCTGGGAGCAGAGGCCTGATCCGGTGTTCCGTTAAATTTCCCCACCCGTGAAATTTCCCTACCCTCGTCATTTCCGGTTCCGGAGCAGGAGAGCGCCGCTAACTGTGAACGCGCATAGGGTAGGGAAAATTTACGTCCATCTGCGCATGCGCCGCGGGTAGTGAAAAGTTACAGCCCAGTGCGGAGGCGCGAACGCTTGCTGCATCTAGTCTAGTGCCTAGGTTAGGGAAAACTTAGTGTGCATGCGCCGAGGTTAGTGAAGACTTACAGCCCAGTGCGCGTTCGCGCCTGCACACTGGGCTGTAACTTTTCACTACCCACGACGCATGCACAATTGGCCGTAACTTTTCCCTACCCTATGCGCGTTCACAGTTAGCGGCGCTCTCCTGCGCCGAATCCTACTCAGTAAGCGAGTGGCGTGACACACCTCCTCCCTTACCCGCATACGTCACTTTTGACGGAACCTGCAAACGTCACTTCCGGCAAAATTTCACGGGTAGGGAAAATAAACGGAACACCGGCTCCGTACGCTCTCCTTCTGTCCATCTAAGGCCTCATTCACGTTTCCGTGTTTCTGCGGACAGCACGCGTACCCATTGGTTTTAATATGTTCACACATCAGGAGACATGCACCACTTTCGCCCGTAATGAGGACCAAACATGCACCCTATAGTGTATAGGTCCATGGAAAAACACGGATGGCATCTGTATTGCTTCCGTTTTTCACTGACCTGATAGGAGAAGCTCTGGAAAAAAAATTTCAGCCTAGCAGTGTCCATGGAATATGGGTGACACACGGAGGGCAAGAAAACGGACGCACGAATGAAACAGTTTTTTTTCACGGACGTCAAATAGACACTGAAACGCGAATGAGGCCTAAAGGTGCAGCCGATCACCTGATGAACAAGTGAAACAGTCGAGCAGGCAACTAAATTAGGCCTTATTCCCACCCGTATGGAGATCCGGCGGGCTGCTGGATCCTCTCCCTCACCGCCGGGTCCCCATTGACTACAATGGCGTCCGGCGATTTTCTGGCATAAATGCTGGGTATCAGACGGACAACATTTTTTCCCCGAATCTCCTTAACGGAGATGTGAATGTAGCCTTATCGTATCTGGACAGCAGATCGTACTGCGGCCTAGAAACTGGGGGGATAGCAGCAGCCATGGAGCGTACTGTGGAGGAGATCGATGTATGTAAAGACAGTGTTTCCACTGACGAGAAGGCGATTGCCGGGAAGAAACACTTCCAGATCATCTGCTGCTCCTCCAGCCGTGTACACCTTTGAGTTTGCCATTTGCTGCAGCGATATCTGTTGATGTATGCTGTATAGTTCTGTTCATCCTGTTCCTCCTGGTGCATGAATAGAATTCCAGAACTACACAGAATCGAAGATGTAGTTGAATAATACAATATGCTTTAAGCCTTTCAGGGTCTGTGGAAAGTGGGGTAATGTACTGACAATGCTCCAGGCACAGGAGTGATGGCGGCCATTAGTATCTCCCGGGGGTGTTATACGGGATTTGTCAGCAGGCAGGGGCAGATATTACCTCCGGGGCAGTTATACAGGATTTGTCAGCAGGCAGGGGCAGATATTACCTCCGGGGCAGTTATACAGGATTTGTCAGCAGGCAGGGGCAGATATTACCTCCGGGGCAGTTATACAGGATTTGTCAGCAGGCAGGGGCAGATATTACCTCTGGGGCAGTTATACAGGATTTGTCAGCAGGCAGGGGCAGATATTACCTCCGGGGCAGTTATACAGGATGAGGCCTCTTGCACGCGGCCGTTGTGGTTCTGTTCCGTGCAATGCACGGGCAACGTCCATGCGGCAGCCGGAACGGATCTAGACCCATTCAACTTGAATGGGTCCGTAATCTGTCCGTTCCGCAAAAAAATAAAACAAGTTTGATTTTTTTGCGGAACGGAAGCACGGATCAGAACCCCAAGGAAGCACTCCGTAGTGAATGTCGGTCGGTGCCCCGTGTATTGCGGAACCGCCATATTCGGCCCGCAATACGGCCACGGGAGCATAACGGACGTATGCAAGAGGCCTGAGGCCTCATGCACACGCCCATATGTATTTTGCAGTCCGCAAAAAACGGATCCGCAAAAAATACAGATGACGTCCGCGTGCATTCCGAACAGAACAGTTGGCCCTAATAGAACAGTCCTATCCTTGTCCGTAATGTAGACAATAGGACATGTTCTATTTTTTTGCGGAATGTAAATACGGACATACGGAAACGGAATGCACACGGAGTAAAGACTTGTTCACACGACCGTGCCATGTTTTGTGGTCTGCAAATTGCGGATCCGCAAAACACAGATGCCACCTGCAATTTGCGGATCGGAATGGGCGGCCCTTTAAAGAAATGCCTATTCTTGTCTGCAAAACGGACAAGAATAGGACATGACATAATTTTTGCGTGGCCACGGAACGGAGAAGTGAATGGGTCCGCACCCTAGCCGCAAAAAATGCGGCTCGGATGCGGACCAAAACCATGGTCGTGTGAACGAGCCCTAACTTCCGTTTTTTTTTTGCATTTAAATGAATGGTTCCGTATACGGTCCGCAAAAAAAAACAGAACGGACACAGAAAGAAAATAAGTTTGTGTGCATGAGCCTACATGCACATGAACGTGGTTTGGTTCCGCATCCGAGCTGCATTTTTTGCGGCTCGGGTGCGGATCCATTCACTTCAATGGGGCTACAAAAGATGTGGACAGCATTCTGTGTGCTGTGCGCATCCGCTGCTCCGTTTCGTAGCCCCACCAAAAAAATGTCCAGTTTTTGTCAGTTTTGCGGACAAGGATAGGCTTTGTTGCCATGGATCTGTCAAAAAAAAAAAAAAACAGATGCCATAAGGAGTCATCCGTTTTTTGTTGTTGTTTTTTTGCGGGACCGCAAAACATAAAGTCGTGTGCATCTCGTCTGAGTCCTGAATGAGGCAACGCTAACAACCTACTGTCTTTCTCAAAGGGCCGCCCGTGTCTGCCCTCTGGTGGTAGATCAAGTGTACTGCTGCAGTTGGACACACACCAAATCAGGTGACCATGGACTTGCACTCTATTGGGTTTCAGGCGGCATCGGGGCGTGGCCGTTGTGACAGATCACATGACAGAGTGTAAATTCCCGCAGCGGTAATACGGGGACAGTATCACTTTCGGGATGGAGAGCCGCGGGTGTCGTGGACTGCTGCTCCTGGTGCTGCTGCTGGGATGTGTGCGCCGGGGTACCGGCTGTGGACCGGAGGCGAGTGCGGCTTCTCCTCACCATTCTCTGAGTTACCTTACCGGTTTATAACTAGAGCAGGAAGCAAACTCACCTAAGAACCCCGGTATCCGATAATGTAGGAAGAGGGGGGCAGTGTACAGGAGGGGAAGGAGAGGGGTGCAGTGTACTAGAGGAAGAAAAAGAGGGGTGCAGTGTACTGGAGGGGGATCGCAGTGTACTGGAGGGTGAGGAGAGGGGTGCAGTGTACTGAGGGGGGAGAAGAGGGGTGCAGAGTACTGGATAGGGGGGCAGTGTACTGGAGGGGGGCAGTATACTAGAGGGGGGAGGAGAAAGGGGCAGTGTACTGGAGGGGGGGAGGAGAGAGGGGCAGTATACTAGAGGGGGGAGGAGAGGGGTGCAGTGTACTGGTGAGGGGGTGCAGAGTACTGTCGGGGTGAGGAGAGGGGTGCAGGGTACTGGAGGAGGAAGAAGAGGGATTCGGTGTACTGTAGGGGGAGGAGAGAGGGGGCAGAGTACTGGAGAGGGGGCAGAGGTTCCAGTGTACTGTAGGGGGAGGAGAGGGGTGCAGTGTACTGGAGGGGAAGGAGAGGCGTGCAGTGTACTGGTGAGGGGGTCAGTGTACTGGAGGGATGACGATAGTGGTGCAGTGTACTGGTGAGGGGGTCAGTGTACTGGAGGGATGAGGAGAGGGGTGCAGTGTACTGGAGAAGGAAAAAGAGGTGTGCAGTGTACTGGAGGAGGAAAAAGAGGGGTGCAGTGTACTGGAGGGGGATCACAGTGTACCGGAGGGTGAGTAGAGTGGTGCAGTGTACTGGAAGGGGGAGGAGAGGGGGGCAGTGTACTGGAGGAGGAAAAAAGGGGTGCAGTGTACTGGAGGGGGATCGCAGTGTACCGAAGGGGGAGTTGAGGGGTGCAGTGTAATGGAGGAGGATGAAGAGTGGTGCAGTGTACAGGAGGGGGAGGAGAGGGGGCAGTGTACTGGAGGGATGAGAAGAAGAGGTGTGCAGTGTATTTCACGGGGGGAGTGGTGGAGTGTATTGTAGGGGAAATGAGGTGCAATGTACCGGATGGGGAGGGAGGAGAGGGGTACAGGGTACTTGAGGGGAGAGGAGTGCAGTGTACTGGAGGGGGAGAGGAGTGCAGTGTACTGGAGGGGGAGGAGTGCAGTGTACTGGAGAGGGGAGAGGAGTGCAGTAGACTGGAGGGGAGTGCAGTGTACTGGAGAGGGAGGAGGGAGTGCAGTGTACTGGAGAGGGGAGTGCAGTGTACTGGAGGGGGGGGAGTGCAGTGTACTGGAGGGGGAGTGCAGTGTACTGGAGGGGGAGTGCAGTGTACTGGAGGGGGAGTGCAGTGTACTGGAGGGGGAGTGCAGTGTACTGGAGGGGGAGTGCAGTGTACTGGAGAGGGGGGGAGGAGTGCAGTGTACTGGAGGGGGGGGAGAGGAGTGCAGTGTACTGGAGTAGGATCAGAGGGGTGCACTTTACTTGAAGAGAGCTGGGTTGCAGTGTGTGCTGGTGGTACATACAGTAGTCGCAGTGGCCTTAGCAGGAGAGATGCTGGAGCAGTGCAGTAATGTGGATGTAGGGATCCAGTGGTCGATCTAGATCAGTGATGGCGAACCTTTTTGAGGCCGAGTGCCCAAACTGCGACCCAAAACCCACTTATTTATCGCAAAGTGCCAACACTTTATCATTTCGCTATAACATCCTGCCGGCATTCAGTGCGCTGTCTGTGCCGTTCATAGTGCGCCCTGTGCTGATGAATGGCAGGAAAAGTCTAAGGCACCATAGACTTTTTCCAGGTCTCTGAGTGCCGCCACCCATGCCATAGCTTCGCCACCACTGATCTAGGTCCTGGTTCTGGGGATGTGGGACCCTACGGCAGGGTGCTGGGTAGATCTGCTGATCAGAGATGGTTCCGTTTTTTGCTGATCTCTGACTCTTTCTAATCCTGCAGACCTGCCCTGCGGCCCCCGAGGGCTTCCTCAATGTGCACCTCATCCCTCACACACACAATGATGTCGGCTGGCTGAAGACGGTGGATCAGTATTACTATGGAGGTAAGAAGCTTCCTCTGACAACCCCTGCCCGGTGGCCTCAACCGCAGCTCTTCTCCGGTGTCACACTTGACCTTAAAGTATATCACAAGATAAGACATTACAAGACGCAGGAAATGTGCAAAACAGAATTATCTGCTGGAGGGAAGTATCATCGCTTCCCCTAACACTACACAGAAATGCTTAAAGAGTGCTTCAACCCATGCACCAAATCCTTCCCGAGACATGGGGCCTTGAGGAGCTGAGTGTCAGCCAACAAACTCTCATAGGGGTTGTCAGCCAGTTTTCCCAAGACTTGCAGTGTTGCTACATAGGTGGGGGGTGCATATGGCAGACTTGAAATACCCGGGTTATCTCCTATGTGTCTGCTATTAGACTGCCATGTTGTCTGTATGACAGCTGTCACCTCTGCGACATGTTCTATATTGCAGGACGTAACAACATTCAGCATGCTGGGGTGCAGTATATTCTGGATTCGGTTGTCCAGCAGCTACTTACAGACCCCAGGAGGCGCTTTATCTACGTGGAGAGCGCATTTTTCTGGCGCTGGTGGCAGATGCAGAAGGAATCTGTACAGAGAGACGTGATTCAGCTCATACAGGAAGGTGAGCACCAGAGGGCGCTGTAAGTTGCCCTGCCCACTCAAGATATTGACCATCTCCTTCTACATCTCAGGTCGCTTAGAGTTTATTAACGGAGGTTGGTCAATGAACGATGAAGCGGCCACACATTACAGTCCGATTATTGACCAGATGACCCTTGGCTTGCAGTTCTTACAGTCTACATTTGGTGAATGCGGTAGACCCCGAGTGGCTTGGCACATTGATCCCTTTGGGCATTCCAGAGAACAAGCATTGCTCTTTGCTCAGGTGCATGTGCACGTTTTTATAATGCTGCCTCTTATGTACAAGAATCTAACTACTATTATACTGCCCCCTATGTACAAGAATATAACTACTATAATACTGCCTCCTATGTACAAGAATATAACTACTATAATACTGCCCCCTATGTACAGAATATAACTACAATAATACTGCTCCTATGTACAAGAATATAACTACAATAATACTGCTCCTATGTACAAGAATATAACTACTATAATACTGCCTCCTATGTACAAGAATATAACTACTATAATACTGCCTCCTATATACAAGAATATAACTACTATAATACTGCCTCCTATGTACAAGAATCTAACTACTATTATACTGCCCCCTATGTACAAGAATATAACTACTATAATACTGCCTCCTATGTACAAGAATATAACTACTATAATACTGCCCCCTATGTACAGAATATAACTACAATAATACTGCCTCCTATGTACAAGAATATAACTACTATAATACTGCCTCCTATGTACAAGAATATAACTACTATAATACTGCCTCCTATGTACAAGAATATAACTACTATAATACTGCCTCCTATGTACAAGAATATAACTACTATAATACTGCCTCCTATGTACAAGAATATAACTACTATAATACTGCCTCCTATATACAAGAATATAACTACTATAATACTGCCTCCTATGTACAAGAATATAACTACTATAATAATGCCTCCTATATACAAGAATATAATTACTATAATACTGCCCCCTATGTGCAAGAATATAACTACTATAATACTGCCTCCTATGTACAAGAATATAACTACTATAATACTGCTCCTATGTACAACAATATAACTACTATAATACTGCCTCCTATGTACAAGAATATAACTACTATAATACTGCCTCCTATGTACAAGAATATAACTACTATAATACTGCTCCTATGTACAAGAATATAACTACTATAATACTGCTCCTATGTACAACAATATAACTACTATAATACTGCCTCCTACTTACAAGAATATAACTACTATAATACTGCCTCCTATGTACAAGAATATAACTACTATAATAATGCCTCCTATGTACAAGGATACAACTACTATAATACTGCTCCTATGTACAGGAATATAACTGCTATAATACTGCTCCTATGTACAAGAATATAACTACTATAATACTGCCTTCTATGTACAAGAATATAGCTACTATAATACTGCTCCTATGTTGATAACCTCCACTCGCTGTCTGGCAGATGGGGTACGATGGATTTTTCTTTGGACGGTTGGATTATCAGGACAAATCAAATCGAATGAAAACCAAACAGATGGAGATGATTTGGAGGGGCAGCGATGACCTAGCGGCCCCCACTGCCGACCTCTTCACTGGTCAGTCAGATGATGGACTTTTCCTAGCGTCACACAGAGATACTTATTATGCAGATAAGCAGAGTGACGGTTGTATATTCTTTTATTTGTAGATTACATATAGCTGCAGTTCACTGACTGTCATAAGGCGCGGCTCTCACCAGCTGTCACCTACAGGCACATATTCCAGATATGCAGGTTCACATGGACACACATATGAGACTTTCATACAAAATGACAAATCACTAAAGCAGCCCCAGAGATCACCGTTCCTAGTGACCGTTCTAGTACTGCTACATCTCAGTCTTATCATAGCTGTATGTGTGTCAGGTAATGGTCATGTCACCCGGTGGTCACCGGATAATATTGGTATTTTTACTAGGTGTCCTGCCCAATGGATACAACCCTCCTGATGGCTTCTGCTGGGATCAGTTCTGTACGGATCCCCCGATTATGGATGATGCACAGCTGGAGGACAACAATGTCGACTATATCTTACAGTTGTTTCTGAAGACTGTGAAAATACAGGTATTAAATATACACAGTATACTGAGTATTACTGTGCTGGAGGAGATGTGTGTACTGTACCTGTACTGTGTATACCTGTCATGGTGTAGTAGTAGTGTGAGAATATGTGTGTACTTTACATGTACTATGTATACCTGTCATGTAGTAGTAGTGTGGTGAGGAGATGTGTGCACTGTACCTGTACTGTGTATACCTGTCATGGTGTAGTAGTAGTGTGATGAGGAGATGTGTGTACTGTACCTGTACTGTGTATACCTGTCATGGTGTAGTAGTAGATGTGTGTACAGTGTATACCCATGTAGCGGTGGTGGTTGTAGGTAGCTTACCTGTCATGGTGTAGCAGTAGCTGCAGTAGCAGCAGTAGCTGCAGCAGCAGTAGCAGTAGCAGTAGCTGCAGTAGCAGCTGCAGCAGCAGCAGTAGCAGTAGCAGCAGCAGCTGCAGCAGTTGTTGATGTTGTAGTACCCATGTAGCGGTGGTGGTGGTAGGTACCCTACCTGTCATGGAGTAGTAGTAGATGTGTGTACTGTGTATACCCATGTAGCGGTGGTGGTAGGTACCCTACCTGTCATGGTGTAGTAGTAGATGTGTGTACTGTGTATACCCATGTAGTGGTGGTGGTGGTAGGTAGCCTACCTGTCATGGTGTAGTAGTAGATGTGTGTACTGTGTATACCCATGTAGCGGTGGTGGTGGTAGGTAGCCTACCTGTCATGGTGTAGTAGTAGATGTGTGTACAGTGTATACCCATGTAGCGGTGGTGGTGGTAGGTAGCCTACCTGTCATGGTGTAGTAGTAGATGTGTGTACAGTGTATACCCATGTAGCGGTGGTGGTTGTAGGTAGCTTACCTGTCATGGTGCAGCAGCCAAGCAGCAGCAGCAGCAGCCAAGCAGCAGCAGCAGCCAAGCAGCAGCCAAGCAGCAGCAGCAGCAGCCAAGCAGCAGCAGCAGCCAAGCAGCAGCCAAGCAGCAGCAGCAGCCAAGCAGCAGCAGCAGCCAAGCAGCAGCAGCAGCAGCAAGCAGCAGCAGCAGCAGCCAAGCAGCAGCAGCCAAGCAGCCAGCAGCAGCAGCAGCAGCCAAGCAGCAGCAGCCAGCAGCAGCAGCGCAGCAGCAGCAGCAGCAGCAGCCAGCAGCAGCAGCAGCAGCCAGCGGCAGCAGCAGCAGCCAAGCAGCAGCAGCAGCAGCCAAGCAGCAGCAGCAGCAGCCAAGCAGCAGCAGCAGCAGCCAAGCAGCAGCAGCAGCAGCAGCAGCAGCAGCAGCAGCCAAGCAGCAGCAGCAGCAGCCAAGCAGCAGCCAAGCAGCAGCAGCAGCCAAGCAGCAGCAGCAGCAGCCGCCGCCAAGCAGCAGCAGCCAAGCAGCAGCAGCAGCAGCCAAGCAGCAGCAGCAGCAGCCAAGCAAGCAGCGGTGGTGGTGGTAGGTAGCCTACCTGTCATGGAGTAGTGTGTGGTTTAGGAATAACATTTCCTATCTCCCCGCAGGCTAGCGGGTATCGCTCCAATCACATTGCTATGACTATGGGGTCTGACTTCCAGTATGAGAACGCCATCCCATGGTTTAAGAACATGGACAAGCTTATTGACTTGGTCAATGCTCAGGTGATAATGTGGCCCCTGGTGTCTCGCACGATGTGCAGGGTGGTCTGGGCGTCTTCACTCATTTGTCTGATGTGTTCTTCTCTAGCAAATAAATGGAAGCAAAGTGAACGTGGTCTACTCTACCCCAAGCTGCTACCTGACGGCATTAAACAGAGCCAACCTGAGCTGGTGAGACCCTGCATATAGTGCATGGGGCGTCCGATATCAGCAAGAACCGCCCCAAGAAGACTTGTGCAGAGCAGCGCTGTCCAGAGATGGTCCAAAATCGCCTTCTAGGAAAAAGATATTGGGGCTTTTTTATACAGAGTTTTTCTTGGAGAAATGCCTAAGACACTTCCTAATGGTCTCCTAATTTTGTATTGTTGTATTCTTTCTCCATCTCAGGCCAGTAAAGATGGACGATTTCTTTCCGTATGCGGATGGTGCTCACATGTTCTGGACGGGATACTTCACCAGCCGAGCAGCTTTCAAGCGCTACGAGAGGCTCAGCAACAACTTCCTGCAGGTGAAATACGACTTATGTACCCTAAAAAGAGTGAAGGAGACTGATACCCGGAGACTGTCAACTAGAGATGAGCGAATTTCAGGTTATGAAACTCGTTCACGCTTTTTTTACTGGTAAAAGGTGAATTGCGTTATGGATTCCATTACCACGGAGCATAACACAATTCTATGACGGAATGCATAGAATCCTTTAGAGGCATTCCGTTATTCATTCCGTTATAATAGAAGTCTATGGGCTGCAAAATAGATCCGTCCCGTTTCCGGTATCTGGAGAGGACTCCCCTAGATGACTGAAATGGGACGGATCCGTTTTGCAGCCCATAGACTTCTATTATGACGGAATGAATAACGGAATGCCTCTAAAGCCATTCCGTCATAGAATTGCGTTATAGTCCGTGGTAATGGAATCCATAACGCAATTCACCTTTTACCAGTAAACGAAGCGGGAACGAATTTCAAAATATGAAATTCTCTCATCTCTACTGTCAACCATGATAATGTCATGTCTGTCATTATTAGGTCTGCAACCAGCTTGAGGCCTTAACTGGACCAGCAGCAACACATGGACCATATGGGACCAGCAGCAGCTTAACACTACGTGAGTGACCTGTCACCTCATCTGCCTCCTGATCCTCTTATTACCCTGTAACATCTTATTACAGTAACCCGGCTCCTGATCCTCCTATTACCTCTGTAACATCTTATTACAGTAACCCGGCTCCTGATCCTCTTATTACCCTGTAACATCTTATTACAGTAACCTGGCTCCTGATCCTCTTATTACCCTGTAACATCTTATTACAGTAACCCGGCTCCTGAGCCTCTTTTTACCCTGTAACATCTTATTACAGTAACCCGGCTCCTGATCCTCTTATTACCCCGTAACATCTTATTACAGTAACCCGGCTCCTGATCCTCTTATTACCCTGTAACATCTTATTACAGTAACCCGGCTCCTGATCCTCTTATTACCCTGTAACATCTTATTACAGTAACCCGGCTCCTGATCCTCTTATTACCCTGTAACATCTTATTACAGTAACCCGGCTCCTGATCCTCTTATTACCCTGTAACATCTTATTACAGTAACCTGGCTCCTGATCCTCTTATTACCCTGTAACATCTTATTACAGTAACCCGGCTCCTGATCCTCTTATTACCCTGTAACATCTTATTACAGTAACCCGGCTCCTGATCCTCTTATTACCCTGTAACATCTTATTACAGTAACCCGGCTCCTGATCCTCTTATTACCCTGTAACATCTTATTACAGTAACCCGGCTCCTGATCCTCTTATTACCCCTGTAACATCTTATTACAGTAACCCGGCTCCTGATCCTCTTATTACCCTGTAACATCTTATTACAGTAACCCGGCTCCTGATCCTCTTATTACCCTGTAACATCTTATTACAGTAACCCGGCTCCTGATCCTCTTATTACCCTGTAACATCTTATTACAGTAACCCGGCTCCTGATCCTCTTATTACCCTGTAACATCTTATTACAGTAACCCGGCTCCTGATCCTCTTATTACCCTGTAACATCTTATTACAGTAACCCGGCTCCTGATCCTCTTATTACCCTGTAACATCTTATTACAGTAACCCGGCTCCTGATCCTCTTATTACCCTGTAACATCTTATTACAGTAACCCGGCTCCTGATCCTCTTATTACCCCTGTAACATCTTATTACAGTAACCCGGCTCCTGATCCTCTTATTACCCTGTAACATCTTATTACAGTAACCCGGCTCCTGATCCTCTTATTACCCTGTAACATCTTATTACAGTAACCCGGCTCCTCATCCTCTTATTACCCCTGTAACATCTTATTACAGTAACCTGGCTCCTCATCCTCTTATTACCCTGTAACATCTTATTACAGTAACCCGGCTCCTGAGCCTCTTATTACCCCTGTAACATCTTATTACAGTAACCCGGCTCCTGATCCTCTTATTACCCCTGTAACATCTTATTACAGTAACCCGGCTCCTGATCCTCTTATTACCCCTGTAACATCGTATAACAGTAACCCGGCTCCTGATCCTCTTATTACCCTGTAACATCTTATTACAGTAACCCGGCTCCTGATCCTCTTATTACCCCTGTAACATGTTATTACAGTAACCCGGCTCCTGATCCTCTTATTACCCTGTAACATCTGGTGTTTATTACATGTAAACTGTATTTCAGGACGCGCTATGGGGGTGGCACAGCACCACGATGCTGTCACTGGAACAGCAAAGCAGCATGTGAATGACGATTACACCTTGCGGCTGTATAAAGGCTGGGAGACATGCCAGGTATCCTCAACCAGTTCTTCAACTCTGGAAGAATGTAAACTTCCAAGTGGATCTAAGTGAAGATTTGTAACTTTACATGGAGTGGACTTCCTCACGTAATTCTGATTGTTTTAGGGGTGTTTTGAGCTGAAATGTTCTCCTATTCAGCGGCCATGTTGTCTTTAAATACTTCTTAATAGTCCAGCTTATATGATATAATGTCTGTTATGGAGTTGGCATCACAGTACACACAAAGGGACGTACATTATGGGTAGATGTATTTTATAATAGTACCCTGCCCTGTGCCCTCTCACTATGTCTGTTGTATCGTGCAGGTTGTGATCAGTAACGCTCTCTCCAGTCTGACTGGGACCAAGGAAAGTTTCACATTTTGCAATCTGCTGAACATCAGTGTTTGCCCGACCACTGAAGCTGCTAAAAGTGTGAGTCCATCACCCCCTTCACTGCTGCAATACAGGTCTCCTTCCCACTGCGTCATTCACTTTGTATGTAATGTATGTACACAGTGACTCCTCCAGCAGAATAGTGAGTGCAGCTCTGGAGTATAATACAGGATATATCTGAGGATCAGTACAGGATAAGTAATGTAATGTATGTACACAGTGACTCCTCCAGCAGAATAGTGAGCACAGCTCTGGAGTATAATACAGGATGTAACTCAGGGTCAGTACAGGATAAGTAATGTAATGTATGCACACAGTGACTGCACCAGCAGAATAGTGATGGCAGCTCTGGGGTATAACATAGGATATAACTCACGATCAGTACAGGATAAGTAATGTATGTACACAGTGACTCCACCAGAAGAATAGTGAGTGCAGCTCTGGAGTATAATACAGGATGTAACTCAGGATGAGTACAGGATAAGTAATGTAATGTATGCACACAGTGACTGCACCAGCAGAATAGTGAGTGCAGCTCTGGAGTATAATACAGGATGTAACTCAGGATCAGTAGAGGATAAGTAATGTATGTACACAGTGACTCCACCAGCAGAATAGTGAGTGCAGCTCTGGAGTATAATACAGGATGTAACTCAGGATCAGTACAGGATAAGTAATGTATGTACACAGTGACTGCACCAGCAGAATAGTGAGTGCAGCTCTGGAGTATAATACCGGATGTAACTCAGGATCAGTACAGAATAAGTAATGTATGTACACAGTGACTGCACCAGCAGAATAGTGAGTGCAGCTCTCGAGTACAATACAGGATGTAACTCGGGATCAATACAGGATAAGTAATGTATGTACACAGGGACTCCACCAGCAGAATAGTGAGTGCAGCTCTGGAGTATAATACAGGATGTAACTCAGGATCAGTAGAGGATAAGTAATGTAATGTATGCACACAGTGACTGCACCAGCAGAATAGTGAGTGCAGCTCTGGAGTATAATACAGGATGTAACTCAGGATCAGTACAGGATAAGTAATGTATGTACACAGTGACTCCACCAGCAGAATAGTGAGTGCAGCTCTGGAGTATAATACCGGATGTAACTCAGGATCAGTACAGGATAAGTAATGTATGTACACAGTGACTCCCAGCAGAATAGTGAGTGCAGCTCTGGAGTATAATGCAGGATGTAACTCAGGATCAGTACAGAATAAGTAATGTATGTACACAGTGACTGCACCAGCAGAATAGTGAGTGCAGCTCTGGAGTACAATACAGGATGTAACTCACGATCAATACAGGATAAGTAATGTATGTACACAGTGACTCCACCAGCAGAATAGTGAGTGCAGCTCTGGAGTATAATACAGGATGTAACTCAGGATCATTATAGGATAAGTAATGTAATGTATGCACACATACACTGCACCAGCAGAATAGTGAGTGCAGCTCTGGAGTATAATACAGGATGTAACTCAGGATCAGTACAGGATAAGTAATGTATGTACACAGTGACTCCACCAGCAGAATAGTGAGGGCATCTCTACAGGATGGTACTCGGGATCAGTACAGAATAAGTAATCTCAAGTATTTACAAAGTGGTTTAACCTTCTATGTAAATCCATACATTTTTTTTTATATCTTTATTATAGTCATCTATTCTGCAGGTGTCACTGTTCTTATACCTGGATTTCCTATAATGATTCTTGACTATTGTATTATTTGACTACAGTTTAATGTGTTCGTGTATAACCCCCTGGGACGTGCGGTCACGTGGTACATCCGGCTTCCGGTCAATGGCGTGGCCTACACAGTAAGAGGCCCCTCGGGGGACGCTGTGACCAGTGAGGTGAGATGTGAGCTTCTCCTCTGTGCTGCTTGGGTTTTCTAATTAGAGAAGGGGGGGGGGGGTCATTTCTTTTTTGTGGGGTGCAGCAAACCAGTGGAGGGTTTGATTGGTGCACTGTAGGTAGACCTTAGTGAATTGCAAAATTTAACGCATTGCCATTGAGCACTTTTTGTACTTTTTTACTTGGAGAGGTCCATTTTATACGGTGCTTTGATTACCTCGACCCATCATTTTAATTGCAGCCATTTCAGCCAAGCTGGGTCCTAACATTCTGGAAACCGTCATTCTTCTAGGTGACTCCAGTGTCTAAGTTCACTAAGGACATCCGCAGAGACCAGGGGAACGCTGAGCGGGAGCTCATGTTCCGGCCCAGGTTCCTCCCTTGGGTTTCAGTAAGTTCACTGTTCAGAAAATGGCCACCCAGGAGAGATTCTTCATCAGGACAAAGAAGAGAACAAGTCCAACAAAGATGGAGAATAAGGTGCGATATAACGTTATTATAGCTCCGTCTCCTGATGTTTGAGTCCCAGATCCGCTGACTGTTTCCTCTGTCTCCAGTATTACAGAGTGGAATTTGACCCAGAGACTGGATTGATCTCAGGCATTCATAATCTGCAGAAGGGAATCTCTTTACCTTTAACTCAGAGCTTTTACTGGTGAGAATACTTCCCTTGCTGTCAGTGAACGGAATGCAGTCTTTATCGAGTGATCTACAATCTGTTGCTCCAAGGCGCGGCCTGCAATCATAGGAGTACAGGGTCTCCAACCGGTGGAACAACTCCCACTTCCAACATCCAGAGAGCCACAGGTTGGAGACCACTAGTCCACATTTATAATTCCGGTTGCTTTGGGCCAGTAAGACCGTCAGTATTTTATATGTAATTAGATGATGCATAAAAGTGAACCTTAGTTCATCTAGGATTACTACACCTATTCTCCCGCAGGTATAACGCCAGTATTGGTAATGCTGACAGCACCCAGGCCTCCGGAGCATACATCTTCAGACCCAACCAATCAAACCCTGTGCCTGTGACCCACAATGTCCGCAGTTACCTGGTACAGGTAGGAAATTTTAGTATTATTATTCTTTTAAAAAATTGGTGGGGGGGAGGCGATTTTTGACCATTGTTTTTTTTGTTTTTTACCACCACAATCACTGGACATCTCAGACTAAGGGCTCATGCACATGAACATATTTTATTGTCCGCTAAAAAAAAAAAAATAAAAAATAGAACAAGTACTATTCTTGTCCGTATTGTGGGCAAGGACAGACATTGTTACAGTGGTTCCGCAAAAAAAAAAGGGATGTAACACTGACGTCATTCATATATTATTATTTTATTTTTATTTATTTTTTGTGGACCGTGTGCATGAGCCCTAAAGCGGTTGTTCAGCGTTGGAGTTGACAACCCTGGGGTTCTCCTCTGTCCCCCTAAACATAAAAATACCTATTCACCTACCCGCAGGCCTCAGTATGTGGTGGCGGTATACCATTCAAGCCACTGTGAACATTGAGGCCTGTGATTGGCTGCAGCGGTCATAGTGCCAGGCCGCTTCCTGGTCCTCTAGGGAATGGAAGCGGCCAGGAAAGGTACAGCACTGGGACCACAGACAGGTGAGTGGGGTGTTTTTTTTTTGTTCAGACCCCAGAGGTTGTCTACTCAGCCTGCAAAGAGAGGGAGAGGAGTTTTTTCTGTCTTCCGTTTTTTTAAGGGCTGCTTGTGCCGAATATGTTAATATGACAGAGGAAGACAGAGTATCACAGCTCTATGCTGTGTAGGCACTTAAGTGACTGACTGTGTGTGTGTGTGAGATAGATATATATATATATATATATATATATATATATATATATATTTCTATTCATTGACGGCAAGCATGGATTTTGAGAAATGTGCTCAGGCTGGATGTAGACGTGCCGCAGGGATGGGCATTTTTGTATAGTTCTATACCAGCTATTGGTCGGCTTACTTTCAGTTAGTTTTACACCAAACCTGTGACAAAATGTTGAAGCTTAAAGGGGTTCTCCGGGAATTAAGAAAATGAAAATACTTAAATGTTACTTTATTATAAATATATTCTCAAATACCTTTCATTATTTATAATGGCTGCTTTTGTCTGGGGAGCCATCAGGGGAAATAAAATGGCCGCCGTCCCATTAGTTCACATAAAACCTGTCCTGATAACACCTGAGGACAAGCTACTTTACAACACTGTGGTAAAGAGCTGCCTCCTCCTCCTCTCTACTTGTCAGGGATTATGATCCTGAATACAGATAATAAGAATTTCAGCTGAATCTCTGTGGAATTCAGTTCATGAGGAGACAAGAAGTACAGAGAAGATGGTCAGGACAGGCTTTGGTAATGGAGACTGCATACAAGTGCTGCTGCTCATTAGTCAATCCCCACCTCCTCTCATGTCTCCTCATCTTCTCCACTCCCACAGAGAGTCACCTGTATTCAGGATCATAATTCCTGACAGGTAGAGGAGGATGAGGCAGCTCTTTTCCTCAGTGTTGTGAAGTAACCTGTCCTGCTGTGTGATTAGGACAGGTTTTATGTGTACTAAGAGGACAGTGGCCATTTTATTTCTCTAAATAATTACTCCCCAGACAAAACAAGCCATTCTAATTAATGAAAAGTATTTGTGAATATATTTATTAATTATTTTTTTATAAGTATTTTCATTTTTTTAAATTCCTGGAGAACCCTTTAATGTCTCATTAAGCCACACCTTCATGTGAAGCCACACCCCCTTCTTGGGCTAGGAACAAATAATTTCTCTAAACCTCGCAGAGCTAAATTATACCACATTTTGCACCAGTAAATGTGGGTCATAGTATATTAGATTGCAGAATTTTTCATTATGCAATGGTTAAAATATACAGTATATACAGAAAACTGGAAAAGCCCTTTAAGAATTGCATGGTGCCAGTAAGTTGTCCTTGTGTGTGCAGAACTCCCTGGTGCAGGAGGTGTACCAGAACTTCTCCTCCTGGTGCTCCCAAGTGGTCAGACTGTACTCTGACCAGCCGTACGTGGAGCTGGAGTGGACATTGGGACCTATTCCTGTGGGGTGAGTGTACGTCACCCGGGAGGGGAGTCTCTGGGGTGAACCCTGATATCCGTCTACCAATGGTGTCTTGTTGTTTCAGGGATCACCTTGGAAAGGAAGTGATCAGTCGCTTTGACTCTGAGCTGCAGACAAATGGGGTGTTTTATACGGATGCAAATGGGAGACAAGTCTTACAGAGGAGGCGAGTACTGCACATGGTCTTCTGTTCTTCATGCAGCATAGCTCCTCCCTGTAGTGGGAGGAGCAAACTCCATTTCTTGTCTTTTCCATTGGGGGACACAGACCATGGGTATAGCTTAGAGGTATCACTAGGAGGGACACTATGCAAATTCAAAAAAAGCTCCTCCTCCTCGGGCTATACCCCCAGGCTCCAGCAGGAGGACGTCAGTCTTTGCTTAGTGTCCTTGTCTAAGGAGGTTGACACTTCTACTCCTGTTTGTTATTTTTTACAGATGGGGACGCAGGTCAGCATGGCGCTTTCCTGGTACCCCGTGGAGTGACCGCCGCCGTCCATCGGACGTTTGCCTGGCTCCTCCAGAATGACGTCAGAGCGGCCCATGCGCATGGATCACGTGATCCATGCGCATGGGGCGCCCTGACGTCACTCTGGAGCGTCCCGGGAGCCGGATGGACGGTAAGTATGCTTCTTCCCTGCTCCCCACTACTACTATGGCAGTCGGGACTTTAGCGTCCTGGCTGCCAGGGTAACCATTGAGAAAAAGCTAAACGTCGGATCCGGCGATGCGCCGAAACGACGTTTAGCTTAAGGCCAGATCCGGATTAATGCCTTTCAATGGGCATTAATTCCGGATCCGGCCTTGCTGCAAGTGTTCAGGATTTTTGGCCGGAGCAAAAAGCGCAGCATGCTGCGGTATTGTCTCCGGCCAAAAAACGTTCCAGTCCTGAATTGAAGACATCCTGATGCATCCTGAACGGATTTCTCTCCATTCAGAATGCATGGGGATAAAACTGATCAGGATTTTTCCGGCATAGAGCCCCGACGACGGAACTCTATGCCGGAAAACAAAAACGCCAGTGTGAAAGAGGCCTTACTCTCTCCCTCTCCCTCCTCTCAGCTGAGGCTGCCTGGGTGAACTTCTGAGCGCTGGTCCGTCTGGGGGCATAAACAAGGGCTGGGGCCGTTCAACAGCAGGGGAGGGGATCTGACTCAGCTCCTGCTCAGAAGGACGCGGTGCTTACCCGTGCGGCGCATTAGCGTCGCACTTCTCTGCCTGCACTCATCTTCCGCCGGCCCCCCTCTCTCAAGCGAGGGCCGCCGGTTATATCTCACTTCTTCCCCGCTCGCCAGCAGGGCAGCCATGGGGGCGGATCTCTGTTGCATGCCTTTTCATAAAGCGCGCTATTTTTTCGCGCCATTCGGCGCTTCAAGGGGGCAGAGCCTAACGCTAGCTCACGGCGTCTCTGGCTCCTACATCCCGGCTCTTATCTGCCAAGGCTGCTCAGCTCCTGCTCTGTTTAATGTGGACGTCTGTGCTTGCTAGACTGGTAGGACAAGTTAGCTTTGCTGCAGTCTGGTAGGAGTTTTTTTTTTTTTTGTCTGCCTCCCTCTCTTTTTTTTTTTTCCTTGGGTGCCAGAAATCATGCCTAAACCTGGGGTCCCTCCTAAATCTGCCAAGGCCTCTTCTCAGGCCCCACTGGGGTCCTGTAGAGTATGTCTTCTGCCTCTCTCTGTCACGGGTACCTGTGCCTCATGCCCTGCCCCTGGACCGGATCAGAGTGCTCCTTCAATTGCTCAGCCCAGCTCTCCACCTGTCCCTGCGGACCCTATGGTACCTGTCTGGGCATTCGCCATGTCCAGTGAGGCTGCCGATTTGGCCCTAGTAGCAAAAGCGGCCATGTCCTTTATGGAGCGTATGGCGGCCGCCAGTCCTGCGGCGCCCCCCACGCTATCTCCTCATAGTGAGTCTCACAGAGGACGCCCGGTCTCTAAGAGGCAGCGTGAGCGGCAGCATTCCTCTTCGGATCTCTCCGCTTCCCCCCTCTCGCCTGGAGGCGCGTTCAGATGATTCTCCCCCTACTAGGGAGCACAAGTCTGAAGGGGAATTATCCGATCTGGACGAGGTCACGGAACGGGATCCTCCGCCTAAACTGTCCGCCATGGTTGCCGACTTGGTTACGGTCAGGAGTTTGCCCTTTTTTCGCTTAAAAAGCCTAAGGCCGCCGTTTTTCCCATTCATGGAGAATTCACCGCGGCCATATCTAAGGCTTGCGACCGGCCTAACCAAAAGTTTACTGCCACTAAGCGCATGGATACGCTTTACCTGTTTCCTGCTGTTAGTTTAGAAAAGTGGGCTTCCCCCCCTAAGGTGGACCCTCCGGTAGCCAGACTGGCCAAAAATACCGCTCTCCCGATCTCGGACGGCTCCTCTCTGCAGGACGCTGTGGATCGGCGTTTGGATTCCCTTTCCAAATCCATCTTTTCTCTGGCGGGCGCGTCCAGCCTTTGCATCTGCATGGGTCGCCAGGGCACTCTCGGTGTGGCTCCAACGCCATCACCAAGATTTGGCGGAGCAGCATGCGTCTGTAGACACCTTGGATTTTATTCTCCAGATGTCTCAGGCTGCTAAGTTTCTTTGCGAGGCTTCCATGGACATTGGCGCCCTCTTTGCCCGCATTTCGGCCCTCTCTGTCATCCAGTGCAGAGAAATCTGGTTAAAGGTGTGGGAAGCTGATGCTTCCTCCAAGCGTTCCCTCGCTAACCTCCCCTTTGATGGTTCGCGACTTTTTGGAGCCCAGTTGGATGAGTTCATCTCTGCGGCAACTGGGGGCAAGAGTACTCATCTACCTCAACCGCGGTCTAGGCGTCCTGTTTAGGCGAGGTCTTCCGGTTCCAGGTTCCACTCCTTTCACCGCTTCTCCTCTGCCAGGCCGTCGTCGGCTCCCTCGACGGGCGGGTCTCAAGACACCCGTAAGAAGCCCTCGTTCAAGCCCCCAACCTTCCTGGCGCCTCAGGGCTCAGTCAACCCGTCCTGCGGCCCCAAAGCAAGCTTCTGCATGAAGGGACGCCCCCACCTCTCTCAGTGGGGGGCCGTTTGCTCTCCTTTCATCAGGTCTGGAGGACTCACGTTCAAGACGCTTGGGCTCTAGAAATTGTACCATCCGACTACAAGATAGAGTTCGAATCCAGACCACTGAAACGTTTCTTCCTTTCTCGTGTTCCGGAGGATCCCGCCCGAGCTTCGGCTCTCTTGATGGCGGTTTCCTCCCTTCTGGACCGGGGGGTGATCACCCCTGTTCCCTTGGAAGAATGGGGCACGGGCTTCTACTCCAACCTATTTGTTGTTACCAAGAAGGAGGCGTCTGTGCGTCCGATCCTGGACCTGAAGCTTCTCAACAAGTTTCTACGGGTCAGACTGTTTCGCATGGAGTCCCTCCGCTCGGTCGTTGCATCTCTGCTGCTTGGAGAATTCCTCGCGTCGGTGGACATTCAGGACGCTTATTTGCACGTCCCTATAGCGGAGTCGCACCATCGCTACCTGCGGTTCGCCATTGGGGACTGTCATTATCAGTTCGTCGCCCTCCCTTTCGGGTTGGCGACTGCTCCTCGGGTCTTTACCAAGATCCTGGCACCCCTCATGGCCGTTCTGTGTTTAAGGGGCATTTCCCTATTGCCCTACTTGGACGACATTCTGATAAAGGCCCCCTCTCTTCTGCAGGCCGAGGACAGTGTCCGGATCACCATCCAGACTCTGGAACGTTTTGGCTGGTTGATCAACCGCCCCCAGTCGTCTCTTCTTCCCTCCCAGAGACTCCCCTTCCTGGGGATGCTCCTGGACACGTCTGTTGCCAGGGTTTTCCTGCCGGACTCCAAGTCCTCCCAGATTCAGGAGGCAGTTTCGCTCCTGCTTCGCCCCCAGTCTTTTTCCATTCGACAGTGCATGCGGACCCTGGGCCTCATGGTGGCCTCTTCAGCCGTTCCGTACACCCAGTTCCACTCTCGTCCGCTGCAGCGGATGATTCTTTCTCTTTGGGACAAGTCCCCTCTGGGACTGGAAACCTGGATCCGTCTCCCTCGACGGGTTTGGGCCTCCCTGTCCTGGTGGCTCTCCCCTCCGACTCTGGCGTCAGAGGTCTTTTCTCCCGTTCTCCTGGACGATCGTCACTACCGATGCCAGTCTCTTGGGTTGGGGCGGAGTATTCCAGAGCCAGACTGTTCAGGGGGTTTGGTCGGCGGAGGAATCCCGCCTCCCGATCAACATCCTGGAACTGAGAGCGATATTTCTCTCCCTTTCCCATTGGACTTCTCCTTGTGGGTGTCCCGGTGCGGGTACAGTCAGACAATGCCACGGCTGTGGCCTACATCAACCATCAAGGCGGGACCCGCAGCTGGGCGGTGATGCACGAGGTGGAGAAGATCCTCCAGTGGGCGGAGTCTCATGTCCCGGTGCTGTCGGCGATGTATATTCCGAGAGTCGACAATTGGACGGCGGACTTTCTGAGCCGCAACAAAGTGGATCCGGGCGAGTGGTCTCTGCATCCGGAAGTCTTTGAGGACATCTGCCGCAGGTGGACCTGATGGCGTCCAGATTGAACTTCAAGGTGCCGATGTTCCTTGCTCGGGACCCGATGGCGGTCGGTGTGGACGCGCTGGTGTCTCCGTGGCGGCAAGTCAGCCTTCTTTATGTCTTTCCTCCCCTTCCCTTGCTGTCGAAGGTTCTGCGCAAGATCGAGGTGGAGGGGATCCCGACCGTTCTCATCGCCCCGGATTGGCCTCGTCGCGCATGGTTCTCGGAAATCGCGCGCATGTTGGCGGACGCACCTTGGCCGCTTCCCGACAGAGAAGATCTGCTGTCTCAGGGGCCTCTCTTCTATCGGAATTTACGGTCGCTGCGTTTAACTGCGTGGCTGTTGAGACTGCCATCCTAAAAAAACGGGGATTTTCGGATTCGGTGGTGAGGACCATGATCAAGGCGCGGAAGCCAGCTTCCTCTCGAATTTATTATCGTACCTGGAAGGCCTTCCTGTCCTTTTTGTGAGTCCTCGGGTTTCCCTCCTCTTTGTTTTTCCGTTCCGGTGGTACTTTCTTTTCTCCAGTCGGGTCTCGAAATGGGTCTCTCTCTCGGCTCTCTGGAGGGTCAAGTCTCGGCTCTGGCTATCTTTTTTCCAAAGATCCCTTGCTCTGCTTCATCCTGTGCGAACTTTCCTTCAGGGGGTGGCTCACTCGGTGCCCCTGTATGTTCCCCCCCCTACCGTCTTGGGACCTTAACTTGGTTCTATTTGCTCTCCAGGGGGCCCCTTTCGAGCCCCTCAGAGAGGTGTCTCTTACCTTCCTCACCTGAAAGGTCGTTTTTCTGGTCGCCATCACCACTATTAGGCGTGTCAGAGCTGGCCGCGCTCTCCTGCCGGGAACCCTTCCTGGTTTTCCATCAGGATAAGGTAGTGCTTCGTCCGGTCCCGTCCTTTCTGCCCAAGGGGGTGTCTGCCTTCCACCTTAATGAAGACCTTGTACTCCCCTCTTTTTGTCCCTCTCCAGCCAATTCCAAGGAGCGTGCTCTTCATTCCCTGGATGTTAGGGCTCTGAAGGTATATCTGGCAGCTACTGCTTCTTTCCGCTGCTCGGATTCTCTGTTTGTGGTACCCAAGGGGCCTCGTAGGGGTCTGGCAGCCTCCAAGGTTACTGTGGCGCGCTGGATTCGGTCGGCTATTGCTGCGGATTATCGCGCTCGTGGCAGGATTCCCCCGGCTCGGATTACCGCTTACTCCACTAGGGCGGTGGAAGCTTCCTGGGCAAGACGCAACCGAGCTTCCACGTCCTAGTTGTGTAAGGCGGCCACCTGGTCGTCCTTGCATACCTTCACAAAGTTTTATCAGTTGCACTCTTTGGCCTCGGCTGATGCGGTCCTTGGGCGCAAGGTTTTGCAGGCTGTGGTTCCTGTTTGACTGTTGGACGTTCTTCCTGGAGGTGTTGACGTCTGTTTCCCGCCCCATGGACTGCTTTGGGACATCCCATGGTCTGTGTCCCCCAATGGAATGAACGAGAAATGGAGAGTTTTGTGAAACTCACCTGTAAAATCTTTTTCTCGTCTTTTCCATTGGGGGACACAGCTCCCGCCCCTTCCTGCTGGTGCAGGGGAGGTTTATTGTTCTGTTTTCTTCTGGTTGGACCTCATGGTTTATGGTCTGTTGATTCCATTGTTTGGACTGTTCTCCTTCTCCTACTGCTTTTGCAACGCCTGACGTCCTGCTGGAGCCTGGGGGTATAGCCCGAGGAGGAGGAGGAGCCTTCTTTTATATTTGCATAGTGTCCCTCCTAGTGATACCTCTAAGCTATACCCATGGTCTGTGTCCCCCAATGGAAAACAGAAACACAAAAGGGGGTCAGTCAGCACTTCCCTGTATGCAGGTGCACGTAGCTATTGCAATTATACATACAAACAAAAAAATGCAATAGCACTCTGCAACCAGAGCTCCGCCCAAGACAGAAGCTATAAGAGGACATTAGTGCACTAATCCACCATATCGCATGCAAATAGTGGAGACATTAGTTTACATTTTGATCAAAAGGTAGTAAGCCCACTCACCCCGTCACGGTTGTCTCCTAGAGTGGGTACTAACGCTAAATCTGACCTGTAATGGGCCATGACAGCCACATAAAATCCTCCTAACGCTAAATCTTACCTGTTATGGGCCACAATGGAAAAGACGAGAAAGATTTTACAGGTGAGTTTCACAAAAATCTCCTTATCTCACAGCTCCTCCCTCCTGTAGTGGAAGGAGCAAACTCCATGTCACATAGCTCCTCCTCCTGTCTGTGTCACCCTGTGGTGGGAGGAGCAGACTCCATGTCGGATAGCTCCTCCTTCCTGTCACCCTGTAGCGGGAGGCGCAGACTCCATGTCAGATAGCTCCTCCTCCTGTCTGTGTCACCCTGTGGTGGGAGGGGCAGACTCCATGTCACATAGCTTTTTATTTTTTTTACAGGAGAGACTTTCGGGAGACCTGGTCGCTGGTGCAGACAGAACCAGTAGCTGGAAACTATTACCCAGTGAACAGCCGGATCTATATTAAGGTAAGTGGTGTTTAGCTCTCCAGTAGGATAACCCTCAACATCCTATTGTGAGGCTGGAGCTACTGTGGTGGTGTCTTGCACACGGATACCATATGATACAGAGCACATTGAGGTCGCTCCCATCTACTGCAGGTGTCTGCTGTCTTGCAGGACAAGAATATGCAGCTGACTGTATTAACAGACCGATCGCAGGGCGGATCCAGCGTCACTGATGGATCACTGGAGCTAATGGTGAGTGAAGATAATAACAAATCCCCAGAGGTCTCCATTCAAGGCTAAACCTATTACCGAAGAGCATTGCATCATGGGAGCTCAGACCACCAGTTCATAGTCCAGTCACGTGTCTGACAACAGGGCGGAGCTAGTCTGCTGTCTGTTTCCAACGGCAACCAGCAGGAGGCTGAAAGTAGCTCTGGACGTGACTGGAGGAGCCCACGTGAAAAAAAATTCTAATCTGGTCCAGAAACCATAGAGTAAAGCAGTTTCTGAGTTCCTTCTATGTATGTAATCCTTTCCAGGTTCAGCGGCGGCTCCTGTATGATGACGCACGAGGGGTGGGGGAGCCACTGCTGGAGTTCGGACAATACAGCGAGGGGATTGTAGTTAGGGGGAGACACCTGGTGCTGTTGGACACCCCACAAGATGCCGCAGATCTTCATCGGACTCTGGCCCTACAGGAGTACATGTCCCCCCAGATTATCCTCTCTTCTGGAGATGGGGTGTCCTATAGCTCAAAGCAGGACCCAATCAGCCAGGTAAGTGAAGCCATGCTGCAACGGTTTATACGGTGAAGGGCTGGGAGAATAACGTATAGACTGTGGGTGTACGCTGATAGGAGCCGATGCCCAGATCACACAGCGACGTGAAAGAAATACAGCTCATCCCAGCGCTCAGCTTTTCTGGTGTCAGTAACTAACATTACAATGTGTTTAGGGTACTTTCACACTAGCGTTTTTTCTTTTGCGGCATTGAGTTCCGTCCTAGGGGCTTAATACCGGAAAAGAACTGATCAGTTTTCTCCTAATGCATTCTGAATGGAGAGAATTCCGTTCAGGATGTCTTCAGGTTCAGTCACTGTCAGGCGTTTCGGACAGAGGAAATACCGCAGCATGCTGCGGTATTATCTCCATCCAAAATGCCTGATCAGATGCCGGAATGCCGGATCGGCATTAATTTACATTGAAATGTATTAGTGTCGAATCCGGCATTTAAAAATACCGCAATGACTGATCCGGCATTCTGGTCTGCACGTGTGCAGACCTTTTAAAAAACGTGAAAAGTAAATACCGGATCTGTTTTGCCTGATGACACCGGAAAAACGGATCCGGTATTGCAATGCATTTTTCAGACCTGATCAGTCAGAAAAAATGACATGCGTTTGCACACAGTTTGCCTGATCAGGCAGGCAGTTCAGGCAAAACTGCTTGCCGGATCACACTGCCGCAAGTGTGAAAGTACCCTTAGGCTACTTTCACGCTAGCGTTATTCTTTTCCGGCACCGAGTTCCGTCCTCGGGGCTCAATACCGGAAAAATATTAGTCTCCTCAGACGTACAGAATCTATAGACTAGGACATACATATATACACTTGGTGCATAGTATACGGAATACCGTAGTTTACTATGCTGTTACAGTCACACTCAGCCAGCACTAGGCTAATGTAAACGACACGGACATAGTGAGTGTCTATGCTAAAAACGTTCCGGCTATGCACGCTAAATGTACATCACAATGTAATGCATGAGGGCTGGGACCAGCGCTATCGCCATAAGTGAGACAGATGTTAGTCACACAGGGGCCCTGGTGTCTGACAGCGCCAAAAGACCCTCCACAACACAGGATCAGCAAACTACAACTTCTATCATGCTCCATTTAGTTCTGTGGGTGTCCTCAGAACAGCTGAGTAGGTGTGCATGTTGGGAGTTGTAGTTTTAGATCAACTATGTCTCATATGTGGTAGCAGATGCAATTGTCTTTTAGGCTACATCCATACGACCGTATTCATTTTGTGGTCCACAAAAAAAAACAAAAACCTTCGTATGGCATCCGTTTTTTTAAATTTGCGGATCAATTGTAATAATGCCTATCCTTGTCCGCCAAACGGAAAGGAATAGGACATGCTTTTTTTTTTGTGAGGCTACGGAATGGACATGCGGATAGATAGATGTGTGCTGTCTGCTTTTTTGCAGACCCATTGAAATGAACGGGTCCGCATCCTATCCACAAAAAAAACCCAGACGGACACGGAAACAAAATACGTTTGTGTGCATGTAGCCTAATGTTAAGGGGCATTCCGGTTGATACAAATATCCCCTTTCACACAAGTATTAGGTCCGGATGCGTTCAGTGAAACTAGCACCATTTTGCAAGCAAGTTCAGTCAATTTTTTCCTGCGCGGGTACAATGCGTATTTCACGCGCGTGATAAAAAACTGAATGTTTACAAACAACATCTCTTGGCAACCATCAGTGAAAAACGCATCGCACCCGCACTTGCTTGTGGATGCAATGCCTTTTTACTGAAGCCCCATTCACTTCTATGAGGCCTGCGTTGCGTGAAAAACGCAGAATATAGAACATGCTGTGTTTTTCACGCAATGCAGAAGTGATGCTTGAAAAAATAAAAATAAAAAAAAGCCGCTCATGTACACAGACCCATTGAAATGAATGGGACAGGATTCAATGCGGGTGCTATGTGTTCACGTCACGCATTGCAACCGTGCAGAAAACTTCGCCCGTGTGAAAGGGGCCTTAGAGTCAGACCTCTGGAATGAGCAGAGCACAGGTTGAGCATAAGCATTGCTTTTCCATTCATCTCTATGGGAGCACGAGGGACAGCGGTTCACCATTTCCAGAACTGCCATAGAGATGAATGGAATGGTTCACAGGGCCAGCCTGCTGCTCCATTCATTTCAGGGGAGTCTGAGTGGTAGCACCCCCCCCCCACCGATGTAATAATTATCCTCTATCTAGAATATACCATTTGATATTTTACTTTTCCTAAAGTTCTCAGCCCTTCGGGCCCCGCTGCCCAGCAACGTCCACCTCCTCACGCTCGCTCTGCATGAACCAACAAAGCTTCTTCTCCGGTTGGAGCATCCGTTCCAGGGACGTGAGAGCAGTAACTATTCCCAACCAGTCACAGTCAATCTCCAGGTGAGGCCTCGGTCCGTGGCTTTTCCTTACATTAGGGTAGTATGGGACCTCCTCCTGATCCACGCTCGCTTCTTATTATACAGGAGCTGTTCTCCACCCTCTCCTTGTCCGAGGTGGAAGAAATGACGCTGTCAGCAAATCTGCCAAAGAGTAAGATGAATCGCATGCACTGGAGAGCGGATGGAGGTGAGTGACTGGATGACACAATATCACGTACCCCTATTACCCCTTCCCCACACTCTAAACAGTTCAGTACCTGTCTGCAGCCTCCTGCACGGAGCATATGCTGCTGTTCTGCATTGTGGGAGACACCATATATTGTATGTAAATGGACATTGCTCATGACGCAAAAGATGTCAACTACGCTTAGGGACAGCTTTTGGAATTATTAATACATAGCTGGGGTACATCATCTTCTTTCTATATATTTATTATATATAAAAAGGAAGTACGTACGTATGTTCCACAATCATAGATCGCTGCAAATGGTGCGCCACAATCATATGCAACTGACAATACAAGGCTAATGGGGCAGGGGCAACTGCTGTGGAGGTCACTGTTAAGGGAGCAGGGTACTGTGGAGGTCACTGTTAAGGGAGCAGGGTACTGTGGAGGTCACTGTTAAGGGAGCAGGGTACTGTGGAGGTCACTGTTAAGGGAGCAGGGTACTGTGGAGGTCACTGTTATTAATATCTTGCCGACAAGTATCATATAATGCTGTCAAACCTCACAGGGTCCGTTAGTTATTATATCTTTGTTGGGTGTCGATTCACTTGCTTGATTTGGATAACTGTTTCTGGAGTGGAGGTATACAGGGACGTGCACTTACCCCTGCCTCTATTCACCCAGTTGTAAGAGCACGGGTAAGTGGCGTTCGGCACTCTCAGCTGTCTCCTGTAGGAGCATGTGCAGGTAGTGCTCGGCCTTCTCCCCTCTCTCTCCTGCTACTCACCAGGTGAGTATGTTGCTCTGGGGTTATTCGCCGCCTCCTTTTTCCAAATATGTGATCATATGAGGACGAAGTCTTTCTTTATTCCGGCGGCCTCTCGGCGTGCGCTGCCGTGCCTCCATCGGAACTCCGCCCCACCCCCGTTATAGTCAATGGGGCCGGAGCAGTAGCCCGGAGCCACGCGTTCACTAGCGGCAGGACGGACCCGACAGGAACAGCCTGCCTGAGGTCTGTGCCGCTAGTGTGAAAGTAGCCTTACCTCTATTTTCCCTCCAGCTATTTTGTCTTTTAACGGTTCTGTTGAAATCTTACCTGTTTCTACAAATAAGGCTACATTCACACAGGGGTGTGGAAATTTTTTAAAAAAACTACTTGTCGAAGGACTAAAGCGGGGGCTCAATCTACTTGTCCCTCATGACCATCTACTTGTCCTGAACTTGTACTAACGGTATACTGTATGGGGCGCGGGCCACAAGGAGACATTATGCTGTATAGGGGCAGGGCCACAAGGAGACGTTATCCTGTATGGGACGGGGGCCACAAGGAGACGTCATGCTGTATGGGGCAGGGGCCACAAGGAGACGTTATGCTGTATGGGGGCAGGGCCACAAGGAGATGTAATGCTGTATGGGAGCGGGGGCCACAGGGTGACGTTATACTGTATGGGGGCGGGGGCCACAGGGTGACGTTATACTGTATGGGGCGGGGGCCACAGGGTGACGTTATACTGTATGGGGGCGGGGGCCACAGGGTGACGTTATACTGTATGGGGGCGGGGGCCACAGGGTGACGTTATACTGTATGGGGCGGCAGGGCCACCAAGGTGACGTTATACTGTATGGGGGCAGCCGCTAGGTGACGTTATACTGTATGGGGGCAACAGGGAGACATTATAGTTTATTAAGTGCCACGTTAAGTGCAGATTGCAGGCAGGGCCAGAGCCTCAGAAGACAGACAGCACTACCTTCATTTCTGACACCCGGGCTCTTAGGCTCCCTGCAGATGAGTGTTCCTCCCAGAGTCTGTCAACGGAGCTCCCGGCCTGACCTGCAAGCGCTGACTGGGGTTACATAGCATTATACTGATTTATGATGCTATGTAGCCCTTACAGCTCTGGAATGTATTGGATAATGCTGTCAGTGTTATACAATACATTCCAGAGCTGTAAGGGTTACATAGCATCCTAAATCAGTATAATGCTATGTAACCCCAGTCAGCGCTTGCAGGTCAGGCCGGGAGCTGCGATGTGGACAGGCTCCGGGAGGAACGCTCGTCTGCAGGGGGCCGTCTACTGTGCGCTCCTGTGCTGGCAGGTGGGCGGAGACTTCACAGGAGCCGGGGGCCGCCTGCAGGAAGTGCTATGGACTCAGATACACGATGCAGGGGCAGGCTGACATAGATGTAGGAGCGGTCAGCTCGCGGCTAGCATATGACCGCTCCTATTACTGCCCAACCGACATGTCCCTGCTACTTGCCCGCACAGGGCTAAACAACTGTTCAAAGTACTTGCCCGGAACTGCATGTCCTGGGCGTCGGGCAATAGGAATTCCACACCCCTGTTCACAGGACCGTATACGGACCCGCAAAACACAGATACCGGCCGTGTGAATGTAGCCGGCCCTATGATAGAAATGCCTATACTTGTCCGCGATCGCGGATAAGTATAGGACATGCTCTATCTTTTTTGCGGGGCCGCGGATCGGATCTATGGATGCGGATAGCACACTGTGTGCTGTCCGCATCTTTTGCGGCCCCATTGAAATGAATGGGTCCGCACCCTTTCCGCAAAATTGCGGAATGGATGCGGAGCCATTCATAAGGTAGTGTGAATGTAGCCTAAACTGCATTTTTTTTTTTTTTTTTTTGTTTGTTTTCTGTGACTTTCTCTAAGAGGTCTCCCGGACAAGGGCTAGAACAAAGCTTGTTTTCAGAGCCCGCATCACCAGACCAACCTTTAAGCCAAATAGCCCTTCTAGCGGAATTTGACAGAGCATCCGATCTGGTATTTAATTAATTGCGCCCGCGGGGCTATTGTCCTGCACTCATATGATCTTATTGTCCTGCGGGCGGCCTGACTTGCACAGCGTCATTGTAATCTATGATGCCGTGTGCTCCTGCGTGCATGATTAATGCCGCTCCTGGACATAAGGATTGTTGGAAAAACTGCTAGCGGCTGATCTCCGCAGGTCTTATTCTGTAGAAGCGTCCCATACTTTTTTTTTTTTTTAAAGGTAGACCTCTGCCCGTCTATCCAGCCGATCTTTTAATGTACCTAGATCTTCAAACGGTAAAGCCGTCCTTTTTGAAATCTTTGCTACAGGGGCGTCCAGTTTAGTGGGGTCTATCCCTACAGGATGATTGTCCCTCATCAAAAGCATATTTCCTCTTAACACTTCTAGGAATAAAAAATTTGTCAGGTTTCTTCCACTCCTTCTGAATTTAAATATTTTTAGTTAATAGAAAGTCTCATCTTTTTATGCCCTAGGTCCCCAAACATTGTATCTTGAATGGATTTTTGCTCTCTAGTCTCATCCATTTTCATAGTGGCTCTAATAGCTTTGTGCCGCATAAGAAGATACACAAAGCACTGAAGGAAGGGGGGCCCAAGCTGAACTCTTGCACCAGGGCCCATGAGCCGTTAGCTACGCCCCTGCCTGGATATGAGGGTATATCCAGGGGTTATAATATGATGGATATAATGTATAATATGATGGAAACTCTAATCCAGCCAGCAACATGGACAATCACAATACATTAACTTTCTCTATATAATAAATGCCATTTGCTGAGGTGACAAAACCCCTTTAAGTGAAGTTATTCCCTATCCACAAGATAAGGGATAATTAGTAGATCGGTGGGGGTCCCACTACTGGGACGCCCACCGATAATGACAACAGGGACCTCATGAAGTCCCACCCAATGAACAGAGCTAGTGGTCAGGCATGTGTGCAGCCACTCCATTTATTTCTATGGGAGCTCCGGCGATAGCAAAGTACAGCTCTCCTCTATATCTGGAACTCCCATCGAAATAAACGGAGGGCAACATGGGGTACAAGTTCTCATGATCGGTTGGCATTTCAGTGGTAGGGCCCCCACTGATCTAGTTATCCCCTATTCTATGGGTTGGCGGATACATTTACATAACTAGAATACCCCTTTAATAATTGAAAGATACATTTCCCATAGGGCTTGATGCTGCAGTTACTTACTGCGCATGTTCCACAGCAACGTGAATTGTAGTTCTCCAGCTCTTGTAAAACTACGCTCCCCAACATGCCCTGACAGCCACATGCCTGGAGTTGTAGTTTTACAACAGCCTGCAAGCTTCAGGTTTCAGACCGCCCTATCTGGCCACGTTTCCATAGTGTGCGAGGTATGACATTGGACCAGGGGAGATGGAGTATGTACAGACCAGTCTTTACAGGGGTTGTATAATAACTGTGTTTATAGCTCCAATGCATTTAAGAAAATAAAAAATTAGCAACTTTGCCAATAGTTAAGGAAAAATAGTTAAGGGGAAAAAAAAAAAGTTTGCTATCTGCAGCCCCTGTGTCTCCCTGATTATAGACTACAGCCAGCCGCGGAGACTAGTCATGTGTCTGTAGGTTATTTTAGTTGCAAAAGTATCCATAAGCCGATTCTATTCTATTACAATCTGTTTGATTTTTTTGCAGCTTCAGATTCACCCAAAGGAGGCCATTCTTTCCTCCTGGACCCCACAACGATCACACTGAACCCCATGGAGATCCGCACTTTCCTTGCTACAGTCCAGTACAGAAAATACACAAACTAGGATAGCTGATCACACCTTAAGGGGGCAGTCTAACAGCAGGAAGCCTCCTCCACCCTATGCCTTCACGACCGTGTATTGTACTCTGTGTGACAGGGCTGAAATAAACAATTCTCCAAAGAAAAAAAAATATCTGGTTTAATTTACCCTCCGGGGAAACGTTAAAAAAAACAGAAATGTCCGTCCGCCGTCCTAGAATTAGAGCCGTGCAGCAGCTGAATATAAAAGCACGGCGCCCTCAAGTGGCTGTAGTATTGTCTGACTGAGGGGTGTCCTCCGACTCCATCTCACAGGCCGCAAGTGAATGAGAGTAACGGCAGCTGTCGCCCATGTCACATGAACCCTGGAGAAGATAAAAGGATGGGTGGGGTAAGCAGAAGGAGAAACCAAACAGAAGCAAGTTTATTTTAGACCAGGTCTAAATCAGGCATCCTCAAAACTACAACTCCCAGCATGCCCAAAGAGCCTACAGGTATCAGCCTACAGCAGGGCATTGTGGGAGTTGTAGTTTTACAACAGCTGGAGGGCCGCAGTTTGAGGATGCCTGGTCTAAATAGTTAAAACCTTCCTTCAATCAATCAATTTCAAAAACATATGGAGAAAAGGGGAACGTGTGTATGTTAGCGCCCAACAGTTAGGAAAACAATGGGACCCACTAATATCGATCCAGAGGCCACAGATTCTGCTTCGATTAGAACCCTCATCTTGGACGGTGGGTTCCTCTACCTGAAGCCGTCACTGGTGGGGTGTCTGAAGCAGTAACCTACCTATAACCAGCACTCACAGCACAAGGCCACTCACCTGCTTGTATTTCTTGCATGCGAACTGTTTGAAGCTTGCATCTTCTGTGGCGTTTTTTCTCTTGTTCTGATGTTGTTTCCTCCTCTCTTCCAGAGACGTTGCTATTCCTCCTCTGAAGGAGACATAGTATGATACAGCCTGCAAACTCTACCATGACAAACTACAACTCTCATTATCCCTAGGGTTCATACACATGAATGTATTTTCTTTCTGTGTCCGTCCTGTTTTTTTTGTTTGTTTTTTTGCGGACCGTATAGGAAACAATTCATTTTAATGGGTCTGCAAAAAAAACGGAAGTTACTCCGTGTGCATTCTGTTTCCGCATGTCCGTTCAGCAAAAAATAAAATAAAAAATAGAACATGTCCTATTATTGTCCACATTACGGACAAGGATAGGACTGTTCTATTAGGTGTCAGCTGTCCCGTACCGCAAAATAAGTAATGCACACTGATGTCGTCTGTATTTTTTGAAAATCAGTTTTTTTGCAGATTGCAAAATGCATACGGTCATGTGCATGAGCCCTTAGAGTGACAGCCACAGGATTTTCACCACTGTATGACAGAATTACCTGTCCAATCAGCCCCTCAGATTACACCACTTCTACTAACCTCCAGACCAGGCGACATCTACATTTAAAATATAGCTATAGAGACTGGCAGAGGGTACCAAAAAGCTGCTCTGCGTTCCGTTCCGCAATTTGCAGAACGGAACGCGGCCCATTATAGAAATGCCTATTCTTGTCTACAAAACGGACAAGAATAGGACATGCTCTGTTTTTTTGGCGGGGGCACAGAACGGAGCAACGGATGCGGACAGCACACAGAGTGCTGTCCGCATCTTTTGCGGCCCCATTGAAGTGAATAGGTCCACGCCCGAGCCCCAACAGCCGTGTGCATGAGGCCTAAGACTACCATCTGTCGTCTTCTTGGCTCACGTCCAGAGATGCGTTTTAGTATACTACTGGCTGCCACATTGAGCTGGTGGGATGCACTAGTTTTCTCTACATCGAGAGGAATGCATGTAACAGACACTTAAAGACTACCTTGCACTAAGATTTAGCAAGTGAAATACTTACACTACTTTCCCGAGCGGCCCCCGCTCATGTCCAGGCAACATTTTTTTTTCAAAATAACCCCCCGTTCGTGTGCTCCGGTCCCCGTTCGTTTTCACATGCGGGGGTTTCTTGTAGGAGGCGGGGACTTGTCTTTTGCCTGAGGAGTGGTTTTCCTCTCAGCCAATCATAGCGCTCGGCTCGCAGCCAGGTAGAGGAAGACCACTCCCCAGGAAAAGACAAGTCCCCGCCTCGTACAAGGAGTCCCCGCATGTGAAAACGAACAGGGGGTTATTTAAAAAAAAAAAAAGTTGTCTGGACGTCAGCGAGGGCCGCCCAGGAAGGGAGTGTAAGTATTTCACTACCTAAATCTTAGTGAAAGGTCCTCTTTAAAGGAATTCTGAATGCAGCTCTGGCTGTGACTGGAGACGGCGAGGTTGCTGGATAGGTCACCTAATTAGATGCCACAGGGCAGGAAGTGGTTAATACACCATTATTTAGACAGGTATCGGACTATATAACTACCCAGCTTTGGCTCGGGCTTTAGGTCCCCAGTAGGCCTCTGGATTTTCCTGAAATCTTTTCAAGCCCAACTTCCGTGAGTTTGGATTTGCATCTTGTCGGATTTCAAAATTAGCCTGAATACTGCAAAGAAGAGCGCAAAATTACCACGGAGAGACTTGACGGCCGTGCGGCTACAATAGACGGACACGTTATATTACACACCGACCTGGGCTCTGCACCGAGGATATGATAGGCCGGGCTGGTCTCCGACAGTTTCTCTCTCTTCACCGGGTTCAGTTTCTCCTGTTTGGGGACACAAGCTCTGTCTAATACACACTATACCGAAATCCTTTACTCCAGCACTTCATGGTTCTGAAATCCTGAGAATTTGGCAACTAGCACATACAGCCAGTTATATAATTTCTATAGAAGGAAGGGGGCCATCACTCAGCTGTCCCAGAAAAAAGATAAAACTGTAGAATTTACAACACAAGACCAGCAATAAATGGGACCCACAGCAAAACGTAGTATGGGCCCCACCCTAGAGAAGCGCTAACAAGTTTTCAAACTTTTTTTATCATGTTTTTTCATGCAAATATGGACAGAGTCCTTAAAGGGGTTCTCCACTCTTGCTATATTGATGATCTATCATCAATATCAGATTGGCAGGGGTCCAACACCTGTCTGAAGAGACCAAAGCACTCACTGTTGACATTGCTGGGGTAAGCAGCGAGCGCTGCGTTCTCGTCATACAACTGATTAATGGTGGTGCCGGAAACCGGGCCCCCGACGATCTGAGATTTATGTATTATCCTGCGGATAGGTCATCAATATATGAAAAGGGGTTTTCCAGGCTGCTTATATAGATGACCTATCCTCAGGGTAGGTCATCAATATCCGATCTCTGACGGTCCGACACCCCGCATCCCTATTAATCATCTGTTCCGTGCTCCCTCTGGAATAGAAAGCTCTGTTCGAAGTGCAGTGGCCGTGCCAGGTTACTGCAGCTCCTATACACTTCAGTGCGGCCCGGCCATGACCCTGAACGGAGCTGATAGGTGGGGGTGCAGACCCTCAGCAATCGCATAGTCATGACTAGAGATGAGCGAGTTTCAAAAATTAGTTCGGAGTTCAGGTTGGGGTATTCGCCGCATCCCGTTATGGATTCCACTACCGTGGACTATCCCGGCATATGGAATCCATAAGGGGCGGCTTCCACGAACCCGAACTTTGGAAAAGCCGAAGGACCTGGGGTGACGTCACAGTCATGTGATCAGTGCAGGGGGCGTGGCTCAGCACGGGATCAAATCAGATTTGATCCAGTGCTGAGCCACGCCCCCTGCACTGATCACATGACAGTGACTTCACCCCAGGTGCTTCGGCTTTTCCGCATCCCTTCATAACGGGATGCGGCGATTACCCCAACCCGAACGCCGAACTAATCTTTGAAGTTCGCTCATCTCTATTCATGACCTATCCTAAGGCAATGCCATCAATAGCAGGGGCCTGGAAAACCCCTTTAATCTTCACTTTATAATGGAGCTCTGTTAACACTACGTGCAATGTGCCACTGCCTCTCCGCCGGGCAGCATGTGACCGAGGCATCAGGCCCTGTTGGGGAATATGGCTTAGGCAAGGTGCCTCCATTAGGGGGAAACTCGGTCCAAATGAATGTATTCAGTTACCATTGAATTCAGTAGGAAGCTGTAAAATCTCTATGCGTTGAGCTCCCCCTACTGCTGACTTCAGAAAACATCACTCACCCAGCATCTCATTATGTCCCAGATAATGGAGGGCGGAGCGTCCGTTTTTATGGCGTTCTGGCAGGCATGCGACAGCGAGACCTTGTACCCAGCATGCAGCAGGGCAGACCTAGGAAAAAGAGGGTTAGGTCCTGGGTGTAAATGTAAAGGAAGGGATACCCGAAGTACAAGGACTCACCGGAACTGGAGCAGAGAGGGCGTGTTACAGCGGACGGTGCTGCTCAGGTTGTCCATTGTGTAATATAAGGGAATATTCAGCTCCTGCAAACAAGAATAGGATTCTAATTCATACAGACATGTCTTCCCTATATCTCGTTACGAGGGGGGGGGGGGGGGCGATTATCACTCAGCTTTCCGAGGTTCCTGAAAGGCAAAAATGTCAACTATATCGAACAACACGACTGCCAAATGCACCCCTGCGCAAGTCAGGCCGATGAAAGGAACGGAAAGAAAATTTGACAGCTTCTCTGCAGAAGCACAAGGTGGCGCTCTGTCACCTCAGTCACCATGCTCAGCATTCCCTCTATTCTGTCGGAGGTGTTGAAGCGTTTTGGACATCTGTCAAAGGCGGCCAGAATTTTCTGTACGAACGCTATATCGTGCAGGGGCTCAGCCCAGATGGGTCCTCCAACCTACAACACAAGCACACCGTTACATGGTGCGCACACGGGACCAACGGCCAAAAAGGGGGGGGGGGTGTTCAGTGGCTGTACCTGATGCTTCTGCTGACAGAACTCACAGCTGGTTCCTACGGGGGGTCCTGTCCCGGCAGAGTACTTCATACTGTTCAAAGAAAGATTACATCCATTAACCACTTCCTGACATGGCAGTTTTCCATTTCTGCATTTTCAATTTTTACTCCCTGCCTTCCTGGAGCCATAACTTTTTTATTTTTCCATTCACATAGCCTTATGAGGGCTTGTTTTTTTGAAGGACAAGTTGTGCTTTCTAATGGCACCATTTACTATTGCAGAGATCAGCAACCTTCGGCCCTCCAGCTGTGCTGAATCTACGACTCCCAGCATGGACACTTACTTGATTACAGCCAGGGTTACCAACTGTCCAGAAATGTATGGACAGCACGTAAAAATAGGCAACTTTTTTCCAGTGTCCATGATTTTTTTATTGATTTTTTTTGAGGCTGGTGGTACTTGGGACTAGATTATTGAGGTGGTAATTATCACCATTTCACAGCTCCCAGTAAGTGCTGGTGTTATCCGTATGTTGAGCTATACACATGGGTTACTTATCTTTTACATTTTCTATGATTTTCCAATAAGAGTGTAGAAAAAAAAAATTTAAAAAAATTAAACGCTCACTGTCCGTGATTTAAAAAAAAAATTGTCCAGAAAAAAAAAGCTGAAAAACAAAATAACTTTAATAAAAAAAATTTTTTCTTTTCAATGCCATATTCTGCCCCCCTCCCTCCCATAACTTTTCATTTTCTATATAGTTATGTTTAGAGAGCTGTGCGAGGACTCTTCACCACTTTTGTGGGACAATCTGTAGTTTTAATTGACACTATTTTGGTGTGTGTGACTTTTTAAACACTTTTTATTAAATTTTTATTTTGGGAAGGCAAGAGATGAAAAACATTGAATCAGCCATTTTGATTTTTTTTCCATTATGGCGCTCACCGTACGGGATAAATACATTTATATTTTAATAGCACGGGCGATTTGGAACACAGCAGTGCACATCAATATTTATTTATTTCATTTTTTAATATGGGGGGCAAAAAAAGGTGATTTGAATATGTATAATATCTATTTTACTTTTTTTTTTTTTATTAATCCCCCTAGGGGACAGTAACATGCAACCCAACCCTTATATGGCTTCTTAAAAAAATGCAGTCTATGGGTGATTCAATATATTTCTATGGAACACTGCTAACTGCAGATATCCATAGGAATAGACTGTGTTAGGCCTAATAGCCTCCAGGTCATCACCACCAACAAATGGCTTCACCGATCTCCACATAGGGAGGCCTTTCAGGCCCAGGGAGCGCAATGCTCCTGGGGAAAGCTGCCTCAGAACTGACCACAGCATCTGAGGGGATAGATGTCTGCAATTGGTGGCATTGCCGATCGCAGACATTGGGCTCAGGTGTCTTCCTGCAACTATAGAGCCTGCTCCACTCGTGAGCAGGTGCACTCTTTAAAGACTCAACCAGCACCATACATGTACGCAGTAGCGTAGCTAACGGCTCATGGGCCCTGGTGCAAGAGTTCAACTTGGGCCCCCCTTCCCTCAGTGCTTTGTGTGTCTTCTTATGAGGCACAAGGGTCTTTGGGCCCCTCAGGCTCCTGGGCCCGGTAGCGACTGCTACCTCTGCACCCCCTATAGCTACGCCCATGCATGTACGGAGCTGGTCATAAATGGGTTAACTAGAGCGTCAATGTCTTCACAAGCTTCTAGGCTTTAAGTATTTAGTGACACCCTAACCACTGTTTTCCTTCAAGAGGTTTTCTGTAACACAGTAACTAGCATGGATGCAACTTACTTGTTTCCATGAGCAACAGCTTTCCCCATACGCTGCAGATGGTACGTTCCACAGCCCACACAATTGTACACCATGGCTTGCTTACTACGAAGATAAATGGGGGGGGGGGGGGATTTGTGGTTATCCATATAAATACTAGATGCATTTGCAGGGTCTCTGTACCAGCACTTACCTGGCGGACATTTTCACCTTGGCCTGTCCGGTGAAGACTCTCACAAATACGCGGATGTAGAAGTCGGCGGAAATGCTGAGCAGCGGTACTATATAACGCTGGTAACAATTGGCGCGCAGATTTAAGCTGTGTAACAGTATACGCAGAGCCTGTGGAAGGCAGAATCACAGGAAGATCGCAATGGGATTGCACAATGTGGAAAGCAATTATAAGGCTGGGTTCACACGAGCGTGTCCGGATTAGGTGCGGATGCGTTCAGTGAATACTGCGATTTTACAGGCAAAGCCATTCAGTTTTAACTGCAATTCCGTTCAGTTTTTTCTGTGCGGGTGCAATGCGTTTTGATGCGTTTTTCACGCGTGTGATAAAAAAAACTGAAGGTTTACAAACAACATCTCTAGCAACAATCAGATGAAAAACGCAACGCACCCGCACTTGCGGATGCAATGTGTTTTAACGCAGCCCCATTCACTTCTATGGGGCTAGGGCTGCGTAAAAAACGCAGAATATAGAACATGCTGCGATTTTCATGCAACGCACAAGTGATGCGTGAAAAAAAACGCTCATGTACACAGACCCATTGAAATGAATGGGTCAGGATTCAGTGAGGGTGCAATGCGTTCACATCACGCATTGCACCCGCGCGGAAAACTCGCCCGTGTGAATGCAGCCTAAGAGGTGCAAAATTTGGTTTATTACACTCGACCCCATATGGTGCCACCTAGTGGCAATAAACCTTCAGTCATGAAAAAAAAACCGTATGCAACTCTCTTCCCTTTGCAAAGAACCAAAATGTTAGGGATCAAACTTCTGCCCTACAACAGCGCTCACCATTTCATGGCAGAATCTGGACTTCAGGGACATGGAGCCATATTTCCCGTAACACGTCTCTCCGCTGTTTCCTGCCATCACGGCCATGTCAGTGCAAGTAACACAGAGCAGCCCTGCAGAGGAGACAGGCTTAGTCATTGTATTCACAAGGCCACGCATCACAGCTCAGCAAACACCGCCACCTACCTCCTTCACTGACGCTCTGCACCGCAGCATCCAGGAACATGGCAGGGCTTCCATAGGGATCCAGATCTATAACATTAAAGCGATCATGTTTTCCCATCCTGTTATACATCAGCATCCTGTAGGCACAAAAGGGAGATTACACCTTTTAGTCACACACCTCCAGGATCTAAAACCTTAATCGTTTCTCCTTTACATCCAGAGTTCTTGAAAATGGCAAGGAATTCTTGCCACAGTTACAGGATGAAATCCTACATCTCTGACTGCTGGCAGCCGCCACTAGAGGGAGCAGTCGAGCTTCAAGGGGTTTTCCAAGACTTTATACTGATGACCTATCCTCACCAGGTCATCATTATTTGATCGGTGGTGGCCAACAGCCAGGACTCCTGTTGATCAGCCATTTGAGAAGACACCAGTGCTCGCAGTAGTGCCGCAGCCTTCTCGCAGCTCGCTAAGCACAGCACCGTACACAATATAGCGGCTGTGCTTAGTATCGCAGCTCAGTCCTGTTCACTTCAATGAGGCTGAGCTGTGCCTAGGCCATGTGACTGATGAACGTGATGTCACATGGCCTAGGCAAAGCTGCAGGAAGGCCAAGGTGCTACAGCGGGCGCCAGTGCCTTCTCAAACAGCTGATCGCCGGGGTGTCCGGTGTTGGACCGTTACCGATCAGATACTGATGACCTATCCAAAGGATAGGTCATCAGTAGTAAAGTCTCTTTTAAAACATTTGGCTTTGAGCTCCCCCTAGTGGTGGCTGCAGGCAGACAATTGTATGTAGTTTTCATGTAGCACACCTGTAAGCCATTTACAAAGCCAACCTTATGACTAGAGATGAGCGAACTTGTATTTCAAGTTCGGTGTCCAAAGTTCGGGTTCGGGATATCGAAGCATCCCGTTATGGATTCCGCTACCACGGACCATAACGGCATTTGGAATCCATAAGGGGATTCTTCAATGAACCTGAACCTTGGACAACACTAAGGACCTGGGGTGACGTCACCGTCATGTGATCAGTGCAGGGGGCGTGGCTCACTAGCCTACCACCTCTTTTTTAATCCAGTACTGAGCCATACCACGGACCATAATGGCATTTGGAACACGGGGTGAATGACCTGGGGTGACGTCACCGTCATGTGATCAGTGCAGGGGGCATGGCTCAGTACTGGATTGAATAAGATGTGGTAGGCTACTGAGCCACGCCCCCTGCACTGATCACATGACGGTGACGTCACCCCAGGTCCCTAGTGTTGTCCAAGGTTCGGGTTCATTGAAGAATCCCCTTATGGATTCCAAATGCCGTTATGGTCCGTGGTAGCGGAATCCATAACGGGATGCTTCGATAACCCAAACTTTGGACGCCGAACTTAAAACACAAGTTCGCTCAACTCTACTTCTGACATCTCCGTTGTTTCCAATAAACAGTTATTATATATAATTGCAGAGGCGATGCGTCAGTGACATAGCGTGTTACCGACAGGCTGCATTCCTGTGAATATTAATCATGACATTATTTATGTATGACGCAAGAAGAGCTCGGATGTGCCTGGCTCCACCCGTGACATATAGTGAGAGTCTCCACACCTGCATATACGAATAACCCAGCTTCCTCTATAAGGCTACATTCACACGACCGTATGAATGGCTCCGCATCCATTCTGCAATTTTGCGGAACGGGTGCGGACCCATTAATTTCAATGGGGCCGCAAAAGATGCGGACAGCACACAGTGTGCTGTCTGCATCCGTAGATCCGATCCGCGGCCCCGCAAAAAAGATAGAGCATGTCCTATACTTGCCAGCGATCGCGGACAAGTATAGGCATTTCTATCATAGGGCCGGCTACATTCACACGGCCGGTACCTGTGATTTGCGGACGTGTGAATGTAGCCTAAACCAGTGTATGCAGTGCAGGTACGTAACCTCTGGCCGACACTGCACCCATCAAGATTCAGCCTCTTTGCATCAATCATGGGTCATGCACAAGGGAAACAGTGTAAGGGTCCATTCACACGACCATAAATGTTTTGCGGTCCTCAAATTGCGGATATGCAAAACGCACGCGGCCAGCCCTAGGATAGAAATGCTTACTCTTGTTCCCAATTGCGGACAAGAATAGGAGTTGCTCTATTATTTTTGCGGGGCCAGGAAACGGAACTACGGATGCGGACAGCACATGGTGTGCTGTCCGCATCTTTTGCTGCCCCTTTGAAATGAATGGTATCGCAAAATTGCGGAACGCATGTGGAACCAGAAATACGGTCGTGTGAATGGACCCTAAATTGGGGCTTAGTACATACTGTATCAGAAAGCTGCAGATGCAATCTAGAGAGCACCTGTAAAAGAAAATATTAACCCCGTAGGGAATCTTTACACAAAGGTATTTTCAAACTTATTTTGCCACAAATGTGTGCCCCTGATTTCTTTTTTCCACCGCATAGTGGCATGCCATGATGTGGTTTCAGTGCGAAACTGTGGCGAGATGCAAATTAGCTCCGCTGTGTGTGGTGTTATTGCAGCTCAGCCTCATTCGTTTCAATGGTGTTTGTGGGATTCAAGTTCCGGGCTTGGTGTACCCTACTGTAACCCACCTGGCATCACTGTAGCTGGCAGTCACTAGGTGCTCCACGCCATTGAACTGTATGTTTCTTTTGATCAGATCCACAGCACTGGTAGAAAAGTCGTTGGCCACGATGCTCTTCAGCCCCGGAACCTCAAGGGCAAAACGGATGGAACGAAGGCCAGAAGCTGCCAGACCCTCCAGAACACGCAGACCCTCCTGACGTAAAGAGATTGCCGGATAAATAATCCACAGATTAGGTGCAGGAAGAGGGAAAAAAAAAACAATACTGAATTAAAAGGAGATTATTCATCAGCAATGGCCCCCTGGGGGGGTACAGCTCCAATGGCATTAGGGGCTCCGGCCTAGTTGTGCATCCTCCACCCGACTTGCTTATTCAGAAAGCTTGGAAAGCTGGCTGACAACCCCTGGGAAAGCTGTAAGGGTAGCCATATTTATTTGGTTGTCACCCTTCCCTGTACACATCTACATTTTTTGTGGTAGTGCTCTTTATTTTTTCAGTCCAATGAGGAGACTGAACATGCAATCTTCTGATCGCTGATATAATATACTGCAATACCCAGCCAGCCACCCTATTTGGACCTAAAAGGTGTACAAACAAGGCAGACCCAGGGGCCTTGGTCAGTCCTGGTTGCTATGAATATCCATCGGCACCCCACAGTGGCATTGCTGATGGGGGTGTCACACATAGTTACAAACCCCTTAGATGCCAGTGACTACTGACTGTGGCGTCTAAGGGGGTTAAACAGCCAGCTTCAGAGTTCTGTCTGATCACGGCTGTTCCAGTTGCATGCGACGGTTGACACTATTGCTGTCCTGTATATGTGCAGTGGGTGAAGTGAACTGCCAGCCTGCTGCACCATACATTTACAGCGCAGTGAGTGAACCGTCAGCTCTCCTGTCAGGTCTATCTAGTTAAAGGGGTTTTCCCGAGATTTTGATACTGATCACCTATCCTCAGGAAAGGTCATTAGTATCCGATTGGTGGGGTCCGACACCCAAGAGCCCCACTGATCAGCTAAGAAGAAACTGGCGCTCCTATGACTTCTATGGGGAGTGCGATACCAAGCACAGCTGCAATACACTGTACAGCACTATGCCTGGTGAGCTGCAAGAAGGCCACGGTGCTCACAGGAGCGTTGGTGCCTTCTCCAACAGCTGATCGATAAGGCTCCTGGGTGTCAGACCCCCGATCAGATACTGATGACCTATTAGTATCAAAATCGTGGAAAACCCATTTAATACTTGCATTTTAATTCCTCCTGGAAATCTATGAATAAATGAACTATAGGTAGTTATCAGTTGAGGCGTGTCCCTACACAGTCTGACGCCCATTCATCGCCGTGTAATGTGTAGGGACACGTCCCTATGAAAAGACGAATGATTGTACCCTTTGGTCAATTTATTCATACACATCCTGTAGGAATAACAGAGGAATGGTACAAAAGCATTCTAAGAAAAGATGCTCCAGAATTATTTCACTAGCAATGCTGTACAAGCACCTGTCCCTTTATAAAGTACTGACCGGGCAGGCCTCTCCTACGGTCACAGTGCGTCTCTCTGCAGCAGCGGGCGTATCCACAGGGTCAGATATTCCACAGTCCTCGCCGTTGTCTGACAGATCCACCACCACCTTCTGCTGTTCCCTTTCTCCTGGCACCACAACTGCAGAGGACAAGAAGATACAGATAAGTATCGGTACAGAGACACAGGGACACTCACCTAACCAGTCCACAAGGCTAAGGTTACAAGGAGCCATATCTGACCAAACGTGCACATAAAGAAGTATAGTTCCGATTTCAACAATCCCTACTTTTTAGAAGGGTCTTTTGACAATAAGAAGATAATAGAGTGTCCCTCTGCTTCGGACCCCCAGCGATCAATCAGCTGTAATCTGTGAGAAAACCCGTGCAGTCGTCACTGGGGAAATGAGGCATAACACAGTCTCCATTCACATTGATGGTTTGTCTGTGTAACACACGATGGAAAGAGAGATGCTGTATGTAACCGCCCTTCACTCTGATGATGAGACAAAGATCCTGAACAGAGGACCCCTTAACAACTCAGTACATGCTAACAGGGTATATAAAAATGGACGATCCCTTAAAGGGTTTCTGTCACTTGAAAAATGGATATTAAGCTGGCTGACATTAGTGATGTGCTAATGTCAGCTGAACATAACTATATTAGTGCCATCTCACTGCCTGCCGCTGTTATTGAGAAAAACTAACTTTTATAATATGCTAATTAGCCTCTAGGAGCAGGGGGCGTTGCCCCAGCTCCTAGAGGCTCTGTCCTCCCACCTCTGGCCACGCCCTGCTTCACTAGATTGACAGGGCCAGGCAGCGTTCACCTCCTCCTGCCGGCCCTGTGCGCTGGGGAGATCTCACGCCATTCAGTATTCGGCGCAGGCGCAGTGAGGAAGCTGGCAATCACCCTTCACTCACGGCGCCGTACACTGAACGGGACGGCGCAGGTGCGAGATTTACACTGCAGACGGGTCCGGAGGTAGGACACCAACGCTGGCCCTGTCAATCTAGTGAAACAGAGCGTAGCCAGAGGTGGGAGAACGGAGCCTCTAGGAGCAGGGACGCCCCCCCTGCTCCTAGAGGCTAATTAGCATATTATAAAAGTTCTTTTTCTCAATAATGGCGGCAGGCAGTGAGATAGCACTAATATAGTCATGTTCAGCTGACATTAGCACATCGCTGATGTTAACCAGTTTAATACCCATTTTTCAGGTGACAGAAACCCTTTAAAATGATTTACTGTAACAGAGGCGGCCTCGCTATTTATCTGCCATAATGACATGGCATTCAAGGAAGAGTAATGATTACAATACTGTATATGCAGAGCTATATTGGTTTTACTGCTCTCATAGCAAATGTGGCTGTGGGTGGGCTATGCCAGTCACAGCGATCTTCTCATCACTGGTCATGGACACATGCGAGAAGACGCCATTGGTAAAGTGTGAACTTACACTACTACTGACACTACTGAGAACTTAAACCCCTTTGGTACTGCTCAGAGATTTCTGTTACCAGAGAATTGACAATGTCCTAAGCACCGTGTCAGAAAGGCATACCATATCAGATGACATTTTACATACATTTCACTTAAAAATATCTTTAAAGTGTAACTTTTGTTTAATTCTTTTTCCTAGATGTGTAGAGAAAGCAATTCTTCTTATTATTATTTTTCTTTTTATAATAAACTATTAATAGGGTCATCTCTTCCCTCTGTGCCTAGCACCTACGGTCAGTGCGGATTGCTGATCTCCCCGCTATCATCTACCTTTCTGGTGCTCTCCAACTAGAGAAGGGAGAGAAGAGGCAAGCTGAGAATACATGTTGCAGGTGTCCATATTCAGCACATACAGTACTCACTGAAGGGGACACTTTAGAGTTTAGAGTATGTTTTTTTTTTTTTTTTTACTAAAAGCTCACAAAAGTGCCTAATAAAGTGGATTACAAAAATATTCATAAAATCACTTTCCTGCAGCATTAAAAAAAAGCAAACAAAGGAAAAAAACTTGAAATGATGGTTACACTTTAATGCCGCTTTCTCACATGTTGTTTTGATGCAGTTTATGAAGACAAATGTCAGGAGTGGATCCTAATAGGAGGGAAATTTTAATCCACTCCTAGCCTGGCTTCCACATTAGGTGTATCATCCAGTGGTATACACATACAGCCTCCGAGTGAAGAAATCGACAGTAAGGAAGTCAGATTGGTACCTAACTGTCCGTTTTGGGGCGGTAGCACCTTTATCACACGATCAAATAACCGTGTCTGACCACCAGCGGATTCTGGATCATCTTCATCTTTCCTGGACTGCAGCGATCTCCTACCTGTGGCTCTCCAGAGGTTACAGAACTAGAATTCCCAACATGCCCCAATAGCCTGTCTGTCCTAAAAGCCTCTACAGCTATTGCAAAACTACAACTCCCAACATACCAGCAGCCTGCATACTATAAAAACCTCTCCAGTAATTGCATAAATCCCAGCATGCTCTGACAGTCAGGGGCTCTCAGGAGATGTCGTTTTGCAGAGGCTGGAGACATGGGGGAGTAAACCACATACTTACGGTCAATTCCTTTTCTGCCAGCTGCATACGAGAAAACTCTGTGAGGACAGCACAACTGCGGAGAAAACAGAAGACTGTAATGTAGACACCCCGGCCTTCACATATTATGATACATACATCATCACGCCGCCCCTATGAAGCAGCGTTCCCTCTTAAATGCTAAGTTCTGCAAACAAGAATGCCTTCAATATGTCCGCTTACGTCAGGTCTCTGTTGAACTCCTGCACCGGGTTATAAAACACTTGGTTGGCGCTGGGATAGATGACCTTGGCTTTGCCCTCTGTGATAACAGTCTCGTCCTGGGTGGGTGCAGCCCCCTCCATCATGAACGCAGTGGAAACCTTTGTTAGATTTGTAATCTTCAAGAAAGAAGTCAACCGGGGAAGAGAATGGAGCCTAGGAACAATGGCAAACATCAGACGTACCTGGAGGAAAATAAGAGTTGTAGTAGTATGGCTTATATTACCATGGGCCGTCACTCTGGAGGTTCTCGGTATTGTTTTTTACTAATGACTGATAATTCAGAAAATGTGATAATCTGGCAACTACCATGTCCTGTATAGGGGCTTTCAGAGCTTAGAAGAAAAAAAGCTTAAAAAAAAAACACCCTCCTCTTCCCAGGACAGCGCCACTTTAACCCAAAGCCCAGGCATAAGGACGCATGGAATCCATGCACGTCCAACGACCCTGGAAATACTTTACTTATCTGGTACCGGGAAAGAATTTACAGCATAAGGTTTTGTTTTAAAGGGTTTTCGGGGATAGCTGTTCTCCTAACTCCCCGGACCCTCGCCAATCAGCTGTTTGAAGAGGCCACGTCGCGGTCGTTGATTGCTGCAGCCTCTTGCTCGGCCGGGATTGTCACGTTCATTGGTCACATGGCCTGTGTGCAGATTAGTCCCATTCAAGCTGCAATACCAAGTTCAACCACTATACAAGGAATGGCGCTGTGCTTGGTCAGCTGCAACAAGTCCGCCGAGCTCCCTGGAGCGCTGTGGCCTCTTTAAACAGCTAATCAGTGGCAGCGTTGCTGGGTGTCGGACCCCCATTGATTAGACACAGATGCCCTATAAGAGGATAGGCCATCAATATTGTACTCCCAAAAACCCCTTTAATCTCCACTCAGATTGAAAGCTGAATTCTTATAATTACCAGGGTGAAACACACAGCGAACCTGCTGCAAACCCCACGTGTGTTACATGCAGATTTGGTGCGGGTTTCATTCTGTGCACAGTGTGCGGAGGAGATTTAGGTAAAGCGTCTCTGTACTTTAGGAAAACCTTTAATTCATAGGTCGCTGTGATGTAACGTTTGATCGCTGCTGGTCTAAGCGCTGGGACCTCCATCGATCGCTAGCGATAGAGGACAGAAGCAGGCACAGATTGTCTTCTCTTTCCTCACTGCAGAGGACAGAAGTGACAGACATGAACCCGTCTCCTGCTGCTATGCCGAGACCCCCACCCATGTCTCTATGAAATCTCTAAGATTTTCCTAATGCACAGGGCACTTTACTTCTCGTCTGCTTTGCCGCTCCTGTAAATGTTGCAGTCACTGCCCTGTATACACCACGTGTGAACATACCCTTCAAGGGGGAACCTGCTGAATTTGGGTGTAGATGGAGAAAAACACGTCTTTCTATGTAGAATATAACCGCTGATCACATGACTGTCACATACACAGCATAAGAGTTCTCCATTTTTAACATCACCTGAAGAGAGCCTCGGCCAGAGAACCATTGGGCTGTAGGCATATTTGGATTTATTACCCTCTGGACAAAGATTTCTTGGACTTATCCCTGCAACGGACTATTTCACCAACGGACATCTTTTCCTACAGAAAATAAGTATTTTCTTTCTTTTCTCCCTTTGGTTTCTAGGACTATACTTTCCTTAATTATTGTTTTAATAATCACTGTACATATCGATAACCTGTATTGTATATATAATAAATGACCTTCAAGTCATTTCTCTAGTCATATGCCTGTTCCAAACACTGCAAAAACGTACTCTAGTCTCTCCGAAGAGAAAGCTACTCGGTTCTGTGCTATCCAGATAGTGGGTTCCTTGCTCCCAGTGATCGCAAGGTGGTGGCAGTTTAACTACCCTGAGTGTGGTTCTGATCCGGTCGGTCACACGCTCACTTGTGGTCAATCTGCGGTCCAATCCCCGTACTTTCAGCCTACCGACTTTACGGACTCAAGTTAGACTGTCGGCGAGCTGAAAGCGGCTGGGAGGCCTGTTTTGCGGATCGACCACTAGGGGTGCTGTGACGGTGTTGTGACGTATGTTGGCCGCGGCGGTCGGTATCGTCATGATATGTACAGCGCTATGGAATGAATGGCGCTCTAAAAATAAATAATAATAATAATAATAATAATAATAATAATACACAGGGAGACTCTCTAAACGTACGCAGCTGTATGCCACAGCCACGGACCAGTGTACAATACAAGCACTTAGGCCTCATGTGTCACTGCTATGTCCTCATAGATTGTAAGCTCTTGGGAGCAGGGCCCTCACTGCTATCTCCTCATAGATTGTAAGCTCTTGGGAGCAGGGCCCTCACTGCCATCTCCTCATAGATTGTAAGCTCTTGGGAGCAGGGCCCTCACTGCCATCTCCTCATAGATTGTAAGCTCTTGGGAGCAGGGCCCTCACTTTTATCGTCTGAATTGTTGACTTAGCAATCTGTAACGGCCACTTTGTTAGTACATGTTCCATCTAAATTGTAACGCTCTACAGAATATGCAGGCGCTATATATAAAATATATTTTAGCACCCCATAGCAGTATACAGGCCCAGTCAGTGCAGGCTAAGGACCCAATGCCTAGATCGGAGCACAGCCTAACACGTTGTGTACAGTGTTCTATACCGGCCATTCGTTGGCATGGATGCAAATATATATATATATATATATATATATATATATATACACACACAGGAGTCACTCACCAACCTGTGGCTGATGCAAAACTACCATACCCAGCATATCCTGCCAGGTGTAGCCATCAAGCACACAGACACCTCCAGTCACGCAGTGACATCACGTCATCCCACTAATAACGCAGCCAACATAACAACAACCCGCACTGTCACCCCCCTAAAATTACCTCTCAGTCACTACCTACAGCATGTATACAAGGGCGCCGCCATCTTGCTGCGCGGCTGTCTGTGCGTCACGTGACGCCTTCTAATCAATCAGCGTGCAGTTCCACGGAGCTCGAAGGGGTCAAACTTATGTCCTGTGCGTTTTATTGCAGTCTGCTCATATCCGTCTGGGACCACAAGTACCAGCGTTCAAGAGGCTGATATCACGAGGGCCTGTTACACAATGTCATTTATATCCGGGGACATATCAGACTGCCTGTACATTTGCAGTGGAGATGACACTGGTCCATGTTAGGCACATGACGGATTAGCGGGCTTTCCGGTGTTCTGAGATATTTACACTGGACCACTGGATGTCAGATTATTAGAATTTCACTGTACATATATAGCCCTGACTATGTCATTCCTTTTCCATTTGTTTAACCCCTTCCTGTCACAGCCATTTTTTATTTTCACCTTACAAGATCCATAACTTTTCTGTTTTCCCGTTGTAGCTGTATTTTGTAATGCGTTTTATCACTTTCAAAAACGTAAAAACTTTTTTAACATTTGCCTAATGTCGCTATATTCAGACACCCACGGCGGAGCTGTATGAGGGCTTTTTTTTTTTTTTATTAAAGGGTGAGCAGTTTATTTTATTGATACTATTCTTGGGTATATACAACTTTTTTATTTTTTTATTCCATTTTTTGGGAAGGCAAAGTTACTAAAATACTGAGATTCTGACCATGTTAATTATTTTTATCAGTATTTTTTTTTCTCCAACTTGTTGATATTGTAATAGTTTGTCCTATTTCTGGAGTTACGAGTTAGGCCTAATTTACACGTCCGTATTTTTTTTCCGCAAAAATGCGGAAGATATGCGGACCCATTCATTTTAATGGGTCCGCAAAAGATGCGGAGAGCTTTCCGTATGCTCTCCGCATCCGCAAATCCTTTCATTTCTGCAATGCGGAACCGTAAAAAAAGTAGAGCATGTCCTACTTTTGTCCGCAAATTGCGGACCGTAGCCCCATTGAAGTGAATGGATCCGCATAAATCTGGATGACATGCGGAAAGGTTACAAAAGTCATCCGCATGTCATCCGTATTTGCGGATCCGTAATTACGGATCCACAGGAAATGAAAAGTTTTACCCTGGAAACAAATTTTTTTTTCTTGTGGAAATGCAGAAATACGGAAACACGGAAGGTATACGGAGCCACTAAAAAACAAAAATGGAAGAATTTTGTGGAAACACGGATCTGCAAAAACGGACCGTGGATCTGGAAAGAAAAATTACTGACGTGTGAATAAGGCCTTATGCTTATTTTTCTTAAAAGCAAATTTTTTTTAGGATTTTTTAAACTAGATTTTGAACACTTTTTTTACTACCACTTGAAGACCTGAATACGCTGCGGTACTTTGCATTGCAGTGTAGTGTGTCTGTACCGTCATCCTGTGACGCGCTGCTTTGAGATCGCGACCACCCACATGATGATTCATATATATATACAAAAAAACTAAATAGAAAAAAAACTTTTTCTGCACAACGCTGTTTATAATGACAGGTTCCCTTTAATAATGCATATAGTGCACAAATGATATAAAAAACCTCCTGTGCCCACATACAGTGTACTAATACCAGTGCCCATATAATGTAAACCCTACAGTGCCAACATAAAATGCCATATTGTGAACCAACTAAGTTATGAATAAGTTTGGCATAGACCAGTCCAGGGAATATGGCACCTGCAGGCGCTCTAAGACAGGGATGCTTAACCTGTGGCCCTCCAGCTGTTGCAAAACTACAACTCCCATCATTCCCAGACAGCCTACAGAAGGGCATGGGAGTTGTAGTTTTACAACAGCTGGAGGGCTGTAGGTTGAGCATCCCTGCACCAAGAGGCTCAATTCAGGGAACTGACCACAGGTAACCTAATAACAATGCCGTGATATAAAATACACTGCCACATAATAAACCGTACGGCGTTACAATAACAGCTCCCACATTCTAAGCTTCACACAGTAGCCATGTATTAAGTAATACAGTCTGCAATATCCACATAATAAGCAGGGTCATAAACAGATCTCATAGGGCCCCATAGCAAAACTTAGTATGGGCCCCTCAGATTTCCCAGTACACGTGTATCAAACACTCCCAGGCAACGCATTTTACATCTGTGGCCAGTGCTTCTCTTCCGAACGGGCATGGGCACCGCTTCGCTCTTCTCTTGTCTCTCTGGCGCCCTGGACCCACCGGCCTTCCCTTCATGCCCTTCAGCAGGCCTGGCTGCCGGAATCACTGCTGTCCCGCTCTTCTGCAGCCTGCTTGCTGGCTCTTAGAGGGCCAGGGTGCAGGCACAGGCTCCCCTTCCCCTGGGCCCTGGAGCAGTGACATAGTCTGCCTCCATGGTAGGTATATCTACTGATAATACACCCATGTAACACCTAAATAAGGCAATATAATACCCAAATAAGTCAGTGACGTCAGCAGCACTGGACAATAATACCAAGGTGCAAGCCTTGCAGGACCAGGTACAGAGTACTCAGCACCAGACACATAGACGCTGAGGCAGCACTTCCATTAATGAGCCTTACTATGGCGATGGCTGTTGAATTTCAACAAATATACGAGATCCATAGTCTTGATGTGAAGATCTGTCGCCTCTTGTAAACACTAATGTGTCCAGAAGATGAAGGGATTCTGAGGAAAACGTCATAGTGAACTTGATCGCCTGATCAATCTCATTTAGAAATATAAAAAAATTCCTTCAGTCGTGGGAGCCCGTCCATATCACAAAAATATCATCAGTGTATATCTACAAGTTCAGCACATGCGAAGGTGGTGGGATACATGTATATACCCTTCTTCCAGGTCTATAATGAGGAGGTTAGTGTATGTAGGCCCTGTGTTGGACCCCATGGCAGTCCCTCATTTCTGTATGTAGAAGGTAACGTTACCCTTTACACGGCCGACAATTGAACAGATCATTGGTAACCAGCGTTACTAGTAAAGCTCGTTAGCGATGATCTGGCGGTGTAAATGACCGTCGATTACCCAATGAACGAGCAAAACACTGGTTCATCGGGTAATTGTATCTTTTGTGCAGCACAAAAGATCCTTGTTTCCCAGTGGCAGATCGTGCTGTGTAAACACGATCTGCTTCCGGGAAACAACGAGACAGTAGGTGGAAGAGTGATGGCATTAGCGATCGCTCCTCCCCATACTCTGGAGGAGATCACTGCATGATAATGCACCAGCCTCTTCCGCTAGCGATCAGCAGATTGTCAGGAAGGAACAGGTACCAGGACTCTGACCCCCGTCCATGTGATAATGATGACCTATTCTGAGGATAGGTCATCATTATCAATTCCCGGGCAGCCTCTTTAATGTCTTTTCAGTCCCAAAGATCTGTGAGATATGTATAAACAGTACACAGGCCACGAATCCCAGGGTTACCACACCAACCCCATGCTGAAGGTTCCCCCACAACCCACCTGCCATGTCAGGACCTGCCTCCAAAATCTTAAATAGTGTGGTAGGGTGCAGAGTAGGGTGAAGAGAAGCCCAGCAAGGAGAAGGGAGCACCACAGTCTGAATAAAAAGTCTAGTACATACTGCTAGGGCTTCCCACCAGAACTGGAGAAGCCATGTATGTGGGCTTCCGGGCGGTCAGGACAGCGGGAGCGTGCTGCCAAACAACAAAACAAAGGGAAACCAAACCAATGAAACCAACTACTAGAACAGTGGCCAGTGTCGTTTCAGTCTCCTCTTCCCAACCTACTTCAGAGTGATATCGAAGAGCTCCGATAACCCTGTCAGGTCTTAAGGCACCTTCCCTCTGCGGGTGCAAGGTTAGTGCAAGGACCTCCATGACCAAAGTACAATAAGACAGGACAATGAATATCAGGACCTTTTGATGAGGAGTCAGGAGATGGAAATTCCCAATAGGTGTTCCTGGCACCATGTGGTTAGGAAGAAATATGAGGACATCTTAGAACGGGTTCCTTGCAGAAGCAATGTAATACACAGTCACATTGCTATGACCAGCAGCTAATATCCACAGTAACCGCCGTATGCAGCACGGACAGCAACTAGACGGGCTGGGGGTCATTCCATAAGGTCCCGGTAGGATGTCACAGGTATCTGGAGCCATGCTGACTGCAGTGCATCCCACCGCTGCTGGAAGGTGCATGGGAAAGGCTCCATATAGCAAACACAACGATTGAGGTGGTCCCACAGATGCTCAATTGGGTTCAAATCTGTGGAATTAGGGGTCCAGGGTAGTTCTTCCAACCAATGTTGGATATTTCTAGCTGTGTGACATGTCGCATTGCTTTGCTGGAAGATCCCATCTGCCCCAGGGGAGACAGTCAGTATGTACGGGTGTACGTGATCTTCAAGGATGGATTCATGCACAAATTTGTTGAGAGTGGCTTCCACATGGATGAGTGACCCCAGAGAATGGCACAAAAACATTCCCTAGACCTTAACGCTGCCACCACCAGCTTCTGTTCTTCCAGCAGTGGTTGCTGGGAGTTTGTTCTCTGATGTTCCCCTCCTGACACGCCAACAGCCATCCTTATTCCCAAATGTGCCATTTGTCCACTCAGGATACACTTTTACCATGACAGCGCTTGAACAGTTCACAAACTTCCTGAGCTACACGCTGCCGATGATGCCCACTCAGCAACTCCTGATCTATAACATGGTAATTGTAGCTTACATTGCATTTTCATGGTGACAGGTTCCCTTTAATTTCAAGGTGAGGGAGGTAGAGTGCATGGGGTGGAGTTGTTCAACAGTGCGTATTTTGTGCCAAGCATGTCAGGTTATCATTATCAGAGGACTGGACTTGGCCTCTTATGCTAGGGAGGAGTATGGTAAATATTAGGGATAAATGACAGATCCAGGGCTGCGTCAGAGGGACATGCAGTGGACGGAGATCAATCGGTTATGTATCCAGATGCAGACAGATCATAACATCTGATATTAGGGAAATTATAATCCCTATTTAATCTAGGTTGATGCAAGATATGGAAGGCGGATTTTCACTCTGCTCTCTCCAGGGGCATAACAAATAACCATGGGGCCCCATAGCAAACCTTGGGATGGGCTTCCTTTCACTATGACCACCTTCAGCAGAAAGTTCAGACCATGACTAGCTTCTAATTATTTTGGTTTTCCACATCCGGGATGGTTAAGGTTAGGAGTAGAGATGAGCAAATTTCATATTTTGAAATTCGTTCACGCTTCGTTTGGTGGTAAAAGCAGAATTGCGTTATGGATTCCGTTACCACGGAGCATAACGCAATTCTATGACGGAATGCCTTTAGAAGTATTTCCGTTATTCATTCCGTCATAATAGAAGTCTATGGGCTGCATAATGGATCCGTCCCATTTCTGTTACGCAGGGGAGTTTTCTCCTGATCCTGAGTCCTCTCCTGCATAACGGAAATGGGACGGATCTGTTATGCAGCCCATAGACTTCTATGGACCTTTTGCTGCAATTCCAGCTGCAGTCTTTTGGGGACGTCTCTTCCAGCTTCGTACATCTAGAGGCTGAATTTTTTGCCCATTCTTCTTTGTACAATAGCTCGCGCTCAGTCAGATTGGATGGAGAGCGTCTGTGAGCAGCAATTCTCAAGTCCTGTCCCAGATTCTCAATGGGATTTAGGTCTGGACTGTGACTGGGCCATTCTAACACAGGAATATGCTTTTATCTAAACCAGTCCATTGTAGCTCTGGCTGGATGTTTAGAGTCGTTTTCCTGCTGGAAGGTGAACCTCCGCCCCAGTATCAAGTGTTCTGCAGCCTTTACCAGGTTTGCCTCCAGGATTGCCCCTTATTTAGCTCCATCCATCTTCCCAATAACTCTGACCAGCTTCCCCGTGCCTACTGAAGAACAGCCTGCCCACAACATGATGGTGCCACCACCATGTGTCACGATCAGTGTTAGTGTTAGTTTTCCACCAGACTTAGTATTTTGCATTTAGGGCAAAAAGTTTCAACTTTGGTCTCATCTGACCAGAGCACCTTCTTCCACATGTTTGCTGTGTCCCCTACATGGCTTGTGGCAAACAGGACTTTTCATGGCTTGCTTCCAAATATGGCTTTCCTCTTGCCACTCTTCCGTAAAGGCCAGATTTGTGGAATACATGACTAATAGTTGTCCTGTGGACAGATTCTCCCCCCTGAGCTGTGGATCTCTGCAGCTCCTCCAGAGTGACCATGGGCCTCTTAGCTGCTTCTCTAATTAGTGCTCTCCTTGCCTGGGCTGTCAGGTTAGATGGACGGCCATGTCTTGGTAGGTTTGCAGTTGTGCCATACTCCTTCCATTTTCAGATGATAGATAGAACAGTGCTCCATGAGATGTTCAGAGCTTGGGATATTTTTTATAACCTAACCCTGCTTTACACTTCTCCACAACTTTATCCCTGACCTGTCTGGTGTGTTCCTTGGTTTTCATGATGATGTTTAATCACTAATGTTCTTTAACAAACCTTTGAGGCCTTCACAGAACAGCTGTAGTTATACTGAGAATACATTACACCCAGGTGGACTCTATTTATTAATTAGGGGACTTCTGAAGGCAGTTGGTCGCATTGGATTTTATTTAGGGGTATCAGCGTACAAGGGGTTGAATACAAATGCAAAACACACATTTTTTCGATTTTTATTTATTCAAAATTTCCAAAACCATGTATCATTTTCTTTTCACTTCACACATACTTGCTACTTTGTTGGTCTATCACATAAAATCCCAATATAATAAATTTTAATACAAATTTGTGGGTATAACATGAAAAAGTTCAATGGGTATGAATACTTTTTCAAAGTACTATACATACAATATCCATACAGCAATAAAGTAATAAAACATGCAGTGCTGACTTAGCAGGGCATACATCATATGACCTATGCCATGAGTTAGGACAGCAGGAGACTGTCCGAAATATGCACTGCAGCCCCAGCCTCACACTGCATCTCCAACCTCATAATGCAGCCCCAGCCTCACACTGCATCTCCAACCTCATAATGCAGCCCCAGCCTCACACTGCATCTCCAACCTCATACTGCAGCCCCAGCCTCACACTGCATCTCCAACCTCATACTGCAGCCCCAGCCTCACACTGCATCTCCAACCTCATACTGCAGCCCCAGCCTCACACTGCATCTCCAACCTCATACTGCAGCCCCAGCCTCACACTGCATCTCCAACCTCATACTGCAGCCCCAGCCTCACACTGCATCTCCAACCTCATACTGCAGCCCCAGCCTCACACTGCATCTCCAACCTCATACTGCAGCTCCACCCTCATACTGCAGCCCCAGCCTCACACTGCATCTCCAACCTCATACTGCAGCCCCAGCCTCACACTGCAGCTCCAGCCTCACACTGCAGCTCCAGCCTCACACTGCAGCCCCAAGGGGTTGGCCCATCTCACACATTGGTGGCATCCCACCTTTGGGGCCTGCACCAATCTCTAAAATGGAGCCTGCAAAGTGAATGAGAGTGGACTGTGTATGTGGGGCCATCCTCCATTCACTTCTGTGGGACTGTCCCCATATTTTGGCAGTCCCGTAGAAATGAATGGAGTGGTGCCCTTCCCATCCCATATCTTAGAGATATGCCACCAATGTATGAGATGGGCCAACCCCTTTTAAGCCTATTGGTTACAGTCTCTGAAGAGGCACAGTAGCTTGGTGGTTTCTGCTGTCCTGGATAACTGGCACCAGTACAGAACATACAGGAACTACACAGTCTCTAACTGCAGTCTGGCGAACAGAGCGCTACACCATTAATCCTCCAGGGGTCAGTTTGCACCCAAGATGGCTGATGGCTCTTGTCTGAACCCTTTTGGGCTGCTATGGTACTAAGGGACGCATGCAATCTATCAAGGCATTGTTGCGCCGCAATCTGTGCCTGAAATACGCTTAATATAGGCAGATTTCAGCTTCATAAATGACCCCCACTGACTGTTTAAGTTTACCCCTTCTTTCATACTTGCCAACCCAAAAAAAGGGTGCAGGCCAATCTTCTACACAGATCATGTAGGAATTATTATTATTTCTTAGAAAGCAGCCCTCCATGAGCTCTAATTGTACGTCGCGCTGGAATGCTTAGACACAGGCCTGGCACCCATACGTGCGATGAAGGGCGATGTGTCAAGAAAAGGGGCAGAACCTTCCAGCGGCATGCTTGCCATCTGGATGACACCTCCTAAAAGTTCCCAAGTATGACTTTAATTTAGGCCTCGTGCATAGGAGCATCGTTTTGGTCTAGGTTTGAGCGAAATTTTTTGCAGATTGCATGCGGACCATGGATATTATCCGTCAGCCCCGCAAATTATAGAACATGTCCTATTCTTGACCGTTTATCAGACAAGATAAGCCAGTTCTACTATTGGGACTGTGAAAAACGTGGATACTCTGTGGCTCCGCAGTTTGTGAACAGCAAAACTCATACAATGATGTGTATGAGGCCTAATACTTGGAATAACACCACACAGTTCACAGGAGTATTTAAACTGGTCCCATATGGTTACGTTCACACATTCAGTGAAAAATGGACGAAAAATGAGTCGATGGGTGTATTCACACGTCCATTGAATACTGGCCATCAAACAATAGGACATGTCCTATTTTGTCTGTTTTTATGGCAAAGGGGCTGTTTTTTATGTCCGTTTTTTCAGAAAGCCATCAGTAAAAAAGCAGCCGTGAATAATGGACCGCTTGGCTGTTATGTAAATGTAACTATAAAGTACCTCACCGGTGCGGCCTCGTGTAGAGGTGTTCCCTACAGTCACAGCATGCTCTGCTTCTCAGTCTCTGTCTGGGCCTTTATCCAGTCAGTGCGGATGCTGGGCCTGTTGGAGATTTACAGGGCATCTGTCAGCAGGTTTGTCCCTATGCAGCTGAAGGCATCTGTGTTGGTCCCATGTTCATATGTGCCCGCATTAATGAGAAAAATTATGTTTTAATATATGCAAATGAGCCTCTAGGAGCAACGGGGGCGTGGACATTACTCCTAGAAGCTCAACTCTCTCTGCAACTGCCACGCCCTCTGCACTTTGATTGACTGGACCAGGTTTGATTACATTTTCACTGCCTGCTTCTGTCAAAGTGCAGAAGGGGCGGCAGTTGCAGGGAGAGCGGATCCTCTAGGACAGAGGTGCACAACCTTTTCTGGTTGGGGGCCACATTGTCAGCCTGAACGATTTCCAAGGGCCAAAAATAAAATTTAAAGGGGTATTACCAACTGAAATACTATATTTTTGGCATATTAAGCATACAGTATATACTATAAACGTCTAGTTACACTTCCAGGACTCCTATCTAATAGGAGAATACATGAAAGATACATGTAAGAAGCCATAAGACATAGACCTAGTAGTCTTTTACCAGATGTTTGGGAGCCGCACAGAATGGTATCGGTGGCCCCCGGGCCGCAGGTTGTGCACTCCTGCTCTAGGAGTAATGGTAACGCCCCCGTCCTCCTATGGTACAAGTATTGTATGGGAGAGAGAAGTCACGCACTGGAAATCAAACCTACCAACTTTGTAATATACTTTATACTTCGGGGGCTCACTATTTTCAAGATCTCTGCTTGCTGTTAGTGAAATGGACGCCTCCCATCTTTACTTCCAAAACATGAAAGTTCATCCTGATCACAAGAGACTATAACATGATCAGGACATGCCCTGGGAGGTTTCCAATCACTGACAGCAAGCAGAGAGCCTCATGATAAGATGGGGATGTCTAGATGAGAAAAACCTATTAAAACACTTGGGCGTCACACAAGAGGGGCTTCTGCGCAGGACCCCTCTCTGTTAGATAGTATGAGCTGTAATACCAGACACAACCCAAGGAGAGGGGTGGTGCTGTTTCTGGAACAAAGCAGCCATGTTTTTCTAATCCTGGGCAACCCCTTAAAGACTAGGCTCTAGACTTAAAGGGATTTTCTGTTCGTTAACATGGCGTGCAGCCGGTGACTTATTACTGGTGCACCAGTAAAAGCATTGGTGGCCTACCTCATCTATAGTGGGGGCCTGAAAAGTGGGGGGTGTTACCATTACACCTAGAGGCTCTGCTCTCTCTGCAACTGCTGCTCCCTCTGCACCTTGATTAACAGGTCCGGGCACCAAACATCACCACACCTGGCCTCGTTAGAGAGGTTGCGGCAGTTGCAGAGAGAGCAGAGCCTCTAGGTGTAACAGTGACAATTGCTTTTAGAGGCTCATTTGCATATAATAAAACTTAACCTGAATGGGGCTTGCAGAATCCACGAGCTATCCGCCTCATTCAGGTGAATGGAACAGATTTTCAGTCAAGGAAATTTCAGTTAACTAAATCTGCAGTGTGTGATGTCGAGGATAATTACTAGATTTTTTTTATTGATTACATCTCATTTTATCTGAAATGTTGCTGTCGATACATAATGTCCAGAAATCTTATTTTAGGAATGATTTCATTATCAGCCCCTGGATCAGGGAGGGCGCACACCATGAATTCAGCTAGGCTTCCACGGCTCCTGGGGGTCCGCAGTGCTGTCTGAATTCATGGCTCGGCAATCGACTTCTCACTCCTTTGTTTGCATTTTCCTTTCTGTCTATTCTTGGAAGCTCGATGCTCTATTTGTCTCCCCTGGGTGTCTGCTCTAGGAGTCGGCAATCCTTTAGCTGTCCTGCCCTATCTCGCCTGTTGTCTGCTCCATCGCTCGGCAATCCTCTCCCTCCGCCCTCTGGGAACGTCGTCTGCTCGATCGGCTCGGCTGTCTTCCTTTTCCCTCAAGTGGAGGTCCTGAGCTGGCCCCGCTCGGCACTCCACTATGCCCCCTGGGCAGTCTGTCTGGTCGATAGTATCAACGATCGTTCTCTCTCCCCTGCCTATGTAACCCATAGTCTGGGGCTCCGCGCCGCCGTCTGACGAGCTCCTCTTCGTCCGCTGCTTGTGCTAACGTGACCGGCGCCGTGGTACGTTTCGCTTTTTACACCAATCTGTCATTTTGCTGACCGGTGTTTCCTATCGGACTCGCCCGTTCTGCCCGTAGCTGTTTGCTTCTTCGCCCATCTTGTTGCGAGCGCTTCATCCGCGTCCATTTCTCCTCACGGCCCGTCCTAGCTGTCCGTTTGTGTCACTCTTCCCCTCTCGAGACACGTTTTTATTCGCCGTTTGTGTCTACGCTCTGCCTCATTCATATAGTCGCTCGATTCATCTCCCCTTGCTCGTCGTCTCCCCCTCCCCACTGTCTGGCTCGTGTTTATCGGCGCTCCGCTAATAATGCCTGTCTATCTCTTCCCATAGTCTGGCTCGTTGTGATCGGCGCTCGTCGTCTCTTCCTTGTGGCTGTGGTGTGATCGGCGCTCGCTAGCTCTCCCCTTGCTGGCGATGAATGGCCGCTGCTGTTCCCGGAGCCGCTGAGACCCGAGCACCGGAAGCGGGAACCGGGGGGAAGCGGACCGCGGTGAGAGCAGGAGGACCGACCACCTGGGTATGTGACCACCTGTTATGTTGTGTGTTTTCGGGGATGATCCAGTGCCGCCATCTTTATTTATCCCATTCCCAGAGGAGTCTTCCACTATAAACAGTAGAGAACTCCCCACTGGATGAGGCAGGGGTGGGATATGCGGGTTACATCCTGTAGGGGGTGCCATACACAGAGCAGATGATCTCTCTGCTAGATGGGACCCCTCCCCCCAACTCTCTGTATGTAATCTCCCTATAAAGTGGCTAACCCCCCATCACATAGAGTATGGAGCTTCCTGGGCCCGGCATAGTTATCATAGGGTCCCTCCTAAATTAATATAATATCCGGCAGCACAGTACCGGACCCCTCCCCCCAACTCTCTGCATGTAACCCCTCTATAAAGTGGATGCCCCCCCCCCCTCATCATCACATAGAGTATGGAGTGGCCCGGCATAGGGTCCCTACTAAAGTAATAGAATATCCGGCAGCACCTCCCCATATCCCCAGTACCTGATCCCTTCCCAGTCCCCATACATAGAGTATGGAGCGGCCCCGACTCGGCATAGTTATCATAGGGTCCCTACTAAAGTAATATAATATCCTTCAGTACTGTACCCCTCCCCCAACTCTCTGCATGTAACCTCTCTATAAGATGGCTGATCCACCCCCACCCCCCCATCACATAGACTATGGAGCAGCCCCGACCCGGCATAGTTATCATAGGGTCTCTACTAAAGTAATATAATATCCTCCAGCATCCCGCCGTATGCCCAGTACCGGACCCCTCCCGTACTGTACCATATAGGGCTCCCCTCCCCCGATTTGATCTGATTTAGAGAACTGTAAGGCGGGGGGTATTAGGCCGACCCCTGCGGCTTCTTAGAGGGGAGTGCTGCCATTGTCCCTGAAGAGGATGGCCTGCAAACAATAAGAAAAGGGGTCCCCATATCCGCTGAGTCTTAGGATTGATGAGGACCCCCAGGGATGATATATTCGTCTGATTTCATGTGCTTAGGGAATAAATGTTGTTTTTAAAGGGTCAAACAGCTTTGAAGAAAAAAATAAAAGTAAATAAAACAAAACACCCCCCACTACTTACCTCTCTAATCCCCCCTCCCCCCCCACCACCGCTGAGGCTGCAGCAATCCCCCTCCCCAGTCTTTGTTTCCATGCAGCCATCCCATGACCACTGCAGCCAGTCTGTGACCTCCGCAGTCACGCGCCTCATGGTGGCAGCAGTACGGTGTGTGGCCTGTGAAGTTCCTGATTGGCTGCAGTGGTCGCGTGTTGGCTGCTTGTAAACAGAGAGCAGGGGACCGCCGGGGCGTCTGGGGGATCGGGGAGGTGAGCAGTGATGTTTCTTATTTTATATCTGCTGCTCTTTTATTTTTCTCCACGGGTTGGGTTATCCCCAAAGCCCATCTGTCAGCAGTTTTGTCCCTCTGACCCCGGCTGACCTGTTACATGAGCACTCGGCAGCTGAAGGCATCAGTGTTGGTCCCATGTCCATATGTGTCCGTATTGCTTGCTGAGAAATATGATGTTTTAATATATGCAAATGAGCCTCTAGGAGCAATGGGGTCGTGGACTTTACTCCTAGAAGCTCAGCTCTCTCTGCAACTGCCACGCCCTCTGCAGAAGGGGGCGGCAGTTGCAGGGAGAGCGGACCCTCTAGGAGTAATGGTATCGACCCCGTCCTCCTATGGTACAAGTATTGTATGGGAGAGAAAAGTCACGCACTGGAAATCAAACCTACCAACTTTGTAATATACTTTATACTTCGGTGGCTCACTATTTTCAAGATCTCTGCTTGCTGTTAGTGAAATGGAGGCCTTCCATCCTTACTTCCAAAGCATGAAAGTTCATCCTGATCACAAGAGACTATAACATGATCAGGACATGCCCTGGGAGGTTTCCAATCACTGACAGCAAGCAGTGAGCCTCATGATAAGATGGGGATGTCTGGATGAGAAAAACCTATTAAAACACTTGGGCGTCACACAAGAGGGGCTTCTGCGCAGGACCCCTCTCTGTTAGATAGTATGAGCTGTAATACCAGACACAACCCAAGGAGAGGGGTGGTGCTGTTTCTGGAACAAAGCAGCCATGTTTTTCTAATCCTAGACAACCCCTTTAAAGACTAGGCTCTAGACTTAAAGGGATTTTCTGTTCGTTAACATTTATGGCGTGCAGTCGGTGACTTATTACTGGTGCACCAGTAAAAGCATTGGTGGCCTACCTCATCTATAGTGGGGGCCTCAAAAGTGGCCCTTGACTCTACAAAAGGGCCACTTATTAGAAGTCGGTTGAGACACATATGTCTGGCCTTTTATTTGGCTAGAAACAAGTTTGGGGAAAACACTTTCTAAAGACTGATACTGATGGAGGGAACATAAAGTGGGGGCATGGGAAGATGCCACAGTGCCCCTGGGTACCCAAGAGGCTCCAAGTCTATAGAAGGTACAGTAAAACTCCTCCCGGCTTCTTCTCTAGTGCCCTCCCAGTCAGTGTAGGCAGTGGGATGTCAGGGTAGCTGAAGTCTCCTATTTAGAAAAGTTTTGGTGGCAATGGTGGCACTCGTCTGTGCAAAAATCCAACCGTGACCAAGTGCTTAACCACAGGCACGGGGGTTTTATGTGCAGCTCCCCCGGACGAGGAGCACCCTACACATGGGGTGTGTAAGCAGACACAAAAGCTGTCAGGATCCTAGGAAAACCCATAAGAAATGTCAGAGAAATGTAGCGCCCCCTCCATGGGAGGCAATGTACACCTAATATTTTGATCCTTCTCGCCTTAAAGGGGTCGTCTCATCTGACATATCAGATAGGTGCAGTTGTCCCCTCTGGGACCGCACCTATCTCCAGAACATGCCCCTTAAAAGTGAAGGAGAGCGCGCCGCGCATTTAATTTCTGCGGGAGATCCAAAAATACCTGGGCAAGCTCGCTTGGCTATTTTCGGTGGTCCAATACCATGAATGGCGAGTGCACTGCACAAGCGCGGCCAGCGCTCCATTCACTTCTATTGGACTGCGGGCATAGCTGGGCGGGCGCTTGGCTATTTTCGGCAATTTCATAGAAATGTAGGGAGGCTGGCTGCGCATGTGTGGTGCGCCCTCCTGCACTTTCAGGGACCCATTCTGGAGATGAGTGCGGGACACAGAGGTGAGACCCGCACCTAGCGGACATTGGTGACCTATCCTAGTGATATGCCATCAGCGTCCTAGATGAGACCACCTATTACGTCTAAAGATGACCAAACACATCAGATGGTTGAACGCTTCTGCAGCCAAACAGCTATTACCCCGTAGACTTGCATGATGGACTTGGCTGAGCATGCACGTGTTTCCAAAAGGGAGAGAGGAGTATTGAACATGTTAAAATCCAATGGTGTGTTCCCAGGAGGCCCTCATACAGATAAGGTGCACATCCCTATCTATCTGGCTCTGGAGGACATGCCGATGTCACCCCCAGATTTGGGATAATGCGGCAGATTTTACCCGTCAGGATTGTGTACCTCATGAAATCGTTGTCACATTTCTCCATTTCTTTCCCCCGCAGCCTCTACATCCTCCATCTCTCACTTTCTCCCCCTGATCTGTCATCATGTCTCAGACTCTACAAATGGAGATCCCCAACTTCGGGAACAGTATCCTGGAGTGCCTGAACGAGCAGCGCCTCCAGGGCCTGTACTGCGATGTCTCCGTCGTGGTCCGCGGACACCAGTTTAAAGCCCACCGGGCCGTCCTGGCGGCGAGCAGCTCCTACTTCAGAGACCTCTTCCACAACAGCAAGAACCCTGTGGTGGAGCTGCCCGGATCGGTCCAACCCCAGTCCTTCCAGCAGATCCTCAGCTTCTGTTACACCGGGCGGCTCAGCATGAACGTAGGAGATCAGTTCCTCCTCATGTACACGGCCGGCTTCCTGCAGATCCAGGAGATCATGGAGAAGGGAACAGAGTTCTTCCTGAAGGTCAGCTCGCCCAGCTGTGACTCCCAAGGTTTGCACCCTGAAGAAGCTCCAAGCTCCGAACCTCCCAGCCCGGCCGCAGCCGCAGCAGTGGCGGCAGCAGCCTCAGCCGTGGCTTCACTATCATCCTCATCATCTTACTCCACCTCCCGGGCACCACGGGTGAAAACGGAGAGCCAAGAGTCTGATTCAGTGCAGTGCACTCCAGTAGCGAAGAGACTGTGGGATGGGGGGCAGAAGGAAGCCGGAGGGGCAAATAGAAAGGTGCCACGCTTTTCTCAAGGAGCGTCTGGTGGACCATCAGGTGCTGTGGCCCCACAAGGGTCAGAGAGGACGAGCCCAGGAACGTCCAGCGCGTACACAAGTGACAGCCCGGGATCTTATCACAATGAGGAGGACGAGGAAGAGGAGGTCGGAGAGGACGGCACAGAGGAGCAATACAGGCAGATCTGCAATATGTATACAATGTACAGCATGATGAACGTCAACCAAACCGGTGAGAGCCCGCGTCGTGTGTCATGTCCTACTCCAGTCACTTCCAGAGCTGCATTTGCAATTCTGTTTGTTACTGCTTGGAATCTATCAGCTGGGAGAAAGTTCTGAGTAGAATGCATTGACTAAGTCTCCCCTACTGCTCTGTGCAGATACTGAATCAGCAGGGGATGAAGGACGCATAAGAACCAACAAAAAATTAGAACGCCACTCTTAAAGGGGCTTTCCAGCTTTGTGCACTTACTTTTACTTTGAAGCCCAGCCTCCTCTCCGTTCCGGGTCGCTGGCCCCCTTCTGTGGTTTTCCAGTCCCCGTCATGTAAACTTCCGCCTGTCCATCCAGACACGTACAGCCGGCTACGCTTGAAATTTAAAGGAAGTGCTCAAGGCTGGACAACCCCTTTAATGTGAACAAAGTATGTACACAGTGACTCCACCAGCAGAATAGTGAGTGCAGCTCTGGAGTATAATACAGGCTGTAACTCAGGATCAGTACAGGATAGGTAATGTAATGTATGTACACAGTGACTCCACCAGCAGAATAGTGAGTACAGCTCTGGAGTATAATACAGGATGTAACTCGGGATCAGTACAGGATAAGTAATGTAATGTACACAGTGACTGCACCAGCAGAATAGTGAGCACAGCTCTGGAGTATAATACAGGATGTAACTCAGGATCAGTACAGGATAAGTAATGTAATGTATATACACAGTGACGTCACCTGCAGAATAGTGAGCACAGCTCTGGAGTATAATACAGGATGTACCTCAGGATCAGTACAGGATAAGTAATGTAATGTATGTACACAGTGACTCCACCAGCAGAATAGTGAGTGCAGCTCTGGAGTATAATACAGGATGTAACTCAGGATCAGTACAGGATAAGTAATGTATGTACACAGTGACGTCACCTGCAGAATAGTGAGTGCAGCTCTGGAGTATAATACTGGATGTAACTCAGGATCAGTACAGGATAAGTAATGTATATACACAGTGACTGCACCTGCAGAATAGTGAGTGCAGCTCTGGAGTATAATACTGGATGTAACTCAGGATCAGTACAGGATAAGTAATATAATGTGATTACATAGCGACATCAGGTAAAAAAGGTATTAAGCAATTTTAAACAGCACTCCGGTTTTTTTGTATTTTAATTTTTATTATTTAGCCGGACATGGTGGTACACTGAACAACGCCCTTCATCAGGCTAGTTGCGTGCACTTGTCGAGGCAGGCGGCCGGCATCCTCGACAAGTGCACGCAACCAGCCTGATGAAAGGCATTCATTTTGCCCAAAACGTTGTTCAGTGTACCACCATGTCCAGCTAAATAATAAAAATCAAGCATACAAAAAAACGGAGTGCTGTCTGAAATTGCTTAATACCAATCAAGGTCCAAGAGGTGGAGCCAGGAGCACACCACGAGGTGCACCCACAGCGGTCAGAACAGATAGTGCTGGGATCACTTGAGATTTCTATAATCGGGTAAACAAGGAACGTGGGTTTCACTTATATAATTGGCACTGGTGGCAGATGTCACTGTGCTGGTGGATCATCTCTGTGGTGAGGGGCATCTGTCGTGGTTTATGTATGACATTTCTCCCCAGCTGTGTAATATAACGTGTGCCTGTCCTCCTGTCAATAGAATATTCTTTGAATTCTTCAGCTGAGAAGGTGGAGGCTCTGCCGGACCCCGTCTTTTCAGACTCCAGGAACCGTGTGCGTGTCAAGCAGGACCTGGCTACTCTTCCAGCGGAGCTCATCAGTCAGATCGGCAACCGCTGTCACCCAAAACTGTATGAAGAAGGAGACCCGGCTGAGAAGATAGAACTTGTGACAGGTACTTTCACAGGTCCTTTCGTAAACACTTTGCTCTCCATGACGGTTCAGATGGTCACGGTTGACACTGCTGAAACTGGCCGTTTTGCACCAATATGTATTGACAGGGTCTATTTGACCTGGCACCATGCCTAACCTCTTGGCTCATCACTGAGTAGGCCTGATCTCCTCCAGTGTGTGGCTGTGCACCGATCCTCGTACTGGCCCTCTGATCTATTAGGAACTGTGGTTATGGGTGTCCTGGACAAGGATGTGAGTACATGTGACCTACCCCCCTGCACCTTTACTAGCTGTGCCAAGCCAAGTGTTAGGGTGGTGGCAGAAGAAGTATGCGGTGGAGCCTGCCTCTGAATCATTACCTAGCGAGTAAGTAACGGAGCCTGTGGGGCAGGTAAGCGAGCCAGCGGTGGGAAGGCCTCCAGCACTCTGGGCAGAACTTCGCTTGGTTTATTTTTAGGCCTTCTTCACTCAGAGGCCAAGAAGATTATCATCTTGTGTGAGAGTGGAGCCTAAAGGCTTAGCTTTGGATTTTGGGACCTGTGGACTTTTCCCAATGTACAGTACAACAGATGAGCTTTCGATGTACGAGTGTTCGCTCTCTGATACATCAAAGGAATAAAAAAGGGGGTAAGGGTGGGGCGTCCAGCGGTGGTTTAGATAGTCTAATTCTATCCTCAATCCTTCATCTCTGTCCCCCCCCCCTCATAACAGCCAGTTACTGACCTTCTTTTTCCTACATTTTAGGAACCAACGTGTTCATCACCCGCGCTCAGCTCATGAACTGTCACATCAGCGCCGGGACGCGCCACAAGGTTCTGCTGCGCAGGTTGCTGGCGTCTTTCTTTGACAGGTGAGAGGTGGGAAGGGTTAATGAAGAAGGGACACACCCTTCCTCAAGACTGGTATCATAAATGACTTGACTTCTCTCATTCCCCTCCGTTACTCCAGGAACACGCTAGCAAACAGCTGTGGCACTGGAATTCGCTCGTCCACCAATGACCCGAGCAGGAAGCCTCTGGACAGCCGGGTCCTGCATGCCGTGAAATGTAAGCGTGGTCACTTGTGTTCATTTATTTTACGTGCCATTTATGTGTCACATACACAGTCGCGTCACGTTATTCTGAGCAGATACCCAGAGTATCCACCGTGTGCAGCGCAGACAACAGATAGACGGGCTGGGGGTGACTCCATAAGGTCTTGGTAGGTGGTCACAGGTATCTGGAGCCATGCTGACTGCGGTGCATCCCAAGCGTGAGGGAGGATCCATAGAGCGAACACAACCATCAAGGTAGTCCGTTGGGTTCAAGTCTGGGGAATTAGGGGACCAGCGTAGTACTTGGAAGTCTTGGCCATGTTCTTCCAACCAATGTCGGACATTTCTAGCCGTGTGACGTGTCGCCTTGTCTTGCTGGGAGATCCTATCTGCCCCAGGGAATGCAATCGGCATGTATGGGTGTATGTGATCAGCAAGGATGGATTTACATACCCCAATCGGTTGAGAGTGCCCACCACATAGATGAGCGACCCAGAGAATCCCTCAAAAACATTCTCCAGACGATAACTCTGCCACCACCAGCTTGTGGTCTTCCAGTGATGGTTGCAGAGTGTTCTCTGATGTTTCTCTCCTGACACACCAACATTCATCCATTTAATGAGGCAGAAAACGTGACTCATCGGTGAAGACAACCCTTTACCAATCAGCGGAGTTCCAATTTCTGATACTGCCGCGTAAATTGAAGCCTTTTCTGCTGATGCAGCTTCGTTAGCAGAGGTGCACTGACCACCCGAGCTTCAGAGCCCTGTACGCAGTAGGGTTCACTGACACAGTCTGGTCGCCCCTGATTCAATTTGGTGGTGTGCTGCTCCACTGTAGCGTGTCGGTCCGCCCTCGCACACCTTCGTAGCCGACATTCACCTACGCAGTTTCCATGTCACGTATTCACAATGATGCCATTTATCCACTCACATTACAATTTAATCACAGCAGCGCGAGAACAGATCACAAACTGCAGTGTATCAGAAATACCGCCACCCTTGACCTAAAAGCCAATAATCATCTCTGATAAATCGCTCCTTTTAGGCAAAAAAAAGGGTACAACTACATTGAAACATGTGTCGCACCAATGTCGTGCAACATTTTTTGTAATGATAGTCAATGGTGCCGCACTACGACATGCTGCCACATGACAGTCACACAAAATCCAACTTGGATGGATTTTTTGCAACACCGTTGAATGTGATTACGAAAAATTCTGCGTAGCATGCCGCTGCGTAGCCCTAGCCTTACCCGTAACAGCAACATGGGATATCTGTGCAGACACCATATACCCACCAAGCCAGCTCACCACACGGGACTTCCTTCATGAGCTACACAAAGTAGAAAGTGGTCAGAATAACGGGACTGGACTGTGTATTTCTATGCTTGTCAGTCTTGTGTACACAGATTTTTTCCCTCGCTGACCCTTGACTTGATACCAAAAAGGGGAATGCGGTACGTTGAGGGCAGGACACACCCCCCCCTGCCCCCACCCTCCAGGTTCTACATGAACAGCTTTGAAAAAGTTTTCCTTTAAAGCTTGCAAATCCTATGACCACCCCCTTCTCTTTTTTTTCTCCCGTACATAGTCTACTGTCAGAATTTCGCCCCGAACTTCAAGGAAAGTGAGATGAACGCCATCGCAGCGGACATGTGTACAAATGCCCGACGCGTGGTGCGCAAGAGCTGGATCCCGAAACTGAAGCTGCTGATGGCCGAAGGAGACGCCTACACGTCCTTTATCAACGACACTGGCAAAATGGAGCCTGATCTGATGGGCGGAGGCACCCCCGGGGATCATAGTGCGGGCTTTGATGGCGAGCCGGGAGAGGGAATGCCTTGATGGTCTTGCACGAACCCCTCGCCCCTTCCCAAAAAAAAAAAAAAAAAGTAACTAACTCTCCCCCTCTGTCTGTAGTGAGGAGGGGGGGGGGAGGACGGACAATATGGCACTCAGGAGATGGGCTATCATCTGTCTGCCGTAGTAGGTGGTGCTAAGTATGACTGTACGCTGCTGCACGACCTCGGGAGCGGTGCGGAGGAACCCGGTATCACTATACACTGCTGCATGAGATACTCGGTATCCACGTCTCCATTATCAGTATGCAGTTATACTACGCCGTGTCATTATATAGCGCCTCCATTATCAGTGTATAGAGATACTCGCCATCGTCGTCATCCAACTGGAACGGACGTTCCACTTGCTGGGGGTGGGGGAAGGGTGACTTGTAAATATTCTGAAGTCGGGGAAGAAACTCCATAATCTCACTGGCCCGCTGATATCCCAGCTCCTGCGTCCTGGGAGAAAGAGACTTTTTTTTTTTAAATAACTTTTTGACATTTTAAATGCCCCCTTCCTACCACCACCCTTCCCCCGCATCAGCTGCTGGATTGGAGGGAGCGCTACCTACAACCCGAGTGTAATAAGTTATAATTCTCTAGATCATCAGTCTCCGGCTGTTACATAACTAACTTCAACTCTCAGCATGTTGAGAAATTGCGGTTTGGCTAAAGGCCGGGGAATGGCAGATAGGAGGTCAATGCTTTAGATCATTGGGGGGGGGTTGTTGCCCAACCAATCACAACGCAGCTTTAATTTTTCAAGGGCACTATCAGAAATGAAAGCTGCGCTGTGATTGGTGGCTGCGGGCAACCGGTTTTTCTTTTAGACAGTTTTCCTAAATCTGCCCCATAGCAACCAATCAGATTCTGTGTTACTTCGGTTAAAAAAAAATAATCTGATTGGCTGTCGCAGACGACTTTATTTGCACAGCTGCTAATTGCACATTTTATAGACTGTGTTCACATTTTCGTCCACGAATCCAGACCTTATAGCGCAGCACCGCCGACAGAAACCCATTGGGTTCCCTTGGTCAGCGGGGTCCGTCGGACGCTGATCGTTTCCTAGAACGGAATAAAGAGGCGAAAAAAGTGGCGCGGATGTGAACGCAGCCTTATTTTTTTAATGTCCCGTTTCTGTTTTGTCATGTATGTCGGGGTTTCACCAATTTTTGGAAGGGGGAGGGGGGGGGGGGATTGAGGTTTCCCTTAGATGTTATGAATTTTGCATGGTATTAGAAGTTTGCCTTTACGGAGGGCGACCACTTTGTTGATTGGACAGTAGGGCTGTTCTGCTTTCTCACTAAGTATAGGTTATATCGATCCCCTAGTAAGTCAATATGGTGGGAGGGCCGTAGTAATACAATCATTGATTTCAATGGTCGCCTTGTGCCGATCATTATAATTGACACCCCCTTATCCCGATTGGTCTGGAAGGACAAGCACACTAATGCAATCCGGATGGAGTCAGAAGATTGCCCCCTGGTGGTAGTTTCTCACATTACCCAAGTTTTTTTTTTTTTATCACCTAGCATTAAATGGCTCCTTAAAGTGACAGTAGCACAAGGCAGATTTCTAGACTGTATTGGACGACTCACACTAATTGCCATGTATGTAAAGCGGCTCACATACATGTAGGCAGGCACGTCCTGCGTCTTGACTGTTGTAGTATTTGACTATGTCAGCGGCGGCCGCTCGGAGAGATCCAGCGAGATAGGGAGCCAGTGGGGCAGACATAGAGTAAGGCGCTTCCATTATGCCAGGCTGGGGCGCTGTGCCCTTCACCATGACCCGCTCTCCCATAACTCATCATTGTGTAGCCATGATGACTTAAAATTGCAAAGCACAGAGTTGCCATTGGCGATTTATTTTTATTTTTTTTACCTGAAGGGTATGTACAGGAGAACTGGGTGGTATTACCTGTGCATACATGAGTATCTATGGGTTTCCAGGAGGGGGTGCAGATTATGATTCATTATGCATTTTATCAACCCTTTGCTGAGTAAGGCCTAACCTCATAGGGTCTAACCTGTCACTTAAGGTCTTAGGGAATAACCGGTTACTGTTGCTGACTCCATCCTCCCTATTACTGTGCATAGAGACTGGTGTCAGTGATTGAAGGGGGGTGGGCAGAGCAGTCGACACCGTTCATAACTATCAGGACTGCGCGACTCCAGCACTGCTACTCTTAAAAGGTGAAATAGTGAGAAACTAGCTCATGTGTACATATAAGAGAGGCAGCGCTTGTATCTGCGGGCCTGTTACTGCCCTAGCAAACCCCTATCAGGGCATATATTATGAAAATGCCTGATCAGGACCCCCTTGTCTATGAGCCATTCTGGATAACCCTTGCATTACTCTGGCAGCCGCTGCAAGGAAAAATTGGTTATCTGGGGGATCAGCCTTTTGAAAAGGGTTGTTTTTGAGGAGTAATTCTTTTCTTTTTTTTTTTTTAGTCCTTTCCCTGTGACCAATGACCTACCCTAATTCATGTCACATACACTAAAGTCCCCCTCTAACCCATGTTCCTCGCTGGGGATTAAGAAATCCTGGAGGCCTATGGGAGAGCTGGTGTGTTGTCGCACAGTGCCCCCTGCTGGGCGTGTGATTTACGTGTTTATTTTGTACATATATGTATAGCTTATCCTGTAGGAGGATGGTAAAGCCTGTAGTTTCTAGGTTCTGTTCAGAGGACGAAACTGGGACAGAGAGGAACCTATACGGTACCAGTGACGTGAGGCTAATACGGATAACACTGTAGTTCTGCATTAAGGCTAATACACTGATCTTAGCGGGTAAACCAGCTCCAGCTTATTCTTGGCAACGTCAAAACCTCTCATGACCCATACGTTCTCCTTCTCATCTCTATAGTTATGTACAACCCATACCATGCGTGACCATACTACCGAATACCGTCTGTATGGGGTGTAAGGGGGTATTTTACCCATCCTCAATATGCAGTGACGGATGAATCGAGTACAAGGGCTGCCGACGTGTGCATGATATCAGTGTACATATATATGTGTATATATACATAGTGACCCCTCTCTTCCCACGTAAAGGCTCTCTGGTAGTAGGGCTCTGCCGGGCTGTCATGGGATGTAAATATTTCAAGTAATATTTTTGCAGGCAATAGGGGGTGGGAATGGAGAGAATGAAAGAAGCAGCCCTCGAAAAAAAAATCCGTAGTGTGTACCTGTATATACAGAGGTGCGTCGGGTGCCACAATGTATATACCCCCTTTTTTATTTTTTAGGTAGAATTATTTTTTTTTTCATATTTGTAGGATAGTATCCAGACACCACATTCTCACCATAGTCATTTTTTAAAAAGGGAGATTTCACATATTTTAAATTCGTATTTTATAGGCCGAGAGCATCCGGTAAGTGTAGTACTAGCTTTCGACCACTAGATGGTGCAATTTAGGTTAAGATCTTTAGTGCACCACCTATGGTCTGCTGGAAGCTACTGCACATTCACAATTCCCCTTATGGTACGTAAAGCCATAGACGGAACCTATAAAATATAGTTTTGATGAAGGATAAATGTGATTCTTCCCTTGTTAGCTGGCAATATTAACGGCATGTTCACAGACAGACTGGTAAATTTTCGAATGATACACTAGCCGAGAGGAGGGCTGCACAATTTTCACTGTTTTATTTCCCTGCCCCCTGGGCCGGTGTGACTTTTATTTTTAATAATTTTATTTTTTAACTGTAGAAAATTTAAAATAAAAAAAATAATAAAAATTCAGATTTCCTTCTGCCATAAACCTCTCACTAAATGCACACTTGATTGTGAATTGCAGATGCTTGACAGACCGTTCCCCACGCCCCTTGGGTGGGGAATTTTCTCGCAGTTTTTTTTTTTTTCCACCCCAAATCACTCACAATACATCTACCCTTCCTTCTGCTCTCTTTAAGTGCCAAGATATCGCTGTGTGTTCCCTTAACTGTGAGGCAGGAGCATTGCACATTATGGGAAAAAAAATAAAAATCTGAAAACATATTAATAAACATTTTTAACAAACAGGGAAATTATGTCTGCTCGTCCATTATTTCCTGAGGCTGCTAGGCTGGATCTGTCCGGCGGCGGCAATTATGAGACTGAGCTATTGTCCAGCAAAACTACCTCTCCTGTTAGGAGTTGTAGTCTCTCAACAGCTGGAGGACCACCCATAGGCTCTTCTGCACACAGGACAGTACTTACTGTAGTAATGTCCATAAAAAGCTTGCACCACTGCTACCCCTTACTGGATTTGGAAAAAGCAGATTTGAGATGGGGTGTATATTAGGAATATGTACCCCCTCCTAGGGTACGTTCACATTTATGGCATCCCGAATCCGGCAGAGAACAGCCTGCTTTTTCAGATCTGGCAGAGCCGGATGGTGCCATGCACCACCAGACCCCATAGACCAGGCATCCTCAAACTGCGGCCCTCCAGCTGTTACAAAACTACAACTCCAACATGCCTGATCAGCCTACAGCAGAGCATTGTGGGAGTTGTAGTTTTACAACAGCTGGGGGGCCGCAGTTTGAGGATGCCTGCCATAGACCAGTGTTTCCCAACCAGTGTGCCTCCAGCTGTTGCAAAACTACAACTCCCAGCATGCCCGGACAGCCTTTGGCTGTGCGGGCATGTTGGGAGTTGTAGTTTTGCAACAGCTGGAGGCACACTGGTTGGGAAACACTGCCATAGACTATAATGGGATTCAGCCACTAACAGTTTCTGTCCGGCCTAGAGCTAGTAATCCTGCTGGAAAGTGGTCGGATCCCTGCAGGACTCTGTGGCGAGAGGCACTGTCCGACTATTCTGGATCCGGGATGCCACAGATGAGATGAACATAACGCAGAGACATTTTAGCATCTATCAGCAGTACAAAAAGCAGAAAAGGCTATGGAGACCTTTGCACAGTTTTTTTTTTTTTCTTCTCCGAAGTGTAAATTTAAGCTAGTTTCTAGTCATTATCAAATATTCTACCATTTTGATGGTGCCGAGTTTGTCACATAGCTGGCAATGCTGTTGCTTCTGACAGAGCCAGACACACTGTTCTCGTCTCCATCCGGGTAGGAGGCAGTACAGGGCAGGCCGGGATGTGTAGAGGGGTACGCAACCAAATCTTCAGGGAGGTCAGATGACGCAAGCCAGTCAGAAGGGGAGAGATCACATTAGAGAGGGAAATCAGGGCAGACTTTACAGGGTGATGGTGGGTCCACACCTCAGCATCAGTCAACACAAGGGAGAGGAGATCCCGTGTGAAGTGTAGAAGCAAAAAGGAGTCCAGGAATTAAGCTGTGCAGATACATGAGGGCTAGAGAAGACAGCAGCATCCTGGACACACAGATCCAGCAGATATTACTGTGAGAAAAGCCTGAAACTAGGAGCAGGTTGTAAAGCGAGTATCATGGGCTCTGACAATCAATGAAATAGTAGGCAGACGTGTAGTGCAACTGTTGTAACGCAAAGTGACCACATACTAGTAAAAATCTTCACGTGAAAGATGTCCAATGCCTTTAGGGTGCAATTGTGAAAAAAAAACAAGTTACACCTCTTCTGGGGTCCAAATTTGAGTGCAGCAGATTAAGGAAGAGGATCTCCTTCAACAGTCACAATAAAAAAAGAAAAATCGCACAGCTCAGCACTACATCAGGCAATAGCAGGTAGGTGTTTGTCACGTACCACATTCATGCGGAGATAGAACTCAATCTGCAGTCAATCACCCCTGCTCACATCCTTCTGCTATTCCTTGATGTAGTGGGTATTCAAGTGGAATTTCGAGGAGTAAGGCCTCGTTGGGCAGTGTGAACAGAGGTGATTGACCGCACATTGAGGAGATCTATGACAAACACCTACCTGCTATTTCCTGATGTAGTTGTCAGCTGCACAAAATTTTCTTTTAACTAATTTGAAGCATGTCTGCCGTTAACCCCAACATCACACTACACACATAGGAAGCTGAGATGTAAGGAGCTGTTTGCAGGATCTTCACACCGTAGAGCTGCTTTATCTAGTAATCTAGAGGTAACATTGATAATTGGGGATTTTCGTTCCATGGACCAGAGGTGGCCGTGTGTAGCCATACATTATAGCGTACGCTTTATTACACAACAGCCATTCAACTAAACGTATGGATGATCCTGGGTCTGCGCCGTTCACTTGCTTTCCTCACCGGCAGCCATCAATACAGAAATTCTTCTGTCTTTACATATCACACGATAAGGCTACGTTCACAGGACCGTATTAACGAGTCCACATTCGTTTTTGCAGAACGGGTGCGGACCGATTCATTTCAACAAGGCTGCAAAAGATGTGTCCAGCCCGTGGCCCCGCAAAAAATAAATAGAACATGTCCTATTCTTGCCCACAATTGCAGACAAGAATAGGCATTTTCTATAATAGCGGCGACATGGCGCGGAACACACACAGCCGGTATCCGTGTTCTTGTGGATCCGCAGAACACCACGGTCGCCTGAATGTAGCCTAACCTGCAACTTTTCAAGCCATGCAGGGATCTTTCTCAAGCTCCTCCACTACAAGGTTGATGGTGCTGTGTAGTTCTGGGTCTAACTTCCAGTGCTGATCGGCGGGGATCCGGGGTGTCAGACGCTGCGGATTAGCTAGTGATGGCCTATCCTGAAGTTAGATCCTTCTCCAATGACGTTACCACCACCCGCACATGACCGCTTGATTACAGGAGACAAGAGACAAACACTTTATCTGTCACCCCGAAGCATCGGAGTCAAATTTTAAACTTAATATATAACATAACCAAACACACAAAACAATTTGTCAAAAATCGATTTAAAAAACTGTATTAAGCACAGTACAAGTCAGCAGGTGAGGGGCAATTGTTTGGCATCTTACAGAGAGGCACATTCTGTCTTCACCTTCCAGGGAGGGAGACGCATTTTCCTCCTCATTTGTAACTTGCAGTCTCCATGTATACAGCAGCGGCCTGCTCTGATCACTCTTGTCCTGGGGTCCTTTCGTTATGGCAATGTGAGCAGCAGTATCAGTACAATAAAGAGAATAACCACCAGGGCGGCGATAGCACACCACTGACGCCGATCTGAGAAAGAGAGAGATTCCTGCCATTATTCAGGATGACAGTCCACACTGGCTATGAGAAACAACTGTAGAAACGAATGTGGATTGTAGAAGGTGCAGCCGCTGCTCCACTAGGACTCCATGCATCGCACTGTGAGAAGGAGACCTGTCATGCATCCTAGTCCGGTATTGACATTGCAAGACCTGGTTGGTGGAGCGACGCCTGCCCCATAATCAAGCTCTGACGGGGGAAAGGAGTCCAAAATGAACCTTCCCTCTGAATGTCCAGATATTTATACCCACCTGTGGGACTGCAATGACGCCAAGCTTTCCTTTAACACTGGCATATATGATGTTTAAAGGGGTTCTCTGGGCTTTTTCTATTAATGACCTATCCTCAGGATAGGTCATCAATATCAGGTCAGCGGGGTCCGACATCCGGCACCCCAGCCGGTCAGCTGTATGATGAGACGGCATGCGTAGTGCGCACATGAAGTCTCCCTTCCTGTCTGCTGCTGCGGTCCCATAGACATACAGTAGCGGGCAGGAAGGGAGATGGGAGACGGCACGAGCGTAGTTTCCTCGTACAGCTGATCATCAATAGAAAAAGCCTGGAAAACCCCTTTAAGGGGATACAATATTAAAAAGCAGCTACCCACCCCGGTCCTAGATTCTTACCGCTGGTCATATGCGACACTTTGGTCATCCTCTTGAGGACTGTGTCCATGCGACTTTGAGTATTGTCCATCTCGTAGGAAAACTGATCAAGCATCCTGAGTATGACAGGTGACGAATGTATAATACGCACACCTATACAGACATATACACACACGTATATACAAGGAGTGTACGCCAGTGACTCACACAGCCTGCTCGTCCAATTCATCTCCAATCTTCCCCGACATATTCTTCAGAACCCGGATACTGCCCGATACCAACTCCAGCTCCGCGTCCTGATCATTCATAATCAACTGGAGAGGCAATAGAGACAGGTCTATTTAGTCAGCAGGTGGCGCTCTGTTCACATCAATGTGCCTGAAAGTGTTTCTGAGGCTACCACCTAAGGTTTGAAGCATTTGCCAACACAGTTGGAAAATCTATAGTAAAAGTAACGTTGCTCAAGAAGGGAGGAAACGCGCCTCTTTAGCGCTACCTATAGGCAGCTACCCGGTAAGGCAACGTCCAACCCATCTGATATCTCTAGTCATTTAAAGGCTCTTTAATTTTAAGGGGGGTAGGGCACCATACCTCCCAACTTTTGAAAAGAAGGAAGAGGGCCAGTATGTGCGGCACGTGAAGCACATTGCGGCAAATTTTTACCACATTAAGCCACACCTCTAACTCCGCCAACAACATAACTAAACAATCCCACACAGTCCCCTAAATGCCCCCACATAGTAGTTATACGCCCAGCTGTGCGCCCCCTCACAGTTATACGCCCAGCTGTGCGCCCCCTCACAGTTATACGCCCAGCTGTGCGCCCCCTCACAGTTATACGCCCAGCTGTGCGCCCCCTCACAGTTATACGCCCAGCTGTGCGCCCCCTCACAGTTATACGCCCAGCTGTCGCGCCCTCACAGTTATACGCCCAGCTGTGCGCCCCTCACAGTTATACGCCCAGCTGTGCGCCCCCTCACAGTTATACGCCCAGCTGTGCGCCCCCTCACAGTTATACGCCCAGCTGTGCGCCCCCTCACAGTTATACGCCCAGCTGTGCGCCCCCGTTATACGCCCAGCTGTGCCCCCCTCACGGTAATACGCCCAGCTGTGCCCCCCTCACGGTAATACGCCCAGCTGTGCCCCCCTCACGGTAATACGCCCAGCTGTGCCCCCTCACGGTATCGCCCAGCTGTGCCCCCTCACGATATCGCCCAGCTGTGCCCCCTCACGGTATACGCCCAGCTGTGCCCCCTCACGGTATACGCCCAGCTGTGCCCCCCTCACGGTAATACGCCCAGCTGTGCCCCCCTCACGGTAATACGCCCAGCTGTGCACCCCTCACGGTAATACGCCCAGCTGTGCACCCCTCACAGTAATACGCCCAGCTGTGCACCCCTCACAGTAATATGCCCAGCTGTGCTCCCCTCACAGTAATATGCCCAGCTGTGCTCCCCTCACAGTAATATGCCCAGCTGTGCCCCCTCACGGTAATATGCCCAGTTGCGTCCCCTTTATAGGCAGGTGGTTGAAACTTCTAGGATTTTTTTATTATTATTCTCATTCGACACTTGACAACATCTGATCAGGATCTGCATGGTTTGGTTGTTAAATAAAAGGGGCACAAAAGTGCCTACTAAGCACTCAGGGCACTGAAAGATGGCATTCTGCCTACACTGCTGCAGAGGGGAGACTTACATAAGATACACATAAGACAGGACTCATAGGAGTCAGAATGAGAGGCGTTTTCTGCTTCCCAATTAAAGGGAACCTGTCACCTCAAAAACGCATATAAAACCGCCAGCATTGCCTCATAGTAGCCCCCAGTCTGTTAATAATCATATGTTTGATCCGGGAGTCTGATGCTCCATAGATTAAAAAAATGATGTTTTAATTGCCATCAGCGCTATCTTGCCAGTCAGATTGAAGTCAAGGTAAGCACGACCCCTAACCATCCCCTCTTTTGTTAGATTGGCAGCCTGCAGTGCAGCCGGGATCGCATACGTTTCACAAGTGGACGGTGCGCTCCTTGGTTAAACGCGATCCTGTCTCCGGCAGCCGCTGTTAGCCGGGTTTCAGCAGTGCACTGTGCATGTGCGAGACTTGTGCGATCGCGGCCGCACTGCAGGCTGTCAATCTAACAAAAGGGGACGGTTAGGGGGCATGCTTCGCTTGACTTCAAGCTGACTGGCAAGATAGCGCTGATGGCGCTTATAACATTGTTTTTTGAATCTATGGAGCATCAGACTCCCGGGTTAAACATATGATTATTAACAGACTGGGGGCCACTATGAGGTAATGAGGGCGGCTTTATATGTGTTTTTGAGGTGACAGGTTACCTTTAACTTTCAGGGGATGTTCAGTCTGCACACCTAGGACATCAATAAATCCATGGGGGACTGGGACCTTAAAGTGGCCCCATGTTGTAGGTGTGTCCAAATTGATAAAAGGCAGGGCAACACAAGTAGGCGGGGCAGCAATACTGCAGTGCAGTAAAAAATACCGCCCCAGCAGAACCAAACAGCGAAACGAAAAATACTGCCTTCTGAGGACAGCGATACAGTTGACTTCAGGCGGGTTCCTGCGGGCGTTGACTAGGTGCATAAGTACCTAACGCTCCTAGAATTAATTAATCTACCCAGCCGGCAGCCGTGAGGTGGCCCCCTGGGCATCGGTCCCCCGGGAAAATTCCCTTTAGCGTCCATAGCCAGTCCGCCCCTGTATAGACCCCCCTCTTCCCTGTCCCTTTAAACCTCACTATAAGCTCTAGCACTGGATAAATCGCTGGCCCCTATAGATTACAATGGAGGGTGGACCTGTTGCTGTGCTTGTTGCTCCTCAATGTAGCGGGAGTTTCCCGAGATGATCTCATCGTCCAACCGAGAGAAGCGATCGGAGGTCAGGGGGTGAGAGACGCCCAACGCCTGAGAGTGGAGAGACCAGAGATGATGAGTGCAGAACATACAATGTGACTCACGGTGGAAGTGATGACATCACGGGGGAGCGGTTCCCCTTACCTCTCTGTTCTTTCGGTCTGTGAAGTTCTGAGCTCTGGGGCTAGAGATGTGATCCCGCATTTCCTAAAAATACACACGTTACTTACAGGGAACAGGGGGACAGACCTGGAGATGCCACAACGGTGCCCACTGCTTCTATTCAGCCATATTTAAAGGGTTTTTTGGCCAAAAATGAAAGTGAAACGGAGGAGGGAGGCCTGGGGTTGTTAAAAAATAAAAAAAAGTCATGAAGCAGATCTGAAAGTGATGACATCCTATTCCCACCAACATGACGGCTGCAGCCACCACTGGCCTCAGAAAACGGGAGCAAGAACCGCATGTGACTGCCAAAGACCAACATTCGTGCCGTTCTTGCACGCGTGACCTCTAGGGCCAGTGGTCACATGAGTGGGAACAGCACATCATCACTTCTGGTCGGGCAAGTAACAGAGCCGCAGTGCTTAATCAGCAGGACCTTTGTATGTGAGTGACTCACTGCCCTACCCCCCCTCCTGCTTCATTTTTTAAAGGGGGTATTCCCGCCTTAAGACATCTGCAGATGCGGACCTCTGACACTGACTGACCTGTTACATGTGCGCTTGGCAGCTGAAGACATCTGTGTTGGTCCCATGTTCATATGTGCCTGCATTGCTGATAAAAATGATGTTTTAATATATGCAAATGAGCCTCTAGGAGCAACGGGTGCGTTACCATTACTCCTAGAGGCTCTGCTCTCTCTGCAACTGCAGCACCCTTTTCACTTTGATTGACAGGGCCAGGCTGTAAAAGCATCATCTGTCAATTAAAGTGCAGAGAATGAAGCAACTGCAGAGAGAGCTGAGCCTCTAAGTGTAATGGTAACGCCCCCGTTGCTCCTAGAGGCTCATTTGCATATATTAAAACATCGTTTTTCTCAGCAATGCGGGCACATATGAACATGGGACCAACACATATACCTTCAGCTGCCAAGTGCACATGGAACAGGTCAGCCAGTGTCATAGGTACAGACCTGCTGACAGATGCCCTCTAATACGGCTGGAATACCCCTTTAAAAAATTAAGCAGGAGGTGGGTGGGACAGTAAAAAATAAATAAAGTCATATAAAGGTCCTGCTTATTCAGGACTGCAGCTCCTGTACTTGTCAGACCGGAAGCGATGCTGTGCTGTTCCCTCAGGTCACCGCTGCAGTCAGTCACCGGCCTTAGCAGTCACGCGTGCAAGAACAGTATGAGTGTAGGTCCTTGGCAGTCACATGCGCGCTGAGTCCAGTGGTTGGCTGCAGCAGTCATGCGGGTGGGAACGGCACGTCATCACTTCAGATGCCCTTTAAAAAGATTTCCCCATGATCTGCAAATGGTCTAGAAAGAAAAGAGCTTATACTGACCTCACCGATGACATTCCAAAGGGACCCCGCTAGAATCCACTCCCTGCAGATGTCACGACACAGGAGGAAATGGCTGGGAATGCTACTCAACCAATCACTGGCTGCAGCAATGACCCGCCTCAGCCTGTGATTGGCTGAGCGGCATACCCAGCCATTTTTATTTTACTGCACCGGGACGAGAGCAGGAAGTGAATCACAGCGGGAACCTGGGTACTGTAGTAATGGCAGCGGCGGGGGATGGTCAAGGTGAGTAGCTCCTTTATTTGCAGCCCATGGGAATTTTTTTTTTTTTATGGCTGGAATACCCCTTTAATTTACAGGAAAAAAAAGATCACTACCAATATAGCTGCCATGACTACTCTTCCGAGGAGTTGCCTCCCAATTTTTTCACAATCCTGAAAGGCAAATCAGCCTAGTTACACAGCGAGATGAAGTCATACATCCTGGCACCCACAACATTAGCCTTTCAGGGTGCCAGGAAAGCTGGATGACAGCTCTAGAGGCAGGCATAATCAATGTCATCCTGGAGATATCAGGATATAGGATAACATGGACCCCCGCCAGGGTGATTTCCCCCAAAAAAGGTAGCAGTCAACCCCTTTAATTAATGGGCTGGGCTACAGAGGGAGGAGGTAATATCGGAAAGGCGATATACAATGCTTAGATGTCACCTTTAAGGAACTCCGCGTCTTCTCCACAAAGTCTCGCCTCTCGGTCAGTTCGGCCTCTGATATCTTAAACTTCTTTTGGTTTGATTCGACGATGTCCAAGATATGAGTGAAGGAAACAACAGAATACGATTCAGAGAGACAGGGAGTGTTGGGAAATGGGGAGCAATGGGGTCACAAGGAGAACGCCTCCACTGTGTTAGGATACTGATCGTCTCTTCCAAGTCCTCCAGGTCCCATTCGATGCTTCTCAGGGAATTCCGAAGTTCGTTGGTTGTCCAATCGAATTCTTCCACGCTGGTCACGTGACTCTCCTGGAGGAGTTCGCACCAGCGCTGGTATAGACCCCGGCTGGTGTTGAGGGCCTTCTGCACCTCCCTGTGGAATACACATGGTGCGGGAGGGGAGAGAAGAAAGAAGTGAGGAGCCGCTCCAAAATATGGTGACCGCGAAGTGTGAACCAGGCAATAGAAGAAAGAGATGATCACCTGGCGGCCACACCAGACTGCACTGTGCTCTCCTGGGAAACAGGGTGTTAGGAAATGCTGGGAGTTGTAGTACTGCAACAGCTGGAGAGCCAGTACTGTAACCAATGGTAGTGGGGACCTTACGTTTATAGGGGCGATTGGCACCCCCATAATATTTCGTGCCCTAAATGCTAATTTTTTCTGTATACAGGAAGCCCCTGTGCCCCCTACATAAATCATGTTTCATGTCCCCACCATTTTCCAAATGTCTGCTTGCTGCCAGTGAAAGGGAACGGCATAAAGTCACACTTTTTAAAGTGTTTTATTCTACTTTTGTGACGTGTATTATGGCGTACACCATATATGAGACTTTTCAATGTTTACCGCTGGATAGAGATAACTTTACATGACTGGAATTAGGGGTGGGCGATATGGCCTAAAATCTATATTGCGATATAATTTTAAGCATGTGCGATATGCGATATATATCGCGATATATGGTTTTCTATATTTGGGGGGTGTTTAAACATTTTTTTTTTCTTTTTATTTAATAACTATTAGCCTCCTTAAGGGCTAGAACCCTTGTCATATTCACCCTAATAGACATCTATTAGGGTGACTAGGACGTTACACTCTCCCTGCTGCCCTGTATATAGTACACAAAGCAGCAGGGAGCTGACCATGGCAGCCAGCCTCTGATCCCCCCCCCAGCCTCTCATGTGCCCCCCAGCCTCTGATCAGCCCCCCCCCCCCAGCCTCTGATCAGCCCCCCCCCAGCCTATGATCAGTCCCCCCAGCCTATGATCAGTCCCCCCAGCCTCTGATCAGTCCCCCAGCCTCTCATGTGCCCCCTAGCCTCTCCCTCTTATCAGCCCCCTCTGGTAACTCAAACCCTCCCTCCCCAGTATTAATCATTGGTGGCAGTGGCCACAGGGTCTCCCCCCTTCATTGGTGGCAGTGGGCAGTGCGCCCCCTCCCTCCCTCCCCAGTATTAATCATTGGTGGCAGGGGCCCCTTCCCCCACATCATTGGTGGCAGCAGCAGTTCCGATCGGAGTCCCAGCAGTGTAATGCTGGGGCTCCGATCGATTACCATGGCAGCCAGGACGCTACTGAAGTCCTGGCTGCCATGGTAAGTGAGCAGTATTATACTCACGTGCGCTCCTTCTTCTGTCTGTGCGGCGCATTGCTAATGCTTATAGCATTAGCAATGCGCCGCACAGATCTATGAGAAGAAGGAGCGCCCGGCGGCCACTGCGCATGTGAGTATAATGCTGCTCACTTACATACCATGGCAGCCAGGACTTCAGTAGCGTCCTGGCTGCCATGGTAAATTACACTGCTGGGACTCCGATCGGAACTGCCGCTCAAGGTCATATCGCGGTCCGGCGATATACACAAAATCCATATCGTGGCACAAATTTATATCGCATATCGCCTATACCATCCACCCCTAACTGGAATACCCCTTTAATGGCCACGTGACACCTGCAATATGGCGTGACACCTGCAATTAACAATGCAGACCGACTAAACAGTGTGGTCCTCATTAGTTTCATTAGAGCCTGTAGTTCTCATTGGACCACACGGTACTCGTCCACAGTGTGACCGCGACACAACCGCGCGGCCGTACCCTTAGTATATCAGCTGCACTGGCTGTAAGAAAACTGCAGAAAGGTTTATCATACAATTATTACAGGGGATGTCTCAGTTCAGCACGTGGCATTTATCATGTAGAGTAAGTCAATACAAGGCACTTACTAATGTATTGTGATGGTCCATATTGCCTCCTTTGCTGGCTGGATTCATTTTTCCATCAGCGGCGGTAGTGCCTGTACACTATAGGAAAAAGTGCCAGCCTATGTGCGCTCCCAGCCACCAGAGAGGCCGGCACTAGTGTTGAGCGAATTTGTGTTTTAAGTTTTGCGTCTGAAGTTCGGGTTCTCGAAGAATCCCGTTATGGATTCCGCTACCACGGACCATCATGGAATTTGGAATCCATAACGGGATTCTTCAATAACCCGAACTTTGGACGCAGAACTTAAAACACAAATTCGCTCAACACTAGCCGGCACCTTTTGCCTCCTTCAAGCCAAAAAAGGAGGCAAAATTGATAATTACAATACATTAGTAAGTGCCTTGTATTAAAAGGGTTTTCTGACATTTTACTACTGGATAGGTCATCAGTATCTGATCGGTGGGAATCCGACACCCGGGACCCCCGCCGATCACCTGTTTGCACACCAAGCACAGCGCCGTACATTGTATAGTGGCTATACTCGGTATTGCAGCTCAGCCTCATTCACTTCTATGGGGCTGAGCTGTGCCTGGGCCACATGGCTGATGAATGTGACGTCCCAGCGAGAAGGCCGTGGCGCTACTGCCTTCTATAGCAGATTGGCGCGGTGTCTCGGGTGTCGGACCCCCATCGATCAGATACGGATAACCTCTCCGGGAGTAAAATCTTGGAAAACCCCTTGCACTTTGTCTACATGACGCTATTTGCTGAAGTGAGACAACCCCTTCAATGACGTCGTCTGGCAGGATATGTATATATATTTTTTTTAGAAAATAGGTAAAATGGGAAAAAAGTGTTACTCATCTAGCCAATCCCCCGCCGACACAACACTTACCTGCTGTTCTCCGCTTCCTCGTCCTGTCTCCAATCACTGGTTATTACTAGGGATGAGCGAACTTCTGTTTTCAAGTTCAGCGTACGAGGTTCGGGTTATCTAAGAATTCCGTTATGGATTCCGCTACCACGGACTATAAGGCTACTTTCACACTAGCGGCAGGACAAATCCGACAGGCTGATCCGTCCTGCCACTAGTTCAAGTGTGTCGCCGGACTGCCGCTATAATGGGGGCGGAGTTCCAGCATGGCAGTGCACAGCGAGAGGCCGCCGGACTGAATGTCAGACATGTTGTAATTTTAGTCCCGTGGCCTCTCACCGTGATGCGCCGAAACTCCGCCCCCACCGCTATTATAGTCAATGGGGACGGAGCGGCAGTCCGGCGACACACTTGAACTAGCGGCAGGACGGATCCGACAGGCTAAACAGCCTGTCGGATCCATCCTTCCGCTAGTGTGAAACTAGCCTAGGTTATGGTCAACACTAGTCATTACCTTCTGCAGCCTCTGGAAAGGTAATCCACCATCCAACAGACTGAGTGCGGTACCTGGGGGGAGCGGAGCATGACAGACTCTCCCAGTGTCATGCTCCTCCCCCTCAGGCCCCACCCTAGGCATTGCACAGTTTTTTACCCAGTCCCGAACTTTAGTGCCCTCTTCCAAAAAGGACAAACGGAGACGCCACAGACCACGTGACGTGGATACTCACCCCCGGACCACGGAAAACGGATCCTCCAGAGACATGGCGGGCGACCTCTTCTCAGCTCTCGTACCGCTTGGTCTCTACACTGAATGCTAGGACTTTACTATCTAGACATGGAGCATGGCCGCCCATCAAACGCGCCCTCCCTAATACATCTACAGGCACAGACTACAAGCTTTGGTTAAGGCTTAAAATAGCTTCACAATGGTAAAGCTCTGACTTAGTAACTCCTGGAGCAGCTTAGACATATCATGTAAACAGTGCCCCCTCCCCCACAGCATACCCCCCAGCACTGTATATAAAAGCTCAGGTATAGCACTGTTTTGGGGTCCCCTCCTATCGGCTCAGAAGCTCTCCCCTCTCACTTGTCAACCTTCCTTCTTCCCACCCACAGACTCCACTTTCCACGTGTTTCCGGCTCTGCCCGCTGAGGATCACGGGAGTTGTAGTATCCCGCAGTCACCAAGCAGTCGGCTGCCCCGCCCACTAAGCTCTGTTGCCTACCTCGACGCGTAGGCTTTCCCGCCCCCTATATTCAGGCCCCGCCCATAACTTTGTGGCGGGAAGCCTCGGAGTGACGCAGTTGGTATTTTGTGACAGAAGCGTGAGGAGGTGGGGGATGTTGTGAGGTGAAATGCGCTCGTTTTGTGGAAAATAGTTTACTATTTCTTATCAAATGGACGTTTAGGTAAATTACGAAGGAATGTTAGGGAGGCCATGTCGAAATCTCGGTATATTTCTGTGCGGTTACTAAATCCCATTATTATGATGGGGCTGTGGTGAGCCCACATTTACCAACCTTGTAAGACTGAGAAAAAAACGTTAGCTTTGTTTTTTTGCCGCTGGTCACCGGATGCCTCGCTCCATTTTTATTTATTACCATACCAGTATTGCCGCTGGTCACTTGATGCTTCGCACTGTTTTTATTTATTACCATACCGGTATTGATGCTGGTCAACCCATGCCTCACTCCATTTTTATATATTGTACAGGTATTGCCGCTAGTCACTTGACACCTCGCGCTGTTTTTATTTATTGTACAGGTATTGCCGCTAGTCACTTGACACCTCGTTCATGTATTGTCAAAAAATCCATCCGAGTTGGTTTTTTGTGCGACTGTCTCGTCGGAATCGCAGCACGTCGCAGTGCGACACCATTGACTGTCGTTACAAAAAATGTTGCAAGACATATGTTGCAGTGCGGTTGTATCCTCTTTTTTTGTCGCTTTGTAGCCCTAGCTAAGGGATGGGCAAACTGCGGCTCTCTAGCTGTTGTAAAACTAAAATTCCCACCATCCCCTGCTGTAGGCTAATAGCTGTAAGCAGTCTTTGCATGCTGGGAGTAGGGTTGTTTCAGGTATCGAAGTTTCGATACCCATTCGATACTTTTGTCCCGGTATCGATACGATACCGGGATCTGCCTTTTCTCGATACTTTGGATGGCGCTGCTCTCAGTGCTCCATGTTCAGTCTGGCAGCACAGTGAGGAGGAGGCGGTCCCTCCCTTGTGCTGCAACCAATCGGGAAGAGAGAGAGGGGGCGGGCGCACTGAGCCACCAATGAAAAGGAACGTTTAATACATTGCAGAAAGACATTGCTGGCACCCGACATGTGCAGCACCTGAGGGGTTAAATGCTGCGGGTCCGCAGCTCCCTGTCAGATGTCGGGTGCCAGCAATGTCTTTCTGCAATGAGGTTATACAAACACAATTGCCCCCGTGCTGCCACCATTACAGACCTCTTCACTACCAGCCTCTGCTGGGTTTCTCCTGTGAGTTCTCTGCCTGATCTCATAAAGTAGTCTAGAATCCAGTCATAAATCAGTTAACCCTCTCTGACCCGTGTTATGTGTAGGCTTTTTCTTTTCTGATAGCGGTCGTGTCTCATTGCTTCCCCTGTCAGTGCCTGCAGCTCCGGCTGGTAGGACGTGTGTGGGGAAGTCAATGGGAGTTAGGCTGGGAGCCTTGTCCATCTACTCTGAATCGGGGGCAGCTGAAGACACTGGCAAAGTGACCTATATACATAATACAGGTCAGAGAGGGGAGCTCATTTATTACTAAGTGTCTTGCCCCCCCAGTATTAAAATCGTTGGTGGCAGTGGCCACAGGCTCCCCTCCATTGGTGGTACAGTGGTAGTTCCATGTTACCATGGCAGCCAGGATGCTATTGAAGCCCTGGTTGCCATGGTCAGTTCTGCTGCTGTGGGCACTATTCACAAGGCAGCAGCGAGTATAAGGTCCTATTCACTCGGATAGAGATCTATAAGGGTGAATAGGAGAAGGGATTAAAAGATCCCAGGTTCTACTCCTAAGGAGGGAAATGGTTATTAAATAAAAATATTAAGTATAAATCACCCCTATTCCCAATTTTACATATAAAATCTATAATGAATCTATAAATAAACATATTACATATTGCCCCACCCAAAAGTCCAAACGATTCAAATATTTTAAAAAAATTCTCCTGTGCAGTGAATGTTGTAAAAAAAATAAAAACTGTGCAATTCACCATTTTTTAAAGTCACCTTGTCCCCCCCCTAAAAATAGGATAGGACTGTTCTATTATAGGCCGGACGTTCCATAAAATGCGGAATGCACAAGGATTTTTTGTCTTTTTTTTTTTTTTTCCGCGTGGTATCGAGTATCGCAATACTTTTTTGTGGTATCGAAACCGAATCAAAATTTTGGTATCGAAACAACAATACTAGGTTGCTACTGCACAGCCCAGTATCAGAGAACGTGGCTGCGCCGCTCTCAGCGCGGCCATGTTCTCCTCAGCAGCATAGGGAGAAGGAGGCGGTCTCTCCCTCCCCCTGTGCTGCCGCTGCAACCAATAGAGGGAGAGGGGGGCGGAGGAGACTGGGTTACTAACCAACAAAGATCGCAGCGCCCTGTCACAGCAGGTGCCGGCAATTAGTTTCTTCTGCCTGCATTTGTATGTTAAACATTACTTAACCTTATTGGTGGCCAGTGCGCCCCCATCCCCCTGTCCCCAGTATTCAAGACATTGGCCAGCGTCCCCCCCACTTTCCCCAGTATTAAAACATTGGTGGCCAGTCCACCCCCCCATCCCCCCTTCCTCCCTTCCCCCAGTATTAAAAGCATTGCATTGGTGTCAGTGGCCACAGGGTCCCCTCAACTCCTCTCTTCTGATCGGAGCCCCAGCAGTGTAATGCTGGGGCTCCGATCGGTTACAATGGCAACCAGGACGCTACTGAAGTCCTGGCTGCCATAGTCAGCTCCCTGCTGCTGTGAGCACAGGGCAGCAGGGAGAGTGTGAGATCCTATTCACCCTGATAGAGATCTATTAGGGTGAATAGGATGAAAATGATCCCAGGTTCTAGCCCCTAAGGGGGAAATAGTTAATAAATAAACTGTAAAAGAAAAAAAAAGTTAACAAAGTACACTAAAATATTAAGTATTAATCACCCCCTTTCCCAATTTTACCCTAGCTGGGAGTTGTAGTTTTGCAACAGCTGCAGGGCCGCAGTTTGCCCGTCCCTGCGTAGCCTAATGGTGGCGTGATTGCAGCGGGTAGAAAGCTGCTGGTAAAACCTGTGGCATAAATTGATATGCTGAGATCCCACAGCACAAATCAGGAAAAGTAAAAATACTCCAATTAGCGTTCTTGAGGAGTAATTTTAGCCAAGAATACAAAATAAGACTCTGGGCGGCTTTTTTTCTGACCGTAACTTTTTATTTTTCTGTTGATCTAGCAGAGGGTTTTTTGCAGGATGAATTTTTAGTACAATTTTGGGGAACATATAACTAATAGATTAACCCTTATTAACTATTTTTTGGGATGGTAGTGGAATAAAACAATGGTGTTCTTCTACCGCACTTTAAATCTATGTCTTTCACTGTGTGGCATAACAAGCATGGTACTTTTTTTTTTGTGAATCAGCACAATTACCATGATACCAGATATACGGAATGCACACGGACATCATCCGTTTTGTGGGGACCGCAAAATTCATACGTTCGTGTGCATGAGCCCTAAAACGTCCACAGCGCTCAAGCTTTTTCTTTCCTGAGGTTCATGGTAAGAACTTCATTGTAACAGCCTCTCCACTGTGTTAGAAGGACCAGGTCAGGCTTTTACACAGTCACTCTGTGCCCTCTTCCAGTACAGACTGCGGCAGTACAATTGTTTATATGGTACTTTCCAAGCCAACATTACAATTGTATGTTTCCTGGGCCAATTTCCTGTGTATAGGCGTGACAGGAAGGCTAGTAGCTGGTGACATGTAGGAACTGCTGATGTCACACCTATGTATGGAACTGCCTCTGGAGGTTCTTACTGTTGGTCATAGGAGAAAGAGACTTTTAGATGTTGACTGACCAATGACCTCATAAGCTTCAATGACATACATGCGACCATGGAGGAGTACTTAGTGCCGGGGTCCAGTTCTTTTCCCCGCTGTTTAACTCCCTGTTCACGCCGTCAGTCCATCAGTGTCCCATGTTGCGACCGTGAAGCACTGATGGGTTACCTGAACAAATACCTTCAGGTATATGCCTATAAGACCAAGCCATGGCCTAGTAGTTTGCCTAGTAACACTGACAGATGATCACAGTATATTTTGGAATATTAAAGAAGTGTTTGAACTGATTTCAGTTTAGGGCACTGTTATGTCAAGTGCCCTGCACTCTTAACCACCAGTCGAGACTGTAGGACTCGGGCAGACTGTGGGTGACGTATGCAACGGTGGACCTGAACAGTAGCTCATAATCCTGCAATAAAGTGGCTGGTAAAACCATTGACTGCACTAACCTATGTTTACAAGAAATTCCCAGATTGCTTCTTCAAAGGGGATGTTTACGCATGGGGGCCTTTCAGGCAGATCCCCCCCCCCCCCCAAGTTGCTGTACCTGTGCAGGAAATCATACTTTTCTTCAGTGGTCCTGCTGCTTTGGGATTAGGAGGGGGGGCATTTTTAAAATACATGGCTTTTGGAATGCAAAAGTGAAAAAAATAAAATTGCTAAGTCTGTGTGACGAATACCGCACCTCGCGGCCCCGCCTGACGTCAACTACGAGATATGTTTTAGTCACTGGTGTCAAAGACGTGACGTTATGCCCTACCTGGGAGTGCGTGAGGTCAGCTTGATACAGTTTACACAGATGCCTCCTGTCCACACAGGCACAGAGATGCAGGGTGGTGAGAGACGGTGGTCCACGTGGCCTCCGTCGTAACTACACACTCGATCACAACCCTGACAAGCTGAGAGCCTTTTTTTACTGCCCCAGTGAAACAGAGCTTTCTCAGCCCGGTAGACTGCCACCAGTTCCTCGTTTGATATAAGCTTGGTCTGCTAATGGGATTATATAGGGTGAGAGACCAACCCGCAGTAGCGTATAACTATGCTGAAACACGGACGTGGGAATTCGTGGACCAAGATACAAGAAAAGCACAAGATTAAATTATATATTTAATTGCCTTAAGGGTGCACTAGACAATACATGATACACAGAGAATATATACAGTGGTCGGATGTGCAAATACAGGTGGTATGATACACCGGAGTTAAACAGTGCAAGGGTCAGTTACCAGATGGATGAGTCGTCCTTTGGGTTATGGTGAGTTCTGGGTTGATGCAATTCTTGGCTGTTGTCACATGGGGGCAGTGATGTCAGCAGTTTGTCCATGGTCCCTCCAAACACATTACTCGATGTGACCCCCTTCAGAGAAAGACCCTGGCCTAGGCCTTTTCACCTGTAGTCTGTTACTCCCCTTCCGCCCTCTGGAAGGAGTCCACCCTCCCTTCCTTGTCCTGGCAGCCAAAAGACCCACAAAACCCATCAGGGCCCATAGCTCCAGACCAGAAGGTCACAGAGAAATGGTTCTGGGACCAACGGATCCGCCTGGGCTACAGGTGGAGACCAAACATTGCGTTGTTATTAGGTTTCTGCTGGGAGATCTCTGTATCTCCCCTTCCTGGCATCCTACCACCAAACTATGACCAGGGGCATGTCCGTCTTGGCCCCTTGTGTCGCAGATATGTAACTGGTTTACGCCTGTGATGGACGGGCAATTCATAATTCCTTATGAACCCCCGCTTCCATGATGTTTGGATTTGAGTGATCTGGTTAATAGCTGAGACGCCCTACAGGAAGGTTTTCCTGTAGGATGATTTGGCCTCCGTGCTGGCTGAGTGAGGTGTGAATTGTACACATGGGGCCTGCTTGAAGCCAGGACCCCTGCAGAGTTCACTCCCTCTGCTATCTGACAGCAAATAGCGGGTTACGCCACCTTACTCAACCCCTGAAACGTCGCTCAGCATGGACTAGAAATCAGTTCAGCACTCTCAGAAAAAGGAGGCACTGTAGCCATGAAGTATACATAAAGAATAGAGATATAAAAAGTGCAATTGGCGCTCCTGAAGAGTGAGTATCATTTATTTCTCACAAATAATTGCTGAACAAAAGAAACGACCAAGTTAAGTGAGTTGGAGCCAGAGTGAGGATGTGAATCAGATCATGACTATGTCACACGTGGAGCTACTTTGATTGAATAGATTGTACTACATTGAAACAGGGATCAGACCCTGAAATGTTGAAGTTCCTGTAATAGAAAAAAAAAAAGTAAAAATAAATGCCCCTTTCCCTTCATTAAACGAAAAAAAATAATAAAAATAGACAGACATCCGTAACGACCAGCTCTATAAAAATATTAAATAATCTACTCCCTCAGGTGAACGCAGTAAAATAAATGTAATCAAAACTGTGCCAAAACAGCAATTTTTTTGTCACCTTGCTCCATATAAGTGCAATATTGAACAATGAAAAAATCATATGTACACAAAAATGGTACCAATAAAAACATCAAATCTTACCACAAAAAACAAGCCCTTACACAAGAAGATTGGCAGAAAAGCCAGAATTAGACTTCCCGAAATTCAGTTTCCACGAAATCACCTCGACGGCCCACAAGGAGATTGACCGCCTGAAGGAACTTACGTCCAAAAGACAAGTCTGAACTACTTGACAGGTCTAGTCTATGTCTATAGTGTCTCATAAAAGTGTGACTGCTAGATCACGTAGCAGCTTTGCAGATGTCCTCTAGAGAAGCTCCGGCCCTTTCAGCCTGGGAAGAAGACATGGCTCTAGTCAGTGGGCTCTTAGGTTGGAGGGGCAAGGTAGGCCCTGGATCTCATAACAAAGATAGATGGTGTCCTTAATCCATCGTGCTAGAGAGAACTTGGAGGTCTTCAGACCCTTATTCTTACCTGAGAAGAGTACTAACAGGTTATCGGATTTTCAGAATTCTTTTGTAACCTCCAAGGTACCTTAAAGCTGAGCGTCTAACATCTAGTGAATGAAAGCTAGATTCTCTATTGTTAGAGGGATTGCTACAGAAGGAAGGTAAAATTATTTCTTGGTTCCGGTAGAAATCGGATACAATTTTAGGGATCTAGTCTGAGAATGATTCTATCATCGGTAATACGGAGATATGGTTCTTGTATGGATAAGGCTTGTATCTCGCCCAGCCTCCTTGCTGATGTAATGGCAATAAGGAAAGCGGTTTTTAGAGAGAGGTGTTTGATAGAACAATCTAATAGAGGCTTGAAAGGGGCGAGTGTCAGGCCTGTGAGTACAACGGGATCAAATCCAGTGCTGAGCCACGCCCCCTGCACTGATCACATGACGGTGACGTCACCCCAGGCCCTTCGGCTTTTCAACAGTTCGGGTTCGTGGAAGCCACCCCTTATGGATTCCATATGCCGGGATAGTCCGCGGTAGTGGAATCCATAACGAGATGCGGCGATTACCACAACCCGAACGCCGAACTATTTTTTAAAGTTCGCTCATCTCTAGTCCCAAGTAGGGATATGGGACTTTAGAGAAGGACGGATTCGAGAAGCTGCTTTCGTAGATCTTCTAATCCACCAGTGGTTAGCTAGGTCCTGATCAAAGAAGCAAGCTAGGGCTGAGATCTGTACCTTTAGGGTGGAAGGTCTAAGACCTAGCTCAAGACCTTGCTTGAGGAACTGTAGGATTTTTTGAAAATTAGGAGGTTCAGAGTTGGGGACGGGGTTCCCGATCCAGGAGCAAAACCTTTTTCAAATTTTTAGGTAGATCAAATAGGTGACTTTCTTTCTACTTGCCTTAAGGGTAGATATTACTCGATCGGAGAGACCCTGTGATTTTAGCATCTGGACCTCAGGATCCAGGCTGTCAATTTTAGAAAGTTCGGGTTGTGGTGTAGGATTGGTCCCTGATGAAGTAGATCCCTCCTGGATGGGAAAGTCCACGTGTTCTCTACCGAGAGGTTTTTTAGGGAAGGGAACCAACTTCTCTTCGGCCAATAAGGGGCTGTTAGGATTAGAGTTGTATCTTCAGTTGAGCTTCTGGATTGTTTTGGGAAGTAGAGGCAGAGGTGGAAATGCGTAGCAGAGGTTCCAATTCCATTGTATCGTGAACACGTCCAGCGCCCAGGGATTGTCCGGTGGACTTAAGGAGCAGAATGTTGGTACCTTCGCACTCTTACTTGAGGCGACAGATCTATTTGAGGGGTGCCCCATCTGTCAGCATTTGAAAAAAATCCTGATTCACTGACCATTCGGTGTGGTCTATTAGCTGTCGACTGAGGTATTCTGCCTCTAAGTTCAGTGCTCCTTTTAAGTGAATCTCGGAGATCGATTTTACATGGGACTCCACCCAATTGAAGATTTTTTCTGATATGAACATCAGCTTCCCTGATCTTGTCCCTCCTTGATGAGAAAGATACACTACTGTTGTCGTGTTGTCGGAAAGTACTTTTACGTGTAGGCCCTGGAGTAGATCTTCCGCTGCCTTAAACGCTTCCCAAACCGCTTTCAGCTCTCTGAAGTTGGAGGATTGAGAACGAGTTGTTGATGGCCAGGAACACTGAAAGTAACGGTCCCCCACTTTCGCTCCCCATCCTTTTTCGATTGCGTCTGTTAGTACATGAATGTAAGGAGTTTTCTCCCAAGGAACTCCTAAGGAAAGGTTGTCTGAGCTCGCCCACCAGTTTAGGGAGGTCTTTACTGTTGAAGGGATGAACACCTTAGGATTGAAAGGAGGTCTGCTGTCTGTTCCAGACTCCTGAGTATCCAAGCTTGGAGGGTTCGAAAGTGCGACTGGCTCCAGGGGACAGAGGGTATGTAGGAGGAGAGGAGTCCTAGAAGGCTCATGGCTTCTCTTATTGGGCAGGACCTCCTGTTCTGAAACTGTCGGATCTTTAGTTAAAGGTGCCTGATTTTGTCAGATGGGAGGAATGTATGTTGAACCTGGGAATTTAGAATGACCGCTAGAAACTGGATTGTACTGGATGGGAGTAAATTTGATTTCTGCAGGTTTATTAAACAACCTAGATCCCGAATGAATGACAGGAAGGTTCCTCGGTCTGTTTTGAGCTGGCTTTCGGAGTTTCCAGTAGGAAATCGTCCAGATAGGGTACAATCATCAAGCCCGTGTGCCTCAGAGAAGCCACCATCTCGACTACTAGTTTCGTGAAGACTCAGAGCAGATAATATCCCAAAGGGAAGAGCTGTAAATTGAAAATTAAGGATTGCACCCTTGCGATCTCGAATGGCAAATCTCAGAAATTTTTGAAATTCGGATGGATCGGGACGTGATGGTAAGTATCCCTTAGGTCTACTGCACACATCAGAGCGTTTCTTCATATTAGTGGTATCAGGGATTTTAGGGACTCCATCCTGAATTTCCGATAGACTATAAACTTGTTTAGAGTCTTTAAGTTTATGATGGTGTGAAATGAACCTTCTTTCTTTTGCACCAAGAAGAGATTTGGGGTTCAAAAAGATTTTATTAAGACAAGGATTTCAATAGATTCGCCAAACAAAGATACATATTCAAGTAATTATATCGGATGCATCATACGGTCACAATAAACACCAAAGCACATGCAATGGTGACTCATAGTGGGGATCAAGAAGAGATTTGAATAGAACCCCTGTCCTAGCTGTGTTGATGGTACTTGGGTTACTAAACCTATCTCTAAAAGGCTCTGGACCCCCTGCAGGATTCTCTTGTGCACCTTGACAGAGCCGGCACTGGTGACAATGAAACTGTTTGGGGGAGATGAAGAAAAATCTATTTGGTAGCCGGATTTTATGATCTCCCGGGCCCAAGGGTTCAGGGTAATGGATTCCCATGGGGCTACAAAATTCTTCAATCTTCCCCCCGACCCTGGCGTCATTGCCTGTCACTAGACTTATTCTGGGAAGAGGGGGGGAGTACCTCTTCCCTTGCCTCCTTTGGGGTAGCTCCAGCGCCCCTACTTCCCTTTATCTCTATAGGGCCTGCTCTGACTAGCAGGGGCATGAAAGGGATATCTACTTTTATAGGGTCGTTCCTCAGGAAAGCCTTTCTTCTTGTCTTCTGCCTTTTCTAAAATGCGGTCTAACACAGGGTCGAGTACGTACTCCCCCGAAAATGGGATGGAGCACAGCTTCACAGTCTTATCCCCCGATCAGCACTTCATCCACAGGGCACGGTGGGCCGAATTGGATAGGCCGGCATCCTTGGCGGCGAATCTTACAGATTCTGCTGAAGCGCCCGCCATAAATGTGGTGGCGGATTTTAGCAAGGGAAGAGAACCTAAGATTTCTTCTCTAGGGGTCCTGTCTCGAATATGAGCCTCCAACTCATTTAACCACAATCCCATGGACCTTGCCACTGAGGTGGCCGCGATATTAAACTTTCAGCTGTACATAGCGGCCTCCCAGGATTGTTTCAATAAACTGTCTGCCTTCCTGTCCATGGGGTCGCGTAACTGGGAGGCATCCTCAAAGGGTAAGGCAGTTTTTTTATTTACTTTTGCCACCTGTACATTGATTTTGGGTGTTTCATTGAATATTTTGCATTCGTTTGGATCAAACAGCAGTTGATTCTTAAAAGACTTAGACACCCCTAAGAGTCTTTCGGGATTTGACCACTCATCGAGAGCCATCTCCTGTATATTCTCGTTAATCGGGAACACACAAGGTTTTTTTAACTCGAAGTCTCCCGAACATTTTATCCTACACGGAATTAGATTTTTGAGCTTCCTCCACCCCCATAGTGGCTAAGACTGCCTTTAGTAAGTCTGGCATGCCTTCCGAGGAAAAACAAAATCTTCTATCGGATTCAGAAAACTCTACATCAGAGGAAGCCTCCATCATCCCAGGGTCTAGTGCAGTGTTTCCCAACCAGTGTGCCTCCAGATGTTGCAAAACTACAACTCCCAGCATACCTGGACAGCCTTTGGCTGTTCAGGCATGCTGAGAGTTGTAGTTTTGCAACAGCTGGAGGCACACTGGTTGGGAAACACTGATCTAGAGGATGAAGCGTCCGCAATTTCTTCTGAATCAGAGGAAGAATGGGATGCTATTCTGTCTTTTAGATGGAGGTGGATCCCTGGGTAAGGATAAAAGCCGAGATAAAGAGGATTTCACTTCCACGTGTATCATGGACCTAAATTCTTCAATTAAGGAAGGCTGTTCTTCACGTATAACGCTTGAGATGCAGTCCTTACATAGCCTTTTATGGTAATTGTCTGGAAGACGTTTATAACAGGATATGCATTTAGCAGCCTTTCTAACCTTCTTCTGCGCCTCCTTAGGGACCTAGGAGGGGAGAGCAACCCTAATCAGGCTGGTGGATTATATATAATCTTGCTTGAGAAAGGCTCACACGAGCCGAAACGTCGCTCCCCACCATGGGTGAATACATTTTTTTTTTCATTTTTTCATTAATTTGAAGTGCAGTCCTTCCTCTTTTTATCATTATATATATATATATATATATATATAATATATATATATATAATTAGTGTTAAAAGGCCGGTTTATTGGCCTATATTTGTGGGAGGGGCGTAATTAGTACATTTATACCAGGCAGGCGCCTCCCCTGGGTGTGTCGACGGTGCTGCGTAGTTGTGTGCAGTCTGAGCCACCTGTTGCAGCACACGGGCTGAATCTGCAGCTTCCATACCCAGTCGGCGTTCCAGTCGGGTGAGGGTTTGCGGCAAGCTCGTGCAGCATCGTCCCGTTACAGTCCGGCTGGCGATGTGTCGGCTCCTTTGGTGAGGAGGAGCAGCATTGCAGTGGAGCAATCTGCCTGGCAGCCCACGTTTGGCACTCACGCGGCAGAACGGTTAGGCTGGCCGGCGGTGTGTCGGCTCCTTTGGTGAGGAGGAGCAGCATTGCATCGGAGCGATTCTGCCTGGCACCCCCACATTTGGCGCCCACGCGGCAGCACGGTTAGGCAGCAGGGGTCAGCGTGACTCAGTCTCGTTTCTCGCAGGTTTCTATGTCTTGCACAGATCACCTTGCTTAGTTTGTCTGTGTATCTGTATGTCTTTCTTGTCTGCTTTCACTTCACTGCTCGCCAGCTAACCTCTCTCGCTATCCGCTATTATTTCTGCAGACAGACTAAAGCCTTGTTCACACTGACATCCAGCATTATCCCCTTACTTGCATTATTGAGGGTGAGGTTCAGGCAACTGATTAATCCAGGTGGAGCTGAGTTGCTGTTTACAAAGTGTTATTGTTTCTTTAGTATAGATGCTATTTTGTGATATGTATATTAAGTAGACAGTAAGCTCCTCTGTGTTGAGGTATCTTTCATTTTCCTTGTTTCATTTGTTTCGGAAATGTAAAATGTGTGTGTGCCACTTTAAGTTTGTGAACTTGAGTTTGTGTACTTAATAAGCACCTGTGCAAGGTGCTGGGGATCCATCTTCAGTTCACAATGTTAGCTGGACACTGGGGGAGCTACTTGCTACAAAGGTATTGCATAGACCCAAGAGGACCTTTTTATTTTGTTATTTTGCCTCATTTTGTTGCTTTATTTGTGCTAAAAATAGATATGAGCGTGGCTTTCGCCAAGAACTGAGTTTAGTTTGTTTTTACGGCATATACACCCACATCTCGACAGGGCGCAGATGCTGATAGTGGCAACTTTTGTATGTACTCGCCTATAGCGGAGTGGTGTGTTGCAGGTGGTTTATATTACTGCATGCCTCGTGTTAGTGTCGGCATACTACCACAGTGAGGATTGTCTCTATGTCATTTTTTTTTTTTTTTTTGCTTTTCAGGTCACGTCAGAGCTCTCCATTCTCAGTTGATGTGGTCAATCACATCTTGTGCTTTGGTAGTAGAAAGAAAAAAAAAAGTCACATGATGCGTGGATTTCCCATTAGGTTACGGGCTTACTACTTGACGTTTTATTTTTTAGGTTGTTATAGGTTCAGACGGTTGGGTAAGTCACTTTTTCATCAGTTTGCGGTCTCGCAACATCAGACCTGACCCATCACTCAGGCCTCGGCGGTTTCAACCATTTCGTTGGTTCTGATGCCTGCAGGCCTCATGTCAGTGTCGGCATACTACCACAGCCAGGAGCATCATTGCATGTCATTTTGCTTTTCAGGTCACATCACAGCTCGCCATTCTCAGTTGGTGTGGTCAATTATATCTTTTGCTAAGGTAGCAGGAAAAAATAAAATAAATAAAGGGGCATTTAAAAAAAAAAAAATACAACAAAAATTTAATATATTACCGAATAACACTAAAGGGACACGCAATATTTTTTTTTTATACTTTATTAGTTGATAAAAAGACCAACAACAGATATGTACATAATGTTAATATCATAGAATATATGGCGGCAGTACAAATGGTAGCCAAGACATGTGACTCTCCTCCCATGCACATAAGGCCCCGATTATCTCTCCTATACAGGGTATATGAAAACCCAATCACAGTGCTGACAAAAAATAACATCCCCAGTATAGAATATACAATATAAAATGGAAAAGTGCCTATCTGAACTAGCCTGATGGGCAATTATGCACATACAATATAGCAACGAGACACATACATTCCATAATTGATATACCTGAGGGACACTTGAGGAGGAGGACACGGGCTTCTGGACGAGAGGAGAGCCCACCCCAACGTACGTTTCCCTCCGCGAAACATTAATAACGAACGGATTCTATGCGCACACGAATATAACTTAAAATAATTAATTGCAAGTCATGATATTGAATGCGGAATAGCGAATATTGCTAAATCGTGAATGTGTGATGTATGTGATGTGGGTTGTCCGTCGGATGTCGCGAGGTCAAATGTGGGTCTCTGCGCTCATCACTACTCACCACCTCTCTTTTGTGCGGCATGTCCATATGCCGGTGTCCAAGTATGTGTGTAAAGAGTGCTGGCATGTGTAGAAGTGTGCATGTAAAGAGTGCTGGCATGTGTAGAAGTGTGCGTGTAAAGAGTGCTGGCATGTGTAGAAGTGTGCGTGTAAAGAGTGCTGGCATGTGTAGAAGTGTGCGAGTAAAGAGTGCTAGCATGTGTAGAAGTGTGCGTGTAAAGAGTGCTGGCATGTGTAGAAGTGTGTGTAAAGAGTGCTGGCATGTGGAGAAGTATGTGTGTAAAGAGTGCTGGCATGTGGAGAAGTGTGCATGTAAAGAGTGCTAGCATGTGTAGAAGTGTGCGTGTAAAGAGTGCTGGCATGTGTAGAAGTATGTGTGTAAAGAGTTGTAAAGAGTGCTAGCATGTGTAGAAGTGTGCGTGTAAAGAGTGCTGGCATGTGTAGAAGTGTGCGTGTAAAGAGTGCTGGCATGTGTAGAAGTGTGCGTGTAAAGAGTGCTGGCATGTGTAGAAGTGTACGTGTAAAGAGTGCTGGCATGTGTAGAAGTGTGCGTGTAAAGAGTGCTGGCATGTGTAGAAGTGTGCGTGTAAAGAGTGCTGGCATGTGTAGAAGTGTGTGTGTAAAGAGTTGTAAAGAGTGCTAGCATGTGTAGAAGTGTGCGTGTAAAGAGTGCTAGCATGTGTAGAAGTGTGCGTGTAAAGAGTGCTGGCATGTGTAGAAGTGTACGTGTAAAGAGTGCTGGCATGTGTAGAAGTGTGCGTGTAAAGAGTGCTGGCATGTGTAGAAGTGTGTGTGTAAAGAGTGCTGGCATGTGTAGAAGTGTGCGTGTAAAGAGTGCTGGCATGTGTAGAAGTGTGCGTGTAAAGAGTGCTGGCATGTGTAGAAGTGTGCGTGTAAAGAGTGCTGGCATGTGTAGAAGTGTGCGTGTAAAGAGTGCTGGCATGTGTAGAAGTGTGCGTGTAAAGAGTGCTGGCATGTGTAGAAGTGTGTGTAAAGAGTGCTGGCATGTGGAGAAGTGTGCATGTAAAGAGTGCTGGCATGTGTAGAAGTGTGTGTAAAGAGTGCTGGCATGTGTAGAAGTGTGCATGTAAAGAGTGCTGGCATGTGTAGAAGTGTGCATGTAAAGAGTGCTGGCATGTGTAGAAGTGTGCGTGTAAAGAGTGCTGGCATGTGGAGAAGTATGTGTGTAAAGAGTGCTGGCATGTGTAGAAGTGTGCATGTAAAGAGTGCTGGCATGTGTAGAAGTGTGTGTAAAGAGTGCTGGCATGTGTAGAAGTGTGTGTGTAAAGAGTTGTAAAGAGTGCTAGCATGTGTAGAAGTGTGCGTGTAAAGAGTGCTGGCATGTGTAGAAGTGTGCGTGTAAAGAGTGCTGGCATGTGTAGAAGTGTGCGTGTAAAGAGTGCTAGCATGTGTAGAAGTGTGCGTGTAAAGAGTGCTGGCATGTGTAGAAGTGTGTGTAAAGAGTGCTGGCATGTGTAGAAGTGTGCGTGTAAAGAGTGCTGGCATGTGTAGAAGTGTGCATGTAAAGAGTGCTGGCATGTGTAGAAGTGTGTGTAAAGAGTGCTGGCATGTGTAGAAGTGTGTGTGTAAAGAGTTGTAAAGAGTGCTAGCATGTGTAGAAGTGTGCGTGTAAAGAGTGCTGGCATGTGTAGAAGTGTGCGTGTAAAGAGTGCTGGCATGTGTAGAAGTGTGCGTGTAAAGAGTGCTAGCATGTGTAGAAGTGTGCGTGTAAAGAGTGCTGGCATGTGTAGAAGTGTGCGTGTAAAGAGTGCTGGCATGTGTAGAAGTGTGCGTGTAAAGAGTGCTGGCATGTGTAGAAGTGTGCGTGTAAAGAGTGCTGGCATGTGTAGAAGTGTGTGTGTAAAGAGTTGTAAAGAGTGCTAGCATGTGTAGAAGTGTGCGTGTAAAGAGTGCTGGCATGTGTAGAAGTGTGCGTGTAAAGAGTGCTGGCATGTGTAGAAGTGTACGTGTAAAGAGTGCTGGCATGTGTAGAAGTGTGCGTGTAAAGAGTGCTGGCATGTGTAGAAGTGTGTGTGTAAAGAGTGCTGGCATGTGTAGAAGTGTGCGTGTAAAGAGTGCTGGCATGTGTAGAAGTGTGCGTGTAAAGAGTGCTGGCATGTGTAGAAGTGTGCGTGTAAAGAGTGCTGGCATGTGTAGAAGTGTGCGTGTAAAGAGTGCTGGCATGTGTAGAAGTGTGTGTGTAAAGAGTTGTAAAGAGTGCTAGCATGTGTAGAAGTGTGCGTGTAAAGAGTGCTGGCATGTGTAGAAGTGTGCGTGTAAAGAGTGCTGGCATGTGTAGAAGTGTGCGTGTAAAGAGTGCTGGCATGTGTAGAAGTGTGCGTGTAAAGAGTGCTGGCATGTGTAGAAGTGTGCGTGTAAAGAGTGCTGGCATGTGTAGAAGTGTGCGTGTAAAGAGTGCTGGCATGTGTAGAAGTGTGCGTAAAGAGTGCTGGCATGTGTAGAAGTGTGCGTGTAAAGAGTGCTGGCATGTGTAGAAGTGTGCGTGTAAAGAGTGCTGGCATGTGTAGAAGTGTGCGTGTAAAGAGTGCTGGCATGTGTAGAAGTGTGTGTAAAGAGTGCTGGCATGTGGAGAAGTGTGCATGTAAAGAGTGCTGGCATGTGTAGAAGTGTGTGTAAAGAGTGCTGGCATGTGTAGAAGTGTGCATGTAAAGAGTGCTGGCATGTGTAGAAGTGTGCATGTAAAGAGTGCTGGCATGTGTAGAAGTGTGCGTGTAAAGAGTGCTGGCATGTGGAGAAGTATGTGTGTAAAGAGTGCTGGCATGTGTAGAAGTGTGCATGTAAAGAGTGCTGGCATGTGTAGAAGTGTGTGTAAAGAGTGCTGGCATGTGTAGAAGTGTGTGTGTAAAGAGTTGTAAAGAGTGCTAGCATGTGTAGAAGTGTGCGTGTAAAGAGTGCTGGCATGTGTAGAAGTGTGCGTGTAAAGAGTGCTGGCATGTGTAGAAGTGTGCGTGTAAAGAGTGCTAGCATGTGTAGAAGTGTGCGTGTAAAGAGTGCTGGCATGTGTAGAAGTGTGTGTAAAGAGTGCTGGCATGTGTAGAAGTGTGCGTGTAAAGAGTGCTGGCATGTGTAGAAGTGTGCATGTAAAGAGTGCTGGCATGTGTAGAAGTGTGTGTAAAGAGTGCTGGCATGTGTAGAAGTGTGTGTGTAAAGAGTTGTAAAGAGTGCTAGCATGTGTAGAAGTGTGCGTGTAAAGAGTGCTGGCATGTGTAGAAGTGTGCGTGTAAAGAGTGCTGGCATGTGTAGAAGTGTGCGTGTAAAGAGTGCTAGCATGTGTAGAAGTGTGCGTGTAAAGAGTGCTGGCATGTGTAGAAGTGTGCGTGTAAAGAGTGCTGGCATGTGTAGAAGTGTGCGTGTAAAGAGTGCTGGCATGTGTAGAAGTGTGCGTGTAAAGAGTGCTGGCATGTGTAGAAGTGTGCGTGTAAAGAGTGCTGGCATGTGTAGAAGTGTGCGTGTAAAGAGTGCTGGCATGTGTAGAAGTGTGCGTGTAAAGCGTGCTGGCATGTGGAGAAGTATGTGTGTAAAGAGTGCTGGCATGTGTAGAAGTGTGCATGTAAAGAGTGCTGGCATGTGTAGAAGTGTGTGTGTAAAGAGTTGTAAAGAGTGCTAGCATGTGTAGAAGTGTGCGTGTCTTTCCTGCTGCAGCTCAGGGGGCGTGTCCATGCTCCCTCTATCACAGGTCAGGAGGCAGCTGAAGGATGAAACTGAGCATGTGCGGCCTTCTCAGTGAGCAGGACAAAGAAATATGAAAAGAATAAACAGCAGGTGGTGCTATACAGTTACATTTTATTAAATAACTCAGTGGCTATGCTAAATTACTAATTACATGCAATTACAAAATTATTTAGATCCAGGGGCTGGTTTGAAAACTAGAATATTTTTCATGGGACAACCCCTTTAAGGATGTCATGTTTGGTACTTAACCACTTCAGCCCCCCTAGCTTAAACCCCCTTAATGACCAGGCCACTTTTTACAATTCTGCACTACGCTACTTTCACGTTTATTGCTCCGTCATACAACTTACCACCCAAATGAATTTTACCTCCTTTTCTTCTCACTAATAGAGCTTTCATTTGGTGGTATTTCATTGCTGCTGACATTTTTACTTTTATTGCTATTAATAAAAATTTAACGACATTTTTCGCTTTTAAAAAAAAACTACATTTCTATATACATTTTTCTCTAAATTTATTGTTCTACATGTCTTTTTTTTTTTTTAAACAGAATTTTTTATTGTTTCGGAAAATGTACAGAGGACACAACATGGTGTATACAATTCCAAAGCCATTCACGCAGGAATGGAACGACATGAATATAAGAGATACCATAGGTGAATCCATTACAAACAAGTGTGATAGTTCCGAAACTTATTTTTTCTTTTTCATAAGAAAACCCAACTCCCTCCCTCCAACCCAACTTTATCCCAACAAAAAGTGTCTTCGGATACAGAATGTACCAGTAGCAGAGATTAAAACCGCTCCCATCCTGGGTACAGCTACTTTTCAATCTCAGATGATAACATGCATTATCTTCTCTACCATCTCACTGTATATCTAGTTTTCCAAGTGTGCCTTTTATTTTTTCCTCTATATACCATTTAGTGTGTATAAATGGCGAAACCACCTCCACCCTTTCTGTGTCAGTCAAGGAATAAACAATAAAGTCCCTCCATTTTTTAAAGAAACGGTTTGTCGTTTGTTCTTTACATTTTTCTACTTCCAGGCGTTCTAAATACAAAACATGTTTCATTCTTCCAATCGCCTCAGGAAGGGTTGGAATCGTCGGGTATATCCAGTGTTTCAGTATAGTTTTTTTTACTGCTAGGAGCAGTAGGTGGATTCCCTTAACTCGAGTGGAATATGTGGTCTCTCCCTTTTTATCATACGGAATATAATGAAATATACACTGCAGAGGGGAAAGGAGTGGTTTTATCCCCCAAACCCGATGTATATATGTTATAGTATCCTCCCATAATACTGCCATCTTGGGGCAGTCCCATAATCCATGTAGTAAGTTTGCCTTTTGTTGGAGACATTTAGGGCACCATCTCAAGTAGTGCGCCGGTGCAGCTGTGTAAGACAAGTCAAAGGCATATGTTGCTTTATGCAGGATTCTAAATTGTGTCTCTCTCCATAATTCGCTGGTTACTGACTCCCTCACTCTTTCCATTCCCTCCCTTAGTTTCGAAGTTGTCGATTCAACGCCTAAGTCAGACCCCCATTTGCTGTACACCGTATTTCCCAGTGGTGTGGATAGTATGGTTTGTACCCTTCTATATAGATCAGACAGCGAGAAATCCGGGCTACTTATGAAGGCACCAAACCATGCCAGCCTCTCCGGTTCTCCCAGATTTCCTGCCTGGGCAATACAATATGACTGTATTTGTTTGAATGCCAAGAAATGGGAAGCGGGAATATGGTATTTAGATTGGAGCGTCAGCCAGGGGAGGAGCTTAGTGCCATCATCAGTAAGTAGCTGTTTCACCTCCTTTATCCCCTTGTCCTTCCATAATCGAAAGAGGCTTGAGTTTCTACCTTCCGGAAAAGCCGGGAGGGTCCATAACGGCATATAAGGGGAAATATACATGGGTAACTTATATAAAGCCTGCAGTTTTCTCCAGGCTGCTAGGGTATCTCTCAAAACCACATAGTGCTTTAGCGGTTCAGGAATGTCCCTCACTCTGGTATGTAAGATAGCGTTTAGATCCCACGGTGCTACCAGCTCTCTTTCTAAGGAAATATTTGAAAAATGAGAGGTCCCTTTCAGCCAATCTCTAGCGTGCCGGAGCAGGGAAGCAAGGTTATAGCGTCTAATGGATGGCAGCTGTAAACCCCCTTCCCATTTAGTTAAACAAAGTTTTTCGTAGGCCACTCGCGGACGTTTACCCTGCCACAGAAAGCCTGTGAACGCTCTCTGAATCCTGTGGATGTCAGAATGTTTTAATAAAAGTGGTACAGTCTGGATAGGATAAAGCAGTCTCACGAAGCTCACCATTTTCAAAAGGTGAGCTCTACCGAATAGCGAGAGAGGCAACTTGGACCATCTACTGAGTTCTAGCTCAATTTTCCGTATCAAAGGTTCAAAGTTTAGTTTATATAAAGAGGACGGGTGACGGCCAATTTTTATACCAAGGTAGGTCAGGTAGTGTGGTACAACCTCCACACCACACATCTCTTGCTGAGGAAGAGGCGATTGTCTACTCCTTTCCAAAAATAAAAGCTGACTTTTGCTAACGTTTATTTTATATCCAGTTACCGTACCAAAATAATCCAGTGTGTCTAGGATCTTCTGGAGATGTAGGCTCGGAGAGTCTAAAAATAATAACATATCATCCGCAAAGCAGATTAGCTTTAGCTCCTCTCTCCCTATTCTGATCCCCTTAAATGTCTCAGATTGTATTAGGAACTGGGCTAAAGGCTCAAGTGCTAAATTAAAGAGCAGGGGAGACAATGGGCAACCTTGCCTCGTGCCCCTATGAAGCCAGAATGGGTGGGATAAAAAACCTGGCGTATTAATCTGCGCCGATGGATTTTTGTAGATGTTCTCCACTAGTGATCTAAAGGGGCCCTCTATACCGAACGCCTCCAGGGATCTCCATAACCATTGCCAGCTAACAGCGTCGAACGCTTTTTCCGCGTCAACAGATAACAGGGCAGGCTTACTCCCATCGCCACCACCAGCATGATGGATAAAGTCCTGCGCCACCAGGACAGATCTTATGTTAGTCACTGCCGCCCTACCCTTTATAAATCCTACTTGATGTTGCCCGATAAGGTGTGGCATTAGCAGTAGCAATCTATTTGTTAGAAGTTTCGTCAAGATCTTAAGATCTTGGTTAATTAGAGAGATAGGTCGGTATGATTTGGGCTGTTTTAAGTCTTTACCCGGCTTTGGAATAAGTTTAATATACGCCATATTACCTGACGACATAATATCTCGGCCATTTAAACAAGTGTTGAAAAGCGCAGTAAGGGAGGGAGTGACTTCTTCTAATAGTCCTTTATAAAAATCTGCACTATACCCATCCGGGCCTGGTGCTTTACCGTTTTTTAGCGATTTAATGGTACCCTTAACTTCCTCCTCCGTAATTTGCTTATTAAGGCTCGAGCACATTTCGTCTGTGAGACGCGGTAGGGAAACTTTGAAATTAGTTCCTCTGCCCGGTCAGTGTCATAATCCATACGGCTATATAGGTCAGCATAGAATTGACCAAAACAATCCACTATATCCTTTGGGGCCGTGATTTTATTACCCTGCGAGTTCACTATTTGCTTGATAGCTCCTCCCGGATTAAAGGGTTTGGTCAAATTGGCCAGCAATCATCCCGCCTTATTGCCATATTTGAAAAGATGAGCTGTTTTATGGTCCAATGGCAGTTTCACTTTTTGTTCAAGATAGTAATCGTGGCTATGTTTGGCTGTGACCCAGTGGATTTTATTAAGCTCAGTTGGATCCAACAGGAAAGCGGTATATTTGTTGCGCACGTCATCCGTCGCTGCAGCTAATTTTTGGGTTAGTGTCCTCTTTTTTGCCGACATATATGAAATGATACGCCCCCGAAGCACCGCTTTGGCTGTGTCCCAAAAGAGGGGGTGGTTATCTTTGTGTTCTCCATTAGTATCTACATATTCCCACCACCACCCCTTTAACTGGAGGAGAAATTCCTCATCCGCAGCTAAATAACTCGGCATACGCCAAATATAGTCCGTGCCCCTGGGTACCTGGTCTGCAAGAGTTAATGCCACTGGGGCATGATCAGAAATGAGCATGTCCAGTATCTCTACCCTCTGGTCCTTTTCCATCAGTTGAGGCGAGACCAGCGCGTAATCAAGTCTGGACCAAGACTGATGGGCACATGAATAATGCGTAAATTCACGCTCAGTCGGATTTAAGTGCCTCCATGCATCTATTAGCTTAGTAGCCTGTAGTAGTGAAGTGAGTGTTGCCCTATGGGTATCTGACTTGTTTCTTTTAGCGTCAGTCCCGTCCACACTTTTACAGTCCTCCTGAATATTGTGCACTGCATTTAGGTCACCTAGCAACACTACCCCTCTCTGTTCCTCTTGCAAAATTCGTGTCTCCAGACCTGACAAAAAGGTTTTCTGCCCTGCATTTGGGCCATAAACATTGAATAATATGAGTTGTCCTGCATCGGTATCTAAGGACAATCGTATTAATCTCCCTTTTTCATCAGTGTCTGATGACACAACCTCACAACGCATATTCTTATGAATAAAAATCAACACTCCCGCCTTTCTGTCATCAGAGGAAGAACTGTACACACGGCCCACCCATAAACGTTGCATACGCCAGAAGTCGTTCTACATGTCTTTGATAAAAAAAAATCCAATAAGTATATATTTATTGGTTTGGGTAAAAGTTATAGCGTTTACAAACTATGGTGCAAAAAAGTGAATTTCGGCATTTTGAAGCAGCTCTGACTTTCTGAGCACCTGTCATGTTTCTTCAGGTGCTAGAATGCCAGGATAGTATAAATACCCCCCAAATAACACCATTTTAGAAAGAAGACACCCCAAAGTATTCGCGGAGGGGCATGGTGAGTTCATGTATCATTTCATTTTTTTCACAAGTTAGCGGAAAATGACACTTTCTGAGGAAAAAAAAATATATAATAAAGTTTCTATTTCTGCTAACTTCTGGCAAAAAAAAAAAAAATCTCAGACGGACTCACTATGCCCCTCAGTGAATACCTTGGGGTGTCTACTTTCCGAAATGGGGTCATTTGTGGGGTGTTTACTGTTCTGGCATTTTGGGTGGGGCTAAATTGTGAGCAGCCATGTAAAACCTAAAGGTACTCGTTGGAATTTGGGCCCCTTTGCGCACCCAGGCTGCAAAAAAGTATCACTCATGTGGTATCTCCGTACTCAGGAGAAGTAGGGCAATGTGTTTTGGGGTGTATTTTTACATGTACCCATGCTGGGTGAGAGAAATATCTCTGTAAACTGACAACTTTGTATAAAACAATTTAAAAAGTTGTCCTTTACAGAGATATTTCTCACATAAAGTATGGGTATATAGAAAAATACACCCCAAAACACATTGCCCTACTTCTCCTGAGTACGGCGATACCACATGTGACACTTTTTTGCAGCCAAGATGCGCAAAGGGACCCTAAAACTAATGAGTACCTTTAGGATTTCACAGGGCATTTTTACGCATTTGGATTCTCACGCTTTAGGACCCCTAAAATGCCAGGGCAGTATAAATACCCCACATGTGACCCCATTGTGGAAAGAAGACACCCCAAGGTATTCCGTGAGGGGTATGGCGAGTTCACAGAAAAAAAAATTTTTTGGCACAAGTTAGCGGAAATTGATTATATATTTTTTTTTTTACAAAGTCTCATATTCCACTAACTTGTGACTAAAAATAAAATTTTACATGAACTCACCATACCCCTCACGGAATACCTTGGGGTGTCTTCTTTCTAAAATGGGGTCACATGTGGGGTGTTTGTACTGCCCTGGCATTTGAGGGTCTCCGCAATCATTACACGTATGGCCAGCATTAGAAGTTTCTGCGATTCTCCGTATATTGAGCATACGGGTAATGAGATTTTTTTTTTCCGTTCAGCCTCTGGGCTGAAAATAAAATTAAAAATGAACTGCACAGATTTCTTCATTCGCATCGATCAATGTGGATGAAAAAATCTCTGCCAAAATCAGTGACTGCGGTGCGGAGGGCTGGGCGCTAACTACCTTACAAGTAGCTAACTAACTGGCGGTGATAAGGGACCCTTATGCCCCATTCACACGTCCGCAATTCTGTTTGCGGAACGGAATTGCGGACCCATTCATTTCTATGGGGACAGACTTTGTCCCGCTCAGATCCGGAATTACGGATCCGCGCTTCCGGGTCTGTACTTCCGTTCCGCAAAAATATAGAACATGTCCTTTTCTTGTCCGCAATTGCGGACAAGAAAAAGCATTTTCTATATAGTTCTATAGTTCCGTGGATCAGATCCGCGGATCCGTGAATCCACGGATCCGCAAAACACATATGGACGTCTGAATGGAGCCTTACAAGGGGTGTGATCAGTGACAGGGGGGTGATCAGTGACGGGGGTGATCAAGGGGTTAATAAGTGAGGGGGTTAGTGTAGTGTTTGGTGCAACTTTACATAGATACCTGGTCCTCTGGTGGTCGATCCCAGTAAATGGGACCACCAGAGGACCAGGTAGCAGCTATATCAGACGCTGTTCACAAAATAGTGTCTGATATAGCTGTTTGATGCGATTTAATTCGCATATACAGCCTGTCAGCGATTGATCATCGCTGGCAGGCTGTAGTTAAACTCCAGAGACACGCGGCACTGTGAACGTGCGCGCGTTCACAGGAAATCTCGCGTCTCACGAGATGACGCGCCGATGCGTCAGATCAGAACTGCAGGACCGCCCGCCGGATGCATCCGTGCGTTAGGCGGTCCTGTAGTGGTTAATGATGCAGAATTTTTTTTCCTTCTCTGTTTTTCTGTTAATGTATTTTTAATGGCACCATTTTTGGGTGTATATAATGTATGTGTTACTCAAAAAGGTTGTCCCATCTGGACATTTATGGCATACCCTGTGTTGATATATACTTTTATTTACCCCACACAAAAATAAGACTTTAAAAAAAAAAAAAAGCCATTGTTAGGGCCAGGGCTTCGATAGCAACCCACTGGTACAATATCTATGATATGCTTCCTGTGGGGAGGTGATGGACTCCCCTCCCTCTAGGTAACCACTTAACTTCCACGGTCAGCATTGACTGCGACATCTAAGGGATTACACTGCCTGGTTAGGAGTGATCACCAATACCGGCACTTGCAAGTGATGTCGTGGACATATCTCTTGAGCCCCAGCTATCACTGCGCCATAACATTAAAACGACTCACGCTAGCTAATGCTTACCCTAATGGGAGGGCAGGGGAATGGGTTGAAGGGTTATAAATGCTGAAGAAGGACACTGTAGCAGGTGTATCATTAGCCTAAAATTACTGATAACCCAATAAGTAGTATTAATATCTTTTTTTTTTTTCTTTTCCTTTTCATTAGTAAACCTCAGGAATCTGATTGCGTATAATCTTGCATCCAGTTAAATATATTGCCCAGTAGAAGGTTACAGTCTCAAGGAAAAGCGTGCTTCTTGAAGAAGGTAAGAAGAACTTGAGGATTTAACGCAGCTTAGTTTGGTATTTTAGGCTTAATGCCCTTTTTTCAAATCTGACATGTTTCAGTTTAAAGGGAGTCTGTCACCAATTTTTCATGTTCTACACTGCTTATACTGCCTTCTTGCGCGCACACACACGACCATAATGGTATCTTTGTTGTTTTAGTCCGATTTTCTAAAGCTGCATAAACAAGGTTTTAATGGTGTGCAAATTAACATACATAGTAACATAGTATATAAGACCGAAAAAAGACATTTGTCCATCCAGTTCGGCCTGTTTCCTACAAGTTGATCCAGAGGAAGGCAAAAAAACCCTGTGAGGTAGAAGCCAATTTTCCCCACTTAAGGGGAAAAAAAATTCCTTCCTGACTCCAATCAGGCATCAGAATAACTCCCTGGATCAGCGACCCCTCTCTAGTAGCTATAGCCTGTAATATTATTACACTCCAGAAATACATCCAGGCCCCTCCTGAATTCCTTTATTGTACTCACCATCGCCACCTCCTCAGGCAGAGAGTTCCATAGTTTCACTGCTCTTACCGTGAAGAATCCTCTTCTAGGTTTGTGTAGAAACCTTCTTTCCTCCAGGCGCAGAGGATGTCCCCTTGTCACAGTCACAGTCCTGGGGATAAATAGATGATGGGACAGATCTCTGTACTGACCCCTGATATATTTATACATAGTTATTAGATCTCCCCTCAGTCGTCTTTTTTCTAAAGTGAATAACCCTAATTGTGATAACCTTTCAGGGTACTGTAGATCCCTCATTCCAGTTACTACTTTAGTTGCCCTCCTCTGAACCCTCTCCTGCTCTGCTATGTCTGCCTTGTTCACAGGAGCCCAGAACTGTACACAGTACTCCATGTGTGGTCTGACTAGTGATTTGTAAAGTGGTAAGACTATATTTTCATCACGGGCATCTATGCCCCTTTTGATGCAACCCATTATCTTATTGGCCTTGGCTGCAGCTGCCTGACACTGGTTTTTGCAGCTTAATTTGCTGTTTATTAAAATTCCTAGATCCTTTTTCATGTCAGTGTTACTGAGTGTTTTACCATTTAATATGTACGGGTGACTTGCATTATTCCTTCCCATGTGCATAACTTTACATTTGTCAGTGTTAAACCTCATCTGCCATTTCTCTGCTCAAGCCTCAAACCTATCCAGATCCCTCTGTAGCAGAAAACTGTCCTCTTCAGTGTTAATTACTTTACACAGTTTAGTGTCATCTGCAAAAATAGATATTTTACTGTGCAGGCCTTCTACAAGATCATTAATAAATATATTGAAGAGGATAGGGCCCAATACTGACCCCTGAGGGACCCCACTAGTTACAGTGACCCAATCTGAGTATCTACCGTTAATAACCACCCTCTGTTTTCTGTCACTCAGCCAGTTACTTACCCACATACAGACATTTTCTTCCAGTCCGAGCATTCTCCTTTTATATACTAACCTTTTATGTGGTACGGTGTCAAATGCTTTGGAGAAGTCCAGATATACGACATCCATTGAATCTAGAACTTACCTCCTCATAGAAGCTGATTAAATTCGTTTGACATAACCGATCGCTCATGAAGCCATGCTGATATGGCGTTATTTGCTTATTGTCATTGAGATACTCCAAGATAACATCTCTTAGAAAACCTTCAAACTGTTTACCAACAACAGATGTTAAACTTACCGGCCTATAATTTCCAGGCTCTGTTTTTGGACCTTTTTTGAATGTTGGCATCATATTTGCTATGTGCCGCCAATCCTGTGGAACATTCCCTGTCAGTATAGAGTCCGTAAATATCAGAAATAAAGGTCTGGCTATGACTTCACTTAATTCCCTCAGGATACGGGGGTAAATTAGCGCTCACAAGTGCCCAGTGGAGGCGTTCTGGCTGTAAGTGCCCAGTGGAGGCGTTCTGGCTGTAAGTGCCCAGTGCGAGGCGTTCTGGCTGTAAGTGCCCAGTGGAGGCGTTCTGGCTGTAACTGCCCAGGGGAGGCGTTCTGGCTGTAAGTGCCCAGGGGAGGCGTTCTGGCTGTAAGTGCCCAGGCGAGGCGTTCTGGCTGTAAGTGCCCAGGCCCCTCGGCGTTTTGCGCTCCTAACTCCTCCCCAGCCTTGTCTGGCCAGCCCGGTAATCATCTTACAACATCCTCTCCAACTCTCGAGATCCCGTGCATGTTCACTTCCGGGCCCAGGCATGTGCACTGTGATAACCACGGAGGGAATCGGCTTAGTGCGCATGCACACTGCTGCAAACGAAGCCGATGCCCTCAGTCATTATTAGAGTGCACATGCCCGGCCCAGCAGAGAACTGTGCACGCATGGGATCTTGGGAGCTGAAAAGGATGATGTAAGATGATTACAGGGCTGGCCAGATAAGGCTGGGGAGGAGCTAGGAGCGCAAAACACCGAGGGGCCTGGGCACTTACAGCATGGTAATTGGTAATTTGGGGAAACCTTCCTGATAAACATTTGGGGGGAAAAAGCTCTGTTCTCGGCGACTGGACGATGGTATTTTCCACCAATAGACGATCACATATTCTTCACTTTGCTGGAGGGGATGTGGAATGTGGGGAAGCAGCTGATATGTGGTTGTATTGCCCTTTAGTTACCCCGGTGTGAGCACAACTTTCGGATATCATGTCTTAATTGTTGACTGGTCCCCCACCAACCCTCTCCTCTGCTTTACCTATCTTGGGTATCGGTATTCAGACGTCCTCATCATTACGGATTGATTTGGACGCTTGCTTTGATTGCCACTTGCAAAGTTTTAGACATCTGAAATAATCGTACACACCTGCACTTTCTGAAGTGATTGCCCTTATAAACCAATGTATGCGGCACAAATTAATTTATGCTCCAGATCTCTGTGCTGCAATGAAAACTAGTTTCCGATGGAAGGCTTAGATAGATGAACCTTTTGCTGAGGTCACCCCTGAAGTAGCATTGTGACATCTTCAAATTTGTAATTGCTTTGATATTACTGGGTAGGGCGATTATCCACAATGAATTACTCTCAGGACGACTTGCTCTGTTACGGGAAAAAAAAACTCCCAGGCTGTGAGCTCTGCTTTGCAATTGGACAGCGCTACAGCCCGGCAGAAGGAACTGCCCAGGGAGAGAAGCGGATGTCTCATCCATGTTGCGAAGTTAGTAGCAATTACCATACAGCGCAGTAGAAAGTAACAGGGCCACAGCGGGCGAACGGAGCGGCGCCCAGGGATAATAAGTGCAGTGAGATCCCTGGGCGCCGCTCTACATGTCCGGATAGTTATCTTACAATGTTCGGACCCATGAAAGGTCCTCTTTAAGAATGCTATTATTTTTCCTTATAACCATGTTAGAAGGGAAAATAATAAAATCAACAGAACACCTAACCAAAACCGGGTCTGGGTACCACATTCAGTTTTTTATCACAAGCGTGCAAAACGCATTGCACTTGTGCGGAAACAACGAAACGCAATCGCAGACAAAACTGACTGAAATTGCGTGCCTACTCGTGCGGGTTTCCCTCAATGCATCCGGCCCTCACGCGCGACGCTCGTGTGAAAGAGGCCAAAGGGAATCTATCACCCTGATTTTGGACTATTTGCAGTCATACATTAGTAGTGCAGATATGAAGTCCAGATCACTATTTTTTATTTTCCCACTGTCCCTTGCTGCCCCGCTGTCAGTGCACCAAGCTGCACTAAAATACATTGTCAGGACTGCCGTGCATGCGCCCATGAGTCCTCTCCATTATGTTAGAACAGCGCAGTCGTCTGGACTGTGTATTTCAGCACAGACTTGAGTGCTGACAGCGGGGAACCGGGGGCAGTAGGAAAATGAAAAATGGTGATCTGGACTCCTGAAGTGTGATACGCACGTATTACTGTAGATAACAGTCCAAAATCGACAGATTCCCTTTAAATAAAATTGGCAATAAGGTATCCAGGATACATTGTAATACAGCTTGTGAATAATGACAAACATCAACAAGAAAATGATATCCAAGGGGGTGAATTGGGCAGCACAGTGGCTCAGTGGTTAGTACTGGTGCTTTGCATCGCTGAGGTTCAAATCCGAACAAGGACAACATCTGCATGGCGTTTGTATGTTCTCCCCGTGTTTGCGTGGGTTTTATCCGGGTACTCTGACGTCCTCTTAGATTGTGAGCCCCATTGGGGACAGCGTGATAGTGTCTGTAAAGCGCTGAGAAATATGTCAGCGCTATATAAATGCGTAAAATAAATAGAGCAGTAATAAAGAGACAGTAGAGTCATCTCTTGAATAGTGGAATGTTGTCGGCACATTTACAGATCACAAGACACCACGAGGGCTCGAAAAACATATACATATAGGACATAAATCAAACATTATTGTGAAAGCGCTAATAAACATGCCAAAGGGTAAACCACTGCACCATTCTCCTGGGGATGGTCCCAAAATAGTTGGTTGCAAAGTGGTCTGTCAGTGGGACCATCTCCATTGGAGACAAGCAGTTCATGTAGGGGAAAAGTATGCTATGTGATTGTACTAGGGGACACAGTTTTGGACTATAGACAGTGTCCACTAAGACCACGATGGTCACATGGGCGCGCCCGCGGAGATGCAGGGCAGCAGGGACATCACAACCATATAGCACTTCAAAAATTTATTTAAAACTATTAGTATTTTTGAAATTAGTAAAGAAAACATTTACAAAATAAGACATTGGTGTGCCATCATCAATGGTGGATTACAATAGGGGCGTTCGGGGGGTCGGCAGCCCCAGGCCCAGCATCACCCAAACGCCCACATACTGCGACAGAACACAGGAGTGCATAGTTCCCTGCCCCACCGCCGATCACTGCCATAGGCTTCAGGCCTATGCAGTAGTGAAATTCCGGGGCAGGCGTGCGTGATGACGTAATCACGCGCGCCTGTGCTGGAACGTAGCACAGTGAAGTGTGCGCGCCTGCCATAGCGCGCCTGGACATAGGTGATTATTTAGGTTTTGTTTTTTTTTGTTTGTTTTTCTATTTTATGTGCCATTTTGGGGGACGTGGGGACGGGACAAAGGAGGACATGTGAAGAGAGAGTACATCGGGGGGAAATTGCAGTATGGGGGCAAATTACTATGTAGGGGGAAAATATTATGGTGGCATTATTGTGTGAGGGCAAATTATTATGGGAGGGATTACTATGGGGGCAAATTACTATATCTGGCAATGTGGGGGAAATTACAGTGGGGAAGTGTGGGGTGAAACTACTGTGTGAGGGCAGTGTGGGGGGAAACTACTGTGTGAGGGCAGTGTGGGGGAAACTACTGTGTGAGGGCAGTGTGGGGGAAACTACTGTGTGAGGGCAGTGTGGGGGAAACTACTGTGTGAGGGCAGTGTGGGGAAACTACTGTGTGAGGGCAGTGTGGGGAAACTACTGTGTGGGGGAAACTACTGTGTGAGGGCAGTGTGGGGGAAACTACTGTGTGGGGAAACTACTGTGTGAGGGCAGTGTGGGAAACTACTGTGTGGGGGAAACTACTGTGTGAGGGCAGTGTGGGGAAACTACTGTGTGAGGGAAACTACTGTGTGAGGGCAGTGTGGGGGGAACTACTGTGTGAGGGCAGTGTGGGGGGGAACTACTGTGTGAGGGCAGTGTTGGGGAAACTACTGTGTGAGGGCAGTGTGGGGGAAATTACTGTGTGGGGGAAACTACTGTGTGAGGGCAGTGTGGGGGTAAACTACTGTGTGAGGGCAGTGTGGGGAAACTACTGTGTGAGGGCAGTGTGGGGAAACTACTGTGTGAGGGCAGTGTGGGGAAACTACTGTGTGAGGGCAGTGTGGGGGAAACTACTGTGTGAGGGCAGTGTGGGGAAACTACTGTGTGAGGGCAGTGTGGGGAAACTACTGTGTGAGGGCAGTGTGGGGGAAACTACTGTGTGAGGGCAGTGTGGGGAAACTACTGTGTGGGGAAACTACTGTGTGAGGGCAGCGTGGGGGAAACTACTGTGTAAGGGCAGTGTGGGGAAACTACTGTGTGAGGGCAGCGTGGGGGAAACTACTGTGTGAGGGCAGCGTGGGGGTAAACTACTGTGTGAGGGCAGCGTGGGGTAAACTACTGTGTGAGGGCAGTGTGGGGAAACTACTGTGTGAGGGCAGTGTGGGGGAAACTACTGTGTGAGGGCAGTGTGGGGGAAACTACTGTGTGAGGCCAGTGTGGGGGTAAACTACTGTGTGAGGCCAGTGTGGGGGTAAACTACTGTGTGAGGGCAGTGTGGGGAAACTACTGTGTGAGGGCAGTGTGGGGGAAACTACTGTGTGGGGAAACTACTGTGTGAGGGCAGTGTGGGGAAACTACTGTGTGCGGGCAGTGTGGGGGAACTACTGTGTGAGGGCAGTGTGGGGAAACTACTGTGTGAGGGCAGTGTGGGGAAACTACTGTGTGAGGGCAGCGTGGGGAAACTACTGTGTAAGGGCAGTGTGGGGAAACTACTGTGTGGGGAAACTACTGTGTGAGGGCAGTGTGGGGGAAATTACTGTGTGAGGGCAGTGTGGGGAAACTACTGTGTGAGGGCAGTGTGGGGGTAAACTACTGTGTGAGGGCAGTGTGGGGGTAAACTACTGTGTGAGGGCAGTGTGGGGGTAAACTACTGTGTGAGGGCAGTGTGGGGAAACTACTGTGTGAGGGCAGTGTGGGGAAACTACTGTGTGGGGGGAAACTACTGTGTGAGGGCAGTGTGGGGAAACTACTGTGTGAGGGCAGTGTGGGGAAACTACTGTGTGAGGGCAGTGTGGGGGAAACTACTGTGTGAGGGCAGTGTGGGGGAAACTACTGTGTGAGGGGCAGTGTGGGGGAAACTACTGTGTGAGGGCAGTGTGGGGGAAACTACTGTGTGAGGGCAGTGTGGGGGGAACTACTGTGTGAGGGCAGTGTGGGGGAACTACTGTGTGAGGGCAGTGTTGGGGGAAACTACTGTGTGAGGGCAGTGTGGGGGAAATTACTGTGTGGGGGAAACTACTGTGTGAGCGCAGCGTGGGGAAACTACTGTGTAAGGGCAGTGTGGGGGTAAACTACTGTGTGAGGGCAGTGTGGGGGTAAACTACTGTGTGAGGGCAGTGTGGGGAAACTACTGTGTGAGGGCAGTGTGGGGGAAACTACTGTGTGAGGGCAGTGTGGGGGAAACTACTGTGTGAGGGCAGTGTGGGGAAACTACTGTGTGAGGGCAGTGTGGGGGAAACTACTGTGTGAGGGCAGTGTGGGGAAACTACTGTGTGAGGGCAGTGTGGGGAAACTACTGTGTGAGGGCAGTGTGGGGGAAACTACTGTGTGGGGGAAACTACTGTGTGAGGGCAGCGTGGGGAAACTACTGTGTAAGGGCAGTGTGGGGGAAACTACTGTGTGAGGGCAGCGTGGGGAAACTACTGTGTGAGGGCAGCGTGGGGGTAAACTACTGTGTGAGGGCAGCGTGGGGTAAACTACTGTGTGAGGGCAGTGTGGGGAAACTACTGTGTGAGGGCAGTGTGGGGGAAACTACTGTGTGGGGGAAACTACTGTGTGAGGGCAGTGTGGGGAAACTACTGTGTGAGGCCAGTGTGGGGGTAAACTACTGTGTGAGGCCAGTGTGGGGGTAAACTACTGTGTGAGGGCAGTGTGGGGAAACTACTGTGTGAGGGCAGTGTGGGGGAAACTACTGTGTGGGGGAAACTACTGTGTGAGGGCAGTGTGGGGGAAACTACTGTGTGCGGGCAGTGTGGGGGGAACTACTGTGTGAGGGCAGTGTGGGGGAAACTACTGTGTGAGGGCAGTGTGGGGGAAACTACTGTGTGAGGGCAGCGTGGGGGAAACTACTGTGTGAGGGCAGCGTGGGGGAAACTACTGTGTAAGGGCAGTGTGGGGGAAACTACTGTGTGGGGGAAACTACTGTGTGAGGGCAGTGTGGGGGAAATTACTGTGTGAGGGCAGTGTGGGGGAAACTACTGTGTGAGGGCAGTGTGGGGGTAAACTACTGTGTGAGGGCAGTGTGGGGGTAAACTACTGTGTGAGGGCAGTGTGGGGAAACTACTGTGTGAGGGCAGTGTGGGGGAAACTACTGTGTGGGGGAAACTACTGTGTGGGGGAAACTACTGTGTGAGGGCAGTGTGGGGAAACTACTGTGTGAGGGCAGTGTGGGGGAAACTACTGTGTGAGGGCAGTGTGGGGAAACTACTGTGTGAGGGCAGTGTGGGGAAACTACTGTGTGAGGGCAGTGTGGGGGAAACTACTGTGTGAGGGCAGTGTGGGGGAAACTACTGTGTGAGGGCAGTGTGGGGGAAACTACTGTGTGAGGGCAGTGTGGGGAAACTACTGTGTGAGGGCAGTGTGGGGAAACTACTGTGTGAGGGCAGTGTGGGGAAACTACTGTGTGAGGGCAGTGTGGGGGAAACTACTGTGTGAGGGCAGTGTGGGGAAACTACTGTGTGAGGGCAGTGTGGGGGAAACTACTGTGTGAGGGCAGTGTGGGGGAAACTACTGTGTGAGGGGCAGTGTGGGGGAAACTACTGTGTGAGGGCAGTGTGGGGCAGTGGGGAAACTACTGTATGAGGGCAGTGTGGGGGAAACTACTGTGTGAGGGCAGTGTGGGGAAACTACTGTGTGAGGGCAGTGTGGGGGAAACTACTGTGTGAGGGCAGTGTGGGGGAAACTACTGTGTGAGGGCAGTGTGGGGAAACTACTGTGTGAGGGCAGTGTGGGGGAAACTACTGTGTGAGGGCAGTGTGGGGGAAACTACTGTGTGAGGGCAGTGTGGGGGAAACTACTGTGTGAGGGCAGTGTGGGGGAAACTACTGTGTGAGGGCAGTGTGGGGGAAACTACTGTGTGAGGGCAGTGTGGGGGAAACTACTGTGTGAGGGCAGTGTGGGGAAACTACTGTGTGAGGGCAGTGTGGGGGAAACTACTGTGTGAGGGCAGTGTGGGGGAAACTACTGTGTGAGGGCAGTGTGGGGGAAACTACTGTGTGAGGGCAGTGTGGGGGAAACTACTGTGTGAGGGCAGTGTGGGGGAAACTACTGTATGAGGGCAGTGTGGGGGAAACTACTGTATGAGGGGGAACTACTGTGTGAGGGCAGTGTGGGAAACTACTGTATGAGGGCAGTGTGGGGGAAACTACTGTGTGAGGGCAGTGTGGGGGAAACTACTGTGTGAGGGCAGTGTGGGGGGAAACTACTGTGTGAGGGCAGTGTGGGGGAAACTACTGTGTGAGGGCAGTGTGGGGGGAAACTACTGTGTGGGGGGAAACTACTGTGTGAGGGCAGTGTGGGGGGGGAAACTACTGTGTGAGGGCAGTGTGGGGGGGAAACTACTGTGTTAGGGCAGTGTGTGGGGGAAACTACTGTGTGAGGGCAGTGTGGGGGGGAAACTACTGTGTGAGGGCAGTGTGGGGGGAAACTACTGTGTGGGGGGGAAACTACTGTGTGAGGGTAGTGTGGGGGGAAACTACTGTGTGGTGGGCAAATTACAATGGGGGGATTACTATGTGGGGGAAATTACTACATGGGGCAGTGTGGGGGAAACTACTGTGTGGTGGGCAAATTACTACATGGGGCAGTGTGGGGGGCGTTGCTATTGGGGAAGCACTGTAGGGGCTATTCTATTATTTTTGGGGACACTATACAGGGATTATTACCTGGAGCACAATATAGGGTGTAGTTATTATTACTGGGGGCACTCTGGGGGACATTATAACTGCCGTGGAAACTATAGGGCTATTTGGGGCCTATCATGCACTTAATTTGCCCCTGGCCATCATCATATACAGATGTGTGGTTATCAAACTAAGGCATGCTGAAGGAGGAGGGTGAGTGTCTACAGAACAAAGGCAGGAGATGATTTACTGTTTGTAAGCCACCTCTTCACATATAGACATGTTCAAGACAGTATAACTGCATATTGGCCAGGACTCACCTGGAAATGCAGGTTTTTACAGTACGTGAATAGAGTTAGGATTAAACCACATCTGTTTGGGCTTTGAAACCATCCACTGCCCCATCCTACTGGGGCCTTACGAGGTCATCTTCGAAGAGAGAAGGGCCATTAAAGTTACCCCACAGGTATTAAGAGGCATAAACCACACTGGCCCAAAAGGTCTAGTAGTGGTCAAATCGGTGTTTCCCAGTGACTGGTCCGGATATAGAGATCAATAGATTATTTAAAGGGCATCTGTCAGCAGGTTTGTCCATCTGACACTGGCTGACCTGTTACATGTGCACTCGGCAGCTGAAGGCATCTATGTTGGTCCCATATTCATATGTGCCCGCACTGCTGAGAAAAATGAAGTTTTAACATTTGCAAATTAGCCTCTAGGAGCAAGAGGGGCATTACCATTACACCTAGAGGCTCAGTTCTCTCTGCAACTGCTACGCCCTCTGCACCTTGATTGACAGGGCCAGGCATGATGATGTTTTCACTGTCTGGCCCTGTCAGTCAAAGTGCAGAGGTTGCAGCATTTGCAGAGAGCTGAGCCTCTAGGGTCTAGGTGTAATGGTAACGCCCCCGTTGCTCCTAGAGGCTCATTTGCATATAGTAAAGATTCATTTTTCTCAGCAATGCGGGCACATAGGAACATGGGACCAACACAGATGCCTTCTGTGGCCAGCCAGTGTACTCTGTTCCCAGGGACCTGCCTTCTCAAAGTCGTCGCAGGGACCCCCATAATCAATCATCTTGTAGCGTCTTGCTGCTGTGTGAGAAGGTAATATTTGAATGTATCCGTACAGTGGCCCCCACAATAAATTTTACTGGTGAGCCCTAGGCACCCCAGTCCGACACTGCTGTGATATACCTAGTCAGGGCTGCCAGATAATGTTAGGGAGGTTAAGACCTCTGTTTAATGAAGGTTGCTGTAAGATATGATTGGGAATTCACACCGTCCCTCTCAAATAAATGATTCATATATAAAAGTTGATATGTTTCTCATTTCGAGGGCGTAAGTAATTGGGGAGGTTTTGTAGTAGATATAACAGTGCGGGGAATAACACAAGTTTCTAAATGTTAAAGGTCAAATCCATTGTCATAATGAAATATAATTTCTCAGGAAAAAGATCAAAAGAAGGAGGAAGAAGTTGTTTGGAGTATTGTTTTTTGCTGCTGTGGAAACCACGAGTAAGGCCCCTTTCACATCTGCGTTTTAGCTTTCCGTCCTACAGTTCCGTCTTCGGGCTCTAGGACGGAAAGCTACTGATCAGGATCATCCCCATGCATTCTGAATGGAGAGCAATCCGTTCAGGATGCATCAGGATGTCTTCCGTTCAGTATGTGAACGTTTTTTGGACGTTGTCAAAACCGCAGCATGCTGCGGATTTGTCTCCGTCCAAAAATCCGGAAGACATGCCGTAACGCCGGATCCGGAATTAATGCCCATTGAAGAGCATTAATCCGGATCCGGCATTAAGCTAAACGTCATTTCGGCGCATCGCCGGATCCGACGTTTAGCTTTTTCTCAATGGTTACCATGGCAGCCAGGACGCTAAAGTCTCGGCTGCCATGGTAAAGTGTAGTGGGGAGCGGGGGAGCAGTATACTTACCATCCGTGCGGCTCCCGGGGCGCTCCAGAGTGACGTCAGGGCGCCCCATGCGCATGGATCACGTGATCCATGCACATGGAGTGCTCTGACGTCATTCAGGAGCGCCCCGGGGGAGTGCCTTCCGGCTCCTCAGAACGCAAGTGTGAAAGAGGCCTTAGTTTGAATTTCTTTTTGGGGATGTTGCATTGTGTTTTATCTTCAAAGCCCAAGATTGCCCAAGTGGAGTTTAAAGGAGTTTTAGGGTTCAAGTGTTGAACAGCATACACAGGGGCGGACTGGGAACTTGAGGGGGCCCTGGAAAAAATACTAAAAGTGGCGGGGCCAACACAAGTAGGCGGGCCAGCAATACCATATTGTGGCAGATTATACCAACCGAGCCAAATACCACAGTCCATCACAAAATACATCCCCAAAGACTTCTGCTGGCTGTGAGGAGGGCCCAGATGGCACCCTGGGCATCAGCCCACCGGCACATTTCCCAGTAAGGTCTATGGCCAATCCGTCCCTGAACATACATGTGTATTTCATCCCAAAATTCTTGTATGTGCAGGCATTTCCATATGCAGAGTGCCACATTTAAAGCAATTAGAGGTGGGAAAGATACCTATTTTTATCCTCGGGTAGGGGTTTTATATATATATATCTCTATCCTGGGTAGATTAATTCAAGAAGCATCTCCACGTATACAGCAACTGGGAAGAAGTGAAGGGATTGTTCCACTGACTGGAGGATGAGGGTGCGTTAGGTGCCATATAGTATTGGGAAGGAGAGACTTGTCGTAGTCAATAGGAGTACAAAGAAACATATCTGCGCGTTATGGCAGCTCTATAGTAATGTAAATTTACTCAGAGATTTGAATTGGAAGGTCCATTCCTGAGGTGTTAAAGGGGTTGTCGGCTCTCTTTATATTGATGACCTATACTGTGGTCATCAATATCCGATCACTTGAATAAGAAGGAGCTTTTTCATTGAAGTGAATGGGTTGGTGAAGTTGTAATTACACCTGATCCCCCCCCCTGCGGTTGTGATGGCGAGCAGGAAAACAGTGATGAGAAGGCGGCGCTCGTACATGTGCTGTGTTCTCTTCAAACAGCTGATCGGCAGGGGTGCCAGATGTCGGACCCACACCGATCAGATATCGATGACAACCCCTTTAAGTGTCTCATTATTTCTTTAATGTAGCTGGAGGCTTGAAGATGATAAAAGGGGAAATTAATGTCGGGGAAATCCTTGTAGTTCTGAGAGACACGTGGGCGATGTAGCAAGTCTGCATCGTACAATGCCATCTGTATGGTGTGCACGGCCAGCTTCCCATATCACACCCTCGATTTCCGCATGGCGCTGCATGGCTTTATGACTTGATCCGACAAGTCTACCCCTCCCCTTCTGAGTATTTGCCCAAGCAGAAGCTTTGGGAGGCTTCTCTGATTTCTTCTTTTTTTTTTTTTTTTTAATTAATGTGCCACATGCCAGTGTACTACCTAGAAACTATCCAGGTAGAGGTGGTAGCCCTGGTCCATCAAGTCTCCAAGGATGAGGGGCATTCTGGGGGCTCAGTTCTGCTGTCCCTTCATATATCCTAAATTTGTATATGTTCCCTCACATAGAATATACATTTTCACACCATACCTTGCCCTATTACTTGGCAGTCTCCCTTTGAAATGTACTTCTTGGGGGTGTATGCTTTGCACGGAGATGGTCTAATAGGCGTCTAAACCACTGGTATCGTTTTTGGGTTGGTACTGCTCATTATCATCAAAATGTAAGATGCAAAGTATTTCCTTAAACACCTTCTGTCACGTTAGTGATGTGGGAGGGAACGCCACACCGATAACAGGAGGAAAGGGAAAAGGAACTGGGCCTCAAAGCTAGGGAAAGGGAAACGGACACCGCCTATAGAAACCCTATTCCTAGCCCTGACTCCTATCCGTATGAAATTCATACACTGAATCCTATGACCCTGAATTGCCCTGGAATAGTGTCAGTGCTTGATACGACCTGTTCCTTCCAATATGAAGGAAGCAGCGTCTCCCTGAGGCCTAGTAACAAGACAGAGGGGAAACAACAAAATATAAAAGGGAAGTAACACTTCACTTCTGAAGTAAATGGACGAGCAGGAACTCAGAAGAGGACCACACACCAGCACTTCCAATATCAACCGCATAGCATGATGGGTGAAGCCAGATTAAACAGAGGAGTTGTAATGACCACTAAGCGACACCTGAGACAAGAGGTGGGGTCATTACCAGCAACAACACTGAAACAAGTGAATCCAATGGAGGCTCAGATCACATCACGTGCAGCCAGTCTCTTAGATCTTCTGACACCTGTCACGTTAGAGACCGTGACACCTTCTAGACATGGCCATGCAGTACACTGAGGTGTGGTATAAGATGACTGTGCTTTAGGAGGCTCTGATGGATGGTTTCTTCAGGCCAGGCATAAAATGATGTGGGGTTGTTGCTAATAAACTGTCTGGGACTTCACAAGCTCAAGCAAGACATTCTAAGCGAGAAAGTGCATAAAACAGTCTATGGCCAATTTCACACGAGCGTATTCAGTGCAGGAAATAAACGCGGTGTGTCAGAGGTATTTCTCATCCTGAGAGCTGCTCCTATGACATGGACCCATGGCATTCTAATGATTTATAATGCTGTGTGTTCCTGCCTGACCTCTGATTTCTACTTATGGCACTATGTGAGTAATGCAATGCCTCTGACACATGGGGCATATTTCTTACTGAATACTCTGGTGTGAAATTGGCCATGCTCACTGAGCCACGCGTAACAAACTTGATCCTCGAGCTGCTCGTGTGCTTGGAGATCTGAGGCTTATAGTATGCTGGTGTGAAGGTCCATATGGGGTCACTTGTCGTGGGGGTTTCATCTGTGGTGGTCCCGGCGGCTCCTTTCTACACAAGTAAAACAGAGCCTCACCACTAGGCGACTCCATGTCTGAGGCAAGACGTGCATATGCCTATTCGGCAGTATATGCTGCTTGAGACATGTTGACATATTTCCCATTATGTTGAGCTGACACTTGTAAAATTTGGATGAATTTACTATAGCAAAGCTTGGTGAGCTGTGTACAGAATTCGGAGTTCGATTTTAATACCAAGAAAGGTATTGCCATACTAGATACCAATTCAATAGGACGCAAAAAAACAAAAAATACCCATGCCAGGCAACATGGGGTTAATGTGTATTTGTTGTGTTTTTTTTTGCCGTAGGGATTGCCCTTCATGTGAGGAGGTAATTGCTTACTAATAATGTGAGGCTAAACTGATAAAACGATGTGCCTCACGTTAATAGTAACCCCATCAACTACCTCCTCACGTAATGGACAACATGGGGTTAATGCATGAGGCACATGATGGGGGCACTTACTATCAGGCCTCATGCACGCAGCAGTTATTTCAGTCCACGTCCTGATTACACAAAGACGTGCTGCCGATAATCGGGCATCTTTCAACCTGATGCAAGATGCCAATCAGGTGATGAATGAGCGTTTGACGTTCATTGGCTAATTATTGAGAATGAGCGTTCGTATCTTCAATAATTGGTTTGGAGTTTTTTTGCGCAGATTTTTCCTTCTTTTTTTAACATGGTAAAAAGAAGCAGCATGTCCTATCTAGGGGTAGAATCAGCGCTGAATCTCCCATCAAAATGAATAGGAAGCTGGAAAGAAACAGCTTCATGAAAGAAAGTCCATGTTTTTTTTTTTTTTTTTTTGCATTTTTCATGCTTTTTTGGCGCAGATCTGCTTCAAAAAACTGAAGCAGAAAATTCTGCTTTGTAATGAAGTGAACACCCATTGGTCAGACATAACCCCTCCTTCACCCATTCAGACCCTATGAGTGGAGCATCGGAGCGTTGCGCAGGGCAAGGGCTGTTTTGTTTACATTTACACTCTGCTAGGCCGAGGTTTCTGCCTAAGGCCCCTTCCAGACGGGCGTCATGGATTAGGTCTGGATGTGTTGAGTTAAAAATGCGAGATTTCTCAAGCAAGTTTAGTCAGTTTTGTCTGCGATTGCATTCAGTTATACAGATTTTTCTGCGCGGGTGCAATGCATTTTGATGCGCTTTTCACGCGTGTGATAAAAAACTGAATGTTTACAAACAACATCTCCTAGCAACCATCAGTGAAAAACGCATCGCATCTGGACTTGCTTGCGGATGCGATTTTCACGCAGCCCCATTCACTTCTATGGGGCCTGCGTTGCGTGAAAAACGCAGATTATAGAACATGTTGCGATTTTCACGCAACGCACAAGTGATGCGTGAAAAACAACGCTCATGTACAGAGACCCATGGGTCCGGATTCAGTGAGGGCGCAATGTGTTACGCATTACGCATTGCACCCGCGAGGAAAACTTGCCCGTGTGAAAGGGGCCTAACAGTGAGCCCGGTGACGTCACCAGCACTAATGGGCAGTCATTAGTGCCGATGGCATCACCGGGCTCACTGTTAGGCAGAAACCTCCACCTAGCATACCCATCAGAATTAGGGTTGCCACCCGTACAGGAATGACCTGGAGAGTCTGGGTTTGTAATCCTGTGCCCGGGTACAAGCCTTTCTCAGACCCGGGCACAGCCATCAGCTGTGAGTGATGCGATGGTAGTGCAGGGTGGCGCTGACTTCATACACACCCTCCTGTTCAGGTTTGGCATGAAGAAAAGGTGGCAACCCTAATCAGAAGCCCGCTACGTCACTGGATCTGAAGAAAAAGCCACTCTCAATGCAATTTTCAATTTAGCCAGTTCAGCATAGGCGAAATCATCTAAATCAGCGGTACCCATCTGGTACCGGTCCGCAGGAAGCGGTATTATCCGGCCTTTATATAGTGTTGTTATTGGCAATGTTGGCCATATTGTATTTTGTTATGTCTGTGATTAAACTCCGCTACAAAAAGTTGCCGAATGTTTTCGCAAGTGGCCCCGGAACAGCCGATTGTCGCGAAGGAAGCGTTCCTTGCTGACGGTTGGCTGCTCACTCAGTGAAGGAGACTGCACATTTACATGCAGCGATCTCCTCCACAGTATGAGGACGAGGGATCACTATAGCCCTCATACAGAATCATGGTTTCTGAGCAGCAGATCACTGTTGAGACACCACGACCTGCTGCCCAGGAACAATGATTGACGTGCCGACATGAACGACAGGATCACCCGATGATCAGCGGCACCTTTGGATGGCCGGATTGTCAGGAGTCAGTGTTCCAGATAACATGGCTAATTATTGGTACGTGTAAATCTAACTTAAGCTCGTACTTACGACTTTCTGAAGCCAGAATTGCAGCGTGCAGGGCCTATGTGGATAATTTGTAGTTTATTTATTTTTGACACTAAATAAAAATGAATGTTGCATTGCACACCAGATTTGCTGCGTGCGCTTACTCCTGTGAAGGTTCGGCCCAGCTTGTTTGGGTCTTCTATTTCATGGAGAGAAATGTTGTATTGATTGTCCCAGTCCACAAGTGTTGTGTCCCTGCAAGTCAGGAAGCAGACGGCTTAGCAGCTGTTTACTATAATCCGCTCTCTGGAGCCGTCTCCTGAGCGCCGGAACTGCCAGCTTATCCCGTGAAATCACCTACAAATATAGAAGCCATGCTGGATTCTGGATAGTCACGTAACGGGGCTGTTGTGATTGGCGTGAAGAATTGGGAAGCAACTGAATGCTATAGAAACAGGGACTAAAGTCTAGAAATAGTTTATTCTCTATGTGAAGTGTGGCGATCATACTCGCTTACGGCTCATGCACAAACTGTTGCCATTTTTGCGATCCGCAAAACACGGATACCCGCATTTTGTGGAACGGAACGTCTGGCCTCTAATCGAACAGTACTATCCTTGTCCTTAAAGGGGACAAGAATAGGACATATTCAGTTTTTTGGTGGATGCCACAGAACAGACATACAGATGCGGACAACACACAGGTGAGCTGTTCCCATCTCGCAGCCCTATTGAGGTGAACGGGTCTGCATGCAACCCACGAAAAATACGGCTCGGATGCAGATCAAAACTACGTTCATGTGCATGAGCCCTTATTCTGAAAGCTGAGCTCTGATTGGACTCATGCACACGAATGTGTGCCGACCGTTCTGTGCATTGGGGACCGCAATTTAAGGGCCCCAGTGCACGTAGACGGATGCAGACCCATTCAACTTGAATGGGTCCGGGATCTGTCCGCACCGCGGTGCGGAGGCACGGACAGAAACCCCACGGATGCACTTCGTAGTGCTTCCGTGGGGTTCCATGCCTCCGTTCCGCACCGCTCCTTCTGGATTGCGGACCCGTTCAAGTGAATGGATCCGCCTCCGTGATAGGGTGTGTTGTTTACGAGCAGAGTCGGCCAACGGCCGTGTGCACGAGTCTTTGGTTGTGATAAATGAGGCTCGCTATGTATAGGTTGAAAGAGGAATGACCTATTACATAAAGCCTCTGCTAGACATGGCTCTGTTCACATTAGTGTCACAGCTTCTGTTTATAAGCCATGGCCATGTGATGGATCGGGTCTGCTGGGGGCTCTAGTTTTTTTCACAGCAGGAATATCACTGCTCGCCATCAGAAATACTGTTACAGCATAAGGATAACAGAGGCTTACAGACACGTCTACAAAAAAAATATAAATTGTACTGCGAATAAGACACAAGTCCTATAAGCAGTAATCTGCAGTGACAGCCGGTGTCCACTCCAACATAGTGTTTGTATGTACTGCATATTCCCTTTGGCCTTTCGTTGTAGTAAAGAGTCATTCAGACACTATATTTATACATTTGCGCCCTTGGTTGGCAGTCAAACCACCGATATAAGCAGGATTCTTAGAACAGTGGTTGTTAAAAAATGTGAATTATTTCCTCTGCTTTAAAAAAAAATAATGGTTTAGATAGGGACAGCGGCGTGGGCGTCTGCAGCCGGAACCAAATCTTTCCGCCTCTGCTGCTTTTCCTTCCTCACACCCACGCATTATTTCAATAGGAAGGGATCTCCCAGCACAGATGACAGGGCATGTCACAGCTGCAGATGTGGGGGAGGGCGAGGACCGTGTAAGGGCTGAAATAAAGACAGATACAATACACGTCCAGGGCAGGCCAGGCACCTATTCTACACAATCACAGCAGGGGAGGGTTTCATAGATAATCTTCCAGAATGGTTATCTATGGCCCATGGGAGCATCAATAACGTATGACAGGAGCAGTCCGCCAGTCATTGTGCCCACTGATCCGGACATGATCCACACCGCTGCTCGTCTGTTTGCCATCACTGCCCTTTTAGGAAGCAAGCGATTCAGATGTATTTATAGCTTTCTATGTAAACACTGGTAAAACAGGTTCTATAGCCACCCAAGGCAAGGGTGCCACCCCACGCCTGTATGCCTAGGTGTCGTTTTGCCAGCTGTTGGCATTAGAAAAACATTGCAAGACCCCTTTTTGCAACTTGGGAGTGTCGGGGACCAGGATATCGGCCCTAGCAAATTTACTAACATTTATTCCTAAAAACTACTTCGGTCAGGTCCCGGAGTAGTTTTTACTCCAGGCACACAGACTGCTAGAGGCGCACCTAATTTATGGCAGTACAGCGGTTATCAAAGACCGGAGTAAAACGCCAATCTTTGATAAATGACCCCCAATATTTTGTATATATTGGGGCAGATATCCCGAGTAGTTTTGAGCAAACCCGAACTGTAAAGTTTGGGTTTGTACCGGACTTTAGTGTTTCTTGTACCCGGACCCGAACCCAAACTTTTCCTTATAAAAGTTCGGGTTCGGTTGTTTAATAAAGCTTGTTGAAATGCTGCAGGGCAGCCAATCAACAAGCGTTTAAGATGTGTGCCCTTAGAAGCCATCACAGCCATGCCTACTAATGGCATGGCTGTGATTGGTCAGTACAGCATGTGAGCCAGCCTCTATATAAGCTGGAGTCACGTAGCGCCACACGTCACGTCAGCTGTTAGGCCCCATTCACACTTGCGTTTTTGCTTTCCATCCTAGAGTTCCGTCCTCGGGGCTCTAGGACGGAAAGATACTGATCAGGATTATCCCAATGTATTCTGAATGGACGAGAAATCCGTTCAGGATGCATCAGGATGTCTTCCGTTCAGTATGTGAACGTTTTTTGGACGTTGACAAAAGCGCAGCATGCTGCGGATTTGTCTCCGTCCAAAAATCCGGAAGACATGCCGTAACGCCGGATCCGGAATTAATGCCCATTGAAGTGCATTAATCTGGATCCGGCCTTAAGCTAAACGTAGTTTCGGCGCATCGCCGGATCCGACGTTTAGCTTTTTCTCAATTGTTACCATGGCAGCCAGGACGCTAAAGTCCTGGTTGCCATGGTAAAATGTAGTGGGAGCGGGGGAGCAGTATACTTACCATCCGTGCGGCTCCCGGGGCGCTCCAGAGTGACGTCAGGGAGCCCCACACGCATGGATCACGTGATCGCATGGGCATGGGGCGCTCTGACGTCATTCAGGAGCGCCCCGGGAGCCGCACGGACGGTAAGTATACTGCTCCCCCGCTCCCCACTGCTACTATGGCAACCAGGACTTTAATAGCGTCCTGGCTGCCATAGTAACCTGAAAGCATTTCAAAGACTGATCAAGATCCTGATAAGTCTTCTAATGCTTCAGGCGACTTGCGTTCCCATGGATCCGGCGGGGCGAAAGTGCCTGTCGGATACTCAGAACGCAAGTGTGAAAGAGGCCTTACTAGTGTAGGGATAGGATGCTGCTGCTGCTGTGAGGGAGAGCTAAGGAAAGAATCTGATATCAGAGCTTGGTGTTGGGTCTACTGCGATCTACAGTGAAATTTTTTTTTTTTTGTGGGTGCAATGCAACATTTTTGCACCCTGCCCTGAGCCCAGGGACACAGAAAAATACGTTTTGATCCGTCTGTTAGTTAGGTGGGCGTCAGTCCCATTTTGTGCAAGTGTAGTGCACCTGCATATGTGCCAGGGACAATAATTTAATCCTGTTCTTGTAGTTCAGTGGGCGACATATACCCATTTTTTCAGTGCACCTGCACTGCAAATGTGCCAGGAGAAGGGACAATAATATAGGTAATCCGTCTGTGAGTTCAGGGACCCAGGGGGTGACATATTCACATTTTTCTTCTGTAAAGTACCCCTGTGCTGCATACGTGACAGTGTATTAAATTCAGTAAATCCATCTGTTATATTCTGGGGGGGACAAATTAAAATTTTTTTCCTAAAAAGTACATTTGCGGCCTGCACTGCATTTCTGATAAAGTACCTTTGCTGCATTTGTGAAAAAAAATCAGTAGATCCAGCTCTTAGATTGTGGGTGGACATTCCCACGGCTATCAGGCCAGTCATTCACAAGTGGCTTGGAGGGTGTGTTCCTGCTGCACTGCATACCTGACTGGGAAATATAGTCTGTAAATTTGGCAGAGTTTAGATTGTTGGATGATCTGTACCCCTTTTTTCTTTCAAACTACCCCTGCACTGCATACCTGACTGGGAAATAAATTTTGTAAATCCGTCTGTTAGTTTGGTGGATTAACGCAAAGAATGAGGAGAGCGTCGAATAAGGGACGTGGCCCTGGTCGTGGTGCTGCTGGTGTTGGTGGAGCTCCTGTTGCAGGGGGAGGACGTGGTCAATCTGTGCCAGCTACATGCCCAAATAAAACACCTTCCTCAGGTGCGCGTAGGCGACAGAGCGTTCAGCGTTATTTGGTAGGCCTGAATACCAGTGTACGAATGGTGAGGCCAGAACAAGTACAGGCGGTAGTTCCTTCACATTGTCTCCCACCCGGTCCCCTGCTGAAAGTGCAGAGTTTACATCTGCAACCCATGGGCATCCGTCTTTCACCTCCCCCCTTGCAAATCAGCCGAGCAGTCTGAACCCCAAGTCATGCCGCAGTCTCTTATGATTTTTGATGACTCTGCTGGCAGGGTTTCCGTGGGCCATCCACATAGCCCTGCCCCAGAAGTGGAAGAGATTGAGTGCACGGATGCCCAACCACTTATGTTTCAGGATGTGGACATGGGAAGACATCAGCATGTCTCTGATGAAACACAGGTGCCAACTGCTGCAGCTTTCTGCAGTGAGCAGACCGGCAAGGAGGGCAGGGGTGAAGACTGGGTGGAAGATGATGACGTGTGCAGTTCGGAGGAAGGGGTGGTGGTAACACAGCACGGGCCGCACAGCAAAAGTATGAGCAGGGTGCAGAAGCAGATCTGCCGTCCCCTAGACAATACACCTGCTACTGCCCACCGCACCCAGGGACCGAGCACACCAAAGCGCCTGCTCCAAGGAGTTCCCTGGCGTGGCAGTTCTTCACACAATGTGCAGACGACAAGACCCGAGTGGTTTGCACGCTGTGCCATCAGAGCCTGAAGCAAGGCATAAACGTTCTAAACCTGAGCACAAACTGCATGACCAGGCATCTAAATGCAAAGCACGAGCTACAGTGGAGTAAACACCTCAAAAACCAAGAAGGGTCTCTGGCTCCTCCTTCTGCTGCTGTCTCGGCCTCTTCCACCACCTCTGGAGTGACAGTGGCACCTGCCGCCCAGCAAACAGAGGATGTGGCAGCAATGCCACCACCTGCGTCACCAAGCATCTCCACAATGTCACATGGAAGCGTTCAGCTGTCCATCTTCCAAACACTGGAGCAAATGAGGAAGTACCCCCCTACCCACCCGCAATCCCAGACCCTGAATGCCAGCATTTCAAAATTCCTGGCCTTTGAAATGCTGTAATTCCGTCTGGTGGAGACGGACACTTTTAAAAACCTTATGGCGGTGGCTCTTCCACAGTACGTGGTTCCCAGCCATCCCTTCCCTGTACAACCAAGTGGCAGACAAAATCAGGTGTGCACTGAGCAACGCCATCTGCGGCAAGGTCCACATAACCACCGATAGGTGGACCGGTAAACACGGGCAGGGACGTTTTATCTCCCTAACAGCACACTGGTTAAATGTAGTAGCGGCTGGACCTGAGGCGGATAGCAGTTTGGCGCATGTCCTTCCGCCACTGAGGATTGCAGGACATTTCTCTTTGCCTCCTGTTGCCTCCTACTTCTCCTCATCCGGTCAGCGTAACACCTTCACCACCAACTTCAGCACAGCCAGGGGGAAACGACAACAGGCAGTTTTGATGACGTACATAGATAACGAACACATCATCTATGTACCTCCACCACCCGCGCACATACATAGATGTGGTCCGTCTCTAGGGTCGTCATAAATACGTTGGCATATGTCGGTGCAATGTTAGAACCCATTGCAGTTCCACGCAATTGCAGGTAACAATCATTTTGAAATGCAAAATAATTGTAGCGTAACACTATATTTAATAGTTCAATGATGAACTCCTGAGCAGCAGGGAGATTACCATGGTAGCCAGGACTTTAGTAGCATCCTGGCTGCCATGGTAACTGATCGGAGCCCTGCTGGGGCTCTGATCGGAAGCTGCCACTGTCCCCAATGAATATACTGAGGAGGAGGGGACCTACTGGGCCACCAATGACTATAATACTAGGGTTCGGGGGGTGCACTGTGGTACTCGCCACCCACATTTGTATTAATAGTCTAATTATCTTCATTGGTGGCGCAGTGGCCACAGCCCCTCCTCTCTCTTCTCTAACTGATACTAAGTTGTACAGTAGCGCAGCCTTGTATCGGAAAATAGCAAATCCCGGTATCGAATCAATCCGGGTCTAAAAGTATCGTATCGATAGTTCGATACCCGGTGCAACCCTAGTCATATCTTAGGCCCAGCTCCTTCCTTCTAAGCCGCATCCCCTTGTCGAAATAAAATGGAGAAACTTTAGTTGTCTCAATTTGTAGTACTTTTCAAGCAAATTGTAGGCGCAGAGATTAGTAAATCTTGGCCACTGTGTCACCGTATCTGTCTGTTTAGTGCAGCATGATGGCTTCTAGGCCTGCACAATATATCGCAAAAGCAATCGCAATTAATCGCCATATCGCAATTTGCCGACCCAAAAATGCTGCAATTATATTATTTTTTGCTTTATAAGACACACTTTTCCCCCCAAAAAAGTGGTAGTGGGGGAGAATGGCAGTGCGTCTTATAAAGCGATGGTTGACTTTCTACGTGACACTGACACTGTATCTCCGGCCGCTATGCTGCACAGCGCGCCCGGCGATACATCAGTTACAGTGCGGGGACGGAGGAGGGGCTGGAGGAAAGTCAGTATTTTAACGAGCACTTGTTCTTATATCTATTCTATTTATCTGTTCTGTGCAGCTCTGTTAAGAAAATGGCAAGTTTTGTATTTTGTACTTTTGCAGTAATGCAAATATGTATTTTATTTTGAACAGCACTGTGTATTTCAATTCTTGAGTTCAGCATATCTACATTTCACATTATCAGTCATCTGTGTGCTTTTACCTTGAAAATCCAAGCAGATAGACCTCTAGCACAATTCCCTTAAAATATCGCATCGCATATCGTTATCGCAATTTTTAGGGCCCTAATCGCAATCGGACAAAATTCCCATATCGTGTAGCCCTAATGGCTTCATACTGAACTTGTCATTAATGGAGGAGATGGGGGTACTGTATTCACTTCCATAAGGAATGTGAAATTATAGCTACTTCCCATTCATCTGATCAGGAATGCTGTATTTTATCATTAGATTGGGGGACACTGAAGTACGTGACCATTAGGTTTTTTTTTTTTTGCATGAAGCCATGCCTTTAACTCCGTCCAATGTCAAACTATACATGATAAATCCTGCGCTCCCACACAATAGTTGTGCCCCCTTAGTGCCCTCCACGTAGTAGATATGCCCCCTTTACATTAGTGTTAACAAAATAAAAAGAGTAATACTCACCTAGCCCCGTTCCCTAGACAAACAAATGACATCCTGCTTTTCTGTGCAGCAGGTGTGATGTGGTGCCGTCATCTTACCTTGCTGAATAGTGCACAGCCCGATTCTCCCGTCGGGGAATGATCCCCCGCCTCTGAGCTCTCCAGCTGCTCTGTGCAGGCGCAGCGACGTCACTGTATTGCGCTGGCAGTTGAATGGTGAAGTAGGGAGCTGACTGCGTCCTACATCACCTTCACATACAACTGTACCTGCGTCCTTAGGAAATGGATACTGTCGAAATGCGGACGTAGCTCAGCCATGACAGAAATCCGCTCTGCAGGTTCATATTTCTTCAAGTCTATGTCATGTGGACATACCCGTGGCTCGCTGATGAGTACGCTGTGTGGTCGTGAACGCTCCACTGACTGAGCAGGAAGCCCTATAAGTGACTAATTCATGCTGCCCACCAGTCAGCGGCAGAAATCGGGGGACACGTTCCCCTTAGGCTATGGGCGTGTGTGAGCCCAGGGCTCCAGACTAAAAAAAATAACCAGGAGCCATTGGCTCCTAACCTAAAAAATGTAGGAGCCAAATCAAATTTTTTAGTCGCCAAATTTAAAATGTACATATAACATAAGGGAGCTGACCATGGCAGCCAGGGCTTCAGGAGCGTCCTGGCTGCCATGGTAACCGATCAGAGCCCCAGCAGTGTAATCTGCCACTGCCACCAATGGAGGGGACCCTGTGGCCACCATATAACAATGAGGGGGGTGGGGGGCCAGTGGCCACTGTAGCACCAATTATACTAATTAGGGGGGGTGGCGCGCACTGCACCACCAATGAATTCTAATTAAAGACCTTTCATGGGTCAAAAGAAAATGAACTTAGTATCAGGCTACATAGAGCGGCGCCCAGGGATCTAAGTGCACTTACTAATCGTCCTGGGCGCCGCTCCGCTCGCCCGCTGTGGCCCCCGGTATATTCAACATTGAGAGCAAGGAGGAGGAGACGCCAGTGTCTCTCCTTCTCCCTGACAGCAGCGCTGTCCAATCAGAGCTCAGAGCCAGGGAGGTGTTTTTTTCTCCCTGGCTCTGATTGGACAGCGCTGCTGTCAGGGAGAAGGAGAGACACTGGCGTCTCCTCCTCATTGCTCTCAATGTTGAATATACCGGGGGCCACAGCGGAGCGGCGACCAGGAAGATAAGTAAGTGCACTTAGATCCCTGGGCGCCGCTCTATGTAGCCCGATACTTAGGTTCTTTAACGCGTTAATACAAATGTTGGCAGCGTTATCACGGACCCGGCCTCAATAACAGGGCATACGATCTGCGGCAATTAACCCCTCAGATGTGCGGATCGCATGACCTGTTACTAGTGAGGCGGGGTCAGTGATATCGCTGCTGACCCTTGTATTATAATGTTTTACATCCATTGGTGGCGCAGCGGCCACAGCTCCTCCTCCTCCCTGCTATCTCTCCACTGGTGGCAGCGGCTGCAGCGTCACAGTGGGGTGGGAGGGACTCCCTCCTTCTCCACTGTGCTAGAAGAGAACAGGAGCGCTGAGAGCGGCCTGTTCCATACCAATACTGGGCAGCGCATCGGTCCAGGCGCAAAAGGCGACAAGACTAAAAAGTCTTGTTGCCATCTGCAAATTTTAAGGTGCATTGGCGACCGTTTTGGTCGCCATCTGGAGCCCTGTTTTCCGTGTGCATCTGCATTTTGCGAAACGGAACGTTCTTTTCCTTGTCTGTAAAATGGAGAATAGGACATGTTCTATCATTTTTGCGGGTGTCACGGAACGGACATACGGATGAGGACAGTACGCGTGGTGCTGTCCACGACTTGGGGGCCCCACTGAAGTGAATGGGTCCACATCTGACCCTGAAAATGTGGATTGGATGCAAAAAAATATTAGGTTTGTGTGCATGAGCCCTTAATGGGGCTGTCCAACTTCACATATCTATACATTTTTTAAATACACCCCCTCCTGCCCCCCAAAACACACACGAGCGGCACCTGTGGACAGAAGAGTACTTACCTGCTCCCTGACTCTCGGTTCCATCGCTGCGTTCTTCAGTCACCCCATGGACGGGGCCACTTGTGCCGCTGCAGCCAGTTACTGGGCACAATAGTGAAGTAGGCACGCAGCTTGTGACCCAGCAGTGGTGTGCTGCTTAGGGGACACATCACCACAGCGACCAGTCATTGGCTGCAGGGGTGCACCTGTCCCTGGCGGAAGTCTACATGTGGGGACCACAGCGGTGGATCCAGGGTGCCAGGTAAGTATGCCTCCCTTTATGGTCATCCTCTTTAAGCATTTGCAGTAACTGTACCTAATGCAGCTTTATGGAATCGGGTACAGCTCAGGGGTTGTGGATAGCGTCCCCCACCGGTGGCAGGGCGTGACAGCACAGCCTATGGCCTGATTCACACCTCAGAGCTTGTGAGCCAAAACAAGGAGCGGGTCAGAAACCCAGGACAGGCGCAGATGTTTCCATTACACCTCAGCTCTGTGGAGGCGCCTCTCCTGGGTCTGGCTCATAGTCACTGATGTGTGAGAGTGGCCTAATAATAATAAGTGCCAGGATGTGTCGGGCGGGGACTGTCGCCTCAGCCTCCTGGGGACTTGTTTTTTCGTAGAAATTTACACAGCCAGTTTCCAGAGAGGTAATTCCCGCCCCTCCCCCTCCTAACTGCTTACCTTATTTGGGCAAAGGAAGTGCCTGACAACTCTTTTCTGCGTATTTCCCCTCCGGGGCACGCCCCCTGACGTAACAATAACCTAATATAGTCATGGAATCCGATTTATTGACAGAGAGGTCGGGGCGTGGCGCCACAACAACATTAACCCGCCCCGCGCCATTCACTAGCAGACTCTTGTATAGCCCTCTGGCGCTCCGGGAGAGAATGTTACTTTAAGCTTACGTCACGTCCACCCAGAGCCACGCCCCGTTGTCAGTAAGGAGTATAAAACGTTTGCTGAGCGCGCCGTCTCCCCTCACACACAGACGCTGTTCTCTAGGCGGTCACCACACGCTCGGCGGCTGCTGCTATTGTGCTATGGAGGCTCACGCTCGGTTTCTGGCGCAGCAGGAGGCCGTCCACCGGGAAGCTCAGCGCATCGCCTCCCTGTCCGCCATGAAGCTCTTCCGTTCCCGGTGTCAGCGCGGAGGCATGCGGCTACACCGCTCCTTACAGCTGGCCCTGGTGATGAAGAGCGCCCGGGAGCTCATCATCTCCTCCGCTCAGCTCCCGCAGGCCAAGCCGCTCCCCGCCGCTGCCGTCCCGATGGAGGTTACCAGAGAGAGCCGTAAGAGGAGGTCGTGCGGGTCCCGGTTACCGGAGGCCGTGCTCCCCAGCAAGCGTGCCTGCCTGTGGCAGGAAACCCCGCACCCCCAGCCTCAGGGGGGCGCCTTCCCCGGTCTGGCCGAGGTGTTACAACAGCTGCTTCTCAGGACGGTGCCGCCTCTGCCGGGGGGATGCCGGTCCGCCGGGGCTGAGAACATAGCCGGAGTCCACACCAGAGTCCTGGAGGCGTTCTGAGAGTCCGGACACACACTGCTCCACCAGGTGCTGCCCCCACGGAGGGCTGCGAACGAGAATCTGCTCCAGGCAAGAACGGGTTAACCCTGCCACACCGCGCCGGTCTCCCGGAGGGGCCGGTGACTCACGGAGGAGTCACGGAGGAGCGGACGTTCCCGTCTGATGACTGGACGATGTGTCACCCGAGGAAGGTGACGTCACTGGGGACTGCCGACACCCGCCAGTCCCGGACTATTCCTCCTTCTGTGAAGGACTGATGGTTGCTGCTGAGCCGCGGCTCGCTGGACTTTTATACTTGTTGATTTGTTGACTTGTTGCCTCCTGTCAGTATTAAATGTCATTTGTATTTAATCTTCAGTTGCGTTTAATCTTTACTGTGTGACTGAGCTCTTTATTAGGCCCAGGATGGGGGGAGGCGGATTCCCTTCATGGTGTGCTGCCTGTAATACCAGTGGTGGCCACTAGGGGAAGACTTATCAACACTGTCCTACTACACATCGGTATCCACAGGATTGGTGGGGGTCCTACCACTGGGACCCTGACTTTTCAGGAGAACCGGGGCCCTTCCGTGAAATGGACAGAGCAGCTGGTAGAGTGCACACCAGAGATGGTGACACCAAAGATGGCCGAAAACAGTACTTCACCATCTCTGGTGTTCCCATAGAAATGAATGGAGGGGAGTCAGTTTCTGATCAGACCCTCCTTCCATTTTGTAGGGGTCTCCGTTCTTAAGATGTAAAGAATAGATAAGTGTCACACTCCTGGGCGTCTAAAACCCGCCGTGATCATGAGAATGGAGGTTCCGCAGGTCCCCTCTATGGAGCGCCAGTGCGTATGTTGGCCCACTCCATTCACCTCTATGGGGTTGACTGTCTACGTCAGCCCTATTGCTGTGAATAGTGGTAGACCAGCTGATATTCTATTGCTCTTTTCAGAAAGTGGACCGGAGGTCCCTTAAATGTTGAGTATCTGGGGTCTGACTGCTGTGACCCCAAAAATTATCTACCCTGTGAATAGATAAATGTTTTGTGGTAGAGCCAGGGCGCCTTCTAGGGGTGGACGGATTGATGATTTGTAAGGGTCTCTTAATCACACAATACTGTTCAAATGGGGGGGGGGGGTTTAACCCCTTCCCAACATGTCATATATGGTGCAGTGGGAATGGCGTTCCTGCATTCTGCTGTGCACGGATTAAGCGGGTTCCCTCAATCAGGACAAGGGCCTGGCTGTAATGCCTCATTCCCACGTCAGTGTTTTCCATCAGTGATTTTGGGCCCAAACCCAGTGCGGCTCTAAACACAGAACAGGTGCAGATCTTTCCCTTACACCGTATCTCTGTGGAGGCTCCAATCACGATTTTGGCTCACAATTGGTGTTGAGCGAACTTGTGTTTTAAGTTCTGCGTCCAAAGTTCAGGTTCTCGAAGAATCCCGTTATGGATTCCGCTACCACGGACCATAACGGAAATTGGAATCCATAACGGGATTCTTAGATAACCCGAACTTTGGACGCAGAACTTAAATAAACAAGTTCGCTCAACACTACTCACAATCACTGATCAAACACTGACGTGTGAATGAGGCATCAGTAAAAATTCCAATGCTCACAGTTTAACCCCTTAGATGCGTTAGTCAGTGCCAACCAATGCATTTCAGTGGTTTACAGAGGTAGTGGGTCCTTTCACAATTTGCTCTCAGGTGAAACTAACAAATGCATTACAGTAGTGTATTGTGCCAGCGATCAGACCCTCAAAAGTCCCCCGGTGGCCCTCACACAATGTGGATTCTTGTGTGGAAAATCCAAAGCCTAAGGCCCCTTTCACACGGGCGAGTTTTCTGCGCGGGTGCAATGCGTGAAGTGAACGCATTGCACCCGCACTGAATCCGGACCCATTCACTTCTATGGGGCTGTGCACATGAGCGGTGATTTTCACGCATCACTTCTGCGTTGCGTGAAGATCGCAGCATGTTCTATATTCTGCGATTTTCACGCAACGCGGGCCCCATAGAAGTGAATGGGGATGCGGGAAAATCGCAATCATGTGCGGATGCGTTGTGATTTTCCCGCATGGTTGCTAGGATACGATCGCAGGGGTGTGGAATTCCTATCGCCCGACGCCCGGGACATGCAGTTCCGGGCGCCGGGCAAGTACTTTAAACAGTTGTTTAGCCCTGTGCGGGCAAGTAGCAGTGACATGTCGGTTGGGCAGTAATAGGAGCGGTCATATGCGTGCCGCGAGCTGACCGCTCCTATCTATGTCAGCCTGCCCCTGCATCGTGTATATGACCCGTACATTACTTCCTGCAGGCGGCCCCTGCTCCTCCCGACTCCCGTATTGAAGTCTCCGCCCACCTGCCAGCAAGGAGCGCACAGTAACAGCCCCCCGTCTCCAGAGACAAGATGGGAGAAGAGGAGTGAGAGACCCCGCAGCCTCTTGCAGATGAGTGTTCCTCCCGGAGCCTGTCCACATCGCAGCTCCCGTCCTGACCTGCAAGCGCTGACTGGGCTCACATAGCATTATACTGATTTATGATGCTATAATGTAACCCTTACAGTTCTGGAATGTATTGGATAACACTGACAGCATTATGTCAGTGTTATCCAATACATTCCAGAACTGTAAGGGTTACATAGCATCATAAATCAGTATAATGCTATGTGACCCCAGTCAATGGTTGCAGGTCAGGCCGGGAGCTCAGTTGACAGGCTCCGGGAGGAACGCTCATCTGCAGGGGTGTCAGAAATAAAGGTTGTGCTGTCTGTCTTCTGAGGCTCTGGCCCTGCCTGCAATCTGCACTGCACGTGAGACTATAATGTCTCCCTGTTGCCCCCATACAGCATAACGTCTCCTTGTGGCCCCCATACAGTATAACGTCTCCTTGTGGCCCCCATACAACGTCTCCTTGTAGCTGCCCCCATACAGTATAACATCACCTTGGGGCTGCCCCCATACAGTATAACATCACCTTGGGGCTGCCCCCATACAGTATAACATCACCTTGGGGCTGCCCCCATACAGTATAACGTTACCAAGCGGCTGCCCCCATACAGTATAATGTCACCAAGCGGCTGCCCCCATACAGTATAACGTCACTAAGCGGCTGCCCCCATACAGTATAATGTCACCAAGCGGCTGCCCCCATACAGTATAACGTCACCAAGCGGCTGCCCCTGCACAGTATAACGTCACCCTGTGGCCCCTGCCCCCATACAGTATAACATCACCTTGGGGCTGCCCCCATACAGTATAACGTCACCAAGCAGCTGCCCCCATACAGTATAACGTCACCAAGCGGCTGCCCCCATACAGTATAACGTCACCAAGCGGCTGCCCCATACAGTATAATGTCACCAAGCAGCTGCCCCCATACAGTATAACGTCACCTTGTGCCCCCATACAGTATAACGTCACCAAGCGGCTGCCCCCATACAGTATAATGTCACCAAGCGGCTGCCCCCATACAGTATAACGTCACCTTGTGCCCCCATACAGTATAACGTCACCTTGGGGCTGCCCTAGTGCCCCATACAGTATAACGTCACCAAGCGGCTGCCCCCGCACAGTATAACGTCACCCTGTGGCCCCTGCCCCCATACAGTATAACGTCACCCTGTGGCCCCCGCCCCCATACAGTATAATATCTCCCTGTGGCCCCCACCCCCATACAGTATAACATCTCCATGTGGCCCCTGCCCCCATACAGCATAACGTCTTCTTGTGGCCCCCGCCCCATACAGTATAACATCTCCTTGTGGCCCCCGCCCCATACAGTATAACATCTCCTTGTGGCCCCCGCCCCCATACAGTATAACGTTAGTATAAGTTCAGGACAAGTAGATGGTCATGAGGGACAAGTAGATTGAGCCCCCACTTTAGTCCTTCGACAAGTAGTTTTTTTTAAATTTCCACACCCCTGGATCGGGATGGGGACCCGATCGTTATTATTTTCCTTTATAACATAGTTATAAGGGAAAATAATCGCATTCTAATTACAGAATGCAATGTTCCCCGGGCTATAGAGGGTTAAAAATAATAAAAAGTTAACTTACCTTCTCCCATTGTACGCGCAGAGCCCCCGAACGTCTTCTCTCTTGATGATTGCTTGCTTCAGGACCTGTGGTGACATCACAGGGTCACATGGTCCAATCATAGAAGCATTTGAGTGGACCATGTGACCCATGTGATCCTGTGACATCACCAAAGGTCCTTCATCCAACATCTGTTGGATGAAGGACCTGCCGTGACGTCACAGGATCACATGGGTCACATGGTCCACTCAAATGCTTCTATGATTGGACCATGTGACCAATTATTAAAACTTAAAAAATACTATATACTGACCAACATTATTGTTTTCTGCATGGTGTACACAATACCAAAAAGCAATGGCAATTGCTGCCTTTTCTTTATCCTGCTTCCAAAAAAGCTAAATAAAAAGTGATCAAAAAGTTGTATGTACTCCAAAATAGAACCAATGATAACGACAACTCATCCGGCAAAAATAAGCCCCCACACAACTCTGTAGGATAAAAACTAAAAAAAAGTATAGCTGTACTGGTACCTGATAGGTTGTTCTAAAGCAACATGATGCCTGTAATCCAATCCATCAAAATCTGCACTGCAAAAGCCAAAAGGCCTTTCCCTTCTGAACCCCGCAGGGTACCGAACAGCAGTTTATCTCCACATTTATGGCATTTCCGTACCCGCCTAACGAATTATGGGAAGTGGTGTGTCTCAGATGGCACAACATATTGGGCACTGAAATGCCATGTCTGTGGAAAACTTGCCATTTTCATTTTGCACAGTCCCCTGCAGAACACCCCTTGTGTCAAAATGCTCACTACACCTTTTTATAAATAACTTGAGGGGTTTAGTTTTCAAAACTGCGTCACTTATTTGGGGTTTCCACTGTAGGGGTACCTCAGGGGCTTTGCAAATGTGATGTAGTGCCGGAAAACCATTCCAGCAACATCCACGTTCCAAAAACCAAATGGCGATCCTTCCCTTCTGAGCCCTGCCTTGTGTCCATACAGCAGCTTATGTCGACATTTATGGCATTTGTGTACCCAGCAGAACCCACCTAAGTATTTAAGTAGTGCGGTATGAGTCTCAGATGGCATAACATATGGGGCACTGAAATGCCATAGCTGTGGGCAAAATTAAAATTTTAACTTTTGCACAGTTCGCTGCATGTTCATTTCTGCTAAATATCTGTGGTGACAAAATGTTTACTCCACCCCAAATACCTTGAGGGGGATAGTTATTGATATAGGGTCACTTTTCAAGTTAGACAGTATTGGAGTGGAGATGTTCTATACCACACTCCAATTACCAGTATGGCCATGACCCGGAAATGATTCAAAGCAATTCTGAAATGTTTACATTATAATATTAATGCATAGTGCCTGCCCCAGAATAACCCGAGATTTGACAGTCTGTTTAAAATTAGGCCAGTCCTAGCTAAACCCAAGTTTGCTGAGGTGTACACCTCCGAAAAAACATCTACATAGACAAGTCCCTTATACAATCTAATATAATTCTGCCAATACCTTCCAAGTAGGGATGAGCGTATCAACTTCGGATGAAACATCCGAAGTTGATTCGCATGATACTTCGTTTGAATACTGTACGGAGTGGGCGCTCCATACATTATTAGAATGTATTGGCTCCGATGAGCCGAAGTTATTAGTTTGCGAAGTCTTGTGAGACTTCAGGTAAAACCTTCATAAATTACTTACTACTGTACAAAACCATTTCCCGAACTCGGGTTCGGTTCCCAGTGGTACCAAGGTGATATGAAAGGACACCATTTATCACTGTGAAACCTGCGATGGAAAACCGGGCCTGTGCTTAAAGGATTGCTTCAAAGTGTACCACTCATTATAATTACCATCTTATTACACTGTGATATTTGTAACATCGTTCACAGGCCATACAAAATTCTCATCTTTAAAATTTGACTACTATATTTGTTCAAACATATAATTGACTTAGGGGTAAGTTACAGAAATTGTAAGAGCGCTGTTTTTTTGCAGCACAAAATGGCGCCTGCACTATATATATTACATATAGTACAGGCGCCATTTTGACCAAACATAGCAGTCTGATTTTTAAGTTCAGAATGTTATTTATTTAGTTCTTTATTTGGCATTAATGGCAGCCTAGCTAATCCCTGCCTTCCTTCGCAACTGTCCCTGCCTCTGTCCCTTTCTCAGTCTCAGATCTGCCCCCCACCTCCATCAGCCTCCTATCAGACCCCCAGCCTACATCAGACTCCATCAGACCTCTAAGCCTTAGATCAGACCCCCAGCCTCAGATCAACCCCCATAAGACCCCCCAGCCTCGGATCAGACTTCCATCAGACCTCCTAGCCTCAGATCAGACCCCCAAGCCTCAGATCAGACCCCCAAGCCTCAGATCAGACCCCCCAGCCTCAGATCAGACCCCTACCAGACCCACCCAGCCTCAGATCAGACCCCTCCTAGCATCAAATCAGACCCCCCAGCCTTAGATCAGACCTTCCACACCCTCAATTAGCCTCAGATCAGCCCCATCCAATCAGACATCAGATCAGACGATTAAAAAATAAATAAACTTACCTCTCCAACTCTGGACGGCGCTGCAACTTGGCAGATTCATCTCCCTGGTCTTCTTCCTGCTGTGATGTACTGTGACCTGACAGCGCACAGCGTCAGGTCATAGTGCGCATCTATGTGCACTATGTCCGGATGCTGTATGTGTCCGGACACAGAGCGTGGCCTGAATAACCCTTTCTTTAATGGAAGCTGTCATTAGCATTTTCACTATATGTTCTGGCAGGGGGCCAGGGGCCACATGAATTGATCCCGGGGCTGGAGGTTCCCCACCCCTGCTGTATGGGTACATCAGGGTGTCTTCAAATGCGACATGGTTCCCATTCTGACAAAATCTGTCATCCATAAGCCATATGACACTCTTTCCCTTTTGAGCCCTGTGGTGTGCCCATACATCAGTTTATGACCACATATAGGGTGTTGGCATATAACAAATTGTGGGGTGCATTTTCTTCCGTTACTCCTTGTGAAAATGAAAAATATGGGGCTAAAACAATATTTTTTTGGAAAAAAAATGGAATTTTTCTTTTTTTGCAGCAAATGTTTCTAACTTCTATGAAACATCTTCTTGGTCAAAGAAAAATTCTTTAAGGGGTGTAGTTTTGAAAAATGTCAACATACAGTAAACATATGGTGAATGTTAACTACGTATCAAAAGTTTACATCAGTGGGGGCTGAGCTCTGAGACCCCAACCGTTCCTTAGAACGAAGGGATGTGCATGCATTGCACGCTGTTTCTTCTCGTTGCGGAGTAAGAATTTGAGAAGGGCCGATAGACTTCTATGGAGGCTGCCTTGTGAAGCGAGGAGAGAGAGCGCGCGCTATGCGTGCACTTGTCTGCCTTTATTTTAGGGATGAGTGGGGGTCTCAGCTCTCAGACTCAATTGTTTTGAAGAGTTAGTGACCCTTTAATGTCCACTCACAAAGGATTTGAGCTTCAAGGACATGCGCACTATAGAGGCAGCTCATGTCAATGGAGCACGTGGGACTCATGGAGAGCGGGGCCCAGCCTTGGATAATGGTGACCCTTTAGTCTCGTCAGCACAGTCAGTGACATCACGCTATGGAGGATGACATTATAATAAGCTCTCTTTCTCTCACAACAGCCATGTAAAGCAGTTTACTATTTATTTATTTTATTTTTTCATTTAAAATGCATCAAAACATATTCATTTTTATTGATATTTTTTTTTTTTTATTCTAAAATCAAACAGGAAAAATGGCAGGATAAAAAGTAAAGTCATTGGACCTGCTTTGCATTTTCAGGGTCAGATTTTTTTGACCCCCCCCTTTTTTTTCTTAAAGAGACGTCAACTGCAAAATTGTTCATCGACCAGTGGTGACTTTAACCCTTTCACGTGTCAGAGAATCTTGCAAGTCTCATGTCTTTCTTTCTGCTTTGCATGGCCCTCTGACGGTGACTGAGATCAAGTCAACTGAACCTCTTCCCTGAACAGTGGCGAGCTGATATCTACTGAATCCATAAAAATAGAGCCTGTAATAGAAAATCCTTCCAAAGCATCTAATAAAGATTTCATGTAAAGTGTTTCCCGTAAATCGGTAACTTTAGCACAAAAATAGTGTACTGACAAGGGCATATGTGGAGGACAGAGGGCCCCTGGTGCTGGTTTACCCTACTCCTACATCCTGGGACATTAGGACTACTTTCCCTTCATCTTCAGTACATTGTCCAAGGAGAGCGAGGCAGACCTAGGCCTGACCTGTCCTCTCTGTGGACCCCATAGCAGCTGCGGTGGCTACTTACATGCTATAAACAACCATTACCATGTCTTAGACTTCAAATCTTTTTTTTTTTTTTTTATCACAATTTCTTTTCATGCACACAGCAAAAAACCTTATGACGTGACCTGATGGGTGATTGTAAATTTTCACACGGATCCACTTTGCATTGTACGGAGTGCCGTTCACGTGGCTGCGTCCAGTGTTTCATTCTAGGAGGACCGCGGCTGTCAGGCACCTACAGATGATACGTAGGCCTGGCGTGAAGACCGTTAACTAAGGCCTCATTCACACGTGTGGACAAGATGGTGAGTCTTTCATCTGTGAAGGATCCGTGTGTCCTTTTTTGCACTCCATGTGTCCATATTCCACGGCTGAGAATCAGTTTCCAAAGAATATCCTACCAATGGTCAGGAAAACCACGAACCAAACACGGATGGCATCCTTGTCGTGTCCATGTTTTTCACTGACCCATAGACTATAATGTGGGTGAAGGATCTATAATCACGGACAACATAGGGCTGGATGCGTGAGGGGTCCGTGAAAGAGGCCTTACCCTGAGTTGTGAGCTTGTGATTTTTTCACCGCCCATGGACATTAATGACCATATTCTACAACCGCAACAGTGTGACTCCAATACTCTGAAGCAGCGTTCTTCATCTCCAGACCTCAGGGACCACCTGCCCGTCATGAATTCAGAATATCCCACAGAATGAACACCTGCGGTAAGTCCTGACGCATGGACACTGATTATATCACCTGCTCCATACTAAGGAAATCCTGAGAACATGACCGGAGCCGAGGAACACTAAAGTGACTTCATTATTCTGTGGGGATCTTACTGTGTTTTCTCCAGTCTCCACAACATAACCTGCTGAATAAAGCAATTGGACGATAGATGGCGCTATTTTCCTTAGTATAGGAACCCCTATAGACGTAATATTGTAGTAACGGTGGAATAAAACTGCACTGGTTTAGTAGGCCGGTAAGTTCTGAATAATGTGGAGGCCAAGAGCCCTGCAACATGAGGACTGCCCATTTGTAAATGACATGGGGTTCTGTTGTCTGGCACAGAATGAAGGCTGCCATACTGTTAGCTGAATCTACTTACTACTTTATAACCTTACCTTTCACATCTTGGCACCCCTTCCACCCCAAGGCTACAATGGAGAGTAGCCATGCATGAGCAGTTGTGTGTCAGCAATGGTTCTGACCACCAGCAGACACTTTTTGGTATTTTTAATGGCGTTTTGGGGAAATCCAATTTAAAGGGATTGTTTCACTAGGACAAACCTGTGTGGGTCTGGATTCTAAAAGCTCTGCCGTACCCTCCGACTGCTACATAGGAAAGGAAGTATTACATAAATGCTGGGCCATGTAATAAAGCGTGTGTCACATGGAGCGGAAGTATATATATATATATCTACACACTGTATACATACACACATATATATTATATAATATAGGACCTGCCAATTCATACGATGAATCGTTCCAGTACTGGTTGTGATCATGATGATTTGTCACGGGTGTCAGGCTCTGTTCACTTCACATGACATTTCAGCCTTATATCAGAGAGGTATACATGGGGAGAAATTCAAAACATACACTTCTGGGGTATACCGCTATATAGACATTCAGTTGAATACATCTCCCATTTAAAGAAAAACAATAAAATAAAAGGTATATCGACATATACTGGCCGAGAACGGCACAGCGGAGCTTCATTGGGTATATGGATACTTTCGAAGTAGGGTTCACCCCAGTGTGTACAATGTGACGAGCCAATACCAGATATCAAAATGTCTCCACCCCATTCACATATAACATAATTTAGAGAATTTTAGGGCATGTAAGGCTTCGTTCACATCACCGTTCAGCCTTTCCGTTCTCCTGCTCGGTTTAGGAGCAGCAGAACGGAAAGGACGGATTCGGCACATAACTGAGCCGAACGGAACCTAAGGACCCCATAGACTATAATAGGGTACGTTAGGTTTCCGCTCAGAAGATGATTTTGGAGCGGAGACAAAAGTCCTGCATGCACTACTTTTGTCTCCGCTACAAAATCTTCTTCTGAGCGGAAACCTAACGGACCCCATTATAGTCTATGGGGTAATTAGGCTCCGTTCGGCTCAGTTATGTGCCGGATCTGTCCTGTCCTATACGGAGCAAAAGAACGGAAAGGCTGAGCGGTGATGTGAATGAAGCCTTAGAGATGTAACAGATTCTTATTTAGTGGGTAGAGTCTGTGGTAAAATCTGCATGATATTACAGATAAATCTGAGTGTGAGCCCAGTCTGTGGGTAGAGAGGAGCAAAGAGAGAAGGGAGTGAGAAGTAAGTATTCTTCATCCCGCTGTCAGCGGTGCCTAATGCCCACAGCAGCTACTGTACCTGCTCCACAGACACAGAGGCCCTGACTTACATGGCCAGCAGGTGCTCCACCAGTCTCCATAGGCCCAGTGCCGCCAGAGGATGTATTTAGGGTCCATTCACACGTCCGTGAATGTGTCCGCACCCATTCCGCAATTCTGCAGAACGGGTGCGGACCCATTCACTCTCTATGGGGCAGGAATGGATGCGGAGAGCACACTATGTGCTCTCTGCATCCGCATTGCCGGAGCGCGGCCACAAACTTCCGGTCCGTGGCTCTGGAAAAAAATAGAGCATGTCCTATTCTTGTCCGCAATTTGCGGATCTGCAATACACCACGGACATGTGAATGGACCCCCAATGTAGGACGAGGCGCCAGCAACACCATAAATTAAATGCATCCTAGAGTCCTGTTTATCGACCAGTCACATATTCAGCAGACACATCTGTTGTACATACAGTGTTACACCGCTATATCAGGATAATGCAAATAAGATAAAATTCAAGTCTTTTAACTTTATTTCATAGGAATCTCACTTAGAAAATAAGTATGAGTGACAAAAAAGAGTGCAGTAATGCATGTGCACAATACGCTTCTGCCTATCCGCTCTGTGCACATTGTGCACTACAGGTCGGCACAGACCTCATGCATGACGTTTTCTACAACCTGAGATGCTGGTCTGTTTTACAATAGTCGGGATAACATAACACTTATTTTAGTGCAAAAGAAGGGCGCACAATAGTGCATGACACATATTCACACCGCCCTACAGGTCATAGTTTCATGCAATGGCAGGGGGCTGCTAGCCTCGTCGATTTTATTCTGACCAACCACTCATCTGAATCAGCAAAAAGCAAATCTGCGAGGACTCGGGCGTCCCGGTTCTTCTCGGATGTGATGATAACAAGGACATAGTGGTAGCACGGCTTTGGCACCATGAACATCGCTCTCCTACTAAATTTTCATTTTTCATATTATAACCCACTGCAGTAAAGGAACATTCTCAGCGTTGCGCTGTGTATCACCGATGCTTATTTTGTAGCACATACAAATCTACTAAGTATTTCTCATTATAAAGGACTCTGCATATCATAGCTAGGACCTTGGATCACAAAGGTGGACCCATATATGTAACCCAGGGTCAGAACTGAATATTTGGCAATGGCTCAAGAAAATGCCTCCCCCTAAACATATCCCAGTCTGGCCAAGGGATGAAATGTCTACAGCAGATCTAACAACCCAAAGCCTCTTAGTCCTGGGAAAAATAGAGATGGGATAGACTTTGGTTGATTGTTATAAGAAGAGTATGACCGCTCCTGCTGGTTCAGTGTCCCTGGAAATCGGTAAGCACGTAAGGTTTTCAGTTTTCAGGAGTTGTCATGAAAAATGTTTTATATTTCTACATTCAAACCAGCACCTGGATATGAAAACTTTTGCAATTGCATGTAATTAAAAAATGTAGCATAGCCACTGAGCTATTAAATAAAATGTATCTGTAGAGCGCCACCTGCTGTTAGTTCTTTTCCTTATTTCTTGTCCACCTCACTGAGGCGGTCGCACACGCTCAGATATATCTTCTGTTAGAAGCTGTGGCAGTTACAGGGAGAGAGAGGCAGCAGAAAGGACACAACCCCTGAGAAAGGACACAACACCTGAGCTGCAAGCCTGAAATAAATCTAGCGGAGCAATCGGAGCAATGAATGGGGAGATCTCTGGACCCATGTGAGGTGCAGGGCCGGTTCTAGCGTTGTTAGAAAGAGGTTGTCATGTTCTACATGATGTCTGATTTTTGTTTTTTTACATTAGTCATGGGATAACCCCTTTAAGTAGTGATCTGCTTGGTTAGTGTTTCTGATAAAGGGGGCTCAATGTTTTCTATAGCAAAAATAAAAAGGGCATTTTTTTTATGATTGCATTTTACTCGTATTGGTCTAAGAATAATTTTTTCAATTGGTCTTTATTAAAAATTTAGGGTTGCTGCACTGTTCTTAAACGCTTATTATAGCTAAAGTCTTCTAAAACTGATAAGACTATGACTTAAATAAGAGTTTAGAAGCTGCGAGGAGTTCTGAGATAAGGGCTCTACATCCAGCTGTCAGGACAGCAACCTCAGGGCTCAGTGTGAAACTGACAGACTGAAGCTTAACTCTATAGGACAAAAACTGTGCACGTTTTTTTTTTAAAGACCAATGGAAAAAAAAAGACTTTTAGCCCAAAGTGAGTTAAATGCAATGATTAAAAATTACCCATGAAGTTGTACATAACCTTTAAAGTCAAGGTATAATGAAAAAGAGTAAATGTGATGGCTACAAAATAAGCAACATTTTAATAAATACTTAGAGAGGCGATGTCATCAGATTCACACCCATCATTTACATATAAGACCATGAGGGGAGCAGAAACGTAAATCATCGGCGTTCAATCTTTGTCCTGCTGAATGATTAAAAATGATGAGAAGAATAATAATACACCACGGGAGACGTTTCAAGTGGTATAAAATTGTAAGAATGTATTTAAGCAGTCGTTGTCACTTTAATATCCTTTGCATTAGAAAAAGGCAACGCAAACCTCTTGCAATGTGCATCATTATTCTTTCTTTTTTTTTTTTTTTTATAAAAATATAAGTAAACATATCCCCCATAATTAGACTGGTGGCAAATAACTGATGACTAAGGGTGACAATGGGCTGGGTTTACGTCCACCTCAGAGTCTACGTTAGGAGCCTCAGATTCCGTCACAGTTGCCTGAAAAAGAAGCGTTGCATGATGGACACCATGGCTGAACTGCAACGAACCCCATCATAAATGTATGGTTTCCGTTGGGTGTTCTTGGTGTCCGTCATTTGAGCATGAATTCCAGTTTTCCTAATTCCTTAAAGGGGTTATGCAAGAATGGGGGAGAGGAGATTTGCACAAAACAGCCCCCGGACCTGTAAAGGAAAGATGACTTACCTGCTTCCCGGGGCCGGCTCCCCACTCTTTCTCCTCTAGGCCTGCGATGCTCCATTGGGCGCCATCAATGTCAACATCCAGTTTATGTCCGTGGCAGTGACCGGCTCCCCTTACGTCGTGATAAATGGTCACATGATGCCAGGGGATCCGGTCTCCGCCACGGCCAGTGATTGGTTGTGACAATATCAAACCAGATGTTGACATTGAGGGAGCCCAGCGAGCATCACCGGCCTGGAGGACAGAGAGTGGGGAGCTGGCGCTGGGAAGCTGGTAAGTAATTTTTCCTTGTCCGGCCAAGTGAGGGGGTTACCAAAAACCCTCCCATTCTTGCGCACCCCAGACGTAAACCCAGCCTTACAGTTAATGTCCACCTGTCCACACCAGGTAGTTTTTAGATTCAACATTCTGCAGGGGAGTTAGCGCTCTGCCCCCTAGAAGATTAGCACAAAATGTTGGACCTATTTATATTTTTACAAAATGTGGCGTTAGGGTGGGCAATCATGTTAAAGACTCCTTTCTCGTATTTTTGGAAGCATACATAGAGGAGATTGGGCTCATTTTGCAATGTGCTATGGGTACCCTCTCCAGTATCTATGCATCTAAAACCTATGCTAAGGCAATAGGGCAATGCCCTGACCCAGGGAAAGGAGCCCACAATGGCTGCCGCTGGTTTCTACACCCTTCTTTACATGTTTGCCTAGCTAGATGTAAGGGGAATGTCAGTGTGGAAACCATTATCTCTGATAGCATTCTGTAGTAGGCCAGACTGACATTAGCTTTATACTTAACTCTTTTTTTAAAATAGTGTTACTTTATCAAATAAAACAGGAAATTTTACCAATATAATATAGACCATTTTCAAGCACGTTCCCCTCCCCCCCACAGTACATAATTCTCAGCTCGCCACTTGGATAGAGATTCCCGTTTTCATCTATCATCATAAATTCAATGTGTATATATATATTTATATTTAACATTTTTTGCCATTTATAATATTCATGCATCCGCCACAGTCCGCATCTAACATTTTTCAAACAAAGTCGGAAAAAAAGCATTTTAAAATATTAGCAACGCAATTTTGTTTTTTGTGTTTTTTTTTTTTCGTCTCATTTTTGGGACTTTCAAGCAAAAAATCAGATGTTGAATCAAATGCTGCTTTTTTGTGTTTTTTTTTTTTTTTCCTCCAACATTTGTCTTTTTTTTTTTTTTTTTAAATTTTTTTTTTTTTTTTAATATTCTCATTTCCGCAGGCAATATGAACAAATATGAGCTCTAAACACTCTTGCGTGTGTGCATCTGCGTGCTCTTTCCAAGACATAAACCAGCACACATATATATCCAATCCTCTGGATGATAAAACTCATCAATACAAATTGAGAAAAAAATAATAACTTTTTATACATTTTCCAAAAGTTCTCTGCAGCTTTTATTTTTTTCTTTAGAAACTTTTCACGCGGTTTTTGCGTTTTTTTTTTTTTTTTTTTTTTTAACTTGTCTTCTGGGAAGAATTGACCAATGGAAATGTTTCTGAAAGGTAATATTGGGTTAGCTCAGAGAGCAGGGAGGGGGGATTTGGTGGTAAACTTGTTGCTTTATCCTCCTGAGTGTCATCTACTCTCTTTGAAAATACAGATGCCCTTTCGAAATGTTTGCAATTATAAAAAAACATGCTGCAAGGGCGTCCTTCCTTTTACCAAAAATGTGGAAAGGAATAAAAGGAGGATTTTCTTTTTGGTGGCGATTTCGAATGTTTTGGGCAACATATTTCCTCCCCCATCTGATTCCTTTTTGCAGATGTGTCTTTGATTTCCCTGCTAGATTGAAGTTCATTTTTATGAATTATATATATATATATATGTATATATATATATATATATATTTTTAGCACCAGTCGTCCTCCTCACTCTCACTGTAACGTTCGTGACGAGACTTAGTGGGTCGCGGGGTCCCATGGGAATAGCCGTTGGGCAGCCTGCGCCCATGTGGCGAGAGGGGGAGTGCCCCCCCGGGGTCAGCAGTCCTGGAGGTGCGCTGGTCACAGGGGTGGGGTCCTTCATAGGAGGAATCCCGGTAAGGACCACTGTGCCTGCATCCAGCGCGAGGGGCATCAGAGCAGTGTCCCCTGGTGTGACGATGTGATCGGGGAGAACTGTTATGAGTGGCTTGTCTTTCGTTGCTGCCCACGTGGCTGTCATTCTGAGGGTATCTTCTTGGGAGAGGTGTTGTCACTCTGCAAGGGGACAGCTGCTGCTGTTGCTGTGAGGGGCAGATGCTGGCAGGTCGGCGAACCACAGGGGAGTAGGTAATGCGTGGTCTGGGGGTTGGGGGAAGCTGGGGCAGCTGACGCCTTCCTCTGCGGGGTGTGCTGGCCCCAGAGGTTGAGGGCACGGGGCTGCCATCCACTGAACTACTGCCCTACACAAAAATCCAAACAAAATGGGAATTCAAGAGCAAGAGAAAACACGAAAAGGAGACACACCAGGTGGGACGGATACAAGACACAAGAGGTTGGAGAGAAAGAAAAAAAATGGAGAACCAGAAATATTGTGATGTCGGGGGTATATCGACGATGTACAGAATGAAGTGGATGAAAGAGACACATTGAAGGATATGTCCATGATCACACAGAGTAACACAGATGAGATGTATGACAGAGCAGAATAATGAACAGAGGACAAGGATGCAGAAGGTGGGTTAAGAAATCAGCAAGAAGAGGAGAGAGGTGCCCTCACATGTACACAGAAGGTTTATGACAGGGTTCAGAGGGGACGGGGGAAGGGTGCCACAGCAACAAGGAAATAAAAAAAATAACAGAAAAAGTGGAAAAAAGATGGATTTTCTGTAAGTTTTTGTGCAGCAACAAGCAGATTGAGCAAAACAAGCAAGGGGTAAAGAGACAGAAGATCCAACCAAAGTGAGAGTAGGCAACCAAAAGACAGATAAAGCCCACTACTACCAGACCTTCTCCACCTTCACCACTTCACACTGTATACCCACAACCAACTGCATTCCCTTTAAAAATACATGAGCAGCAAGAAAAATGTGACAGTATGGGAAGCTGATACCCCAGCAAGGGGTGGAAAGGGGCAAGCAGGCAAAGAAAGGGCAACTTTAGAAAGGAGCAGTGATGAAAAGAGGGGTTGTCACAGTAGAGCCCCTCCAGCCACAGAATAAATATCACAAATGCAAGGAGTTAAGAGAGTAAGGATGGAGAGAGGATAGAGGGAATGGGGTGACTTATATTACATCTTCTAACAACGGATTACCCTGTTCATTCCTCCTCTGTTCTATTAAAGAGCATCTGTCACCCTTATAATCAATATCATACTATAGTCTCATAGAAGGAATCAAGCGAGAGCCTCTTTAAAATAGTATATCAGAAAATGTGACTTAGGAGCCCATGAATCTACCTCTGAATGATACTACATGCTGGAGCTTCAGTAACTGTAAAGGCCAGCGATCAGGGCAATTATCGGGAAGGAGCGTTCCTAGAAATGCTGCTTTCCAATAATTGCCCTGCCTAAAGGTGTCAAAGGCATTGTTGGTGCGGTCACCTAAGTCATCGTTTCCGGGCAGCAGATCGTACCATCTAAATAGCAATCTGCCACCCAGAAAAAAACAAATGAGCGATCACGCACCCTGATAGAACAATTGGTTTGTTCCTAATTATTGCTTCCATTACAAGGAAGAGGTCATATAACTGCTAATTGAATACAAAAAAACTAGAGACCCTATTAAGGGAGGGTTCCATAGCAACAAAAAAACTTTGCTCAATTGAGCTCAATTCACCACTTTTACCCTTAATATTTAAATCAGTAAAACTTCACTTTTATTAGTAGTTCTCTAAAAATGTTTGTGAGTTTTGACACACTTGTTAAAACTACTGCTCGAATTTGCACACTGCTATCGCACAGGTTGCTAGTGGTAACAGAGGGTGTGCACTACCCTCCTAACCTTCCCACAAGTTTGCAATCAGTGTATAACTACCTGCCTGACTAATCCTGCAGGGTACTCGGTGCTGTGAACATACACCCTAAAGTAAATAACTGTTTCCTACTGTTTCCTACTCAGTGTTTAGCAACTCGAGCAGAGCTAAAACCAACAGATTCTGTCCCCCAACATGTTTCACCAGATAAACTGGCGTCTTCAGGGGAAAGGACAGACTGTCCTGCCAAGTCTGTCCTTTCCCCTGAAGACGCCAGTTTATCTGGTGAAACATGTTGGGGGACAGAATCTGTTGGTTTTAGCTCTGCTCGAGTTGCTAAACACTGAGTAGGAAACAGTTATTTACTTTAGGGTGTATGTTCACAGCACCGAGTACCCTGCAGGATTAGTCAGGCAGGTAGTTATACACTGATTGCAAACTTGTGGGAAGGTTAGGAGGGTAGTGCACACCCTCCGTTACCACTAGCAACCTGTGCGATAGCAGTGTGCAAATTCGAGCAGTAGTTTTAACAAGTGTGTCAAAACTCACAAACATTTTTAGAGAACTACTAATAAAAGTGAAGTTTTACTGATTTAAATATTAAGGGTAAAAGTGGTGAATTGAGCTCAATTGAGCAAAGTTTTTTTATAACTGCTAATTGAAGTACAGTAAAACGAGCAGGACCTCTAAGACCAGATTTCCACGTTGCGTTTTATACAATGATTTTTTGTGCAACAAAACTCCAGTGTGTAAACTTACCATCATGAATATTCATGAGCACCTATTTTGATGAAATTAAGGAGGATCACAGTGTGAGTTATATGAAGACAATGGCATTCTCTTAGTACAGGAAACAAAGAATATTGGTGACAGATACTCTTTAATGCACAACTCAACTTAATTCTGATAGGGGTATTCCAGGTCATCAGTATACGATTGGCGGTGGTCCTAACCCTGATCAGCTGTCTTCACAAACTGAGGCAGCAGAACCAGACACTGGAACTCCACAGCTCCATATACCGTATAGTGGTCATGTCTGGTTACTACAGCACTGCTCACATAGAAGTGGGGATGCTGGGAGTCAAATCCCCACCAATCTGATACTGGTGACCTATGCTAAGGATAGTTCATTGAAAGTTATAAACTATCAGTAACAAGCCTTAGGATACAAGGACAGTACCTCACTTATAAAATTCAAGCTACTAATAATGTGTCAATAGGATCATTTTCTAATTAGGTAATTTGTTAAAGGGTATATCTAAATAAGGGTGGCTCTACCTTATAGAGGGAAATCTGGCCAAATTTACACAAATTTGTTAAAGGGGTTGTCCAAGTTATTTCTATTGATGACCTATCCTGAGCCATTTAAAACAGAGTTTGTCCTGTTTCTTAGTATCCAGGGCTACGAGGATGTGTGCTATGTGACCCTTTTAATATGGCTGACAGAAGGGAGGAAGTTGTAATAAACCCTTTGCACTGGAATACGCATAAAAGCCAAATATATTATCAAGAAAAAATGCCCAGAAGTAGCCTAAAAATGACATTATTGCAACTGTCATGAAAGATATGTGTGTAACTCCAGTGCATGCCTGCGCTGATATTCATTCAGCATTGCCTGCTTCAGACAGCAGGATTCCAAATACCATATGGGTGTCATAGTCACGGGGGACTGCTGTCTGTGGACCGGTGGGGAGCTGCTGCAAAGATCGAAACTCCCTATTGAGAAACTACTTTTCCCTATCCACCCCAGCCCCACAAAAAAATACGTTAATCAAGAAATCCCATGAACCCACCCAAAAATTGTCCCAATGAAATCTACATCTTGCTTCACTAGAAAACAAGCCTTCATACATGTTATTATTGTGTAATAGTAGTAAAAAGCATATAAAACTACACATTTGGTATCACCGTACTGATAGAATAACAGTAACACGCTAGTAATGTCGCACGGTAAACATTGTAAATTTAAAGTGCAAAAAGCAGTGCTGCTTTTTTCCCATTACATCCCAAAAAGCGTAATAAAAGTTAACAAGTTATATATACCCCAAAATAGTGTCACTAAAAAGTACAGTTCATCCCACAAAAAACAAGCCCTCATATGGCTAAATCGATAGAAAAGTAACAACCACCTAATGTCTTATTTTGTACCCCTCATTGGCTGAAAATACTCCGCAAAAATGCTAAGAGGAGTATTATTGCTTCTCCGGAAAAATGTAGTGCGACCTGTGGCCCTCACAGTCCTCTGATTTCATTGAAAATCTGTGGATTAACTTCAAAAGACCAGAGAATGCTAGATGGCCCCGGAATCTCACAAAACTGGAAGACTTTTGCAAGGAAGAAAGGATAAAAATCCCTCAAATAAGAATTGAAGGGTTTTTGGCTGGCTACAAAAAGCGCTTACATGCTGTGATATTTGCCAAAGGATTGCCCTACTAGGTACTAACCATGCAGGGTGCTCAAAGTTATGCTTCGTGTCCTTTTCCTTTTTTGCTATTTTGAAAATGTAAAAGATGAAAATTCAAAAATAGATTTTTCTTAACATACAAGGGAATGTGTCATCTTTAACTTTCTGCCTTTTAGAGATTATTTCATCTTCAACTTGCTGAACTGTTCTCAGTAACAGTAATTTTGATCAGGGGTGCCCAAACTTTTGCATGCCACTGTATATACTATGTGATGGAACAGAAATCTGGTTTCGATATGGGGCAGATCTTCTCACTTCCTAAGGTTTCACTGTACATTTAAATGTTATTAGTAGCTTGTTTTTTATTAGTCCTATAACTGTTCGGGTCTCCAAAGGCTGTGATTCCATGCTGCCCTGCTCTCCCTCCCCTTTATAGCTTTGCTTATTCAGTCTGCCTTCACTCCCTGTTTATATATCATTGAAGGAAGAACCCACCTGTCTCTGTGGAGCATAGTCTCGACCCATACTTGGTGAACGAGAACTTGGTTTCCCATAATCTAGACGTTCTTTATCTGATCCAGAGTGGTGGTGATGGTGGTGGTGGTGATGGTGGTGGTGGTGGTGATGCTTTCTGTCTCGGGTTCGTCCTCGTTCTTCTGAAGGCAGGTCACCTGACTGTGTTGTGGTGCTGAGCTCTGTACCAAGACCTACAGGTGAAGAGAAATTAGGTTACATGTAGCTTACGCTCAAAGAACTGAAAACAAAGCAATTCTATTCATACACAATTGCCCCTATCCCTGAAAAACTCACAATCTTATAACCTTAAAGAGAACCTATCACCAAGAAATGCAGTGCAGGCAGCACGTTATAAGGCAGAAGGAGCTGAGAAGATTGATATATGGTTCTGTGGTAAAAGATTCAGTAATTTCTCCATTTAAGGCTCTCAGTGCTATCCACTGTGCCGCCTAGTGTCAGAAGGGCATCGCCTTGCGTGAGTTATCGCATGTATAAGGGTATGTCCGCACCTGGCTGAAAATACAGCAAAAAACGCATCAAGACCACAGCAAAAACACATGTATTACATGCAGTTTTTCCTGTAGGAAACAGCTGTGGATTTCCCCCTCCCCATTGCAAAAGATTGAGATCCTTATGTGTTACATGCAGATTTTGCCCCGGATTTTTCACTTTGCATTTCCAAGGGTGGATTCTGCACTGAAAATCCCCACAAACAATTCACATTCTGCGGATTCCATTTAAATAGCTTCTCATGGAAGAAGGGGTTTGAATGGAACGGTGGTAGAGCATGCTGCTGCTCTGTTCAAAGTGTATTGGACTAATGGCGGTAGCTGACTTCTGTACTCCTCCTTCACTGCGGTCTGCATGGCCTAGTTCAATTAATCTATACTCTGTGTAATTTGCCCTCTATAAAGACGCGGATGCTTTCCCCCCTCTCCACTCTTTGATCTGCATTGTACAACCTCCCCCCTTTCTCTAAAGGTGTCCTTACACACAAAGTAAAAGGTTTGAAAATTTTAAAATTATTACAAACGCTTATTCGGCACTGGTCAGGTATCTCACTATGCATGACCATTTAAATATGTACATCTTAACCAATAAGGATACCAGAAAAGCTGGTGACGCACTATATTATGTTTGAAGAAAACAGCAATGGGTAAGAAAACAGGTATTAAAGCAGGGGAGATTTACTAACCTGATTCCAAATCTACATAGCGAGTTAATGAGCGCTCAGACACCCGATGTCCACGCTCTCGTCTGCGCTGGTGTCCGTGGCGGGGGCCTTCATCAGGGGTGACTCGCTCTAATGAGTATTCATTTAGTCTGATGCCTTTCGACCGAGAATGACCAAGCATGGAAGTGGAGCGTTTCATTGGGCTTCCATCGGTGATAGTCTGCAAATTGGGTATAAAGAAATTGTAACCTTCCAGTCATACCTTATAAAGGTCAGGCAGTAATAAGATATATTTTTTTGTGAAGAAATAACAATATTGTTTTCCATGCTGAGTATACAAGCTGACAGGAGAGTTGTCATGCGTCACTCTTGACTGGTTGTGTCTGCTACTGCAGCTCCGCTCCATTCATATATATATATATATATACACAAGTTAAAACAAGAAGTTTACATACACCATATACAAAGACACATATGCATGTTTTTCTCAATATCTGCCATGAAATCAGAATAAACCTTTCCTGTTTTTGGTCAATTAGGATTACCATAATTATTATCATTTGCCAAATGCCAGAATAATGAGAGAGATAATGTTTTAAGGCATTTTATTACTTTCTGCAATGTCAAAAGTTTACATACACTAAGATCACTATGCCTTTAAACAATTCTGGATGCCCATATGATGATGTCATGTGTTTGGAAGCTTCTGTTAGGTTTGTTGGCAACATCTGACTTAATTAGAGACCCGCCTGTGGATGTATATAAATGCAGACCTGAAACACACTGCTTCTATGTGTAGCATCATGGGAAAGTCTAAAGAAATCAGCCAAGATATCAGGAAGAGAATTGTGAACTTGCACAAGTCTGGCTCAACCTTGGGTGCAATTTCAAGATACCTGAAGGTGCCTCGTTCATCTGTACAAACAATTATACGCAAGTACAAACAAGATGGGAATGTCCGGCCATCACACCGCTCAGGAAGGAGACGGGTTCTGTGTCCCAGAGATGAACGTGCTTTGGTCCGACATGTGCAGATCAACCCAAGAACAAAAGATGCGAAGATGATGGCGGAAGCTGGTAAGATTGTGTCAATATCCGCAGTGAAACAAGTACTGTATCAACATGGGACGAAAGACCACTCTGCCCGGAGGAAGCCATTACTCCAAAGGAGACATAAAAAGGCCAGATTAATGTTTGCAAACGACCACAGGAACAAAGACCTACATTTTTGGAGACTTGTCCTGTGGTCTGACGAAACTAAAATTGAACTTTTTGGCCATAATGACCATCGTTACGTTTGGAGGAAAAAGGTAGAAGCTTGGAAGCCTAAGAATACCATCCCAACTGTGAGACACGGGGGCGGCAGCATCATGTTGTGGGGCTGTATTGCTGCAGGAGGGACTGGTGCACTTCACAAAATAGATGGCATCATGAGGAAAGAAGATTATGTGGAAATACTGAAGCAACATCTCAAGACACAAAGTGGCTTAAGGATAACAAAGTCAATGTTTTGGAGTGGCCATCACAAAGCCCCGATCTCATACCTATTGAAAATGTATGGGCAAAGCTGAAAAGGCCGGTCCAAGCAAGGCGACCCACAATCATGGCTCAGTTACACTGGTTTTGTCAGGAGGAATGGGCCCAAATTCCAACCAACTACTGTGAGAAGCTTGTGAAAGGATATCCAAAACGTTGGACCAAAGTCATACAGTTTAAGGGCAATGGTACCAAATATTATTAAAATGTATGTAAACTTTTGACTTTGCAGAAAGTAATAAAATGCCTTAAAACATTCAATCTCTCATTATTCTGGCATTTGGCAATTAATGTTAGAGTTGAGCGAACTTGTGTTTTAAGTTCGGCGTCCAAAGTTCGGGTTATCGAAGAATCCCGTTATGGATTCAGCTACCACGGACCATAACGACATTTGGAATCCATAAGGGGATTCTTCAATGAACCCAAACTTTGGACAACACTAAGGACCTGGGGTGACGTCACCGTCATGTGATCAGTGCAGGGGGCGTGGCTCAGTACTGGATTGGATAAGAGGTGGTAGCCTACGACCTCTTATCCAATCCAGTACTGAGCCACGCCCCCTGCACTGATCACATGACGGTGACGTCACCCCAGGTCCTTAGTGTTGTCCAAAGTTTGGGTTCATTGAAGAATCCCCTTATGGATTCCAAATGCCGTTATGGTCCGTGGTAGCGGAATCCATAACGGGATGCTTCGATAACCTGAACTTTGGACGCCGAACTTAAAACACAAGTTCGCTCAACTCTAATTATGGTAATCTGGTAATCCTGATTGACCAAAAACAGGAAAGGTTTATTCTGATTTCATGTCAGATATTGAGAAAAAAATGTATATATGTCTTTTTATATAGTGTATGTAAACTTCTGGTTTCAACTGTATGTATGTGTATATATATATATTAATCCGCTCAGCTTCTCCTACCCTACAGCATGGTGCCTTCAGATTGCATTGCATTTTGTGGTGACAGGTCCTCTTTAAAAGGGTTTCCGGGTTCTAGGTAATAATGGTCCTCAAAATAGGTAATCAATATCAGGTCGGACTGGGTTTGACACTCCCACCTTCCAGTTCGTCCACTGTGTTTTTCTTCCGGCATTGGGTGGGAGTCAGAAGCAGAAATCTCCGTCCACTGTGTAGTCACTTGGATAGGAACCGAGCTGCAGGAACCCGGCAGAGCCAGTACACAGTGGAAGGATCTTTCTGCTGCTGGCTCTGTCCAGTTGCCTGCTGATCGTGAGGTTTCTGAGAGTCCGACCCCCCGCTCATCTGTTATTAATTATGTATACAGAGGGTATGTCATGTGTAATTTACAGCCACCTTTAAAGCTGTCCCACCCTAAATCTGCAATTATCCTGTGACCTGTAAGATGTGTAATATTTTACTGATGAACATATCCACCAAATATCCTGTTTTTGTGAGACTGTCCAGTGACTAGACTACAAATTTACATAAAGCCAGGGATTTATAGTTTTATTAACGGTATTCAGGAGTGCGACTTAAAGGGGTTGTCTCATCATGGACAATGGGGGCATATCGCTAGGATATGCCCCCATTGTCTTATAGTTGCAGGTCCTTGCACCTATATTGAGAACGGAGCCCCGCAAGTGAAGGAGGGAGCACTGTGCATGCGCAGCCGCCCTCCATTCATTTTATATGGGGATGGCAAAAATAGCCGAGCGCTGTCTCGGCTATTTCCGCTGGCCCCATAGAAATGAATGGGAGCGGAGGCCGCACATGCGCGGTACACTCCCATTCACTTCTATGGGGAGCCGACATGGTGGTGGCCGGACCGGAGTCCTCCAGCCACCACCTTGTGGGGCTCCGTTCTCGATATTGATGCGGGTCCCAGTGGTGGGACCCGCACCTATAAGACAATGGGGGCATATCCTAGCAATACGCCCCCATTGTCCATGATTAGACAACCCCTTTAATAGTCCTGGAATTTGGCATTCAAATTATTCCAGGTATTTCTTAATAATATAATTTTGCTTTCATGTGTCCCAGATTTTTAGTAGGATTATGGAATCAAAAAGAGCTGAATGCATTGGTGGAAAAATCTGACACATTGCCATGTTTCCTTTACATGGGACTATTATCAGGCAGTGTTACAGCGGTGGCCCGCAGCCTCCATAACTCTTCTCCCCCGCTCTGGCAGCGTGAACCAGCCAGTCCCTCTCCCCTGATTTCCAGCAGGCCTAGTCCTTGGAGTAGCTCTGTTCCCCCACACACTCTAATCTTAACCAGCCAACGGCTAGCCAACTTGAGATTCCCTTGTGGGAAGATGCCTGAGCAATAGGTTTTAGGCTACTTGTGCCCTGCAAAGGTGTGCTATTCTACTTCTGTCTACCCTTGTACTGACTTCTTACCTTTAACTGTTTATAAGATTGCACAAACTCTGCCTGCCCTGACTTTGACCTGTCCCTGACTACGGTTTTGCCTGATCCCTCAGTGTTCCACACAGGTCCAGATCCTTGTACAGAGAGGGAGGGGGAGCACTTAGATGATGCTGTTAGGAGTAAATCAGATCCAGATCTATTCACATGACACAATGGATCCACGTGTGCTTCGTAACGCTCGTTCCTAATAATTGGTTCGTGTAAAGGTGAAGCCGATCACCCAATGAATGAGGAAGCACCCATTCATTGGGTGAAACAATCATTTCTGCGGACATCAAAATCATCATTCCTGGGCAGCAGATTGTACTGTTTAACCAGCGATCTGCTGCCCAGAAACAATGAATCTGTATGGATATTAGAGACTGCAGTAGTGATCACTCATCCCCATGTGGAAGTGATGAAAATGCAGTTCTTGACGAGCAGGCAATTATCAGAATGAAATAGTCCCTTCCTGATCATTGCAGCACTCTGGTCTTTTATAGCTGGGGACTTCTCTATCTGGTATTTTTTATATAGATTATACAGTAATCAGATAGATTGTGAGTTAGTCGACGGCAGGTCAGTTAGGCCTCATGCCTCACGCCAACGGCCTCAGCTCGTATTGCTGCCCGCAATATGCAGACACCAGCCATGTGCTCCCCACATCACGGATGCAGACCTATTCACTTGAATGGGTCCGTAATCTGGAGCTGTGGTGCGGAACGGAGGCATGGAACCCCACTGAAGCACTACGGAGCGGTTCCGTCTTGTTTCTGTCTGTGCCTCCGTACCACAAAAAAATAGAAATTGTTCTATTTTTTTATGGTGCGGACGGAGCGTGGACCCATTCAAGTTGCCCGTGCATTGGGGACCACAAATTGCCGTCCCTAATGCATGGGTCGGCCGCACAACGGCCATGTGCATAAGGCCTAAGTCAGAGTTGGTGCCATGCTTAGGGCAGTCGACCAAAACAGTGGAAATGTGGTATTGCATGGAGGCCATTTAAATAAATGGCCAACTATGTAATACATGAATAGACCAGGCAAGACAGAGTAAGGGCCCTTTCACACTTGCGTTGTGTGAATCCGGCATGCACTTCCGTCGCCGGAAGTGCACGCCGGATCCGGCACAACGCAAGTGAACTGAAAGCATTTGAAGACTGATCAGTCTTCAAAATGCTTTCATTGTTACTATGGCAGCCAGGACGCTACTAGCGTCCTGGTTGCCATAGTAGGAGCGAGGAGCGAGGAGCGGCATACTTACATTCCAGCGGCTCCGGGCGCTCCTGAATAACGTCAGAGCGCCCCATACGCATGGATCACGTCATCCATGCGATCACGTGATCTCTGCATTGGGGCGCCCTGACGTCATCCTGGAGCGCCCCGGGAGCCGTGCGGAATGTAAGTATGCCACTCCCCACTACAATTTTACTATGGCAACCAGGACTTTAGCGTCCTGGTTGCCATAGTAACCATTCACAAAAAGCTAAGCGTCGGATCCGCCGATGCGCGGAAACGACGTTTAGCTAAAGGCCGGATCCGGACTAAGGCCTTTCAATGGGCATTAATTCCGGATCCGTCCTTCCGGCTTGCTTTCAGGATTTTTGGCCAGAGCAAAAAGCGCAGCATGCTGCGGTATTTGCTGCGGCCAAAAAACGTTCCTATCCTGAACGGAGGACATCCTGATGCATCCTGAACGGATCTCTCTCCATTCAGGATGCATTAGGAGAATCCTGATCAGTAACTTTCCGTCCTAGAGAGCCGAGGACGGATCTCTAGGACGGAAAGCTAAAACGCAGATGTGAAAGGGGCCTACCGGTGGATACACATCACGTTTTATGCCTTACGTTAAAAGGATGGTAAAAATGTGATGTGAACCCACCGTAAGGATGCGGCTACACAAAAATCACCGTGTAGCAGTGCAGCCATTAAACTGAATGGGGTCGAAGCATGGATGGCAAGTTGCTGCCACCCCAGAATCGCAAAAAATTAAACACTGCTGATTTATAATGCTGTGTAACCCTGAGAGTCCTGGAATCCACTGAATTATACTGACATAATGCTGTGACTGTAATACAGTAGATTCCAGGTCTCAGAGGGACACACAGCATTATGAATCATTATAATGCTGCACCATCCTGTCAGAGGAACAGAGGTCAAAACGGGAAATCACACTAACACTCGCGGTGGGTTCCTCTCATTGAACTCTTGTGTGTCTGGCCTCAGTTTTATTTGTCTTCGGTTTGAGTATGTACCTCACCAAGGGTCTTATTAACCCCAGGATCTGAGCCCCCCAAACCCTCGAGGGTCTTATTTTGTACTCCCCATCAGAAATGTTAAAAGGAGTATATTTACTCAGCTGCAAAAAAAAAAAAAAGTAGTGCGACCTGTATATGTGTTATCAATAGGCAATAATAGGTTATCTAAAAGTAGTAGAAAAAAAACAACTGATTCTAGAACCCAATCAAAAGTGATCTGCAAGATATTTTTGCTTGAAGTGGTATTCCACTCTTATAAGTTTATGGCCCCCCAGGGTGGACTGACCATAGACCCTACAGGGAAACTCACCAGTGGGCTGATTCCCAGGGGGCCGCCCGAACCCTCCTCATGGTCGCTACCCGGGTACAAAACAATCTGATGCTCTAAGCATTAATTAACGTCTGCAGGTGCCCTTCTGAATTCAACTGTATCACCATCCTCAGTACGGTTAGACAGTTGGATACTGTCATGAAGTATATTGGTCTGCACTGTGGTATTTGGTTCTGCTGGGGCAGTATTTTGTGCTGCACTGTGGTATTTAGTTCTGCTGGGGCAGTATATTGTGCTGCACTGTGGTATTTGGTTCTGCTGGGGCAGTATATTGTACTGCACTGTGATATTTGGTTCTGCTGGGGCAGTATATTGTGCTGCACTGTGGTTTGTGGTTCTGATGGGGCAGTATATTGTGCTGCACTGTGGTATTTGGTTCTGCTGAGGCAGTATATTGTGCTGCACTGTGGTATGTGGTTCTGCTGGGGCAGTATATTGTGCTGCACTGTGGTATGTGTTTCTGATGGGGCAGTATATTGTACTCCACTGTGGTATGTGGTTCTGATGGGGCAGTATATTGTGCTGCACTGTGGTATGTGGTTCTAATGGGGCACTATATTGTGCTGCACTGTGGTATTTGGTTCTGCTGGGGCAGTATATTGTGCTGCACTGTGGTATTTGGTTCTGCTGAGGCAGTATATTGTGCTGCACTGTGGTTTGTGGTTCTGATGGGCCAGTATATTGTGCTGCACTGTGGTATGTGGTTCTGATGGGGCAGTATATTGTGCTGCACTGTGGTATGTGGTTCTGCTGGGGCAGTATATTGTGCTGCACTGTGGTATGTGGTTCTGATGGGGCAGTATGTTGTGCTGCACTGTGGTATGTGGTTCTGATGGGGCAGTATATTGTGGTGCACTGTGGTATGTGGTTCTGATGGGGCAGTATATTGTGCTGCACTGTGGTATGTGGTTCTAATGGGGCAGTATATTGTGCTGCACTGTGGTATTTGGTTCTGCTGAGGCAGTATATTGTGCTGCACTGTGGTTTGTGGTTCTGCTGGGGCAGTATATTGTGCTGCACTGTGGTATGTGGTTCTGATGGGGCAGTATATTGTGCTGCACTGTGGTATGTGGTTCTGCTGGGGCAGTATATTGTGCTGCACTGTAGTATGTGGTTCTGATGGGGCAGTATGTTGTGCTGCACTGTGGTATGTGGTTCTGATGGGGCAGTATATTGTGCTGCACTGTGGTATGTGGTTCTGATGGGGCAGTATATTGTGCTGCACTGTGGTATTTGGTTCTGCTGAGGCAGTATATTGTGCTGCACTGTGGTATTTGGTTCTGATGGGGCAGTATATTGTGCTGCACTGTGGTATGTGGTTCTGATGGGGCAGTATATTGTGCTGCACTGTGGTATGTGGTTCTGATGGGGCAGTATATTGTGCTGCACTGCGGTATGTGGTTCTGCTGGGGCAGTATATTGTGCTGCACTGTGGTATTTGGTTCTGATGAGGCACTATATTGTGCTGCACTGTGGTTTGTGGTTCTGATGGGGCAGTATATTGTGCTTCACTGTGGTTTGTGGTTCTGATGGGGCAGTATATTGTGCTGCACTGTGGTATGTGGTTCTGATGGGGCAGTATATTGTGCTGCACTGTGGTTTGTGGTTCTGATGGGGCAGTATATTGTGCTGCACAGTGGTATGTGGTTCTGATGGGGCAGTACAACTACCATAGCGGCAGACCATGTGACGCTATGGAGCCCAGTTGGGATCATCTCCTTTTTTACTGGGGGTGAAAACTTGGTCAGGACTCCACCCTCTAAAGGTTCGATCCTTGCTATGGGGCCCTTACTTCTCTATGTACGCCACTGGTCAGAACCTTGGCCCACAAGATGACGTCCTGGTGCTTCCTCTGGGTCAGTCCTCAGCAGTCAGACTCTCATGTCTAGATAACTCCATCTTATTTCTGATAGGTGACAGTCCACTCCATTCCTCTGTTCACCACTGTAATCCCAGTTATTGGCAGGGGCAGCACTAGATCTCAAATACCGGATGCTCCTGAACTTGTAATATTACTGCCACTTCCCCCTTATATTAGATCAGCCACAATCGGCAAATTAGCCCTGACAAAGCGAGAAACTCCAGCAGATTAAATCATTCCCATCACCACTTCCTAAGGCCTTGTTCACACGTCCGTGTCTATAATGACATCTGTGACAAGATGGTCAGCAGTGAAGAATTTGTGTTTGCCATATGTGTGTCATCTGTTTTCCACAGACAGTGGCAGGCTGAAAACTAGTTTCCAGAGCTTCTCCTATTAATGGCATCCGTGTTATGTCGGTGGTTTTCACGGATCCATACATGAGGGATCTGTAATCAACAAAAATAGTGCATGCTTTTGTGGTGTCACCATAGACCCACGGTCCACTGATGTGTCAATGAATACGTGAGTGATCAGTGGAGACCATGGACAATACATGTCCACGATTCCTGACACTTACCTTGTATCAGAACAAGACAATGAGACTTCTCAGTTATTTAAAATCTTCCACTTCTTCCAGGGTTTTACCTAAACAAGTAAAAGCTTTCCACACACTTCAGAAACTCACTCAGGACACCACCAGACAGCAGAGCTGTGATTTTCCTGCGCTGCAGTCGAGTACCACGTGGCTATATGGGCTGCAACGGGCTCTGATTAAACTGAGGACTGCACGGCACCAGCGAAACTGATGCAGACGGAATAAACTGCGTGGTCATTATTAGTTTAACAGGAGCCAGCTGTGGCCTGTATGGCTACATGGTACTCGCAACCGCAACACAACTGTGCTGTGTGGTCGTACCCTTGGAAACATACTCCATGTGGGAGCGTGATTTCCCATTATGGACACTTCTCCTGTGACAGGACCGCACAGCATTAGGGCCCTTTCACACGACCGTATGCCCTCCGAGACAGAGTTCGTGAGCGGGCCACATGTCCCGGGCGGCACTGATCTACAGGAGAGCGCAGCATCATAGATTACAATGATGCTGTGCACGTCGAGCCGCCCGCGGGACAATAAGATTGTATGAGTGCGGGACAATAGCCCTGCGGGTGGCCCGGCGTGCACAGCATCATTGTAATCTATGATGCTGTGCGCTCCCGTGCTGTTGTAGCTAAAATTCTGTTTTAAAGTAAGCTAATCATTGGTTGATATGGAGTCCGAGAAAAGTGTCTGTCCCTGCGGCACAGTCATCATCCAGCCTAAACCCCCACTGCAGGTCTAAACGGTTAGTCTAAGGTTACGCCATCTACAGGATTAGTAAAGTGTCCCTATGAATTTGTTCTACAGCACTTCTGTACAGAACCACATTCTCCACTAGAAGCCAAGCTACTACGTCCAAAATATGTCATGTGATGGATCCTGTATAAGGGTCCATTCACACGTCCGCAAAATGGGTGTGGATCCATTCCGCAAAAGGACCCATTCACTTTCAATGGGGCCGCATTGTGCTGTCCACAGTGTGCTGTCCGCATCCGCACTTCCATTCCTCATCCGTACTTCCGTTCCACAAAAAAAAGGCATTTCTATTAAAGTGCCAACCATGTGCGGACCGTAAAATGCGGAACGCACATGGCCGATGCGGATGTGTGAATGGTCCCTAAATCTACTAGAAAAATGTCCACCTGCCTCTGTATGAAATCACAGGCACAAGAAGGTGCAACAGAGATCTGTACTACCCCTGTGTGCATGGGCTCTTACAAGGCCATTGAGCTGTAAGCTATTCCAGTCGGCCCTGTTAGGTGAGTCACGGTTATTTGTCAGACCTCTTTTGTATTGCCGCTGTTCAGTTTTTATATTAGCAGTACTGACATGATACTGTTCTGCTCCTCCCCAGTATGATTAATGCCCCCATTACTGCCCCCAGTATCATTAATGCCCACCAGTACAATTAATACCCCCAATAGGGCCCCTCAGTATGATTAATGCCCCTATTAGTGCCACCCAATATAATGAATGCCCACCAGTATGAACAATGCCCCCATTAGGGCACCCCAGTAGGATTAATGCCCCCATCAAATTCCCCCAATATGATTAATGCCCCCATCAGTGTCTCCAGTATGATTAATGCCCCCATCAGTGTCTCCAGTATGATTAATGCCCCTATTAGGGCCCCCAGTATAATTAATGCCCCCATGAGTGTCTCCAGTATGATTAATGCTCCCATTAGGGCCTCCATGTATGATTAATGCCCCCAGCAGTGTCTCCAGTATCATTAGGGCCCCCAGTATGATTAATGCCCCCATCAGTGTCTCCAGTAAGATTAATGCCCCTATTAGGGGCCCCAGTATGATTAATGCCCCCAGCAGTGTCTCCAGTATGATTAATGTCCTCATTAGGGCCTCCCAGTATAATTAATGCCCCCAACAGTGTCTCCAGTATGATTAATGCCCCCATCAGTGTTTCCAGTATGATTAATGCCCCCATCAGTGTCTCCAGTATGATTAATGCCCCCATTAGGGCCCCACAGTGTGATTAATGCCCCCAGCAGTGTCCCAAGTATGATTAATGCTCCCATTAGGGCCTCCCAGTATGATTAATGCCCCCAGCAGTGTCTCCAGTATGATTAAGGGACCCACAGTATTATTAATGCCCCCATCAGTGTCTCCAGTATGATTAATGCCCCCATCAGTGTCTCCAGTATGATTAATGCTCCCATTAGGGCCCCCAGTATGATTAATTCCCCCATCAGTGTCTCCAGTATGATTAATGCCCCCATTAGGGCCCCACAGTATGATTAATGCCCCCAGCAGTGTCTCCAGTATGATTAATGCTCCCATTAGGGCCCCACAGTATGATTAATGCCCCCAGCAGTGTCTCCAGTATGATTAATGCTCCCATTAGGGCCTCCCAGTATGATTAATGCTCCCATTAGGGCCTCCCAGTATGATTATGCTCCCATTAGGGCCTCCCAGTATGATTAATGCTCCCATTAGGGCCCCCAGCATGATTATTGGTCCCTTTGGTGCTCCGCAGTATGAGGATCGGCACCGATTCTGCTTATGCTGGAAAAAAAAACACAACACCTCATCCACTTGCTCATGTGATGTCACCACGCTGGGAGCGTCAGGTCCTGCTGCCTCCATTGAGGAGCGAATGTCTCAGTTTCACTTCTGTCAAAAAGGTCCCACTGATTTCAAAACAGCCAAATACAGTATAGGACAAGTCGTATATGTTGACGGCTGCTATTCACTGGCCGTTTTTCATGTTCATGGGAATGAAGCCTTGTTGAGTAAACGTTGTCATCTCTGACCAGTATTTCTACAATAGGAGTCAATGGCAGGATAGGCCATCAATATCTGATTTGTCAGGGGTCCGACATCCCACACCCCTCTCCATCAGCTGTTTGGGAGTAGCTCAGGTGTCCGAAATAGGCACCAAAACGACACAGCGCCATACCCTGTGCAGTGGACTGAGCTGGTTACTGCAGTGTTGTTCTAATTAAATTCATTTTTTTAGCATATTTTTTTCTGTGATAGGTATGCTAGTTTTATTATGGTATTTTTTATATTAGTAAGTAAAACAGGGGAAAAGTCTGTTTTTCACATTTTTTAATTTTTAATACCACAAACTGGAACTAAAATAAATTTTTAAATTGTGTCCTCTTTCGGTCACAGTAATTTAATATATAGTTTATGGTCACCAGAGTTGGGGCTAGAGACTGCGGTGTGGGCTAGTGGTTCTTTTTTATTTTATGTATACATTTTGTTATTTTTTTCATACTTTATGCCCTCACAAGGGCCTGTGAGACCTTTGGGGGCATTTAACATTTACATTTTTTAAATCCCTGATAACTGGGGCTAATCTATTAGTCCTAGTTAAAGACGGAATACAGCTGGCTGATATATACTGCAGAGCTGATCTGGGTCTGATAAGACCCAGCAGCTCATGAAATTACCTGGAACCTGGTGATTAAGCAATTGCTAGAACCGCAATAGGGGAAGACTACGGGCTCCCCACTCCTGCAGCCATCTCTGCATGAACATTCAGAAACTCCTTTCAGAGATACAAACGACACGGACCCCACCAGACACATAAAGTCTATAGTCAGGCCAGAAGTGGTTAAAGGCTGAGAATTAAATTCCGATTGTCAGTAATGAGAACCAAAAAGTGAATGCTCAGCCTTGAAAACCACTTTAGGGCAGATCTACTAATAGGGTCGCACTGTCTAAGAATACATTCACAGTCGAAATTTACTCTTCTCGGGGGAGTAGTCCTTTATAAATTTGAGTTTGTTAAATTCTGTGCCAGCTCTACGCTAGAATTCTGTCCGTGCACCATAATATGTCCGTGTTTCAGAACTGTGGTATTTTTGCAGCTAACTGAGGAGACAACATTAAGACTGTGTAAACTGAGACAAACCGCTCCGCACTTGTCACAGGACGCCGGCGACGCGGGTCCTCCCCCTTGCGCCGCAGGCGTCCTGTCCCTTTCCGGCAGCAGCAGGAGTCGCCTTTCCAGCAGAGCGGGGAGCCGCTCGGCGTCTCTCCTGTCATGGCAATGGAGGGCGGAGCGCGCCTGGCCACACGCTCCCTCTATGTGCGGCCGGAGTCCTCCGTTGCCAGGATACCTGTGTGGACTGAGCGCCGAGATGGGCACTCGGCGCTCAGCTGTCAGTCCTGGGGCAGGTCATGTAGTGCTTGCCACGTTACATGACCTCAGCCCATGTGTATATAAGCAGGCAACCTGCTGGCCACAGGTTGCCTGTGATTGCGCTTATTGGGCTACTTTATACTCCGTTTGATTGCTCTGAATTTGACCTTCTGCTTGTGATTTGACTTTCCTTTTGCCTCTACCTTGTATTCTGACGCGACCTCCAGGTTTGACCTCCAGCTTGTTTCTCGTATTGTCTTTGCCTCTCCCTTGTATTCTGACGTGACCTCTCGTTGTGACCTTTGCTAGTTGGCTATCCTCCTTGCCTGCTGTACGCTCCTGCTGCCGCACACTGCCCGTTACTTGTCTCTGCTTTTATCTGTCCCTCCTGCACTTACTCAAGTTAGGGACCACCATCCAGTTGCGCTCCGTTGTTTAGGACGGAAAGTGCAAGTAGGCAGGGACAGAGGTGTGGGTGGCAGTCTAGTGGGGGCACACCATCTCAAGGAGACCAGCCACAAAATCACCGCAGAGCCTCACCTAAGAGTCTCAACACAGCAATCCAAAGTGCAAAGCTCCCTGGGAAACAGTAATATGTAAAATAAATGCTGCCTCTTTTCTATTCACTGCTTTGACCTTAGATTACTTGTCTACTGCTGCTGTGAGGGGAAGATGTTATCTGAATGGTAATCCACAGGAGGTGTAGAATTGGGATGACAGTATGGCAGCTCTGTTCATCTTCTGATCGCCTAGATAAAGATGCCCACAGAAGAGCGTTGTACTTATTAGGACGCCTTCACACGACCATAGTTTTTTGCGGATCGGCAAAACACAGGTATCGGCCCGTATGCGTTCCGCAAATTGTTGACCACACGGTGTGCTGTCCGCATCTTTTGCGGCCCTTTTAAAATGAATCGCGGAACGGATGCGGACTCGTTCAAACGGTCGTGTGAATGAGCCCTTAGTGTAACGTGTGCTGCTCTAATTCACCAGCTCCCATCTGTGGCCGCAGTGATGGTCTGAGTGAGAGAGTTAAGCTGTGCTCAAAGAATACATGGAGTGACTTCAAAACATTATGGGCGTCATTTAATAAGACCGGCGTTTCAGGCGCTGGTCGTAATATACCCTGGAGGTGGATCCTCTGTAGTTATGTAGAAGCGTCGGCGTCTCCACCTCCGGCTTCCGAGCTGTCTTACATTTAGACCATTTTCTACACCAAACCAGGCGTAAAAAATGGTAAATGAGACGAGCCTGCCGGCCTGTTCCCGCCCGCGCCGCGTTTACTTTTTTAGACCTGGAGTTGGCGGGGAAAGTCGCATTGTAGCACAAAGGACCTTTGCACCGCAATTTGCTCGAGAAATATGCCTAATATAGGTGTATTTCTGGTTAGTAAATGACCCCCATTATCCATAAAACATCCACCTTTTTTGATTTAAAAAATACACAGCATATTCACACATAGGTTATTGATATGTGATATGTTTGATGGAAGTGTCACAAAATGACATAGTGCTACCAGATGGACATTCAGAAAATAATTCCCATGCAGTAACAGAATCAGCCCTGGACTTGCTTGTTTAAAACCAAATTAAGGGCCCGTTAAGTTTTTGGTGCTGATTTTGGAGCGTTTCTGTCTCATAATCAGCTTCAAAAATGCCTCATTTCAATGGGAGTCAGCACTTGCCTCTTTTTTACACGTGTAAAAAAGAAGCGCGTGTCCTATCTTGGGGCAGAATCAGCGCTGAATTTCCTATTGAAATAAATAGGAAGCAGAAAAAACAGCTCCATGAAAGTCCACCCATGTTTTGTGTGTTTTTCCTGCGTTTTTCCTGCGTTTCTACTTCAAAAACCTCATGCTGAAAATTCAGCTATGTATTGAAGTGAACACTTTTTTTATCGCGCTGAAAAAAGGCACGTGTATTCCGAGCTGATTTTTTTTAAGCGCGTATTTCAAAATCAGTCATGTGAACTGGCCCTAAGTGGGTTTTTTTTTGGCAGACATTCCTTCCAGTAGAACCTGTTAAAAGATCTAAACTTCTTCCCCCCACCACTCTATTTTGACTCTGTGACTCCCGGGCTGCCTTCACTGGACTTCCAGTCCCTGTCAGTTTCCGCATGGACAAAGTCACGGCTGCAACGAGTGGCTGGCCTCATCGGCACGTGGAAAGTCAGTGCTGAGTCATGTGCCCCTTAGGGACACGTCACTGCTGAGGCCAGTCATTGGCTGCAGTCCTGCACGTGAACCCCGCTGTGCAGACATTTACGGGACAGGGACTAGGAATCCAGTGAGGATAGCCTGGGAGCCAGTGACCTGAGAATGGGTGGCAGGGAGCAGGTACGTTTGGGTCTCTTTACAGGTTCTGCTGACTGGGGAGACATTTAAAAAAAAAAATCCTGCATAACACCCCTGCAAAAATCTAAAGCTCTAGAAAGTTAGGCCTAAATTTCTACTGGCATAATCTAATTATATTCATATTCTAACTTCTATTTGATCACCCATAGACCTTTTCTATCTCAATGCATCCCTACAACATGACATAAATGTCACCTCTGTACAGGAGAAACAATACAAAGACAGAAGGATCCATACTGACAATGGGCTAAAAAGGACAGAAATGTGAGTTGCACAGTGTAGCAATACATGGAGAATAGTGTGAGAGCATGTCATAGAGGTGTTACATACACTGAGGTTACTCCCTCGGGTTCGGGTTTTCCTTCGCTGCTACAGCAAGACGAGACAGAGAGGAGAGGCAAGAAGAAGGGAGAGACCACAGAGGTGCAGGACGGACAGAGAGACAGAGGGACAGACAGCGGGGGAACAGAGAGAAAGAGAACACAGGTTAACAGCAGTTAGACCGAAACAGTTTCCATACACAGTGTCCACATTAGTGGACAAATGACTTTAAAGAGTAGACGCTCACACAGCACAAGAGCCACAAGACGATGCCACTGAGACAGCAGGAGACAAGTTCCTTCAAGGAGTTCCAAACAAGCCTGTGTTACAGTGAATATCCTCCCTCAACACCAGTGTTCTTTTTAATCTATGCTCTTTACTAACCTGTTTTCGAAAAGCTTTATAGCTGTCAGAGCTTTAATTTTATGAACCATCAAATCCCCTGCATAGACCTAAATGATAACATTCTGACTGCCTTTGTGCACCACTAGAGGGAGCTTGGGAGCTTCCTGCATACTGTTATTCATTGAGATCAATATTAACTCAGTATGTAGTATGTTCTTATGCTGTCCTGGTGCAATATTATCATTTAAAGAGCATCTGTCAACGTGATCAACCCTATTCATCCAGGCATGCTGCCTGGCAGGATTGATCATGCTGATTAAAACAATACCTGCGTTATGTCTGTAGGTAGAACCATTGCCGAGATATCAGTGTTTTTAGTCATATGCATTCAAGCTGGTTATAGCACCAAGGGGCTAGACTGAGCCATTGGAGAACTGCTTTTGTAACATCCCTCTGTTCTGGGCACTCCTCCCTCCCCTTGCTTGATTGTCTATCCCTGTCAAACAAGGGGAGGGGGTAACATCAGAGCAGAGGGATGTTACAAAAGTAGTTCTCCAATGTCTCAGTCTAGCCCCTTGGTGCTATAACCAGCTCATATGCATCTATAAACACCAATATCTCGGCAACAGTTCTGCCGACAGACATAACTCGGGTATCATTTTAATTAGCATGATCAACCCTACTAGACAGCATGCCTGGTTTAATAGGGTTGACCATGCTGACAGATGGTATTTAGCTATGTCCATACATAGGATTTGAAGCAGGAAGTTAGCTAGCACAGAATGATGGATCTAAAAACAACATGGTGTAAAAAGGTAGAGATTCACTTTAAAGCTCTGGATAGAAGGGGGAACATTGGAAAGAGGGGACCCCCAAAGCAACAAGGTTAGTGGGGCCCCCCTCCTGGTGCTGGTTCATGCCACCGCTCCCTTATCCGAGGAGGTCCAGGCTGGTTCCTGCCATCTTTGACTTGTCCAAGTGTTCACTGCTCTTGGGGAAGGGGAAAATGAGGCCCTCGCTTGTTTAGGAACAGAGATGCCATGGAGTGAGGGTGACGGATGCACAGTAAGACAGAGATGACATGGAGTGAGGGTGACGGATGCACAGTAAGACAGAGATGAATGAATCGCTTGGGAATGCTCATTAGCGAGAACTGTCAAAGTGTCTGCGGCGTCTCGTATGGGCAGGTTTCATCATTACTATAATATCTGCTTTCTCTTATAAATCTGATATAAATCCCAGAGTCACTGAGCAGAAGTAACTGTTAGCTGCCAAAGCCCCGGGCCTGTCTGCTTTAGGGTACTTTCACGCTAGCGTTACTCTTTTACGGTATTGAAATCCGGTAAAGGGGCTCAATACCGAAAAAAAAAAAAACATCAGTTTTGTCCCAATACATTCTGAATGGAAAGCAATCCGTTCAGTATGCATCAGGATGTCTTCCCTTGTACGGTATTTGACCGGACAAAGTACCGCAGCATGCTGCAGTATTTTTTCTGGACAAAATCTCGGAATACTACCGCACTTGGCAGATCCGACATTAATTTCCATTGAAATGTATTAATGCCAGATCCGGTACCAAGTGTTCCGGATCCGGAGATGCGGCAATTTCCAGCTTTCCGGTCTGCGCATGCGCAGTTCTTTCTAGCTGTTAAAAAAAAATTAAATACCAGATCCATTTTTCCGGATGAAAACAAAGATCCGTTTGCATACGGATTTCTAGTTCCGGCAGGCAGTTCTGGCAATGGAACTGCCTGCCGGATTCTTTTAACGCTAGTGTGAAAGTACCCTTACATGGTCATTTCTCCCCACACACCTTCTTAGGAACACTGAGGCTCATGGGGTACAGCAGTGACAGGAGCGGAGGGGTGTTAGTTGCACCATAGTCTGGTGCTGTGGGGTCCCAAAGGCTTTACTGCCACATAAGAAGACACCAGGTGGGGGCCATGTACCAGATTTTGGATCAAGGCCAAGAAGCTTTGAATAACATTTCTGAGCAGTCCCATTCCTATCACGGTCCTTTCTACACTTCCATGTACACACCTGAACAGTCTGACTGGCCCAGTTGTTGCATACAGATCCTTGCGCCTAACCTAACTAGTCATGTTCTCATCACGCTGTGATCATAGACCTCAGTGGGTCCTTTATACGCATAGCGTCTGTGCACACGGCCTTGGCCTTAAAGGGAATGTCACCAGCGACCCCCCCCCCCCTCGCCCAACTGTCTGCATAGACACATAGCTGTGGTTCACCTGTATCTCTTCTGTTGATCTGAGGCTTTTTTAAATGTGTAAATTAGAGCTTTGGTGCAATGAGGGCGTCACTGTTGCTCTTGTTACACCAAAGCTCCTCTCCTTCCTGTGGCCAGCCCATCCCTCGCTGTATTGCCACTGCCTGGCCCTGTCAATCAAAGCAGCCAGGGAGGGGCTGGCCACAGAAATGAGCGGAACTTGGGTGCAACAAGAGCAATAGTGACGCCCTCATTGCACCATAGTAAGCACATTAAGAAAAAGTATCCTAACTCAGGAACGGAGCCTCGGTTTAAGAAAAGTAAAATGTTCATGGGCTTTATATACTGTGTTCATGGATGGCTTGGATGTTACTTATGCTTAATGCAGACCATGCAGGAGTGAAGCATATGCCCCAAGTAACAGGCTTTACAGATGCAGCTGTTTGTTAGGGTAGCAGAGCTGGGTTTGTCATTTGCTAGAACTCACTTAACTGATTTATCACGGCACGCAAACGAAACAGTAATACAACAAATACAGCTCTGCTATATCTGTAAGCTTAAACTGTATCATGCAAATACAACACGGAGAAAACTAAATGATGGTAAAAACAGCGCGTGTGGCAAGCAGTAACACTCTGCGATATCAGGGTTATCTCACCATGAAGGTCCCTGCAAATATTAGGCCTATGGGGGTTCTCTCGCTCGGTCCTGGAGCAGAGCGTGCTATCATGGAGCGGCCATTGCTCTGCTAGGATGTGGCTGGCTGTGGCTACTAATGTTTGAGGCCTCATGCACACCACCCTATGTATCTTGCAGTCCCCAAACTGCAGATCCACAAAATATGGATACCGGCCATGTGCCTGGACACATTTGCAGCCCCACAGAAACGAACGGATCCGCATCAGAACCGCAAGAAACGGAGATCAAACCAAAGGTACGGTCATGTGCATGAGGCCCAATAAGGAGGCCAGACTGGCTGCATTACATGTACGGGCGTGTATACATGTATCGCAGAGATATGTCCGAGGGAAACGGTTCTGGTTCCATGTCAGAGTCCAGGAGGATTGCCTTCAGGTGTATGAGAGCCCTACAATATAATCTATTGCTCGGATGGTCACACATAGCCACTGAACTCAGCTCCATTCATCTGCAGCAAGCACATGGATTTCTGTAAGCTACAATCAGATGAATGGAAAAGTCGCAGCAATTTCTGCAACAATCCGCCGTGTGTGAATTCACCCAAACGGCTAGCTCAGCCTAGGACAAGTTGTAATGAGAACTTCTAAGAACATTTTCACTGTGTAATAAAACCTTATTAAAGGGGGTTTCCAACTTTTTTATACTGATAATCTATCCTTTGGATCTGATTGGTGGGGGTCTGACATCTGGGACCCCCATCAATCAGCTGTTTGAGGAGGCTGCGGTGCTCACAGAAGCTTCGGTGAACACTGCGGTTTCCTCGGTGGGGGTGCGCAGTGTCCGGAGTAGGGTTGCAATGGGTATCGAACTTTCGATACCTAGGGATTTGCTATTTTCTGATCCTAAGCTGCGCTACTGTACAACCTAGTATCGTAGTTCCTAGTACCATGCCGGCACAGTGGAGAAGTAGGCAGTCCCCTCCCACTGTGACGCGGCTGCTACTTCCACCAATGAGAAGACAGTACTGGGTAGGAGGGGAGGGGCTGATAACACTGAGCCACCAATTAACCCATTAATACGTATTTGGGTGGCGGGTGCTGGTTGTATCACACCAACGGTATCCGGCCTCAATGACAGGGCACAGCGATCCCACGAACCTTTTCAATTAACCCCTCAGGTGCGACACCTGAGACGTTAATTGACGTGGTTCGGCAGGATCCCTGTCATTAAGGCCGGGTGCCAGGTATGTGATACAACCACCCCCTGCCGCCCACATTTGTATTAATGGGTTAATTATATTCCTTGGTGGCACAGTGCCCCCCCCCCCCCAAGTATTATATTCATCGGTGGCAGTGGCCACAGGGTCCCCTCTTCCTCAGTAATTTCATTGGTGGCAGTGGCAGCTTCCGATCGGAGCCCCAGCAGTGAAATTGACTGCCATGGTAATCTCCCTGCTGCTGTGTGCACAAAGCACAGGGCAGGTGGGAGAGTGTGAAGTCCTATTCACCCTAATAGAGCTCTATTAGTGTAAATAGGACAAGGGTCCTGGCCCCTAAAGGAGCTAAAACACACCAAAATATTAAAAGTTTAAATCGTACCCTTAACCAATTTTACATATAAAATATATAAACAATAAAAAAAATAAGCATATTGGGTATGGTCGCATCCGGAAAAGTCCGAACTATTAAAATATTAAAAAATATATCCTATGCGGTGAACGCTGTAATAGAAAAAAAATTAAAAAACATGCAATTCCCCCCGAAAAATAGAATAGGACTGTTCTATTATGGGCCGGACATTCCATAAAAATGTGGAATGCATGCGGCTTTTTTGGTGTTTTCTTTTTTGGTATCGAGTATCGTAATACTTTTTTATAGTATCGAAATCAAATCAAAATTTTTGTATCGTGACAACCCTAGTCCTGAATTAAAAAACTTTCTTTGTAATGCTATTTCCGTACAGCATTAAAATGTATGGGATCCGCGTAGGCAAACTTCATTTCGGCCAAAGTTGCGCAAGACTTCGGTGAATGAGTACGGTATTCCTATCTGCGTATTTAAAAGTATTTTAAAATAGGACTCTGAAGCCGGCTTCGGTACTGACTGGTACCTCCAAAGCCCACTTTGGATTCCTGTTTTAAAATGTTTTTAAATACGCAGATAGGAATACCGTACTCATTCACCGAAGTCTCGCACTACTTCGTCTGAGGCGACATTTTCCTACACGGAGCCCATACGTTGTAGATGCTGTATGGAAACTGTATTACAAATTACGTTTTTTAAGAAATCGACTTTGGATCTATGATCCGAAGCTCGATTCTCTCAACCCTAGTCCTGAGGATTGGTCATCAGTATAAAAAAGTCAGAAAACCCTTTAAATTTTTTGAATACACACTGGGACAGAGATATCCATGTCTTTGTTCCTGTAAGGTGTCTTGATTTGCAGGCTTGCTGCGCAAAATATATGAAGTGCGTGAGGCACAATAATTTGCAATTTGCTAGACGGAATCTTTTTAGACAACTTTTGCACCAATTTTTGTCTGGTGCTATTCTGTGCTCCTAGGCAGTTTTTGGCACATGTTTTAGACAAAAATTCTACCAGCTCAAAGGTGGTATAAAAAGTGGGCTACCCTTTTGATGGTACAGGGCAGCCTATGAAAAAATCGCCCACCTCCAGCGATAGTATGACAAGATGAACGAGCAAGTGGATTTTTTTTTTGTCAATTTCCCACAAGTCAGAAAAAATTCTGAATGCGGTCATCGTTCAGGTCTCTGCATCTTTGGGGAGGTCGGGGTACGTTGGCTGATACTACTTGTGATGCTGCGGATGGTGTTTGTGATGTTCTCCTCGAGTTCCTCCAGGGGACGTGGATTGTTAGCGGACATTTTCTAGTTTACATTAACCTATAGATAAAAATGGCCTGTGGACAAGTCTGGGGAACATGGCGGCCATAACCTCTCGCTCACAGTTCGCTCCTGTGGTTCATGAACCCGTCCAGTGAGGCCTGACGCCCAATCTTGTTTGAAAAAGCAGGAAATTTTTTGTTCTGCAGCATTAAGCGGTATCAGCCGGGCCAAAATGCAAGACGTGAACGGGGACTACTTTCTGCATCTTCTGTGGGTAATAAAAAAAAAATAAAAAATCCACTTGCTTGTTCATCTTGTCCTACTATCGCTGGAGGCCAGCGACTTTTTTGTTGGGCCACCCTTTTGCGCATCGTTACACAAATAGGGATTTTGTGACGCACTCTACCGCATCTTCCATTCACCAGCACAGATTATAGACACACTTAACAATCCAAATCGCAAATTTGGCCCAAACCAAAAACGGCGTAGGCGCAATACTCAAAATACAAAGTAAACCTATATTAATATATCCGCCCCTTTGTGTATCAGTTCCTGACAGATTTTGCGGTTGTCGCTTGCTGGTACTGATGGAGCCTTCACTGATCACAGGGGCTGAGAACCTTGTGGTCCCTATCATTAGGTTTTTTGCCATTTTATTAGCACAGGCACAGCACTCACCTGGCCGTCAGCAGGTAGCCTTGGCATTGAAGCTGCCCTCCCATGTCCTTCCATCACAAGGTACTGCTCACTGTCAGAGTAACCGTCCCGATTCATCTCTGTCATTTCTACTAACTAAAAGGCAAAGAGGTACATCTGACATAGTAGCCATCCACAACCGTAAGCACACCAGGAGATAAAGGGCATTCTCCAGACCTGTGAGTCCGGCCAGCTGTTGGTGTTCTCCTGGACTCGCACCCTCTCTGGACTCCAGGTCCCGGTCTTCTGGAACATCTGCTGCGCTCTCTGCGTCATCCACGACTGACTTTCCTTCATGCCGCCCTCAGGTATACCCCTGAAAAAGCCCACATACAAGCAAACAACGTGGCATGAAAACCAAGCCCTTGCTGGAGAACTTAAGCTGTCAGAGCTTAAAAGGGTTATCCCATGAATAATGTAGAAAATGAAAATCAGAGATCGTCCAAAGCTAGAACCAGCCCCGTACCTCACATGGATCCAGAGATCTGCCCAACCGTTGCTCCAATTGCTCTGCTAGATTTAATTTAGGTTGGTACCTAAGGGTGTGTGTGTGTGTCCTTTCTGCTGCAGCTCTACCTATCACATCTCAGATGGCTTGTCCTTTCTGCTACAGCTCTCTCCCTATCACAGCTTGGGGATGAGTCCTTTCTGCTACAGTTCTCTCCCTGCGACTGCCACAGCTTCTAACAGAACGCATGGCTGGTGTCAGTTGAAGATTTAAACTGAGCATGTGCGACCACCGCAATGAGATGGACAGAAAAATAAAGCAGTGACAAACAGCAGGTGGCGCTATACAGATACATTTTTTTGAATAACTCAGTGGCTATACTAAATTTTTAATTACATGCAATTACAAAAGTGTTCAGATCCAGGTGCTGGTTTGAAAAATGTAGAATATTTTTCGTGGGACAACCCCTTTAAGACCTGTATAACGGCAGGAACCCATAGCAAATGATCTGCAGGACTTACATTTCTCCCCCTGGTTCATTCTGAGTGGACATTAGAGTGGTTAGCCCCATTGGACCATCATGTGTGGGCGATGGAGGCTCCATCCTTTGGAACATTAAAGGTGTCCGGTTCTGGAAGAGTCATAGTTGCGTTATTATTAAAGGCAATACAGTATACGGCACATGTAAGAATACAGCCCTATGTAATCATTAGCTTATGTGCGGCCTATAGGTGTACTCTGTGCTTCTATACTGCAGTGAGTGATTGAGCCTAGTATTAGATTATCAGGTATATCACAGCTCTCAGCAGCCCGGGATCCGTTTCCGACGTGATCATGACGGGTCATAAGCCTCTCAATGTTAGCAAAAATGGTCCTAACACTGACAGGAAGCAGAGATCTTGAACAGATATGAGGAAAGAAGAAAAGGGTGCTCATAAATATGTAGGTGAGAGTCTATGGGGGTCATTTAACTAACTGCACCTAACTATCTGCAACTTCACCCCGCTCACACCAGATCTAAGCTTGTGAGCGGGGAAGGGGACAGCCGTGTCCCATTCACTATTTTCTATCCCTAAAAGAAGTCTTACATTTAGAACGTCCGCTGGATGCGCCGAAGCTATGCAGAGGCTGGCGCCTCTTCATAACCTCGGCGGATCCTCCACCAGTTTAGTCTAAAACGCCGGTCTTCATAAATGCACCTCTATGTTGGGATGTGTCATGGCTCTTTAAAGAATTGCACATCTTTTTAATGACATCCTAGCCTGAAAATGATACTGTAACTGAATGGAACCAATGGAAAGAGATCTGTAGTGAGAGATCTGTCCACTTATGAGTGTAAGACGGCACATAGCGTCCCTGGGGTCACCTCCGCATTTTAGTCATTTACTCCTGGTGTAAACGATGATTAATCTGTTCCCCCACTATGCAACCTCTTTGGAAAATGGTTAGTGTGGCGTAAAAACACCATCTGTGCTTAAAAAAAAATAGCGCAAATGCCATTTAAAGCAGTTTGCGACCTTTTTACGCCAGTTTTCAGGCGTTGAGGCTACATAAACGACTCCCCGTGTCTCTATAGTACGATCTGAGGGGACTGCATTTTGTATGGGAAATACTCTCCCCAATAATACAGCATCTGATGGAACACTCTGCAATTTGGCGGGAGTATGAAATCAGAGGCAGACAGAGGTACGGTAGGGCCCTATTGAAGTCAATGGGTAGCCAGTTATGGCACTAACACATAGCTCCGGCCTTCTGCTTTCCCTGTGGTCACCACTTTGCCTGATGAAGGGCTTTTCACTCAGCACGAAACGTTGCTTCTAGTGTACCACTATGTCCGGCTGAAATAAAATCCACCGAGCATCATAACCTTTTGGAGTGCTGTCTAAATTTATATGACGTGTACAGTTCTTGAGGTGGAGCAAAGAACGAAACCCTGACGAGCACCCACACTAGGCAGGTCACGATAGAGTGCTGTGATCATCTATACAAACTACTATGCAACACATAGCTGGTGCCAAGTCTGAATACAGCCTTGTGCTTGAGGCTTAAATTGTAGGTATATATATATTGTTATTAAGTACTCAGTACTACATCTCTTCTACATATGCATGGATGCTATAGGTGGGAGTCCTGTGTAGGGCCCACTTTATAAACCCGGATGGAGAGCTGCGCTCCTTCAGAATTGGTCATGTGTTACATGGTAAGCCATTTTTTATGCTTTTCTCCTGGTGCTACGTACAACGATGGACCTGCGGAAATCAACTGACTGGCGTCCTGATGATACAACCCTCTAAAGTCAGCTTCATCGGTTTTAGACCATATGAACTGTATATTCTAACGCATAGCTCTGCATGGGAGCTGTGTACACATAAAGTGGTTATTTCTTTCTGATTAATTGGATCAGTAGAGGATCATTTTTCTAGTTTGTTACACTGTAATTTATAATGACTTTCTCTTGTATATGACAATATCAAAACGAAAATATAACTCAGCCGTTACCTGTTCCTCTTGCAGGGCCTGCAGTCGCTTCGCTTTGCTCTGTCTGTAATACTCCATAATCATCATGGCCGCATAAATCTTGCCCACAGTGAGGTCAGTAGCTGACAGGGTAAAAACAGTCTGTGATAAATGCCACACGGAGACGATAACTTACAGAATGCTGCGATAGAAGTCATGTGACCAGGGAGCGAACATTTACATTTTTGAAGGATATTATTCGGATGTCAATCATGAATTTCATGTAATGTTTCTCAGTGGTGTTTCAAAGCGACGCATAACATGCTGTGACTACTACGTGCCAGTCACAAAAATCCAGACACGACTTACCTGTGACCTGGTTGAGTTTTCACTGCCAAATCGCAGTTGCAAAATAGTCACACAACAGCAAGTTGCAGATAAGTCGCACATATATTCTGCAACTTCTTGTCACCATGTAGCCATACCCTAATTTACAGTATGAGCACCCACTAGAGGCATGGGGGGAATTTATTAAAGGGGTTGGCCCATCTGAGACATTGATGGCATATCGCAAAGATATGCCATCAATGTCAGATAGGTGCAGACCCCACCCCTAGGACCCACTCCTATCTAGAGAACAGGACCCCAAGGTTAAAGGGGTTGTCTGAGTTATGAAAAAATGAAACATAGCACTGTAAATTTGATGGGCAGCAATATATAACTGAGCTCAGCAAGTTTTAGGTAAAAGAAATTCTATTTTCTCATTTGGGGCCACTGGCTAGCACAGTGATGTCTCGTGTACAGACTCATATCTGATCTCTTAGGCTTTGTGCACAAAACATCATCAGAGCAGGGAGAGAGGCTGACATCATATGTCATGTGACCCTCAGTGAAATTTGAGAAACCAGCCACTGGAGATAAAGTAAGTCAATTGTAAAGTCCTTTCATTTGCCTAGTTAGAAACAAACAAAGAACAAAAAAATAACTCGGACAGCCCCTTTGAGGACGAGCCACATGCTCTCCATTCATCGCTATAGGAGTTCCTGAAAATAGCCAGAATGGAGGGTTGCAGGTGCATGTGTGGCTGCTTTCTGTTCACTTCGGTGGTCAAGTTCTGGAGATAGGAGCAGGTCCCAGATATGAGATCTGCACCTATCTGACATTGATGGCATATGCTACAGATAGGAATATCCCTTCAATACAGAAACAGACTGCCATATGAGGCGCCAGAACTATTAAGAGGCGCCGGTGGCCTCATATTGCTGCATTCTTGGGAGGCCCATGTGCTAGAAAATGAAATCTACACCAGTGAGGTGTAATGGGCACAGGTTTTCTGGCGAACATAAAGGTAAATGTGTCCGGCCTGGAGGCCCCACATCCTGTAAAAAAGGCAAGGGTGCTGGAAAAGGAGTAAAAGTCACAGATTCTGGTCCCAACCAGAGCCAAATTATGTGACTTTTATATGCTAGAAAACTGTCATACAACAATGATATGCTCCCCCATGGTGTTGTACCCTTGGGTTACATGCATGTCCCACCAACTTAGAACCTAGGACACATACAACATGACCTGGGTTTCCCATCCTTCCCCCTCAATGTGTTTCAGTATGAAAATGAGACTAATTGGGTGGGGGCTCCTGTAAGTGAATGTGGTGGATCTTACATTTATGTGGTGTCACCAACAGGTCGAGGGTTTTCTGAGAGAGATTGGGCCAAATGGCCATCATCTCCTTTCTAAGTTCCTTGTCCATTTGCTGCTTGTCGGCACCACCTGAAAAAATATGGGAAACATCAGTTCTATATTATACAGTCCGTGTGACCTCCGAGTAAATGAAAACGTGCCTGGTTATCGTCCCTAGCTTACCTTTTGCAATTTTGATATCCAACGCTGTCCGTATCAGAGCCATGAGGGTTGAGTTAAAGTGAACAGTGTTATCATCGGCCACAGGAAGGTCCATTCGAAGCAACCGCTGCAAGGAGTCAGAAAGCAGCGTGAATTTACTGATCCAGAGAACCCGGGAGAAGCTTATCTACTATATCCAGGACTCAGAGGCTCTGATAATGTACACTACTATTACATATCCCACATAATGCAGAGCTGGAAGCAGACGGCTCAGGGGCCTAGGAAAACCACTGGGGTCTCTGTATGCGGCAGAAGGTAAACCTCTGCAATCCACTGCCCAGTCTCGGAGCCCAGCCCATGTCTAATTTATAGGGTTAGGAACATAATTCAGGTTTCAAATTTTGCACAATTTCCATGTGAAGTAGGTGAACATAGTAGTTTGTATAAACGTGTGGGAACACATCTGGTCTAGCTACTGGGTAAGTCTTCCCACCGTAGTCCAGCTGTGTGCTTTACACCCCCTGAGCCTCAAAGTCCTGAGCTACAGAAAACACCATAGATAACAGAATACTCCACCACCCGAGTGAGCGTAGATCGTTCTCCCAGCCGCCACTCTGGTAGTGTAGTCTTCTCAGAACAGCCAGCACAAATTGAAGCCAAGATAGGCAGGCGAGTACACGGGCCAACCTGGAGCATGCATCATGCAGAACCGTGGCGTGCAACATGCAAGGATTCCCCCATGCAATCCCTTCAATAGAGCTAGAACTCCTACACAGGGGGAGCACAGGGGAGAGAGGGCGGCTGGGAGGGGGAGGAAGGCGAGATAGGTGAGACGAAGAGGAGGAGGAGGAGGAGGGTGAGAAAGGGAGAGAGGGAGTAAAAAGAGAGAGAAAAAAAGAAATACATTCACAAACAAAGCTGTGAAACTTATTGTATTAAACTAGATAGGAGAAGCTCCCATATGGACCATGAGAGATTCTGGCCACACAACATCAGCAAATCCCCCAGAGCCCCACACATCGTAAGAAAAGCAGATGGGGCATAGTCCATTAACCGCCATGAAATGGTTTGTCAAGGACTGTCGAGGAGGATATCGTGTCCTAAACTAAAGTAGTACAGTTTAGGGAGAGCGAGGAGTCCTATATTATGAGAATAACATGCAGAAAAATATACAGCGGCAGCGATCAGACTCCCATGGAGTCATAATAGTGCACAGAGCATGTGGGTATGAGAAGCCGAGCGTACTAACACTCTGACAGAAGAAAGTCATGTAACTGCAACTTCATATCATAGAGGTTACACTCAGCTGGCCCATACTACTGGGCCGAGGCCATTATGGGGCCCTCAGGAACATAGGACGACAGTCATCCTCTATACAAAATGTTTCCATAAGCAAGGGGTCAGCTGCCTTGTGATAGACAAAAGTCTTCCCCATGTTGCTCGGTCTGCGGACTGAGATACCATAGACTGTCCATATGGGGTGTAATAGATGGATGTATGGCCACTCTAATGTACTGAAGATGGCATAGGCTGGGGTGTAGGTCACTAGATATGCATCTTAGTAAGATAAAAGCCTACTATTCCTCCAGAATTACCCTACTGATCAAGGGGGCATGAATCACATTCACAGTCATCTGATATGGTATATGTAAACCCCAGTGTAAGCGGCTAATATGATGTAAAAGACTGTCAGGACATGCTGACCAGGGTAAGGTACGAGGCACGCTCTATGCCTTTTAGAATGATCATAACCCACTTTGACTTATCCACGAGACAGGGCATTGATCGGTGGAAATCCCCCATATGAATGCAGCGGAGGCTGCACGTGTCCCCTGCCTGTCTATTTAACGCTTAGGGACTACCAGAGACCACAGTCCCATAGAGATGAATGGAGCTCTAGTGCTCATGCTTGACCGCTGCTCAGGGACGGACTGGGAACATAAAGTGGCCCTGGAAAAAACCTAAAAGTGGTCCCAATGTTGTAGGTGGGTCCAAACTGACAGAAGGTGGGACAACACAAGTAGATGGGGCCAATACATATTGGCAGGGTCAGCAACGCCATAGTGCAGCACAGACTACCATCCCACAGACCCATATACCATAGTGCAGCACAGACTACCATCCCTCAGACCCATATACCATAGTGCAGCACAGACTACCATCACACAGACCCATATACCATAGTGCAGCACAGACTACCATCCCACAGACCCATATACCATAGTGCAGCACAGACTACCATCCCACAGACCCATATACCATAGTGCAGCACAGACTACCATCCCTCAGACCCATATACCATAGTGCAGCACAGACTACCATCACACAGACCCATATACCATAGTGCAGCACAGACTACCATCCCACAGACCCATATACCATAGTGCAGCACAGACTACCATCCCACAGACCCATATACCATAGTGCAGCACAGACTACCATCCCACAGACCCATATACCATAGTGCAGCACAGACTACCATCCCTCAGACCCATATACCATAGTGCAGCACAGACTACCATCCCACAGACCCATATACCATAGTGCAGCACAGACTACCATCCCACAGACCCATATACCATAGTGCAGCACAGACTACCTTCCCACAGACCCATATACCATAGTGCAGCACAGACTACCATCCCACAGACCCATATACCATAGTGCAGCACAGACTACCATCCCACAGACCCATATACCATAGTGCAGCACAGACTACCATCCCTCAGACCCATATACCATAGTGTAGCACAGACTACCATCCCACAGACCCGTATACCATAGTGCAGCACAGACTACCATCCCACAGACCCATATACCATAGTGCAGCACAAACTACCATCCCACAGACCAGTATACCATAGTGCAGCACAGACTACCATCCCGCAGACCCATATACCATAGTGCAGCACAGACTACCATCCCGAAGACCCATATAACACATTGCAGCACAGACTACCATCCCACAGACCCATATACCATAGTGCAGCACAGACTACCATCCCGAAGACCCATATACCACAGTGCAGCACAGACTACCATCCCACAGACCCATATACCATAGTGCAGCACAGACTACCATCCCACAGACCCATATACCATAGTGCAGCACAGACTACCATCCCACAGACCCATATACCATAGTGCAGCACAGACTACCATCCCACAGACCCATATACCATAGTGCAGCACAGACTACCATCCCGAAGACCCATATACCACAGTCTGGCACAGACTACTATCCCACAGACCCATATACCATAGTGCAGCACAGACTACCATCCCACAGACCCATATACCATAGTGCAGCAAAGACTACCATCCCACAGACCCATATACCATAGTGCAGCACAGACTACCATCCCGCAGACCCATATACCATAGTGCAGCACAGACTACCATCCCGAAGACCCATATACCACAGTGCAGCACAGACTACCATCCCACAGACCCATATACCATAGTGCAGCACAGACTACCATCCCACAGACCCATATACCATAGTGCAGCACAGACTACCATCCCACAGACCCATATACCATAGTGCAGCACAGACTACCATCCCACAGACCCATATACCACAGTCCGGCACAGACTACTATCCCACAGACCCATATACCATAGTGCAGCACAGACTACCATCCCACAGACCCATATACCATAGTGCAGCACAGACTACCATCCCACAGACCCTTATACCACAGTGCAGCACAGACTACCATCCCACAGACCCATATACCATAGTGCAGCACAGACTACCATCCCACAGACCCATATACCATAGTGCAGCACAGACTACTATCCCGAAGACCTATATACCATAGTGCAGCACAGACTACCATCACACAGACCCATATACCATAGTGCAGTACAGACTACCATCACACAGACCCATATACCATAGTGCAGTACAGATCACCATCCCACAGACCCATATACCATAGTGCAGCACAGACTACCATCCCACAGACCCATATACCATAGTGCAGCACAGACTACCATCCCTCAGACCCATATACCATAGTGCAGTACAGACTACCATCCCACAGACCCATATACCATACTGCAGCACAGACTACCATCCCACAGACCCATATACCATAGTGCAGCACAGACTACCATCCCGAAGACCTATATACCATAGTGCAGCACAGACTACCATCCCACAGACCCATATACCATAGTGCAGCACAGACTACCATCCCACAGACCCATATACCATAGTGCAGTACAGACTACCATCCCACAGACCCATATACCATAGTGCAGCACAGACTACCATCCCACAGACCCATATACCATAGTGCAGCACAGACTACCATCCCACAGACCCATATACCATAGTGCAGCACAGACTACCATCCCACAGACCCATATACCATAGTGCAGCACAGACTACCATCCCACAGACCCATATACCATAGTGCAGCACAGACTACCATCCCACAGACCCATATACCATAGTGCAGCACAGATCACCATCCCACAGACCCATATACCATAGTGCAGCACAGACTACCATCCCACAGACCCATATACCATAGTGCAGCACAGACTACCATCCCACAGACCAGTATACCATAGTGCAGCACAGACTACCATCCCGCAGACCCATATACCATAGTGCAGCACAGACTACCATCCCACAGACCCATATACCATAGTGCAGCACAGACTACCATCCCACAGACCCATATACCATAGTGCAGCACAGACTACCATCACACAGACCCATATACCATAGTGCAGCACAGACTACCATCCCGCAGACCCATATACCATAGTGCAGCACAGACTACCATCCCACAGACCCATATACCATAGTGCAGCACAGACTACCATCACACAGACCCATATACCATAGTGCAGCACAGACTACCATCCCGCAGACCCATATACCATAGTGCAGCACAGACTACCATCCCACAGACCCATATACCATAGTGCAGCACAGACTACCATCCCACAGACCCATATACCACAGTGCAGCACAGACTACCATCCCACAGACCCATATACCATAGTGCAGCACAGACTACCATCCCACAGACCCATATACCATAGTGCAGCACAGACTACCATCCCACAGACCCATATACCATAGTGCAGCACAGACTACCATCCCACAGACCCATATACCACAGTGCAGCACAGACTACCATCCCACAGACCCATATACCATAGTGCAGCACAGACTACCATCCCACAGACCCATATACCATAGTGCAGCACAGACTACCATCCCACAGACCCATATACCATAGTGCAGCACAGACTACCTCCCCAGAAGCTGTCTCTCTGTGGTAACCTTCGGTAGCTGCCTCGTTCTGTTCTCCTCCTCCAATTGTCTCTAATAGGGAGGTGAGATGTGGGCCAGCCCTACTTTCAGCACGCTGCCTGGACCTCCTCTAATAATGTCACCTATAGTTCCCCCAGTAGTGTATACCCAGCCAGCGGCAGTGAGGAAGGCTCAAGTGGCCCTATGGGCATCAGCCCACCGGGAAAATTCTAGGATCTATGGCCAGTCTGACCCTGATGCAGGGGAGGGGGTTAGGGGACATTGCAGGGGAAATGTGTAACCGACAGCAACATTCCCAGCAAACTAAACCTCACTTAAAGGGGTTGTCCCATGAAAAAAAAATATTCTACATTTTTTAAACTAGCACTAGATCTGAATACTTTTGTAATTGCATGTAATTACAAATTTAGTATAGCCACTGGGCTATCCAGCAAACTGTTTCTGTATAGCGCCACCTGCTGTTTGTTCTTTTCCTTATTTCTCCATCCACCTAACTGAGGGGGTCGTACTCTCTCAGTTTAAATCTTCAACTTTCACCAGCCAGTTACAGGGAAAGAGCTACAGCAGAATGTAGAGAAAGCCATCTGAGAAAGCACTACTCCCTGGGCTGTGGTAGGGATAGAGCTGCTGCAGAAATGCCCCCCCCCCTTTCCCCAGAAAGTGCATGCCCCCTAAGCTGCCAGCTTGAAATAAATCTAGCAGAGCACTTGGTGCCATGAATGGGGAGACCTCTGAATCCATGTGAAGTACAGGGCTAGTTCTAACTGTTTGAAAGCGATTGTCATGTTCTATGTGACGTCTAACTTTTTTTTTTTTTTTAAAACCCTTTAAATCTCAAAAGTGGTTTTCTTGATACAGGACGCATGAGATAAACAGTGCATATATAGTATAGATACAGGACAGATATAATGTAAGGTGTGAGTATTACCATAAGTATAGCGTAGATACAGGACAGCTATAATGTATGTGTAATATTCTATATATAGTATAGATAAAGGACAGATATAGTGTATGTGCAGTACCCCGGATGGGGGGTATCTGCAAATATTTAATTAGGTATTTTACCTGCCTGTACCCACCAAAAAGACTCTAATGCACCTGATCAGTGGCATGCCTTGGATTTGTGATATCGGGACACTTGTTTAGAGCCACAGACCCAGGAATTTTCCCCCTGCTTCAGACACTGGGACTGTAATGCAGAAGAGTCCTGCAGCCAGGGACTTCATTAGTTAGTTAGTTAATTAGGCCGCCTCCTTGTTACCACCAAGAACTGCCCTTCGGGACACTGGTTTTATTATTCCCCCTGGTAGCTAGTAGCTTTTTAGCCTAGGGTTTGTAAAGTATGTTTTATCTCAACAATTTAGAAAGGGAGGGAACCAGCTTGATCTGCATCTTTGGTCATCTGTTGCCGGGCTACAAGGGAGGACTCTTATACAGCCCGAGGATGGCCTGACTTTCAACAATGGGGTGTGCAGTACCCCAGACCTGGTGGTATCTGCAAATGTTTTATTATGTATTGTTATGTTATGTTCTGCCCAGAATTTCAGCAGAAGAGGTGTGGTTGGCAGGAACAGGGCTAACCACCCTGTTCCTCTCATGTTGGTAGGAGTGGGTTAGTCCTGCTTCCTGTCAGGGATGGGAGTGTTTCCTGCATAGACAGCTTGGAGGAAGGAACCACATGCTAGAGCTACTACTCCAAGGGACCTTCTCCTGTGAGACCATTCATCCAGGGAGATTACCAGTATCCAGAAGCCAGCTTTCCCAAAAGCTACAGCTAAAGCTATCTAAGACTGCTGGATGTGCCATAGGTTATGTTCTGCAGGCTTTTATATCTTGGCCTAATTGTTCAAATCAACTTTCCACTGCACCAAACCCCAGGGAGCTAAGGCCTGAGGAAGTACACTGTGACACAAAAACTTATTAGAGGCTACCAGTCCCATCCCCTGCAACAGGGCCTCAGGGGCTTGCTGCATGAAATTGGCGTTGCCAACAAGAATGTGCCTCTGTGCCTTACAATTGTTGGTCTAATTGGTGTGGGGAACTCAGTGGAAGCTATAGCGACATGGTGTTAATAAGATTCCTTGTTGGCGTTTCCAGTGTCGGACTGGGGTACCTAAGGCCCACCATTAAAATTTATTTTGGGGGCCCACCATACGGATACATTCAAGCATAATAAATGATCTAACAAGTTTTTTAAATGATGATAGGCTGTTTGAGCTGATGTACATTGAATATGTGCATGTGGTTCAGCAAGTCTACTGTGTTATGTGCCACTTATGCAGGGGATGGGAGACTAAAGGCCCACCTTGCTCAGGGGCCCACCAGGGGATTCCCCTGTACCCCTGTGGGCTAGTCCGAGCCTGGGCATTTCACACTCACTGCTTGCAGTAGCAGACAAGTCGTGTCTGCCGTATGCTCTGCTGGGTGTGGGAGTTATTATTTTGCTAAGTCAAAGACCTTAAGGCCAAGAAGAAAGTCTGGGACAGAATAGTTTGCCCGTCACCAGACGCTGCCATTGAGGTGCAGGAGAGATGGCAGAAGTGCCCACCACGTGGTCAAGAAGGTCTAGATTAAACACTATGTGATGTGGGTGCTTGACTAGCCTCTCTTGGGTGACCCTGTGCTGGAGTGGCGCATCGGGACAGTGAAATAGTTCTCTGTGGCCCGAGGATTTTGATATCTCTTTTGGATAATGAGACCCAGGATGAGATCAGCATCAGAAGGTCAGTCAAGTGGTCCTACCTACCATCTATGTTTTGTCCCTCTATCACAGCAAGAACCGGAACCTTTGATACCAGGATTGCAAAAGCCCCCTAATGTATCCACAGGGCATATGTGGTCATGGTCTGGTCACTTAGTAAGATATGCAGTGGACCATAATGTACCCCAGTGCTGCCATGGAGGTTTCCTCCAGAACAATAGCGGCGGTACTGAGATGCTCATTGCACCTGGCTACCATTGGAGGGGCAGCTGCCAGCACCGTTGGTTCCAGAGGTCCTGCATCATGGAGCTCCAGTCATTCGTTCTGGGCCCTAGGCACTCCCACATCCTGAAGATGAGCCCAGCTGTAAGAGCTGGTGCTGCGAAGTCATCACCTGAGTGTCCTCTCATTGATCTGGGAGAGGAGGAGGAAGAGTTTTTCTCCCTTATATGAAGGCATGCCGGATCCCTTAGAGTGCTAGGAGCGTGAGAAGGTTGGGACTGACCTCTGTTTGTGTCTGTTTTTTGTTGGGCCTGACATACCTACCGTCCTGCTTCTTGACTGCATTGTACTACCCCTGTCATTATGGTCCAGGTTACACTTATTGTTCCTACCCCTTCTCAGGTATTGCCAACACCTTGTGAGATGGGCCTGCAGGAAAAGGCTCAAACGAACCTAAGCTCCTTGTGTCCCCCATTTGTTTCTCTGGGACTCTAGGTGGCAGAGCCAGAAGTGAGGGATCTGTACCACCACAAAGACTCCAACGCACCTGAGTGATGGCTTGCCTGGGATTTGTGATACCGGGATTTTTGTTCAGAGCCACAGACCCAGGAATGTTCCCTTGCTGCAGACACCAGTAGAGTACTGGTAGCGCAGTAGAGTACTGCAACCATGGCCTTCATTAGTTAGTTTTTTAGGCTATCTCCTTGTTACCACAAAGAACTGCTCTTCAGGACACTTGTTTTATTATTCCCTCTCGTAGCTAGTTCTTAGCCTAGTTATTATGAAACATATACAAAATCCGATTTAAGGAAACCGGAATGAGATACCCGCACTGGTTGGGGAACTAGTGTGAAACAATCTTGCCAATAAGTGGTGCACAAGAGTGTGATTAATTGTTAAGTAGAAATTATTTTACCTGTCCACAAATGGTTGGATAGAAGGTACTTCTAGTGTCTTCAGTATCGGAAGCTGTTATCCTCAATGCTTCTTGCTCGACCTTCAAACACACGCGTTGCTCCAGCCTGTAGCAAACTCTGTGCGAGGGAACTTACAGATATGATGTCTGGGAACTTCTGCGTGTGATGTTACCGCAATTGCTACTGGTGCCTCCAAAGGGCGGAAACCTCCAACGCATTTCGGAGCCTTCTGGGCTCCTTTGTCAGGGATGGTATGACCCGCCTAACTTGGAGTTTAAATGAGCGTCAGGTTCCCATGACAACGCCTGCTTCATACGTCAATCTAGAATTACTCTCCTCCTTTTTTTCCCCAAATACAGTCCGTGCATTCTGAGATAGCCTAGTGTCTCTTTTTCACTGGGAAGCAAATAGTTTAATTGAGGATAACAGCTTCCGATACCGAAGACACTAGAAGTACCTTCTATGCAACCATTTGTGGGCAGGTAAAATTACTTGTTACAGTGTAAATAGCATGGAGAAAGGAAGCACATGCTAGAGCTCCAACTCCAAGGGACCTTAACCAGTTCTCTTGTGAGAACATTACTCCAGGGAGAATACCAGAAGCCAGCTTTCGCAAAACCCATAGCAGAATGATCAGCAAAACCACAGCTTCACAGACCATGCTGCTGATGAGTGAATAATCACCCGGCTATACTAACTTCCAGCTTGTATCACGCAGTGCCTGCAAGGGCCATTTAATTACCAAATAACCGGCCACCATACCTTCTCATCTGGTGCCAGAAACTGCTCTTTGTACATAGTACTGCTGGATGTGTCATACATTATAGTCTACACTGAGTAAAGAGAGACTTTTATACGTTTACTTCTGGCCTAATTCTTTAAACCACCTTTCCACAGCCCAAGGGAGTACACCGTGATGCAACACCTCATCAGGGCCACTACTACTCCCATCCTCAACACTGGTTCCTCAGGGGCTCGCTGCATAAGGTGTGAGTAATAGTACAGATATAGTGTGGATAGAGGACAGATATAATGTAAGATATCAGTAATAGTATAGATATAGGATGGCTATAATGTACATGTAATAGCATAGATATATAGATACAGGACAGATATAATGTAAGTGTGAGTATAGATATAGGACCGATGTAACATACAGTGTGAGTAATATTGTAGATATAGTATAGAGGACAGATGTAATATACAGTGTGATATAGTGTAGATACAGGACAGATATAATGTATGTGTGAGTATAGATATAGGACCGATGTAACGTACAGTGTGAGTAATATTGTAGATATAGTATAGAGGACGGATGTAATATACAGTGTGATATAGTGTAGATACAGGACCTGCCAGTCTTGGGGTCATGTTTTATGCTGATCTTTCCTTCACCCCCTATATTCAATCATTTGCTCACCCTTTTCTTACTGTGGTAACAATACAAACTCTCATTGTCGCCCTGATCCATTCCCATCTTGATTACTGTAACTCATTACTAATTGGTCTTAAAAGAAAAGTTCTCTCCTCTCCGATCCACTCTGAACACAGCAGACTTGTCTATCTGTCCAACTGCCCCTCCGATGTCTGCACACGGTTCTGGTCACTTTACTGGTTCCCATACAGTATTTCATATAAACTTGTCATTCTTACCCACAGGGCTTCCTCCCCCACACACCTCTCCTCACCCATCTCTACCACCCGACCTGTGCTCTCCCCTGTGCCAATGATTTACAACTAATATTCCCCATTTCCGAATTTCTCACTCCCATCTCCAAGACTTCTCTTAAGCTGCACCTTTTCTCTGGAATGTGCTACCCCAGATAATCAGGCTAAAGAGTAACTAAACCTTTGTTAAAACATTTAATATGATGCCCCTAATGCTCTAATACAACTATTTCTAATTTACTTTATTAATCAATTTTGTATTGTTCTTAGTCTTTTACGTCCCTAAAGCGCAGTTCTCTGTACACCACTGACAGCACAGCGGACTGTGAAATTTATGAATGGGCAGCAGCGCTGTGAGTGGGGGCCAGAGGGCATATTGCTGCTCCTGCCCTCCGGAGGATTACCAACTCCTGGCATAGCACATGGGTACTCTGTACTAGTGATGAGCGGCATAGGTAATATTCGTTTTCGCATAATATTCGCAATAAATTCATCATTTCCAGTCATTAGTTTTGCGATTGCACAAATCGGCACTAATGATGCGCATTTTTTTTTTTGCGCAATACGTTCAACTTCACATTTTATCAGGTCTGAGTAGATCTAACACCCTGCATCGGAACTTATCAGCTACACTATATCACTATCTAACCTACACTGACTATCTCCCACTAACTATCTGTATTATATATATAAGCTAACTAACTAACTATCTAACTATCTAATGTAATGACACAGGAAAGCACAGAGCACAGCAATGACACTGCTGTCTCTCTCAGAACTGTATTTTTTACAACACTCATCTGACAGGGTAGATCATGTGCTATTTTTTATAGAGCAGGTAGTAACGGACACAATGATATCAAATATGTCTACTTTCTTTGTTTGTTTCAGTTTTACATAATAAAGCATTTTTGAAAAAAATATTATGTTTTTGTGTCTCCATTTTCTGAACACCTTTTTTTTTTTATTATTCTGCCGATCGTCTTGTACAGGGGCTCGTTTTTTGCAGGAAGAGTTGACGTTTTTATTGGTACCATTTTTTGGTACATATAATTTTTTGATCATTCATTATTACACTTTATGGGGCAAGGTGACCAAAAAATTGGTAATTTTGGCACAGTTTTTATTTATTTATTTTTTCAGCGTTCACCTGAGGGGTTTGGTCATGTGATATTTTTATAAAGCAGATCGTTACGGACGTGGCAATACTTAATATGTATACTTTTTCTTATTTATTTAAGTTTTATACAATAATAGCATTTTTGAAACCAATAAAATTATGTTTTAGTGTCTTCATAGTCTGAGAGCCATAGCTTTTTTATTTTTTGACCGATTGTCTTAGGTAAAGTCTCATTTTTTGCGGGATGACTATTTTAGGGGCCATATGCCTTTTTGATCGCTTGGTGTTGCAATTTTTGTGATGTAAGATGACAAAATTGATTTTTTTGATAGTTGTTTTAGTGTCTCCATATTCTGAGAGCTATAGTTTTTTTTATTTTTTGAGCGATTTTCTTATGTAGGGGCTCATTTTTTGCGGAATGAGGTGACGGTTTTATTGGTATCTTGTGGGACATACGCCTTTTTGATCGCTTGGTGTTGCACTTTTTGTGATGTACGGTGACAAAAATTGCTTTTTTTTTTTACACGGTTTTTATTTTTTTATTTTTTAATGGTGTTTATCGGACAGGGTGGATCATGTAATATATTTATAGAGCCGGTAGTTACAGATGCGGCAATACCTAATATGTGTGTTTTTACTTTTTTTTTCCTATTTTTTATTATAAAATCAGGGGAAAGGGGCGTTTTTTTCTTTTTCTACTGGAAATTTTTTTTTTTTTTAAATTAAAAACACTTTTTGTAAACGTTATTTCTGACTTTAACTATTGGGCGTCTAATCCCCTCTGCAATGCATTACCATACATCTGTATTATAATGCATTGCCTGATGGTGTATTACACAGACTAATACACCAACAGGTTGCCTAGGTCGGAGACCCAGCCTGAGGCTGGATCTCCTGGGCACCCGTAGAAGGCAGGTCCCGATTCACCCGCAGTAAACCCCCTCTATGTCGCGGTCAGCGCTGACTGCGGCATAGAGGGGGTTAATGCCCACGGCATCAGTGTTTTCACCGATGCCGGCGCATAGAGCAGGGGTCCGGCTAACGGGAACAGCCGGTCCCCTGCAGCTGATCGGGCGCGCGCAGCATCAGCACGCCGTAATAGTAGGCCGCTGGCCAGCAAGTCACGTCACGCTGCGCCATACTATTACGGAGCTGGTCAGGAAGGGGTTAATAATATATATATATATATATATATATATATATACTAATAATAATATATACACATACATACACGTGGACAAAATTGGTGGTACCCTTTCGTTAAAAAAGAAAAACCAACAATGGTCACTGAAATAGCTTTAAACTGACAAAAGTGGTAATAAATAAAATTTACTGTTAATCGGCCAATGAAACATGACATTGCTTTTGAATTGTGGTTCAACAGAAATAAACTGAAAAAAGGAAAATGGCCTGGACAAAAATGATAGTGCTCTTAGAAAAGACTGATTTAAATAAACAACAGGGGAAACACCTATAAAAATAGTAGCAGAATGTCTTAGAAAAGACTGAAATAACTTGACCATAGGGACATACTAAGGGGTGTCCTGTAATTAGTGCCACATGTGTCTTCAAACTTGTAATCAGACAGTCTGCCTATTTAGAGGGTGAGGAATAGTCACTGTCCTGTGTGGTATCATGGTGGGTACACTGAACATGGACCAAAGAAAGCTAAGGAGAGAGTTGTCTCAGGAGATTAAAAGTTATAGACAGGCATGTGAAAGGTAAAGGCTCTAAAACCATCTCCAAACAGCATGATGTTCCTGTTACTACAGCTGCACATATTATTCAGAAGTTTAAGGTCCATGGGACTGTAGCCAACCTCCCTGGACGTGGCTGCAAAAGGAAAACTGATGACAAATAAAAGAGATGGATAATATGAATGGTAACCAAAGAGCCCAGAACAACTTCCAAAGAGATTAGAGGTGAACTCCAAGGTCAAGGTACATCAGTGTCAGATCACACCATCCGTCACTGTTTTAGGCTAGTTTCACACTACCATTAGATATCTGGCAGGCAAATATGTCGAGAATCAGTAACAAGAAAACCGTTGTGAGATGCGGGTAATCCAGCGGTAGTATTAGAAGCGACCTTGATGGGTTCCTATGAAGCACTTACAAATCTAGCATATAGGAAAGGGGCTAGTGATACGGACTACTACACCCAATCTATGGCTGTAGTGGTGAAGATCTGGGTTAGATGGAGTCAGATGAGAAACTCGGGAGAGGACAAGGTCACCTGGTCCCCATATCTGCCGCTATGGAGGAATAGAGCCCTACCAGAACTATTGTCACTAACAGAATTAGAATTTTGGCCCCAAAAAGGGATACGATATCTCACCCAATTGTATGATAAAGGTTTATTCAGGTCCTTTAGTAGCTTGAAGCAAGAACTTAACCTGCCCCAACATAATCTATACAGATATTTTCAACTTAGACACGCGTGCCATGCACAATTTGGTAGAGAACCTCTGAACCTGGAGTGTGGTCCAGTGGAAACGGTATTTAGAAGGGTCCCTCTGGTCAAGCCGGTATCGGCTCTTTATGCGTCACTAATGATGCTACAAGACTCCCCCCTCGATAAATCTATGGTGAGATGGGAAAAAGATGTAGAGAACTTAGAAGATATGCATATAAAGGAAATCAGTCGTACCTGGAGATCAACAGTAGTAAGTGCTAGAGACCAGGTAATACAAGTTAAATGGCTCCATAGAGTGTACTATACTCCTGAGAGACTATTCAAGATGGGCAAATTACCGGACCCGAGATGCACGCGGTGTGGATTTGAAAAGGGCTGCCTCATCCATATGATTTGGCAGTGTCCAGTCGTCCATGCCTTCTGGACAGAGATCCATGCCTACATTAATGGTAGGCTGGGTCTTCCCAATGTCTGTACCTCTCTGACAAGTCTGTTGGGGATAGCTAATGAGGTCGTTCCCACCAGATTTGGCAGGAAACTATACAGAATACTGTTATTTTATGCTAGGAAAATCATTCTCCATAACTGGAAACCCCCTAAGAACCCTACTTTGCAACAATGGATACAAATAGTGAACACTAATCTTGAGTTATATAAGTTTATATATGAGAGACGAGGGGTGCCAGATCGATTTATGAAAGTCTGGGGTCCCTGGATTGAGGCCCAAACACTGCTGCCTTAGGGGACGATGATGGTCTTGTCTTTGACTGATGAGGGTAGGTGTGAATGAGTGTATATATGCAATACTCTCAGTACTTTAAGTCATATTCCATTGGGTGTTACACGCATTATCCAGTGATTTCCACTTCAGAAATGGGCGAAAGTTTATTAAAGATGATACGGTTAACCCATGTTGGTAATGTACCAAGATTAGACGTGATGTACATGGTATTTGTCTATCTGTAATGTTTGTTAACTTTAATCAATAAAAAGATACTATTAAAAAAAGAAAACCGTTGTGCAGCTAGGCAGTTTGGACAGCTGGAGCAGTTTGCTTATGAGCAGTGGGCCAAAATACCTGTGGACAGGTGCAGAACGCTTAGAGAGTTACAGAAATTACTTGATTGCAGTGATTGCCTAAAAAGCTTGTGCAACAAAATATTCACATAAAGGCACTATCATTTTTGTCCATGCCAGTTTCATTAGTTTATTCCAAAAATTATTCTATTGAACCACAATTCAAAAGCAATGTCTGGTTTTTATTAGCGGATTTCAGTAAATTATTGTTTATTATTACTTTTGTCAGTTTCAAGTTATTTCAGTGACTATTGTGGGTTTTTATTTCTATAACAGAAGGGTGCCAACAATTTTGTCCACGTGTATTAGAAACTATATATATATATATATATATATATATATATACACAGTGTGTATAATAAATGGGGTTAAAATAAATAAATGAGGTTACAAAACTTAGGAATAATATGGAAAAGTATCTGTACGTGTCTGAATGTTCACTAGATGATGCCACCTTAGCTCAGAAGTCATTATTTCTTATTTACATTATTCTGCCCAGCTAGGTGCAGCACTGTTGTGTTGATGCTGCCAGGGATTGCTTTGGGTGGCTTACCAGTGTAAATGACTACAGTTCCTTTCCCCTCTCTGTTTACAGCTGCCTGCATGTCTCTCTGTTTCAAGGTGTAATTTAGGCAACCATGTGTCGCACCCAGTGCCAAAAGCAAAATGGGAGCTAGCCTATGTCACAGACAGCATTAAGCTCCATCTCTGTCTGCAGAAGTGATGACATGATGACATGACTACTACAGGACAGAGTGAGCACACAACTGCTGTAGAGGCTGCATCGTAGGAGCTCATGGGGAACTGAGAGAGGAGTATTGAAGACCTTTGTTGTGACTACTGAAAGCTATGCAGCTTGGGAGTGTCCTGCTGTGATTTTGTAGGAATTAAGTGGGGGTGCTGTGAATAGTGGGAGAGTTATAGGTGTGCTAATATGCCTACTGGGGAAGTTGTGGGGGCCTGTTGTGACGTTAGAGAAGGGAGACTGCTGTGACTACTGGGGATGTAATGGAGTCTGCTGTGACTACTGGGGATGTAATGGAGTCTGTTGTGACCACTGGGGATGTAATGGAGTCTGCTATGACCACTGGCAACGTAATGGAGTCTGCTGTGACCACATGGGATGTAATGAAGTGTGCTGTGACTACTGGGGATGTAATGGAGTGTGCTGTGACCACTGGGGATGTAATGGAGTCTGTTGTGACTACTGGGGTTGCAATGGAGTCTGCTGTGACTACTGGGGATGTAATGGAGTGTGCTGTGACTACATGGGATGCAATGGAGTCTGCTGTGACCAAATGGGATGTAATGGAGTCTGCTGTGACCACATGGGACGTAATTGAGCGTGCTGTGACCACTGGTGTTGTAATTGAATCTACTGTGACTACTGGGGTTGTAATTGAGTCTGCTGTGACTACTGGGGATGTAATGGGGTCTGCTGTGACTACTGGGGATGTAATGGAGTGTGCTGTGACTACTGGGGATGTAATGGAGTGTGCTGTGACTACTAAGGATGTAATGGAGTGTGCTGTGACCACTGGGGATGTAATGGAGTGTGCTGTAACCACTGGGGATGTAATGGAGTCTGTTTTGACTACTGGGGATGTAATGGAGTCTGCTGTGACTGCTGGGGATGTAATGGAGTGTGCTCTGACCACATGGGATGTAATGTAGTGTGCTGTGACCACTGGTGTTCTAATTGAATCTGCTGTTACTACTAGGGTTATAATTGAGTCTGCTCTGACTACTGGGGATGTAATGGAGTCTGCAGTGACTACTGGGGATGTAATTGAGTGTGCTGTGACTACTGGGGTTGTAATTGAATCTGCTGTGACTACTGGGGTTGTAATTGAGTGTGATGTGACAACTGGGGATGTAATGGAGTCTGTTGTGACCACTGGGGATGTAATGGAGTCTGCTGTGACCACTGGGGATGTAATGGAGTCTGCTGTGACCACTGGCAATGTAATGGAGTCTGCTGTGACCACATAGGATGTAACGGAGTGTACTGTGACTACTGGGGAAGTAATGGAGTGTGCTGTGATTACTGGGGATGTAATGGAGTGTGCTGTGACCACTGGGGATGTAATGGAGTGTGCTGTGACCACTGGGAATGTAATGGAGTCTGATGTGACTACTGGGGTTGTAATAGAGTCTGCTGGGACTACTCGGGATGTAATGGAGTGTGCTGTGACTACATGGGATGTAACGGAGTCTGCTGTGACCACATGGGATGTAATGGAGTCTGCTGTGACTACTGGGGTTGTAATTGAGTCTGCTGTGAACACTGGGGATGTAATGGAGTGTGCTCTGACTACTGGGGATGTAATTGAGCCTGTTGTGACCACATGGGATGTAATGGAGTGTGCTGTGACCACTGGGCATGTAATGGAGTCTGCTGTGACCACTGGCGATGTGATAGAGTTTGCTGTGACCACATGGGATGTAATGGAGTCTGCTGTGACTACTGGGGTTGTAATTTAGTCTGCTGTGACTACTGGGGATGTAATGGAGTCTGCTGTGACTACTGGGGATGTAATGGAGTGTGCTGTGACCACATGGGATGTAATGGAGTCTGCTGTGACTACTGGGGTTGTAATTTAGTCTGCTGTGACTACTGGGGATGTAATGGAGTCTGCTGTGACTACTGGGGATGTAATGGAGTGTGCTGTGACTACTGGGGATGTAATGGAGTCTGCTGTGACCACTGGCGATGTGATGGAGTCTGCTGTGACCACATAGGATGTAATAAAGTCTGCTGTGACTACTGGGCATATAATGGAGTGTGCTGTGACTACTGGGGATGTAATGGAGTGTGCTCTGACCACATGGGATGTAATGTAGTGTGCTGTGACCACTGGTGTTCTAATTGAATCTGCTGTTACTACTAGGGTTATAATTGAGTCTGCTCTGACTACTGGGGATGTAATGGAGTCTGCAGTGACTACTGGGGATGTAATTGAGTGTGCTGTGACTACTGGGGTTGTAATTGAATCTGCTGTGACTACTGGGGTTGTAATTGAGTGTGATGTGACAACTGGGGATGTAATGGAGTCTGTTGTGACCACTGGGGATGTAATGGAGTCTGCTGTGACCACTGGGGATGTAATGGAGTCTGCTGTGACCACTGGCAATGTAATGGAGTCTGCTGTGACCACATGGAATGTAATGAAGTGTGCTGTGACTACTGGGGATGTAATGGAGCGTTCTGTGACTACTGGGGATGTAATGTAGTGTGCTGTGACTACTGGGGATGTAATGGAGTGTTCTGTGACCACTTGGGATGTAATGGAGTCTGCTGTGACCACATGGAATGTAATTGAGTCTGCTGTGACCACTGGGGATGTTACGAAGTCCGCTGTGACTACTGGGGATATAATGGAGTGTGCTGTGACTACTGGGGATGTTATGGAGTCTGCTGTGTCCAAATGGCATGTAATGAAGTGTGCTGTGACTACTGGGGATGTAATGGAGTGTGCTGTGACTACTGGGGTTGTAATTGAGTCTGCTGTGACCACATGGGATGTAATGGAGTCTGCTGTGACTACTGGGGATGTAATGGAGTCTGCTGTGTCCAAATGGGATGTAATGAAGTGTGCTGTGACTACTGGGGATTTAATGGAGTGTGCTGTGACTACTGGGGTTGTAATTGAGTCTGCTGTGACCACATGGGATGTAATGGAGTCTGCTGTGACTACTGGGGGTGTAATGGAGTGTGCTGTGACTACTAGGGATGTAATGGAGTGTGCTGTGACTACTGGGGTTGTAATTGAGTCTGCTGTGACTACTGGGGATGTAATGGAGTCTGCTGTGACCACATGGGATGCAATGGAGTCTGCTGTGACCACATGGGATGTAATTGAGTGTGCTGTGACCACTGGGGATGTAACGGAGTCCGCTGTGACTACTGGGGATATTATGGAGTGTGCTGTGACTACTGGGAATGTAATGGAGTGTGCTGTAACTACTGGGGATATAGTGGAGTGTGCTGTGACTACTGGGGATGTAATTGAGTCTGTTGTGACCACTGGGGATGTAATGGAGTCTGCTGGGACCACTGGCGATGTGATGGAGTCTGCTGTGACCACATGGGATGTAATTGAGTATGCTGTGACCACTGGGGTTGTAACGGAGTCCGCTGTGACTACTGGGGATATAATGGAGTGTGCTGTGACTACTGGGGATGTTATGGAGTCTGCTGTGTCCAAATGGGATGTAATGAAGTGTGCTGTGACTACTGGGGTTGTAATTGAGTCTGCTGTGACCACATGGGATGTAATGGAGTCTGCTGTGACTACTGGGGATGTAATGGAGTGTGCTGTGACTACTGGGGATGTAATGGAGTCTGCTGTGTCCAAATGGGATGTAATGAAGTGTGCTGTGACTACTGGGGATTTAATGGAGTGTGCTGTGACTACTGGGGTTGTAATTGAGTCTGCTGTGACCACATGGGATGTAATGGAGTCTGCTGTGACTACTGGGGGTGTAATGGAGTGTGCTGTGACTACTAGGGATGTAATGGAGTGTGCTGTGACTACTGGGGTTGTAATTGAGTCTGCTGTGACTCCTGGGGATGTAATGGAGTCTGCTATGACCACATGGGATGTAATGGAGTCTGCTGTGACCACATGGGATGTAATTGAGTGTGCTGCGACCACTGGGGATGTAACGGAGTCCGCTGTGACTACTGGGGATATTATGGAGTGTGCTGTGACTACTGGGGATCTAATGGAGTGTGCTGTAACTACTGGGGATATAATGGAGTGTGCTGTAACTACTGGGGATATAATGGAGTGTGCTGTGACTACTGGGGATGTAATTTAGTCTGTTGTGACCACATGGGATGTAATGGAGTCTGCTGGGACCACTGGGGATGTAATGGAGTCTGCTGTGACCACTGGCAATGTGATGGAGTCTGCTGTGACCACATGGGATGTAATGGAGTCTGCTGTGACTACTGGGGATGTAATGGAGTGTGCTGTAACTACTGGGGATATAATGGAGTGTGCAGTAACTACTGGGGATATAATGGAGTGTGCTGTGACTACTGGGGATGCAATGGAGTATGCTGTGACCACTGGGGTTGTAATTGAGTCTGCTGTGACTACTGGGGATGTAAGGGAGGCTGTTGTGACTACTGGGAACTTGCAGGCCTGCTCTGACAACTGCAGATGTGAAGGACAGAGTGGAGAACACAGTTGTTACTACAAGGACTGGACATTTTGTTTTTAGATCTATATTAATTGGCTCTTCAGCTCTTGCTCCACCTTGTGTTATCAGACTTGTGGACCTGGCTGAGATTCATCCAGGCCTGGTGTAGATGTTGGGCAGATAAAGAGTAATAGTACAGGTATAATTTTGTTGCAGAAATGTATACTGTTAGGTGAAAGTCAGCTATAACACAGGGAATAGTGCAGATAAATGCAGTGTAGACAGGTGGATAGAAGGTTACATTAGAGATAGAGTTTAACAGATCAATTGCTAAGTAAAATACACCGGTGAATAATGTATATATAAAAGGAAATATAATACATAAGAATGGCACATAGGAAAAATATAATGTCTCCCACTCGTATCAAGCATTTCTCCATCTGCTCAGGTAAACCACACGTTTTTTCTTATGTGCCTCGTCTACCAAGGCCCCATGTGTTCTGTAGTAACATTTCAGAAGCACAGCTTTCATTAATTCATAGTTGGGAACCATATCTTTTAGAATTTTTTGGAAGAGGATATTTTTCAAGCAGGAAGGGACAAGGGTTAGGTCAGCCTGTATCATCCTTCCAATGCATGGAGCACTTACCATAGTGAGTGTGGAGAGACAAGAGAGGAAGATACACAGAATAAAAGAGTAAGGAATGCAGAGACAGGAAAGAAAGAGTAATAGATTCATCTGTATGTGATACAGGACTAGGAAACTAAGCCCCTACTAGCACAGGCCGACTGCTGTCAGACCCCCTACTACTAACCGTTCTGTATGTGCCTGGAAACCTTTCAGAAGATAACTAATCTTCAGTCTGTGGATCAATTCACTACATATACCATTCCAGCTCGTAGCATATGACTATATGCACTGTATTGTTCATTTCCTATAAATCTACTGTATAGGCGGAATTATAAACTATACACAATAACATCATACAACTCAGAGCTGACGGATCGCTCAGCCGTCTACTGTGAGACATACAGAGAGTCTGCCATCAACTTACAGACTAAGCAAAGCTTTTATCCTGCGTGGAACATTCAGCCATCTATCTACCAACCCTGCACATAACTTGGAGACCTACCAGCTATTCAGGACTAAAGACTATTCTCTATTTATGCCTAGAAAGCTTCTGTACATCTCATTTACTGGTGTAACTGACTATTCTGCCAGTATGCAAGAGCTAGCGACTAATGATCCACAAAGCAACCGGCCATAGGAAGAGCTACAGAAGATTCCTCCGTACGACTATTGTGCTCCACAAACCCTTCCAGCATATGCTTGGAGAGCGTTCTGCTGAAGATTTACCGTACATACCATCTTGGAACCTTCAGACCTTTAGCCATGTATCTAGAGCAGGCATCCTCAAACTGCGGCCCTCCAGCTGTTGCAAAACTACAACTCCCAGCATGCCCGAACAGCTTACAGCTATCAGCCTACAGCAGGGCATGGTGGGAGTTGTAGTTTTACAACAGCTGGAGGGCCGCAGGTTAAGCATCCCTGATCTAGAGGCTTCATCACTGTACCACACAATGACATCTCTGAGACCTGCATATTATTCAGTCTCGTACCAATTACTTTTAGGCTACATCACCATGTGCCTCTTGACCTGTAGTCCACTTTTCAGGGTACCAACAGGCTCTCTTGCCAGTGTTAGTACAGATCTATAGACCTGCAGATCAGTTGACTAGATACCTATTGGATATAAAGTTATGCGGCATCCTGACATGTAATTTGAAAAGCAAAATACTTGGCTATAAAGAGCACAGCCTACTATTCCTGTAAGGCTAGTCTATCTGTATAGCAAGAAAAGGAAGACACGATGATCGGCATGTCTCATAACTAAGGAATGATTTTGTGGCCTTACAACATCCTATCCTATAGACTGATCATCAGTATTCATATAAAACCTGCCAATCATCTAAAACACTCTCATCAGACATATTGACGGACAGCCCGTACAGCCAAATGGCTTTTAGAGAGGTGGGCTCCATCTCAGGTTGATCCCATCCCGATTTTCTATGGGCAGGACTATTGCTCTTCACAATGCAAAAGGGGTTCTTCAGGACTAAGAAAATTAGTAGGCCTGACTCTTGTGACCCCCCACCCGTCAGCTGATTGAAGGGGCACTCCTGTGCTGCATACCATGAATTGATTGCCAGATGCTGCTTCATGCTTTTGGTAGCGGTTGCGCCATCTAATTGCATCTTGATCTCTCCCATTCACCTCTCATCTGTAATACCAGGCACAGACGCCACCAAAAGTACAGTGTGACTGGTAAACAATGAAGGGTACACGGCGCTAATGGCCCCTTCCATCTGCTGATGGGCCAGGGTGCCAAGAGTCTTACCCCCACTGATCTGATATTGATGGCCTACACTTGGGAAAGGCCATCCATTTTGTAGGCCTGTGGGTCACATCATCCTTGTCTTCTACAAGGCACGCAAAGGAAGGGGGCTCTCCTGCTCCAGTTCTGTGAGGATCGTGAGAACGGACAGGGAGTGAGACCCCATTTAATTTTTATTATGGGGCCCTACAATGTGGAACACTATGGGCCAGAAGATGTAATTTCTTGATTATAATCTGAATCATTCTGTGAACTTTACCTGTTGTTCACAAGCCATCCTCATAAGAGACACATTGTGTAATTATTAGCTAAACTTTTCTCCCTTCATTAGCACATAGCTTGTCATTGTCACTCAACATACAGAACATGTCAAAGACATACGCACACAGTGACGGCACATCTCCACGTCAAAATACCAAAAATATCACATCAAAAGACAAAAATGCCATAAAGAGGCTTCCAGTGACAAGAGGCTCCTGGCATTAAGGATCTCTTACTGAGTACTTCTTAACCCTCCTGCTGGTAAGTGCACAAATATGCAGAGCAGTAGTGTTAAGTGACCTCTGTCTGGCAAGTTACAATTTGGGACCCAAGAACGGACTAGGAAAGAGGGTTAGAGTCATGGTAGTGGGAAGTGGAAGGGATCTACCTTATAAGCAACTCGAGCAGGGCATTTCTTCCCCAGACCCAAGGGAGGCGAGATTAGTCTGAGCATCTCATACAAGTCTGTGTATTTCATGCGACCCCTGGGAACAGAGAGAAAGGAGCCACAGAGCCATGGATAGAAGGAGGATGGATTTATTGGAGGGGGAAAAATGGACCATGAAGGGGGAATGGAAACGTTGCATGGTGGGGAAAGATAAGACCGGCCATAATAAGACATGTGGAATGGTGGGAAGATGGGACAGTAAGAATGGAGAGAAGCAGACAAGTTAAAATGGACGTAGGAGTGAAATGATAAGCACAGAAGGGCCAAAGTGAAATTATTAGGGAGGGAGAGGTATCATCCAAATGTACATGACCAAGAAATGGAATGAATGAGACATGGTGGAGCATGTAAGATGGATGATAGCAAGAAGATAGAGAAGAAAATTGAGAAGAGGAGAAGATTGAATACAGAATAGAAAGAAAGAGGAAGAAAAAATGAGAGGAAGATAAATATGAGAGAGTATATCCCAGGACATAGTGAGGAAACGGGGGTAAGGATCTGAAGAAACATGGAGAGAAAAGGTGCGAAAAGAAATTAGATCAACTTATCACTACCTGAGGAGACGACGCAGAGAAGTCACCCACACCAGGAACTGGGAACATCCGTATCAACCCAAAACACCTACATCATATCATTCAGGAGTGGGCAGCCTCTCCCAGGAACTACACATCTTTCATTATTTGTATGGGATTCCAGTGGCAGGTGGAGAATTCTCATTTTACAACCTCTCTCCAGTACAGGTGTGTTAGGAAAAAAATTAGGCCTTGTCCTGCCAGTATGAAGTAGGAAGGAAATTTGGGAAGCGGGGAGGAAGATGTTTTCAGTGGTAAAAGGGGGGGAGGGGTGTGTGGAAGTGAGGTTTATGGAATATGGAAGGAGATCCAGAATGGTTAATGGAGCCCCCCTGAGACCCCTCCGCACCCTCCCCCTTCATCAAGCATATCTTTTTTTCTTCTTTAAAGCAGGCTCCCCCAGTCCAAAGAAATAAAAGATTCGTGCCCAGACCCCCTCGGAAAACCCAGCAAGCCCATGCTTCTTCCATAAGACTATACACCCTTTAGCTGCTATGGGAAGAACCACTGACCAACCCCCTCCCTCCAGCAGCCAAAGAGATAGGATGCACAAGGTGTACATAGCTGAGTACAGCTCTGTCTCCAAATATATATATGTTATATATATATTAAAATTAGGTAGGTGAAAGCAACGCGCATTCCGCTGAAACTCTTGCAGGGGATAAGGGGCTGAGTTTTGAAGGATGGGAGAAAGGAATATTATCCAGGGGTGAGAGAAGGAAGGATGGGTATATTGGGTAAGGGTTGTGGAAGTTTCGTTCCGTGTTTAGTTTTTTTTAGTTTTAGTTTTTTTTTTTTGTAATGGTTTTCCAAACCTTGCAGGCCACCCTGTGGGGGCATTTCTTCCCCAAACCCAGCGGTGGGGATATAACCCGCAACAAACTGTACATGTCCTTATAATGAATGCGCCCGCTGAAATAAGAACAGAAGGGGAGTTAGTTGAGAGGATGTGCAGCTTTCATGGGTGACCCTCCCTGTAATCGGCAGTGCTGTGTCCTGCATGATACAGAGAATGTGCAAACATAATAATACACACGCACACACACATACAGACGTACGGAGGGGATTTATAAATCGCTAGTGCAGTCGCCTCACTGGCTGCTGGCGGAAAGTCCACCTTAGTTTTTATAAAATTCCCCCATAATATGATGGCTGAAGTCTCAAACTCCGAAGTTGCCAAGGCAAAAACCCCTTTCATACTAACCTAGACGTATTTCAATTATATTTCAATCTAGACATGACCTTAGCAATGTGCTAGTGAAACACAATGGATACAATAAAGGCAAAGTCGAGAGAGTGAATAAGACTAAGGACAGGGCGGTGCGGGTGACATTCAGCATGGCCGTAATAAGACTTCTAGATGATGCAATGTTGGGTGGTCTCTGATGGAGCTACTCCAGGGAATGTCTTCCATGCTTATCACCATAAACTAGTGGTAGTAGGAAGTAGACCAGCGCTGTCACTTGAGGTGACATCAGGGGCGTAGCTATAGGGGGTGCAGAGGTAGCAGTCGCTACCGGGCCCAGGAGCCTGAGGGGGTCCAAAGACCCTTGTGCCACATAAGAAGACACCAGTATTATAGAAAGTGCATGCTGGTCAAGTTACACATCTGGCTGGAGAGAGAAGGGGTAAATCAAAAATTTGGCATGGGAGGCAAGGGGGGTGCCGTTTCAATTTTTGCCTCACACAGCACAAAAGCTATATGCTTCCCTGCCCTGGCCACAAAGGGGGGCCCGAGCTAAACTCTTGCATCAGGGCCCATGAGCCTTTAGCTACGCCCCTGGGTGACATGTATTGTTATTTGCCACCAGAACTTCTGGAAAAGGGTGAAGGACACCGGCCCAGGTGTTGGTCGTAGATTTTACCTCAGTGTCATCTGTATTTCACAGACAAATGAATTTCCAGAGAGTTTCTTAGCAACAATCCGTGAAAACCACGGACCAAACAGGGATGGCATCCGTGGTTTTCACAGACCCATAGACAGTAATGTGCATGGGGTGTGATTCTTTGGTGTCACCACTGACCCACAGACTATGGAAAACCACGTCAACGGACGTGTGACAGAAGCCTGATGTATAGTTTACAGTTATATCCTGTAATCAGCTTAACTTTAGGGAATCAGAATGGATTGTCCAAAGTAAACGAGTCCGGTAACTCGTAGATGATAAAGGTGTTCATAAGAGGGCCAGCACTTCTTGTCGCCTACGTGATAATGAATGTGGCTGACACGATGCCGTTCAATAATAAAACACTACACAGGTTTTAGTCCTGGACAACCAGTTTGAGAATTCAGCCACAACATCCACACATACAAACTGGTACATACGGCTGGAATAATGTGTAGAGATCAACACTGGCTACAGACATTATACTCTCTAGAACAAGCTATAATTCAGTGGAATAAGGGAAAAAAACAACACTCCAACACTTATATGGATTAAATACATAGGAGGAAAAAAAAGAGTGAGAAAAAACACATAGGAAACAATGCAGGCATATGGCGGTTTACTGGTGTGGAAGGCAGTAGACGAGTTCTCCTGTGCCTGGTATACACAGTCCACCATCTTCTCTTCCTCCTTGACGTGGCTGTCCTCTTCTTGCTGGAAGCTTTGCGAACCATCATTTCAGACATTATATTTTTTGTTATCTCCAAGATGAAAATAGCATCACTCTGAGTGCCAGTGATACACTACCTGTGCTTCATCCTGAGCTTCATGGTTCATGGCTAGGTGGCAGATACACAGGCAGAGCAGAAGAGATGAGGGAGTACAGAGGTCCGATGTAACCTAACCAAGCCTTTACCTACAACCTCATACTCCTAATGGACAGATCGAACAGGGCAGTAACACGGTAGGTGTTTGAAGATCTCTTCTTGCTGCGCAGTCTTTGTTTGGCACACAAGGACGTACATGCCATAGGGGCGATGCATGTGGCTACTACTGGGCCCAAGAGAGACACGCCAGGCATGGCTGGTCCCATCCTCTTTGCCATTTGGTGGCAAAAATTCACGCAGGACTTTGTGAACTGTGGAGGTTGTGAATATGTTCAAGGGCCATATCTGGTCAAATAACACAACATTGATGTGCCCAGATCTACATCCGGTTGTGGTAAAATGCCTATATTCAAATTATAGCAATGAGCTGAACAGACAGGTCACCTCTGAAACATGGGTCATGGAAGCCATCTTATCGTGTACCAACCAATGGTGGCAGCCAGTAGGGAGCCACCACTGCCAGCTATGCAGAACATACAGGGCATAACTGGCATGGACCAGCAAACGTCTCTTGCTGATGCCCAAGGGCATGTCCATGTTCTTCTGCGTGTGGACCTTTGTCCTGTCTCTGAATCCTGAGGTGTGCTAATGTGTAATGACCACACATCAGTGGCGTTGCGGCACTGGTGTCACCACTGATGGGGTGACACCAGTGCCGGCAGAAGATAATTTATTCACTGCCTGAAGCGTGATCGCTGTACAGGGAATCCCAGGAGTCCCAGCTCTGACTCCATATATGGTTGTGTCCATATATGGAGTCAGTGCTATGAACATGAAGGGGGTATCCCCAAGCATTGTCGGTATGCTTGGGAACACCCAGTGTATTTTAATCAAATTTAGCCTCTATTTCTGAAAGGTTGCCACCAAGATTCGAACTCACAACCTTTTACATCAGAGGCAAGAACACTAACCAGTGAGCTATGGAGCTCAATGGTAAACTGTGCTAGAAAAACCTCATAGTAGTCTATCAAGTATTAGGTATTCCCATACAGCATGCGACACCATTTTCTACCGCACCGGGTGACACTAGCCCTAGCAACGCCACTGCCTCACATTTATATCAGATCTGAAGACTAGCAGACAAGGAGCTACCAAGACAAGCATGTGATCGCTATTGAGCAGACACTTCCTTAGTCGTCCCATCTGACCACAGTATTGGCTACAATACTCTCAAAGCCATTGTGTTACACTCTTCCATCTTGAAGCAGTTCCGATTCACAAAACCGCTTCCACATGTTCACCTCAGTTCTATCCTCTCCACCGCTGTCATCTACATTACGCTCTAGAACTTATATTCCGCTGTCTTCTCACTCCTCATGCACAATCCTTTATTGGCTCCATCTGTCTCTCTACGAACCCCTGATTTGCGTTCATCCTTATATATCTTCTTGCCGTGCTTTCCATTCCAGCCAGCACACTGGGCCTTTTCTCCTTCCTCCCCCAGTATTATGCCATCTTGATGGTTCCTGTTGGTGAATTTTGGGCGGCTCTTGATTCTTCATCTGATGCTTCACTTGGACTGTGAGTCATCTATGGTTTTCCTTTTTTCTTTCTTTCAGGCTTTACAAACAGTCTAATTTATTGTTCTTATTTTGGTAATCCACTATCCCCCCACACACACACACACAAATCTTATATTAAATTGGATAGATTAGGTGACTCACCAGGCAGCCGGGTCATACTCTGCCCAGATTCTCACATATTCATCTAGATGATGTGGACCCAGAATGGAGGAATCGCGCGTTAGATATTCAAAGTTATCCATAATGACAGCCACAAACAGGTTTAACATCTGCAGAGGAAGAACAGCTATGGCAACATGTGTTGTATGTGTCTACCAAATCAACAATAGTTACCGCTACAAAAAGTGTGCAAATGTAACCGCCAACATGCCAGCTACACCCCCATGACCGCCCACCCTCAAATTCTCAGTCACACGATCGCTGTGTAGCCCCAGCATTAGGCCAAAATTGCGCCCCCTGCAGAATTGCTGCAGATTTCCAGTGCTGATTCCTCACTAAAGATGTGCAGCAAGTTACGGTAGCAACCCTATCCACATGTAGCAGAGATTTAGCTCCTGCTGTGAATTTTCTAATATGCAGCCTGTCAGTTCTGGTGCAGATTTTCACTGGGGATTTCACTTTTTGCAATGCATAACATGAAATCTGCACCAAAATTGTCATGCAGATTCGCAGTGGATTTGCCTTGAAATCCAACGCAGAAAAAGTCTGCAGTGTATGTACCCATCCTTAAATGAATATTCCCATATTGCAACGATATGCCATAAATGTCAGATACTGTAGGTGTGGATCCCACCTCTAAGACCCGCTCCTATCTCCAGAACAGAGCACAACGCACATGGGCAGCCACCCTCCATGCACTGCTATGGGACTTCCCAAAAAATAGCCAAGGGCTAGCTCAATTCTTTTCAGAAGTAGTAAATGAAGGAGTGCTGTGGGGCTACCAAAAATACCCAAGCCTATTTCCTAAACTATCTTTGTAAGTCTCATAGCAGTAAATGGAGAGGACACCGCACATGTGCAATGTGCTTTCTCCGCTCACTTCGGGGGCCCCACTTTTGAGATAGGAGCAGGCCCCAGACTGACATTTATACATAACCTAGCGATATCCAGATGGGAAAACCTTTTTTAAAGTGCAGGTTCACTTTGATTGAATAGACATTAATATATAGGGCAGTGTTTCCCAACCAGTATGCCTCCAGCTGTTGCAAAACTACAACTCTCAGCATGCCTGAACAGCCAAAGGCTGTCCGGGCATGCTGGGAGTTGTAGTTTTGCAACATCTGGAGGCACACTGGTTGGGAAACACGGATATAGGGAATGGCACAAAAGGAATTTTTCTAGTATAAATCTATGTACAACCTGCAAAGATAGCAGAACCAGGCTGTTCATATAGATCAGGGGTAGAGATGAGCGAACTTTAAAAAAAAGTCCGGTATTCCGCGTTCGGGTTGTGGTAAGTCGCGCATCCCGTTATGGATTCCACTATAGCGGCATATGGAATCCATAAGGGGCGGCTGCCACCAACCCAAACTGTTGAACAGCCGAAGGACCTGGGGTGACGTCACCGTCATGTGATCAGTGCAGGGGCGTGGCTCAGCACGGGATCAAATTCAGTGCTGAGCCACGCCCCCTGCACTGAACACATGACGGTGACGTCACCCCAGGTCCTTCGGCTGTTCAACAGTTCGGGTTGGTGGCTGTTGAACAGCCGAAGGATTCCATATGCCGCGATAGTGGAATCCATAACGGGATGCGCGACTTACCACAACCCGAACACCGGACTTTTTTTTAAAGTTTGCTCATCTCTAATCAGGGGTGCACAACCTTTTCTGGTTGGGGGCCACATTGTCAGACTGAATCAATTTTAAAGGCCGAAAATAAAACTTAAAGGGGTATTACCAACTTAAATACTGTATTTATGGCTTATTGAACATACTGTATATACCATAAATGTCTAGTTACACTTCCAGGACTCCCTTCTAATAGGAAAATACATGAAAGATACTTGTGAACAGCCACAAGACATAGACATACATGTCTGTTATCAGTTGGTTGGGGGCCGCACAGAACGGTATCGAGGGCCACAGGTTGTGCACCCCTGATATAAATGGATAGACTGGCCAACAGTAGGGGGTTTGTATGAATCTCAGCCTGGAAGCTATTACCAGAAAAGAATGGACTCTGTTCCAATAAATGGGGACTGAATAAAGTCATCTCTGTATATGGATCTGGTTTTATTTGTGCAAATCTACTGTCAATTTTCAAAACTCTGATTTGTATGCCCCCACCCAAAAATTTTAGAAAAATATTATTAAAGATGATCTCTTATAGCAATCTCAGTACTACGTCACTCACCAGAAATGAGCAAAGGAAGATGAAAGACACAAAGTAGAAATAGGCAAACTCGCTCCCACAGTCCTTCTCCTTTATTCCTGACTGACTGTCGCAGGCCTTTCCACTCAAGCAGGACAGCATGATTTCATGCCATGCTTCGCCGGTGGCACTCCTGCAGGAAGGTAAGCTGAGGTTACACCATTGCCCGGGGATTGTTCATGATGTGATAAAAGTGCTGCATCTTTCAGCTACACCATAAAGAAAAGACTGAACCCAGCCTAAGGAACATTTACAGGAGATGTTATGCAGGAGTCTTACCGAAAAAGGAGCATAAGAGCTTGGAAAAATGTGCGAAAGTTGTTGTGTTCTGTTATAGCTGTGTCCTCTTCTTCTTCCAGAGCTATGTTACCAAAGACCTGCAAAGTGATATGGTATGTCGCAGATAGATGGAAAGGATCAGACATGTCAGTACACATATATTCTGAGGACCTATACAGACTAGAACATATACAGTACCTTATAAAAAGTATTCATACTTTCCAAATTTTTCATGTTATACCCACAAACTTAAATGTATTTTATTGGGACAAAATATCAAGTATGTGTGAAGTTAAAAGAAAATGAGACATGGTTTTCAAAAAAATCTTATAATTAAAAATCTGAAAAGTGTATTGCGCATTTGTATTCAGCCCCCTGTACTCTGATACCCCTAAATAATATCCAGTGCGACCAATTGCCTTCACCTAATTAATGAATAGAGTCCACTTGGGTGTAATGTATTCTCAGTATAACTACAGCTGTTCTGTGAAGGCCTTAGAGGTTTGTTAGAGAAAATTAGTGATCAAATATCATCATGAATACCAAGGAACACACCAGACAGGTCAGGGATAAAGTTGTGGAGAAGTGTAAAGCAGGGTTAGGTTCTAAATAATATCCCAAGCTCTTAACATCTCAGGGAGAACTGTTCTATCCATCATCTGAAAATGGAAGGAGTATGGCACAACTGCAAATCTACCAAGACATGGCCGTCCACCTAACCTGACAGCCCATGCAAGAAGAGCACTAATTAGAGAAGCAGCTAAGAGGCCCATGGTCACTCTGGAGGAGCTGCAGAGATCCACAGCTCAGGGGGGAGAATCTGTCCACAGGACAACTATTAGTCCTGTACTCCACAAATCTGGCCTTTATGGAAGAGTGGCAAGAGGAAAAACATTTTTTTGGCAATCCATAACCAGTCCCGTTTGCAGTTTGCCACAAACCATGTAGGGGACACAGCAAACATGTGGAAGAAGGTGCTCTGGTCAGATGAGACCAAAGTTGAAATTGAAGCCTAAATGCAAAAAGCTATGTGTAACAGAAAACTAACACTGCACATCACCCTGAACATACCATCCCCACCGTGACACATGGTGGTGGCAGCTTCAAACCAATTAATACAATTTTGAAAACCATGTATCATTTTCTTTTCACTTCACACATACTCGTTACTTTATGTTAGTCTATAACATAAAATCCCAATAAAATAAGATAACGTTTGTGGGTGTAGCATGAAAAAATTTTGAAAACTTCAACGGGTTTGAATATTTATTTAAGACACTGTATGTTTAATGTACTGTATTTCCACAAACACATACCTCTAAGCCATATATGCCTTCTCTTTAAGTATGAATTTTAGCAAGACTTGCCCCTCATTAACAGTGTTAGCATGCTGACCCTCATATACCGTGCCCGCAGACTGACCCTCATATACAGTGCTGGCTGACTGACCCTCATATACAGTGCCCGCAGACTGACCCTCATATACAGTGCCCGCAGACTGACCCTCATATACAGTGCTGGCTGACTGACCCTCATATACAGTGCCGGCAGACTGACCCACATATACAGTCCCCGCAGACTGACCCTCATATACAGTGCCCGCAGACTGACCCTCATATACAGTGCCGGCAGACTGACCCACATATACAGTCCCCGCAGACTGACCCTCATATACAGTGCCCGCAGACTGACCCACATATACAGTGCCCGCAGACTGACCCTTATATACAGTCCCCGCAGACTGACCCTCATATACAGTGCCGGCAGACTGACCCTTATATACAGTGCTGGCAGACTGACCCTCATATACAGTGCCGGCAGACTGACCCTCATATACAGTGTCGGCAGACTGACCCTCATATACAGTGTCGGCAGACTGACCCTCATATACAGTGCCCGCAGACTGACCCTTATGTACAGTGCTGGCAGACTGACCCTCATATACAGTGCCCGCAGACTGACCCTCATATACAGTCCCCGCAGGCTGACCCTCATATACAGTCCCCACAGACTGACCCTCATATACAGTCCCCGCAGACTGACCCTCATATACAGTCCCCGCAGACTGACCCTCATATACAGTCCCCGCAGACTGACCCTCATATACAGTCCCCGCAGACTGACCCTCATATACAGTGCCGGCAGACTGACCCTTATATACAGTGCTGGCAGACTGACCCTCATATACAGTCCCCGCAGACTGACCCTCATATACAGTCCCCACAGACTGACCCTCATATACAGTCCCCGCAGACTGACCCTCATATACAGTCCCGCAGACTGACCCTCATATACAGTCCCCGCAGACTGACCCTCATATACAGTCCCCGCAGACTGACCCTCATATACAGTCCCCGCAGACTGACCCTCATATACAGTGCCGGCAGACTGACCCTCATATACAGTGCCCGCAGACTGACCCTCATATACAGTCCCCGCAGGCTGACCCTCATATACAGTCCCCACAGACTGACCCTCATATACAGTCCCCGCAGACTGACCCTTATATACAGTGCCCGCAGACTGACCCTCATATACAGTGCCCGCAGACTGTCCCTCATATACAGTGCCGGCAGACTACCCCTCATATACAGTGCCGGCAGACTGACCCTCATATACAGTGCACCTCACATAAAGATCCAGCAAAGTGTCCCCAATAAATAGTACTGCTATCACAGTGCCCCCTCACAGACAGTACAGAATAGGGACGTAGAATACAATGATACAATTCTTCCCATCTACACCTGCCACTAGGTGGAGCAACTAGAGCAATGCAAATATGCGGCAAGCTGCCCCTCCTGTGGTTGCCAGCAGCCTTTAGCTGGATAGCTGCCTGCTCTGCTGAGAATGCGGGAGAGCCTACATCGGTATATATCTGTACTTTTGCAGAACATACATTAGACACGGTAACAAGGCTGCACACACACACCACGCTGATTCTAGCACAGACCTGCATGCCGATAATGGCATAGATAAAGAACAGCATGGCGATCAGGAGGCAGACGTAGGGCAGTGCCTGTAGAGGAGAATAAAGGGCATAAGAAATAGGCAAGTATCATTAGGAAAACCAATACCAGAGAAATCTCATCGACCTTCCTTAGTGCTCCCCTAGTGCAGACACCATGGTCGCCCATTAACCCCTTACCACGAGAACATATTACAGATATATAGTTATACACATACCTTAAAGGACTGGACGAAAGTCCACAGAAGGATTCGGATAGTGTAGCCTTGGCGCAGAAGTTTAATAAGACGGGCAGCTCGGAACAAGCGCAGAAAACTGAGGTTGATAAAGTTGTCCTATAAAGTGAGAAGGGGGAGGGAAAGCGGGGACCGAGTGAATACAGGCGTGTGCGCTCCAAGTCCCTCCCCAGCACCGAAAGAAATAAATAAAATTATTATTGGGGGGAAACGCTTTGAAACGGAGAGGCCAATGATGAGAGCGGAGAAGATTTCTAAAAACTACCACCAATAAAACAGGCCGCCAATCAAATCACAGTCGTGACAAAAGCAGCAACTTGATTGGACGTTAAGGGTAACTCCCCCCTTTTCATTTGCGCTAGTTTTTAGAAGTCTGCCCCATAATCTGTTGATTTTCTCTTAAAACCCCACGTCCTCCAGCAACAGAGAAAAGATAAGTTCTAGGTGGAGAGCGGTCAGTCAGGAAAGCGGAAACGCGCGTCTCTGGTACCCGCAAATAAACGCACCAAAGACATCCCGAGTTTTCAATAATTTTATTTATTTGTTTCTTATTTTAGCTTTGCGGTGGAAACCAGTGAACGTCAACTCTTGGGGCCCACTAACAGTCAGGAGAAAGGGCGCAGAGTGGGGGGGCGCTGAGGGCCTCAGGTGTGAAAACTAATGCAAGCGGGAGTGGAGGACTAGGTGCTGCCCATCGCAACCAGCCAGACTCCACCCGTGATTTATATATATTTTTTTTAAAGCTTAGGTTTGAAATAAAGAAGTAGATTTGATTGGCTACTATGGGCACACCCATCCGCCATATTGTCTACACCAGTTTTCATACACAAGGACCAGCCGGAGCCCTTTCGACTCTTCATCCCAACCAGCAGTTTACTCAGGAGTAATGTGTTTTCCATTTGAGAAACAAGAATCAAACCAAATGCACTGTATTTGGAGACAAGCAGCCGCTTTACGTTCGGAGTGTTCGGCACATGCAGAGCGTGGGCTCCTCCACTCCTCACACCAAAGTCTCTACCAAAGTGGTCATTAAAGTGGGGAGAGGGGTGCGCATATTGGTTATGAGTCTCCTACACTCAGACATGGAACGGATCCCCAGTACACAGGGCCACATGTATAAAAAGTAGTGCCCGCAAAACGCGGAGGCTTTGACTATGGTAACCAATCAGAATGCAGCTATCGTTTTCCTGCGTAGCTTACTGTATAAAAAGTCATCTGACTGGATCCTATAGACAACGCATCCTATATTTGCCTGCACCAGCTTTTTCTTTTCTTTTTTTTTTACACATGGGGCCTACGTAGCCTAACGTAACCAAAAAGCACATTCTCCCTGACAAGAGATGTCAGACGCTGTAAGAAACACTGACGCGTTTCCAAGCGATTCTCTCTCATGTTATAATTTTTCCGTCATGGCAAGGGATCCGTTGTACGTAAGTCCCAAAAAAAAACAGGTGCTTCTGGGGTCCCAGCAGACACAATTGGCCCTTTACTCGACTATTATACATGGTGGAGATAACCATGATGTTTGTGTTTGCAGCCATTGCTGAGAGCTGGAGTATCTCCAGAGTATTACAGAATGGTCTGAAACGTATTCTCTTAATACCCGCACAGTTTGGCCCTGATCAGAATAATAGGGGTAAATATACAAATCCTGTCCAAAGATGCTCAGCCGGCATGATAAATCTGGTGCATGGCTCAACTTTATAGTATTGCTTTGCTCACATGGCACAAAGTTTTGGAGCATATCATTGCACCTTAAAGCCACGTCACAGTCCACTGACTCTTGACAAGCTAAAGCTTGATGCCACATTATCTGCCAGAAAGGTCTAGGTGCAATCACATTAGGAAATTTGCCCCAATGTTTCCGATTTCATGCATGTACTGGTCAAACCCTTTTTTTTTTTGCTATTGTGCAATGGATATTTTTATATATAAATGAGTTTTTATTTTATTTTCATTGTTTCATTTTTTTTATGATGTGTCCCCAAAAAAGTTCAGAAAAGACTTTTAGGGAATTAGATTGTTGTATAGAATATATACATATATTTGAATGGATTTATTATATTTTTTTCCCTGCATGGTCAGGTCATGGCACTGCCCTGATCACATGATCCATGGGACAAATGGAGAGAACAGCAGTGCCGCTAAATCAGTTGCATACTCTCATACTATTTTTCCCTTCCCTTTTGGGCACTTAGCTGTCTCTATGCCTGGCCCAGGGTCACAGGATCTTCCATCCAGCAAATTAAGGCCTCTGACTGCCGTTAAAAGGCATGTTGTTGGTCATTAAAGGGGTTGTCCCATCTCAAGATTTATAGCATATCACTAAGATATGCCATAAATATCAGATAGGTGTGGGTCTCACCTCTGGGACCCACTACCATTTCTAAAACGGTGTCCCAGAAATGAATGGAAAGCAGCTGCACAAGTGCGACTACCCTCCGCTCACCGCTATGGGAGTCCTGAAAATAGTCAACTATTTTCGGAAGTCCCATAGCAATGAATGGAGAGGACGCTGCACATGTGCGTTGTGCTCTCCTTCAGTTTGGGGAATCTATCTCCGTTCTGGAGATGGATTTGGGCCTCACCTCTGGAACCAACTCTTATCTGACATTTGTGGCATATCCTAGTCATATGCCATCAATGTTGAGACGGGAAAACCAGTGACATAGCTCTACCGCAGAAGTTACCTATAGATAGCACTAGAAATCCAGTTTTCTTTCTTCTGGAGGAGAGCTAATCTGCATACCTTTGTAGGGAGCATCACCATTAAAACTCCCTGAACCAGCTGGATCTTTGCAAGGAGAACCAGTACTTTACAACACCTGAGAGTGAAAAGTTAGAACAGACTATGCTGCCCTGAGGGGAATTTCAACTTGTAATTCCCAGGTATAACTACGCGTTGCCTAACGCTAAAGAGAGCAATTTCAATAATAATATTATGTTAGGGAATTATATAAGTAATCATCTAATACTTCAAACATGAACGTTATACAATAAGATATAAGGACCGTTATATAAGTGTAAGTGACTGTTCTCAAGTTCGATCTTCTACAATAATATATTTTATCGTTTCTGGTCCCAACCATTACCATTAGACGGTTGGCTTGGGGCTGATATTACAAATATGACCACCGCCTACTAACTGAAAGAACATCGAAAGAACATTTTGGCCGTGTAAAATAAATTTTGGCCACATCCTCAGGTACCCCAGAAGCTTCCTAGTATTTAGCTGGGACAATGCATCATGCACAGCAATAGGCAAAGCCAAAACCCTTAGCAGGACCAAGGGGTCATGCAGTCTTGTCATACTATTAGAACAGGGGTGACAGAGGAAGAGAAAAGAGTCTGGAGTGTACGGGTGGAGAGACAGAATGAGTAGAGCAGGTAGGCTTCATGTTCTGTACATCACTGGCAGGTTTTTATTTTTGGGAATATGATCTAAATACTCTAAGTTATTGAGAGATATTAGATAGGCAGATGTAGATGTTCGGAGCAGTGATGTCACTACTAATGGTGTAGATGACGAAGCTCTGATCTCATTGTATGAATGGATATCCGGTATAGTCAGCAGTAGATAAGTAGGCCGTGATGAAATGCACTGTATGAAAGGCCAGCAGGTATAGTCATATGTAAATGTGGAAGCAGTGATGTCACGGTATGGATGGACAGCAGGTATAGTCAGCATTATATATTAACAGTGATGTCACTGTATGAATGGATAGCAGTTTAAATCTGCTGTAGATGAGGAAGCAGTGATTTCACTGTATAAATAAACTGATGGTATAGTCTGTAGATGAGGATTGAGTGATGTCAATGTAATCAGGTATATAGTCAGGTATAGTCATGTGTAGATGTGGAAACAGTGATGTCACTGTATGTATGGACAGCAGGTATAGTCAGATGTAGATATTAAACCAGTGATGTCGTTTTATTAAAATACAGTAGGTGTAGTTGGCTAGAATTCTGGAAGCAGTGATGTCACTGTATGAATAGACTACTGGTATAGACAGCTGCAGATATGGAGGCAGTGATGTCACTGTATGAATAGACTGCTGGTATAGACAGCTGCAGATATGGAGGCAGTGATGTCACTGTATGAATAGACTGCTGGTATAGACAGCTGCAGATATGGAGGCAGTGATGTCACTGTATGAATTTACTGTCGGTATAGTCAGCTATAGATATGGAGGCAGTGATGCCACCATATGTATGTACTGCTGGTATAGTCAGATGTAGATATGGAGATAGTGATATCATTGTATGTATGGACTGTTAGTATAGTCAGCTGTGGATATGGAGGCAGTGATGTCACTGTATGAATGTACTGTCGATATAATCAGATGTAGATATGGAAGCAGTGATGTCATATACTGCCGATATAGTCAGATGTAGATATGGAAGCAGTGATGTCACTGTATGAATGTACTGCCGATACAGTCAGATGTAGATATGGAGGCAGTGATGTCACTGTATGTATGGACTGTTGGTATAGTCAGCTGTAGATATGGAGGCAATGATGTCACTGTTTGAATGTACTGCTGATATAGTCAGATGTAGATATGGAGGCAGTAATGTCACTGTATAATTCTACTGCCGCTACAGTCAGTTGTAGATATGAAGGCAGTGATGTCATTGTATGAATGTACTGCCGGTACAGTCAGTTGTAGACATGGAGGTTGTGATGTCACTGTATGAATGTACTGCAGGTATAGTCAGATGTAGATATGGAGGCAGTGATGTCACTGTATGAATGTACTGCTGATATAGTCAGATGTAGATATGGAGGTCGTGATGTCACTGTATGAATGTACTGCTGATATAGTCAGATGTAGATATGGAGGCGATGATGTCACTGTTTGAATGTACTACTGATATAGTCAGATGTAGATATGGAGGCAGGGATGTCAATGTTTGAATGTACTGCTGATATAGTCAGATGTAGATATGGAGGCAGTGATGTCACTGTATGAATGTACTACTGATATAGTCAGATATAGATATGGAGGCAGTGATGTCACTGTATGAATGTACTACTGATATAGTCAGATGTAGATATGGAGGCAGTGATGTCACTGTATGTATAGACTGGAGGTTTAATCATAACTTGAGACTAAGTTCCTGGAAGGAGAAAAGGTTTTTACGCAGAAGATCAGGAGAACATAACAGTCAGACAGACATGTCAAGAGTGAGGGATGGGGCGAGTTTGAGTGCACAACCTCTGACATGCAGCAGGTAATGTATGCATTAGGTTATAAATTACAAACCAACCGGGTTCTGCGATGCAGTTGTAGATGGAGGAGATTGCAGCAGGAATTTGTGCGTGGGGTTGGGGTTAGGGTTATATTAGGTATGGGGGGAGGTGGGGTGTAGTTGGCATGAAGACACAGACCAGTTTCATGGATGGACACATGAGATTCATAGTGCATTTTGGATGAGTTTTTTTTTTTGCCGGGGGCCAATATATCAGAGGGATAGAGAGACATGAAAAAGACAAGACAGAAATACACTGATCATTATAGTAGAGAGGGAGCCCCACAGATACTGCTCCACCCACTCAGAGCACAGTACCACTGGCACAGGACAGAGCACCACTCAAAGCATAGTACCAATGAGACAGGACACTGTACCTTCACTTTAAACACTGTACACAAGGCTTATGGCACAGCATCACCCACTCAGAGCACTGTACTGCTGACACAGATACTGCACTACTCACTCAGAGCACAGTACCACTGGCACAGATACTGCACTACTTACTCAGAGCACAGTACCACTGGCACAGATACTGCACTACTCACTCAGAGCACTGTACTGCTGACACAGGTACTGCACTACTCACTCAGAGCACTGTACCACTGGCACAGATACTGCACTACTCACTCAGAGCACTGTACTGCTGACACGGGTACTGCACTACTCACTCAGAGCACAGATACTGCACTACTCACTCAGAGCACTGTACTGCTGACACAGATACTGCACTACTCATTTAGAGCACAGTACCATTGGCACAGATACTGCTCTACTCATTCAGAGCACTGTACTGCTGACACAGATACTGCTCCACCCACTCAGAGCACAGTACCACTGGCACAGATACTGCACTACTCACTCAGAGCACTGTACTGCTGACACAGGTACTGCACTACTCACTCAGAGCACAGTACCACTGGCACAGATACTGCACTACTCACTCAGAGCACTGTACTGCTGACACAGGTACTGCACTACTCACTCAGAGCACAGTACCACTGGCACAGATACTGCACTACTCACTCATAGCACTGTACTGCTGACACAGATACTGCACTACTCACTCAGAGCACTGTACCATTGGCACAGATACTGCACTACTCACTCAGAGCACTGTACTGCTGACACAGATACTGCTCCACCCACTCAGAGCACAGTACCACTGGCACAGGACAAAGCACCACTCAAAGCATAGTAATAATGAGACAGGACACTGTACCATTCACTTTAAACACTGTACACATGGCTTATGGCACAGCATCACCCACTCAGAGCACTGTACTGCTGACACAGATACTGCACCACTTACTCAGAGCACTGTACTACTGACACAGGTACTGCACTACTCACTCAGAGCACAGTACCACTGACACAGATACTGCACTACTCACTTGGAGCACTGTACTACCGACACATATACTGCCCCACTCACTCAGAGCACGGTACTACTGACACAAATACTGCACCACTTACTCAGAGCACTGTACTACTGACACAGATACTGCACCACTCACTCAGAGCACTGTACTACTGACACAGACACTGCACTACTCACTCAGAGCACTGTACTACTGACACAGATACTGCACTAATCACTCAGAGCACTGTATTACTGACACAGATACTGCACCACTCACTCAGAGCACTATACTACTGACACAGATACTGCACCACTCCCTCAGAGCACTGTACTACTGACACAGATACTGCACCACTCACTCAGAGCACTGTACTACTGACACAGATACTGCACCACTCACTCAGAGCACTGTACTACTGACACAGATACTGCACCACTCACTCAGAGCACTGTACTACTGACACCGATACTGCACCACTCACTCAGAGCACTGTAGTACTGACACAGATACTGTACCACTCACTGTGAGCACTGTACTACTGACACAGATATGGCACTACTCACTTTGAGTACTGTACTACCGACACAGAGACTGCACCACTCACTCAGAGCACTGCACTACTGACACATATACTGTACCACTTACTTTGAGCACTGTACTACTGACACATATACTGTACCACTCACTCAGAGCACTGTACTACTGACACAGATACTGTACCACTCACTGAGAGCACTGTACTACTGACACAGATACTGCACCACTCACTCAGAGCATTGTACTACTAACACAGATACTGCACTACTCACTGAGAGCACTGTACTACTGACACAGATACTGTACCACTCACTTTGAGCACTGTACTACCGACACAGATACTGCCCCACTCACTCACAGCACTGTACTACTGACACAGATACTGTACCACTCACTTAGAGCACTTTACTACTGACACATATACTGCCCCACTCATTAAGAGCACTGTACTGCTGACACAGATACTGTACTACTGACACAGATACTGCACTACTCACTCAGAGCACTTTACTACTGACACAGATACTGCACCACTCACTCAGAGCACTGTACTACTGACACAGATACTGCACTACTTACTGAGAGCACTGTACTACTGACACAGATACTGTACCACTTACTTTGAGCACTGTACTACCGACACAGATACTGTACCACTCACTCAAAGCACTGTACTACTGACACAGATACTGCACTACTCACTCAGAGCACTGTACTACTGACACAGATACTGCACCACTCACTCAAAGCACTGTACTACTGACACAGATACTGCACCACTCACTCAAAGCACTGTACTACTGACACAGATACTGCACCACTCACTCAGAGCACTGTACTACCGACACAGATACTGCACCACTCACTCAGAGCACTGTACTACTGACACAGATACTGTACCACTTACTTTGAGCACTGTACTAACGACACAGATACTATACCACTCACTTAGAGCACTGTACTACTGACACATATACTGCCCCACTCACTCAGAGCACTGTACTACTGACACAGATACTGTACTACTGACACAGATACTGTACCACTCACTCAGAGCAGTTTACTACTGACACAGATACTGCACTACTCACTCAGAGCACTGTACTACTGACACGGACACTGTACCACCCACTCAGAGCACTGTACTACTGACACAGATACTGCACCACTCACTCAGAGCACTGTACTACTGACACAGAGACTGCACTACTCACTCAGAGCACTATACTACTGACACAGATACTGCACCACTCACTCAAAGCACTGTACTACTGACACAGATACTGCACTACTCACTCAGAGCACTGTACTACTGACACAGATACTGCACCACTCACTCAGAGCACTGTACTGCACCACTCACTCAGAGCACAGATACTGTACCACTCACTCAGAGTACTGTACTACTGACACAGATACTGCACCACTCACTCAGAGCACTGTACTACTGACACAGATACTGTACCACTCACTCAGAGTACTGTACTACTGACACAGATACTGCACTACTCACTCAGAGCACTGTACTTCTGACACAGATACTGCACCACTCACTGTGAGCACTGTACTACTGACACAGATACTGCACCACTCACTCAGAGCACTGTACTTCTGACACAGATACTGCACCACTCACTCAGAGCACTGTACTACTGACACAGAGACTGCACTACTCACTCAGAGCACTATACTACTGACACAGATACTGCACCACTCACTCAAAGCACTGTACTACTGACACAGATACTGCACTACTCACTCAGAGCACTGTACTACTGACACAGATACTGCACTACTCACTCAGAGCACTGTACTACTGACACAGATACTGCACCACTCACTCAGAGCACTGTACTACTGACACAGATACTGTACCACTTACTTTGAGCACTGTACTACCGACACATATACTGCCCCACTCACTCAGAGCACTGTACTACTGACACAGATACTGTACTACTGACACAGATACTGTACCACTCACTCAGAGCACTTTACTACTGACACAGATACTGCACTACTCACTCAGAGCATGGTACTACTGCCACAAATACTGTACCACTCACTCAGAGCACTGTACTACTGACACAGATACTGCACCACTCACTCAGAGCACTGTACTACTGACACATAGACTGCACCACTCACTCAGAGAACTGTACTACTGACACCGATACTGCACTACTCACTTGGAGCACTGTACTACTGACACAGACACTGCACTACTCACTCAGAGCACTGTACTACTGACACAGATACTGCACCACTCACTCAGAGCACTGTACTACTGACACGGACACTGTACCACCCACTCAGAGCACTGTACTACTGACACAGACACTGCACTACTCACTCAGAGCACTGTACTACTGACACAGATACTGCACTAATCACTCAGAGCACTGTACTACTGACACAGATACTGCACCACTCACTCAGAGCACTGTACTACTGAAACAGATACTGTACCACTCACTCAGAGCAGTTTACTACTGACACAGATACTGCACTACTCACTCAGAGCATGGTACTACTGCCACAAATACTGCACCACTCACTCAGAGAACTGTACTACTGACACCGATACTGCACTACTCACTTGGAGCACTGTACTACTGACACAGACACTGCACTACTCACTCAGAGCACTGTACTACTGACACAGATACTGCACCACTCACTCAGAGCACTGTACTACTGACACGGACACTGTACCACCCACTCAGAGCACTGTACTACTGACACAGACACTGCACTACTCACTCAGAGCACTGTACTACTGACACAGATACTGCACTAATCACTCAGAGCACTGTACTACTGACACAGATACTGCACCACTCACTCAGAGCACTGTACTACTGACACAGATACTGCACTACTCACTCAGAGCACTGTACTACTGACACAGATACTGCACAACTTACTGAGAGCACTGTACTACTGACACAGATACTGTACCACTCACTCAGAGCACTGTACTACTGACACAGATACTGTACCACTCACTCAGAGTACTGTACTACTGACACAGATACTGCACTACTCACTCAGAGCACTGTACTACTGACACAGATACTGCACAACTTACTGAGAGCACTGTACTACTGACACAGATACTGCACCACTCACTCAGAGCACTGTACTACTGACACAGATACTGTACCACTCACTCAGAGTACTGTACTACTGACACAGATACTGCACTACTCACTCAGAGCACTGTACTTCTGACGCAGATACTGCACCACTCACTGTGAGCACTGTACTACTGACACAGATACTGCACCACTCACTCAGAGCACTGTACTACTGACACAGATACTGCACCACTCACTCAGAGCACTGTACTAATGACACAGAGACTGCACTACTGACACAGATACTGCACAACTTACTGAGAGCACTGTACTACTGACACAGATACTGTACCACTCACTTTGAGCACTGTACTACCGACACAGACACTGCACTACTCACTCAGAGCATTGTACTCCTCACAGTACACAAGTATTAAATACTACGCAAAGCAATGTGTGACACTGATTCTATAGGGCCTATGGGGTTTTAGGTATGCCAATAACACTGTCATAATAGAGCAGAGGATAATAACATGAAGGGCTCTATTTTATTCCAGTGCTGGCTATACAGTAAAGCTGTGAGCTGACTGACTTATATGGGCAAAATATTTTATTCTTCGTGACTAGTATAACTGTATTATGGTTGATATAATCATTCTAGTTTGCTTTATGACAAGGAATATGTTCTGTATGGTCATGACTGGTCCATAACTGGAGGTCATCTCTTTATAGTGCATTTAACACCTTTCGTATGGAAATAACCTAATGATTACATATACACTACTCACAAAAAGTTGAGGATATTTCGCTTGTGGGTGAAATTACAGGATGAACCTAAAATGCACCCTAACCTTTACAGAGGAACATAATGTGACCTTCTCTAAACTTCTGAATGCACATGTCCAACTGTTCAATGTTTCAGTACTTTTTGCACAACTTGCTGTTCTCTAACAAGGAGCTTAACAGCAAAATTCACAACAGGTGTTTGATCCATGAATCACCCAATTAATGTCCTGGTTCAAATTTAAACGGTCCTCCTCATCATGCTGTTCACATTTTGACATCATGAGACCAAGATGACACCTAACAATTGATCAACAGTACCTCGCCATTGCGAGGCTTCAAGCAGGATGTTCTCAGATGGAAGTCGCCACTGAGCTTAGAGTGTCACAGAGAGTCATCGGCAGGTTGTATCAGAGATACAGAGAGACTGGAAGAGTCACAGAAAGGCATAGAAGTGGATGTCCTGATGACCGCTTCATTGTGAACAATGCCCTGCGGAACCAGATGATGAATGCCACACAACTTCAGGCATATCTAAGGGAGGTGAGAGGCACCACATCAGTGTGGTCTGCGTGCTAAGACGACCTGCAAGGATACCTGAGCACAGGTGTCATTGTCTTGCATGGGTCAGCGAGCATCTATGCTGGATGAGGGACCAGTGGGTCTCAATGCTTTTCACTGATGAAAGTCTATTAATGCTGAGTAGAAATAATGGCCGCCAATGATGGAGGCGTCAAGGAGAGCGCTATGCATCAGCCACTGTTGTCTCCAGATGAGACTTTGGTGGACGTGGTGTCACAGTGTGGGCAGGTGTGTCCAGTCAATACAGAACTGCCCTACACTGTGTGAATGCTACAGTGACAGGCCCATACTACTAGAATAACACCATTAATCCAGTGATTGTGCCTCTGCATGAACATCACAGCCCTAATTTCTTCTTCATGGACGACAATACGTCAGCTCATAGATGTCATTAGGAGACTGGGGGACCTCAAATGGAGTGGTCTGTACTTTCTCCAGACCTGTATCCCATTGAAAACCTATGGGACCAGCTGAGTCGCCGTGTAGAGGCTCGTAACTCCGTACCCCCGAACCTCAATGACCTGAGGGCCCCCTTCAAGAAGAGTGGGATGCCGTGCCTCAGCAGACAATAAGTTGACTTGTAAACAGCAGGAGACGTCATTGTCAAGCTGTAATTGATGCTCAAGGCCACAGGACAAGTTATTGAGACCCTGACATTTTGTGGCGGTATACCCAGCACTGGTGGCGGCTTTTGTGTCAATAAATTGTTTGAGATGAGGAAATCACCATTGCTGCTTCTTCTTAAATGCCCGACTTTCATGATATCACTGGCGTGGGAACTTTTTACGTTTTCCATAAATTTCACCCAAAAGCCAAATCACCCTAACTTTTTGTGAGTAGTGTATTTGTATTCTGAAGAAGCTTACCTCTATTCTACACTCTGATACATCTGTATGATAAAAATGCCAAAGAAAGGCGGACTATTGGGGTCATTTATCAAACTGGTGTAAAGCAGAACTGGCTTATAGCAACCAATCAGATTCCACTTTTCATTTTTGACAGCTTCTTTGGAAAATGAAAAGGTGGAATCTGATTGATTGCTATGGGTAACTAAGCCAGTTCTACTTTACACCAGTTTGATAAATGACCCCATATATGCCTATAGATGCAGAACAGCACCTAATACTAGGGGCCCATGAACAGGCAAAGCCACATTCACAGAACTGGTAGAGTCGCTGTGGTCCCATGTGGTGCCTCCCTGTGGCACGGTATTCTCTTCTCTGTATACGTCCATAATACAGCACCCAATGCCACATATAAGAGCAGAGGCGCCTAGGTTCAGTATGACACCGTGGCATCCTATAGATATGGTATTGTAGATCTCCACAACACATACTGTGTATGTATCATGTCCATATACTCAGGGCCGTTACCCTGATCCACAAATGTAGGGCTGTAGTGATATTTATATGTTATTGTAAACTCGGGAGGACCTGTTACATTCACACAAGCCACCACCATTATACCCTGCACCTCTCACACTCACGTGGTGCCCTCACTAGAAGACAGATGTAGATGCACCTGTCATCTGTGGTGCTATAGAGCGGCACAGAGCCACCGCAGAGGGAACGTAATTCTGTCATTCATAGGAACTTACCCAGAACTCTGTAACCACGATATCTGTAATGCTTCCAAGAACCGTCACAAAATCAAATACGTTCCAAGCATCCCGGAAATAGTTCTAAAAGAAAGAGAGGATACAAAAAGTAGAACATGAGTCTCAGGATGGAGCTTCACATGGCCGGAATAATGGCCACCGCTGAGTCACCCACCACTGATACCCTCAATCTGAATAAATAAAGCTGCAACCACAGAGGAGGAAGGCGTCACCTATAGATTATCTGCCAGTTAAAACCAGATAGTGACATATATTATTTTATTTTTATCTGTGTTTATTTTCTGATTGTAGAGTTTTTATTCTGTTTCCTGGACATGGTAATGGGGGCGGCCATCTTGTCTGAACTGTTCTTAACAGCATTTAGAGATATGCTTGACAGAAGTCACCATGGGCCATAGATGGACAGGAGGGGACCTCAGTGCAGAGGTCAGGAGCACAACACAGCACAATGTGCCGCCGCCAAACAATGATTTTTAAACCTGTTGAAAGATTGGGATTGCCCAATGAAGGAGCAAGGAGTATTACTGTACACTGCCAGATCATCACTGACGAGCATTCATATCGATGATCTGACAGATAGTCTGCCTGTCTTATAGAGCCTTCAGGGATTATGAGCTCCTGATTTCCAACCTGACAGCACGACTAGTGCATCAATGGTTTTTCTCCCACACACCCAAATAATTCCGATTAATTGGCCACCGGCTGAATTGTCTTGTAATTACAATGTTGAGTTTTTATGGAAATCTCACCAGAGCTCCAAAAGCCATGATCTTCAGTAGACATTCCAGAGAGAAGAGAGATGTGAAGACGATATTAAATGCTTTCAGAACTTGTTCATATGTATTGGTATATCCGTGAAACTACAAGAGAAAAGTACAATTCCTCAATTTATGTCTAAGACAGGCAGATAATAACAGATAATAAGCTTGAATAAATTGTCTGTAATGGTAATTTTCAACCCATGGAAATCTGTTTCGGCATAAAACTTATTACGGAGGACGCGTACTTTACCTATGGCACACTTAACAGTACGCTTCCTGGGCTCCTGCTCACCTCATCTTCATGTTGGCTAATTGGGCTATTGGCCTTTTTCCTGTATGTTCTCCATTATGGGAGAACACAGAAAGACCAGACTTTCTCAATTTGTGCAAGTTTCAGAGGCGGACAGGTGGAATCCAGTCATGGTCACAGGCCTGTGAGGGTAAGGAAAAGGACAAAATGGAGCCTAGCTGTGGCCCTTGCCTTTCCATCCCAAAATGTGCCCTGACACTGGACTATCCTTTGCAGCATTCTCTGACTCCAATGTCGCCTTCTCTGACTTCAGTGCTAAGGAGGCCTGTTATTGGAAGGTCTACTGCTCCTAGTCCAATTCCAGCAGTCATCTCGTGTATATGGCTGGCCTTAGATGTCTAGGACACCTACCTAATTTCCTGTCATGGTGGAATTGTCCAATGTCCATATTAGCTGATCGACACCTCACCAGATCTGCAGCTTGCCCCACAGAGAGAGATGGCACTACCCAAAGCCCAACAAAACAGCATGGAGGATCTAAACCTGGAGGCAACGCTTGACTAGGCTCTGCAGTGATGATGCTAGGCCTCAGCATAGTTAGGCTATAGCTATTTCTATTTCACACGTGGCTGGAGTATACTGACAAACTCTTCTCCACAGCGGTGAGGGAGTCCGAGCAGTAGGGCCTCAGTAATCAGACATTTGCCACCTATGCTGTGGACAGCTGATAAATGTCCATTGTCACAGGTATGATTATCTTTCACCTATTTTAATCTGGTTACAGCGACATAAGCTATGGCTTTTTGCTGATCCTGCTTATCCACATCTCAGGCTCTAGAGCAGGCCTCGTGGTTATAATAAACTAGTTTGAGCACTTTGGGGCTTTGATGAACTTTATCAATGTGCAGACATAGATAACTCCCCAGTGACCACCCAACAGTATCTAGGGGTCCGAATTCCAGCAAATCTGCTTAGCTACTTTTGTACTTGAACTTTCTACCTCCCCTCAAATCCCTAGGGGCTGATCTTCGAAAATGGTCCAGGTTGCCCTTGTTTGGGAGGGTTGATTTAATTAAAATGGACATGCTCTTTTGCTATTTTCAGACATTGCTTTTGCTCCCACCGAGGCATTTTTTAGCCACTGATAGGACTCTTTCGTGTGGAAGGGGTTGGTCACTAATCATTAGTAAAAAGTGGTGGGATGGTCTCAGGGCGTAGCTAACGTCTCATGGGCCCTGGTGCAAGAGTTCAGCTTGGGCCCTCTTCCCTCAGTGCTTTGTGTCTTCTTATGCAGCACAAGGGTCTTTGGGCCCCCTCAGGCTCCTGGGCCCGGTAGCGACTGCTACCTCTGCACCCCCTATAGCTACGCCCATGGATGGTCTACTAAATGTCACCTTATATCACAAGGTTATTCTCTTCAATCTGGACAAGTCAGCATAGTTGCAGCTGGACATAGAGGTTTAAAAATCTCCATTATCCTCTATTATCCAAGACTCTCTTTTGGCTACAGGCCCTAAACACAGGCGACATTGTTCCATCCTTTCCATATTCTTCCATTTTCGGGACTCTTAATGCATTCAAGCTGAGCTATGTGGATGCTCTCAGGTCCACTTATAGCCATCTTTGGGAACCCTATATACCCGTATTATTTAGTATATGTACAGGGGACAGCATCTGCTTTACCAAGATTCAGATGAGTGGATCATTCAATCCTTTTTAGGATACACTGGGGATGGCCTGGCTCCAGGAGTTCTGCATTTGTCTACGGCCAGTTGCGTTCTCCAGTGCTCTAACACAACCTCTTACCATGTTTGATGGGTTATTCACAGAGACTTCTAGACTGTCATGTACAGTACCTGTTGATGCTTCCCAGCCCCATCATGTTGATTTCAGGTAACATACTCCATAATTTCTTCACAGTTTAAATATCCCTAGAGCATGTACTCAATGACCAAAGGAACTAAACTATTTTACTATTTATCCAAATTGTCTAACACAGGGGTCCTCATGGTCCAGTTTGACAAATGGCTCGTCTCAGGTTCAATGCATGCTAGAACTACCTACAAACTTTATATAACTAATTTGCTCTATTGTTTCACTCAGGGTGAGGACACTTAGCACAGGACATCTGTGGTGTTTGCCTTTTATGTTGTCTAGATTTGTCGAGGTGGCCAGACAAAAAATGCTGCGCGTAGTATTTTTTGTCCAGCCGAAAGCCTGCATATATGCGGGATACAATGACCGGTACAGGGTGCTGGAGTTCACAATGCAGCTGTGAACCTGGCCTAAATATGGGGAGACTATACCACAATGTTTTCTTTTACAAAACGTTAAGAAAATTTGAACAAAAAACCTTTCTTAAGCACACATGAAGATTTTGGGGGTCATTTACTATGCTGAAATACGCCTAAATTAGGTGTATTTCAGGCGCAGTGGTTAGTTGTGCTGCTATCTACGACTTCGCCTTGCTGAAGCCAAGTCTAAAATTGTAGACGGGAAAGGGGACAGGCCGGCAGGCCCGTCTCAGTCATCGTTTTCTACGCCTGGTTTAGGTGTAGAAGATGGTCTAAATGTAAGACACCACCACCAGCTATGGGCCTTTAAGATTGGCGTCTAAATGTGCTTATTCTTAGTTTCTGCTAATTATTGTTATTTGCCCATATGGCACAGGTAGGTGAGTGTTAAGTCCCGAGCTACTTGAGAGACCTTGGTGCGGTGCTCGGGCTTAAGACATGTCCTCCACTGTAGGACATGTTGACTAACCTCTCAATTTTAACATCAGTTTGAGGGCTTAGTAAGACGCAGTGTGCACCTGTTTTGTCATTTGTTATTGCTATATTGTTATATTATTTATCACATCCACACTATTGCCATCTTGTGTAGGATGTCTATTGTGGTACTTGTGGTCCGCTGCGGGCATCCTCCACTGTATGCATTTTCGCTGGGGATCGCCATTAGCAACGGGCCACAAGTGCAGGATCTGCTCCCCTGTATATATATGCACAACTGCATTTTTGGGCTGAGCGCATCCTGCTTCATGCCACCTTTCAGTTGGTTTGTGTAATTATTGTTACCGTTGTGTCCTCTCAGTTTTTTATGCCAAAATCAGAGTAATTTACCAGATTGTCCAAGGGGACATTCTTCCAAATGGGGCTAAACCTTTATTGTCTACAGCAGCTGTTATTGGTAGAAGAAGACGCCATGCATTTCTCTTACCTTCATCATCAGCACAATGGTGTTTAGGGCGATTAGAGCCATAATCGTATACTCAAAAGGGGGAGACACCACAAACTGCCACATTCGATACTGAAAGCTTTGCTTGTTTTGTGGCATATGGCGGGTAAGTGGCTTGGCACTGATAGCAAAATCAATACATGCTCTCTGTAATAGAAAAATGCAGAAGTTAAAAATATTGCTCATATTATGACCATCAGGCACACGTGTGGTAGAGATCTATAGCTCAATGTTCAAAGGTGTTTTTGGGCCATGTTGTGTATGAATGAGTATTGTGGTATACTCCATCCCATGATGAATTGCTTCTAGTGAGAATATGGTGCCTTACAGTGGCACATGGACTGCCTACAAGTCTGTAATACTGATCCCTGGAGACTGCATGTGTCAATGTACGGGATCTGTGTATGTGACGATGATCTCAAGAAGTCAGACAAAACTACATTGAGATTTCTGGCTCATGAAACTGACATTATTGCACAGTTTGAGCAGAGCAACTCTAATGTCCACACAGTGCAATGCTCGTATTGTGCAGCTGAAAAGTTGTAGTCAGCTGCCATTTGCACACTCTCATTCTTACGGGCAGCAATAAGTGGTTGCTTGATCTTGTCGCTCAGGCCTACATCACCACATATCTTTAAACCTATCCTTAGAATATCTGGACTGCCGCACTGTGATACACACCTCATTCTTTTCCAGACTGTACTCCTCCATCATTTTATCCCCCTGCTCCTGGAAAGTAATGATTATCAAGGCTACAAAAATGTTGACAAAGAAAAAAGGGAAAACCACAAAATATACGACATAAAAGATGGACATCTCCATGCGGAATCCAGGCCTGGGTCCTTGGTCTTCGTAGGTGGCATCCACCGAGTGCCTGAGGACTCTGTGGAAATAAATGAGTAAGTAGACAAATATAGGCGTTCTCTTCCTATACACATATAGTACCCTATACGCAACCCTTGAGAAAACACATGGGTCAAGGAAATATCCATGAACGTTGGGGTGGCTGGTTCAGTATTGGACCAGGAGACTACAGATGTGTGATACAAGGAGCGGATGACTTTCGAGCCTCTGTTGATAGGAAGCCAAATGAAATAAAACCCGTTTTGTTCAGTTTAACACAGTTCCCACTGAAAACAATAGAATCCATTTGGATATCTACCATACTTTTTATAGGATACGTGGAGAGAACTGAAGGTCTGAGCCATAACGCACCTCCAGGCTACTGGAGAAGAAGCCGCCCAATAACATTATCCTTGCAATTAGGCTCTTCCGTCATGTAAGTCCTAAGCAGCGGGTCATCCATCTTTCTATCGGTATATACTGTTATATAGTTCACAGTACATGGATAGAAATGCAAACACGCACACTAGAGCTTGTAAAATAGTAAGGCGGAAGAGAAAAATTCTGATCCAGAGACCGACCCTATGGAATTACAGACATACAATGCAGTTTCTAAAATCCATGCATAGAAACACATCTTGTCTTACTCTGGCCAGCCCTCTCCTGTGGACACGGTGAAGAGGGTGAGCAAGGCCCACAGGACATTGTCATAGTGGAACGCCCATTTCTTCCATTCGCGCCTCTGTGCTTTGACTTCATTCTTATCGTATACCAGATACTCTCCTCTAGAGGGACAGACAAGGATGTGATGATTCATTAAATGAATACGAAATCATTATGTAAATGCCCAAGCCCATTAAATGCTTATGAGATGGATCTTGGCTTTCATAAAATCTCCAGAACTGCACATCCTCTTACGTTTGGTCCTAGTCATGAGATGATCATGTGCCTCAAGTAATTAGTCAAAAGCTTTCAGAATGTTGTCCAAATCAAGACCTGACAAACATCTGAAAGTCAATCATTCAGCTTGTAGTTTTCAGATCTTCCTTATTAATCATATATTCTCCAACTCATTAGGGATGTTGGCTGCTGAATCCACAGTTGGCGTGACCCCCGGGTGCACAGAACTGGCAGCACGTCATCCATCAGGCAGCACTGATGATCGCCCGATATTTAGTAGTCACTCACCTGCAGTCTCTCTGAAACTCTTTTGATTCATCTGTACAGTAGAAAAACTTCCCCTTGAAAAGCTGGACCGCCACCACAGCGAAGATAAACATGAAGAGCATGTAGACAATGAGGATGTTCAGGACGTTCTTCAGGGAGTTCACCACACAGTCGAAAACAGCCTGAAAAGTGAGACAGGAGCAATTCAAGGAAGGGAAGAAGAGCTTTTCCTGCTGTCTATTGGTGCTGATATCTCCTGCTGTCTATTGGTGCTGATATCTCCTGCTGTCTATTGGTGCTGATATCTCCTGCCGTCTATTGGTGCTGATATCTCCTGCTGTCTATTGGTGCTGATATCTCCTGCTGTCTATTGGTGCTGATATCTCCTGCTGTCTATTGGTGCTGATATCTCCTGCTGTCTATTGGTGCTGATATCTCCTGCTGTCTATTGGTGCTGATATCTCCTGCTGTCTATTGGTGCTGATATCTCCTGCTGTCTATTGGTGCTGATATCTCCTGCTGTCTATTGGTGCTGATATCTCCTGCTGTCTATTGGTGCTGATATCTCCTGCTGTCTATTGGTGCTGATATCTCCTGCTGTCTATTGGTGCTGATATCTCCTGCTGTCTATTGGTGCTGATATCTCCTGCTGTCTATTGGCGCTGATATCTCCTGCTGTCTATTGGTGCTGATATCTCCTGCTGTCTATTGGTGCTGATATCTCCTGCTGTCTATTGGTGCTGATATCTCCTGCTGTCTATTGGCGCTGATATCTCCTGCTGTCTATTGGTGCTGATATCTCCTGCTATAGATCATTGCTGCGAAAGTCATTGCAGACATTATTCATGGGCTGTTTTAGGTAAAAGTGAGCCACCATCTAATACAAATGTATCACGCATACACATACGGTACATTTGTATGCACTTGTTACCAAGATACCACCATACAATGCAAAATGATATCTCCAGTCACTACATATCAGTGCCTAAATAATACTGCCAAATAATGCATTATCTTCATACAGCATGCAAGTAATATTAGCATATAATTACTCACATCATATGGTCATACTTATCTTACAACTCTAACATACTGTAGCACCCTAAGGCCCCTTTCACACGAGCCTGACGGATTGGCCCTGGATGCATTCAGTGAATGCGTCAGTTTTGTCTGAGATTGCGTTCAGTTGTTCCGTTTTTTCTGTGCGAGTGCAATGCATTTTGATGCGATTTTCACGTGCATGATAAAAAAACTGAAGGTTTACAAACATCATCTCCTAGCAACAATTAGTGAAAAACGCATTGCAGAATATAGAACATGGTGCGTTTTTCCGCAACGCAGAACTGATGCGTGACAAAAAACACTCATGTACACAGGCCCAGTGAGATGAATGGGTCAGGATTCAGTGCGGGCGCTATGCATTCACGTCACGCATTGCACCTGCTCAAAAAACTTGCTCGTTTGAAAGGGGCCTAATAGTATATCACATCCCAGTAATATTCCCCTGTCTGGTTATGGCTGGAGGTGCAGTCCTTAGGACCCTGTACAAAACAGTGGTCCTGGCGATCTTGCAAATTGCATCCTCTGATACTGGCTCTGACTACTTTTTTTTTTACTCACTTTTTTTCTTTATATAGCACTGACATTATCATCACTCTGTCCCCAATGGGGCTCACAATCTAAGTTCCCTATCAGCATGTCTTTGGAGTGTGGGAGGAAACCGGAGAACCCGGAGAAAACCCACACAAACACAGGGAGAACATATAAGCTCCATCCAGATGTTGTCCATTGGTCGGATTTGAACCGCAGCGCTGCAGGGCACCAGTGCTAACCACTGAGCCACCATGCGAAATGCTAGAGACATGTGGGAGCCACTCAACGTCTATCCTTCACCTCCTTAACGATAATACATTTGTCCATTAGGTCTATGATCATCCTTACTAGAGAGAACTCGTGATGGTACTTACCTTTAGTTTGGGCAGTCGCTTAATGGTTTTCAGAGGCCTCAAGACACGAAGAACACGCAGAGATTTGATGGTGCTGATGTCCTTTCCTTTACTTCCACCTCTGTTGTAAGACCGAAAAAGAAGAGGAAAACAAGAAGAGGAGAAAGAGGAAGAGGCAGAAGTAGTCAGAAGTAGGATGTTAGGTAGAAGAGAAGAAGAGGTTTACCAAGAAAGGAGAATTAACATTACAGAAAGGAGGAAAATTAATAAGCAAAGAGAGAAAGAAAGATAGACTCAGTCGTTGAGGAAGAAGCGAGAGACAGAGATGAGCATGGGACGTGAGCGTGCATGGTGGAGAAATGAAACGTGGTCAGTAACATGCAAGCAGACCAGATATAAATATCAGAGAGTAGAAATTTTAGATTGAGCAGAGATAAGATAAGACATTTAGATAGAAAAGAAAGAAAAGAGAAAGAAAACATAAGAGAGAACTGTTAGTGGAGCTGGATATTCAAACCCCTCGGTGCTTTCATGTCAAATGCCCTGGAGATTTGACCGTCTACACTGTATTTTGTTATCACACACTCCCCTTTGAGATTTGCATTTATCGTACTAGATGAAATCCCTAAGTGTCACAACTGTGGGATCTTACAATCCCACATCGTCCTCACTAGCGGACTATTCATCCGGTATCTGATATCACTGAGGAGCTGTCAAGGGACTATTGTGTGCCTGTCAGAGCGCTCTCAGGGACTGCTGTGCCAGAATACAATGTGCGGCCTACACTGCAAGATGGAGATGTGTGGGCAAAAGAGGTGAAGAAGACAGAGAAGAGGAAGATGGGGGACAAATGCACATTACCGCTGGTTACTCCTGAAGGAGGCAGCCGGTGTGAGAAGAGAGGGAAGTAATCACACACACATGGAAACATCGACAAGACACTACAAGTACCTCCAAAAACAACACATATTTGAATCAGGAGCCACTGAAAATCCTAATGCTTTTCTAATCCAAATCTCTTCCCAATAATGGTAAAGTCGCTTGCTTGTAGGGGGCGTTTATCAACCTCTGTATGCAAGAACTCTGCCATCAAAAAGTCACAAAGTTTGACAGATGCCCTTGCTTTTGCAAAATTTTGCACATTTTTGGGGGTTAAGAGCTTCACTCACCATTTTTCCAAAAAGTGGAATGGGAGTGGGCAGCACCTGTCAGTCCGGCGCACTTATTGTTTTCTCCCTTACAGGCGTAGATCTTCATTGTGGCGCACAGACCTGCAGAGATGCACCTCAAATATTAAGAAGTGTGCACCTCAGGTTTTTGGTATGATCTACCACTGGGTACATTATAATAAATGTGCCAGGCTGCCCCCGTACTGCCCCTTTTTCGGAAAAGTGGTAAGTGGGGATCTAAACCCCCAAAAAGTCGCCAACATTTTGCTCAAGCGCGGTGTGCTTCAAACTATGAGACTTTTTGACATCAGTTTTCTGGCACACAGGGGTTGATAAATGTCCCCCAAAGGCTGCATGTAGCAGATACAAATAGAGGGAAATCATTTCTTTATACTTTTCCTCCCTTCCGGTTTTAGGATTGGCTAAATTGCCCAGACTGCATTCTGTGAATATGGCCTTAAAGGGATAATGTCATCAGATTTTACCCCCTTAAGCGAAGCATATGTCCATGTCCGTCCTGATAAGTAGATTCTTCTGATGGCATTATTATATCCCACTGTGGCTCTATTTCTTCATAAATTTGATTTTTGTAATATGTAAATTACTTACATAAGGTGCCCAAGGGTAGGTCCGTTAATACAGGGTGCCCGGTCGCGCCGCCTTCCTCTGCCCAGTGCCGCCCCTGCTATAATTTATGCCTCCCCGCCCCCCTGCCGATATCCCGCGCCTGCGCTGTATGCTCTGCCGGCTGCGCCTGTGCGGACTCCTGGCAAGGGTATCGTTAAACGAAATCAGAGGGACGGGGAGGCATAAATTATAGCAGAGGTGGCGCTGGGCAGAGGAAGGTGGCGCGGCCGGGCACCCTGTATTAACGGACCTCCCCTTGGGCACCTTATGTAAGTAATTTACATATTACAAAAATCTAATTTATGAAGAAATAGAGCCACAGTGGGATATAATAATGCCGTCAGAAGAATCTACTTATCAGGACGGACATGGACATATGCTTCGCTTAAGGGGGTAAAATCTGATGACAGAATCCCTTTAACATCTTTTCTATCTAGAAACCTTTATACTTAATATTAAAGGGATTTTCTGGGATTGTCTATCCTCAATATCACATCGAAGGGGGTCCTACTCCATGAGCGCTTAGTCCTCAACATAAGCCAGTGATGTCACATTCGTCGGTCACGTGGCCTAGGTGCAGCTCAGTCCCATTCACTCGAATGGGGTGAGCGCCATACTAAGCACAGCCACTATTAAATGGACGGCAGGCCGTGGTGACCGCAGCTTCCTCAAACAGCTGATTGGCAGGGGTGTCGGGAATCAGACCCCCATCGATCTCATATTGATGACCTATCCTGAGGATAGACCATCAATATGAAAATCCTGGAGAACCCCTTTAAGTGCATCTGTAAATCATTAGCTTTATGTATTGTTTACTGACTTTGGTTAACATAATGGGGGAACATTATCATTGGAGTCGTAGGATGCATTCATTTAGGAATCAAAATGGCATATATGACAAGTATAGTAAAGGTACCTATTTAATACAGTCAATAACCACTTTATTAGGTCCACCTTTGTAGCACTGGGCCCTTTTCCCTCAGAACTGCCTGAATTCCTGCTGCACATCTCCTGCTCCACCACATCTCAGCTATTCTATTGCAGTCTGGTGACGGTGTAGCATTTGGAGGATGCTCAGCTCGTGGCCTGTGTCACACCGTGGGTTAGATTCAGCTGGAAGTAGCAAAGGTGGACTCCGATTGTGCAGATGGTCAGCATGAATCGGTAGGGTAAAATAATACTTAAATAATGCTAAATACACTTCATCGATAATCTCAGCACTACCACCAGCCTGGACTGTAGATAATCTCAGCACTACCACCAGCCTGGACTGTAGATAATCTCAGCACTACCACCAGCCTGGACTGTAAATAATCTCAGCACTACCACCAGCCTGGACTGTAAATAATCTCAGCACTACCACCAGCCTGGACTGTTGACCCAAGGAAAGGTGGACTCGTCTGCCATCTGCATTGTATCATGAAAATTGATAGTTGATGTTTTTTCCAGCCTTCAATGGGCCCGTCTTGCTGCGCCCGTGTCCACTGTGTTATTCTAGTGGGATTTTCTTCTGTACTTCTCAGAGATTCTCCGCAGACCACTGTTACATCGCTCTGTCTCTGGAGGACTCAGGGGGTCTGGGCATTACATGGATGTAATGCTTAGCTTCTTATGGCCAGTACGGTGACTCAGTGGTTAGCACTGCTCCCTTGCAGCGATGCGGAATATGGTTCCCCTGCAGATTACAGCTAGAGTCCATGGGTCCTACTCCCGAAGAAGTGAATAGAGCAGTGGTCATGCATTTGCACTACTGCTCCATTCACACAGAGACTACGGGACCGCTATTCTGGTAATCATTGGGGGTCCAACTGCTGGAGACTGGATTATGGTTCTTTGTGGGAAAACCTCTTTGAAGAGACTGTCCAATCAGGAGCTCAGGAGTCATAGGTAAGTCGGTACATGTAGGTGATGACTACCTGCTATTTTGTTCCCTCAGATCTTGCTGCTTGGCTGCATTTTATCTCCTTCTCATTAGGGCAGAGCTGTGGTCTGTGACTACAGCATACAGGGAGTCTGAGGTAGTCTTAGACACACCCCCTGCCTCGTCATTGGTCGAGCCCGCTGTTCTCTCCCTCCCCCTGCAGCTTTCCCTCCTCGGATTGGCTGATGTGTATGTCTGTCACAGGTTCAGCAGGATGTCCGTGCATGGAGACCGGAGTTATCTGACAGTAACGTACCGACGACTAAACCACCAGGAAGAAAAAGATAATACTGATGACCCTAGTGAGGGGAGCCATGGAGCAGGTGGACCTAAGAAAAGGTCCTCTGACTGCTAACCCCAATACTCCTACATGGAATATATCGCATACACAATGAATGATAACAAGACCCCAAATAATACACATCATAGGTTCCTGCATGTGGTGTAGATCTTCCAGGGTCATGCTGCCCTCCTAGGAGAAGCAGAGTTTGTGGGAAGCAGTTGACTTATTTTAGTGACAGCCATGATGTTTTAGGAGGCCACAGATGACACCAAAATGTTCTCCTTTGGATTTTCTAAATGATGTGTGAATTATAACAAATATGTCAATATAAATAATCATGCTAATTATCAAAACTGCGAAAATAATTAGAAAATAGGGTATTTTTGGTAAGAAGCAGGATAGTCACAAGTCACTGTATTATTCAGCGAATACACACTGCCGCTAGGCAATCTAAATCAGTAAGAGATTGAATTGCATGTGATCTCCTTCCGGGAGGATGTGCTTCGCTGTAGGCATTTTATTCTAATCAGTGAATATTGTTTAAAGAGGATCTGAGCCCGTCCTCCCACCGCTGTGAACGGAGCGAGGAGACGTGACAGGATATCGGCAGGATTGGGCTTCCTCTGCTGAGGGGACATTTGTCTCATATTTCAGGACCGGGCCTTTCTTGGGACCCAGCACCTGTTCCCTCTCCCTAGTCTTTATGGGTGCTCACACCACCTATGGGCCTAGTCTTTATGGGTGCTCACACCACCTATGGGAAATTGCCGTGGGACCAACCTCAGCTAGGCCAGCTCTCCATTGGCTCCACGGCCTTCACAAGGGCTGCTTCTTTCATCTGCCTAAGACTATCTACGAACAGCAAGCTACAAAAAGGATTGGGCCAATAAATAGGTAATGTTTCTAGAAGATGAACTGGATTAGCCACTGAGCTAAGCACCAGTGCGGTCCGGCCGTGGGATGACCACTGCTGGGCTGCACCGGTACCTGCTGCTGTTTCAATAGGCAATTAAAGGCAATCCACATGCGGAACCTGTGGTTGGACCGCATCATGTATGGGCACCCAAAGATAGATGTCCCTCTAATCAATTGTCAAGACATTGGATTTAAATAGTCTTTGTTCAGGTTTTTTCCAGGTTTTTTTTTTGTATGCACTTTTGAAGCCAAAACCAAGCATGGATCATAAAAAGAAAAGAAAGTATATAGGAAATGGTCTACTTCTTCTCTTTTTGGATCTCTCCAGGTTCTAGTTTCAAAACTGCATAAAAAAACCTTAATAAAACCTGAATGTCTACTGTCTGCCTGTACTATGATAGTGACGCTGGTCGGGTAATGATCAGATCAATCCAGGCGTAAAAGGGTATTCCCATCACAGACAATGGCGGCACATCGCTAGAATATACCTACTCCGAGAACGGAGCCGGGAGCGTGGTGGCTGGAGGACCCCAGGTTTCCCGGGTTCTGGCCACCGCCGAGCACTCTCCCCATAAAAGTGAATGGGAGCGCACTGCGCTTGCACGGCCACCTCTCCCATTCATTTCTATGGGGCTGACGGAAATATCAGAGGCCCCACCCCATAAAAATGAATGGAGGGCGGCTGTCCGTGCGATATGCCCCCATTTTAAGTGATGGGAAAACCCCTTTAAAGGCTGTGGCCACATTTCAGTGGTGGCAAGGTTTTAGGAAAACCGTGGGAAAAACGTTTCCGCAGCTGCAACAAGTAAAGGGTTTATTGTCATTTAGTGTTTTCTTTTTCCCCAGAAAATCTCCGCAAAAACGTCATGACTGTCACCATGAAAATGCCGTGTAATCTGCAGGCAGCGTGTTATAGAGCAGGAGGAGCGGAGCAGACTGATTTATGGTTTTGTGGGAAGTGAATCAGTATAACGTATTATTGAAATCGTAGGAGTCCTGTGGGTGGTCCCATTGTTGATTGACAGGCTTCCCTGTGTAATTGTACATACAGACATAGCTGTCAATTACTGATAGGACCGCACACTGGACTCCTGAGTCTGGAAAGAGCAGGGATTGCAATTAATAAGTTATAAGCCATTCTAAAATGTTTCCCAGCAAAAGTATACATCAATCTGCTCAGCTCCTCCTGCTCTACAACATGCTGCCTGCAGATTACACTGCAGTTTGTGGTGACAGGATTCCTTTAAACCCATGCACCTTCTACCTGCAAGACAAAATACATCCTTACAATTACCAGGAAATCGTCATCATCAGAACTAGACCTTAATACACGAGACTTGAAGGAGATTTGTTACTTACGAGAATGCAAATGCCACAAGAGCACCACAAACGACGATAAAATCAAGAATATTCCACAGATCTCTGAAGTACGACCCCTGGTGCAGAATGAGGCCCAGATCCACCATCTATGAAAAATAGTCAGGGGATGAAGTCCTTGTAAGACCAAATGCGCCATACATTTTAACCCTAAGGCTCTATAGGGGCATGTAGAAATATCTCCACGGTCGACTATACGAGATTCAACCTCACATATGAAAGCAGAGTAGTAAGCATTCAGTAGGCTAACTGGAATAGAGAGTAAGACATGACTGTAAAGCAGGCTACACGGCAATACATGGCAATACATAGCTTCGCATAGAAGCTGTACATACAAAATGGTAGGATTTTTATGCCATGTTGCCTCCACTTGTAGAGCTGCCTGGAGAGGGGGGGCGTGGCCTCACTGCACTTCTCTAGAATAGATGGTAATGATTTGATTCTGCCTGTAATATGCTGACATGGTTGAGCAGCCCGACAGGACAACTCAGCAATATAGGCAAGTGCCGGAGTGTAGTGAGACCCTGCCCCCTCACTCCTCTATGAGATGAATTCATATAAACACGGCACTCAATTTCAGATATTTTCGAAATGCAGTATTTTTATTCTTATTTTGATTATTACGTATGCATGCCACCATCAATATTACAAAGTTATCTGGCCAACGTTTCGGTCAACAGACCTTCATCAGGGCCTTAGAAGCATGGATGCAGCAAACAAAGTGGCTCACTCCTCTAGGCAGCTTTGCAAGTGGAGGTAAGCAGTCCCTCTCACATTCTAGGACAGGATGCTGGCGGCCATTTTAAATCATTCCAGGAGAACCCCATAAAACAGTGCTGTTTTTGCCAACCAGTACTGCAGCTCATGCCTGAAAATCCCAAAGCACCTCTGGAGGGATCCAAAATGGACTGAAAATGTGAATTTGGTGAAGACTATTTTCTGTGCTATAAGTTACCCTAACCACACTTTAACCATCATCATAAGGCCCCATGCACACCACTGTATGGTTTTTTCAGTATTTAGTGGTCAGCAAAAAATGGATCCGCAAAAAATACAGATGACGGCCGTGTGCATTCCATTTTTTGACAGAACAGCTAGCCCCTAATAGAACAGTCCTATCCTTGTCCGTTATGCGGACAATAATAGGACATGTTCTATCTTTGAACAGAACAGAAATGGAAGGCATACAGAGTACCTTCAGTTTTTTTTGCGGATCCATTGAAATAAATAGTTCCGTATACGGAACTCAAAATACGAAATGGAAACGGGAAAAAGGAAACGTTCGTGTGCAAGAGGCCTAAGTCATCCTTGTCTTGCTTGGCTCATACCTTGATAACCATTTCAAAGGTGAATACACCAGTGAAGACATAGTCAAAATAGCGTAGTACCTGCAGAGAGAGAGAGAAAACACAAAAAGCAATTAAAAAAGGCTTGAAAATGTGTGTACAAATACAAAGCGAGTCATATAAAGTCTCTATCCTTATATATAACCACTATAAGGGGGCTATTTATACACTCCACGTTCTGCTTCATTTCTCCCACTGGGACCAATGTTCCCATTATTTCAATCAGCCTCCACTCTCCACCCTCCGCTCCTGTTCACCCCCCTTCCCCCTGCGGGAACTGTCCACCGTGTATAAAGAGAGAGGAACTGCAAAGTAAGCATGGCTGCAGGAGGGCGGGCATGATTAACGGGCTGTCAGCGCAACTCACACCGGGCCCACAGCGCAGCACCGTCTTCTCGCACTAGTTAACTCTTCTTCTGCACAGCAACATTTCTACCGCTCAGGCTAACACCCTTGTGTATGAAAATATCTCATACTTGCCAGCCTTAGCACATGGATACAGAGAGTGTCCTAAAAACCAGTGTGCCCTGCATAATCTTTGGCCATATGCCCAACCTATTTATATAGGATATGCCTCCATCATGCAGAATCGCAAACGCCAGTCTGCAATCTCCAGAAGCATGTCTCACACAATGCCATGGTGGGTAATAGGGTGGCGTATGAACCTGTGCCTCTATCTATACCCTTTGCATTGTAGCTAGGCCTCACGTGAAAGGTTTTCTGTTTGAGGAAGGTTTATACGCCAAGCTAAAAAATCCTGTTCTTCTTCACTGACGGATGGAAGATGGGAGACGACCAATCTTCCAGCACTTATATTTTGCTTAGAGCAGCAGTTGTCAGGAGACCCTGTTGCTCCCAGTGGGATTTGCCAATGTTATAATTATTATAAGGCAATCCAAAAGTCCTCCGATGGTAGGCACCAAGGGACAAAAGAATCAGGCAGGTTGTACTTTAATATGCACCTTTAGGAGATGTTAAAATAAACATGCATGCTCATTTTATCCGAGTGTGGATATTTATGGGGGCATCAGGAGAAATATCATGCTGATCGTCAGCTTTAGTCATTTCTTTCCCCATGTCTGCAGGGGCTGTTTTATAGTAGGATATAATAGCCGGACTGCAGGTCTTTCACACCTATCTGATGTACAACACACAGATATGAGGTCGGTAAGCGTTTCTGGATGTGTCACCCACATTGTTTCGCGTGGCCTCAGGATACACGGGGTCCTCAGCAGCGAGGGCTATACTGCTCATGGCGATGACTAACAGGATGCACATCTCAAAGTATCGCAGGGTGACAATATAGTGACACAGGCGACGGATACTGAAATAAAGAGAAGAGTCAATGTGTAAAACGAGTCCACAGGAGGAAACTAGGCAGAGTGCTGCAAGGATGAACACAAGGCCAAGGAGAGCGACCTTCCCATGATAAAAGGGACCCCATATGAATGTCTTCATACAGCTAGGAGCAGGGAACAGATATACATCTAAGATAATAGTATTTTCATTATTTGATGAGATGCATAGAGCAGTGTTTATGGCGCAAGGATCTTCCCATTCTTCTCTAGTATAGGGAGCAGAGAGTCAAATGTGAATTTGTCCTTCAATCAAGGACGGATGATGGGACTCAGTCTACGGGCAGCAATTAGCCTTAATTCTCCAGACTTAGAACCTGATTAGGGAGTAAATGTGTCAGTTTCTGCGTTTTTTGGCCTTATTTATCATAGGGGATTGTCTTAACTGCAATCCGCTCCTGACCTGCCTTAGCTGTGGCGGGTCAGAATGAGTTTGGCCTGTGCCAAATTCAGCTAGTGCTGTGTGCCACCTTCATCGACCATTTTACGTTGACACTAGACACATTTGAAGACAAACCTCACTTTGTCCCAAGTTGATAAATCAGGATCTTAGTCCTCATGGTGATTGGTCTTATGGTAGAGCCCTAGTGGCTAATGTGTCATAGAGGATTAGGAAATGCTTTCAGGATAACTGTCCAAGAAGACATACTGATAAGACCAAAAGAGAAAGGATCTACGAGAACATTTCTGCACTCACGGGTTAGTGGTGGATAAAATAAACATGGAGCTGTATGGAGGCATTGGTTTAGGCCCCTTCCCCTCATCTTCATCCTCTTCTTCCTCCTCTTTCTTCTCGTCCTCTTTCTGAGGTAGAGGAGACACGGCCACCGTCTTGTTCACTATGGGGAGATATACAGGTAGAAACTATCACAGGCTGTCCTGAAAGTAAAGTGTACATTAAACCACGCATTTTAAGAGTGTGAATTAAATACTGATTATTCAAAGAAACCTTGCACCTCCGGAAGGGAGCAGCATGTGCTGTGATTATTGCTTATTCCTGGCAGGGACCTATTTTAGGCTTGGCTCACGTCATGTTTCTAGTGCCCATTTAACAGATACTCAAACAAACAGATATGCAAAAACAGAGTCTACCACGCTTTTGTGTCTGGCGAAAAAAACGGACAATGACAGATATGTTAACAGTGAAGTGTTGGCATCCCTTTGCATCCTTGATGTGAACTCAGCACTTGGGCATCTACTTTTGGGTCTATTCACACATCCGCAAAAATGGGTCCGCATCCGTTCCGCAATTTTGCGGAACGGGTGCAGACCCATTCATTTTCAATGGGGCCGAAACAGATGCAGACAGCACACAGTGTGCTGTCCGCACTTCTGAAAAAAAAATAGAACATGTCCTATTCTTGCCCGCAATTGCGGACAAGAATAGACATTTTCTATGAGAGGGATGGCCATGTGCGTTCCGTGTTTTGTTGATCCGCAATTTGCGGATCCGCAGAGCACTTACGGATGTGTGAATAGACCCTTTTAGTGCGAGTGTGAAGGAAAACCGTAAGGTCGGCTCCTGGTGTCTGCTCTTGGCTGACTACCCATGCCCAGTGTTAGGCAAATTTACATAGATTGCTAAGGGCCCCTGGAGCCCAGTGAGTGCTGGCATCTATTAAGATTTTCTTGGAGCTGATGGTGGCCCTGAGGATCAGTGTGCATTACATGGAAAATGAGATGGAGATGTGCAGGTTCTACCTCTGTACATCAGTTTACATATACCATGCCCTAGCATACAGCCTAAAATAAAGTCTAGGAAATGCAATTGATCAAGGTAATCTTTGTCCAGAATGTATCACAAGGGGTATTTTTGAAGTCAGTTTATCGTGAGTCTGTCTAATTTATGCTAAATGTATCAAATGTTTTGATAAATTTTGCTCATCTTGAAACAAAAAGGCGCCTTTACACAGCGGTGTAGTTTATGTGGATTTTTATGCCGCTTTTGCTGCGTTTTTGCGGTTATGTATTACCGGTACTTGTGGGTTTTGATGCGGGTTTACCCCAGATCCTATCCTTGCAGGTGCATATGGCATATTGCAGCTTTCAGAATCCACACCGCAGCTCAGTCCAGAAAATGTCTGCACCGTGTACATGAAATGTAGAAAATCTCCTCTACTTCGCTGGTACTGTATTACCGTGTACATATATGCTGAGGGTACATGCACACGGCAGTCTACGTCATGCAGATTTTCCGTGTGGATTTCACTGCGTTTTCACACCAAATCCACAACAAAATCTGTACAAACAATTGACATGGAGCGAAGAGGTCAATTTCCACGTAAAAAATGTCTTCACTGTGTATATGAGATTTTTAAAAACTCACGAAAATCTGCATGGAAAATCTGGTAATACACACCATGTGCATGTGGCCGAACAGCTTTGCCTACGGATGTTACTCCATCCCGTACTGCTCGTTTTTTGTGACAAAGTCGAGTGTGCGTAATTAACTTAGCGAATCACTCCGACAATATCACCCGCTACAGATCTCGTTGTTCAGAGCCTGTGCTCTGTGCCATAATTTATGATGGGCAGCACGGTGGCTCAGTGGTTAGCACTGGAGCCTTGCAGGTTCGAATACAACCAAGGACAACATCTGCATGGAGTTTGTATGTTCTCCCTGTATTTACATGGGTTTCCTCCGGCAACTACGCTTTCCTCCCACACTCCAAAGACAGACTGATAGGGACCTTAGATTGTGAGCTCCTGGGGACAGCGTGATGCTAATGTCTGTAAAGCGCTGCGGAATATATAATAGCGCTATATAAGTGCGTAAAATAAATGATGGGTGGCTCCAACTCAAAGACAGCAGGAACGTTTGAGTGGCAGCTCTCTACTGGTGTTGCTAATTTTGGGCGAGTGACCTGATTTGAGTAACAATTGTGCGGTGTAATGCAATTCATCTTATATTCTGACCTTCATCGTGCTATGAAAATAATCAGCCCTTGTGAGACTTCTGTCGCCCTATATCTCTCGCTCGCTTCAAAAAAAAAAAAAAAAAACTTTCCTTGCTCATTCTCCCAGCTTTCTGTGTAAGGCTGCTTTCATACTAGCGTTTTAGTTTTCCGGTATTGAGATGGCTCATAGGGGCTCAATACCGGAAAAAAAACGCTTCTGTTTTGTCCCCATTCATTGTCAAAGGGGACAAAATTGAACTGAACAGAACGGAGGGCTCCAAAATGTATTCCGTTCCGTTCCCATACCGGAGAGCAAACCGCAACACGTTGTAGTTTGCTTTCTGTCCAGGGATGCGGAGCAAGACGGATCCATCATGACCCCCAATGCAAGTCAATGGGGACGGATCCGTTTTCTCTGCCACAATAGGAAACGGATTCGTCCTCCATTGACTTTCAATGGAGTTCATAACGGATGCAGATGGTTGTATTATCAGTAACGGAAGCATTTTTGCTAAACCCTGCCGCATCCAGTAAAAACGCTAGTGTGAAAGTAGCCTTAAATGTCCTTTCAGAGCATTTATCTCCATTTTCCGCCTATCCCCGATAATCTGCCTGATTATCTGTCCGTATATTTTCTTGTACTATGGGTGAAGGGCACCACTTACATCGCACCCTTAGGCCTCCTTCACATGTCAGTGAATTGTGGATCCGTGCGGTAAATGTTCTCCACAGATCCCTCACGTATCCACTGACTTCATTGTGTGCATCCAAACCTCAGTGGTTTTCCATGGACCGTGGGTCGGTGGTGACACCACAAAGGCACGCCCTATTTTGTCCGTAATTATGGATCCCTCACGCACATTATTGTCTGTGGGTCTTTGAAAACCATGGACGGAACACGGATTCTATCAGTGTTGGAGTTTGTGGTTTTCACTGATATTTGCTAGGTTATGTTCTGGAAATTAATTTTCAGCATAGCTGTGTCCAACAGGGGCCGACTGGGAAATTTAAGAGGCCCTGGAAAAAATACAAAGTCTGGTCCAAATTGATGAAAGGCAGGGCCAACACAAGTAGGCAGGGCCAACAATACCGTATTGTGGCACATTATACCACCACAACAGAGCCAAATGCCACAGTCCATCACAAAATACTGCCGGCTATGAGGAAGGCTCAGGCGGCCACCTGGGCATCGGCCCACCGGGAAATTTCCCTGTAAGGTCTAGGGCCAATTCGCCCCTGGTGTCCTAGGAATATGGATGGGGAGAGGGCAAAAAACAGACACAAGAACCAAACACGGATCCTACACAGAGATCCTCATGGATGAACCACCGACCGTCTTGTCACGAATGCCTTCACAGACATGGATGTGTTATTTGATTAGTACAGAGATTAAATCTGGAGCCTGGTGACATCACAATGATAATGACTGTAAGTGGCGTCGTAGCAACATGACATGGTGCGACAGTCGCAAAAATTCAACACTATTGGGATTTTTAGTCGCAATTTGCATGTGACTTTGCTATTACAGTCCACAATGGAAGTTATGTGTGATTATTTTGCGACTCTGCTGTATTATGAGATTCAGATCTCAGCTCTAAAATAGTTGCACATCAGCAAGTCGCACAAAAGGTTTCGGTTGAGCAACTGTTCTAATTTTCGCTGACGCTCATAACATGTCACCATGTAGCCCCTGCTTGCTGTAGGTTGGGTATGGAGCATGTAGCACCTGCAGACATTACGCCTTTCATGATTTAGAGCTGCAATCTTAGTGTTGGTCATATACTATGCAGCACAATCCTTGATGCCTTTTATGTTAAAGCACTAAACCAAAATAGATTGTTTCTCTGAAGAACCAGGTAACGCTGTGTGCAGGCACTGTACAATTACTGCGTAATATTTACTAGGCCTCAAATATGCACAGCTTGCAAAAAGCAGCACAGTGCTCCTCCTGGCTCTCTGCACTAATGAGCCTCATGTATCAGAAAGCAAGGGGACATTAAGGGTGCTGCCACACATTCAGGGTTTTTATGCAGCTTTTGAAGCCAAAATCAGGAGTGTATTATAAAAGGAGAAAGTATTAAAATAATAATACTACCTATTTTGGCTTCAAATACTGCATCAAAAAACCTTAATGTGTGGCACATACATCCCTGTAGTCACTAACCCCCACCACCATTCAAATGCTGGGTTGGTCCTCTTACATTCTGAGGACTAATGGATGGGACAAAGTTTAATTCAGTATTTTCACATAAGCTTTTTAACTGTTGTAGCCTATGAGTCCTGATTCCTCTGCTCCCTCATAGAGAAAGCCAGTGCCTTGATTCCCATCACCCACTCATAGAGAAAGCCAGTGCCTTGATTCCCATCACCCACTCATAGAGAAAGCCAGTGCCTTGATTCCCATCACCCACTCATAGAGAAAGCCTGTGAGTGCTGCTTCTCCTGACCACTCATAGAAAGCCTGTGAGTCCTGCTTCCGCTGCCTCTAACAGAAAGCCTGTCATCCTGCTTCCCCTCACCCATTAATATAGAAAGCCTGTGAGTCCTGGTTCCCATCACCCATTAATAGGGAAACCCTGTGAGTGCTGCTTTTCCTGGCCACTCATAGAGAAATCCTGTGAGTCCTGCTTCCGCTGCCCCTAAGAGAAAGCCTGTAAGTCCTGCTTCCCTTGCCCCTCATAGAGAAAGCCTGTCATCATGCTTGCCCTCACCCAATTATAGAAAAAGCCTGTGAGTCCTGATTCCCATCACCCTCTAATAGAGAAACCCTGTAAGTGCTGCTTCTCCTTCCCATTAACAGAGAAAGCCTGTGAGTCCTGCTTCCCCTCCTGACTTGTAGGCAAAGCCTGTGAGTCCTGCTTTCCCTCCTGACTCGTAGGCAAAGCCTGTGAGTCCTGCTTCCCCCAAACCACTCATAGAGAAAGCCTGTGAGTCCTGCCTCACCCACCCACTCAGAGAAAGCCTGTGTGTTGTGGGTCCTCGGCCCACACATAGAGAAAGCCTTTGAATCCTGCTTACATTTTACACTCATAGAGAAAACCCGTGAGTCCTGACTTCCTCAGACTCATAGAGATAGGCTGTGTGTACTGCTTCGACCACCCCTAAAACACCACACCTGTGAGTCCTGCTCCCCCTGCTCAGACAAGGCTTATATTATTACACATACTAATATACAAACTGTCAATACCTGTGTAGGCGGAGAAAGCAGGACTCACAGGCATTCTCTATAACCCCTGCTAAGAATTAAACAGATGAAATGCAGTCTTCCCTTCTTATCTTTTGCTGCCCTCAGATAGGCGGCTTGACAGAGTCACTCTAAAACCTTCTAATTTCCATATAAATGTGTTCATTGGCACATCACCTGCACCATCGGGTGCAGGAGATGGGTCCAGGACTAGTCAACAATTTAGTAAGAAGACCCTGCATTCCAAAAAATAGTTGCAAAAAACATGTTAATTAAGGTGATTCCACTACAATGAATATTTTTAGCTGCAGTGGCCTTCATCAGGAGTGGCACTCTTCCACTGGGCCCAGGCCCCTTTCTCACGGTGCCTTATTTTCACCTGTATCTCATGAAGGCCACTGTGACCGAAAACGTTCATTGTACTGGGAATCACCTTAATAAACTACGTGTGTTTTGCGATTATTTTGTGTGTTTTGTGATTATTTTTTAGAGTTCAGAGTCTTCTTTCTCCGATGGAATAGCTTGATCAGGGGAGGGGGACATGTAAGAAGGACTGGTTCACATGTCAAATGTCATGCTTTGATTTTTATAGGGAAGTTCCCTTGGGCAATACAAGAGAGTGGCAAGTACCACTCTAGACAGATTTACCCATCATGGGTCCAGCAAAACCCCAGGAACTGTAATGCCTCCTTGTACTTTTTGTCACCCAGGTTTGGCCAGACAGCATTTTAAGTACCCGTCTAATATTTACTGGTGAGATGTAGATTTTAGAAAGCCCATGAGATAAATAAATAGCCCCCAGAGAGACATTACCCTGTCCCACAGCGTTCTCTACTGGTGGAGGAAATGGCAGTGGTATATTCACTGTAGTCTGCTCTGTAGCTTTAGTCCCCTTGGCGGTCTCAGTGGGGTTACTGAGTGTCTGGCTGGAATCAGGTGCAGTGGGGGGAGGGCCAGAGTTAGTGGGGAGAGGTGTCCTTTTCGGCACAGAATTCATAGTAGGAGCACTGTTGTTGTTTGCACAGTTGGTGTGATTGCCCATTTTGGCTGGGCTGTGGTTGAGGCCTCCTCCGCTTCCCACTGCCGGGGGTTCAGTAGTCACCAGCTTGTTGTTACGGATGTTATCCATATTTTCAGGCTGTTGGTTTTGGTTTTCCTGGCGGGAGCGATCTTGAATTGGACGGGTGGTGGAAAGATTTGGACCTGAGCTGGGAACAGGAGCTGTTGGGTCCCTATAAGGAAAAAAATCACAGAATGAAGTGGTCCAAACACTGTAGCGTTTTTATAACCGGGGGAACAATCCCTCCGCATGTGATCCGCTGCACAGCAATCCCCAGCAAAAGTGCGTACAATGGAGGATGCGGCAGCAGATCACATGCAGCACAAAAACATCCTACACAAGATGAAATAAAGTGTGTTTGAGAATATACATATACATCAATCACTGCAAAAAGGTGCACCGTAATAACATGCAACTGACCATAATGACCGAACCCTGACGCTGATGTTAGAAGCTGAGACTTTCGCCAAAATATTCCGGTCAGGAACACATCGGAGCCAGTTTGCACCACGTCAAGGTATCCCAGTGTGGCATTAGACCCTAGCCACACTGAGATACCTTGACGTGGTGCGAACAGGCTCCGATGTATTCCTGACTGGAATGTATTGGCGAAAGTCTCAGCTTCTAACATCAGCGTGAGGGTTCGGCCAGTATGGTCAGTTGCATGTTATTATGGTGCACCTTTTTGCAGTGATTGCCCTATAATGAAAGCAGAAAACACCATAAAATACCTAAATGTTTTACACACATTATCCTAAACATGGCCCACGTTGCAACAGTACTAGAACCATCAGAGGAATCTCCAAGTTACTGGGCAGACCAGTGTTACCCATTGCAATGTAGAAGGCATTGTGCCATGTCTAGATATGTGCTACTAGAAACTATGCCCAGTGTATTTCACAAAGGGATACAGCCGCAGGTCCCCAGTGCTATAGCATGCATTATTAGAGTATATAACTTTAAAGGGGCTGTCCAGACTCCTGATATTGATGACATATCCTCAGGAAAGGTCATCAATATCCGTCATTAGGGGCCTGATACCCGTATCCCAACCAATCAGCGGTTCCCTGCAGGCTCCGGCCCTGGAACTAGCTTCTGAAGTTAGTTGCGGCACCAGAGGCTGCATAGAACAACTGATCGTGGTGATTCAGACCATTACTGATCAGATATTAATGGCCTATCCTGAGGATAGGTCATCAGTATCAGGAGCCCGGAAAACCCCTTTATTAGCAATTACATTATTTCACTTATCATTTCCTACTTTATTATGTTATTACTTCTTTTAGATAAAACACACCCTGAAAGTGACCTGGTCACTGGTTATCTTCCTCTACAGGCTAGCCTAATGTTTGGTGGGCTGTACAGAAATTAGGCCACTAGGTGGCAGCAGTGAGATGAGGGCCCTGGAGCCTTAAAACAGGTTATGTGCATCAGCTTGTCCATCAGTTAATATCATTTAGCTGATTTAACAGAGGAGATATATTTTATACTTTAGATAAGGCTATGGCACACAATTCTGTACTCACTTTCGTCTCCGATGTCTCCTCTCTCTGTCGTCTCTCTTCACATCGTTTTCATAGGTGGACTGTGCAGTATGCCGATGCCTCCTTCTCCTCTCACCATCGGGCCCTTCACTTTCTCCTCCTCCACCTCCAGCTTCCCGTGTTCTGCCCCCATCCCTCACATGTCGCATTCTTCTTTCTCCTCCGCCTGCTCCTCCCCTTCCACCACTGCCCGCTACATACTCTGGGTCTTCCCCAGTTCTACGATGTACCCTATGTCTACGGTGATCTCCGTCCCCACGTGGCAGGGGTGAACCGCTCCTGCTCTCCTTGCTTCCACCACCCCGATGTCTCCTGGGTGGATCCTGTGGCGGACGTACCATTCCATCAACTTCTCCTGTCCTCTCCTGAAGCCCCAAATCCTGACTATCACGACTGATATCCTGCTCTTTACTCCGTGGCCTGCGGCCTGGTTCCTGTCCTATGTCATATGCTCGGCTTGCCCGCTCTTGAAACCGTGCTTGTTTACGCAGGTAGTCTTCTGCCCGCTGGTGAGACAGACGTTCTATAGGTGTCTTACTTTCTCCTGGACGACTTTTGTTGGTGTTGTTGTTTCGATTTTCTTGGGGATCCACAACAAGTGGTCGGTCCAAATGTGTCTTGACATCTGGACGTAGGAAGGACAACTTCCAGCGCTCTTCAGGATCCATTTCACTGTACAGGGCTTCATGGCTATTCATCAAGTTCTGTCGACGCATCTCATTAGTACGTTGCTCCCAAACAGACATAGCTGTCTTCTGATTCTTCTGCTGTTCTTTCCTGCAAGATGGATAGATAGACAGACAGACAGACAGACAGACAGATAGACAGACAGACAGATAGACAGACAGACAGACAGACAGATAGATAGATAGATAGATAGATAGATAGATAGATAGATAGTCATTTATTAAGACCTGCATTTTAGACACTGGTCTTAAAAGACCCTATATCTGATGGAGGATCCGCCGAAGTTATGAAGATGCGCCGGCCTCTACATAACTTAGGCACACCCAGCGCCAGTCAAAATGTAAGACCTCTTCCTAGCTGGCTTACATTCAGACCATTTTCTATACCTAAAACAGTCATAGAAAATAATGAGTGAGACGGGGCCCGTCTCCTTCCCTGCCCACACCACGCCCCCCTCTGGCGCAGATTGCGCTGCAAATAATAATAATATTATAGACGTATTTCTGGTTAATAAATGGCCCCCATAGTACTTACGCTGCTATAGACATTTTGGTGGCTGACAGGGGACTGACATCTGCAACTTCCTTCGCTTTCTGCATTGCCAGTTTCTGATTAGCTGCCTCCTCTTCCTCCTGCTCATCCTATAAATACATACGTGTAAATATAAGGCACATGTATAAAGCGTGTATATTACCTCCCATTCTATTTTACACATTGGAACTTGCGCTGCGGGCTCCTGACAGCTTTCCAAGCACTCCACCGTGCATCATTTAGTGGCTCTGCTTGGTATTGCAGTTCATCCCCATTGACTTGAATGGGGGTAGAGATAAGACTAGGCCACGTGACTGATCGGTGGGGGTCCTGGGTGTCAGATCCCCGCAGATCTGATACCCATTAGCTATCCTGAGGATAGGTCATGAGTTTTTTTTCCTGGATAACCCTTTTAACGACCAAACGATTTTTTTTTTCATTTTTTTCTTTGGCACTTTTCAAGAGCTATGCCTTTTTTAATTGATGTAGCTGTAGGAAGAAGTTTTTTTTTTTTTTTTTTTTTGAGGGACAAGTAGAATTTTTAATGAAACCATTTTGGGGTAGACATAAATTACTGATTAACTTTTATTAACAGCAATATCGCCATTGATTATTTCTGTTATAAATTTTGCGGCGTTTATTTTTCGGCATAAATAATGTGATAACTATTCTCGATAAAAACTCTTTCTTATAAAAAAAAGAAAATCTTTCTCCATCGCTGCATCCCAGGACCCATAACTTTTTAAAACATTTTTGGGGCACAAACCACAGTTTTTATTTTTTATTTTTTAATGGCGAATAAGCAAAGAACAGCAATTCGGGCATTTTATTTTTTTTTTTTATATTTACAGCGTTCACCATATGGGATACATTACATGATAATTGTATAGTGCGGGTATAATACCAGATATGTGGAGGTGATCTTATTTTTGCAATTTTTTGCAAGACTTTTTTTTTTCCAATGGAAAAAGGTGTATTTTTTTACTTGGAATTTATTTCATTTGATAAAACTTTATTTGAATTTTGTTAACCATTTACTTGTCCCACTGGTGTATCCTGATGGGGATACACTGCAGGCAGGCCTCTGTTACGCCCCAGGCTGCCATTCTAAGACATTGGCACCCTGCAATCTCATTCGTTGGATGCCAATGGGAGGTGGAGGGAGCTCCCTTCCTCTAAAGCACTTAGATGCTGTGGTCGCTATTGACTGTGGCATCTTAGGGGGTTAAACGACCCAGATCAAATCTACATCTGCTCATAGAAGGCATAGAAAGATGATTTCCGAAGAGGTCAAATTTACTAGCTAGTCTGCGACTTTTAATACATTTGGTGCAATCTGCTCTGCTTACTTTGGCAGAAATAAAATGCGGCCGGGGATATATTCACGACAACTTACCTTGGTCAGCTCCTGAGCATTTGCAAGATTGTCCACAGCGATAGCTAAGAAGACATTCAGCAGTGTGTCTATGCAGTACTGGTTAAAGAAAACGGGTAGCTACAGATTATGGGGGTCATTTACTATCCAGAAATATGTCTATATTAGGCATATTTCTGAGCAGATTGCTGCGCGAAGGTTATCTGTGCCACGATCTGCGACTTTTCCCCGCTCACGCCACGTGGCATGGAAGCGGACTGTCTGGCAGGCGTAGGAAATGGTCTAAACGTACGACAGCTAGGAAGTGCTGGATACGCCGAGGTTATGTAGAGGCCGGCGTCTCTTCATAACTTCAGCAGATCCACCGCCAGCGCAGGGGTTCATTAATAAATGACCCCCTATGTGTTGAGATGGATGGCAGTCCAACCTAACTGAAGATCATCATGCATCTCAAGTCGTACGACCCTAGACACTGGGGCAGATTTACCAGGCCTGTATATACTGACTATAGTTGCGCCAAATTGCTCCAAAATTGCGCCAATTTGTACCACTTTTAGATAGATTGTAGGTGCAGACACATTAGTAAATGCTATAATCCTGCGTTATTACCCTCAGTTTTAGATTTTACAGTGCGCCCATTTGACCACTGGTACAACTCAGCATAAGGATACAGTTTCCAAAAAGGGTGAGGATGATAAAATAGACGGAGGACACCATGCCAGATTTTACACCTCCCTGAGACTTGATGCCATCATACATTACTGCGTTCCAGTCTTCTCCAGTCAATATCTGATGATACAGAGAAAAGTGCGTTAGGGAAGCTCCAGCTGAAGATAACAGTAGGTGTTAATGGAGGAAATACACACCTGAAAGACAGTCATTATTGCTGCAGGAAAATTATCAAAGTTGGTAGATGGTGTTTTATCATTAAAATTAAACCTGTAAAGAAAACCAGACACATGAAGAGAAACGTATCCGATGCCGTCCATCTCAGCCCCCCCTCCCTCATGCTGAGCAGTCCCATAACTACTGCTGAGAGCCCGCTGATCAGCTTCAGGGCTCATGCCCATGAACGTAAGGCCGCCGTGACCACATTGCGTACCGCAAATGGCGGGTCCTCATTGACTATGAAGCGTTTCCGTCCGTTCAGCTCCGTGCCTCTGCACAGCAAAAGATAACACATGTCCTCTCTTTTGCCGTATCTTGCGGATCGCTGACCCATTCAAGTCAATAGGTCCACACCCGCAGCAGGGAGTGCACGCCGCCGGTGCAGTGCAGTCCGCAGCACAGGAACAAAGCCATTACGTTCATGGCCATGAGCCCTTATTCTGTGCAGGAAGCTGGCAGCAACTGTTCAGATTCCCTGCAGTGTCCCCACAGGGGAAATCAGTTGTTTTCTCTGCCCTGCTTGAAAAAAAGGCAAGTGCTAGATTTTGTGCATTTTTAATGGTGTTTTGGGGCATTTTTTGCATTTTCATATACAGCTCTACAGAGAATGTAGCATTACAGGGGGGGCTTTTTTTTTTTTGCAAAAAATGCACATCACAAAACTACAAGTGGGAGCCCCCTTTAGGCCTCATGCACACATCCCATGACGATATAAGGCCTTATTCACACGTCCATAGTGTTTTGCGGATCCGCAAAACACCTTGCCACCAGCCCTATAGAGATGCCTATACTTGTCCGCAATTGCGGGCAAGAATAGGACATGCTCTATATTTTTGCGGAGCTGCCGTCCGGAAGATCGGCAGCGCGCTCCGCAAATGCGGATGCGGAGAGCACAGTGTGTGCTCTCCGCATCCATCACGTCCCTATTCAAAATTAATGGGTCCACACCCGTTCCGCAAATTTGCAGGACGGGTGCGGACGTAGATTGCGGACGTGTGAATTAGGCCTAACGGTCAGCAAAGCATGGCTCTGCAAAATACAGACACCTGCCATGTGCAATACACATTTTTTTCAGTCCCATTACTAGAAATTACTTTTCTTGTCCATGATATAGACAAAAATAGGACATGTTCTATAATTTGCGGAACGAATACACAGATTTTTAGGACCCATATAACTGTATGGGTCTGTGTGCGATCCGCCAAGAAAGCGGATCAGACCTGGACTGAAAACATGGTTGTGTTCACGAGGCCTCAACGTGATGATCAGAATCCTTTAGCTGAAAAAAGTTGGATGGGATAAGTGACTACTTACTGTCCACCAAACAGCTGCATCCCCAGTAAGGCAAAGACCACAATGAAAAGGAAGAGCAGGAACAGCAAACTGATGATGGACTTCATTGAGCTGAGCAATGAGATTACCAGGTTACGGAGAGAAGCCCAATACCTGAAGAAGAAAAAAACATGAGCAAACATATGCTACGTGAAGGAAAGGAGGTGATAAACAGGGCTGATAATTGAAGAGTTATTATACCCCTGCCTCTAGGAAGCAAGGGCTGCAGGAGCCTAATACTGGTTCCCCAGGTAATGCAGATTGGAAGCCCCAAGAAGCCTCCTGCACCAATGTTTATGGGGCCAGCTTGAGCTGTAAACCCACTTTTTCTGTGGTCCTCATAGCTGCTGCTTGGGCTTCCTCTGTGCTGCCTAAAACCTGGATCACACTGGATATTTCATGTGGTACAAGTCTTCTTTGCCTCATCGGATTCTATATTTAAAGGGGTTATTCCATGACTAATGTAAAAAATTCATATAGAACATGACAACCTCTTTCTAACAACGCTAGAACCGGCCCTGTACCTCACATGGATCCAGAGATCTCCTCATTTATTGCTCTACTAGATTTATATCAAGTTGAAAGCTCAAGGGGCGTGTCTTTTCTGCTGCAGCTCAGGGGGCGTGTCCATGCTCTCCCTATCACAGCTCAGGAGGCAGTTGAAAGATAAAACTGAGCATGTGCGGCCATCTCAGTGAGCAGGACAAAGAAATAAGAAAACAAACAGCAGGTGGCGCTGTACAGATAGATTTTATTTAATTACTCAGTGGCTATGCAAATTTTTTTAATTACATGTAATTACAAAAGTATTCAGATCCAGGGGCTGGTTTGAAAACTAAAGAATATATTTCGTGGGACAACCCCTTTAAGAGGTGAGTTAAAGGGGTTCTCCAGGAATTAAGAACATGAAAATACATAAATAATACTTTATTATAAATAAATTCCCAAATACCTTTCATTAGTTATAATGGCTCATTTTCTCTGGGGAGCAATCATTAGGAGAAATAAAATGTCCGCTGTCCTATTAGTACATACAAAACCTGTCCTAATCACACACGAGGACAAGTTACTTCAGAGCAATGAGGTAAAGAGCTGCCCTGTCTTCTTCCTCTCTGCTCTGCTTCTCAGGGGTTATGGTCCTGAATACTGTTTAATATGATCTTTAGCTGAATCTCTGAAGGAACGAGGAGCCATGAAGTACAGAGAGGAGGTGGGGATGTGGCTGTGTCCTGCTGTGTGAGTAGGACGGGTTTTGTGTGTAGTAATAGGACGGCAGCCGTTTTATTTCTCCTGATGATTTCACCCCAGACAAAACGAGCCATTATAACTAATGAAAGATATTTGGGAATATATTTATGATGAAGTAATATTTGGGTATTTTCTTATTTCCCGGAGAACCCCTTAAAGTAGCTCACAGGATATTAGGAAGACTCCCTTCAACTGGCAGCATGGAATATGCAGGGTGATCATCACCCCCAGTATGGGCCGATGTCGTAACTGAAGTTGGGGCCTTTGAAGCATCTACCTGTCTATGGTTACTCTAACTATGCATCACACAGCAAAGACATCTCTGCCCTCACTGCACACATTCAGATTGTTAGACTCTCATGAAAATGTTTCAGAACAGTCTCACTGACACCTACTTAGTAACCTTGAAGATGCGCAGCAGGCGGAGGGCTCTTAAGACGCTGATCCCAAAGGAGGTTCCAGGCTTGACCATTGCCCATATGACCTCAAAGATGCTCCCAGTGATAACCTGGTAGACACAGATAGAAGCATTTCACATGAGGTTCTTTGTAAATTGTGTACACAATTCAGCTAGGAGAAGGACAGTTGTGTTTGTGTTGATGCATCTGCAAATTAAAGTGGTATTCCGGTTTCTTGAAATTGATGATCTATGCTCGAGGTCATTAGTTCCAGATCGTCCGGGGATCCTACTCATGGCACCGCCAACGATTAGCAGGGACAGTGGCACTCATGTGAGCGCTGCATCCTCTTCAATGATTACCTGCACACCATCTACACTGTGCAATGTGCAGCTGTTCGTTCCGTTCAAGTGATTAGGAGAGGAAGCTGTAATTCCACTGACCCGTCACTGCCGTGTAGACAGTGTGCAGGTAAAGACCTGCACGAGTGCCGGAGTCGCTTCAAACAGCTGATTGGCAAGATGCTGAGAGTAGGATGCCCACCCATCTGATATTGATGACCTGTCTTGTTGATACATGATCAATATCAGAAAACTGGACAACCCCTTTAACAAAGGCTTCATCTTTAATCCCAATATGTAAGATAAAAACAACAGAAAACTATCCAAGATACTAAACGAGTAACTTTTCTATACTTACGGCACAGTCAAAGCAGTTAAAGGATGAATGAAAATAAGGCCTGGTTCCAAGACCGTACATTTTTATAAACATTTCGGACATAAAGAGCCCAAGGAAAATGAATTCTGCATAGTCTAAAAATAATCGTGAAAAAGAAAAGAGTCATAATCTAATGTAAAATAGCTGTCAGCATTTCTCCATATAGTATGCACATAGTACGATGACTTCAGAATACATGATCAGAAAGGTGTCAGGCTTTGTGACCAGGCTCGGACTGGCCCACCGGGGAGGATTCCTCGGTGGGCCCCCAGTCTCGTGCGCCCGAGATAAGATAGAGGAGTAATTATTTCTCCTTTCTCAGGAGAGACAATTATTGTAACCACTAGGTGGCAGTATCGCACAGTGATGCAGCCTCCTACTGGTGTACATTGTAAAGGAGGCCCCGCAGCATCTTCTAAACTTCCTGGGCTGCTGGCTGTGAAGGAGGAGAGAACATGTCTGGCCATCCTCCTGCCCTCCCTGCTGTCGGGAAACTGGGGCTGCTGGAGAGAAGGACTCCTCTGCCGTGTTGGGCTGATTTCTCAGGTGTGTGACAGTAGTGAGCTGTAGGAGACTGTAAGGGGGAAATAGGGGATTTATAGTAGACTCAGATTTGTGTATGTGTGCTGTTCTCTGCAGAGTTCAGAGTGGCATTGGGGGGACCCTCCCCACGTTCCCCCAATGCCTCTGCTTTAGGTGTACCCTCATTAGTGCCCTATCTCCAGATGCCCCCACTCTAAAAGCACCACTAATATTGCCTCTTCTCCAGTTACCTCTGCTCCAGGATCCCCACTATTACCCTGTTTCAGTTATGACCCTCCGTTTGTGCCCTTTGCTCACTTTGCTCCTCTAGCACCTTTACTTGGGCTTTGTTAATGGTTGTGACCCGCAAAGGGGGTTGGACTTATGCCCGAAAAATTCTGCACAGTGCGTCATATTCTCCAGCATTAACACGTATGGTTTACATGGCGGTAGTGATAATATTCCGTATTTACAGGCATCACTGCGTCCATGTAAAGAGATACTGGTGGTGGAGGATTTAAAGGGGTTGTCCAGGTTTTCAAGTTATCCTCTCCACACCATAGGGCATAACTATATGAATAGTGGGGTCCGACTCTGCGACTCCCACTGATCCCAGGAACGGGTCCTGTTCCCCCTTTTTATGGCGTGGCAGGCCACACATACGCCCTGCTGCTCCATTTATTCTCTTTGGGACCACTGGAAATAGCCAGCGCTGTACTCTGCCATCTCCAGAGACCCCATAGAGAATGGATGGAGAGGCGCAGGGCATATGCTCGACCTGCCACTCAGTCAAGAAGGGGGATCAGTGGGGGCTCCAGCGTTCAGACCCCCACGGATCACGTAGTTATCCCCGATCCTGTGGATATAGGATAACTAGAAAAGTGGACACAGGCCCTTTAACAGGCGAGCATTTCTATTTTAGTTTGACACATATTTTGGGGCACATTTTTAATTTTTATTCAATATTTTTTTTTTACACCCAAAGAAAACCTTTAAGGATAGGGAATATGAAAAGGTCCAACAGCTATGACACGACAGGTGATAAGTGTCTGATTGATGGGGGTCTGACTGCTGGGACCCCCATGATCATGGGAACGTGGTCTTAAGACCCTTGTGTACATAGATTGGCGGTGATGTAATTGAATATCTCAGGACCTCTTTTTTCATGATCAGTGGGTGTTCCAGCAGTCAGACCCCAGCAATCTGATATTTATCCCCTATCCTGTAGATAGACGATAGGTCATTATGGTAGGACAACCCTTTTACTGTGGATTATGTGCAATCTGAGGAGGTTACGATTTAGTAAATTTCATGACAGACATTTATGCTTAAAGGGGTTAAAGGGTTTGTCTCACTTCAGTAAATGGCATTTATCATGCAGTTAATACAAGGCACTCACTAATGTATTGTGATTGTCCATATTGCCTCCTTTCCATCACATTATACACAGCACATATCCGTGGTTATTACCGCCGTGTAATCCAGCAGCGGCGGCCGTGCTTACACACTATAGGGAAAGGCTGGAAGTGCGCATAGGCCAACACCTTTACCTATAGTGTGTAAGCACGGCCACCGCTGCTGGATTACAGAGTGGTCAAAACCACGGATACGTGCTGTGTATAATGTGATGGAAAAGAGCCAATATGGAGAATCAGAATTCATTGGACCCTGCTGCTGCAAGTGTGAAAGTAGCCTAAATTCTGCCACATGTATGTCGGTGCACTTTGCTGTGAGTGTCTGCCATCATACTTCATCTTTAATATTTCTGTTATCACTGTAAGCGCTCATGAACACGACTGTAGTATGTTTTGCAGTCCGCAAATTGCTGATCTGCAAAACATGGATGCCGGGTGTGTGCATTCCACATTATGCGGAACAGAACAGCCGGCCTCTAATAGAACCATCCTATCCGTGTCTGTAATGCCGACAATAATACGACATCTTCTATCATTTTGCGTAACGGCCATGCGGACATCCAGACACAGAATGACAACGGAGTAATTTCCGTTTTTTTTGCGGCCCCATTGAAGTGAATGGTTTCACATACAGGCCACAAAAAAAAATTGTATGGACACGGAAAAAAAATATGTTTCTGTGCAGGAGCCCTACGGTGGGCCCCCAGAATCAGTTACACTGGTGGGCCCAGTCCGACACTGTTTGTGACTATTATGTGGCTCTGGACCCTGGCACCACTGATATCTTTATGTGTAGGCAGGGGCACATTAACCAGGATCATGAGGGGCTGTTCAGATGGGGCAATAGCTTATGGTTATTAGAACATCTGATAAATGCCGGAATATGAACTGGTCTGCCTCTGTTTGCTGGGAAGACTGAGAACTTGCACAGGCAGCTATAGGCCCAGGTCTGGATAAGACAAACTCTGCACCTTTTAGAGGCAAGTACTGTATGAGTAAAGAAGACAAGAAAATCCCTCCCGTCCCACATAGGAACAAAGTTACTCACAGAGAAAATTAGTTAGCCATTCTTCCTGGTCATAGCGCACAATTGCCACGCACAGCGTGTTCAGTGCCACGAGGCCTAGAACCATCCAGTAGAAGGTCTGGGTCTTCACCATACGCCGGATGTAGAAACGTAAGCGTCGTTCCTTCTTGTGTAGGTATGAGGAATTTTCCAACTTGGCACTTTTAATACTGGCACGGGCAAAAGGAGAGCCTGTGGACAAAAAGGTAAGACAAACATGAAAAACTACAAAAAGGCCATTGTATCCAATAAATGCTAGGTGTAGCCGTGTAATACATATCTCAGATGAAGTCTTCTACAATAGTTCTTTAGATTCCCTAAAAAATAATCATTCTGCCTTTTAATGGCAGCTTACTGCACATTTTCACCTAAAAATATATAAAGGCCAGATGTATTCAGCTTAAGGGGCAAGTCAAGAACAGAATCCGCTTTTCAAGGCCCATTCTACCCCTATATCTGATCAGATATAGGGGTATAGGGGGATCCTGATCAGATCTCCAGAGTTCATCTTTCCTTAAAGGAGTCTTCTGGTTAAGACTAGGTCTACACGACGACATATGTCACGCGACGATAAGTCGCGCAACTCCACTGCAACATTTGTCACGCGACACTTTGTAGTGCAACAATTTTTATAATGGTAGTCTATGGTGTTGCACTGCGATATGCTGCAACTGCGACGCGACAGTCGCAGAAAAATACATTTTGAATAAATTTTTTGCAACTGTCGTGTCGCAGTCGCAGCATGTCGCAATGCGACACCATAGACTACCATTATAAGAATTGTCGCGCGTCATTAATGCGACAAAATGTCGCGCAACAAATGTCGTCATGTAGACCTAGCCTAAAAACTTCAGTTTTCACACAATATTTGATAATTCTGAGTTAGTAGTGGTAGTGCCCCCTTCTGGATCCTCAGCTACAGCAGAAGAATAGCTACAAGGAACATCTGTAGCAATGGAGGACCTGGTGCATCTGGACACATACCCACAGAAGCAATATCTCCGATAGCTTCCTCTCCTTCATCAGCATTCAGTAGTTCGGTTTTATTTTTCTTGATTGTGGGTCTACGCAGTGTCCCTGTGATGAAGAGCAGAAATCGCTTTATGTATGAATGCACATACATCACATATTTATGTTTTATTCATAGCTGCACAACCCAAAAAACCTTTACAGGGCTCAGCAATAAAAATGAATCGCTACGGACACCTTTGCATTTATTTTTTTTTCAATTATTTGTTTCCTAAATGCAAAACTGAGTAACTGTAACAAACGTACCTGTCCGGGCCACAGCAGCGAGATCTGCGCCGCGAAAGATGCTCTGCAAAGCCATGCCCCCTGGTGACGCGACTGCATCCTTACAACAGGATGCAATGCTCTTTGTCCCCACAGCAGGCGTGTGCTGGAGGAGACGAGCAGTGGGCTGATTGCTCAGCTGCTCTATTCCTGTGTGCTAGTGTTGGAGCGCCGAATCATGACCTATCAGGTTCTGATCCTGGGACTGTCTGTCTCGTGATTTGGTACTGTGTTTCCAGTCTCGTTCTGATTTTGGCTTGGTTATTTTGAATACCGTCTGTGATCTGATTTGGTACTGCATTGTCCACCCGGTTACGACCCATTTCTGTACGAATTTGTCTTTCTGTAGCTTCTTCTGTGTGTGTATCAGTTCTGCACCTAGCAGAGTAGAGAATATCGACCAGTTGCAGACTTGCTGCCTAGGACTTGCACTGCAAGTAGGCGGGAAAGCGGGCTGGCTGACTGTGCTGACGGTAACCTTGTAAGCAGTCTTGACTGAAAATTTTATTTGCTGCCGTAGAATCTGTGCAACACCTTTACATAGCTGACTATTCCGCTGCTTCTGGTATAGATGCAAGAGTATATTGCTCCTAGTTGTGTTGGCTCCCTCTTGCCCTGCCCTAATTTCCCATGTCAGCGTTAGAGATTGCAACCGGTTGATGGAGGTTGCACTCAGCTGAACAGAGTGTGGATAGGGGGAAAGCAATTCTTTAGTGACGTAGCTCACACATGCTGCAGTGATTAGTATTGTTGCCTTGAAACACTAGGGTCCTGGGCTCGAATCCAGGCACAAAAGGTAAGATTTCTACCCAAGTTTGTGTGGTTTTTCTTTCAGAGGTAAGTTCTAGACTTGACAGCGACGAATCAATGGATGTCATATATCTGGACTTATCTATTTTTGCAGATGACACTAAACTGTGTAAAGTAATTAACACTGAAGAGGACAGTTTTCTGCTACAGAGGGATCTGGATAGATTGGAGGCTTGGGCAGAGAAATGGCAGATGAGGTTTAACACTGACAAATGTAAAGTTATGCACATGGGAAGGAATAATGCAAGTCACCCGTACATATTAAATGGTAAAACACTGGGTAACACTGACATGGAAAAGGAGCTAGGAATTTTAATAAACAGCAAATTAAGCTGCAAAAACCAGTGTCAGGCAGCTGCTGCCAAGGCCAATAAGATAATGGGTTGCATCAAAAGAGGCATAGACGCCCGTGATGAGAACATAGTCCTACCACTTTACACATCACTAGTCAGATCACACATGGAGGACTGTGTACAGTTCTGGGCTCCTGTGAACAAGGCAGACATAGAAGAGCTGGAGAGGGTTCAGAGGAGGGCAACTAAAGTAATAACTGGAATGGGGCAACTACAGTACCCTGAAAGATTATCAAAATTAGGGTTATTCACCTTAGAAAAAAGACGACTGAGGGGAGATCTAATAACTATGTATAAATATATCAGGGGTCAGTACAGAGATCACTCCCATCCTCTGCGTCTGGAGGAAAGAAGGTTTCTACACAAACATAGAAGAGGATTCTTTACTGTAAGAGCAGTGAGACTATGGAACTCTCTGCCTGAGGAGGTGGTGATGGTGAGTACAATAAAGGAATTCAAGAGGGGACTGGATTTATTTCTGGAGTGTAATAATATTACAGGCTACAGCTACTAGAGAGGGGTCGTTGATCCAGGAAGTTATTCTGATGCCTGATTGGAGTCGGGAAGGAATTTTTTTTCCCCTTAAGTGGGGAAAATTGGCATCTGCCTCACAGGGGTTTTTTGCCTTCCTCTGGATCAACTTGTAGGAAACAGGCCGAACTGGATGGACAAATGTCTTTTTTCGGTCTTATATACTATGTTACTAGATACTCTGGTTTCCTCTCATAGTCCACAAAAACATACTAGAAGCCAGAGCGACTGATGCAAATGATGCAATCTCTGTACAGCGGTGTGGAATATGTTGGCACTATATAAATGCAGCGGGAGAGAATTACACTCTCCTCAGCATCAGAATTTTACAGCAAAAAGGATATGAGATCACTCATGGGCTCTAGAAGGGGAAAACAGTCCAGGATTTGCTGATACTTGAGAGCTAGTGAAAACAGCAGCATCCTGGACACACACATCTAGCATGTGTTACTGGGAGGGACATCCATATGAGAAAAGTCTGAAACTAGGAGCAGGTTGTAAACTAAAATGAAGGAAAGAAAGATGCTTGCAGGCTGAAACTTCCTGCAGCTTTTTAATTTTTTTTAAAGTGTTACTGCTAACACATATCTAAATTGTTCTTTCCAAATAAAAGTTGTCCATAGCTTTACACATACCGTAGTTCAATGAATATTAAAGGGGTTGTCTGAGCTTTAACAATATAATGAAATAAACCATTAAACTTACCTTCTATATCCTGCCCCGATCCAGCATAATCGCCTTGTCCTCTCCGCCTGTCTGCAGGACAGTGACGTGCCCGCACACGGCATGTGACCCATCGCTGGCCTCAGCAGTCTCATACCATGCACTGTTGAGGTCAGTGAATGACTGCAGCGGTATATACAATGTCACCATTGCAGTCAAAAGAGTACATCAAGGTTGTGGTGAAAGTGGTGGTGCTGGATCGGAGGAGGTTCTGGAGGATGAGTATACATTTTATTTTAACTCCCTGCAGTTTAAACTCCTGCAATTTGCCATCCCCAATGCACGGGCACCATCCGCGTGGTTGCCGCAGACGGATGCAGACCCATTCAACTAGAATAAGTCCGTGATCCCTCCGCACTGCAAAAAAATAAAACAAGTTCAATTTTTTGGCAGTGCAGAGACACGAAGAGAAACCCCATGGAAGGACTCCGTAGTGCTTCCGCGGGGTTCTGCTCCTCCGTTCTGCACCGCTCCTTCCGGGTTGAGGAGCCATTCAAGTAAAATGGGTCCACATCTGCAGTACGGTGTGCACACAGCCGGCGGCCGTATATTGCGGGCCACAATACGGGTACGGCCAGGCAACGGTCGCGTGCATGAGGTCATAGAGATGCACTGCTGATATAAGCATGCATATCTATGAGGATACAAGGGAGATGGCTATGTCATAGCTATGTCAGATGCTTTCATCTAAAGAGGCCTGTCCTGTTGTCTCCTTCATGGCATCTCCTATGTCATCCAATTGGCTGTGCTGAATTACCATCATAAGGCAGTCTCTCCACATCACTGTCGTCTTCAGCCAGAATTACCTCCTCTGCAGAGGGCAAAATAAGAACAATTAGAAAGCAAAAACGGAGAAAGGGGGTAAAGAAAAGACAGCAAGGAAGAACTACAAATGCCAGCATTGCTTACAGAATCTGCACTCCTATATACCATCACATGACCCAAATCTGCTAAGGCTACATGCACACAGCAGTGTAATGAAATAGGTCCACGGTCCGCATATTGCGGACCAGTATGGGATATGTTCTGTTGTTTTGTGGAACGGATATGCGCATGACTTCAAGTGCTTTCTGCATGTCTTACACTTGTCATCCATATGCGGACTGTGGACCAATTTCATTTAAATTTAATGGGACCGCAAAAGACTACGGACAGCACTCGGACCGCTTCGATATTTTGCGGATACACGGTTTGTGGACCGCAAGGTGCTTACGGCTGTGTGCATGAGTCCAGCAACACTGATAATAATGTATACAACACAGAGGACCCTCCACACAGACGTCAATGGGCGTATTCCATCCACAAAAGGGATGAAAGTGCTGCATACTACAATCTAAAATACGCACTTATTTTATACGCGCCCGTGTGAATAGCCGCACAGATTAACATTCCTTCCACTTTAATGATAGAAGTAATACTGATACTAATATGCTACTGCAGTTTTGGAGACGTTTTTTATCCAAAGCCAGAGTTGGACACAAAATGAAAGGGAAAAGCATAAAGGTTAGACTTATAAGTCTCTCTTATATCCATTCCAGGCTTTGGCTTAAAAACTGCATCAAAATTGAATGTGTGAATGCAGCCAGAATGGCTGCAATGTCTCTACTGACCGGGCCTATGAGCTGGACGTTTCAGGCACAGGGGTCATGATAGAATGCCACTGCTTGTCGTCTGTGTGCATAAGTAGCAGTGAACAGACATCTATGGTACCAGTATAGTGAACTGGTGTGATATCGGATGCATAGAATATAATCACTCCAAGAGAAACACATTCCCACCTGCCACAGATCTGACAGACCTGGAAATGTACAGTACTAAAAAATCACTGATGCTGCTGCCTTAAAATAAATGTCCTTTAACCCCTTTAAGATAGATCTAAATAGCAGTGAAAGCACTTAATCCCCTAGACAAAAACTCAAATGTTAAGATTCTGTTTGCTTGCAGTCACCACTAGAGGGAGCTAGCGATTGTGTAGACCAGAGTGTCAAACTCATTTTTACGGAGGGCCACATCAGCATTATGGTTGCCTTCAATGGGCTGGCTTCTGGAATTCAGGCACCAAGAGGCTGCAGTGCAGTCCTATGTAACACCACTGATAACACAGTAATAACTCTAAGTACAGATAATGTAGTAGATGTCTTCCGCAGTCCTATGTAACACCACAGATATCACAGTGATAACTCTCTGAGTACAGATGATGTAGTAGATGTCACCTGCAGTCCTATGTAACAAAACAGATATCACAGTGATAGCTCCCTGAGTACAGATAATGTAGTAGATGTCACATGCAGTCCTATGTAACACCACAGATAACACAGTGATAACTCGCAGAGTACAAATAATGTAGTAGATGTCACCTGCAGTCCTATGTAACACCACAGATAACACAGTGATAACTCCCTGAGTACAGATAATGTAGTAGATGTCACCTGCAGTCCTATGTAACACCACAGACAACACAGTGATAACTCTCTGATAACAGATAATATAGAAGATTTCACCTGCAGTCCTATGTAACACCACAGATGACACAGTGATAACTCTCTGAGTACAGCTAATGTAGAAGATGTCTCCTGCAGTCCTATGTAACACCACAGATAACACAGTGATAACTCGCTGAGTACAGATAATGTAGTATATGTCACCTGCAGTCCTATGTAACATCACAGATAACACAGTGATAACTTTCTGAGTACAGATAATGTAGTATATGTCACCTGCAGTCCTATGTAACATCACAGAACAGTGATAACTCTCCTAGTAAATTTCATGTAGTAGATGTTACCTGCAGTCCTGTGTAACACCACAGATGACACACTGATAAGTCTCTGAGTACAGATAATGTAGTTTGTAATACTGTATATGTCACTTGCAGTCCTATGTAACACCACAGATGACACAGTGATAACTCGCTGAGTACAGATAATGTAGAAGATGTCACCTGCAGTCCTATGTAACACCACAGATAACACAGCGATTACCCCCTGAGTACAGATAAAGTAGTAGATGTCACCTGCAGTCCTATGTAACACCACATAACAGTGATAACTATCTGAGTACAGATAATGTAGTAGATGTCACCTGCAGTCCTATGTAACATCACAGATAACACAGTGATGACTCTGAGTACAGATAATGTAGTTTATAATACTGTATATGTCGCTTGCAGTCCTATGTAACACCACAGATAACAGGTATCCCTCTAAGTACAGATAATGTAGTAGATGTCTCCCGCAGTCCTATGTAACACCACAGATATCACAGTGATAGCTCCCTGAGTACAGATAATGTAGTAGATGTCACCTGCAGTCCTATGTAACACCACAGGTAACACAGTGTATAGATTTGATGTTAGGTGCAGTCCTATGGAACCTGTACTTGTCTTGTTCACCAGAGATAAAGAAGATATCAGCGTGTCCTGAGCAGGATGCTGCGGGGCCCCCATCTAATGGCCGCACCTCACCCTGCCTACACCAACTACCAGCAGCATCCATAGCTACAGCATCTGAGCCTGACTGATGAGGACTAAGCGCACTGCCATGTCTTACCCACCCACAATCCTACACTATGGTGTGATGCCAGGCCCACCATGCCACGGCCGAGTGATGCGTCGTGACTCCACCTCACGAAAACATACCATTCACAACCATGAAGGGGGTGTCCAAGATAATTTAAAGTTCTGATAGCGGCAGTAAATATCATAAAATAACTAAAAAGTCACACTCGCCCCATTTCTCCCCTGCAACTTGCTGTGCCTCGCTCCAGTGCTGCAGAGCTGATGTCATCCTCCTGGCTGCAGTGGCGAGATCCCCTACACAGCAGGTCACCTGAGGCCAGTGATTGAGTGTGTACGGGACCTCACTGCTTCAGCCAGCACAACAAACATTGGCGGGTTGGAGTGCAATGGTGGAGCAACAGAGAAAAGGTGAGTATAACTTTTTGGGACATTTAACTGATCTGCAGACAAGCGCACCTGGATGCCCTTTTATCCACCTATCTACTGCCCCTTTAAACACCTGCCCCGATCACATTTCCACATTCTTCAGACACATACCTTCAAGTATCTCCTACACAAAAAGCCTATGGCTCAGGCCTGTGGCCCCTAATGCTGATCTCGGCTCCATCTTGCCTGCTTACCCAGTAACTACAACACCCCACAAAACCTTTACTAACTATAATCAGGATTGTCTGTTGTCCCATTTATGGTTACTCGACCTGTTCCCGTTGCTCTTAGCATACTGTTACTGTGGACCTCAGATCAGAGCAAATATCTGTAGTGAACGCTCGGAATGCGAACGCTTGTTCTCAACAACCGCCCCGTGTAAAGGTGCTCCCGATCACCCAACGGCGGTTCTTATCTTTCATGCGGCACGATAAAATCCATGTTCATAGCCCTGCGTAAACAGGGAGGTGCTCCTGGCAGACAATAAATAGGTATGGGGATGAACGATCATAGTGGCAATCATTCATCCCTACACAGAGAGGAAGATTGCTGCATGTAAATGCAGCTGAATGAACTGGTAATGAACAGTTCAAGGGGTTGTGCCATCAACTATTTTTCACTCCGAATTTTATTTTCATCAATTCTTCCTTGTTTTGTTTTTTTCCCCCCATATTTACCTCATTTGCCATTTTCTCTTATCCCCCATGTTTGAATCTTACTTCCTGGTTTGTCATGTCCTATCATGCCTTAGGGCAGTGAGATGTGTCCTGACTTCACCAGATCATGTGACTAACCACACCCCTTGTTCTGACCAATGAGGGTTCCCACGTCCTACATTATAAGGCTCCAGTGCAAGACATAACCAAAGGCAGCTAAATAGCAAAACAGATTTGGCACGATAAAATCCATGTTCATAGCCCTGCGTAAACAGGGAGGTGCTCCTGGCAGACAATAAATAGGTATGGGGATGAACGATCGTAGTGGCAATCATTCATCCCTATACAGAGAGGAAGAGTGCTGCATGTAAATGCAGCTGAATGAACTGGTAATGAACAGTTCAAGGGGTTTTGCCATCAACGATTTTTCACTCCGAGTTCTAGTTTCATCAATTCTTTCTTGTTTTTTTTCCCCCTATATTTACCTCATTTGCCATTTTCTCTTATCCCCCATGTTTGACTCTTACTTCCTGGTTTGTCATGTCCTATCATGCCTTAGGGCAGTGAGATGTGTCCTGACTTCAGCAGATCATGTGACTAACCACGCCCCTTTGTTCTGACCAATGAGGCTTCCCACGTCCTACATTATAAGGCTCCAGTGCAAGACATAACCCACGGCAGCTGAATAGCAAAACAGATTTGCCACAGGGGACATTGGTAGGCCAAAAAACGTTTGAAAAAGGCACTTTTGATAAATAGTGGTATTTGGAGAAAGTGATATAACAACGATTTCTGCTAGTGGCACAACCCCTTTAATTCCTGCTCATGTCCCGAGTGACACTGTACTGCTGGTCCCTGCAGATTTCCAGTATGCCGATGTATACCAATAACAGCATAGACATGGAGAATTAACGAAAGCCAAAATTAAAATCTCTGATCTGGTAACCCTTAACGGAATCCGATATTCAGAACTGCTGATTCAGGACTGGAACCTAAACACTTAGAGACTATAGTAAAAAAAAGAATTGTGTAAGCTGCTACGCTCAGCTGTGTGGTATACTGAGGTCAGACATGAACCAGTAATGTGGTATCGATTGCTGATGCCGGGGTAATGGCGTTAACTATCGGCATTACCCTACGTTACTGTGAAATCCCATGTTCCAGCAGGGGGCAGCAGTGACTATGTGTAAGAAGCCTGAAGAGACTGGACTATTGCCATGTGTTTCAGACATTCATTTAGGATGGAGAGCGTACCTCAATCAATACTGTAGCCAGACTGTTCCTAAACATGGATGTCTTATGGCCTGGCCACTAAAAAATAGACCTTACTCCTAACGTCGACCGTAATTAGACTGACTGAGCAGGAAAGAGAGAAACTGGGGTGTAACCCAACATTGCACCCTCGATTTGAACGGCTTGTAGCAGGTGACACGTGTGTGGGGATGTCAGAAGACCAGATATAATTGCAACCTCCGGTGAACAGGGGACTGTCTCTGAGGGGATTGGACCCCATAGGACTGTGACCCACCTGCTTTGGAAATCCACTCCATGTAGCCATTCAACTCCCTTTCTATCTGCTGCTGTCTCCTCAGCTTCATGAATGCTCTACGGTTTTCTACTCGCTCTCTCTCTTTGGCAAACTCTCTGTGTAAGACAAAATATACAAAATATTGCCTTCTGCGGAAAAGTCACAGTGATACAAAAGTCATGCTATATCTCCAGCCCATTCATAAAACATACAAAAAATACATTTTGAATTATTGTAATTTTCACACCAGCCACCAGGGCGCATGTCTGTTTTACAGCTGTAAACAAGATAGGCAGGTACTTCACTGACAATAGCAAAGGGTGTACACGCTCTGCTCTGTGTTGCTCTGTGACAAAGGGAGATTGCTATATTGAGATGCTAATTGGGAGGAGGAAAAAGGCTGTCTTCACCTACTTTATGGAGACTGTCTGCTGGAGACTAGATAGGCAGGATTACTCCAGTGACAGTGGTAGAGGGGAGAAGTGTATACACTGCCTTTGATCTGGTACTGCAGCAGAGGAATACTGCTGTATAGGAAGAGCAGAGAGGCAGGCCATCTTCTTCTCATGGAGTCTGCTGGAGACTAGATAGGCAGGATTACTCCAGTGACAATAGTATAAGGGGAGAGTGTATACAATGCCTTTGCTCTGGTACTGCAGCAGAGGAAGGCTGCTGTATAGGAAGAGCAGAGGCAGACTTTCTCCTCTTCATGGAGTCTGCTGGAGACTAGATAGGCAGGATTACTCCAGTGACAATAGTATAAGGGGAGAGTGTATACACTGCCTTTGATCTGGTACTGCAGCAGAGGAAGACTGCTGTATAGGAAGAGCAGAGGCAGACTTTCTCCTCTTCATGGAGTCTGCTGGAGACTAGATAGGCAGGATTACTCCAGTGACAATAGTATAAGGGGAGAGTGTATACACTGCCTTTGATCTGGTACTGCAGCAGAGGAAGACTGCTGTATAGGAAGAGCAGAGAGGCAGACTTTCTCCTCTTCATGGAGTCTGCTGGAGACTAGATAGGCAGGATTACTGTACAGTACACATTGCTGAATAGGCAACTACTGTTTTGGAAGCATTATTGAGATCAAGTGAAGCTGTGGGACTTATTTCCATTACATTTTCTCCATTTATTGAAGAAGCTATTGCAGGGGTATTCCCATCTCAGACAATGGGGGCAGATCGCTCACCTACAATGAGAACGAAGCGGGGAAATGAACGGAGGGCGCACTGCGCATGCGCTGGCTCGGCTATTTCTGTCTGCCCCATAGAAATGAATGAGAGCATGGGCCGAGCATGCGCGGTGTGCTCCCATTCACTTCTATAGGAGAGGCGGGGAGCAGCGCTTGGTGGTGGACAGGCCCCAGGAAATCCGGAGTCCTCCAGCCACAGCGCTCACCGCTTCGTTCTCATTGTAGGTGCGGGTCGCAGCGGTGGGACCCGCACCTATCAGACAATGAAGGCCTATCCTAGCGATATGCCCCCATTGTCTGAGATGGGAATACCCCTTTAAGGTCCCTTTACATGGGACGATGTACAAGCAGTTTGTCGGGGAGGAAGCAGTCCTTCCTGACAATCTGCTGATCGCTCGTGGAGGAGACCAGTGCATTTACATGCACCGATCTCCTCCAGCTCCTCCACAGTATGGGGGGGAGTGATCGCTAATGCGAGTATGGGGAGGGTAATCGGCAGTACATTTGCACTGCCAGATCATCGCTAACAGCGATAATCTTTTCAATTCTCGGCCTGTGTAAAGGGCCCTTTACTTATAGAGCACTGTAGTAAAGTCTCATTAGCACATAATAATCACAAAGGTCATTCATACACAGATACAACTGAATGGCTAAAGCTGTTCCACGATAAACCACTCCTGAAGCATGTACACATATCACCACAGCAGTTATCTTCCGGCCTTGATTTCAGCTTACCCCGAAAGGACGCCCAAAACAAGGTTAAGCATGAAGAAGGAGCCAATGATGATAAGGGGGATGAAGTAGAGCCAGTTCCACGTGCTGCCAAACACATCATTACTCTGCATGGAGAGAAGGGAAAGTAAAGAAGGGGGTTTACAGAGAGCTACATAGGAATAATTATATCTGTTCTCGAGATTTATCGCCTGGAGAGCACCTGGGCTCATGCCTCTAACTTCAAACCCAAATGTAGATCTGCCACATACAGTAAATTCCTAGAAAGCTGTGGTGGTCATGTAATAAGAGATGAGTATATGATATAGGATGATGAGGGCATATATTATATGATCGGTGATGAGGGGTTATATAATGAGATCAGTGATAGAGGAAAGTTATAGCATGGAGGGGGAGGGGTCATGTAATGGCAGATCGGTGATAGATACAGGACAGTTATAGCATAGTGGAGTAATGTAATACCAGATACATACAGGGTAGTTATAGGATGGAGTTATGTAATAACAGATCAGTTATAGGTACAGGACAGTTATAGTATGATGGAGTCATGTAGTAACAGATCAGCAATACATACAGGGTAGTTATAGGATGGAGTTATGTAATAACAGATCAGTTATAGGTACAGGACAGTTATAGTATGATGGAGTCATGTAGTAACAGATCAGCAATACATACAGGGTAGTTATAGGATATTGGAGTCATGTAATAACAGAACACTGATGGTTACAGGACAGTTATAGTATGATGGAGTCATGTAGTAACAGATCAGCAATACATACAGGGTAGTTATAGAATATTGGAGTCATGTAATAACAGATCACTGATGGTTACAGGACAGTTATTGGATGATGGAGTAATATAATAACAAATCGGCGATATATACAGGGTAATTATAGGATGATGGAGTCGTGTAATAACAGCTCAGTGATGGATCCAGGTCAGTTATAGGATATTGGAGTAACGTAATAACAGATCAAGGATACATACAGGGTAGTTATGATGGAGTTATGTAATAACAGAACAGTTAAAGGTACAGGACAGTTATACTATGATGGAGTCGTGTTTACAGACCAGTGATGGTTATAGGACAGTTATTGGATGATGGAGTAATATAATACATACAGTGTAATTATAGGATGATGGAGTCGTGTAATAACAGATCAGTGATAGATACAGGTCAGTTATACGACAATGGATTAATGTAATAACAGATCAGTGATAAATACAGGGTAGTTATAGAATTATGCGTTTATGTACTATATCAGTGATAGATACAGGACAGTTATAGCATGATGGCATCATATAATAACAGATCAGATCAGTGATAGATAGAGGACAGTTACAATATAAAGCGGTCATATAGGATGATAGAGAGGGTCATGTAATAACAGATCAGTGATGGATACAGGGTGGTTATAGGATGATGGAGTCATTCATTTACAGATCAGTGATACATACAGGACCTTTACAATATAAGGGGGTCATATATTATCATATACAATGAGGGGTCATGTAATAACTGATCGCGAGTAATACAGTATCTGGATGCTGTAATGCAGTATACATGACATTTATATAGTGGTGAATGGAAGTGCTCTGCAGGTTTCCAGCAGTGGGAGGGTCGCCCCCTCCCTCGCTCATGTCCCTGCAGGGAGATGGGGGTGGCACTCATCTACGTGTGCACTGAAAGGTTCCTGTGCCCGTTTCTTGATGCTAAAAATATAACTGGCAACAGAAAGCATCCTAAGAAAGAGAGCGGCTCTCCTGTCAGAGAATGGGAGGAGGGGGAGGGGAGAACCATTTCCCTTTCTATCATCATGCTGCCCTTGAGCAAAGAGAAGACCACCGCTCTGCCCGAGTCACACACATTGTCACTCAGGCGTTAGCTTACGGTATGTAGAAAATCAATGGCAGTAGTAGCATCTTATCACTCTCCTCTGTCTTCAAGGGCCATGCTCTTCCAGCACACTGTAACTATATCTCGCTGAGTTTTCGTTCCACTTGCCTGAGAGCAGAGGGTGGTATTATAGGTATCGGTCCATCCTCTGGGCTATCCTAACTCTCCTCTTTTTCTGGCCTATCGATGGTATATCAAAGATCTCCTTCACTTTCACACCGTTCTATCAGAACATGACATCAGATCTGGAGATTAATCACTCCCAACATCCGGTTTTATCCATCAGTCATGTGATATTAACCCCTTTACCTTGGGCTCCTGTAGTCTACCCCTGTGAGGCCTGTTCTATATCTACAGCAGAGGGGGCAGTCGTAGCCCGGAAGTACCAGTGACCTCTGTAACATGTATGCCACATAGGCTACACGTGATCAGCGCTCCTCGGCTCTCATGTGACTAGTCTGAGGCAGGACCAGGGGCGTAACTATAGGGGAAGCAGGGGAAGCGGCTGCTTTGGGGCCCTGACCCAGAAGGGGCCCATCCAAGAGGAGGAGAAGTACTAAAATATTTTGTCAGGGCCCCTGAACAGTATTACACAATGAAATTATATACAGTGGCAGTATAGACAGTGTAGAAAACGGATGAAACAGCTGCCGGGCCTGGTCTGAGAGAGCGATCTTTACTAGCCACAGGAAAGGGGGCGGCATGAAAGGAAGGGGTTGTGAAAAAATTACTGGGGGAGGGGGCCCCATTCAAAAATTTGCTGTGGGGCCCAGTCATTTCTAGTTACGCCACTGGGCAGGACCAAGAGGTCACGGGCAGGGGCACCATCGTCAGTACTTTGGGGCTGTAGTTCTTGCCATGTGCGCACTACTCTCATCATCACTATCCTATTAATGATACACCAATGCCAACCACACTACTACGATGAGGGGTGAGACATTTCTGTACCATATATACTATGGTTACTTCTCACAACAGGCTTCACCCTATAAACTCACCATATAGGACCACAAATTTATACTCCCATCATCTGCTCATACAGTATATACACTCTCATCCCCATCTCTAGTTCCACCATCATTAATACTCTGCCCATATATATCCTCTGCTACCTCTATCCCTGTTCATACTCTCTTCTACTTTCTCCTACTTTCATCTCTTCCCCTTCATACTGTCTCCCACTTCCATTTCTAACCATTCGTACTCTCTCCTTCATTCATCTCTGCCCATTCATACTCTCTGCTACACCCTTACCCATCCATTCATACTCTCTGCTACACCCTTACCCATCCATTCATACTCTCTGCTACACCCTTACCCATCCATTCATACTCTCTGCTACACCCTTACCCATCCATTCATACTCTCCTCTCCAACCTTTATTGCCACTTCATATTCTCATACATATTCCCTTCTATCATGCAGCTGTATCTATTCATTCATACACTTTCCTACATCCATCTCTACAGTGCACACCTCACCCATTCATGTCATCCTGTTCATCCTTCCATGTCTATTCTTCACACATTTATACTCTTTCATACATCTATCACTGCCTATGCAGTCTCTACTATGTATGTATCTGGGCATTCAAATGCTGTCCTGTCTCCTGTATGTCCATGCACTGTTCTCTTTACATCTGGCCATACACTCTCTCACACTTACTGGGTCAGTTCATACTCTCTCTAAGATCTTTTGTTGTTCATTATGCATTCTTCTTCTCACATTTATAGTCTGTCCTTCCGTCTCTATCAGTTCATATATTATCTTATATCCATCTCTCCCCATTCATACTCTATCCTACATCCATCTCTCCCCATTCATACTCTATCCTACATCCATCTCTCCCCATTCATACTCTATCCTACATCCATCTCTCCCCATTCATACTCTATCCTACATCCATCTCTCCCCATTCATACTCTATCCTACATCCATCTCTCCCCATTCATACTCTATCCTACATCCATCTCTCCCCATTCATACTCTATCCTACATCCATCTCTCCCCATTCATACTCTATCCTACATCCATCTCTCCCCATTCATACTCTATCCTACATCCATCTCTCCCCATTCATACTCTATCCTACATCCATCTCTCCCCATTCATACTCTATCCTACATCCATCTCTCCCCATTCATACTCTATCCTACATCCATCTCTCCCCATTCATACTCTATCCTACATCCATCTCTCCCCAATTCATACTCTATCCTACATCCATCTCTCCCCATTCATACTCTATCCTACATCCATCTCTCCCCATTCATACTCTATCCTACATCCATCTCTCCCCATTCATACTCTATCCTACATTCCATCTCTCCCCATTCATACTCTATCCTACATTCATCTCTCCCCATTCATACTCTATCCTTCGTCCATCTCTCCCCATTCATACTCTATCCCACATTCATCTCTCACCATTCATACTCTATCCTACATCCATCTCTCCCCATTCATACTCTATCCTACATTCATCTCTCCCCATTCATACTCTATCCTACATTCATCTCTCACCATTCATACTCTATCCTACATCCATCTCTCCCCATTCATACTCTATCCTACATCCATCTCTCTCCATTCATACTCTTTCCTAAATCCATCTCTCCCCATTCATACTCTATCCTACGTCCATCTCTTCCCATTCATACTCTTTCCTACATCCATCTCTCCATTCATACTCTTTCCTACATCCATCTCTCCATTCATACTCTTTCCTATATCCATCTCTCCATTCATACTCTTTCCTACACCCATCTCATCTCCCCATTCATACTCTATCCCACACTCATGTCTACCCATTCTTACCACATTATACACATCTACTCTATTCATACTATATGCCATCAGTCTACATTTCTGAATCAGCGTTGTTTTTTTCCCTTCATTTTCATTTGAACTGTAGCACAATGGTTAATGCTGTTTTCAGCAGCCAGCATGCTCTCATTCTGCAGATTTTCCACAATGCTCATTCTGTAGCTAGCCTTCTGCGTCTCTTTCCTCTGTCCCTCACCATTCTTCCCTCTTTACCCTGACTCTGCAGAATTCCTACTCATTAAGCCCTCACGTATGTGCAGTTATTCATGGTGCGTCTTCAGCACCAGCTGTCAGCCGAGCTAGCTGTTGGTCCAGCTCTCAGACCCAAGTGTATCGGTGCGGGACACAGCATCTACCAGCGAGCCCGCAGCATCAATAACAGTCAGGAAAGCTAGCTCCTCATTGTGGAGATGTGGTTCTTTTTTTGCATTTGTGCACAATTGGTTGTATTTTATTTATGGCATACTGATACATATACTTACATGGTACAAAATCTCTGTCCAGCCCTCCATAGTTATACACTGAAATACAGTGAGCACTGCAAACAGGATGTTATCAAACTGAGTAATGCCATTATTGGGTCCCTCCCATTTGGCATAGCATACTGTGCCTTCAGGGCACCTCCGCGATGACGAATCATTGCCGCAGAGGCCTTCCACTTGTATTTCATCTACAAGGGAACAGAGAAAGCATTACAACATATGCATGCTGATTGGTGCATACACAGATGACTGAACATGAGAGCATGCAATCTAAATCTGGCCTTGTGCGGTGGCTTTGTTTGCCGGCATAGTTAAGGAAATCGTCAATTTTCAAATGTAACTTAAAATGACGGGCGAGGATGAACGAACACGCAAAAAAGAAGATACTCTCAGAGTGCGGGGCATTGTAGGCTCTGTTCACATTATGTTTTCAGCCCCCATTTGGCGTATGCACAGTGGGCCTCCTGTATATTGCTATAGTGAATAACAGTCTACTACATACTATTGCAATGCAGCAGAAAGGAGAACTTAGAAATACAGGCCCGACAGAGGCCAAAAGGACGCTAATTTGGCCTCCATCAGGTGAGAGGACCCCTATGGATATGTCTAGCATACAAAACAGGACCTTTTGCTGGTGTATAGCCAAACATAGCCTCCCAAATTGATGTGAATACAGCCTAAGCTTTTCACGCTGAACCCTAGAGAACATTTCCCACTATCACCAGAACTTTACCTTGAAATAATCAGGAAAAATACCATCATATTACCCTTGAGATAGTAAAACATGCCATTAAATAGCATTTGAACAAGCTCACGGAGCACATCACATAGCATAGTGATATCATGTATGGGTATTATTTATGTTGGTGCATTGAATGGTACTATTTACGGTAACTGTCTATGCAGGGGATTTGGAGCTCTGTGTCAGACAAACAGAGCTTAGACCCCTATAAAGATATAGTAAGAAATACATATAGGCAGCATCCTGGATCTAGAACCACATGGTATAATCAAAAAAGTCTACATTTCTCTTTGAAACTAGTGTTGAGTGCGAATATTCGAATTACGAATTTTAATTGCGAATATCACCACTTCGAGACAAGTAAATAATGACTGGAGATCACGAATTCTCGGATTTGCAAATTTATGGCGAATGTTCAGCCAAAAATTTGAATATTGCCCATGCCGCTCATCACTATTTGAAACATCTCCACCTGCCGAAAAGATCCATTACTAAGAAAGGAGTATGGAAGGTCATGGATCTACTGCATAGTAGGAAGGCTGAGTCTCACCTCCATACGGTTCATAGCAAGAATTATGGAATTTCCCTATGTAGAAGTCAAGTCCAATGATAGCAAAGATGAGAATAGCAAAGAAGAGTAGCAACCCAATCTGGAGCAGAGGAATCATGGCTTTCATAATAGACTTCAGGACCACTTGTAAACCTGCAGGAGACAAAATATCCACAAGTCAAGATGCCAGAACCAAGATAGCTATTGTCAATGTGTTCTCCGTCATCAAATATGTAAGAGAATTGTTAAAAAAAAAAAATGTACACTAGCTCAAACCATGTGCTAAAATAAGAGAACAGGCAGTGAGTAAAGTAAAGGAGACTTCATTCTGGTCACCACATCTATGGACACGTTCATAAAGGGCCAGGTCTGCAGGCTGTTCATTTTTCAATGTGAGTCCCTGGGATTGGATCCCCACCAATCATTCACTAAAGCCGGTCAAAAGAATAGGCCCTCAATGGATATTCCTGGAAAACCTCTTTCATTTCGGATAAGAAATTTTGCTGCAAACAGGAAAATATCTTCTACACAACTTTATCTGAAATGTACACGTAGAGTATAAGGATTGGTGTCCCATCCATGACACCGCAGAGCCTTCATCATACACAAATAGCTGTTGTCATTCCAACAGGAGCTGTACTTTAGGTGGTCTCGTTGCATACAATGCATTCGGGAAGTTTTCACACCCTTTGACTTTTTCACATTATTCACATTAAGTTTTCCCCATCATTCTGCTCTCAATACCCCATAATGAGAAATTGAAAATAGAATGTTAGAATATTTGTTAATTTATTGAAAAGGAAAAATTAAAAACTCTCAGTGTGAGAGTTGAAGCCCCTTTGGCAGCAATTACAGCCTCCAGTCTTCTTCAGTATGATACCACAAGGTTTTCTGCCATTCTTCTCTGCAGATCCTCTCAAGCTCTGCCAGGTTGGATGGAGACCGTCGGTGGACAACCATGTTCAGGTCTTTCCAGTGGTGTTCGAAGGGGTTCAAGTCAGGGTTCTGGTTGGGCCACTCAAGGACATTCACAGAGTTGTCTCTAAGCCGCTCCTGTGTTATCTTGGCCGTGTGTTTAGGGTCATTGCTTTGTTAAAAGGTGAACCTTCAGCCCAGTCTGAGGTCCAGAGCTCTGGATCAGGTTTTCATTAAGAATATCTCTGTACTTGGCTCCATTCAGCTTTCCCTAAACTCTGACCAGTGTCTCCGTCCCAGCTGCTGAAAAAGACCCCCACAGCATGATGCTGCCACCACCATGCTTCACTGTAGGGTTGGTATTGGGCAGGTGGTGAGCAGTGCCTGGTTTCCTCCAAACATGACGCTTGGAATTGAGGCCAAAAGGTCCATTCTTGTTTCATTAGACCAGACAGTCTTGTTTCTCACAGGCTGAGAGTCCTATAGGTGTTTATTTGTAAACTTTCATGTGTCTTTTACTGACGAGAGGCTTCTTTCTGGCCACGCTGCCAAAAAGCCCAGATTGGTGGAGTGCTGCAGTAATGGTTGACCTTCTGGAAGTAGTTTCTCAGCACACAGGGTCTTTGGTGCTCAGCCAAAATGACCATTGGGTTCTTAGTCACCTCTATTACCAAGGCCCTCCCTCCCTGATTATTTAGTCTGGTGGGATGGCTAGCTCTAGGAAGAGTCCTGGTTGTTTCAAACTTCTTCTATTTAAGAATTTTGGAGGTTACTGTGCTCTTGGAAACTTTCACTGAAGAAGACATTTTTGTACCCTTCTCCAGATCTGTTCTACTACACAATCCTGTCTTTGAGCTCTACAGGCAGTTCTTTACTCCTGATGCCTTGGTTTTTGCTCTGATCCCTATTGTCAGCCGTGAGAGCTTAAATAGACAGGGGTGTATCTCTTTCCAAATCATCTCCAATCAACTGAATTTACCATAGGTGGACTCCAATCAACTGGAGAGAAATGGGAGGCCCCCAGAGCTAAATGTCAAGTGTCATAGCAAAGGGTCTGAATACTTATGTCCATGTGAAATTTTAGTTTTTCCTTTTTCAATATATTTACAAACATTTCTAAAATTCCTTTTTCATTTCCTCATTGTGAAGATCACTTGATTTGGATTTTTCAAAGGGTTAAGCCTTAAATCTGTTAAAGATGACTAACTAAAAATATGGTCATCTGGCAAATGTCCCTTTAGTGACACATTTTTCTGCATCAGTGACAGGAATGGCCTGGTCAGAGGAGGGCTGGCACTGCTTCATCTGGGACAGTAGGAGGTCCATGGAGCAGAGCGTTTGTCATATGTTCATGCTAACTAACTGTAAATGAGATGAAAGCAGATATTCCAACGTAAGATATACAGGATATGAGGGAGGGAGCTCATATCATATCTTATACGTAGTACTAATCAATTATGATTAAGGGGTAAAAGCCAAGATGGAGTCACCTGCTTCTCCAAGTATAGCTATGCCTAGAACTGGGGTGAAGTGTCCAATATTCAGGTCAAGACCCACGGACCTAACTATGCCCCTGTGGCCAGTTCGGTGTGCTCGATGTCTACAGTCATATGTTTCCACCGACCTGAAAGGCTAAGGCATTACCCTGTTCCACAACTTCACGTATCAAAAGCATCTAAAATGGTCATAGGCTTCTGCTGATACGATGAGTGGTGCAGTTTACTTCACAAGCAGGACACTCATCTGGAAAGGGACACACACGGAACCTTTGGTTCCAGTGCAGCATACTAAAAGAGACAGGTTCAAAAACAACCCAGTGTGACAAAGCAACAGCGGGTCAGTAGAAAACAAAGATTAAGATAAAACAGTGGGCAAATGTTTAAAAAAAACAGAATGGACGTACTTGGAATTCCAGACACCAGCTTCAGGGGTCTTAGCACACGAACAGCCCTGAGGGTCCGCAGATCGAACTCTTGCCCAGTGGATGCAATAATTCTGCAAATATAAAATACATACAGTTACTATATGATGTTAAGGTTATTTAATATACAACACAGCCGTCATGTACCACATATTAATATACAGATAGCAGTAAAGAACTGAAATATACCGAAAGCTGATCTATTTGTAAGGTACCAAGACTCTTGATCCTCTTATTACCCCTGTAACATCTTATTACAATAAGCCGGCTCCTGATCCTCTTATTACCCTGTAACATCTTATTACAGTAACCTGGCTCCTGATCCTCTTATTACCCTGTAACATCTTATTACAGTAACCTGGCTCCTGATCCTCTTATTACCCCTGTAATATCTTATTACAGTAACCCGGCTCCTGATCCTCTTATTACCCTATAACATCTTCTTACAGTAACCCGGCTCCTGATCCTCTTATTACCCCTGTAACATCTTATTACAGTAACCTGGCTCCTCATCCTCTTATTACCCCGGTAACATCTTATTACAGTAACCTGGCTCCTGATCCTCTTATTACCCTGTAACATCTTATTACAGTAACCTGGCTCCTGCTCCTCTTATTACCCTGTAACATCTTCTTACAGTAACCCGGCTCCTGATCCTCTTATTACCCCTGTAACATCTTATTACAGTAACCTGGCTCCTCATCCTCTTATTACCCCGGTAACATCTTATTACAGTAACCTGGCTCCTGATCCTCTTATTACCCTGTAACATCTTATTACAGTAACCTGGCTCCTGAGCCTCTTATTACCCCTGTAACATCTTATTACAGTAACCCGGCTCCTGATCCTCTTATTACCCCTGTAACATCTTATTACAGTAACCTGGCTCCTGATCCTCTTATTACCCTGTAACATCTTATTACAGTAACCCGGCTCCAGATCCTCTTATTACCCTGTAACATCTTATTACAGTAACCTGGCTCCTGATCCTCTTATTACCCCTGTAACATCTTATTACAGTAACCCGGCTCCTGATCCTCTTATTACCCCTGTAACATCTTATTACAGTAACCCGGCTCCTGATCCTCTCATTACCCTGTAACCTCTTATTACAGTAACCTGGCTCCTGCTGCCTCTTATTACCCCTGTAACATCTTATTACAGTAACCCGACTCCTGATCCTCTTATTACCCTGTAACATCTTATTACAGTAACCCGGCTCCTAATCCTCTTATTACCCTGTAACATCTTATTACAGTAACCTGGCTCCTGATCCTCTTATTACCCCTGTAACATCTTATTACAGTAACCCGGCTCCTGATCCTCTCATTACCCTGTAACCTCTTATTACAGTAACCTGGCTCCTCTGCCTCTTATTACCCCTGTAACATCTTATTACAGTAACCCGGCTCCTGATCCTCTTATTACCCTGTAACATCTTATTACAGTAACCCGACTCCTGATCCTCTTATTACCCCTGTAACATCTTATTACAGTAACCCGACTCCTGATCCTCTTATTACCCTGTAACATCCTATTACTGTAACCCGGCTCCTGATCCTCTTATTACCCTGTAACATCGTATAACAGTAACCCGGCTCCTGATCCTCTTATTACCCTGTAACATCTTATTACGGTAACCCGGCTCCTGATCCTCTTATTACTCTGTAACATTTCATTACAGTAACCCGGCTCCTGATCCTCTTATAACTCTGTAACATTTCATTACAGTAACCCGGCTCCTGATCCTTTTATGACCTCTTGAAATTTTCTTACAGTAACCCGGCTCCTGATCCTTTTACCCTGTAATATTGTGCTATAAAAATCTAGATCTGTTGTTACCCCTGAAAGGCATTTGATATTATAGGGTTTGAACCCATAGTATTGCATTTAAACACATTCCCAAAGGGTTAAGTGTTTTAGGATGATTAACAAAAATGGCATAAGGGTCAGAGTCATTTAGCTCTGGCTTCTGTGCAGCAGAGAGATGAGTCAGCCCACCCTCACCCTCCGGGAACATATATCAGTTCAGGGAAGCTTCTCTGTCTTGTAAAGCAGTGACTACAGGCTTCTCAATGAAATCAAGTAGGATTTAGTGTTCTACGGGAAAACGCCTTTTACTCATAATCATTATAGAATTATGTGGGTAGGAACATCCTCTTTATGTAGTCCAGGCCATGGTCAATACGGTTCAGAGTCTGGCTAACACTGACAACAGCTTGTTCTGTTTAATAGTATGTTATTAACAAGTTGTCGGTATGTTGCAGTAATGGAACCTAATGTGAAAGTTACCAAAACTTACCCTTATAATGTACGCCGCAAACAGCAACACTGAACCTTACTGGTGCTTGTGCAACCAGACATCCATTGACTATAGGCAAATCTGACAATCATTAGTGAGCAGCGGAGGTAACAGAATTTGAACCCCACCATTCAAGCATTAAAGGGGTTGTCCCACGAAAAATGTTCTACAGTTTTCAACCCAGCACCTGGATCTGAATATTTTTGTAATTGCATGTAATTAAAAATTTTGTATAGCCACCGAGTTATTCAATAAAATGTATCTGTATAGCGCCACCTGCTGTTTGTTCTTTTTCTTATTTCTTTGTCCTGCTCACTGAGATGGCCGCACATGCTCAGTTTCATCCTTCAACTGCCTCCTGAGCTGTGATAGGGAGAGCATAGACACGCCCCCTGAGCTGCAGCAGAAAAGACACGCCCCTTGAGCTGTTATCTTGATGTAAATCTAGCAGAGCAATGAATATGGAGATCTCTGGATCCATGTGAGGCACAGGGCCGGTTCTAGCTTTGTTAGATGGAGCTTGTCATGTTCTATATGATGTCTGATTTTAATTTTTTCCATTAATCATGGGGTAACCCCTTTACCCTAGGTACACACCTAAGCGTTTTTCAGCACGTTCAAACGCGCTGTAAAACGCACAACATGTGGAAAGCCATGCTTCCCTATGGGCATGGTTCATATTTGGGCGTTTTACAGCGCGTTTGAACGCGCTGAAAAATACCAAACGCTGTCGCTTCAGCATGAGCTTCTTTTGGGCGTTTTAACGCGCCTTAGTTACAAAAACACGCGTAAAACGCGCGTCATACGCGCGATTCAGAAACGCTTAGGTGTGTTCCCAGCCTTAATGTTCCAATATGCTATCAATATCTTTGGTGAGACAACCCATTTTAGAAAGCGGTGCACTGACAGACCATTATAGAAAGCTTTTCCACCACCATGCTTTGAAGAAGTAGGCATGCTAGCCCATCTTCTCCTTGCTTCCTCTTAGGTCTGCAATATGCGGGCCCCGGCCGATTGTGCACCACATCACGGATGCGGACCTATTCGCTTGAAAGGATCCGGAAGGAGTGGTGCGGAACGCCACGGAAGCACTATGGAGTGCCTCCTTGGGGCTTCTCTTCGTGCCTCCACACCACAAAACAATAGAACATGTTCTTTTGTATTGCTGTGCGGATGGATCAAGGACCCAATCAATTTCAGTGGGCCTGCAACTGTCTGCAATAACCACACGGATGTTGCCTGTGTGTTGGGGACTGCAAATTGTGGTCCCCAATGCATGGAATGGTCATACTTCCGCATTTTGCGGAACGGAACCTCCTGGCCTCTATAGAACAGTCCCATTCTTGTCTGCAAAACGGATAAGAATAGGACATGCTTTGTCTTTTTGCGAGAGCCACGAAATGGACATACGGATAGCACACGGTGTGCTGCTCGCCCTATTGAAGTAAATGGGTCCGTATCCAACTCGCACAAGATGCGGATCGGATGCAGAAAAAATATACGGCCATGTGCACGAGCCCTTAGACTATAATTAAGCATGCCCAGTCAGCGCTCAGCTGTAAACAGGGGATACTGGATAATGAACGGGAGGCAGATCACAAGCTGGCCATCGATGGAGCTCAGCAGAGTGGTAAGGGGACCATTGAAATGTTATTTTGGTTCCTTAGAGAAGGTTTGCTTTAGGTTGAGAGCGCTAGAGTAATGGAGGATGATGTGTAGATCTGGTATTATATATAGTATGGTAAATATATTTCAGGTCATTCAGGTCTAGATGTCAATATTTCAAAGACGTGGCTTTATGGCTGCATCAGTCTTCCTGGGTACAGAGCTATTTATGTGCCTCCGACCTGCTGCATGACCCACATACAACATCAGATCTTAACCCTGTCTGGAAAGATTCCTAACATAATGAAATAGTTTGATTTATAGCCTAGTTTCACTTAGCAGAGGGACAGATCTAGGAGGTTATAATGCTCCACTCTGCTACTTGCTCAACCCTTTCCTTCCAAAGTTTACCGTACGGCACCGTATGGCGTAAAGACCACAGAAAATGCAAATCTGCAAAGGAGGCCCAGTGCGTAATATCATTGAACAAGCACAGGATTTTTAACCCAGTGGCCTTTATAAATGTGAACGCAGCTTTAGATAACAATGGGCTGTCATATAGACTACCTCCCTCACAGTACAATATCCAATCAAGGGGAGTTCACTGAAAAACCAAGCACAATGACCGTCATCTGTGCTACGCCGGCCTTTATAGGGCCTACGCTGCTGGAGAAGGCAGACCTCGTCATATATCACCAGCCTCCTCCGGCTCTCCCTGCGCCAGAATGAAATCTACAGTCATTATTTATGCCACTTTCTGGTGTAAAAAATGATGAATTAGCTGGGGCCAATGACCCCGCCCTTACAATGTCCTCACCAGGCCCCTTTTTCATGGCGTAAAATGCAGATTGCGACTAGAAAAGTTTTTGCAAAAAGAGGTGTAAAGGGAATGATCAATCCCCCAGCTCAGCTTAAAGAGGACCTTTCACTGGTCCACAGTTTATCAGGCAAAGGTATGTACATGGAGAGCGGCACCCAGGGATGTCCCTGCACTTACTTGTATCCCTGGGTGCCGCTCCGTTCGTCCTCTGTAGCCCCTGGTACCGGCGCTCCTGCTGCTGTAATTTTGCCTGGGGCGGAGACTTCTTCTTCTGCCCTGGGCGTCTCCTTCTCACAGGGCTGGAGCACTGGCCAATCGCAGCGCTCAGCTCATATTCAGGATATTATGATACCGGGGGCTACAGAGGACGAACGCAGCGGCACCCAGGGATACAAGTAAGTGCAGGGACATCCCTGGGTGCCGCTCTCAATGTACATACCTTTAACTGATAAACTGTGGACCAGTGAAAGGTCCTCTTTAATATAATGATGCTTTCATTAAGCGACCTGTTGCTTCATTCTGGTGAAAAGTGCAGCGGTCTGGGCTGGAGGACAGGAGTGGTAGTAGAGGCTGGATGGTGGTAGTAGTCCTTACGGTGGCTATGGTCTTCCCTGGTGCTCCCTGGGTCGGGGGACAGTGAAGGAAGGGTGCACCTTTCTTCCCTTGGGGCACACCCTGGTTTGGGGGAGTTTTCCTGCCTGGTGCTGGTCGGTGTGCCCTTTGTGTTGTTGTGTGTTAGGGTGCAAGGCAGGGTTCTACCATGGGGGGGGGTTCTCTACTTTATGACAGACCAAGTTCTGTTCCTTTCAAAAGTTTCTATACTGTCTGTATGGCTGGAGGGAGGGGGTTAGGTTGAGAATGTGGCAAGGGGGGATTTGCAGATAGTGGGTAAACTTGGTCTGGTGGTACCAAAAAAAAAAAATGGGTTCAACCGTGATCGGGTTCAAAAAGAGATACTATAAAAGGGGCCACTCCCAAAGGATAAAAAGGAAATGAATATAGTAATTGGTGCCCCCTCGTCTCTGGAGGGTGATTGTTATACAAAATATTCTCCAGAAGAGGTATTTGGATCTGATTAAGGTGCTCAAAATGTGAGTACTCACTTCACAGGGGGGGATAGTCACAGGATGAAGCTCAAGACACCCGCGACTAACTGCCCCCCTGGCCAGGATTGCATATATGGCGATTTTTTTTTTTGTCCCACAAAAAATATTCTCCAGTATCTGCATCTGAATACTTTTGTAATTGCATGTAATTAAAAATGTAGCATAGCCAATGAGTTATTCAATAAAATGTATCTGTATAGCGCCACCTGCTGTTTGTTCTTTTCTTATTTCTTTGTCCTGCTCACTGAGAAGGCCGCATATGCTCAGTTTCATCCTTCAACTGCCTCCTGAGCTGTGATAGGGGGAGCATGGACACGCCCCCTGAGCTGTGATAGGGAGAGCATGGACACGCCCCCTGAGCTGCTGCATTAAAGACCCCTTGATATAAATCTAGCAGAGCAATGAATATGGAGATCTCTGGATCCATGTGAGGTACAGGGCTGGTTCTAGCTTTGTTAGATAGAGCTTGAGATGTACTATATGATCTCTGATTTTCCATATACATGGGGTAACCCCTTTAAGTATATCTTTAAATTTTAAAGATGAAATTTGATTCCATTTGCATTGTGTTGTCAGTTTTTTTCGGCACTTCATGTGTAAAGGGGCCAAACTCCATCCAGGGGAATAGGGTCTCCATGGGGAGTCCCTCCAGTCTGTCTGTGCCTATAGGCCCGTATTTTACCACCTAAGTGCCTCTGTATATCTTGGATAGCCCTGTATCTATTTGAGCAGTCTCAACACATTAGACCTTTAACAGTTGTGTAACTTGACAGCCTAGTAAACAGAACTCATCCGTCTGGTACTTTAACTTGTGCACACGATTTGTGGGATCTCTCAAAATCTCTATGGCTAATGCAAAATGTATCTTTTAAAATTCAACAGAGTCACATGCAGGGTAATCAGTCCTAAGGAGATCAGCTCTTATAGATCTCCCCTCCACCATGCCTGTTCCTGGGTCACTCTCTCAGATTCAACCTCTAGCTCTTATTCAGCCTCTGATGTACTTATCAGTGGTTATAGTGCCCCAACCTCCTCCAAGTCTTACAACAGGTCATAGCGCCTACCATATGCTCACTGTCCACAGACTCACCAGGCTCTGACTTTCCTTTGCCTGCCTGGGGCCTTCAGTCTGCTATACCAGTTAGGCAGACTCCTCAGGTACTCCATGGTGTCTCAGCCACACACTCCCTCACTTTCTGCCCTGCAGCTTTAACTATAGTCTATGATACTAGTGGCATCTAGTAGCAGAAATGAACATTGCAAACATACATTTAATACACTTGTCTTGCACGAAAAGAATATTAACATTCCAACCTGAATTATTATGTCTATAAAACGCCTAAGTCTGGGTTTCCACATTCAGGATTTGTGATGTTTTTGAGTGGCTTAGCCCATTAGTGACCGCCAATACACCTTTTTATGGCAGTCACTAACAAGCTGCCTAGTCTAAGCTCTGCACCGGTCTCTCGTGCGGCCTCTCGTGCAGTTTTTTTTGTATATTCTTATATAGATGAAAAAAATATGCATGTCTTTGTATATTTTACACCCAAAAATTGCTATACTGATTATAGCTAAAATGAATACCTGTATTTTTTTTTTAAATACCGTATTTTCCGGCGTATAAGACGATTGGGCATATAAGACGACCCCCTACTTTTCCTGTTAAAATATGGAGTTTGGGTTATACTCGCCGTATAAGACTACCCCTCTTCCAACGCACACCAAATAAAAATTAAACAGACGATCCGAGCATGAGAGCAGGGAGAGGGGGCTGCCTCAGGAGCGACTGGCCGGGATGCAGCGCACGGTGGCTCAGCTAGAGGGCGCCTGTCCCTGAAACTGGAGAAGGACAGCTTTTCCAGTCTGGCTTGGAAATAAAGAGGACCTTTCACTGGTCCAACAATTGTTAGATAATGACATATAGCGTATGTGTAGAGCGGCGCCCAGGGATCTCCCTGCACTTAATACTATTATGCCTGGGCTGGTGTCTCAGCCACACACTCCCTCACTTTCTGCCCTGCAGCTTTAACTATAGTCTATGATACTAGTGGCATCTAGTGGCAGAAATGAACATTGCAAACATACATTTAATACACTTGTCTTGCACGAAAAGAATATTAACATTCCAACCTGAATTATTATGTCTATAAAACGCCTAAGTCTGGGTTTCCACGTTCAGGATTTGTGATGTTTTTGAGTGGATTAGCCCATTAGTGACCGCCAATACACCTTTTTTATGGCAGTCACTAACAAGCTGCCTAGTCGAAGCTCTGCACCGGTCTCTCGTGCAGCTGAGAGCATGGGCTCAGCTCTTACATGAGAGATGGGCCCCTGCTCTAATGGCCTAGACCAGCAGAAGCGCCAATCCGTGCCTTTTAACAGTCAATAGCAACTGTGGCATCTAAGTGGTTTAGAGGGAGTGGACTCTGCCTCCCATCAGCGTCGCCTGAATGAGATCATGGGGTGCTGATGCCTTTGCATGGCAGCCTGCCTGCATTGTATGCCCACTGCATAAGTAGTACAGTGTATTATAAAAGCAATCTAAAGATTGCCTGTTAAGTCTAAGGACTAGCAAAAGTTAAATACATTTTCATCAAATTAAAAAAGAAATCTCCAAGTAAAAAATACACTATTTCCATTAAATTGAAAAAGCTTTAAAATTGCATTACTCAATTATCATGTAATTTATCGGGTATGGTGAATGCTGTAAAAATAAAAATAAACAAAATAAAAACACTACCAAAATTGCTATTTTATGCATAATTGTCACCAAATTGGAATAAAAAAACAACCAAAAAGTGTTATGTACCTCAAAATGACATCGATGAAAAATGCAAATTGTCCTGCAAGAATCAAGCCGTCACTCAGTTTCACAGAAAGAAAAATAAAAAAGTTATGGGTCTTAGGACGCCATGATGTAAAAACATTTTTTTCATGAATTTTTGTGCAAAAGTAGTAAAACTTAAAAAGAACTATATGTATTTGGTATCGCTCATACTCATACTGAGTTCTTTATGCCAAAAAATGAACAATGTAAAATTTAAAACGTAAAAACTCAGTACCAAAAAAAATTTAAAAGTTAATCAGTAAATTATGTTTACCCCCAAATTGTGCCATTACATTAAGAGATGCAGTCCATGCACCAGAATATCAAATCAGCTATGATGAACAGGCATAGACGGGAGCTATAACTCACAAAAGGTTCCGGTGTAAATTGTAAGAAACACTATAAATTGGGCCGTGCGAGGCCACCGCTGTAGCTAAGCCCACTTCCCCACCAAAACTATTAAGAGCAGTGTAAAATAGAAAAAAAATTGCAATGTCACTTGTGCAAAACTTTATGCAACAATTCTGCTGCACTCATAGCTAAATGATAAAAGTCTGTCTGCAGCCACCACTACAGGGAGTTCTGAGCCACCGCATACTACTGAACTAATACATTATTTCTTTATAGTTGGTTCTATGGTACAGTAGTGCCAATTTTTTATGTTGACCCCGGAAGGTATTAGGGAAACTAAGACATTTTAAGCTTTTCGCTCAGTTTTTTTGTATATTCTTATATAGATGAAAAAAATATGCATGTCTTTGTATATTTTACACCCAAAAATTGCTATACTGAATATAGCTAAAATGAATACCTGTATTTTTTTTTTAAATACCGTATTTTCCTGCGTATAGGACGATTGGGCATATAAGATGACCCTCTACTTTTCCTGTTAAAATATGTAGTTTGGGCTATACTTGCCGTATAAGACTACCCCTCTTCCAACGCACACCAAATAAAGATTAAACAGACGATCCGAGCATGAGAGCAGGGAGAGGGGGCTGCTTCAGGAGCGACTGGCCGGGATGCAGCGCACGGTGGCTCAGCTAGAGGGCGCTTGTCCCTGAAACTGGAGAAGGACAGCCTCTCCAGTCTGGCTTGGAAGTAAAGAGGATCTTTCACTGGTCCAACAATTGTTAGATAATGACATATAGCGTATGTGTAGAGCGGCGCCCAGGGATCTCCCTGCACTTAATACTATTATCCCTGGGCGCCTCTACGTTCGCCCACTGTGGCCCCGATCACACGCGCCGTATGCTAATTACAGCTAATCTCGCCCCTGGGAGGAGACATCCTCTTCTGCCCTGGGCGTCTCTCCCAGGTTTTCTTCTCCCAGGCTGTGAGCTGAGCGCTGCGATTGTCCAGCGCTACAGCCTGGGAGAAGGAGATGCCCAGGGCAGAAGAGGATGTCTCCTCCCATGGGCGAGATTAGCTGTAATTAGCATACGGCGCAGGCACCAGTAATCGGGGCCACAGTGGCCGAACGGAGAGGTGCCCAGGGATAATAATAAGTGCAGGGAGATCCCCGGGCGCCGCCCTACACATACATATCATTATCTAACAATCATTGGACCAGTGAAAGGTCCTCTTAAGTTTCTGCACACAGTATACCGGCTTATAAGACGACCCCCGACTTTTGAGAAGATTTTCATGTGTTAAAAATACAGTAACATTTTTATGAAGGAAACACAAAGTCCACTAAATCCTATTATATACTGTATACTGAAACCAAGAATTAGATTTTATTTTTATTTTTTTATGAAAAAAAAGGGGGGAGAAATGTGTGTACGTAGTCCGCTATACTATTTCTAAAACTAATACCTATAGCTATAACTATAATTTATTATTTTTTCACAGCTAGCAGGGGTAGCTCTCACATAGCTGGCTTTATATACTTTTATTCACAGAGGATCGTTGTCACAGCGTATAACAACAATCCGATGCCCCCAGACCACTTTGGCTAGTCTCCGGGATCCTCACTGTGACTGCAGCTGTCTAACAGCAGCGTGGTCATAGCGATCTGCAGCTCCACAGGGCGCCAGCAAATTGTAATGTAACCTGTCGCTTTTATACAAGTCGTGCGCCATAAGTTGTGCGCCGGTTGGCAAGAAGTCAGTAATCGGGCCTCTTTTAAGTTGTTCTTTAAAGTATATATGGGAAAATGCATAGCAAGATGTACTGTCAGCTTCATAATTGGTGCATTCAACTGCCCCCAGTACTACTGGAGAGGAGTCCTGGACTCTTCTACCAGTATTTATGAATTTAATTTACTTTCTTTTGAGATTTCCTGTGCACATGTTTGGAGCCCTAAAACCCAGTGCATTCTGGTGGTTTAGCTTAGCTATCATGTACTTACCCGTCCATGCTCCGACGGGAAGCCTGACCTTTCTGTTGCATACTACCCAACCACCTGAATCCGGCGGGACAGTCCTGGATTTTGGTGGCTGTCCCGTGGTCCCGGAATGGCTGAGGTATGTCCCGCCCTCAGCTGATTGTAAAGCAGAGAGCCGTCCGCCCCCAGCAGCAGCACAATGTACTGTCACACATCGCGCTGCTGGTCTGTGTAGGAAAAGCGTGCTGGCCGGAAGTCGGCCTCTGCTCCTCCCACATAGCAGCGCGATGTGTAACAATATCCTGCCTGCTGCTAGGGAGCACCGCCACCTCATCGGAGGAACCAGGTGAGTATTTGCAGTTTTTTACTTCCTGTGAAGGGGGTAGATATCTGGGCATAACTACTGTGAGGGAGTACATCTTGCCATATCTACTGTGAACGGGGCACATATGTTGAAGGCACACATCTGGGGATAACTACTGTGAGGGGACTCATATCTTGGCATAACTACTGTGAGAAAGCACATATCTCGGCATAACTATTGTCAGGGGGCACATATTCGGGCATAACAACTGTGAGGGGGTACATATCTGGGCATAACTACTGTGAGGGGGCACATCTGAGCTTAGCACCTGTGAAGGGGGCACATATCTGGGCATAGCAGCTGTGAAGTGGGCACATATCTGGCCATACCTACTGTGAAGGGGGCACATTTGAGCATTACTACTGTAAGGGGCACAACGTGGGAATTACTACTGTGAGGGGGGACATATAGCCATAACTACTGTTGAGGGGCACATGTGAGCATTACTACTGTAAGGTAGCACAATGTGGGCATAACTACCGTGAAGGGACACATCTGGTCATTACTACTGCGTGCTGGCACAAAGGGGGAATAATTACTATGTGGGGACATTAAGGGGACTGGGTCTCATGTCAGTGAGGCTCGCTGTGGCAACACCCGGGGCTGTGCCGCAACAGTATACCTCCCAACTTTATGCTTTGGGAGGAGTTAAAGGCATGACCTAGTATGAAAAAAATGGCTGCGGCACGCTACACGTGCTACTGTTGTCCCCGATTTTCTAAAGTTGGGAGGTATGCTGTTGCGGCACAGCCCCGGGTGTTGCCACAGCCAGCCCCACAGACATGAGGCTCGGCACCAGTGTCATGTGCTTCCTGTCAGTGGGAGATTTAAAAAGACAGCTGCTGGCACCAGGCGCCGGTGATTAGCGTGTATTGTACTATTGTTTAGATTCCTGATATTCTGACTTTCGGATTGTCTTTACCTTGCTCCTGACTGCTGATTATTTCTCTGACGCAATCTCCTGGCACTGACCCTATCTGATATTTGACTCTGTGTTTGTATGTTGTGTTGGTTCTGATGTATCTCTCTGGTTTTGACTCTGGCCTGATTTTGACTTAGCTTTTGGATTATGATCTAGTCCTAGTTTTGACTCTCTGTTTTTGACCTCTTTCTGTCTGACTACTATTTTACCCCACGAGGTTTAGGCCCCTACACTTAGTCAGGTTACGGACCATCGCCAAGTTGTGGGCTGCCATTTAGGGCAGATCGTATAAGTAGAGTAGGTAGGGAGAGTAGTGCGGGTGGAGTACAGGGCTGCACTGTTCCCTACCCTTTGTGATATTAGTGGCCCCAAACCAGGTGACAAATTGCCTTTTAAATGGGAGCAGTACTACAGTACGATTTAGGTCCACTACTCAGTATACGGAAATGTGCCGATCCAGTGTCCATTCCAGAGAGCACCAGTCTGATTGGTGGGGTGTCGAGAGTCAGAGCTAGACTGTTGAATGATGAGCAGAAAACCACTTTAAATATACAGGACCACGCATATGCTGCAAGTTATTCACACTCAATGGGGCAAATTTACCAAGCTTGTATATGGCGTAATCTCAGACAGGTTGTCCAGACCTGCAGCAAACTTATTACAGGGGCTCAGGCTGGATGATAACTGTGCTGCAGGGATAGACACGATTGTATGACTCTATGCCAACTACTGGTTGGCTTACTTTGAGTTTATGCCATTTGAGTTTTAAGAATTTTATGTGGCACAATTTGGGACCTAAAAGTCACATATTAGGCAACGTCCTCTTCCTGTTAAGTCATGTACGACCCTTCTTTCAGAGCAAGTCAAAAAAGTTGGAGAAACTCTGGTTGCGCCAATTTGCCGCACTGTTTTTGATTCTAGTAGCAGACACATTGACAGTCTGGACTGCCATCAGGAATTTCAGGGGCAGGTAAGGCCAAAGAGTTTGGACCCCCCTCCCTTGACAACTAGATAAGGTATGGGAAAAGCCAACCACGCTCACTTGAATGTTTCCATGTATTCAATAAACTTAAAAGGGATTATCCCTCAACAAACTTTATCACCTATCCATAGGATGTATGATGGCCAGGGACCCTCTCACTGGGACCCCATGATCAATAAAACAGGGGAGTTTTTTATGGAGCAATGGTTAAGCATCTGTGAACTACAGCTCCACTCAAAGTCTGTCGGACTGGCGCAGATAGCCTAGTACAGCGCTTAGCTATCTCCAACAGCCCCATAGAATTAAAGGCTATGGACAGCTTTGAGTTCATTCTACTTAAAGGGTTTCTGTCACCTGAAAAATGGGTATTAAGCTGGCTAACATTAGCGATGTGCTAATGTCAGCTGAACATAACTATATTAGTGCCATCTCACTGCCTGCTGCCGTTATTGAGAAAAACAAACTTTTATAATATGTTAATTAGCCTCTAGGAGCAGTGGGGGCGTTGCCCCAGCTCCTAGAGGCTCCGTTCTCCGACCTCTGGCAACGCCCTGCTTCACTAGATTGACAGGGCCAGGCAGCGTTGGTGTCCTACCTCTGGCCCTGTCTGCAGTGTAAATCTCGTGAGTGAAGGGAGCTCGCTGGCTGCCAGCTTCCTCACTGCGCCGGCGCCGAGTACTGAACGGTGCAAGATCAGGAGAAGGTGAACGCTGCCTGGTCCTGTTGGCTGAGATCACAGCTGGCTGAAGAGGAGGGGACTGCTTTAACTTAGAATATCCCAGACTGAGCTAGGTCTTGTTTTAAAGCTTTAAAGGGTTGCGTTGCTATCAGCGATAGTACCTGAGATACAGCAGTTGGAAATCGGCTCAGGAGTGAGAGCTGCAGCTTTACGCAGCTATCACTGTGACTTGTTGCTAATGACTGTATCTCAGGGTGTGTTGCAGCTAGGGCACACTGTGTAAGTCACAACTAGTTTCTGGCAATGGAGCCTGCTCCATAGTTAAACCGTGGAAGCATGGGCCCCACTGCAGGGGGAGGAAGGCAATTCATATAGGCCTTTTTTTCAGTTTGGTCCTGGCCAGTACTGCCCTGATGGTAGCCCTGTTGATAGTTCAGGCCCAGCAACTAAGAGGAACCATCTCCTCTCACAGTTGAGGAGCAGTGAGTGATAGTTGTAGATGATAGAAAGCAAGAGCAAGAAAATAATGCAGATCACTGGGAAGGCGGAAAATACACAAGGGACAGAGAGGAGACCACCTATCAGGTTGTCATGGAATGGGGCCATTGGACTACCAGTTTTGCTTGGTGACCGCATGGTTACTCCTTATAACCTTACAAAATGCAGGTCACATTATCGGGGTTGTCTCATCAGACATGCGGACACCGCGGCAATCAGCTGGGGACAGCTAGGCAAATGTAGTATAACATGGCATAGCTGCCAACAGTTCCTAATTTCTTGGGGATTGTCTCTGAAAATGTGGGACAATCTTGGAAAATTCAGCTCTGTTGTCCGGACCGAAAATTATTAGGGCTTATGTAAGCCCCACCTAGAATTGGGTGTCACTGGACAGGTTTTGGTATTGTCTAAGGTCAGTCTTAAATACCCTGAATTTACCAAAAGAAACGTTGGTAAGTATGACATGGTGGCCATTCAGAAGAATGGTAGTCCGTGCAATACAAGGATGGCTTGAGTCCACCAGAACGGGAGCCTGTCTCGAGCACAGTCTCGCCCTCTATGACGCCCTGTTTTCATAAGCCAATCCCTTCAAGATAACAATATTCCAGGATTAACCAAAGAAAATGCAAAAAAAAAAACCTGTGTCCAGTGAGCTCTATATGCCCCTGGTATGCCCCCCTTCTACCCGCCCATGTCCCTCACACCACCGCCATCCCATAGAGGTTACCGCGTCTTCTCATAGCCACCGCTTTAGGAAAGACCTTCTCCCTGCACTATTAATATCCTATCCTGAAATCTATAAATTATGGATTTATGGTAATATTTTTGGGAGGGGTGGAGGTGGCAAGCAGCACTGGGTCTATCCCCATTCAGAAGGTTTCCATGGCAACTAGCCATGCCTCATTCACACGGTTTCCACGACTACCTTTCGTCTTGTTACCTAGGTGACAAACCACCGTTCATTGATACCATCTTGCTGGGAACAGAATGCTCTCTCCCATCCTCCAATCTCCTCGGCAAATGCGGAGGACAGAGGCGGGTGGGGGGACGGGGGAGACATGCAGGTTTTATGAATGACTTCGGATGTCAGACAGATACCCCAAAGAGGTGTCTGCGGCTTCCTCACGCTTGTCTTATTTAAAGGGGGAGAAGCATCTTTCTGAGCAATGCAGTCAGGAGGATGAGCCATCTATAGCAGGCCGAGAACATGCTCCGAACGCACTAGATATGGATATATATATAAGATGGTGTACATTTATCCGCGGGAAGCCTTCTGTCTTCGTAAATAGGTCATTTACAAAAGTACAAAGGCTAATGGAGGCTAATAATCATACAGAGAATTTGGTTGAACTACTAAATACGCTTACTGATACGTTTAGGATGTATTCGCACGCCGGTATTTTCCCTACATGACGAAATCCGCGTGAAATCCGTGTCCCATTGTTTGCAAGGTGAATCCGCTTTGCCTTTCATGCTGCTGTGGATTTTGCCACACAGATTGAAATTGTACGACTGGACATGGTTTCCATGTGCAAACAGTGGTGGGTTAGCCACACGTGGATTAGGCTAATCCGCGGAATGGGGCTACTCCGCGTGTAGACTTGTAACGGTTCAAGCTGTAGATTCACGGCAGAAATACAAGAGTCAGACTTGGATCTCTGCTGTGGTTTCTGTTCCTGTCCTCAGGATAGGCATTAAACATGAGATCGCCGGGGGTCCAGCACCTTGTCGCCCCACCGATCAGCTGCTTTACACAGGAGGTTCACTACCGGACGTCGGCATTGGAACTACACAGCTCTGACCATTGTGCAGTGTATGGAACTAGCTCCGTTCAAAAATGACATATTAATGGGGCGTAATTTATTCTTTAGTTCCGTCATGACATCCGCCACACATGTACAGCAAAAGTCGGGATATTTAACATGGCGCCATAGCTGCCAGATGCCTAAAATTTGACACATTAGACACTCGGAGGCAGATTCCTGCGACCACAGCATCTGAGAGATCAAATTCCGGGAGTGCTGTGCTCCCAGTATCCGAAGAGCTCCTGCGCGGCAATATCGCAAGAGCCCTTTAATTGCTATGGCAGCCTTAAGCCTTCTGAAGTCTCTGAGACCCGCCAGAGCAAAGTTCCTATCTGACCGGAAGGTAGTGATTCTCCTATAGTCATTGCAGGCAATGGGAGAAGCAATCAGATGATCGCACGTTATAGTCCCCTAGGTATTAAAAATAAATAAAAATAGAAGTGCAAAAGTTTTTCAAAATATAAAAAGAAACATAAAAATTCAGGTCACCCCCTTCCCCCATTTTACAAATAAATAATAAAAATAATAAAGTTCATAGACATCACCACGTCCCAAACTATTAAACTATAAAAGTATATATTCTGTACAGTGAAGAAAGTAATAGAAGAAAAATAATTTTACTGCCCCAAAAATTGAATAAATAGTGAACAAAAAGTCATAGGCCTCTTTCAAACGGGCAGGCGTGTGAGGGCCGGACAAGATGCGGGTGCATTGTGGAAAAATGCGTTTTTTTCCCTGCGCAAGTACAAAGCGCTTTAATGCGTTATGCAAGCGCGTGAGAAAAATCATCAGCGCAGGTCCTGCTGAATGAAGATAGAAGATCCTTCTATCTTCATTCAGTAGGACCTGCGCTGACGTCACCATGCTCACCACGTGATGTCACCAAGGGTCCTTTTCCTTCCAGGTCCTCAAAGAAGAAGAAAGAAGACGAGCTGGACTGCGCGATCAAGTGGATGAGGTGAGTTTATTTTATCTTTAACCCCTCCATCACTATTTTACTTAGCATTCTGTAGTGAGAATGCTATTATTTTCCCTTATAAATCATGTTATAAGGGAAAATAATAAAGATCGGGTCCCCATCCCGATCGTCTCCTAGCAACCATGAGTGAAATTCGCCCCGCATCCGCACTTGCTTGCAATTTTCACGCAGCCCCATTCACTTTTATGGGGCCTGTGTTGCGTGAAAAACGCACAATATAGAGCATGCTGCGATTTTCACGCAACGCACAAGTGATGCGTGGAAATCACCGCTCATGTACACAGCCCCATTGAAGTGAATGGGTCCGGATTCAGTGCGGGAGCAATGCGTTCACCTCACGCATTGCATCCGCGAAAACTCGCCTGTGTGAAAGGGGCCATACACACTCCAAAATTGGATTCATGAAAAATACACATCATCCTGCAAAAAATGAGCCCTCAAACAGCCCCGTAGATGTAAGTCCAAAAAGGTTATGGGGATCAAAATATGTTGATGGAAAACAATATATAATATATATATATATATCTTTATAGCACAGTCAGAATGATTTTTTTTTCCTAAAACAGAGGCCCAAATCCCCTGCTTAACATAGAAATAAAAGCTAAAAATGTTTCTCCACCTACAACCACCACTAGGTGGAGCTCTTTGTATATAGTCTTATTATTGAGGTCGATGTGTAAACAGTATGCAGAGGGCTCTTAAGCTCCCTCTAGTGGTGGCTGTGAGCAGCTCTGTTTATGCAGGAGATTAGCCCTGTGTACATATAGTTGTGAATCTGCCGGCCCGATTGATGGTGCTGTTGGATCGGTGTTGTGTAGTTCCTGTATCTTAATGGAGGGAGAAATACGTCTGCCTGAATCTCTTCATGTTCCTACTTCCAACGACGGCCAGCTTTAGAATTTTATAGTTTAACAAATGACTTGAAGACGGAAGGGATTTTATTGAATTTGACATGCAGCTTACAACCTTTACTCCATTTTCCTCTCGACACGATTTCTATAGAATCATCACCCCCTCCCCCACCCGGAGTTAATAGACGCAGATGAAAAGCGGTGGCATGTTTGATAAAACTGTATTGAGTTCATCATCAGCCGATACAATAAGAAAAGTCAAATCTGGCAGCTGTATGGAAAGAGATAGGATGTATTCCCAGGTGCACTGACTTCCCAGAATGCCACTGCCGGGACAAGACAATGAGGACAGTTATTTAAAGCCTGAACTAGTTACAGTGCTGCAGAAATGTACGGAGAGCGCTGGCTGTGCTCCAGCAGAACTCATAGGACCAGCCCGGACGCCGAAGTGTGAACACATACCTACAATCATTGTGGCTCCCCTACAATCAGAGGATCATCTCTGCATGCCAATATTAGGTGTCATTTTCCAGATTTGGGCATCATTATTAATAATAAACTACAATGACAATGGTGATCAGAGGCCCAGATATGGGGAATACAACTCATTTCACTAAATAAAATGGGGAGAATTGGGGAGTGAGGAACTCATGTCAGCTATTGAGGTAAAAGGGGTTAATAGCAGAGGAATCTGTCAATGGAGGGAACATTAGTAAGACGTATTATACCAGTGTATCATGGGTAGAGGTCTGTGTGTCCTGATGTCTGTGTATTAGGAGGAGGAGAGGTCTGTGTGTCTTGATGTCTGTGTATTAGGATGAGGAGAGGTCTGTGTGTCCTGATGTCTGTGTATTAGGAGGAGGAGAGGTCTGTGTGTCCTGATGTCTGTGTATTAGGAGGAGGAGAGGTCTGTGTGTCCTGATGTCTGTGTATTAGGATGAGGAGAGGTCTGTGTGTCCTGATGTCTGTGTATTAGGATGAGGAGAGGTCTGTGTGTCCTGATGTCTGTGTATTAGGATGAGGAGAGGTCTGTGTGTCCTGATGTCTGTGTATTAGGAGGAGGAGAGGTCTGTGTGTCCTGATGTCTGTGTATTAGGAGGAGAGGTCTGTGTGTCCTGATGTCTGTGTATTAGGAGGAGGAGAGGTCTGTGTGTCCTGATGTCTGTGTATTAGGAGGAGGAGAGGTCTGTGTGTCCTGATGTCTGTGTATTAGGAGGAGGAGAGGTCTGTGTGTCCTGATGTCTGTGTATTAGGAGGAGGAGAGGTCTGTGCGTCCTGATGTCTGTGTATTAGGAGGAGGAGAGGTCTGTGTGTCCTGATATCTGTGTATTAGGAGGAGGAGAGGTCTGTGTGTCCTGATGTCTGTGTATTAGGAGGAGGAGAGGTCTGTGTGTCCTGATGTCTGTGTATTAGGAGGAGGAGAGGTCTGTGTGTCCTGATGTCTGTGTATTAGGAGGAGGAGAGGTCTGTGTGTCCTGATGTCTGTGTATTAGGATGAGGAGAGGTCTGTGTGTCCTGATGTCTGTGTATTAGGATGAGGAGAGGTCTGTGTGTCCTGATGTCTGTGTATTAGGATGAGGAGAGGTCTGTGTGTCCTGATGTCTGTGTATTAGGAGGAGGAGAGGTCTGTGTGTCCTGATGTCTGTGTATTAGGATGAGGAGAGGTCTGTGTGTCCTGATGTCTGTGTATTAGGAGGAGGAGAGGTCTGTGTGTCCTGATGTCTGTGTATTATGATGAGGAGAGGTCTGTGTGTCCTGATGTCTGTGTATTAGGATGAGGAGAGGTCTGTGTGTCCTGATGTCTGTGTATTAGGAGGAGGAGAGGTCTGTGTGTCCTGATGTCTGTGTATTAGGAGGAGGAGAGGTCTGTGTGTCCTGATGTCTGTGTATTAGGATGAGGAGAGGTCTGTGTGTCCTGATGTCTGTGTATTGGGATGAGGAGAGGTCTGTGTGTCCTGATGTCTGTGTATTAGGAGGAGGAGAGGTCTGTGTGTCCTGATGTCTGTGTATTAGGAGGAGCAGAGGTCTGTGTGTCCTGATGTCTGTGTATTAGGATGAGGAGAGGTCTGTGTGTCCTGATGTCTGTGTATTAGGATGAGGAGAGGTCTGTGTGTCCTGATGTCTGTGTATTAGGAGGAGGAGAGGTCTGTGTGTCCTGATGTCTGTGTATTATGATGAGGAGAGGTCTGTGTGTCCTGATGTCTGTGTATTAGGATGAGGAGAGGTCTGTGTGTCCTGATGTCTGTGTATTAGGAGGAGGAGAGGTCTGTGTGTCCTGATGTCTGTGTATTAGGAGGAGGAGAGGTCTGTGTGTCCTGATGTCTGTGTATTAGGATGAGGAGAGGTCTGTGTGTCCTGATGTCTGTGTATTGGGATGAGGAGAGGTCTGTGTGTCCTGATGTCTGTGTATTAGGAGGAGGAGAGGTCTGTGTGTCCTGATGTCTGTGTATTAGGAGGAGCAGAGGTCTGTGTGTCCTGATGTCTGTGTATTAGGAGGAGGAGAGGTCTGTGTGTCCTGATATCTGTGTATTAGGATGAGGAGAGGTCTGTGTGTCCTGATGTCTGTGTATTAGGAGGAGGAGAGGTCTGTGTGTCCTGATGTCTGTGTATTAGGAGGAGGAGGAGAGGTCTGTGCGTCCTGATGTCTGTGTATTAGGAGGAGGAGCAGAGGTCTGTGTGTCCTGATGTCTGTGTATTAGGAGGAGCAGAGGTCTGTGTGTCCTGATGTCTGTGTATTAGGAGGAGCAGAGGTCTGTGTGTCCTGATGTCTGTGTATTAGGATGAGAGGTCTGTGCGTCCTGATGTCTGTGTATTAGGAGGAGGAGAGGTCTGTGTGTCCTGATGTCTGTGTATTAGGAGGAGGAGAGGTCTGTGTGTCCTGATGTCTGTGTATTAGGAGGAGGAGAGGTCTGTGTGTCCTGATGTCTGTGTATTAGGAGGAGCAGAGGTCTGTGTGTCCTGATGTCTGTGTATTAGGATGGGGAGAGGTCTGTGTGTCCTTGATGTCTGTGTATTAGGATGCAAAGTGGTTTGTGTGTATTATTATCTATGTCCATCTGTATTAGGAGGAGAGAAGATGTATGGCATACACAGGCAGACACTGTATGTTGTCTGGGGAGGACACTTACCCTGTGAGAACAACCACAAAGTCCATGATGTTCCAGCCATTGCGTAGATAGGATCCTTTATGAAATGCAAACCCCAAGGCAATGATCTTAATTCCCGTTTCAAAGCAGAATATTCCAATGAAGTAAGGCTCCGTGTCATCCTGGAAAGAGAATAGCAATGTATGCTGATAACTGCATGTATGATGATCATTTCTGGGTAACAGATTAAGAAACCGTTTGTTCACAAATGTGAAAATCTCAACATTCAATCTTCATTTCATCAGTATATAATGAGAAAGGTCAGGAAACTGACTTTACAGTAACAGATAAAAATTACCATCTATCGCTATCTTAAGAATTTCCTTTTATCATCGTCTTGTTTTTAGGTCAGAAATTTTATGCAGAATAATGTCTGAGCTCCAAATCACCTGCAGAGCCATAAATGTGAAATGTAATTTTCTTGCTAACTGCTGCCACCACTAGAGGGAGCTGCTGCATACTGTCTTATCACATACCGGAATAACAGCATGCAGTCATCTCCTAAGCACCCTCTTGTGGCCGCTGCAGGTAACTAGCAAGTTATAGTATTCTCTACCTCTGCATATGATTTTGCAGAGGACTTGGTGTTCTACCTTTGACAAGCATACAGATATCTTAAGAAATTATTCAGCAGATATTAGTCAACCAGTTTAGAAAAGAAAAAGGTGTTGCTGTGCTGTACCCTCAGACAACGTCACAGCCATTACATGTGAACATAGCCTTATGCTTTTTTGTTCATTTCCAATTTTTTCCCGTTAGCTAATTTAGGGCTATTTGAATACCTAGCAATATTATTGTTTTATAAATTCAGGGCATTTAAAGGGGTTATCCAAGACTATTAAAGGGAACCTGTCACCAGGATTTTGTGTATAGAGCTGGGGACATGAGCTGCTAGATGGCCGCTAGCACATCCGCAATACCCAGTCCCCATAGCTCTATGTGCTTTTATTGCGTCAAAAAAAGGATTTTAGAGATATGCAAATGAACCTGATATGACTCCTGTGTCCGGAGAGGAGTCACATTTTCTGAGCGCAGTACCGCCCCGCATCCTCCAAATCTCCTCCTTGCTGGCCGACATCACAGAGCTGGAGCGCAGTGTTGGCATGCGCTAACTCGCGCATCGCGAGATTTCGGTGCCCCAGTTCTGTGACGTCGGCCAGCAAGGAGGAGATTTGGAGGACGCGGGGCGGTACTGCGTTTAGAAAATTTGACTCCTTTCCGGACACAGGAGTCATATCAGGTTCATTTACATAGAGCTATGGGGACTGGGTATTGCAGATGTGCTAGCGGCCATCTAGCAGCCCATGTCCCAAGCTCTATACACAAAATCCTGGTGACAGGTTCCCTTTAAATTTCCCCTCAGGCCGGGCCCCTCACAATGAGCCTACTTACCTTGCTCCCCGCTCCCTGCACCGCTACTGGTCCCCGCCGGCCGTTGGCTGCTCCCCTCCAACACAAGATGTTTTCATCCGCGCACGGGGAGAAGCAGCAGCGGCAGTGTGGGAGACAGAGCGGCGCAGAGAGAAGCAGCAGTGGCAGTGTGGGAGCAGGAGCGGCGCAGGGAAAAGCAGCAGCGGCAGTGTGGGAGCAGGAGCGGTGCAGGGAGAAGCAGCAGAGGCAGTGTGGGAGCAGGAGCAGCGCAGGGAGAAGCAGCAGCGGGAGTGTGGGAGCAGGAGCGGCGCAGGGAAAAGCAGCAGCGGCAGTGTCGGAGCAGGAGCAGCGCAGGGAGAAGCGGCAGTGTGGGAGCAGGAGCAGCGCAGGGAGAAGCAGCATCGGGAGTGTGGGAGCAGGAGCGGCGCAGGGAGAAGCAGCAGCGGCAGTGTGGGAGCAGGAGCGGCGCAGGGAGAAGCAGCAGCGGGAGTGTGGGAGCAGGAGCGGCTCAGGGAGAAGAAGCAGCGGCAGTGTGAGAGCAGGAGCGGCGCAGGGAGAAGCAGCAGCGGCAGTGTGGGAGCAGGAGCAGCGCAGGGAGAAGCAGCAGCGGGAGTGTGGGAGCAGGAGCGGTAAAAGGAGAAGCAGCAGCGGCAGTGTGGGAGCAGGAGCGGCGCAGGGAGAAGCAGCAGCGGCAGTGTGGGAGCAGGAGCGGCGCAGGGAGAAGCAGCAGCGGGAGTGTGGGAGCAGGAGCGGCGCAGGGAGAAGCAGCAGCGGCAGTGTGGGAGCAGGAGCGGCGCAGGGAGAAGCGGCAGTGTGGGAGCAGGAGCGGCGCAGGGAGAAGCAGCAGTGGGAGTGTGGGAGCAGGAGCGGCGCAGGGAGAAGCAGCAGCGGCAGTGTGGGAGACGGAGTGGCGCAGGGAGAAGCAGCAGCGGGAGTGTGGGAGCAGGAGCGGCGCAGGGAGAAGCAGCAGCGGCAGTGTGGGAGCAGGAGCGGCGCAGGAGAAGCAGCAGCGGCAGTGTGGGAGCAGGAGCGGCGCAGGGAGAAGCAGCAGCGGCAGTGTGGGAGACGGAGTGGCGCAGGGAGAAGCAGCAGCGGGAGTGTGGGAGCAGGAGCGGCGCAGGGAGAAGCAGCAGCGGGAGTGTGGGAGCAGGAGCGGCGCAGGGAGAAGCATCAGCGGCAGTGTGGGAGCAGGAGAGGCGCAGGGAGAAGCAGCAGCAGCAGTGTGGGAGCGGCGCAGGGAGAAGCAGCAGCGGCAGTGTAGGAGACGGTGCCGCGCAGGGAGAAGAAACAGCGGCAGTGTGGGAGCAGGAGCGGCGCAGGGAGAAGCAGTGAGAGCAGGAGCGGCGCAGGGAGCAGGGAACCAGGTAAGTATATTCATTGTGAGGGGGGAATTTAAAAGTCTTGGATGTCCCCATTAAGCTTCTTATGGATGGGGCTTACATAAGCCTTACCCATCGTTGGTCCAGGACAGTCCAAATTTGCCAGGATGCCTCTGAAAATTAGGGATAATCCTTGCAAATCTGGGGATCCAATGTTCCTATATGTACAGGCGGTCTGGTATCTTCACCGCCACCAATACCGTCACATCTTATGTCATGAAATTGTTGCTTCTAATGCCTCATGCACACGTCAGTGTCAGTTTTGGATCAGTGGTAACACGGACAGTGTTCAATCCGTGTTTCCTCCCGTGACAGATCCGTGTTGTGTTCGTGGGTCCGTTTTTTGCTGACCGTGTGCCATTCGTTTTTCACTGACACGGAGCAGCTGGAAAATAATTTTCAAACAATCTCTTTTTAATGATCCATGAAACACGGATGCAACATGGATGGCATCCGTGGTTTTCACTGACTCATTGACTATAATGGGCGTGAGGGATCCGGGAACACGGACAAGATAGGACATGCATCCGTGCTGAAAACTCGGACCATGCTAAAACACTGATGTGTGAATCCACACGTTCATTTTAATGTGTGTATTCACACATTGTCTTTTTACCACGGTCCGTGTTTTTGGCACGGATGCATGCTCTATTTTCATCATGCCCATTATAGTCTATGGATCCGTGAAAAACACAGATGCAACATGGACGCCATCTGTGTTTCACGGATCATTAGGAAGAGATGCTTTGAAAATTATCTTTCCGTTCTGCAGTGTCTGCACGGACTGCAAAAAACGGACACACGGACCCATCACAGACATCTTCACTGACCACCTATTCATAGATTTAAGCAGGGACACAGATGTGTAAATGAGGCTTAAGTACAAAAGGACTAGGCATGTTGAAATCCAACAGTCCCATCCTTTTCTCAGGAGGCCCCATATACATTAGACGGTTGTCTGGTCCTGCCAAAATTAGCGGGTTCATCCAACATTAATGCATTGTGTCTGACCAGCCTTACTCACACAGCACAGTGAGCACCCGGCTACTTTCACACTCGCGTTTTGTGCGGATCCGTCAAGGATGGATCAGTTCAGATAATACAACCGTTTGCATCCACTCAGAACGGATCCGTTTGTGTTATCTGTAACATAGCCATGGCGGATCCGTCTTGAACACCATTGAAAGTCAATGAGAGACGGATCCGTTTTCTATTGTGCCATATCATGTCAGTGAAAACGGATCCGTCCCCATTGACTTACATTGTGTGCCAGGACGGATCCGTTTTTTTTATTGTGCCATATTGTGTCAGTGAAAACGGATCCGTCCCTATTGACTTAGGGTACTTTCACACTTGCGTTAAAGGAATCCGTCAGGCAGTTCCGTCAACGGAAATGCCCGACGGATCCGTTAAAACTTTTGAAAACGGATTTCATTTGCAAACGGATCCGTTTGCAGATCCGTTTGACAATTGTATTGAAATAACGGATCCGTCTTTCCGTTGTCATCCATAAAAACAGATCAGTTATTTATTATTTTACCATTTTTAAAGGTCTGCACATGCGCAGAGTGAAAGAACGGATCCGTTAATGCGTCAATTTTCAACGTCGGATCCGCCCTTAATACATTTCAATGGAAATTAATGGCGGATCCTTCATTCCGTCAAGTGTTTCCACATTTTTGGACGGAGATAAAAATACAACATGCTGCGCTTTTATCTGCGCCCAAAAAAACGTGAGAGGACTGAACTGAAGACAAACTGATGCAAACTGAACGGATTGCTCTCCAATCAGAATGCATTGGGATAAAACTGATTATTTTTTTTCCGTTATTGAGCCCCGAGGACGGAAAACTTTGACGCTAGTGTGAAAGTACCCTTACATTGTGTGTCAGGACGGATCCGTTTTCTATTGTGCCATATTGTGTCCGTTTGGCTCAGTTTTTCAGACGGACACCATAACGCTGCAAGCAGCGTTATGGTGTCCGTCTCCAAAGCGGAATGGAGACTGAACTGATGCAAACTGAGCGGATCCTTATCCATTCAGAATGCATTAGAATGCGAACTGATCCGTTTTGGACCGATTCTGAGAGCCCTGGACGGATCTCACAAACGGAAAGCCAAAACGCCAGTGTGAAAGTAGCCTAATACCATATACAGCTGCAGCACTCTTCAACTTGACACATAATGCAGCAAAATACACAATTGCAGCAAATTTCAGATTGAGACAATACAACAAAAGTCATTCGAAGTCAATATTACATCTGCTGCAACAGTTTCTGTCGGCCCCATCTGCACATTCCAGTCATTTACATATGAATACACGCTGTATAGAGCATTGAGATGTAAATTCTCTTTCCAGCAGGTGCCTTTCCGCATGTTTCGCCTATAGGCCTAGACCGTCGGTGCTCATAGGTAAAGGTCCTTTCACAGCGTCTTTCACAGGCAGTGATTGGGAATGAACCGATCATTGGTCCGAGCTCTGCTGCATTTACATCACCTCCGTATGGGAATGAATGAACGCTACTACAGTCGTCATCCCCATGCAGATTAACTGTTTGTGGGCAGCACGTCCCCGTTTATTGCGGCGCAATGTGTTGCCAACGAATGAGGACTTTATGTGCCGCATAAAAAGATGCGATCACCCAACCGTTTGCTTGTTCATCAAGTAATCGGCAGCACAGGGCAATGTTTGTAGCATCGCTTCTTCTTGGATCTTGTCTATCTGAAAAGCCCATGGAAATCACCAATGAGATCTTCCAGCATGTACATATAACACCTTTCCATCCACTGTAAATCTCATATCGTAGCTGACTGTCAGTATCACCCCCTCCCTCCAAGATAAGGTAAAAAACATCTTACCAGGCGCTCGGACATCGGAGTCTTGTCTCCCTCTGGCAGATGCTGCTCCATTGCCAAAACAATGCAGTTCGCTATAATAGTAGCTAAAATCATGTATTCAAAAGGAGTAAAGCTTCAGGTTAAGGAAAAAATACTCTGGTTATACAACATGTTCTCTATACCCAAGAGCTTACATCCATTATTAACAAATGACTTGAAGAATATAGTTCAAAGTATGTAATAGAAGATGTATAACTTATACCAGCTGTACATAAGTAATTATAGAGAAGGCCCAGGTTATACCAGCTGTACATATATAATTATATACAGGAGATGCCCAGGTTATACCAGCTGTACATATATAATTATATACAGGAGATACCCAGGTTATACCAGCTGTACATATATAATTATATACAGGAGATACCCAGGTTATACCAGCTGTACATATAGAATTATATACAAGAGATACCCAGGTTATACCAGCATGCTCCATATCACTATATACAGGAAGATGTATAACTTATACCCGCTGTACATATATAATTATATACAAGAGATACCCAGGTTATACCGGCACGGTCCATATCATTATATACAAGAAGATGTATAACTTATACCAGCTGTACATATATAATTATATACAGGAGATACCCAGGTTATACCAGCATGCTCCATATCACTATATACAGGAAGATGTATAACTTATACCAGCTGTACATATATAATTATATACAGGAGATGCCCAGGTTATACCAGCATGGTCCATATCACTATATACAAGAAGATGTATAACTTATACCAGCTGTACATAAATTATATACAGGAGATACCCAGGTTATACCAGCATGGTCCATATCACTATATACAAGAAGATGTATAACTTATACCAGCTGTACATATATAATTATATACAGGAGATACCCAGGTTATACCAGCTGTAACTATATCATTATATACAGGAGATGCCCAGGTTATACCAGCATGCTCCATAATCACTATATACAGGAGATACCCAGGTTATACCAGCTGTACATATATAATTATATACAGGAGATACCCAGGTTATACCAGCATGGTCCATATCACCATATACAAGAAGATATATAACTTATACCAGCTGTACATATATAATTATATACAGGAGATACCCAGGTTATACCAGCTGTAACTATATCATTATATACAGGAGATGCCCAGGTTATACCAGCATGCTCCAAATCACTATATACAGGAGATACCCAGGTTATACCAGCATGCTCCAAATCACTATATACAGGAGATGCCCAGGTTATACCAGCACGGTCTCTCCATAACTTCAGCTCATACAGCTTCTTTGATCTCTTACATTTAGACCTTTTTCTACTCCTAAACCAGGCGTAGAAAATGGTAAATGAGAATGGCCTGTCAGCAGATAGTCACGGACAGGTCAGTTGCGCCGATATCTGCTCCCGAAATGCGCCTAATATAATCAGTCTCATAAATGACCCCCATGATTTATATTGGGGAGGAAGATAGGGATTGTTAGAACTTGCATCAGTTGCTTTGTCCAATTTTTTTCAATGGATGGAGTAAAAATATCACTATTCAGTCTTTCCTTTAACCTCTCCAGCATCATTGTACTTTATCATCTCAGTGGCTGCAGTGTGAACAGACCTCAATCATCTTTCATTTCCATAGGATGGGCTTGGGAGGTAGATACCCCCGTGTTGTGAATCTCCTGTATACTCAGTGAGTTATCAGACTGTACAAACTGTTTGATGACACTTTCAGCTCTGCTACATCCGTAATGGGAGAATTTGTTCCCCAGAAGCCTGTGCTGGAGTAATTCTGCCTCTCTCAGCTGCTTTTCCTCACACTTACACTGTGACAGGGTACAATCAAACAATGCTCGCACAGAATATGTGCACTGTCACAACATGTCACAACACAATCACACTTTGGTGCCAAGCCCACCATGTGACTGCGTCTGCCTACAGCAAGGACATCTTGTTGTCTAGTGAGCTCAGTCGCCCAGCAGACGGTTGATTAAAATACAAAATATGAATGAATCTGATAGACGGAGAAGGAATCTGTAAGTACCTGAATTCCAAATTCCACCCCCTCTTCTATCTGTTCGCCTGGCACAGCGCCAGGGATAGAGGAACGTACAGACGGTGTGTGACTACATTCAATTTAGATGTATCCTTTGTATAAACCCATGATGACCAAGCAGAGAAGATGCATGCCAGTCTCAGATGCCCTTTTTAGGGTGATTTCAAGGGCGCTGAGGCAGAATCATTACAATGCCATTCAAAGTGCTGTCCTCCTATGTGGCACATGTGTACCAGTTATAGGCAAGTCATTGGGAGACTTACATCACATCATGAAGCATTCTACATGGCATTTACTCTATGGTAGTGCAGTGTTGTATCAGTTTGGACTAATGTTATACAGAATGACTTACAACGACATCCTGCGCCCTCCCCTATCCTACTCATCCAAGCGGCATGTGTCCCTATCCACTCATCCTGCTGCTGCAGGTGGTTTGGGCCCACTGGACTTCCTCCTCCCTCCAGCAGCAGGTCCAGCTGCCAGAGCCCTGCACCCCCTCTTGTGGTGTATACTGGTATGCTAGGCCTCTGGTGTGCTTGCATATGGCGTGAGTATGCTCTTTACAGGCCAACAGGTGCGCATTCTAATCTTTTCCAGCCAATGGCTGGTGACTCTGGGGTACTTAAGGCACCGTTCCCTTTAGGGAGGGTACCTGAGCAATAGGTTCACTGTTCTGCTAGATTCTGCTATAGGTGGTGTGTTCCATTTGTCTGCCCTTGTACTGACCCCTGCCCGATTTCTGACTGTGGCCTGCAGCTGCTTGACTTGACCTGTGCCTGATTATTTTTCCTACCCTGTGCTGTCTGCCCTGAACTCGGCTTGTTACTGACTACAAGTTTGCCTGGTCCCTCAATGTCGTCCACTGGTGTCTCTGACCCACGCTGATCAGCTGTCAACCACAATTGGACTATTCCAAGCGACAGCAGCCTGGAGGTTCACCTGCAGCAAAGTCCAGATCCCTATAAAGGAGTTAATGGGTCTACCAGGATACCGCCCTTAGGTTTAGCCCTTAGGTTGCTTGATACAGAGGCTCCACACCCACTGATCCTTACAACACCCTACACTCTACATCAGGGATGCCCAACCTGCGGCCCTCCAGCTGTTGTAAAACTACAACTCCCATCGTGCCATGCTGATAGCTGTAGGCTATCCGGGCATGCTGGGGGTTGTAGTTTGGCAACAGCTGGTGGGCCACAGGTTGAGCATCACTGCTCTACATGCATCTTTTCACGAGATTGATATACCAAAATGATGTCTCTGAGGCTGGTCTCACACAGGTGTTACCACTACTGAGTCAAACGTCTCCCTAGAAGCCATCTGTTAGGCTACGTTCACACGACGACAATTGTCGCGCGACAAAAAGTCGCACTATTGTCGCGCGACAATTTTTATAATGGGAGTCTATGGTGTCGACTTTTTGTCGCGCGACAAATGTTGCAGTGAAGTTGTGTGACAATTGTCGTCGTGTGAACGTAGCCTTAGGCAGTTTCCTATCAGAATAGTTGGAAAATGAGCCCCCAGGTGTTAGTTTTCACTATTAGATGGGCGGCTGTGACATATAGGTATCGGCAATCATCGAAATGATCCACCTGTGAAAACCATTTATATTATTATAGTATTTAATCTCTAAAAGCTGAGAACAAACTCTGGAGTAAATTTCCATCAATCTGAACCAATTGTTTAGGCCAGGGATGCTCAACCTGCGGCCCTCCAGCTGTTGAAAAACTACAACTCCCACCATGCCCTGCTGTAGGCTGAGCTGTAGGCTGTGAAGGCATGCTGGGAGTTGTAGTTTTGCAACAGCTGGAGGGCCACAGGTTGGGCATCCCTGGTTTAGGCCATAAACATAATAAGATCAACTTAACTTGACCATAGATGTGTCAGGAAGATATATTAACCCGACTGCGTAAGCCTTTCTCGACCAAGATGGCTGCTTCTCTGGCTGGTCCTTAGGCTATGTTCACACAACGACATTTGTCGCGCGTCAAAAAGTCGCACTATTGTCGCGCGACAATTTTTATAACAGGAGTCTATGGTGTCGCATTGCGACATGCGACATGCTGCGACTGCGACGCGACAGTCGCAAAAAATCCATTCAAGATGGGTTAGTCTCCCATTATAAAAATTGTCGCGCGACAATAGTGCGACAAAATGTCGCGCGACAAATGTCGCAGTGAAGTTGTGCCCTATAAGTCGCGCGACAAATGTCGTCGTGTGAACGGAGCCTTAAATTCCACCTCTAGTTTTATCTTCCTCCACTGGTGAAGATAACATCGGTGGAGACAGTGAGGCGCAACCCTCTACTTCCAGAACCGAGGCACTGACGCGAACACTTAGTAAGAGCTATCACATTTAATAGTTTTTAACGGATCCGTCTTTCCGTTTTTTGTTTCAGTAGCGTCCCCATTCCCTTTCTGTTTGGTTTCCGTTTGTGATCCGTTTTTTTGCGGATCGGAAACGGAAGCATATAATAATGTTTTAACAGTAAGTACAGTGAAAAATTGGGCTGGGCATAAAATGTTCAATACATGCTTCCGCAAAAACGGAACGGATACGGAAGACATACAGATGCATTCCGTATGCGTTCCTTTTTTTTTTTTTTACAGCCCCATAGACTTGAATGGAGCCACGAAACGTGATTTGCGGGCAAAATTAGCACATGACTCAAAATGTAGCAGAATGGAAAAAACGGAAAGGTAATCATACGGAGTACATTCCGGTTTTTTTGCGGACCCCTTGAAACTAATGGTTTCGTATACGGACGGTATACTGAACGCAAAAAACGGCCCGTATACGGAACGCAAAAAATGTTCATGTGAACGAGCCCTAACATCCATGGTGGTTCCTACTTTGGGTTGGGTCTTTTTCCCAGTTCACAGACCGCTACTGGATAGATACATGTGGTCTTCTAACATATCGCTCTAAAATCAAAAGATTTCAATCAGGTGACACGTGGTGTAAATGCCGCTGACTTTCCACAGCTAAATTGCAGCAAAGTGGGTAAGATTTTAAAAAAATATATAAAACTGTCCCGCATGTTGTGTAAAAAACCTACAGCGGAAATTGACCTGCATTGTGGATTTATACACCTGCAGCAAAATCCGTGACAAAGACCCAGAGGAAATTCTGAAGCAGAATCGCAGCAGTTTTTGGACCAATGGTGGCACAATGCCACTAACTATCACATTGGATATGTCATTTGAGAAGTAAGAAAGCTTTCCCCCACCACACCAACGTCTTTGAGGTAAGAATAATTTAAAAATTTCCTGGGAGCTAAACAGGCCCCAAAATTGAATGAGTGTTCTCGGCTATTTTTGGCAGTCCCAATAAAATGAATGGAGGGCGGCTGCGCATGCGCGGCTGCTCTCCACACACCTCAGGAGTCCTATTCTGGAGATCAGGCGCTGGTCCCAGAGGTAGGACCCACACATATCTGACATTGGTGGCATATCCTGCGATCACCACCAATGGTTTACATGAGACAACCTCTTTAAAGATTTCCTCCTGGGGATGAAAGGTGTAGGGTCATCTGTCCATTTCTGCTTTGCTGTTTCCTGAGGGTACATGCGCGCAGTAGTGTAGATTATGCAGATTTTCTGCTCGGATTTTGATGAGGTTTTCGCTGTGTTTCCGCAGCAAATCCGCAACAATATCAGCATGTGTTATTTGTGGATTTTGCACAGCATTTTGACCCAGGTTTATCCCAGATCTCATCCTTTGCATTGCAAAAAGTGGAATCTGCACAAAAAATTCCGCACAAACAATTTCGATGCTGCAGATTTCATATTCCACACTGCAGGTCAGTTTCGAAGCAGAAAAGATTCCGTTCCGTGTAGAGCAGAGGTCCCCAACCACCGGGCTGTGGACCAGTACTGGGCCGTGGTCCATCTGACTCTAGCACCGGAGTTGAACGATGGAGACAGGAACTATTGGCTCCTGTGCCCAGCCGTTTAGTCTCATATGCTGAGGGCCACTAGGCCACGGGAATATTGTCCTGCATGAAACCGGTCTCTGGTACAAAAAAAGTTGAGGACCACTGGTGTAGAGGACATTTTGGAAATCTCATCTACTTAGCTCTTACTGTATTACGCTGCAGATTTTCTGCACGCAAAATATCCGCACCATGTGCATATACCCTTATTGTGTTGCCTGTGGAGAGGCCAGAAGCGCCACACAACCTACGGTGAACACTATATGCCACTGTAGGGGCCTACCACCAATAGAGAGCAGTACAGAGAGGGGGCCCTTGTCCACAGATCCCAGACATTGGCTGCAGGCACTTGGTTCCTAATAACCTAGAAATGGCTGTTCTCATGGATAAACGAGTAGTCTCTGAGGCGGTTCTAGGTGACTCATTTCCGTATGTTCCTCCGAGCTGTGTGTATAGACACAGAGACCTCCGCACACACACAGTGACACACGCAGAGAGCGCGCTAACGATCAGTGATCAGCGTGTGATCCGGTGACACCGTGGCACTATGCTACATTTCTCTCATTAGTGTTATTATCAAACGACCTGCCGCATCAGAGCTTGTCGTCCTCATTTATTAAATATTTAACAAGTGAGGACCCAGCTGAGACCTGGCATGGTGCGAACAGCGGCCCCCTGGAGAGATGAACAACTCGCCACGGATTACACTAAGTACTGGAGGGAGGAGGGAGAGCGCGCACTGCGATCCTGCATGGCACTGTCACTATGCTCACACACAGATGTGGTGGCAGCCCCCTCTTCTCCGATACTAATGTCACGCTCTTGATACAGCCATTTCGCTGGGCTGATAATACAAACCAGTGACTGCGGTAATATTGGATTTGTGCTGCATTAACACCGTGTGATCATATCGCTAGGAGTACAATGTGCTTATAATGTAAGAGGAAAGGGATAAAGCTTTCAACACTGCAGCAGCTCCAGGACGGTGGTGACGATGATGACGATGATAATGCTGCAGCAATAAAATAAAAAGGGATACAAAGATGCTGAGATATTACTGCAACAGAGCCATGTCCTGCCGACACAGCTCTCTGAAGGCTGGACCTTTGATGTAGATCCACTAACTGATTGTTGAGGCAATGCCTTCATGATGCCGGGCACGTGATAATTAAGACCAGCTCAAAGGGCACATGTTAGGTAACAATCTGCACTAATAAACTGTAGTATGGGTACGGCTGCACAGAGATTTTGGGCGTGTTTGCTTCGACCACAGCACGCGAATCACAAAAAATGCAGCAGTGTTGGATTTTATGCGATTCACGTGTCGCCATCGCAGCAAATGTGCGACTTGCGCTGCAAATCCATTCATTTCTACGGCAGCCCTGCCCTACCTGGCCATGCAACCCATGTTGCACACAAAATGACTGTGTAGCTGTACTCTAAAATAAGCATTGGCTAGGTAGAGACAGATCAGTTTGAGTCAACAGGTTAGTTGAACACCTATGTAGACCCTATCAAATAAATCTGTTTACTGGATGCCAATACATTCGCAATATCTATATTAGGCTTTATTTTGAGAGAAGTCCTTTAAGAGGATCTGTCAGCTCTCCTGTGTGGTGTAGTATAGAGGATCTGTCAGCTCTCCTGTGTGGTGTAGTATAGAGGATCTGTCAGCTCTCCTGTGTGGTGTAGTATAGAGGATCTGTCAGCTCTCCTGTGTGGTGTAGTATAGAGGATCTGTCAGCTCTCCTGTGTGGTGTAGTAGAGAGGATCTGTCAGCTCTCCTGTGAGGTGTAGTATAGAGGATCTGTCGGCTCTCCTGTGTGGTGTAGTATTGAGGATCTGGCAGCTCTCCTGTGTGGTGTAGTATAGAGGATCTGTCGGCTCTTCTGTGTGGTGTAGTATAGAGGATCTGTCAGCTCTCCTGTGTGGTGTAGTATAGAGGATCTGTCAGCTCTCCTGTGTGGTGTAGTATAGAGGATCTGTCAGCTCTCCTGTGTGGTGTAGTATAGAGGATCTGTCAGCTCTCCTGTGTGGTGTAGTATAGAGGATCTGTCAGCTCTCCTGTGTGGTGTAGTATAGAGGATCTGTCAGCTCTCCTGTGTGGTGTAGTATAGAGGATCTGTCAGCTCTCCTGTGTGGTGTAGTATAGAGGATCTGTCAGCTCCCATGTGTGGTGTAGTATAGAGGATCTGTCAGCTCTCCTGTGTGGTGTAGTATAGAGGATCTGTCAGCTCTCCTGTGTGGTGTAGTATAGAGGATCTGTCAGCTCTCCTGTGTGGTGTAGTATAGAGGATCTGTCAGCTCTCCTGTGTGGTGTAGTATAGAGGATCTGTCAGCTCTCCTGTGTGGTGTAGTATAGAGGATCTGTCAGCTCTCCTGTGTGGTGTAGTATAGAGGATCTGTCAGCTCTCCTGTGTGGTGTAGTATAGAGGATCTGTCAGCTCTCCTGTGTGGTGTAGTATAGAGGATCTGTCAGCTCTCCTGTGTGGTGTAGTATAGAGGATCTGTCAGCTCTCCTGTGTGGTGTAGTATAGAGGATCTGTCAGCTCTCCTGTGTGGTGTAGTATAGAGGATCTGTCAGCTCTCCTGTGTGGTGTAGTATAGAGGATCTGTCAGCTCTCCTGTGTGGTGAAGTATAGAGGATCTGTCAGCTCTCCTGTGTGGTGTGGTATAGAGGATCTGTCAGCTCTCCTGTGTAGTGTAGTATAGAGGATCTGTCGGCTCTCCTGTGTGGTGTAGTATAGAGGATCTGGCAGCTCTCCTGTGTGGTGTAGTATAGAGGATCTGTCAGCTCTCCTGTGTCGTGTAGTATAGAGGATCTGTTGGCTCCCCTGTGTGGTGTAGTATAGAGGATCTGTCAGCTCTCCTGTGCGGTGTAGTATAGAGGATCTGTCAGCTCTCCTGTGTGGTGTAGTATAGAGGATCTGTCAGCTCTCCTGTGTGGTGTAGTATAGAGGATCTGTCAGCTCTCCTGTGTGGTGTAGTATAGAGGATCTGTCAGCTGCCATGTGCGGTGTAGTATAGAGGATCTGTCAGCTCTCCTTTGTGGTGTAGTATAGAGGATCTGTCGGCTCTCCTGTGTGGTGTAGTATAGAGGATCTGGCAGCTCTCCTGTGTGGTGTAGTATAGAGGATCTGTCAGCTCTCCTGTGTGGTGTAGTATAGAGGATCTGTCGGCTCTCCTGTGTGGTGTAGTATAGAGGATCTGTCAGCTCTCCTGTGTGGTGTAGTATAGAGGATCTGTCAGCTCTCCTGTGTGGTGTAGTATAGAGGATCTGTCAGCTCTCCTGTGTGGTGTAGTATAGAGGATCTGTCAGCTCTCCTGTGTGGTGTAGTATAGAGGATCTGTCAGCTCTCCTGTGTGGTGTAGTATAGAGGATCTGTCAGCTCTCCTGTGTGGTGTAGTATAGAGGATCTGTCGAGCTCTCCTGTGTGGTGTAGTATAGAGGATCTGTCAGCTCTCCTGTGTGGTGTAGTATAGAGGATCTGTCAGCTCTCCTGTGTGGTGTAGTATAGAGGATCTGTCAGCTCTCCTGTGTGGTGTAGTATAGAGGATCTGTCAGCTCTCCTGTGTGGTGTAGTATAGAGGATCTGTCGGCTCTCCTGTGTGGTGTAGTATAGAGGATCTGTCAGCTCTCCTGTGTGGTGTAGTATAGAGGATCTGTCAGCTCTCCTGTGTGGTGTAGTATAGAGGATCTGTCAGCTCTCCTGTGTGGTGTAGTATAGAGGATCTGTCAGCTCTCCTGTGTGGTGTAGTATAGAGGATCTGTCAGCTCTCCTGTGTGGTGTAGTATAGAGGATCTGTCGGCTCTCCTGTGTGGTGTAGTATAGAGGATCTGTCAGCTCTCCTGTGTGGTGTAGTATAGAGGATCTGTCAGCTCTCCTGTGTGGTGTAGTATAGAGGATCTGTCAGCTCTCCTGTGTGGTGTAGTATAGAGGATCTGTCGGCTCTCCTGTGTGGTGTAGTATAGAGGATCTGTCAGCTCTCCTGTGTGGTGTAGTATAGAGGATCTGTCAGCTCTCCTGTGTGGTGTAGTATAGAGGATCTGTCAGCTCTCCTGTGTGGTGTAGTATAGAGGATCTGTCAGCTCCTCCTGTGTGGTGTAGTATAGAGGATCTGTCAGCTCTCCTGTGTGGTGTAGTATAGAGGATCTGTCAGCTCTCCTGTGTGGTGTAGTATAGAGGATCTGTCAGCTCTCCTGTGTGGTGTAGTATAGAGGATCTGTCAGCTCTCCTGTGTGGTGTAGTATAGAGGATCTGTCAGCTCTCCTGTGTGGTGTAGTATAGAGGATCTGTCAGCTCTCCTGTGTGGTGTAGTATAGAGGATCTGTCAGCTCTCCTGTGTGGTGTAGTATAGAGGATCTGTCAGCTCTCCTGTGTGGTGTAGTATAGAGGATCTGTCAGCTCTCCTGTGTGGTGTAGTATAGAGGATCTGTCAGCTCTCCTGTGTGGTGTAGTATAGAGGATCTGTCAGCTCTCCTGTGTGGTGTAGTATAGAGGATCTGTCAGCTCTCCTGTGTGGTGTAGTATAGAGGATCTGTCAGCTCTCCTGTGTGGTGTAGTATAGAGGATCTGTCAGCTCTCCTGTGGTGTGTGTAGTATAGAGGATCTGTCAGCTCTCCTGTGTGGTGTAGTATAGAGGATCTGTCAGCTCTCCTGTGTGGTGTAGTATAGAGGATCTGTCAGCTCTCCTGTGTGGTGTAGTATAGAGGATCTGTCAGCTCTCCTGTGTGGTGTAGTATAGAGGATCTGTCAGCTCTCCTGTGTGGTGTAGTATAGAGGATCTGTCAGCTCTCCTGTGTGGTGTAGTATAGAGGATCTGTCAGCTCTCCTGTGTGGTGTAGTATAGAGGATCTGTCAGCTCTCCTCTGTGGTGTAGTATAGAGGATCTGTCAGCTCTCCTGTGTGGTGTAGTATAGAGGATCTGTCGGTTCTCCTGTGTGGTGTAGTATACAGGATCTGTCAGCTCTCCTGTGTGGTGTAGTATAGAGGATCTGTCAGCTCTCCTGTGTGGTGTAGTATAGAGGATCTGTCGGTTCTCCTGTGTGGTGTAGTATAGAGGATCTGTCGGCTCACCTGTGTGGTGTAGTATAGAGGATCTGTCAGATCTCCTGTGTGGTGTAGTATAGAGGATCTGTCGGTTCTCCTGTGTGGTGTAGTATACAGGATCTGTCAGCTCTCATGTGCGGTGTAGTATAGAGGATCTGTCGGCTCTCCTCTGTGGTGTAGTATAGAGGATCTGTCAGCTCTCTTGTGTGGTGTAGTATAGAGGATCTGTCGGCTCTCCTGTGTGGTGTAGTATAGAGGATCTGTCAGCTCTCTTGTGTGGTGTAGTATAGAGGATCTGTCAGCTCTCCTGTGTGGTGTAGTATAGAGGATCTGTCAGCTCTCCTCTGTGGTGTAGTACAGAGGATCTGTCAGCTCTCCTGTGAGGTCCTATGGACAGATCCTTCCATCTCCTCTGAGGATCTCTGGAATTCATTTCTTCACATCACTGTATGTGAGATACTCGGCCAGTTAAATAGCAAGCTGTCCAGTGCTGCTGGAGGAGGAGGAGGAAGTGATCTTCTCCACGGATGGCTTCAGGCAGGGTCCACCACCGGGCACTGCTATCTGCATGGAGCTCTAGCAGATCATACAATATATAATACACTGTATCTCGTGGCTTTGGCCATAAATGTGTAAGGAAATACAGAACAAACAGATTGGATTTTTCTAACACTGTCAATAATATTAAAGACAAAGCACATTTTAAAGCAGCGACCACCCCCAGCATGTTTCCAGCAAGCCATGGCCTGGAAAATGTATCTCCCTTTGACAAAACTAGGGCAGCAAGTGAAAATACCGCAAAGCTGCGCTGATACCATGGTGATGCATCAATACGGTGATGGCACGTGCAGCAGCGTACCATCCGGGACAGCCACCTACTGCTAGACTAGAGGAGGGCGTCAGGATGTGAGGTGTGACATAGACAATCCTCAGTATCACTAACCAGGTACAGTATGAAGAAATAACGTAAGACGGTGCATGCTAATTGTAAAGGGCGAGAAATAGGCCTCTGGGGGTATTTAGTGCGCAGGTTCACTTTTTCATGGCACAGGTTAAATACCCTGAGACACAAACCCCACAAAACAGTTCAATATAGCAAAATGTGCGATGTTGGCCACATTATACAGTCGTGGCGCCCAACTGAAAGCGACACCTTAGGGCTCATGCATACGAACGCATTTTCTGTCCGTGTCCGTTCCGTTTTCTTTGTGGTCCATATACGGAACCATTCATTTCAATGAGTCCGGAAAAAAAAAAACGGAAGGTACTCCGTGTGCATTCGATTTCCGTATGTCCGTTTTTCTGTTCCGCAAAAAAATAGAACATGTCCTGTTATTGTCTGTATTACGGACAAGGATAGGACTGATCTATTAGGGTATGGCTGTTCCGTTCCACAAAATATGGAATGCACACAGACGTCATCCGTATTTTTTTTGCGGATCCGTGTTTTGCGGACAACAAAATACATACGGTCATGTGCATGAGCCCTTACCGCCAATGCCAGGGCGTACCTGCCTCTGGTATCACTGCTACTCTATACCAAGCAGCTACAGCTTCCCTCGGACGTATCTCGCGTGCGTCGAACTATACAAGAATCTCCTATTTACCAATACTACTTATATAATGGCACACCCTGAGTTCTCCTTGAGGTATTTATATTTACTTTTGTATTGGATGGTAATGAAATAGTTGGAATAATATAATCTCTGAACACTTCTTTTAAAGGAAGTCTTTCACCCCAAAATTGCAATATCTAACACTTACTCCATTGTGTCCAATTCGGCCCCCCGCATTAAAATGCATCTTACCATATGGTTGCCCGTTCCATAGGTCGTCCAAAAAACACTTTTATTCCATATGCAAATCAGTGTGTGAAGGTGCCCAGGGGCGGCGTTCAAACGGCCGGTGCCCAGGCCCCGCACTGATTTTCATAAGCAACCACTCCCCTTTCACCCATTCGGCCCGCCCTTTCACTGGATCTTCACCTCCTTCGTCCGTAGCTAAATCGCGCGCCTGCACCGACGAATGTGAGGTCCACGCCTGCGCACTGGTTTACCCATTACTGGCAGAAGCATCGAGTATCCAGTGCGCAGGCGCCGGCCTGTACGTCACATTACAGCTAGCGCCACACAGTAAGGACAGCCCTCTGATGCAGCGCTAGCTGTAATGTGACGTACAGGCCGGCGCCTGTGCACTGGATACTCCAATGCTTCTGCCAGTAATGGGTAAACCAGTGCGCAGGCGCGGACCTTCCGTTTGTCGGCGCAGGCGAGCGATTTGGCTATGGACGAAGGTGGTGGACAAAGGGCGGGCCGAATGGGTGAAAGGGGAGTGGTTGCTTATGAAAATCAGCTCGGGACCTGGGCACCGGTCGTTTGAACGCCCCTGGTCACCTTCACAAACTGATTTGCATATGGAATAAAAGTGTTTTTTAGACGACCTATGGAACGGACAACCATATGGTAAGATGCATTTTAATGGGGGGCTGTATTGGACACAATGGTGTAAGTGTTAGATATTGCAATTTTGGGGTGAAAGTCTCCCTTTAATTGACTTCCCTTGGGAGTGCCGTAGAATTTTTCTTTTTTATTTGCTGGATGGTGGATCGCTGTTACAGTCGCTGGCACACCACAACCATTTGATCGCAGTGCTGTTCATATTATTTTGGATTTACTACTCTGTAGCCACATCTGCTTGCCCACAGCCCGCTTTTAGGGCCGGCCACGCCCGTTTGCCCTAGATGGTGCCCCAGGTAGTCACTGATTGCCTCGACCAACCTCGAAAGAGGGACAATATGTGCAGCATACATCACGCAGGCCACGCCCTTAACTCTGCCCAAAGCATAATTACTGACTCCACCACCACTGCAGCAGCTGGGGATCGGTTAGGTGAGTATAAGCTCCTTTATTTTATTTTTACAGCATGTGGAGCCCCTGAGGGAATTTTTTTTTCTTGCACTTCAATATCCATTTAAATATTATCATGAAAATCGTTGAATTATAGATATTTTAAGGTCCAAATTGCACCAAATAATGAAGTAATGGTCTAACATACAGGTAGAAACCATAGAGACACTTTAGTAAGGAGCAATTTAGTTAATTTATTAATGCACATTTATGTATTAATTCCCCAGGTCAAAAAGAGGGACATTTAGGGTCCATTCACACGTCCGCAATTCTGTTCCGCATTTGCAGAACGGAATTGCGGACCCATTAATTTCAATGGGGACAGACAATGTCCCAGCCGGGTCCGCAATTGCGGGTCCGCAATCGCGTTCCCGAAAAAAATAGAACATGTCCTATTCTTGTCTGCAATTGCGGACAAGAAAAGGCATTTTCTATGAGAGTGCCGGCGATGCGCGGTCCGCAAATTGCAGAACGCACATCGCCGATGTCCGTGTTTTGCAGATCCTTGGATCCGCAAAACACACACGGACGTGTGAATGGACCCTTAAGCATCAAAGAGGGACAGAGGGACTTGGGTCAAAAAGAGGGACACTTGGGAGGCATGCAGCCTTCATGACTACCGGGGCCATCCAGAACGCGTACCCCCAGCTTTTCACTTTTTATAAGGGCTCATACAGACAAATGTATTTTTTGTCCCTGTCCACTCCCTGTCTTTTTGGGTTTTTTTGCAGCCCGTATGCAGAACCATTCACTATCCCGTGGCTCCAAAAAACGGAAATGACTCAGTGTGCGTTCCATGTCCGTATGCCCGTTCTGCAAAAAAATAATAATGTCTTATTATTGTCCGCATTACAGACAAGGATAGGACTGTTCTCTTAGGGGCCGACTGTTCCATTCCGCAAAATGCAGAACGCACACGGCTGGTATCCGTGTTTTGCAAATGCACAATTTGCAGACCGCAAAACACAAAGGTTGTGCATTCACACGGCCATATGTATTTTGCCATCCACAAAACGCAGATCCGGCCAAAATACATATAACATCTATGTGATGTCTGTGTTGCATCCGTTTTCGTTTTTTGTTTCAGGACCTTTATTACAATGCGCATTCTTGTCTGCAAAATGAACAAGAATAAGACAGGTTCGAACTTGCGGACAACTTGCGGACAAGTATAGGCATCTCTATAGGGCTGGTGGCAAGGTGTGTTGCGGATCCGCAACACACTACGGACGTGTGAATTAGGCCTTAGCCATTCAGTAGTATTGAAGGGGGCAGGTGAATGGATGAGAGGACACGTCCTCAGCTGCTTTTTTAGGCCCTAGGACTGATTAGTCTGTGAACGCCTCCTCCTGATGATGGTTGCACTACTTCCCCAACCTGAGACAGAATGGGAAAGTCTCCTGCTGGCCGGCCGCAGCATTATCCGAAAAAAGAGAATCCATGCTCCGGCACCAAGCCCTGACTGCCAACACTGGAAGCACATGCACACCACTGGTTCTTCTACTCAAAGTGAACTGGTGGTCCAGAAGTGTCACCTGAGGGTATGCTCAGAAAAACCATTGGCTGAAAACTGTTTTTTTGGTGGCAGATTTTTTATTTTGTGGTGGTTTTCAAGGAGTTTCTCTGCTTCCCCATTGACTTCTACGAAATCCACAATCAAATCTGCTTCAAAAGTAACGTGTCACCTCTGAAGTGTTTTTCAAATCAGCTACTGAAAAGTCCTTCTATCATAGGTGGAGTTTTGGTGGAGTTTTTGGAAGTGTTCCTCTGCGTGTCAACATACCCAAAGACCTCATGCACACGGCCGTTGCCCAGGCGGGGCCGTATTGTGGCCCACAAACAGCGGATCCGCAATATGTGGGCACTGACTGTGTGCTCCCCGCATTATGGATGCGGTGCAGAACGGAGGCACGAAACCCCATGGAAGCACTACGGAGTGCTTCCGTGGTGTCTCTGTTCGTACCTCCGCACCACAAAAAAATAGAACATGTTCTATTATTTTTTTTGCGGTATGGACAGATCACGGACTCCGCACGGACGTTGCCCGTGCATTGGGGACCGCATCCATTCCGTCCCCATTCAGAATGAATGGGTTTGCGCCCGTCCCGCATAATTGCGGAACGGGTACGGACACTAAATGCGGACTTATGAATGGACCTTAAGGCTTATTGCACACAACCGTATGGTTTTGCGGTCTGTTTTTTACGGATCCCTTGGTCCGCAAAAAAATGGAGCGCATACGGAAATGCATCCGTATGTCTTCCGTATCCTTTCCGTTTTGTGCGGAGCCATCTATTGAAAATTTTAAGCCCAGCCCAATTTTTTTCTATGTAATTACTGTATACTGTATATGCCATATGGAAAAACGGAACAGAAAAACGAAACCGAAATGGAAACACAACAGAAGCGAAAAACAAATCCGATAAAAGCGGCCCGCAAAACACTGAAAAGGCCATACGTTCGTGTGAAAGAGGCCTAAGAGTCAAGCCCAGTCCAGCTGTTTTGTCTAAATAGCTATGATATTGTCTTCCATGAAGAACTTTTTTTTTTCATCAGTGATTTGACAATACAGCTAAAATCTATTTTTTAGACATTGGCCCAGACTTACTAATGCGTCGGCGCCTAGAACCGATCTAAAAGTGGTGCAATTTGGCGCAACTAGAGTTTCTCCAATTTTTTTAGACTAACTTGAATAGGGTGATGGACTAAGCAGGGAGGCGGTGTGGCTTTACAGGGTGTGACCTCCACTAAGGACTTTTCCTTCCGTCTAAAATAACGGATTTCAGACGAAAAATGGCTAAAACGGATGCCAAATGTGCATAACTGAGCACAACGGATGCTGAAATTAAAGGATCCCTTTATAAGTTTTCCATTCAGCCTGACCCCTGGGATACGTCTGGTACAGGACTAGACCGCCTGTATAAGCATTACGCCATCCACAGGCGTAAGAAATCTGCCCCACGGTGTAGCCAGGCATTGCCAGACCTCAGTTCTCTTCTAGTAAATACTTCCCGATATGACTATTTTCTTAGAATTATCTGATTCCTCTTTTATTCCTCTGGGAAATGTATAAATATTGACCCCCTGGGCGTTAATATTTATATTTTATTTTTATATTTGAAAGTGGATGATCTGAAGTAGAACACGAAGAAATAAACTAAACAATTAGGCTACATGCACACGACAGTGAAAAACGGACTTGTGATGTACATTCATGAAATGGACATTTTAAACCCAATGGTCGTCTATGGGGTTATTCACATGACAGTTTTTTTTTTACTTCAAAAATGGAGACCGGCACTCGCTTCAGTTGATCTTGGAAGATGCTTTAGGCAAAACCAAGTGCCGAAACGCGCCACTTGTATAATATGTGACTAATTAAAGCATCTTCCAAGATCAACTGAAGCGAGTGCCGGTCTCCATTTTTGAAGTATTCCGGGGACGTCGACCCATTGACACATGCACCGCAAACATTTCCAGAGCAGTGCCGACCAGTCCAGCACTTAATAACTATTTTTTTTTGACTGTCAGTGAAAAACGGACGTCAAAAAATAGAACATGCTCTATCTTGTCCGTTTTTCACTGACAGACTGCCCCCATACAATTGAATGGGTCCATTTTTAACGTCCGTTTCTCAGACAGGCATCAGTGAAAAAAGCGTCCGTTAAAAATGTCCGTTTTTTTTCACTGTCGCGTGCATGTAGCCTTAACCATACTGTGTAATGGTAAATTGTATGGGCCCCGCTGATAGGCCGTGTTGGGCAGCCCTAGCATGTACACGGGAGAAAACACTGTTACCACAGCTGTATCCCCGAGAACAGACTAGGGCACATTTACTTTTATTATTTTTTATTTATTTTACGCACTTATATAGCGCCATTATATATTCCGCAGCGCTTTACAGACATTAGCATCACGCTGTCCCCAGGAGCTCACAATCTAAGTTTCCTATCAGTCTGTCTTTGGAGTGTGGGAGGAAAGCGTAGTAGCCGGAGGAAACCCATGTAAACACGGGGAGAACCTACAAACTCCATGCAGATGTTGTCCTTGGTCGGATTCAAACCCAGGACCCCAGTGCTGCAGGGCACCAGTGCTGACCACTGAGTCAAGTGTCGCAAGTCCTATTTTCTGTCTAACCATGTGACACAATTTTGGCGCATAGCCGGTTTTGTGCCTTGTACACCAGTTGGGCGTGACAGGGATGTGTTGGGCTGTTACCAAATGTACGTAAATTTGCCGGCTCTGGCGCCTTGGTAAACGTCAGCTAAAAACGACGCCAGTCGGGCGTAGATTTTACTCCAGGTGCACGGTCTGCCACAGATGCACCTAATTTATGACGAGGAGCGCGCCTCATCATAAATTACACGTCTAGCGGCAGCACGGAGGGGCAAACTAATTTTTTTTTTTTACATTTTTCAAGTCTCTCTATTTTAAAAAATAAGCATAAAATCCAGTTTTCACACCGGCCACTAAGCCTGAAATATGTTAAGGTTTCTTGTCTTTTGAGAGCAGCCACATGGGCCATAGACACAGGGGGCAGGAGTCGGTGTTATCTATACAGAGGTGTTACTTGTCATTGTAATTCTGCCTGTGATAATAACATGATAGATACTGAAAAGTTAGGCTACTTGCACAGGCCGGAACAGCCTGCTGGATCCATGCTACCGCTAGTCGGAAGTCCGCTCCGTTCCCATTTACAATAATGAGGGCGGGTCAGAGGTCCGACCGGAGCACGGCAAACATGCTGAGGGGCGGCCGGACAAAAACCGCAGTATGATGTAGTTTTATTCCGCCCGCCTCTCGGCATGTTTGCCGTGCTGCGGTCCGACCTCTTTCCCCCCCCCCCCTCATTATAGTGAATGGGAACGCAGCGGACTTCCGGCGGCACGGTGGGCTAGCGGTAGCACGGGTCCGGCAGGCTGTTCCCCCGCTGGAACAGCCTGCCAGAAAAGGCTGACGCTAGCCTTATCTGTACAGAGCAGGAAATCATGACCTATTACTAGGCCTAGTGACCAGCGGGAAAATTGCAGGATTATATACATCTTTATTATAGATAGTGACATGGAAAATAAAAAAAAACATCAAAAATTCAAAAAAATATATCTTTAGCATAAAAACGTGATTTAAACAACAAGTCATTTTGCAATGACACATTCCCTTTAAGTTCTACGACATTACAGCCGCCTTACCTATAGACATAGCGACATATCTCTAGCACATCGCTTCTTTCAGACGTTCACATATAGACAGTGTTTAGAATACATAATCACAGGGTCGTGAGGGGATAATTATACATTATAATAAGGCACACTGAATCCTAAGACAGCAGCCACTACACAAACCTAATGATTTAATTATAAAAGATACTAACACTACATAGTATCGCCACACAATACTGCAATATACTAACACTACATAGTATCGCCAGCTCCACACAATACTGCAATATAGTAACACTTCATAGTATCTCCACACAATACTGCAATATAGTAACACTTCATAGTATCGCCAGCTCCACACAATACTGCAATATAGTAACACTTCATAGTATCGCCAGCTCCACACAATACTGCAATATAGTAACACTTCATAGTATCGCCAGCTCCACACAATACTGCAATATAGTAACACTTCATAGTATCTCCACACAATACTGCAATATAGTAACACTTCATAGTATCTCCACACAATACTGCAATATAGTAACACTTCATAGTATCTCCACACAATACTGCAATATAGTAACACTTCATAGTATTTCCACACAATACTGCACTATAGTAACACTTCATAGTATATCCACACAATACTGCAATATAGTAACACTTCATAGTATTTCCACGCAATACTGCACTATAGTAACACTTCATAGTATATCCACACAATACTGCAATATAGTAACACTTCATAGTATCTCCACACAATACTGCAATATAGTAACACTTCATAGTATCTCCACACAATACTGCAATATAGTAACACTACATAGTATCGCCATCTCCTCTGGATACTGCAATATAGTAACACTACATAGTATCGCCAACTCCATGGGATACTGCAATATAGTAACACTACATAGTATCTCCACACAATACTGCAATATAGTAACACTTCATAGTATCTCCACACAATACTGCAATATAGTAACACTACATAGTATCGCCGGCTCCACACAATACTGCAATATAGTAACACTTTAAAGTATCAGCAGCTCCATGTAGTACAACAATGTAGTAACTGATCATAGTATCAGTAAGGACACAAGATACTATTGTAACAGTTTATGGTATCACTAGCTCCAAAAGATACTGCAGTATAGTAACAGTTCAGAGTAACAACAACTCCACAAGATACTGCAGTGTAGCACCAATTCATAGTATCACCACTTTCACAAGATACTGCGAGGCAATAACTGATCATAGTATTACTACCACCACAAGATCCTGCAATATAGTAACAGTTCATAGTATCACCAGCGGCTTACATAGTGTCACAAACCCCATCAGATACTGCAATGTATTAACAACCGATAGCATTACGAGCTACAAAAGATAATGTGAAATAGTAATAGCGCAAAATGGTAACAGTTACACAGTATAGAGTACTGCAATAAAACGCCAGTTCATAGTATTACCAGCTCCACATTATACTGCAATATATTAACACTGCATAGTATTACCACCTTCACAATATATTGCAATATAATAACAGTTTATAGTATTACCAACTCCAGAATATACTGCGATATAGTAACAGTGTATACTATTACCAACTCCAGAATATACTGCAATATAGTAACAGTGTATAGTATTGCCAACTCCAGAATATACTGCAATATAGTAACAGTTTATAGTAATACCAGCTTCAGAATATACTGCGATATAGTAACAGTGTATAGTATTACCAACTCCAGAATATACTGCGATATAGTAACAGTGTATAGTAATACCAGCTCCAGAATATACTGCGATATAGTAACAGTGTATAGTATTGCCAACTCCAGAATATACTGCGTTATAGTAACAGTGTATAGTATTACCAACTCCAGAATATACTGCAATATAGTAACAATGTATAGTAATACCAGCTCCAGAATATACTGCAATATAGTAACAGTGTATAGTAATACCAGCTTCAGAATATACTGCGATATAGTAACAGTGTATAGTATTGCCAACTCCAGAATATACTGCGATATAGTAACAGTGTATAGTATTGCCAACTCCAGAATATACTGTGATATAGTAACAGTGTATAGTAATACCAGCTCCAGAATATACTGCGATATAGTAACAGTGTATAGTATTGCCAACTCCAGAATATACTGCGATATAGTAACAGTGTATAGTATTGCCAACTCCAGAATATACTGCAATATAGTAACTGTGTATAGTATTACCAACTCCAGAATATACTGCAATATAGTAACAGTGTATAGTAATACCAGCTCCAGAATATACTGTGATATAGTAACAGTGTATAGTAATACCAGCTCCAGAATATACTGCGATATAGTAACAGTGTATAGTAATACCAGCTCCAGAATATACTGCGATATAGTAACAGTGTATAGTATTGCCAACTCCAGAATATACTGCGATATAGAATCAGTGTATAGTATTGCCAACTCCAGAATATACTGCAATATAGTAACTGTGTATAGTATTACCAACTCCAGAATATACTGCAATATAGTAACAGTGTATAGTAATACCAGCTCCAGAATATACTGTGATATAGTAACAGTGTATAGTAATACCAGCTCCAGAATATACTGCGATATAGTAACAGTGTATAGTAATACCAGCTCCAGAATATACTGCGATATAGTAACAGTGTATAGTATTGCCAACTCCAGAATATACTGTAATATAGTAACAATGTATAGTAATACCAGCTCCAGAATATACTGCGATATAGTAACAGTGTATAGTAATACCAGCTCCAGAATATACTGCGATATAGTAACAGTGTATAGTATTGCCAACTCCAGAATATACTGCAATATAGTAACAGTGTATAGTAATACCAGCTCCAGAATATACTGCGATATAGTAACAGTGTATAGTAATAGCAGCTCCAGAATATACTGCGATATAGTAACAGTGTATAGTAATAGCAGCTCCAGAATATACTGCAATATAGTAACAGTGTATAGTAATACCAGCTCCAGAATATACTGCGATATAGTAACAGTGTATAGTAATACCAGCTCCAGAATATACTGCGATATAGTGACAGTGTATAGTAATAGCAGCTCCAGAATATACTGCGATATAGCATCTAGGGGTGCTGACTGGTCATAGACCCTACATAGATATTTCCCTGTGAGCTGACGCCCGGGGTCCCACGTAAGCAATCCTCACTGCTGCTGGCAGGTATATAACGATGTGATGCTCTTTGTGTTAATTAACATTGGGAGCATCAGGTACTTATGTACTTAGCCAGCAGCCACAGGTCCCCTCCTAAATTGATACAATTGAAAACATTGCTCTCTGCCCCGTCATTCACCCTCATAGGCCAAAGACCACTATATGAGGCAGCGTACAGATGGCGTAGGAATGTGACACACACTGCAGACGACATCATGGAACGGGACTCAGGAATTTTAATTTTTTCCTTTCCTTGCCCACTTGGGGAGCATACTAGTGGGGACACTATAGGGGTCCAGGGACTATGCTGAAGGTAGGGCTGGCTTGTTGCTGCAGCCTGCATCTCACTTCCTAAGCCCCGTGGTGCTGGTTCTGGCTACCACAAAGGGCTGCCTCTAATTGCTAATCAGCTTCTGCCACAACTCGGTGCTGCTGACCTAATTTCCTTGGCTGAGCAATTAGGTTCCTATTTTGCTAAGTTCCTTGCAAAGGTGTGCTGTTTCATGTTGTCTGCTCGTGAACCAACCTGTATCTGTTTACCTTTGTCACCCTCTGCTGCCAGCCCTGACCTTGGAACTGTTTCACGGATTTGCACGAACTCTGCCTGCCCTGACCACAGCCTGTTAATGACTACATGTTTTGCCTGTTCAGCCTGTGCATTGCATCGTTATCTCCTACCTCAATGGGTCAGCTTTCAACCACACTGGGTCTACTCCAGGAGGTAGCGGTGTAGTGGTTCCCTTGAGCAGATCCCTGTATAGTGATTAAAGGGTGAATATCAGGGAGCCGCCAGGATAACGCCCTTTGGTTTAGCCTTAAGTCAAGCCAGTTGGTTGACACAGGGGTTCCACACCCAGTGCCGTAACATATTGCTCAGGCCATTGAACCCGATGGCTCACCAAGAATGGGCCTGCCTGAAGTTTATAAAAAGCTGATTACTCAGCACAGACACCTACAGCATCTGCTGCATGATCTGCATACTATTTCTAGTTGCCCGGACATCCTGTCCACTATTGCTCCGATACCACAGCCTCAGACTGCTTTGTCCGCACCATCACCTCTGTCAGTCACAGTCTCTGGGATCTCCCACTTCCTCCATGCTATGTTAAGGACTGTGTAGTGGGTTTCTCAACCAGTGCACCATTCACTTTGAGTTACTGTCTCACCAATTCCCTACCAACCAGTCTAAAATAGTCTGTTCTCCCTCCTGGCTTGTGAGGCACTCACCTCGGCTACGCTTCTTTACAAGAATTCTTGTCTACTTTCCACAAGGTCTTTGAGGAGCCTTGTAGTACTTCTTCAACAGCCTCATCTTTCCTTTGATAAGACAACCTCACAGTCAGGGAGTGTGCCCTTCAGTTCCATAAACTGGCTTCTGAATTGTCATGGAACAACAAGGCTCTGTTGGCAGCTTTCTGGTAGGGTCTGTCCACCCAGGATGACCTGATTATCCTCTGCTACGAGAAGTTATATCTTCTTCAGAGAACATTCCTGAGAATCTTCTCACGAGAGGAGAGTTCCTAGGTTGGCACCTACTTTACAGAGACCCATGCTTCCGTCACCCGCCTCCCTTGAGTAACGCTCCTACGGTGTTTCAAGAATTTGTTAATGACGTTTTCCATGATCTCCTTCAGACATGTGTAGTATTTTATCTGGATGACATTCTGATTTTCTCACCTGACCTGACTATACACCGAAGGTGGTTTTTCAGTGGCTCAGAGAAAACATACTCCGTGCTAAATCTGAAAAATGTAAGTTTGAAAAAAAAACTCTCTACCCTTTCTAGGCTACGTTATCTCAGATCCAGTAATTCCTGGGTTTCTCTAATTATTACAGTTTGTTCCTCACTTTTATAAGCTGACTGCCCCTATTGATGTCCTTAATAGAGAAGAGGGTCAATGACAAGGAGTGGCCTCCTGAGGCTGAATCAGTATTGCAGTCCCTCAGGCAAGCCTTCTCCTTGGTTCTTCATCATCCAGATATGTCAAAACAGTTCTTTCAGAAAGTGGGCACATCTTCTGTAGAAGATAGAGCTGTTCTTTCTCAAAAAAGTTCATCTTGCAAATTGCGCACCTGTGGTTTCTTCTCGAACGTAACTACTTTGTTGGTGACGTGGAATTGCTCGCCATCAAGTTGGCTCTTGAAGAATGCCCACATATCTGCACAGACCAAAAGAACATAAACTTACCTGCAGTCAGCTCAACCCCTCAATCCTCGTCAAGCTTGGTGGTCACTGTTCTTTGAGCGTTTAATTTTGTCCTGCATTTCTGGCCAGCTGACAAGAATATTAGAATGAATGCCCTCTCCCAAGCTTTAGATACTGATGATCATGCTGAGGAACCCCAACACATCATTGATCCTGGCTGCATTGTTTCTGTTGCTAAGGTTCAGCTGAGAGTCATTCCACCTGGCAAAACATTTGTTCCCGAGTCCAAGAGAAAACAGGTTTTGGCTTGGGGTCGTCAGTCGAAAGTCGCCTGTTACTCTGGCCTCACAAGACGGGAAATCTGATTACTCGATATCAGTGGTGGCTTAGATTATCTCTAGACGTTCGAGAATTTGCTGCTGCCTGTTCTAGCTTTTGCCAGAACAAGTCTTAATATTATCACTGAAAATGTCTGGAACGCTAAAACTTAACCTTTATTAAACAAGAACAAGTCTTAAGCAAAAACCTGCTTGTGTTCTACACCCCTTGCCTGTGCCTGATGTCCATTGACAGCATATCGCCATGGACTTTATCTCTGACCTGCCTTCTTCCTCTGAGTGCACAGTAATTGCGTGGTGGCTGATTGATTCTCTAAGATGGCTCACTTCTTGACCAGTCTATCATCTGCTAGCCAACTAAGTTGTTTATCCAGCACATCTTTGATCTTCATCGGTTACATTTACATATCATGTCTGTCCAGGGAGTGGGATTTACATCCAAGTTTTGGAAAGCTGTAACTTCTGAATGTTAAATTTGACTTCTCATCTGCATGCCATCCACAAACCAATGGTCAAGTGGAGCACATTAATCAGATCTTGATCAATTACTTGCACCACTTCACCTATGCACACCAGGATGACTGGGCTGCTTTGCTTCCGTAGGCAGAATTTTCATATAATACCAATTCTACTGAGGCTAATGGCAAGTCTCCTTGACTTATATAGCGCTGACATATTCCGCAGAGCTTTACAGACGTTAGCATCACGCTGTCCCCCATGACGCTCACAATCTAGGTTCCCTATCAGTATGTCTTTGGAGTGTGGTAGTAAAGCAGTGCCCCCGAAGGAAACCCGCACAAACACAGGGAGAACATACAAACTTCATGCAGATGTTGTGCTTGGTCAGATTTGAACCTCAGCTAGATTTGAGCTTGGTCAGATTTGAAACTAGTGTACGGCTTCCAGCTATGGGTGCCTCTTCCTGATGCTGTTTCATCTGGTGTACCTGCAACCGATTAAAAACTTTTCCCAGATCTAACGGGAGACTAAGGTCACTCTTCTGCAGTCTTCAGCTTGCTGACCGAAGACACAGGATATAAGGTCTGGCTATCTTGAAGGTACCGTCTTACAAACTGGCACCTCGCCTCCTTGGTCCTTTTGAGGTCGTTAAACAATTGGACCCAGTTTGCTACAAATTGCGTCTGCCTGCTTCTCTGCAGATACCTAATTCATTTCACATCTACCTTCTCAAGAATGTGATTTTGAATTGTTATTCCAGAGGTTCTTTTCCTGCTTTTGAAGGCATTTGAAGTCAAGAATAATCAGGATATGAAGAAAATCAGAGAGAAAAACGTCTTGGTGGATTGGAAGGGCTATGGTCCAGAACAGAGATCTTGGGAGCTGGCTGAGAACATTAAAGCCCCTGTGCTGCTGAAAAAATTCCTGCAACAGTCCGGACCCAAGAAGAGAGGGCATCAGCGGGGTACTGTTACATCAGTGGCTGGTGGCTGTCACTGCTTTGCTACTTCTAATAAGAACATCACTCATTGAACAACTATTACTCCCATGTTTGCCTTCACTACCACTCTCCTGCTGTCCTTGCTCTGTTTGATGTTGCATGGTTGCTTCTAATTGCTTATCAGCTTCTTCAATAACTGCTGACCTCATTTCCTTGCCTGAGCCATTAGGTTCCTAGGTGACATGTTCCTTGCTAAGGTGAGCTGCTTCCTGTTGTCTGCCTGTGTAACGACCTGTGCCTGTTGTGACCCTCTGTTGCCAGCCCTGACCTTACACCTGTGTCTCTGACCCCCATGGGGCAGCTGTCAACCCCACCGGGACTACTCCAGGAGGTGGCGGTCGGGTAGTTCGCCCAGATCCCTGTATAGGGGTTAAAGGGTGAATACCATCGAGCTATCAGGATAACTCTTTTAGATTTATCCCAAAATCAAACTGGTTGGTTGACACTGGTTCCTCACCCATTGCTGTAACAGGTTCCTTCCACTGACAGGTGATGGTGGAACATCTCGGAGGAAATGACTTGTGGCAGCGGTGACATCCTATTAAGGACCACGCTGGAATTCAATGTGATCTTTAAATAAGCCATCCTTTCACAAATGTGTGTAAACGCAGACTGCATGGTTCGTGCTGGATTTTTTACACCTGTGTTAATGGGACTGAATGAAACACCTTAATTCGGTGAGTAAAAAGTGTGTGCCCCAATACTTTTCTCCATATAGAATATTTGTGACGTATGCCTTAGAAGTAAGTTGTGAAGAGAGTTATAAGAGTGCTGCCACGTGTCCCCAAAAAAGCATGTGCGGTATTTCCAAGAACATATCATTCCGGCAAAGGATAACACACAGCAAACCTCAGTGACCAGCCTGTTTTGGGCCTTAGTAACCATGTGATTTTATTTTTTTTTTTGTTTCATGATTGGATTACAAGGTCTATAACTTATAATTTTGGGGATACAGATGATCTTCTAGCTGCATTGGAGCTCCATGCCTTCTGTGCCAATTCTCAAACTTTACCTACTCAATTTTTGACAAAATACGGTGGAAAGTGTGTGATCTTCAGGAAATTTCGGGCTGTACAATTTACACTTCTATTTAGTCAACTCCGTGGCGACCTAAACTTAATAAGCTTGGAGGTTTCTCTAATTGGAGTGAAGCAGGTATTAATACACTTAACGGGGTTATCCCATGATTAATGTAAAATATGAAAATCCGATATACAGATAGAGTTTACTGAATAGCCCGGTGGCTATACAACATTTTTAATTACACGTAAGTACACAAGTATTCAGATCCAGATGCTGGTTTGAAAACTATAGAATATTTTTCATGGGACAACCTCATATTTGTGCTCATCAATCCCTCACATTCAACAAGACTTTACCTAATGCTTGATTTTAACCAATACCTACTGTTACGTAACGCAGTGGAAGCTCAGTAAAAATTGATAGACTTGACCCCCAAACCTCGGCTTCTAGGACTGCATGTGTTAATTCAATAATGGGAAATATTTTATTACTATCATTTTATTTCCTTTTTTCTCAAAGCATTCCCAATAATGCTCAAAGCTAAATGGGCGTGCGATCTGGAGCCCCTTACAGATGTAGACTTAGATGAGATTCCCAGCCATATACCGCTCTTGTCTTTGAGCTCTACGCATGGTATTTCCCATATTTACCTAGTGCCTAGAGTTCTCGGTCTTAGGACAGACTCTACATGTGCTCTCTGCTGTTCGCCTCAGTTGGACCTAATCCACGACCATATTTCCCTAATCCACGACCATATTTCCCTAATCCACGACCATATTGGCAGAAGATTCTTGAACTGATTAACTCGACTATCAGTATGTCTTTGGCGTGTGGGAGGAAACCGGAGCACCTAGAGGAAACCCACGCAAACACGGGGAGAACATACAAACTCCATGCAGATGTTGTCCTTGGTTGGCAAGGCACCAGTGCTAACCACTGAGCCAGTGCGCTGCCCAGGGAGCAAAAGGTTCAGCACTGGATTGGCGAGATTCGACCCCCAAATCGTACAATATTTGTCCATAAAGTCAACTGGATACTCCGACTGGAAAGTTCAGTATATGTTATGAGCATGCCCGGACTGGCCCACAAGGGAATAAGGGAATCCACCTGTGGGCCCCTGAGCATGGTGGACCCAGGGCCGGCGCGTCCTATAAGCGGACTAGGCCGCCGCGTAGAGACCCCTTGGCAAGGGGCGCTGCTAGGAGCGCCGGCCCTGCCTCATGCTGCAGCCGCCCGAGCGCTCTGAATTGAGCCTCAGGCGGCTGCAGCACTGCCCGGGCTGGCGTGTCCATGAGGACGCACCGCCCGGGCTCAGCATGAAGAGAGGAGCTGACAGGAGGGAAGCGCTCAGCGCTCCCTCCTGTCAGTCCATTGTAGCGCGGCCGAGCTCTTTATGGCCGCGGGTACAGGAGCATGTGTCTCCTGTACCCGGCCGGACTGACATGAAGTGCGCACACAGTGTGCACTTCCTGTCAGTCCGTCAGGGTACAGGAATCTAAAGCTCCTGTACCCGTGGACCATAAAGCGCTCGGCCACGTTACATTACAGGCGGGGAGGAAGGGGGAGAATGACAAGAGTGGGGGAAGAATGACAAGAGGGGGGAGAAGAATGACAAGAGGGGGAGAAGAACGACAAGAGGGGAAGAAGAATGACAAGAGGGGGAGAAGAATGACAAGAGGGGGAGAAGAATGACAAGAGGGGAGGAAGAATGACAAGGGGGGAGAGAATGACAAGAGGGGGAAGGAAGAATGACAAGAGGGGGGGAGAAGAATGACAAGAGGGGAGGAAGAATGACAAGGGGGGGGGAAATGACAAAGGAGGAGGGGTGAAGAATGACGGGGAGGGGGGAGAATGACAAAGAAGGAGGGGTGAAGAATGACGGGGGGGGAGAATGACAAAGAAGGAGGGGTGAAGAATGACGGGGGGGGGGGAGAATGACAAAGGAGGGGGGGTGTAGAATGATAAGGGGGGGGGGGCGGCAAACTTTTCTTTTGCCTAGGGCGGCAAAAATCCTTGCACCGGCCCTGGGTGGACCCCTAGTCTCCCACCCCTTCCATAAATGGCACAACAGACTGACTGCACTACATACAAAGAGGCAGCCTACAGCACATCAACCAGTCTAGGCATCCATATATAAACTGGGTAGATTATTTAAGAAAGTAACCAGTTTATTACTATAGATTCATCAAGTGGCTGAGAAGACCTGTAGGTACAGAGGTAGGTCACAAAGTACCCTCGTTCCCCAGAACCATTTAGGGACCCCTATAATATTCTGAGCAGCTTGCCGCTGGGTGAGCAGGTAGCATTTGCGTGTAGTTATACAGTGCACCCCTACAATATATTTTACTGGTCAGCCCTAGGCATCCCAGTCCGATACTGGTTACGAGATTTGACTGTATCTGTACCTGTGGTCAGACACCAGGGCTACCCCCTGTACAACTACTTAGTAACCTGTCTGGTGGATTATAAATATCTACCTTTGTATTTTTTATATGATTTTTTATTTTTATGTTTGTGTTTATAGTTATGTAAAAATGTAATAAAAATTATTTGATTTAAATAAAAAAAGATCGGGTTGCTGTAAAAAGTTGGCCGCCTAGCCTATGGGCCCTTTGTGACCACCATAAACAGGCATAATGGCGGTCACTAACGAATTCATGTAACTCAATTTTGTAATTCAGTTATGCTGTGTATAATTTTCTTCTTTTTTTTTTTTTGCTTTGCTTTGCTGGAAGGAAACGCAGCATAAACACAGATATGTTGTTGCAAAAACCGTATGCAGTTTTTTTAATGCGTTTTTTTCGCCGCATCCAGAACACAGCACCGCTGCGACGCGTGGGAGCGCCCTAACAGTTCATGGTTTCACCAGCTACCAGTTCATAGCATCAGTACCACAACAAGTTCTGCAACGTGGAATATAGTAAGGGGTCATTGTGTTATCAGTTCCACAAGATACTGTGATATAGTAACAACCATTTCATCAGCTCCACCGGATACAGCCATATATTAACAAGATACTGCTGTTTGGTAACACCGCCACAAGATGCTACAGGACAGTGACAGGTCGTAGTCTTTCCAGCTTCACAACATACTGAAATACTAACAGTCATAGTAACATAGTCTATAAGGCTGAAAAAAGCCCTCTGTCCATCCAGTCCGGCCTGTCATCCTGTAAGTTGATCCAGAGGAAGGCAAAAAGACCCCTGTGAGGTAGAAGCCAATTTTCCCCACTTCAGGGGAACAAATTTCCTTCCGGACTCCAATCAGGCAATCAGAATAACTCCCTGGATCAACGACCCCTCTCTAGTAGTTATATCCTGTAATATTATTACACTGCAGAAATACATCCAGGCTCTTCTTAGTGAACTCGCCATCACCACCTCCATAGTCTCACTGCTCTTACCGTGAAGAATCCTCTTCTATGTTTGTGTAGAAACCTTCTTTCCTCCAGACGCAGAGGATGTCCCCTCATCACAGTCACAGTCCTGGGGATAAATAGATGATGGGACAGATCTCTGTACTGACCCCTGATATATTTATACATAGTTATTCGATCTCCCCTCAGTCACCCTCCTCTGAACCCTCTCCAGCTCTGCTATGTCTGCCTTGTTCCCAGGAGCCCAGAACTGTACACAGTCCCCCATGTGTGGTCTGACTGGCGATTTGTAAAGTGGCAGGACTATGGGGGATATTTTTCAAACTGATATAAAGTTGTCACGTTCGGGCGTGGGAGGGAAACACCACACCGAACATAGGAGGGAAAGGGGTGAGGGAATAAGGCCTGGAAACTAGGGAAAGGAGATGGACACCTCCTGGTAAAACCCTAATCAAAGTCCCGACTAACTACCAGTAAGAACAGACCCCAAAGGAGGGTGAGTTCATACACAGGAATACCTAATGTCCTAACTCACCCTATAGGACCCTGGTACTAATATCAGGACTGAGACAACCTGTTCCTCCAAACAAAGGACGAACAGGAGTCTCCCTCAGGCCTTAATACAAATGACAGGGAAATGCAACACACAAAATAACCCAAACAAAATACAAAAGGGAAAGAAAACACTTAACATCAAGTGGCTATGGCAGCACCAGGAACGCAGCCAAGATCCACACACCAGCTATCCACAACTCCAAACTGAAGTTATAAACCGCACAGCATGGTGGGAGAAACAACACTAGATAGAGAAGGATAAATGACCATAATAGCCAAACCTGGGGAAAGAAGGTGCGACAAGCACCAGAAACAACACAGACGTCATTTGATCCAAACGGAAAACATGTCAGATCAAATCACATGTTGCGAGTCTCATCGCTCTCCTGCCACCTGTCGCAGGAAGGTCCATGACAAAAGTACAACTGGCTTGGTTGCCTATAGCAACCAATCAGATTCCATTTTTCACAGCTCCTTTGGAAAATGAAAGGTGGAATCTGATTGGTTGCTATGGGCAACTAAGCCACTTCTGCTTTACACTAGTTTGATAAATGACCCCCTATGTTCTCATCACCTGCATCTATGACCCTTTAGATAGTAACAGTCCATAGGATCACTACTACCACAAGATACTGCAATATAGTGACACTTCATAGTATCACTACTACTACCATATACTGCAATATAGTGACACTTCATAGTATCACTACTACCACAAGATACTACAATATAGTAACACTTCATAGTATAACTAATACTACATGATACTGCAATGTAGTAAGGCTACTGTCACACTTGCGTTGTTGGATTCCGGCAGGCAGTTCCATCGCCGGAACTGCCTGCCGGATCCAGAAATCTGTAGGCAAACGGATTGCATCTGCATTTGGCTGACAAATGCATTGAAACACCGAATCCGCCTCTCCGGTGTCATCCAGAAAAACGGATCCGGTATTTATTTTTTTTTACATTTTTAATGGTCTGCGCATGAGCAGATCGGGAAACCGGATCCAGTTTTCCGAAACACTTGGTACCAGATCCGGTGTTAATACATTCCGGCAAGTGATCAGGAATTTTTCCTGCCAAATACCGTAAAGGGACTGAACTGAAGACATCCTGATGCATGCTGAAGATACTGTGCTATAGTAATAGTTCATAGTATCGCCACCACCAAAGATAGCGCCACACACTCCACAGTACACCACAAAAGTAAAGCTACTAATGGCATAATCAGCTATGCCAGAGACTATAATTTAGTAACTTTATGTTATCACTGCAAGTACTGCAATATAGTAAGAAATATTATCGCCAACTCTGCATAGGTCATATTTCCGTCCATACTCCCAGATCTCCACCGCATTTATCCTACTGAGTCTGGACTTTGCTCTGCAGCAATGAAGCTCTGGGCTCCGTCTGCCCGACAACCTCTGAGTGGACTGTGTGTATTTCAGAGCCGCTCCAGACACTAGTTTTATCCTGTATTATCGTACAGATGGACATAGTGCACATTACTGATTCTTGTATGAAAGTGATGGGTATATACAGTACATATAGTGATGGGTATATACAGTACATATAGTGATGGGTATATACAGTACATATAGTGATGGGTATATACAGTACATATAGTGATGGCTATATACAGTACATATAGTGATGGCTATATACAGTACATATAGTGATGGGTATATACAGTACATATAGTGATGGGTATATACAGTACACATAGTGATGGCTATATACAGTACATATAGTGATGGGTATGTACAGTACATATAGTGATGGGTATATACAGTAGATATAGTGATGGCTATATACAGTACATATAGTGATGGCTATATACAGTACATATAGTGATGGGTATATACAGTACATATAGTGATGGGTATATACAGTACACATAGTGATGGCTATATACAGTACATATAGTGATGGCTATATACAGTACATATAGTGATGGGTATATACAGTACATATAGTGATGGGTATATACAGTACATATAGTGATGGGTATGTACAGTACATATAGTGATGGCTATATACAGTACATATAGTGATGGCTATATACAGTACATATAGTGATGGCTATATACAGTACATATAGTGATGGGTATATACAGTACATATAGTGATGGGTATATACAGTACATATATTGATGGGTATATACAGTACATAGAGTGATGGGTATATACAGTACATAGAGTGATGGGTATTTACAGTACATATAGTGATGGGTATATACAGTACATATAGTGATGGGTATACAGTACATATATTGATGGCTATATACAGTACATATAGTGATGGGTATATACAGTAGATATAGTGATGGCTATATACAGTACATATAGTGATGGCTATATACAGTAGATATAGTGATGGGTATACAGTACATATAGTGATGGCTATATACAGTACATATAGTGATGGCTATATACAGTAAATATAGTGATGGCTATATACAGTACATATAGTGATGGCTATATACAGTACATATAGTGATGGGTATACAGTACATATAGTGAAGGCTATATACAGTACATATAGTGAAGGCTATATACAGTACATATAGTGAAGGCTATATACAGTACATATAGTGATGGGTATATACAGTACATATAGTGATGGGTATATACAGTACATATAGTGATGGGTATATACAGTACATTTAGTGATGGTTATATACAGTACATATAGTGATGGCTATATACAGTACATATAGTGATGGGTATATACAGTACATATATTGATGGGTATATAAAGTACATATAGTGATGGGTATGTACAGTACATATAGTGATGGGTATATACAGTACATATAGTGATGGGTATATACAGTACATATATTGATGGCTATATAAAGTACATATAGTGATGGGTATATACAGTAAATATAGTGATGGGTATATACAGTACATATAGTGATGGCTATGTACAGTACATATAGTGATGGGTATATACAGTACATATAGTGATGGGTATGTACAGTGTATATATAGTTATGGTTATATACAGTACATATAGTGATGGCTATATACAGTACATATAGTGATGGCTATATACAGTACATATAGTGATGGCTATATACAGTAAATATAGTGATGGGTATATACAGTAGATATAGTGATGGCTATATACAGTACATATAGTGATGGCTATATACAGTACATATAGTGATGGCTATATACAGTACATATAGTGATGGTTATATACAGTACATATAGTGATGGCTATATACAGTACATATAGTGATGGTTATATACAGTACATATAGTGATGGCTATATACAGTACATATAGTGATGGCTATATACAGTACATATAGTGATGGCTATATACAGTACATATAGTGATGGCTATATACAGTACATATAGTGATGATTGTAATCCTTGTATAGCATTCAGGACTATGGCGGAGGTTAATATTAATTACTACCTGTATCAGTTGTGTGTCACTGTTGTTATGTTCCAAAATTTCAGGGATCATTATCTTTCTATTATATCATCTGATTTTGTGATTCTTGGAGCTCTGAAACCTGGGATCCCCATCAGTGCAGTAACCAACACAGTGCTGGCCATAGGTATAGATACTCTAGAGAGACAGGGATGGATGGATGGATGGATAGATAGACTAGATTGTCTATAGCAGGACTGGCCAACCTGTGGCTCTCCAGCTGTTGCAAAACTACAACCAGCCCAGCATGCCCAGACAGCCTACAACCATCAGCCTACAGCAGGGCATGGTGGGAATTGTAGTATTACAACAGCTGGAGAGCCGCAGGTTGGCCAGCCCTGGTCTATAGGATCAGACTACATGGGTTTGTTTGTAGTCTGTAACCATGGGGACACATTTGTTTCATAGGAGCTGTATAAATAAAATGGTATGAGATTTTTAACCAATACTATTTTCAAAGTTTCTTCCTGTTTTGTTTTACATGTATTGGACATGGCAGTAAAGATGGGCTTATGCTTTGCGGCCATAGCGATGACGAGATGGTGGGGGCACATACAAGAGGCACTATACATAAAGGGGCACATACAAGAGGCACTTATACATAAAGGGGCACATACAAGAGGCACTTAACATAAAGGGGCACATACAAGAGGCACTTAACATAAAGGGGCACATACAAGAGGCACTTAACATAAAGGGGCACATACGAGAGGAACTATACATAAAGGGGCACATACAAGAGGCACTATACATAAAGGGACACATACAAGAGGCACTATACATAAAGGGGCACATACAAGAGGCACTATACATAAAGGGGCACATACAAAAGGCACTATACATAAAGGGGCACATATAAGTGGCACAGAGCATGGGGCACTGTATGTGGCACTATAAACAGAGAGCACAGTGCATATTACATTATATAGAGAGGGCACAGAGCATGTGGCACTATATATAGAGGGCAGGGTGTGTGGCACTATATACAAAGGGCAGGGTGTGTGGCACTATATACAAAGGGCAGGGTGTGTGGCACTATATACAGAGGGCAGGGTGTGTGGCACTATATACAGAGGGCAGAGTGTGTGGTACTATATACAGAGAGCAGGGTGTGTGGCACTATATACAGAGGGCAGGGTGTGTGGCACTATATACAGAGGGCAGAGTGTGTGGCACTATATACAGAGGGCACAGAGCATGTGGCACTATATACAGAGGGCACAGAGCATGTGGCACTATATACAGAGTGCAGAGTGTGTGGCACTATATACAGAGGGCACAGAGCATGTGGCACTATATACAGAGGGCACAGAGCATGTGGCACTATATACAGAGGGCAGGGTGTGTGGCACTATATACAGAGGGCACAGAGCATGTGGCACTATATACAGAGGGCAGGGTGTGTGGCACTATATACAGAGGGCACAGAGCATGTGGCACTATATACAGAGGGCAGGGTGTGTGGCACTATTTACAGAGGGCACAGAGCATGTGGCACTATATACAGAGGGCAGGGTGTGTGGCACTATATACAGAGGGCAGGGTGTGTGGCACTATTTACAGAGGGCAGGGTGTGTGGCACTATATACAGAGGGCAGAGAGAATGTGGCACTATATACATAGGGCACAGAGAATGTGGCACTATATACAGAGGGCGCAGAGCATGTGTCACTATATAGAGAGGGCACAGAGCACGTGGCACTATTTACAGAGGGCAGGGTGTGTGGCACTATATACAGAGGGCAGGGTGTGTGGCACTATATACAGAGGGCGCAGAGCATCTGGCAGTATATACAGAGAGCACAGAGTATGTGGCACTATATACAGAGGGCACAGAGAATGTGGCAGTATATACAGAGGGCTCAGAAAATGTGGCAGTATATACAGAGGGCACAGAGAATGTGGCAGTATATACAGAGGGCACAGAGCATGTGGCACTATATACAGAGGGCACAGAGCATGTGGCACTGTATACAGAAGGCACAGAGCATGTGTCACTATATAGAGAGGGCACAGAGCATGTGGCACTATATACAGAGGGCACAGAGAATGTGGCACTATATACAGAGGGCGCAGAGCATGTGTCACTATATAGAGAGGGCACAGAGCATGTGGCATTATATACAGAGGGCACAATTTCAAAAACTGCAGCGATCTGCATGTTGGTGGGGGTTGCAGGCAGCAAAGTGAGAACCCAATATTACAATGAGGCGCCTATAATGATCCTATACCTACTAATGGTGACATGGTGCACACACCGCTAAGGTCTTGTTTAATGGAATAGGAAAAGCTGAATCTTAAAGAAAGGAACAGAATAAATTACAGGATTTTACAGCCCATGCAAAACTGCATTAAATCTGTGTAGTGTGAACCTATCCTATACGTAATGTAGCTATCGGCTGCACAGATTCTTCCCAGACATGGCTTTCACTGCATATGACTGCACGACTTCCTATGATATGACATATTTGGGATATATTATAATACAGTAATTTACATGGGAGACAGCAGCTATAATGAGGCACATTGTTAATGAGACACTGTGTGCTGGAAACACAGGGCAGCAGCTGCGGTCGCTCAGACTGGAGGATGCTCCAATATGTGAGCCGCAGCCAGTACGACAGAGGCTGCCAAATAATGGAAGAGTGCGGGGGCGAGGGAGAGGGAATACCAGGAGTGATACTGCAGCATATCTGCAAGAGCCCAACCAGCAATACACATGAACAGATCTGCTCAGTGTCTACCTATACACCAGTACTCTGCCTGTACACCTGTATATACCTGTACCCTGCTCTGCCTGTACAGACATGTATCCTGCCCTACCGGAACACCTGTTATATATCTGTATCCTGCCCTACCGGAACACCTGTTATATATCTGTATCCTGTCCTGCCTATACACCTGTATATACCTGTACCCTGCCCTGCCTGTACACCTGTATATACATGTACCCTGCCCTGTCTGTACACCTATATATACCTGTACCCTGCCCTACCTGTACACCTGTATATACCTGTACCCTGCCCTGCCTGTACACCACCTGTATATACATGTATCCTGCCCTGCCTGTACACCTGTATATACATGTATCCTGCCCTGTCTGTACACCTATATATACCTGTACCCTGCCCTGCCTGTACACCTGTATATACCTGTACCCTGCCCTGCCTGTACACCACCTGTATATACATGTATCCTGCCCTGCCTGTACACCTGTATATACCTGTACCCTGCCCTGTCTGTACACCTGTATATACCTGTACCCTGCCCTGCCTGTACACCACCTGTATATACATGTATCCTGCCCTGCCTGTACACCTGTATATACCTGTACCCTGCCCTGTCTGTACACCTGTATATACCTGTACCCTGCCCTGCCTGTACACCACCTGTATATACATGTATCCTGCCCTGCCTGTACACCTGTATATACATGTATCCTGCCCTGCCTGTACACCTGTATATACATGTATCCTGCCCTGCCTGTACACCTGTATATACCTGTACCCTGCCCTGTCTGTACACCTATATATACCTGTACCCTGCCCTGCCTGTACACCTGTATATACCTGTACCCTGCGCTGCCTGTACACCACCTGTATATACATGTATCCTGCCCTGCCTGTACACCTGTATATACATGTATCCTGCCCTGCCTGTACACCTGTATATACATGTATCCTGCCCAGTCTGTACACCTATATATACCTGTACCCTGCCCTGCCTGTACACCTGTATATACCTGTACCCTGCCCTGCCTGTACACCACCTGTATATACCTGTACCCTGCCCTGCCTGTACACCTGTATATACCTGTACCCTGCCCTGCCTGTACACCACCTGTATATACCTGTACCCTGCCCTGCCTGTACACCTGTATATACCTGTACCCTGCCCTGTCTGTACACCTATATATACCTGTACCCTGCCCTGCCTGTACACCTGTATATACCTGTACTCTGCCCTGCCTGTACACCACCTATATATACATGTATCCTGCCCTGCCTGTACACCTGTATATACATGTATCCTGCCCTGCCTGTACACCTGTATATACATGTATCCTGCCCAGTCTGTACACCTATATATACCTGTACCCTGCCCTGCCTGTACACCACCTGTATATACCTGTACCCTGCCCTGCCTGTACACCTGTATATACCTGTACCCTGCCCTGCCTGTACACCACCTGAATATACCTGTACACTGCCCTGCCTGTACACCTGTATGTACATGTGTATACACCTGTACCCTGCTCTGCCTGTACACCACCTGTATATACATGTATCCTGCCCTGCCTGTACACCTGTATATACCTGTACACTGCCCTGCCTGTACACGTGTATACACCTGTACCCTGCTCTGCCTGTACACCACCTGTATATACATGTATCCGGCCCTGCCTGTGCACCTGTATATACCTGTATACTGCCCTGCCTGTACACCTGTATATACCTGTACACTGCCCTGCCTGTACACGTGTATACACCTGTACCCTGCTCTTCCTGTAGACTTTTATATACCAATTCACTATCCAGCATATACACTAACTAAACACACAGCACCGAGCTCCTGTACCCGGCCCTCTGTCTGTATACACCCTGGAGCTAGCTCTGCTGTTCCTCCATTTATCTTCATACACCCAGCTCCTGCAGTCTGCCCTTTATGTGTATACAGCTTCTGTGCTCTGGACCATTCATAGGTTTGAGCAGCACCTAAAATTTGTCCGAAATGCGTACACGATGCTCTACACTTCTCTCCCTATATTCTGCTCCCTGTACACACCTTGTGTCCACACTACATGCTTCCCTCTCTGTATAATGTACACAGCTGTCTGCTTACAGAATGCACCTAATGAATGAATACCTCACACTACCCTGAGCAGTACATGGATATGAGGTATTATACACAGTGTATCTAGTGCATCTGTTATTTGTATGTAGGACCAATCTCTATGTACTGCATATACTGCCGATATATAGCTAGAGCTTGTATTCACTGCCTGTGTCTTGTAAGATCCCCCTTCTCTATAATACAAATGATGTCGCTTGCAAGTCTTATAGTAGTTTTAACACCTGGTGAAGAATTTTCTCACACTTGCCGATGGAATTCTTTGCAGCATCTCACCATTCAGGTAAATCCTAGAAGGGTTTCCCTTTCCTTCTTAGTGGAAATAAAGTGTGAATTCCTTGCATGCAAAATATAGGCAAACTTGTCTATGAATATAATATCCTGGAGCACCAGTACAAACAGATCTGATATGTGCACTGTTGCTTCTGTACAGAAGATTGCTAGATAATATGTATATATATATATATATATATATATATGGCTGTGGGGTCGGAGTGGGTGGAAATGTATCAGCTCCAGAATATTATTAACTTTAATATAAATTTAGAAACGTTTAGAAATGTTAATCATAAATATATTGTATGCTCTTCAATCTAGGGCCCTTATTTAGCAAAACAGTGATAAGCAGGGTGTTCTAATGGTGATAGATAATCAGTTCTCACCTCTCCTGTGTTCTCTCCTGTCCTTATACTATACACAGTGATAAGCAGGGTCTTCTAGTGGTGATAGATAATCAGTTCTCACCTCTCCTGTGTTCTCTCCTGTCCTTATACTATACACAGTGATAAGCAGGGTCTTCTAGTGGTGATAGATAATCAGTTCTCACCTCTCCTGTGTTCTCTCCTGTCCTTATACTATACACAGTGATAAGAAGGGTGTTCTAGTGGTGATAGATAATCAGTTCTCACCTCTCCTGTGTTCTCTCCTGTCCTTATACTATACACAGTGATAAGCAGGGTGTTCTAGTGGTGATAGATAATCAGTCCTCACCTCTCCTGTGTTCTCCCCTGTCCTTATACTATACACAGTGATAAGCAGGGTCTTCTAGTGGTGATAGATAATCAGTTCTCACCTCTCCTGTGTTCTCCCCTGTCCTTATACTATACACAGTGATAAGCAGGGTGTTCTAGTGGTGATAGATAATCAGTTCTCACCTCTCCTGTGTTCTCTCCTGTCCTTATACTATATACAGTGATAAGCAGGGTGTTCTAGTGGTGATAGATAATCAGTTCTCACCTCTCCTGTGTTCTCTCCTGTCCTTATACTATACATAGTGATAAGCAGGGTGTTCTAGTGGTGATAGATAATCAGTTCTCACCTCTCCTGTGTTCTCTCCTGTCCTTATACTATACACAGTGATAAGCAGGGTCTTCTAGTGGTGATAGATAATCAGTTCTCACCTCTCCTGTGCTCTCTCCTGTCCTTATACTATACACAGTGATAAGCAGGGTGTTCTAGTGGTGATAGATAATCAGTCTCACCTCCTCCTAGTTCTCTCCTGTCCTTATACTATACACAGTGATAAGCAGGGTCTTCTAGTGGGTGATAGATAATCGATCTCACCTCTCCTGTGCTCTCTCCTGTCCTTATACTATACACAGTAATAAGCAGGGTGTTCTAGTGGTGATAGATAATCAGTTCTCACCTCTCCTGTCCTTATACTATACACAGTGATAAGCAGGGTCTTCTAGTAGTGATAGATAATCAGTTCTCACCTCTCCTGTGCTCTCTCCTGTCCTTATACTATACACAGTGATAAGCAGGGTGTTCTAGTGGTGATAGATAATCAGTCCTCACCTCTCCTGTGTTCTCTCCTGTCCTTATACTATACACAGTGATAAGCAGGGTGTTCTAGAGGTGATAGATAATCAGTTCTCACCTCTCCTGTGTTCTCTCCTGTCCGTATACTATACACAGTGATAAGCAGGGTGTTCTAGTGGTGATAGATAATCAGTTCTCACCTCTCCTGTGCTCTCTCCTGTCCTTATACTATACACAGTGATAAGCAGGGTGTTCTAGTGAAGATAGATAATCAGTTCTCACCTCTCCTGTGTTCTTTCCTGTCCTTATACTATACACAGTGATAAGCAGGGTGTTCTAGTGGTGATAGATAATCAGTTCTCACCTCTCCTGTCCTTATACTATACACAGTGATAAGCAGGGTGTTCTAGTGGTGATAGATAATCAGTCCTCACCGCTCCTGTGTTCTCTCCTGTCCTTATACTAGGTATCTTCATGTTGCTCCAAGGCGTTTAGTTACAATCCCTGAAGCAGTGCAGCACATACTCAGTAGTAAGATTTTCTTCTAAAGACCAGAAGAGAATGTTCAGTAGTGGACTTGCCTGTAGTCATTTCAGAACTGCTAGACAGGGGTTGTTTGGGAATAAGTAACTTTTTACAATCTGCCTCTGCTTAGGAAAGAATCATACTTACCTACTCCCTGCAGCTCCAGTCCATTGTGCCGTATTGGCGCCGGAAGAGGAGTATACAGGAGCCAGAGAGCAGGAGCGGAGCTGCAGGGAGCAGGTAAGTATGAATCTTCCCAAAGCAAAGGCTGCGGCTCCTGTGAAAAGTAATTTATTCCGGGGCAACCCTTTCATGGCAGCCCTGAATATCGAATATCGCAGCTGCACTTTCTACAAGTTTCCTTTATTCCTGTTCAGAATCTCTGATTCTCTGATTTTCCAGGACATACACATAGAGCTTTTCTAACTTTTTTTATTTTTATAACTGTGTTCTCTAGTTCCGCATTTTGTGGACCGCACATGGCCGGCAGTATAATAGAAATGCCTTTTCTTGTCCGTGTCTGCGGTATTATAGTAGTTATATACTTGTACATAGGAGCAGTATTATAGTAGTTATATTCTTCTACATAGGAGCAGTATTATAGTAGTGATATTCCTGTACATAGGAGCAGTATTATAGTAGTTATATTCTTGTACATAGGAGCAATATTATAGTAGTTATATTCTTGTACATAGGAGGCAGTATTATAGTAGTTATATTCTTGTACATAAGAGCAGTATTATAGTTGTTATTTTCTTGTACATAGGAGGTAGTATTATAGTAGTTATATACTTGTACATAGAAGGCAGTATTATAGTAGTTTTATTCTTGTACATAGGATGCAGTATTATAGTAGTTATATTCTTCTACATAGGAGCAGTATTATAGTAGTTATAGTATTGTACATAGGAGCAGTATTATAGTAGTTATATTCTTATACATAGGAGGCAGTATTATAGTAGGTATATTCTTGTACATAGGAGGCAGTGTTATAGTAGTTATATTCTTGTACATAGGAGGCAGTATTATAGTAGTTGTATTCTTGTACATAGGAGCAATATTATAGTAGTTATATACTTGTACATAGAAGCAGTATTATAGTAGTTATATTCTTGTACATAGGAGACAGTATTATAGTAGTTATATTCTTGTACATAGGAGCAGTATTATAGCAGTTATATTCTTGTACATAGGAGGCAGTATTATAGTAGTTATATTCTTGTACATAGGAGCAGTATTATAGTAGTTATATTCTTGTACATAGGAGGCAGTATTATAGTAGTTATATTTTTGTACATAGGGAGCAGTATTACCTCTACCTCGCTCACTGAGTACATGGAGCCCCCGGCCGCAGCGCAGCACCACGAGGCGACCCCAATATTGGGACGCAGAACAGACCTCTGATTCTTGCCCAGATACCGCTCAGACCCCAGACAACACAAGGATGGCAGAAGGGGGAAGCCCAAAAGAACAATGGGACTGGAGGGAGCATATGAAGCTATTACCCACTAATCAAGAAATGGAGAAGTTTGTGGTAAGGCTGGAAAACTCATACAAACAGGAGTTATCCACGATTAGGGCCAATGTACAAGCAATAGAGGAAAAAGTGGAAGAGGTGGCATCCATGCATGACCACACAGCAGCTAAGGTAGAAGAGTTGGTGACACAAGGGGAACACAGGGATCGCCATATAAGCCATGTATACCGCTTACATGATGATATAGAAAACCGCAACAGGAGGAACAATATAAGAATACTCAGGCTCCCAGAATCCACCAAAACAGAGGACTTGGATCCCACATTACAGGGCTTATTTAGCAATATTTTAGGGAAACCAATCTCAGAACGTCTAGAGCTAAACAGAGCTCACAGAGCCTTAGCCCCCATAAACCCAGATCCTTCCAAACTAAGAGACGTGATATGTCGTCTCCATTACTATGCAGTAAAGGAGGAGATTATGAAGAACGCTCGCAACTTCTCTACCATTGATTGATGGAGCTACCTTGACAATTCTACAAGATCTTTTACGAGCTACCCTGATCCAGAGAAGAGGCCTCAAACCACTTTTAGACCTCCTCAGAGAAAAAGACATCCCTTACTCCTGGGGGTTCCCATTTCAACTAATACTAAGGAAGAATGGACATCGTATAGAACTGCGAGACCCTAAAGACCTTGACATGTTCCTTTCAGCACTTTACCTACCACCAATTCAGCTACCTGACTGGCAGCTAACACTTTAACTGCGCAAGATACCTCAAGTAATGAGTCCACCAAGAGTTAAGATTGCCTCACTAGATTTTAGGGGTTTTAATACTCCTGAAAATGGGGTCCTATACGGTATGCACAAAGAGAGCGTGCAGATGCTATTATTGCAGGAAACGCACTTTAAGCAGAACCATGTACCAAGAATTTACTCCAACTACTATACTTATTGGGCTCATAGCACCAATCCTGAGTCTAAAGTCTAGGGGAGTATCAGTTGCTCTGCATAAATGTCTGCCTTATACCTTTTTAGAATCGCACATTAACCCATCCAGACGGTTCCTATTTCTGAAGCTGAGGATCCACGAGAGGACGTACACCATCGGGAACCTATATTTACCAAATACCAGACAAAGTAAAGCACTCACAGGTATTTTATCCAAGCTAGATGCTTTTGCTGAGGGAGTTGTATTGCTGGGAGGCGATTTCAATATGATCATGGATCCCTTGTTGGACTCTTCTACGGGTAAAACGACAGTTCCCCGGTCAACAATTATAAGAGCAAAACAGGCATTACACGCTAGACAACTTGTAGATGTTTGGCATATACTATACCCTACAGATAGAGATTATACCTATTATTCCCCAGCTCACCAATCTTACAGCAGACTAGATAGGTTCTTGATATCTCATCACGCATTATCCTTTCATCCGAGCACGCATATAGGAACTCCAATCTGGTCAGACCATTCTCCAATTTTTATGTCACTTGAGTTACCGGGCCTAACAGCTAAGGAATGGACACGGCGACTAAGCGAAACTCTTATACGTGACAGTGTATGCAGATCTGACATCTGAAAACACCATCTAAGAGTTCATTGCAAATCACTGAAACTGATAACACGGCTCCCCCATTGCAATGGGAAGCTTTAAAATGCGTGTTGCGTGAAGTATTCGTATGTCACGGATCTAGGCTTAAGAAAGAAAGGGGCGTTAAAGTGCAACGACTACTAACTCACATAGCTACCTTGGAACAGTCACACAAACAATCTCTAGACCCAAAGGTTCTTTCTGAACTCACCATGTCCAGAGATCAGCTTAAAAGATTACTTTCAAAATCCATTTATAGAAATACTGAACGATTCCATAGTTACCTATTTGAACATTCCAATAAACCCGGGAAAGCATTAGCGCGATTCATACATCCTCGCCAACAGGTTATCTACATCCCCACCATAAAAGACAAGAGGGATACACCAGTTCACCATCCTGCCCAAATAGCGGAAAACCTTTAAAACATACTACGAGACCCTATACAACATTAGAGGACAGTTGGCCGATATGCAGGTTGAGGAACTTGAGAGTTGGATAAAAACTTACGTTGAAGACACTGCACTGCCTTCAATATCTAAAGAGGTGAGAGTGGAGATGGAGAAGGAGGAGGTAAGAGTCCGGGCCCAGACGGCTTCACTGCACCCTTCTTTAAGAACTTTAAAGATCTTAAGATCTTGAGAGTGTTCAATAGCATATCACCTAGCTGCCCCTTTCCTAAACAAGCACTAGTGGCGCAAATAGTCGTGATCCCGAAACCCAAAAAAGATCCAACTATTTGTAACAACTACCGACCCATATCACTAATCAATTGTGACATTAAACTGTATTCTAAACTATTAGAGAATCGCCTCAATAGAGTGCTTTCTGGGATCATCCATGGGGATCTAGTTGGGTTTGTACCAGGCAGAGAAGCTAGAGACAATACCATCCGAACAATTTATCTTATCTCCAGAGCAAAGAGCAGCAAAGATCCTATTTGTCTATTTGCAGTCAATGCTCAAAAAAGCTTTTGATGGGGTGCATTGGAGATTTATGATAGCTGCATTGAGACAGATAGGCCTGGTCTCCAACTTTGTAGAGAAGATATACGCTCTCTATACCAATCCCACAGCTAGAGTTAGAACTAATGGTATACTCGCCCCCTCCTTTGCTATTAAAAATGAGACTCGCCAAGGCTTCCCGCTTTCACCCATACTCTATGTATTGGTAATGGAACACCTAGCTAATGCATCGAGGAAAAATCCAGATATTAATGGTATTAAAATAGGGTAGGGGTCCAACATCACAAATTGGCGCTTTATGCTGATGATCTTCTCATGTATGTCTCAAATCCACATGTCACTATTCCATCTATTCTCAAGGAATTCCAAAAGTTTGGCCATCCAATTTTAAAATAAATCCCACCAAATGCAAGATGTTAAATATCTCACCTCCATCAGCAGTTACCCTGCAGGTTCAGAGTAACTTTCCTTTTAAATGGCAGGCCACAAGCATAACCTATTTAGGGTTACAAATCCCAAACCAGTTGCATTTATTGTATCCACTTAACTATCTCCCCCTGCAGAAGAAAACCTTAGAGGACGTTCAGAAATATTCCCTGAAACATTCGTCATGGTTTGGTAGGATGGGCGTAATCAAAATGGATATTTTACCGAGATTTTTGTATCTCTTTCGGACGGTTCCTATATGCATGCCCGGCAGGTTCTTTGTGGTACTCCATAGGGCCTTGGCACGCTTCGTGTGGGGATCTAGCAGAACGAGGATAAACTTCAAAGTATTGACTAAACCTAGGAACAGAGGGGGACTAGGGCTACCTGACCTAAAATTATACCATACATCAGCGATACTAATGAGGGTATTAAATTGGTCAAATAGGAGGTTTCCAAGGCTTTGGATTCAGATGGAACAAGAACTCTCCGCAATGAACTTGTTAATAGCTCCTTAGGTGAACCTGATTAATAGACCTCCATTGGAAGACTGGCCCTTTCTAGTGCGTCACACCCTTGCTCAATGGGACAACTGGGTTGCAAGGTTCCAGATCTCACAAAGACCTGGCTTCATGACTCCTATCATGGGTAATCCCACCTTTTTACCTGGCATTGAAACTGACAATTTCTTAATCTGGCACAAAACCTCATATCCCAGGGTGCGTGATGTGATGACAAACTCAGAAGTAAAGACTTATGGGTCCATTGTCCCGGAGACCGGATGTCAAGGGTCAATGTGACTTACGTACGCCCAGATGAGATCATTTGTACATAGCTTATTTAACCAAAAGCCTTGTTCTGACATGACGGACTTTGACAGTCTATATGTAAAACTGACACACATTATAGAATACTGTCACAATTATACTAGATTCTACTGAACTTGAGTAATCCAGATGTAGCTCCTTACTTCCAAAAATGGGAAGCAGACTTAAAGCTCACTTTTTCGGCAGAAGATGTCCTCAAGATGTGTACGTTCTCTCATGGATTATCTATAGCAGCTCATGCCAAGGAAAAGAATTTCAAGATTCTATCTCGGTGGTACTATTGTCCTTCGACTCTCCATAAAATGTTTCCAACCTTTGTTGGAGATGTGGAAAAGAGAGGGATCTGTTATACATATCTGGTGGTCCTGTCCGATTGTAAAAAGATTCTGGGATCCTGTATTCCAGGTATATGGAAAATTTACTGGGAAAAGCATCCCTAACTCACCTAAAACATCTCTACTGTCACTAATACCAGGATCTATTGTTAAAATGAAGAAAAACGCACTAAGCTTTTTCCTTGCAGCAGCGTGACCGGTAATCCCGAGGCACTGGAAATCGTCAGAGGCACCCTCTCTCTGTGAATGGGCGACCGAACTCAGACTCCTACTAAGAATGGAAGAATTGATCGTGACCAAGAGGTTAGGTTCTATGCTAGGTGGAACTCCTAGAGTTCCTTCACTCCACAGATCTCTCGGTATTACTGGGAAATTAAGACTCAACCGCACACTTTACCATTTCCTTTTCCTTCTTATGATTCTCTCCTTCCTTCTATTCTTCTTCTTTACCTTCTTTTGGAATTATAAATAAATATTTCAGGTTTTGCAATATGTAGAATGTACGGAATTACTGATAATGGCTCAACAAGTGATACAAATATGTTATGTGACATCAGATACCAAGAATATGTTATTGAGCATGTACATCAGTTTATTGAAAGCTTTGTTTCTAATTACAATACCGCTTACTAAAATGAGAGTAAACATAAAATTAGATGAAGGGTTTAGGAGTTTCAGCTTCTTTATATGTGGCAGCCCTTATTTAAAGGGACCAAAAGTAATTGGACATCTAACCTAAAGGCTGTTTCATGGGCAGCTGTGGGCAATTCCTTCATTATTTCATTCTCAATTAAGCATATAAAAGGCCTGGAGTTAATTTGGGGGTGTAATGCTTGCATTTTGAAGATTTTGCTGAGAAGTAAACATGCGGTCAAAGGAGCTCTCCATTCAGGTAAAACAAGCCATCGTTCATCTACGACAACAGAAAAAAACGCATCCGAGAAATTGCTACACTGTTAGGAGTGGAAAAATCTACAGTTTGGTACATCCTGAGAAAGAAAGAAAGCGCTGGTGACCTCAACAGTGCAAAAAGACCAGGACGCCCACGGAAGACAATAGTGGTGGATGAATGCAGAATAATTACCATGGAAGAGAATCCCCTTCACAACAACCAAATGAACAACACTCTCCAGGATATAGGCGTATCAATATCCAAATCTACCATAAAGAGAAGACTGCATGAAAGTAACTACAGAGGGTTCACTGCACGGTGCAAGCCACTCATAAGCCTCAAGAATATGAAATTGGACATCTTAAAAAACCAGCACACTTCTGGAAGAACATTCTTTGGACAGATGAAACCAAGATCAACCTCTACCAGAATGATGGAAAGAAGAGAGTATGGCGAAGGCGTCGTACAGCTCATGATCCAAAGCATGCCACATCATCTGTAAGACACGGCGGAGGCAGTGTGATGGCTTGGGCATGCATGGCTGCCAGTGGCACTGGGTCCCTAGTGTTATTGATGATGTGCCACAGGACAGAAGCTGCCGGATGAATTCTGGGGTTTTCAGAGACATACTGTGCGCTCAAATCCAGCCAAATGCAGCCAAACTGATTGGTCGGCGTTTCATAATACAGATGGACAATGACCCAAACATAAAGCCAAACCAACCCCGGAGTTTATTAAAGCAAAGCAGTGGAATATTCTTGAATGGCCGAGTCAGTCACCGGATCTGAACCCAATAGAGAATTTCACTTGTTCAAGACTAAACTTCAGACAGAAAGGCCACAAACAACAGCAACTGAAAACCGCTGCAGTAAAGACCGGGCCGAGCATTAAAAAGGAGGAAACACAGCGTCTGGTGATGTCCATGAGGTCAAGACTTCAGGCAGTCACTGCCAACAAAGGGTTTTCAACAAGTATTAGAAATTAACATTTTATTTACAATGATTTCATTTGTCCAATTATAGTCTTGTACATAGGAGCAGTATTATAGTAGTTATATTCTTGTACATAGGAGCAGTATTATAGTAGTTATATTCTTGTACATAGGAGGCAGTATTATAGTAATTATATTCTTGTACATAGGAGCAGTATTATAGTAGTTATATTCTTGTATATAGGAAGCAGTATTATAGTAGTTATATTCCTGTACATAGGAGCAGTATTATAGTAGTTATATTCTTGTACATAGGAGCAGTATTATAGTAGTTATATTCTTGTACATAGGAGGCAGTATTATAGTAATTATATTCTTGTACATAGGAGCAGTATTATAGTAGTTATATTCTTGTACATAGGAGGCAGTATTATAGTAGTTATATTCTTGTACATAGGAGCAGTATTATAGTCGTTATATTCTTGTACATAGGAGCAGTATTATAGTAGTTATATTCTTGTATATAGGAAGCAGTATTATAGTAGTTATATTCTTGTACATAGGAGCAGTATTATAGTAGTTATATTCTTGTACATAGGGGCCAGTATTATAGTAGTTATATTCTTGTACATAGGAGGCAGTATTATAGTAGTTATATTCTTGTATATAGGAAGCAGTATTATAGTAGTTATATTCTTGTATATAGGATCAGTATTATAGTAGTTATATTCTTGTACATGTGAGCAGTATTATAGTACTTATATTCTTGTACATAGGAGCAGTATTATAGTACTTATATTCTGGTACATAGGAGCAGTATTATAGTAGTTATATTCTTGTACATAGGAAGCAGTATTATAGTAGTTATATTCTTGTACATAGGAGCAGTATTATAGTAGTTATATTCTTGTACATAGGAAGCAGTATTATAGTAGTTATATTCTTGTACATAGGAGCAGTATTATAGTAGTTATATTCTTGTACATAGGGGCAGTATTATAGTAGTTATATTCTTGTACATAGGAGCAGTATTATAGTAGTTATATTCTTGTACATAGGGGCAGTATTATAGTAGTTATATTCTTGTACATAGGAGGCAGTATTGTAGTAGTTATATTCTTGTACATAGGAGGCAGTATTATAGTAGTTATATTCTTGTACATAGGAGCAGTATTATAGTAGTTATATCTTGTACATAGGAGCAGTATTGTAGTAGTTATATTCTTGTACATAGGAGGTAATATTATAGTAGTTATATTCTTGTACATAGGAGGCAGTATTATAGTAGTTTGATTCTTGTACATAGGAGCAGTATTATAGTAGTTATATTCTTGTACATAGGAGCAGTATTATAGTAGTTATATTCTTGTACATAGGAGGCAGTATTATAGTAGTTATATTCTTGTACATAGGAGCAGTATTATAGTAGTTATATTCTTGTACATAGGTTGCTGCTTTTTTTGTCATGTGTATTATTATATTGGCTTGAAAAGTGACAGACTTTTAGTGTGTGTAGTACAATAGAAAGATGGTAACTGTATGGAAGGCCTTTTGACCTTTGTAGATGAGTAAATGTGGTTCTTTTCACTGATACAGTATACAAATAGTATTACCTTTCCCCACCCCCACCACATAAACTGAACCAAGAATCAGAGAAGCAGCAGTGAGTACAATGAAGGAAAAGCCTGTGGAGGAAGCATCCATCAAAGAGAGAGCTGACTGTGAACCAATACTGCACAGCTCAGCAAAGTACCAAATGCAGTTTGCTTTATTTTTTAATTTGGTTCTGCTCAGTGAAGCAGCTGCAATGCAATTCTAAGGATCTACAGCAAATGAACACTTTCAGCTTATGCAACAACTATACCGCGCTGGCCTTTTAACAAAACACCAACCGATGCCGCACAAATTGGGTCATCAAACCAAAGATGCCCCCAAATATCTCCCTAAACTGCACACAACCAGGGTACCCAGAAACACGGCTGTGTGCAGAGCGACAGTCGGGCAATGCCCAATGGCGATATAGTGTCCAGAGCCTGCTGGGTACCAATGATCAGGGTCTGCTGGTGGACCCCTATCTTAACAGTTGTTCGCGTGTCTCACACTAAGCACCGCTCCTCCGTCTGCTTACTGGCATCATTAATCCCTTGCTTTGGGGCACAGAGATTTGCCAGTTTCCTCCTGCTACAGGGTGAGGTTGAATCTGAAGTAAACATATGAATAATAGATATCAGATGGAGATAATATGACCCGATGCACAGTGGACCCTCTATGCATTTTCCTTTGCCAGAGGCTTTCCAAAAAAGACCTGGCCAGTTGATGCTTTCGGTATAATGGTGTCCCTATCATACCATGGACAGTGGGGCGGGCGAGGAAATCCTACACCGTCTACCTCTACATCATACAGTTCTCTCCTCCGTAGATGAATCTGACATCTTCTTCTAGGCAGTCATGGTGGTCTGTTTGCTCTCTTTACTACATTACAGGGATTGTCTGCGATTGGATCTGCTTTCGTTCCACAAACAGCGCCACTCATGGCTGTGACGAGTATTGCAACTCAGCCTCGTTCAAGCAGAGTCAACCCAATTCAGCAGGCGCTGTGCTCTATTCCATGAGTGATCAATGGGGCACGAATTGGAAGCAGGCAATGGACCTTACAGCCTGACTGTCCGATTCTGAGATGGGCAGTATCGGTGCTGGAGTCCCTTCTTACTCCTTCCCCTATTTGACATCATAGAGCCCCCAAAGTGCTACAGGTGGAGTGACAAATGTGAAAAGAGGGTGGTGAACAGACGTGGGAGTCACGTGGGGGGTCTCAGTTTGCTATTGGGCCTGTATATTGGTTCACCTCCTATGAATTGACCACATTATCAATCCTCTGCACCAGAGCACCCAACCTGATATTGTATCGTGGCACCAATGCCGTCTAGTGGCTGTGGTGCCAGACAACCATCAAGTGCCATCAGGATAGGCCTGGTGTCCAGTGCCAGTACCTCCAAACCCCTCGATAGGTATCAAGACTGCGATCTTAAAGTGGTGCCATGTTGTAGGCAGGTCCATATTGACAGAAGTAGGGGCAACACAAGTAGGCGGGGTCAGCAATACCATAGTGCAGCACAAAATACCGCCCCCGCAGAACCAAACTCCGCAGTGCTTATACCCCTGCGCCATTAATACACCGTCTCATATAGTTGGCCCATAAGGGTGAACAGCAGGGAGTCTTCCCATGCTCTACCACAGTATTCAACTCTATCAGCATCCTGAGGAGGGTATCTGCAGCCACCTACCAGGTAGATCAGTACCCGAATATAGCAGCGTTAATTACCACTGAGAGCAGGGAATCATTATGTACCTGCTCAGTGGCAGGAAGGAAGGGCTTGGGTTGTGTCCTGGGCATTGGCCCACCAGGACATTTCCCTGTAGGGGTTATGGTCAGTCCGCACCTGAAAAAAGCTATTATGCCACTGGTGGACAATAAGTCCTTTCTGTTAGTTCCCAGCATATCACGAGGGTATGAAGGGGTGACTTGATTCCTCTCGCTTTCTATAGGACTAGATGGAGAGATTTGCACAGTGTGCGGGGTCAGAGTGACAGTATGAGAGTCACAAGTCCGTCGGTGCGGTCAGAAGTCTCCGCACACTTGAAGGAGCACCACGTATACTTTCTGGGGTAATCGTTAAGCATGGAACTTATTTTCTTAAACGGTATGACATGACGATGACTGCAGCTATTTACATGTGGCAGAAGAACTGACAGGAGCGCAAATCAGCCCCTTCCACATGAGCAACTTGCCACACAAGATACCGCAGCAAATCAGACAAGCCTCATCAAAGAAACAGTTGTTAACAGCTAGAAGCAGTGCATTCTGGGGTTGTCCGACTCAGAAAACTCATTTTCACAGACCAGGGTTTGTCCAGGAGTTTAAAAATCACCTGTCAGCAGGATCGACCCTATCAAACGAGGCATACCACCTGGTAGTGTCGATCCTTCTGATTAAAATGATACCTATCTTGTGAAAATCGGCTGCAGCGTACAAGTGAAAAAAGACTTATTCTTTATGCAACTTAGGCCTTCAGTGCATCCAGGGTGTGGTCAGCACTGAGGTGCACCCAGGGACTAGGCCCCGCCCATCTTTACTCTGAAGCTCCTATTTGCATATTTTCTCGGGAACACTGCAATCGATTTTCACTAGACAGATATTATTTTAATCAGTAGGATCAACCCTACCAGACAGTATATCTGGTGCATTAAGATTGATCCAGCAGTTAGTTGGGCTTTAAGAAATTAAAGGGGCTGTACCAAATTTTAAACTTGAATAGGGGATAATATGAGTCTGATCTGTGGGGATCCGACCACAGGGACCCTCACCAATCACAGAATTGGGGGTCCTGTGTCTTCCCATATGATTGGATTGGCAGTCAAGCACACTCATTGGCAATCCAGTTCATTTCTACGGGACTGGCGGAGAGAGCCAAGCCCTGTACCTTCAGCAGTCCCATGGAGATAGATAAATGCAGCCGATCCCCTTGATCGTCGGCGTCCACCTCAAGGAGCAGACTTTTATTGCTTATTCTTTGGGTAAGGGATGTTTAAAATTTGGCACAACCCCTTTAAGATAACAGTAGGAAATGTTATCACATAGGAAAATATACTCAATCTTTAAATACCTGGCCACTGCAATGCTGACGCACCGATGGTCCAGCAGGTCTTGGTTCATTTTCCTGCGGTGGTGACGTGCTGTACATCAATGTGACTGCTGCAGCCAATCGCTGGCCTCAGTGGTTTACAGCATATGACCACTGACGCCAGTGATGGGCTGCGGCGGTGACCTTCATGTGTGGCACGTTATGTGCTGTACATCAATGTAACTGCTGCAGCCAATCGCTGGCCTCAGTGGTGTACAGCACAAGACCACTGATGCCAGTGATGGGCTGCGGCGGTGACCTTCATGTGTGGCACGTTATGTGCTGTACATCAATGTGACTGCTTCAGCCAATCGCTGGCCTCAGTGGTGTACAGCACAAGACCACTGACGCCAGGGATGGGCTGCGATGGTGACCTTCATGTGTGGCACGTTACGTGCTGTACATCAATGTGACTGCTGCAGCCAATCACTGGCCTCAGTGGTGTACAGCACAAGACCCTGACGCCAGTGATGGGCTGCGGCGGTGACCTTCATGTGTGGCACGTTACCCCTGCAGGAAATAAGAAAAAGACCAACGGCCACTTCGGGCGTCAGCCTTGGTAGGGAAATTTTACACTAAAGTAAGTTATTTTTTTTACTTTACATTTTGTGCTTTATCTGGGACAACCCCCTTAACATTGGGGGGTCCTCTGTTTAGATTCCTCATTTTCTGGCAAGGGCAGAAAGCGGTTAGAGACAGCGTCTCTCGTTCTGGAGGATGTCCTACATTTCACAGAAACCCAATGATTTGAATGTGTAATACTTAACTTGCCCTGGGGAGGCACTGCAGGAAAACTGCTAGATTATAGTCGATCACTGGAGATCTTAGTGGGCGATCTCTTATTATAAATAGGGATTGTCCAAAGCAGAGAATCTCTTCAATAAGCACAACCCATGCAACAAAAATCACATAACACCCTCTGAGCACCACCATTCATTAGAGGACAGTCTGGTCATTCTTGTGTCTCCCTGCTCCGCTTGTGGAGCAATAAACTGGTTTACAGACGAGATTGCGCCAACTGAAGAAGACTCCCCGCTTCTTTGGAGCTTACTCCTACCTCAGTGGTAAACCTATATCAAGACATGTATTGAATTCGAGAGTCAGCGGTTCAAATCTGGACCTTAATTGCTCTGAGACTACAGTATCGGATTCATTCCCTCGGGAAGAGTAGACCCTGTGATATCACATGAATATCTAGAAAACCACCATGATGGCGAATATTGATCCTACTGAGGCAAAGGCATATTCTCAGACATTACCACAGGTGTGATCAGAGTAAGCCGCATGATCATGTTCCAGTTCCTAAAAGGATCCTGCTAACGAATTCCAAGAATGACCTGCCCAACTGACCGAAGCCCTGGTCGAACCACTGGCCAGCCGAGACTAGTGAGGACTCAACGAATGTCGAAGCATATCTTGGCCAACTGGATATCGGGTCCATTACTGGGTGACTGGAGCCTACCAGAGGTCCCCTGAACATCGGAACCAAAAGACTACCTAACACAATCTAAGAGCCAAGACCTGGCCATCTTTTAGTGCCTCTTGTTGACTGACTGAGCCTTGTGTCAACCTCTAGCCTACTGAATGATAGGCATGTTCCTTCCTTGGGCCTAGCACTGGCAAACCGGTTAAACACTGGTTTTCAGAATCAACTAGTGACCAATTGAATTTTTGGGGCGACCACTGCCGGTTGACTCTTGGGGCAAAACCATGGCTAATATTATCTTGGAACCAGGCGGATCTCATATTTTGCACCTAGGTGGGTGGCTCGATAGTTGACTAATCCAGGTGGGCTCTTTTCTAATGGCAGATACACCAGAAGCCTGGCACATCCCTTACAACACACTGGTCAAGGTTTTATAGACATGATATATATGGAATGTAGGAGTGGCTTAGATGCAAAGGGGTGTGGCTTAAAATATGACACAGTTCCGCAAAATTATTGCACGAAGGAAGCCAACTAATAGGTGGAATAGACTTGGATTAGACAGTCCAAAGGGTGTGCCTATTTATCATCCAGCGCCAGTCACTGTGAGAAATCTGTCTCATCTTTAGACTAATCTGAATCTACGCTGTCTAAATCGTAGACGCTATTAGTAAATCTGCCCCACTGTCTGATAATGAGACAGCACTGCACCAGTGGGGGTACCGAGGTGCCCTCATAGTGGTGAGCTGGGCCCTACAGGAGGGGATGTGGGGAGTCTACAGTCTGTTATATGTGCCCTCTTGGGATGAAGAGGGGCAGTGAGATTGGCACTTTGGTATGGGGCATTTAGTGGGTACAGCAGCCTATACTTATCAGGGTACCTGCTGGAGGCCATGATTTATTGGGAGCTGTCCTAGGTGTGACAACGTGGAGCCTGATCGTCTTTTCATCACATAGACCATGCCAAAACACAAGAGGAAAGTATTGCTTTAAATTGCCACTATTCGAGACATACATCAGCTTCACTGCTTTGCATAGATTGCTAGCTCTTCAGACAAGTTCATGGAGATAAATAGCTATCGTCCACCCGCATTACAGTGTATACACATGAACACCGTTACAGCAGTTATCTCCCCACTCCGGGTTATGTTCCGCCAGATATCTTCTCACAGTCGTATAGTGTCTGCAGCAAAGCTCCCCAGTGCTGACCATTATCTGCTCTCAGCACACTTCTCCAGGAAAACAGCCTGAAGGGTGGATCTCTCCAGCGCCACTGCCAAAATTCAGACCCCAGTATGACACCGAGCATGGGGAATCTCACTTCACAAAGCAGAAGACTGATAGATAGATAGATAGATAGATGATAGATAGACAGATAGATAGATAGATAGATAATAGATAGATATCAGATAGATAGATAGATAGATAGACAGATAGATAGATAGATAGATAGATAGATATGAGATAGATAGATAGATCTATCTATCTATTATCTATCTATCTATCTATCTCATATCTATCTATTTATCTACCTATCTCATATCTATCTATCTATCCATCCATCTCATATCCATCTATTTTGTATCCATCTATTTCCATTCATGTGAATAATACTAAATCCCCCAGGTGGACAGGATACTGTCTCCGGTATACGTGGCTGGGTACTGTGCAGGTATACATGATCGCCATGACAAGCACTGCACCTCCGATCCGTGTGCACCTGTATGTATGTAGAGCGCAGGTATGAGCAGAGGACTGCACCCCGCACACTGCGGAGGGTACATATGCCCCCTACACCAGAGCACACAACCAGACACATAGCCTCACCGGGGTCCACGTCAGCTGGTAAACCTCAGGCATATGTGCACAGAATGCAGCATTATCAGGCGGATTTATTAATGGAGCGTTGCACTGCAGTGCTATATATAGCAGCATACATGTTTTATATATACTGTGCCCAGTGCTCATAGACAACACAAACATATGCAGTGAATGATGGGGACAGTGACACAGTGCTGGCCATTTCACTGGCACATTTCTTACATCGCCCAGACAGGATATGTGTGTCACAGCGTCCATACTGTACAGGTCCTGGCAAGAGCTAGACGTCCCCACACACAGACACTTATATTCCATAGCTAGATAGGAGATAGGTAGGTATGAGATAGATAGATAGGAGATAGATAGATAGATAGATAGATATAGATAGATACGAAATAGTCAGATAGATGTAGATAGATATTAGATAGATAGTTAATAGATAGATAGATAGATATCGATAGATAGGAGATAGATAGATAAATATTAGATAGATAATAGATAGATAGATATCGATAGATAGGAGAGATAGATAGATAGATAGATAGGAGATAGATAGGAGATAGATAGATAGATAGATAGATAGATAGATAGATAGGAGATAGATAGTTAATAGATAGATAGATAGATAGATAGATAGATAGGAGATAGATAGTTAATAGATAGATAGATAGATAGATAGGAGATAGATAGATAGATAGATAGATAGATAGATAGCCAGTCACATATAGATAGATATTAGATAGATACTCCAAAATCTGGGAAATGAAAGCTAATACTGTACACTGCTGACCCCATATCCCATATAGCGCAGGGCTGATATTCACATACTATTCACACGTAGGATATGAAGAGCAGATGCCGTCTCTCATTATACACACATATGGGATGGACTCCCATGACACCTCGGAGCCGTATACACACATGCACCTATACAGATGGACACACATAGACCTCCTGTAGATGGACCTCCGCGGTTTATATGCATCTACAGGAATACTACCAACCATTATAGCATGGGGCCAGGTTTAACCCTTACAGCGCACCACGGCCTATAGCTCCCCAATGCCAAGAATAAAAAGGATATGGCCATTCGGTGATTTTTTTGGCGTATTTCCTCACCACGTTGTCTTCGCTGAAGAGGAAGAGGGAACGGTTGACGGTAAGGCAGTTCTGCCGTACTGGGATCGGGTTGTACAGTGCCATAGTTCGGGCCCTCTGTGCCATTGACTGTTTATAGATCCGCTGGGCCCCTGGGGGCCCACCTTGTCGACTTCCACGACCTGCGACTCCCCCGCCACGGGCCGGCACCTCGTCCCCGAAGCGAGCCCCCATGATGTCGGGGACAAAGTCCGCGGGTTATCGGAAAGCGAGGAGCAAGGAAAAGATGTAGGAAAAGAAGAGGTAAGGACGCTGCAAAGCATCACATCTCATCCAGACAGGCAGCGTCCCGGATATGACTGCACGCTCCTCAGGTATCTCCGCAGACAGGTGCTCATAGAGAAAATACACGGATAGACCGAGAGGGGCTCGGCAGAGGGAGAAGACACAAGTCCTATCTACCTCTAGATTTCTATACAGGGTCTTCTTGCATGAAAGTCCAGGTCGCAGGCAACAAATGGAGAGAGATATGTAGAGAGGGAACGGATAAGAACAGGGGGCGATCACACATTCCCTCGCCGCCGGACTTGTCTCATTTTAAAAAAAATCTAAAAAAATAAATAAATCAAAAATGAAAATCAATTACAAAAAAGGAGGAAAAAAAATGAAAATGAAAATAAAAAAAAAAAGACTGAGGGGTCTGGAGGTGCGGACCCTCTCCCCTGCACGCTCTACCGTTTTCAGACCTGCCGTTTTCAGAGCTGCATCTTTCAAGATCCTGCAATCCGTCCGGGGCGGTGGGAGGAGGAGGAGGTGGAAAGGGGGGGGGGTGATAGGAAGAGAGAGGAGCGAGAGGTGGTGGGGAAGCTGAGAGAGAGCGAGAGGAGGGAGATGAGGCAGGCTTCAGAGTATGGGGGAGTCGCGGAGAACCTCACGATTCGGCCACAATGACATTTGGCGACGGGAAAGCGTTCACTATGGGTTATTGATCGATAGGCGATTGGCTGATGAGGGCAGGGCTGGTGGGCGGTCTGCAGTGCTGGGCACCTCCATTCTAGTCCCTGTACCCCCTTATTCTAGATAAAGCTGCTCCTATGTGTGTCCAGTCTGAGAAGATAGCCGCTAAGTCCCAATCCTTCACAGCAGCAGCAGCAGAGGGATCCAGAAGGGAGGGGGCAGAGACTGGAAGAGAAGGAGGGGAGAGATATGCTGCAGTCCTCGGCTCCGCTCCCCCCACCACCACTCCCCCAGCCCTATGCAATGCTATAAGGTCTGCCTAGGATCGGCCATCGGGAGACACAAGAGGCGATAGGATGTGGAGGCGCTGGGATATAGGTGGAGGTGCAGCTCAGGTCTCCCTATCTACACATGATAGCCTCAGGCCAATCACTGCAGCAGCTGGCCTGCCAAACCCACACAGGAGCCTCCATGGGTGGGGGAAGGGAGGACAGGAGGATGACAAGCCAAGTGGAAAGTGACAGAAGGGGCCGAGGAAAAGGGGTGATGGATCAGGCATGGCTCACAGTGCAGGTGCTGGAGCGAGGAAGAAGTGAAGGGTCAGCTGTAGAGGGCGCTAGTGAGCAAGAGGGAAAGTGCACAGGGGGCTATGCAGTGATGTGTCACACCATACAGTCTGGGCTGGGAGCTGTCCAAGTGCTGAACCGCCTCACCATACTACAAGAGGAGCAGCAGCCTGTGCACTACATGGCGGCACTGCACCAAGCTGCTGAACCCTGACCGCACACAGGGGGAGGCATCTACCTGCCTCATATCTATCGCTCTATCTCCTACCTACCTCATATCTATCGGTCTATCTATCTCATATCTATCTATCTCCTATCTACCTATCTATCTCATATCGATTATCTATCTTTCTCATATCTATCTATCTATCTATCTATCTATCTATCTCATTATCTAACTATCTAATATCTAACTATCTATCTATCTCATTATCTAACTATCTAATATCTAACTATCTATCTATCTCCTATCTAATTATCTATCTATCTATCTATCTATCTATCTATTTACTATCTGTACTACTCCAGCTGTGCTGTCAGTCTTGCTGCCTGTGTCTGGTTAATGGGGTATTTATCGCCGGGGTGACTGACGCTGTCGCTGCTCCATTCCTGAAGCTACATAAGCTGAGATCATTTCCTGACTGTGGGGGATACACGAGGGCAATACTGAGAATCAGGAGCAGAGATCTGCCGGGGAAGAAGGCACTATGACTATACTATGTAATCATTCTACCGCTACACTGCTCTATTACTATCACTATTCTACCGCTACACTGCTCTATTACTATACTGTCACTATGCTACACTGCTCCATTACTATACTATCACTATTCTACCGCTACACCGCTCTATTACTATCACTATTCTACCGATACACTGCTCTATTACTATACTGTCACTATGCTACACTGCTCTATTACTATACTATCACTATTCTACCGCTACACTGCCCTATTACTATACTATCACTATTCTACCGCTACACTGCTCTATTACTATACTATCACTATTCTACTGCTACACTGCTCTATTACTACACTATCACTATTCTACCGCTACACTGCTCTATTACTATACTATCACTATTCTACCGCTACACTGCTCTATTACTACACTATCACTATTCTACTGCTACACTGCTCTATTACTATACTATCACTATTCTACCGCTACACTGCTCCGTTACTAAACTACCACTATTCTACCGCTACACTGCTCTATTACTATACTATCACTATTCTACCGCTACACTGCTCTGTTACTAAACTACCACTATTCTACCGCTACACTGCTCTATTACTATACTATCACTATTCTACCGCTACACTGCTCTATTACTATACTATTACTATTCTACCGCTACACTGCTCTATTACTATACTATCACTATTCTACCGCTACACTGCTCTATTACTATACTATCACTATTCTACCGCTACACTGCTCTATTACTATACTATCACTATTCTACCGCTACACTGCTCTATTACTATACTATCACTATTCTACCGCTACACTGCTCTATTACTATACTATCACTATTCTACCGCTACACTGCTCTATTACTATACTATCACTATTCTACCGCTACACTGCTCTATTACTATACTATCACTATTCTACCGCTACACTGCTCTGTTACTATACTACCACTATTCTACCGCTACACTGCTCTATTACTATCACTATTCTACCGCTACACTGCTCTATTACTATACTATCACTATTCTACCGCTACACTGCTCTATTACTATACTATCACTATTCTACCGCTACACTGCTCTATTACTATACTATCACTATTCTACCGCTACACTGCTCTATTACTATACTATCACTATTCTACTGCTACACTGCTCTATTACTGTACAATCATTATTCTACCGCTACACTGCTCTATTACTATACTATCACTATTCTACCGCTACACTGCTCTATTACTACACTATCACTATTCTACCGCTACACTGCTCTGTTACTATACTACCACTATTCTACCGCTACACTGCTCTATTACTATACTATCACTATTCTACCGCTACACTGCTCTATTACTATACTGTCACTATTCTACCGCTACACTGCTCTATTACTAAACTACCTCTATTCTACCGCTACACTGCTCTATTACTATCACTATTCTACCGCTACACTGCTCTATTACTATACTATCACTATTCTACCGCTACACCGCTCTATTACTATCACTATTCTACCGCTACACTGCTCTATTACTATACTGTCACTATGCTACACTGCTCTATTACTATACTATCACTATTCTACTGCTACACTGCTCTATTACTATACTACCACTATTCTACTGCTACACTGCTCTATTACTATACTATCACTATTCTACCGCTACACTGCTCTATTACTATACTATCACTATTCTACCGCTACACTGCTCTATTACTATACTATCACTATTCTACCGCTACTCTGCTCTGTTACTAAACTACCTCTATTCTACCGCTACACCGCTCTATTACTATCACTATTCTACCGCTACACTGCTCTATTACTATCACTATTCTACCGCTACACTGCTCTATTACTATCACTATTCTACCGCTACACTGCTCTATTACTATACTGTCACTATTCTACTGCTACACTGCTCTATTACTATACTATCACTATTCTACCGCTACACTGCTCTGTTACTATACTATCACTATTCTACTGCTACACTGCTCTATTACTATACTATCACTATTCTACCGCTACACTGCTCTATTACTATACTATCACTATTCTACCGCTACACTGCTCTATTACTATACTATCACTATTCTACTGCTACACTGCTCTATTACTATACTATCACTATTCTACCGCTACACTGCTCTATTACTATACTATCACTATTCTACTGCTACACTGCTCTGTTACTATACTATCACTATTCTACTGCTACACTGCTCTATTACTATACTATCACTATTCTACCGCTACACTGCTCTATTACTATACTATCACTATTCTACCGCTACACTGCTCTATTACTATACTATCACTATTCTACCGCTACACTGCTCTATTACTATACTATCACTATTCTACCGCTACACTGCTCTATTACTATACTATCACTATTCTACCGCTACACTGCTCTATTACTATACTATCACTATTCTACTGCTACACTGCTCTATTACTATACTATCACTATTCTACTGCTACACTGCTCTATTACTATACTATCACTATTCTACCGCTACACTGCTCTATTACTATACTATCACTATTCTACCGCTACACTGCTCTATTACTATACTATCACTATTCTACCGCTACACTGCTCTATTACTATACTATCACTATTCTACCGCTACACTGCTCTATTACTATACTATCACTATTCTACCGCTACACTGCTCTATTACTATACTATCACTATTCTACTGCTACACTGCTCTATTACTATACTATCACTATTCTACCGCTACACTGCTCTATTACTATACTATCACTATTCTACTGCTACACTGCTCTGTTACTATACTATCACTATTCTACCGCTACACTGCTCTATTACTATACTATCACTATTCTACTGCTACACTGCTCTATTACTATACTATCACTATTCTACTGCTACACTGCTCTATTACTATACTATCACTATTCTACCGCTACACTGCTCTGTTACTATACTATCACTATTCTACCGCTACACTGCTCTATTACTATACTATCACTATTCTACCGCTACACTGCTCTGTTACTATACTATCACTATTCTACTGCTACACTGCTCTATTACTACTATCACTATTCTACTGCTACACTGCTCTATTACTATACTATCACTATTCTACTGCTACACTGCTCTATTACTATACTATCACTATTCTACCGCTACACTGCTCTATTACTATACTATCACTATTCTACCGCTACACTGCTCTATTACTATACTATCACTATTCTACCGCTACACTGCTCTATTACTATACTATCACTATTCTACTGCTACACTGCTCTATTACTATACTATCACTATTCTACTGCTACACTGCTCTATTACTATACTATCACTATTCTACTGCTACACTGCTCTATTACTATACTATCACTATTCTACCGCTACACTGCTCTATTACTATACTATCACTATTCTACCGCTACACTGCTCTATTACTATACTATCACTATTCTACCGCTACACTGCTCTATTACTATACTATCACTATTCTACTGCTACACTGCTCTATTACTATACTATCACTATTCTACCGCTACACTGCTCTATTACTATACTATCACTATTCTACCGCTACACTGCTCTATTACTATACTATCACTATTCTACTGCTACACTGCTCTATTACTATACTATCACTATTCTACCGCTACACTGCTCTATTACTATACTATCACTATTCTACCGCTACACTGCTCTATTACTATACTATCACTATTCTACCGCTACACTGCTCTATTACTATACTATCACTATTCTACCGCTACACTGCTCTATTACTATACTATCACTATTCTACCGCTACACTGCTCTATTACTATACTATCACTATTCTACTGCTACACTGCTCTATTACTATACTATCACTATTCTACTGCTACACTGCTCTATTACTATACTATCACTATTCTACCGCTACACTGCTCTATTACTATACTATCACTATTCTACCGCTATACTGCTCTATTACTATACTATCACTATTCTACTGCTACACTGCTCTGTTACTATACTATCACTATTCTACTGCTACACTGCTCTGTTTCTATACTATCACTATTCTACCGCTACACTGCTCTATCACTATACTATCACTATTATACCGCTACACTGCTCTATTACTGTACTATCACTATTCTACTGCTACACTGCTCTATTACTATACTATCACTATTCTACCGCTACACTGCTCTATTACTATACTATCACTATTCTACAGCTACACTGCTCTATTACTGTACTATCACTATTCTACCGCTACACTGCTCTATTACTATACTATCACTATTCTACCGCTACACTGCTCTATTACTATACTACCACTATTCTACTGCTACACTGCTCTGTGACTATACTATCACTATTCTACCGCTGCACTGCTCTAATACTATACTATAACTATTCTACTGCCACACTGCTCTATTACTATACTATCACTATTCTACTGCTACACTGCTATGTTACTATACTATCACTATTCTACCGCTACACTGCTCTGTTTCTATACTATCACTATTCTACCGCTACACTGCTCTATTACTATACTACCACTATTCTACTGCTACACTGCTCTATTACTATACTATCACTATTCTACTGCTTCTCTGCTCTATTACTATCACTATTCTACTGCCACACTGCTCTGTTACTATAATATTACTATTCTACCGCTTCTCTGCTCTATTACCATACTATCACTATTCTACTGCTACACTGCTCTGTTACTATACTATCACTATTCTACAGCTACACTGCTCTATTACTATACTATCACTATTCTACCGCTACACTGCTCTATTACTATACTATCACTATTCTACTGCTACACTGCTCTATTACTATACTATCACTATTCTACCGCTACACTGCTCTATTACTGTACTATTACTATTCTACCGCTACACTGCTCTATTACTATACTATCACTATTATACCGCTACACTGCTCTGTTTCTATACTATCACTATTATACCGCTACACTGCTCTGTTACTATACTATCACTATTCTACTGCTACACTGCTCTATTACTATACTATTACTATTCTACCGCTACACTGCTCTATTACTATACTATCACTATTCTACCGCTACACTGCTCTATTACTATACTATCACTATTCTACTGCTACACTGCTCTGTTTCTATACTATCACTATTCTACCGCTACACTGCTCTATTACTATACTATCACTATTCTACTGCTACACTGCTCTATTACTATACTATCACTATTCTACTGCTACACTGCTCTGTTACTATACTATCACTATTCTACCGCTACACTGCTCTGTTACTATACTATCACTATTCTACCGCTACACTGCTCTATTACTATACTATCACTATTCTACCGCTACACTGCTCTATTACTATACTATCACTATTCTACCGCTACACTGCTCTATTACTATACTATCACTATTCTACCGCTACACTGCTCTATTACTATACTATCACTATTCTACTGCTACACTGCTCTATTACTATACTATCACTATTCTACCGCTACACTGCTCTATTACTATACTATCACTATTCTACCGCTACACTGCTCTATTACTATACTATCACTATTCTACTGCTACACTGCTCTATTACTATACTATCACTATTCTACCGCTACACTGCTCTATTACTATACTATCACTATTCTACTGCTACACTGCTCTATTACTATACTATCACTATTCTACCGCTACACTGCTCTGTTACTATACTATCACTATTCTACCGCTACACTGCTCTATTACTATACTATCACTATTCTACTGCTACACTGCTCTATTACTATACTATCACTATTCTACAGCTACACTGCTCTGTTACTATACTATCACTATTCTACCGCTACACTGCTCTATTACTATGCTATCACTATTCTCACCGCTACACTGCTCTATTACTATACTATCACTATTCTACTGCTACACTGCTCTATTACTATACTATCACTATTCTACTGCTACACTGCTCTATTACTATACTATCACTATTCTACCGCTACACTGCTCTATTACTATACTATCACTATTCTACCGCTACACTGCTCTATTACTATACTATCACTATTCTACTGCTACACTGCTCTATTACTATACTATCACTATTCTACTGCTACACTGCTCTATTACTATACTATCACTATTCTACTGCTACACTGCTCTATTACTATACTATCACTATTCTACCGCTACACTGCTCTGTTACTATACTATCACTATTCTACAGCTACACTGCTCTATTACTATACTATCACTATTCTACCGCTACACTGCTCTATTACTATACTATCACTATTCTACTGCTACACTGCTCTATTACTATACTATCACTATTCTACCGCTACACTGCTCTATTACTATACTATCACTATTCTACTGCTACACTGCTCTATTACTATACTATCACTATTCTACCGCTACACTGCTCTATTACTATACTATCACTATTCTACCGCTACACTGCTCTATTACTATCCTATCACTATTCTACCGCTACACTGCTCTGTTTCTTTACTATCACTATTCTACCGCTACACTGCTCTATTACTATACTACCACTATTCTACAGCTACACTGCTCTATTACTATACTATCACTATTATACCTCTACACTGCTCTATTACTATACTATCACTATTCTACCGCTACACTGCTCTATTACTATACTATCACTATTCTACTGCTACACTGCTCTATTACTATACTATCACTATTCTACCGCTACACTGCTCTATTACTATACTATCACTATTCTACCGCTACACTGCTCTATTACTATACTATCACTATTATACCGCTACACTGCTCTGTTTCTATACTATCACTATTCTACCGCTACACTGCTCTATTACTATACTACCACTATTCTACTGCTACACTGCTCTCTTACTTTACTATCACTATTCTACTGCTACACTGCTCTATTACTATACTATCACTATTCTACCGCTACTCTGCTCTGTTACTAAACTACCTCTATTCTACCGCTACACTGCTCTATTACTATACTATCACTATTCTACCGCTACACTGCTCTCTTACTATACTATCACTATTCTACCGCTACACTGCTCTATTACTATACTATCACTATTCTACCGCTACACTGCTCTATTACTATACTATCACTATTCTACCGCTACACTACTCTATTACTATACTATCACTATTCTACCGCTACACTGCTCTATTACTATACTATCACTATTCTACTGCTACACTGCTCTATTACTATACTATTACTATGCTACACTGCTCTATTACTGTACTATCACTATTCTCTATCCTCAAAATGATCTGATGCTCTCAGTATTAATTAATGTAGGGGCATCAGGCACTTATGCATCTGCCCAGTGGCCACAGGTGCCCTCCTGAATTTAACTACATTGCTGTCCTAAGTTTCATACAGGGTCGCAGGCAGCAGTATTTTTTGCTTCACTGTGGTATTTTGTTCTGCCCTATAGTATTGCTGGCTCTGCCTACTTGTGTTGCCCCACTTTCTGTCAATTTGGACCCACCTACAACATGGGGTCACTTTTAGCTTTTTTCCAGGGCCACTTTAAGTTCCGAGTCAGCCCCTGTTTACTGTTATACTTCTCTACCAGTATACCATCACTATTCTACTGCCACACTCTTCATCACTGCACTGCCGCTGTTAGAATACTGAGCTCTGTCATTGCTGACCTGCCACTATTATAATACTACAACCTGTCACAACTGCACTGCCACTATTACAATACTACACTCTCCATCACTGCACTGCCACTATTACAATACTACACTCTCCATCACTGCACTGCCACTATTACAATACTACACTCTCCATCACTGCACTGCCACTATTACAATACTACACTCTTCGTCTCTGCACTGCCATTATTATAGTACTACACTCTCCATCACTGCACTGACACTATTTTAATACCACATTCTCTATCACTGCATCCCTAGTATTATAATTCTACACTCTCCATCATAACTCTCACCATTGCAATACTTCACTCCTCATCACTGCACTTTGACTATAATAATACTACAGTCTGCCATCACTGCACTGCCACTATTATAATACTACACTCTTCATCACTGCACTGCCAGTATAATACTACAGTCTGCCATTACTGCACTGCCATTATTATAATACTACACTCTTCATCACTGCACTGCCACTATTATAATACTACACTCCCCATCACTGCACTGCCACTATAATACTACAGTCTGCCATTACTGCACTGCCATTATTATAATACTACACTCTTCATCACTGCACTGCCACTATAATACCACCACAGTCTGTCATCACTGCACTGACACTATTACAATACTACACTCTCCATTACAACACTGCCATAATTATAATACTACATTCTCCATCACTGCACTGCCATTATTATAATACTACACTCTTTATCACTGCACTGACACTATAATACTACTATAGTCTATCATGACTGCACTGCCACTATTTTAATACTACACTCCCCTTCACTGCATCCCTAGTATTATAATAGTACACTCTCACCATTGCAATACTTCACTCCCCATCACTGCACTTTCGTTATAATACTACAGTCTGCCATCACTGCACTGCCAATGTTATAATACTACACTCTCTATCATTACAATACTTCACTCCCCTGCTATTATTTTAATGCTACTCTACCCATGACTGCAGTGCCTCCATTATAATGCTACACTCTCGATCCAGCTCCTCTACTTCATTGTCATTGAACCATTTCTTTGCCAATCTCGACGTATGCTTCTGGTCGTTGTCCTGCAGGAACACCGTGTCATCCTTTTCATACCCATAGTACTCGGGTGTATGAAGTACCTGGTCTTGTAGTATACTCACATATAGCTCAGCATTGAGACCACCATTGAACCTGGTCAAGTATCCGATGCCGTTGGCTGCGAAACAACCCCTTAGGCTACATGCACACGACAGTTGTTTTTTGCTGTCCGCAAATCGCGGATCCGTCTTCCTTTTTTTTTACATCCACATCTTTCTGTGTGTCCGCAAATTTTGTAGGTTGTGTTTCCGTGTGTCTTCCTTTTTTTTTGCGGATCCGCAAAAAAAAACGGAAGGCTTAAACCAGTTTCTTAAAGTACCTGTACAAGTTCCCTGGTTTCCAAGCAACCATCCGCAAAAAAAACGGATGCGGATGACAAACAGATGGCTTCCGTTGGTCATCCGCATTTTTTGCGGACCCATTGACTTCTATGGGTCTGCAAACCGTTTTTTGCGGACAAGAATAGGACATGCCATATTTTTTTTTGCAGACGTGAAATGCAGACAGCGGACGCAGACAGGCAACGGAAGAGGCATCCGCATTTTAACGGATCCATAGAAATGAATGGGAAACCATCGGATCCGCAAAAAAAACGGAACGGAGGCCGCAAAAAAACACTGCCGTGTGCATGTAGGCTTATCATAAGGCTTCCTCCACCGAACTTAACAGTTCCTTTTCCCTTGTTTCTTCCAGACCCATTTGCACCCATCAGACCTCGGTCAATTCCCTTTCGTTACAAATCACCTATTTCCGATCCTCTACTCTCCACTGTTCATACTTTTTTTTGCAAACTTCTTATGACGATATTGTATTCGAGGCTTCTTCACCTTTTTTTTCAGGCCACCATTCCTGACTTGTGCAATGCGCGTTGGTCGGTGCTTGCATGGACGTCTGTGATCTCACTATTACGAAGCATACGAGCCGCCTCCACCGCCGTGTTTGTCGCACCAGAACTGATAGAACTTGTGATGAGCTGACTTGTTGACTCCGATATTTTGCCTGGACGCCCACCTCTTGGCTTTGGACTGGATGGACAGACTTAATTTCGTGTTCCTCCTACAGTCATGGCACTTACATGATGCAGTTTGCCAATTTTCTTGGCCGAGATACCGCTATCCATGAACTGGATGATGCTGTTTCTCTTTTCTTGGGAAATTTGGTGCATCCTTAAAGAGGTTGTCCCATCTCAGACAATGGGGGCATAGCTCTAGGATATGCCCCCATTGTCTGATAGGTGCGGGTCCAACCGCTGGGACCTGCACCTATATAGAGAACAGAGCCCCGAAAGTGAAGGAGGGCGCACTGCGCATGCACAGCCGACCTCTATTCATTCTCTATGGGGCCAGCGAATATAGCTGAGCGCTGGCTCGGCTATTTCCGTCAGCCCCATAGAAATGAATGGGAGCATGGGCTGCGCATGCGCGGTACGCTCCCATTCACTTCTATGGGAGCAGAGCTTGGTGGTGGACGGACCCCAGGAAATCTGGGGTCCTCCAGCCACAGCTCTCCCCGCTCCATTCTCAATATAGGTGAGGGTCCCAGCAGTGGGACCTGCACCTACAGCATCAGACAATGGGGGCATATCCTAGCGATATGCCCCCATTGTCTGAGATGGGAATACTCCTTAAAGGGGTTGTTTCATTTCATACATTGGGAGCATATCGCTAGGATATGCCCTCAATGTCTGGTGCAGGTCCCACCTCTGAGACGCACACCTATCTCTAATACGGAGCTTGCAAAGAGAAGGAGAGCCGACTGGGCATGCTTGGCCACCCTCTATTCATTTCTACGGGAGTGCCGAAAATAGACGTGCACTGGCTCAGCTATTTCTGTCACCCCCATAGAAGTGAATGGAGGGTGGGCACTAGTATAGAGTGAATTGAGCTTTGGTGCGCTCTCCTTCATTTTGTGGGCTCCATTTTAGAGATAGTTGTGGGTACCCGGTGTGCACCACTTAGCTATTTTCAGCACTTCTATAGAAATGAATGGAGGGCAGCCAAGCATGCGCCGTCCGCCCTTCTTCTCTTTGCGGGCTCTGTTTTATATATAGGTGGGGGTCCCAGAGGTGAGACCTGCACCTATCAGATATTGGGGTCCTATCCAAGCGATAACCCCCCAATGTTTGAGATGGGCTAACCCCTTTAGGGTACCTGCACACAAGTGTGGATGAACGCATAATCAGCTCGAATTTAAGTGCGTTTCTGTACCATATCCTCACCAAAATCCGTAATTTCTAACAGCGTTTTTTTGGTGCAGATTAGATGCGGTTTTGGAAAAGGGGTGAAATCCGCAGCTAAAACCACAAACATAATTGACATACTGCGGATTTGGAAAGCCGCACTGCAGGTCAATTTCCGCATAGAAAAAAATCTTCAAAGTGTACATAAGATTTGAGTAACCTCACACACTTTGCTGGTATTACGCTGCGGTTTTTCTGCACGAGTATTCGCATGGAAAAACGCATATATTCTGCAATGTGTGCAAGTGGCCTTAAGGCTAGTTTCAGACAAGCAAGTGTGATTTCCTGTTCTGACCTCTGCTCCTCTGACAGGATCGCACAGCATTAGGCCTCATGCACACGACTGTAGGTTGCACGTGGCTGTGTTGCGGACCGCAAAGAGGACATGTCTGTCTATTGCGAATCGTGGACCCATTCAAGTGAATGGGTCCGCAAACGGCGAGCACACAGCTGGTGCCCGTGCATTGCAGACCACTATTTGTGTGCCCAAACATGTTTGTGTGCATGAGCCCTTAGGGGCACACGGCCGTGGCCTAAATTGCGGCCCGCAAACAGCAGGTCCGCAATATGCGGGCACCGATCGTGTGCTCCCTGCATCACGGATGTGGACCCGTTCACTTGAATGGGTCCGCAATCCGGAGCAGCGTTACAGAACGGAGGGCTTCCATGGTGTTTCTGTCTGACCTCCGCACCACCAAAAAAGTAGAACTTGTTCTATTTTTTTGCGGTGCTGATGGATCACGGGCCCATTCAGGTTTAATGGGTCTGGATCCGTCGCGGCAGCTGCATGGAAGGTGCCTGTGCATTGGGGACCGCAAATCACGGAATGGCCGCGTGAAAGAGAACTAACATATTTTCTTAACGTGTCTGTTCCATTAATTTTGAGGACCATATGCGGAACCATTCATTTCAATGGGTCTGCAAAAAAAATGTAAGTTAATGCTGTCAGTGTAATAAAATAGATCCCAGGTCTCAAAGGGTCATTTATTTTACATGCGGGCGTCAGGGAGACTTGAGATCCCTGCCATTGAAGTCTGTGGCTGTGTGAATGTACCCTTAAGCCTCATGCACATGACCGTGGTTTTGGTCATTTCAATGGGGCCTCAAAATATTCGGCCAGCACACTGTGTATTCTCTGCATTTGCACTTCCATTCCGTGGCCTCTCAAGAAATAAGAAAATGTCCTATTTTTGTCCGTTTTCACAGAGGGCCGGACATACTGTTCCGCAAAACGGCTACGGCCATGCACATGAGGCCTTAGTCTAAGGACACTTTCACACACTAAGTTGGGCGCATTTAGTGTGTGCACCTTTTTTAATAGTGTAAAAATTGCTGCTGTATACCATGTTCATTTTTTAGTTCCATTTACTACTAAAATTGCGCCTGTTTTGGAGACTTTTGCGCCTTGTTCGACTGATTTTTTTTAGACTCATTCAGATGTTTTCTAACTTTTGCTCTTTTTTTCCAATCTATTTATGTAGGTGAATGTGTCGCAGAACAGTCCAATTTCTACTCCGCTCCAGGACTGTGTACTTTTCTCCGTCAGTTTTTAGTGGTAAAGGGCGACTTTTTCGCATTACAAGTTGCACTTTCCTGGCAAAGATGTGACTTTTTTCATGTGAAAATAAATTAGACCAGTCTGTGTGAATATGAACCTGTCATACTGAAAAACAACCACCAGAGGTCAGATTGCCAAATATACGCCCAGTCAAATTCATCAACGGCAGTGCGACTTTTAATAAATACTCGGCAAAAGAAAGACAGATGGAGGAAATCCGCCAGTCTAATTTTATGGCCAACAACAGGCGAGTTAGATAAATGTGCCTCAGGGATTTGATCAGTGATTGTGAACCAAAACCAGGTGCGGGTCAGAAACACAGAACGGGAGAAAATCTTACCCTTGTCCGCAGAAAACACTGATGTTGTCCGTATACATTCTGTATTTTGCGGAATAGAACAGTCGGCCCCTAATAGAACAGTCTTATTTTTGTCCGTAATGCGGACAATAATAGGACATGTTCTATTATTTTGCGGAACAAAAATAAGGAAACGAAATGCACACAAAACTTCCGTTATGATGATTCTGCATATGGGCCTCAAGAAAAACGGAACGGACACGTAAAAAAAAATACGTTCGTGTGCATGAGCCCTTACCTTACCTCTGTATAGACTCAGATTCTGGTTTTGGCTCCCAATTAGGATGAGCTAACTCGTGTTTTCAAGTTCGGCCTACAAGGTTCGGGTGATCTAAGAATTGCGTTATGGATTCCGCTACCACGGACTATAAGGTATGGTCCGTGATAGCGGCATCCATAACGGAATTCTTAGATCACCCGAACCTTGTACCTGAACGTGAAAACACGAGTTCGCTCATCCCTATGTGTAATTTATGATGAGGCCTACACCTCGTTATAAATTAGGTGCTTCCTTTGGCAGCGCTTGGGCTATCAAAAATCTTTGATTAATGACCCCCATTGTGTGAAGGTGGTCTTACCTCGCAGTGCTGGAAGTCCTAGGTTCAAATCTGACCAAGGGCAAGATCTGCATAGAATTTGTACGTTCTCTCCATGTTTTGTTTGAGTGCTCTCTAGGTTCCTCACATAGGCCCCTTGCACACGACAGTATTTTGCGGACCGTATACTGGCAGTTTTTTCAGTTCAGTATACTGACAGTATACTGAACCATTCACTTCAATGGGTCTGCAAAAAATACTGAAGTGTCTCCGTATGCCTTCCGTTTCAGTTTTTCCGTTTTTTCTGTTCCTTTTAAATATAGACCATGTCCTATTCTTGTCTGCAAATCACGTTCAGTGGCTCCATTCAAGTCAATGGGTCCGCAAAAAAAACGGAAAGCATACGGAAGTGCATCCGTATGTCTTCCGTATCCGTTCCGTTTTTTGCGGAACCATCTATTGAAAATTTTAAGACCAGCCCAATTTTTTCTATGTTATTACTGTATACTGTATATGCCATACGGAAAAACGGAATGGAAAAACGGAACCAAAATGGAAACACAACGGAAACAAAAAACGGAACCACGGATCCGATAAAAACGGACCGCAAAACACTGAAAAAAAATACGTTCGTGTACAAGAGGCCATACTCCAAGAAAATAAATGACGAATATTGATTGTGAGCCCCAACGAGAACTGACACGAGTGATGACAGTCCATGTACAGCGCTGCGGACTATGCTGGTGCCACCAACTGTAAATGCATAGACTTATGACTGCCGTACCCGTACCAACCCACTGGGACAGGCAACCAAGATTTAATCCACTGGGCCCACGGGTTTGCAAACAGCCCCTTACACCTCTGTACCTCCTCACTAGACCGTCTGTTCTGGCTTCTCACCCGTCGCCCAGTTATAATTACCTATAACCCTCATCATCTCCTTGACTCTTGTCAGTTCAGTGGTCATCATGTCAATAAAGTTCAGATTCTAAGTCCATTAACCCTTCCTTCCTCCTGTAGTCATTCAGTGACCACCAGATCTAAACTGTAGTGACCTCCTGCTACCGTGGCGGCTCAGCACGCCAAGGGTTAACCGTTTCCCAGCAGGCACTTGTGCTGACACTGGAGACAGGCACTTAGCTCACTCCCAGATTCAGCACTTTAAGACTATTGGGGATGGTAAAGTAGCTGACCAGGAGTAGCAGTCCGGGCCTGGGGAGAAGGTGGAGAGAATTAACCCCGTCACAGCCGGCACTGTCCGCAGATGTCACGGACAGCTTGCCAGATCAGCAGTCCAGGACTAAATGTCAATGAAAAGAGCCGTCAATCACACCGAGATCGAACCATTCATTAGCAGATGGCTCTGCCATTGACTGCGGGCAGGACGCGTGAGCGACAGCCTCTGTAATTAGCATAACATCTGCATGTGGAAGCAGGATTGTGAGCGAGCGCATAAGAGGTGCAAAGTAGGTTCATACACATTAGGAGAGGACGTCTGATGGCTCGGAGATACCACGCATTACTCTTATGATCATGGGCCCTCGTCATCTGTCTCTCCAGTGATTGTCAGTGTCAGATCCTAGCTCCAGGAAGGTTCCACTTATGTCTCCCATCACTTGTCATTCGTATGTCTGTCCCACTCCTAATCAGTGTGAGCACCCGTCACTGCCTGCAGAAGGTCACACTGGCTATGGGCAGACGACCCGATGTATGACCATTCAGTTTTCAGGCTGCAGACCTTCTTCCAATTCTTCTGGTTGGCCAACAGTAGGATGAAGAAGTTTAAATTATCCATTTCATCTTTTAATTCTCCCCCCTGGTAGACATACAATTGTGGTTGCCCGCAGTCACCATTAGAGGGAGCGTAGAGGCTTCAGAATATGAACAGTGTACAGTCAGCTTGTGAGCTCCCTCTAGTGGTGGCAGCAGTGGTGACAGAATTTTATCTTTTCATTCTTCAGGGAGAAGGTTTGAAGTCAGTTTTGCTTTGAGTCATAATTTGCACCAAATTTATGGCACGCCGCTTGATTCATTTGGCGTCCCTTTAAACATAACACTTTTTGCAACACTTTAAAAAGTTGCAATGATAAATCTGGTGTGCACCTAATTAACACCATACCCACTTTAGGCCTAGTTCACACTTCAGTTATTTGATAAGTTATTTCCATCAGATATTATGAGCCAAAACCCGGGTGCAGATCTTTCCTTTAGGCCTCATGCACGCGGACCGTGGTATCTCGGCCTGGAATCCAGCTGACAGCGGGAGCGCACGGCGTCATTGGTTGCTATGATGCCGCGCGCTTCATGCCGCCGCTGGACTACAGTAATACACTCAGAATAATGAGCATCTAACCCGACCAAAGAGGTTTATAGGAGTAGACGGCTTGTCTCAACTGGTGAGATTGGGGACAAGTGGGGAATTTGGGAATATGTTTAGAAAGGGGCCGGGGCAGAGAAGTCGCAGAATAAGGGCGCCGTGACGCGTTGTGGATTTTGCACAGAAATTTCCGTGACTGAAAATCAGTTCCGTTCATTTGAATGGGGCGGCGAGCACATGGATTTGCGCAAGCCCCATTCAGGTGAATGGAACTGGTTTTCAATCCGCAACATGTCAAGGCCCTCTAAGGCTAGGGCTATATGGCGACCAAAAAGGGTACAGCTACATGGCGACATGTGTTGCTTAAAAGTCCCGCAAAACATTTTGTCAGGATAGTCAATGGTGTTGAATGCAACATGCTACGACACGACAGTCGCAAAATAAAGCTGACTTGGATGGATTTTTTTGCGAATGTTGCATTGCGACATTGTTGACTTTTTAGTAACACGTGCCGCTTTGAAGCCGTACCCATACCTCCATGTAGTATCAAGCACAGGAAATGTGCCGCAAACTGTGGTTAATTTGAGGAGTGAAGCCATTGTGAGCTTTTAAAGAGGCCGTGGAATCAAGGCAGTAGAAGAACAGATTGGGTTGTATAGATCAGAGAAGGCAAATTTGGGGACCTCTCTGTGAAGGTGCGACATATATGCCACAGGGGAAGGGAACCTCATGGGGAAGAACAAACATTTTTTTGACAGATGATGCAAATGGAGGCTGTATGCTTGTCTCGTGTGATTAATCACGATCAGTGTCACGTGCCCCATATTTTGTTAGGACAAGGCCTTGTCCGCGTTTCTCTTTTTCTCTGACGTTTGCTATCAGCAGTTTCCACGGACAGCACATGTATCCATTGATTTTAATGTTTTTGTTCGCACATTTCCACTGACCCATGGTAATCACAGATACACGCACCACCCTGGTCCATGATGTGGACCAAACACCCCAATTGAAGTCTATGGGTCCGTGAAAAACAGCATCCATGTTCTGTCAGTGTTTTGCGAATGAACCATTGGTAGGAGATGCTCTAGAAATAAATACTAATGATACGTGGATGGCAAAAAACAGACCACGGATGAAACGTGGACGGGTTTTCTACAGACATCTTCGAGCCCACTGAGTGGGATCACGCTCCTGAGGGATGGCTAGTTTATATGACACAACCCTACGTTATTGCGTGGTTGGGGCAGTCTGGCCATTGGTGATACAGGGGGAAAAAATCTTGGTAGGCCAGCCGTGTCATGATGTCATAGAGGCGGCTATGGGGGCCTGTGATAGCCGGAGGGGCGAGAGCGTCCGACCCAATGTCAATAGGCCCACTCTCAACTGTTGTGATGGAGGTATAGTTCAGTACTATGGTGCAGTAACCAGCCCTCAGATCCCTGCTCCACCGTTCACACTGATTTTGCCATCCACATTTTTTGCGCCCCCATAGAAATGAATAGGTCCACTTGTATCCGTACGGTCATGTGAATGATGCCTTAAGTGGATCATTTATGGAAGGTCACCAGTATTTTAGGAAGATGGAGTTAAAGGGGTTGTCTCACTTCAGCAAATATCATTTATCATGTAGATAAAGTTAATACCAAGCACTTACTAATGTATTGTGATTCTCCATATTGCCTCCTTTGCTGGCTGGATTCATTTTTCCATCACATTATACACTGCTCGTTTCCATGGTTATGGCCACCCTGCAATCCATCAGCGGTGGTCGTGCTTGCTCACTATAGGAAAAAGCACCAGCCTATGTGCGCTCCCATGGTCCCGGCCACCAGAGCGGCTGACTCTTAGGCCCCTTTCACACGGGCGAGTTTTCCACACGGGTGCAATGCGTGAGGAGGACGCATTGCACCCGCACTGAATCCGGACCCATTCATTTCTATGGGGCTGTGCACATGAGCGGTGATTTTCACGCATCACTTCTGCGTTGCGTGAAAATCGCAGCATGTTCTATATTCTGCGTTTTTCACGCAACGCAGGCCCCATAGAAGTGAATGGGGCTGCAGGAAAATCGCAAGCAAGTGCGGATGCAGTGCGATTTTCCCGCATTGTTGCTTAGCAACGGGACCCAATCTCTATTATTTCCCCTTATAACATGGTTATAAGGGGAAATAATAGCATTCTTAATAAAGAATGCATTGTTAAATGAAGAGGAAGGGGTTAAAAATAATAAAAGTTAACTTACCTTAGCCACTTGATCGCGTAGTCGCGATCTCTCCTCTCTTTCCCTGCAGCATCGATGATCTAAAGGACCTGTGATGACGTCACATCACAAAAGGTTACCTGGAGTGACATTTGTGGTGCTCTGAGAATAGCGCGGACCTGGCTTTCCTATTTGTACAATTCTCCAGTAGACCCGAAACCGGACTTCAGTGATGAAGTCCGGCTTCGGGTTGGGTACCAAACATGGCGTTTTTTCTCACGCGCGTGCAAAACGTGTTGCAAACGTTTGCACCCGCGCGGGAAAAACGCACATATTCCCGCAACGCACCCGCCTCTTATCCGGGCGTCAAACACGACGCCCGTGTGCAAGAGGCCTTAGTGTGCAAACCACGACCACCACTGATGGATGGCATGGTGGTCGTAACCATGGAAACAAGCAGTGTATAATGTGATGGAAAAATGAATCCAACCAGCAAAGGAGGCAATATGGAGAATCACGATACATTAGGAAGTGCCTTGTATTCACTTTCTCTACATGATAAATGTCACTTGCTGAAGGGACACAACCCCTTTAAGTTGACTGCAATTTCTGTAGATTCAGATGTCTGGAGCTTATTTATCTGACCCAGTCCAGGATAACGTCTCCCTAGGTCTCCCTGTAATAAAATTAACAATAAAGCATGTGGTTTTCACATGTATTATTAAACTTTATTAAAAATGAATGCAAATTAAAGACTTTGCTGAGCAAACCAAGTAAAACTGAGCGTTTTCACGTCTTCTGCTGATTTACAGTGTCGTATACAGTACTGCAGGACTGACTAGTGCCGCACACGGCCAGCGTCAGGGATCTGGTCCTAGTCAGCACATAATTGTGACCAATCATCTGTCAGATGGCCATTTACACACGCAGATCTTTTGTTATACACAACAACTATTGGTCTGATTGGACAGAAATTGGTCAGATAATCTGTTGGTGGAAATGTACCCTAACACCCACAGGCCTAAGTTTGGAATAATAAGCCCCTTCTGAAGTTATGCCCCGGACACTTCAAAGGCCTGAATACTCACATGTTCTGCAAATATGCTATAGGCCTCTTTTACACGGTCAGTATTTGTAAGCCAAAACCAGGAGTGGGTCTAAACCAGGCACAAATATTTCTGTTATACCTTTTCTATGTAGTTTCCATAGTTTTTGGCGTACAAATACTGACCAAATCCTGACAGTGAAACCGGCCATAGGGTTAGGAAAAGACACATGGCCACAGAATGAGGTGACCAATCACGGCAAGGACTGGAAAAGAAAAGCGGGAATATATCAATGTAGGATTAGGCCTCATGCACGCAATTGTGTCCATTATACGGTCTTATTTGCAGACCCATTGGGCGACATTTATCAATGTTTCTACACCACAATTGTGGCGTAAAAAAGTCGCACATTATGGCGCACGGCATCTGTGCACCATAATTTGCAACTTTTTGAGGTTCTCGGCACTTTTCTGAAATGATTTTCACGCATCACTTCTGCGTTGCGTGAAAATAGCAGAATGTTCTATATTCTGTGTTTTTCACGCAACGCAGGCCCCATAGAAGTGAATGGGGCTGGGGGAAAATCGCAAGCATCCGCAAGCAAGTGCGGATGCGTTGCGATTTTCCCACATTGTTGCTTAGCAACGGGACCCAATCTCTATTATTTTCCCTTATAACATGGTTATAAGGGGAAATAATAGCATTCTTAATAAAGAATGCATAGTAAAATGAAGAGGGAGGGGTTAAAAATAATAAAAGTTAACTTACCTTAGCCACTTGATCACGTAGTTGCGATCTGTCCTCTCTTTCCCTGCATCAGCTAAGAACTAAAGGACCTGTGATGACGTCACCAAGGTAAGATGGACCATGTGATTGGACCATGTGATGTGACGTCTTCACAGGTCCTGTAGATCTTAGCTGATGCAGGGAAAGAGAGGACAGATCGCAACTACGCGATCAAGTGGCTAAGGTAAGTTAACTTTATTATTTTTAACCCCTCCCTCTTCATTTTACTATGCATTCTTTATTAAGAATGCTATTATTTCCCCTTATAACCATGTTATAAGGGAAAATAATAAATTCTCCAGAAGACCCGAAACCGGACTTCAGTGATGAAGTCCGGCTTCGGGTTGGGTACCAAACATGGCGTTTTTTCTCACGCGCGTGCAAAACGCGTTACAAACGTTTGCACCCGCGCGGGAAAAACACGCATATTCCCGCAACGCACCCGCCTCTTATCCTTAGGCCTTAGTCAGTCTCTCTTCCCGCACTATTCGGGCGTGCACTGACCTCTGCCCCTCGCTCTGATCTGCTGGCTGGGTTCCACAGACACGCATAGTTGTGGCTCTGGCGCCCTCTATGTGGCCACAGCTGGAAGTGCGGGGCAGAGTGTGAGTTCAGGCTCCAGTGTTAGTTTAAAAAAAAAAACTGTTAGGATGTTGGTCCGCACTGCGGATTCGGCGCCAGATTCTGAATAGGGTTACGCTTGACGCACGTTTTTACGCAGACGTATTCGACTCGTTATTTCATCAGTTCACCATGATACCACATTAGTGGCATTGGTAAAGATTAAAGGGTTTCTTGCGTTTATCTCTCCAGGATCAAGTGTTTATATATGCCTTGATGATCAGGCGATTGCTGACTTTCCATGTGGGACCACTTTCTCAGGCATTGGTACGGTATTTCTCTTTTATTCCAGAGGTATACAGTAATTCTCCTAGTTTTCTGAGGCCACGTCAAACTCAGGTTTTGCTGCCCCTTTTTTGGCCCCCACTGGCTAGCTGGTGGGCGGACGAGTGAGGTTGGTTGATCCCGGGTTCCACAGATTTCAGCGTTGGTTGAACTTTATCCTATAATGGCGGCTGTGCATGCAGGGGGTCGGGATGGGCTGGTTACACTGTGCATGCAGGGGATCGGGATGGGCTGGTTACATGGTGTATGTTTATGTCAATGTCGCGGTCATGGATATTTGATTAACGGCTTGGTCCTACTGATATCTTTTGTTAGGCGTCAGGTGCTTCGCTCGTTACTACACCCAATTCATTACACACGTTCATGTACCCGAATCCAAAATATAGCAGCCGGTGCCCTGTCCTGAGCTAATTCTCTTTCACAAGTTTCCCGAAGCGGACGTCTACGGTGCCACAATGCCTCGATACGCTTCACTACTTCCGATCCCATTACCCTGGCTGCAGCTCGCTCGTTGGTAGCCAAATCGCAATAGGAAGTTGTAATAAAGCTGTTTGATCAAGTTTGTTGTTTCAGGCGTCCCTTCAGTGTCACGGTTCCGGCATAATTCTAACCGTTTTTAGGTATCCAGTAGATAGGGGTCATTCCTTCATGTTTAGCCCCGACCACAAATATGGAAGTATCCACCCCATGCATAAGAACAGGCTATCCCACATGTAAAGTCTTACTGCAGTATATGTAGTGTAATATTATATAAAACGCCTGTGCGGCCCAATATTTTTCTCCATATAGTGTAGATGTGGGTTGACTGTTGGTCGACAGCTATCTGACATTGTATAGCAAGTTATTTAGTGCCTCCTTCCCCTTTAATTCCTTGTAGTGTAGTTAGTTAGTAATGCCTGATACCTGGTGTGAAGACGTGTGTGCTTCACACTGAGGAGTTTAGGAGGGGCCAGGAGTCTAGAAAACACAAGGGCCTCTTTCACATGGGCATCAAGTTTGACGCCCGGATAAGATGCGGGTGCGTTGCGGGAAAATGCGTGATTTTTCCTCGCGAGTGCAAACTGTTTTAATGCATTTTGCACGCGCATGAGAAAAATCGGCATGTTTGGTACCCGAACCAGGACTTCATCACTGAAGTTCGGGTTTGGGTTAGGTGTTATGTCGATTTTATTATTTTCCCTTGTAAGGAAAAATAATAGCATTCTTTAATACAGAATGCTTAGTAAAAGGACAATTGAGGGTTAAAAAAAAATAATAAATTAACTCACCTCCTCCAATTGATCGCGTAGCTACCGTCTCCTGTTCTCTCTTCAGCTGTGGGTAAAGGACCTGTGGTGACGTCACTGAGCTCATCACATGGTCCATCGCCATGGTGACCATGTGATGGACCTTGTGACGAGTGCAGTGACGTCACCAAAGGTCCTTTGCCTTCCAGGTCCTCAACCAAAGGCAGAAGAACAGCCGGACTGCACGAACAAGTGGAAGAGGTGAGTTTAAATTCTATTTATTTTTTAACCCTCCATCCACATTTTATTAAGCACTCTGTATTAAGAATGCTATTATTTTCCCTTATAACCATGTTATAAGGGAAAATAATACAATCTACACTACAACTAACCCAAACCCAAACTTCATTTTAGAAGTTCAGGTCTGGGTACCACATTTATTTTTTTCTCCCGCGCGTGCAAAACGCATTGCATTCGTGCGGAAAAAACTAAACCACGCAACGCAGTCAAAACTGACCTAAATTGCATGCTCACTTGCACGATTTTCCCGCCACGCACCCGCATCCTATCCGGCCCCATTCCGCAAAGCCCGTGTGAACCTAGCCTTAGGGTCCATTCACACGTCCGTAAGTGTTTTGCGGATCTGCAAATTGCGTATCCGCAAAACACGGACATCGGCAAAGTGCGTTCTGAAATTTGCGGACTGCACATCGCCGGCACTATAATAGAAAATGCCTAATCTTGTCTACAATTGCAGACAAGGAAGGACATGTTCTATTTTTTTTGCTGAAACGGAAGTGCGGATCCGGAAATGCTGTCCACATCTTTTCTGTCCCCATTGGAAATGAATGGGTCTGCACCCGTTCTGCAAAATTGCGGAACGGATGCGGACCCATTTTGCGGACGTGTGAATGGAGCCTTAACCTTGATGCTCTCTCCACCAGCTTCACAGTGGGGATGAGATTGTGGTATTGCATATTTATTTTAGTTGGTAAAATTGGGGCATCTAAGCCCCGCCCCTGGGAGCAGTCGGAGGAACGCCCACTGATTGGCATGGTTTACGTTAGCTCAGCCCGAGACAGCTTGAATTTGCCAGGACTGTTTCTGAAAATCAAGGACAGTCCTGCCAAATTCAGCACAGCTGGCAACCCTGGTGTTGGTATGTAGTTCTCTTTTTCCTCCTAGGCCTCGAGGGAACAGGGAATTCTAAGGTGTATAAAGACATTTTACAGCAGAATATAAGGGCAGCGGTCCACGATCTCCAGCTAAAGAGACCTGGGTTTGCCTGAGCATTTGTGTTTTCAAGGGAGAAAGGTGACGGCCACTACCAGATACCTCTGCCACTGTCAAACATTCAACGCACTCGATCCGTTTCTCCCTCAACATCATCTGTACGGGGAGTGACAGTAGGTAAGGCAACAAGACAATGACCCAAAGCACGCCAGTAAATCTACGAAAGAACATCTGCGTTGTGGACCTTCACTTTATCGAGGTGCCGCGGTATGACCCTGCTGTGCACACAAGCCATCCAAGAAATACTGATGAATTCAAACACATTTGTAGGGAGGAATGGTCCAAAATTCCGCCTCAACATGGTGCAGATCTTATTTGAGGCTTTGGTGGGGGGTGATTGCTGCTACAGGGTACCAAATCCAAGGTATTTTTTATTTTTTTTGTAATGCAATGTACTTTATATCATCTAAATCCACCATGATACAGCATGAAGTGCGAGTGCATGTAGATATGGACCCATGTATCTCAGTGAGTCCACTTCAGAGACCACAGATCCAAGTAGAAGAGGAAGTCTATATTATGAGCTGGAAACGGAGGTAGATCATGACCACGCGCAACCTCAATGTTTCCGGGGACTGCCCCCTTCTTCAGGGATAGATCTGGATTTGTGATCACTGAATTGGACTGACAGAGGGGTACATACGTTGGGATAAAATGATACAAAGAAAATTGCGTTCTAAAAAAGTGAAGGCGTGACGTGCAATCTGTACCTTGAGCGTTGTATCGGATGGACCTACTTGAACTCACTTGTCACATTGGATATTTATTTCCCTTGGGATTGATGTACAGACTGAAATGCAGGCGATTCCAAAGGGTTCACTTACTTTCTGCTTTCACTACTTGTAGAGGATTTGGTGTCCTGTATCAGTAATGGAGCTCCAGCCACTAAGACTATAAGAAACAATATATTACAGCTCGTCTGTCCCAGTCAGGTCCTTGATAGGAAAGTCTATGGGACCGGCTGGAGCTGGGCGTCTAGTACCAGTCCCTGGAGCCACCCAAGCACCATGAGACGGTAAAGCGCTTACAGTAAGCGTGGCCTCCGCCAGCCGCCAACACGTCTCCTGATACACTTTCTGTTACCTTACTGTCCACCCCCAGGCCATGTGCTCACACCCGTCATAGAAAGGAACAAGCTGTTCACACAGGAAAAAGTCTACGGGGGAGGGCGCCACACAAAAGATGGAGCACCTGACACCATGAAAGCAGTTCCCCTATAGTCTAGATATATACGATTCATTATGTCTATCAGCTGAAGAACCGGGGGAGACCCCCCCACATCATGTCAGACCCCAAAGCTGTCTCTTCTTCACTTCAGTACTGTCTCTTCATTTTATTTCCAACTCTTCCACAATTCATTACTGTCTCTTCTTCATTATTAGCTGTCTCTTGTTCAATATTGGCTGTCTATTATTGAATTCATTACTGTCTCTTCTTCATTATTAGCTGTCTCTTGTTCAATATTGGCTGTCTATTATTGAATTCATTACTGTCTCTTCATTTTATGACTAACTATTTTTCAATATGTTACTGTCTCTTCTTCATTATTGGCTGTCTCTTTTTCAGTTCGTTACTGTCTCTTCTTCATTTTTGGCTATCTTTTCTTATGACTCTTCTTCAGTTCATCATTGTCTCATCACTTATTTTATAACGGACTTGTCTTTAAAGGGGTTCTCCAAGATCTACATATTAATGGCCTATCTTCAGTATAGGTCATCAGTATGAGATTGGTGGGGGTCCGACTCCGGATACCGCTGCCGATCAGCTGTTTGAGGAAGCTGGAGTGAGTGGCACTGCCTCCTCGCAGCTGACTAAGCACAGCGCTGTACATTGTATAGTGGCCGTGGTTGGTACTGCAGCTCAGTCTCATTCATCTGGCCATATGACTGATGAACGTGACATCACTAGCCTAGGAAGAGACTGCAGTGCTCACCGGGTGATGCAGCTACTTCTTACAGCTCCTGGGACCCCTAACAATCTCAGTTATGGGGACGAGCAGGAGACCTCAGCTAAGGCCTCTTTCACACTTGCGTTCTGAGGATCCGGCAGGCACTTCCGTCCCGCCGGATCTATCAGAACGCAAGTCGCCTGAAAGCATTAGAAGACTGATCAGGATCCTAATCAGTCTTCTAATGCTTTCAGGTTACTATGGCAGCCAGGACGCTATTAAAGTCCTGGTTGCCATAGTAGTAGTGGGGAGCGGGGGAGCGGTATACTTACAGTCCGTGCGGCTCCCGGGGCGCTGCTCCATAATGACGTCAGAGTGCCCCATGCCCATGAATCACGTGATCCATGCGTGTGGGGCGCCCTGACGTCACTCTGGAGCGCCCCGGGAGCCGCACGGATGGTAAGTATACTGCTCCCCCGCTCCCCACTACATTTTACCATGGCAACCAGGACTTTAGCGTCCTGGCTGCCATGGTAACAATTGAGAAAAAGCTAAACGTTGGATCCGGCGATGCGCCGAAACGACGTTTAGCTTAAGGCCAGATCCGGATTAATGCCTTTCAATGGGCATTAATTCCGGATCCGACGTTACGGCATGTCTTCAGGATTTTAGGATGGAGACAAATCCGCAGCATGCTACGCTTTTGTCAACGTCCAAAAAACGTTCACATACTGAACGGAAGACGTCCTGATGCATCCTGAACGGATTTCTCTCCATTCAGAATGCATTAGGATAATCCTGATCAGTATCTTTCCGTCCTAGAGCCCCGAGGACGGATCTCTAGGACGGAAAGCAAAAACGCTAGTGTGAAAGAGCCCTTAACACAGCTTTTGGGCTCATGCACAAGACCGTATATATTTTGCTGTCCGCAAAAAACGGATCGGCAAAAAATACGGATGACGCCCGTGTGCATTCTGTATTTTGCAGAACGGAACAGCCGGCCCCTAATAGAACAGTACTATCCTTGTCCGTAATGCAGACAATAATAGGACATGTTCTATTTTTTTACGGACTGGAAATAAGGACATATGGAAACTGAATGCACATGGAGTAACTTCCATTTTTTTGTGGAGCCATTGAAATGAATGAATGCATATGGTCCACAAAAAAAACGGAACGGACACGCAAAGAAAGTACGTTCGTGTGCATGAGGCCTCATATTGATGATCTGTCCTGAGGATAGGCATCAATATGTAAATCCTGGAGAACCCCTTTAATCGTCTCTTCCCCCACTTCATTACTAGCTAGCTCACGGACACTTTATGACTCGCTGTCTCTTATTTCCATCATTACTTGTGGTCCCTCCTCTGTAAGGCCAGTGGTCACATATTTGTGTCCCCGGGAAGATGCAACGTGATATCACATGTCATTTATTCCTATGTAATGGCGTGACATTGCAGGCGTATCAGCTCAAAAATTTCCAAAAAATCCAACATATTTTTACAGACTGTCATTACCGTCTCTTCGTTCCTTCACTACTTATTGTCCCTCCTCTAGAAACTGGGTCTACTGTGTTTCCAAACCAGCGCCACTCTTCTCCATGGACCGTGGCTGGTACTGCAACACAATCATGTTCAATACCAGACCCCGCCACAGACCAGAGAGGCGCTGTTTCTAACGGTTAACATCATTAAAGGGGTATTGCCGTCTTTAAGCACGGGGTGTGTCATAAATCCTGCACAGGAACCAGTCCAACCTCTGGAACCTTCACCCCTTTTCTGCATCGTGCCAACCACTGAGCCCAGTCTGAAAATCCCATATACATCCGCTGACAGCTGGTGTGAATCAGGGTACAAGGGACCACAGGATGGTGACAATGGGAATAATAAATAGTCTCTTCTTTCCTCGTCATTATTTTCTCTTCTGTGTTTATTACTGTCTCTTTTATACTTTCATTACTTTTCTATGCTTTGCTTGCCAGTCTCTCAGCCCTCTCTTCTCACTTCTTTGATTCATTACTGGCTGTCTCTTCTTTAGTTAATTTTACTTCTCTCCATTACTGGTCACGTGTGTGACGGAACGCCTGCCACCCCGACTGGGTGCCTCCGTCGACCGATGCGCCTAGTGCTTGCCAAGGACCATCAGCACTGCACTCGACACCAGAACCACCTCAAACCCCACGAACCGCCTCAGCTTAGTTTGGGTTTTCGCTGTACCTCTCCTTAGTCCAGAGAGCGAAACAGGAACAAGAACAGCTCTCACAAGAGCGAGGGAATATACTCTGGAGAGTATAAGGAATATAGCAATCCCCAGAGTGTAGTTCTCCAATCCCCCAAACATGAGCCCAGACTTCATGAAGGGTAGAACAGGACCCTCTAATGACAGCCAGCACTCACAATTTATACAGATCCACAGGCCCGAGGCACACCCCCTCTGCCTGGGATACAGATAACTCAGACAATAGACTAACTTAATATACATATACAGTTCAGGTGGTCTAACATTATAACGCAATCAAACAGATCCCCCCAGTGTCTCAATAATGAATAGGAAGAGAGGAGACACATGTGATGGGATTATCTCCTGAGTGTATCGTGGGGTGATCCACTCCCCTACCCCGGAGTCAGCTACTTAATCCCATCACTAGCACAACAGAACATAGGGACAAATGAACCAACACCTTTCCTGGGAGCCTCAGTGCAGAGTTAACCCTTTTTGTATTGCTGGGTTCACCCCTGCAGCTTCAATGGACAACAGGAACGATAAGGCCTATAAAGTCCACACATAAATCAGGGCTCACTGTTCCTTGTAACCCCCAAGAGGTCTGAGGGGGTCTCCATGGTTCTGGGTCCATAGTCCGTAGGAAGGAGGCTAGCTCTCAGTCTTCTCCAGCAGCCCCAGTGATGGTTCAGTCCATCACAACGTGTCTTCATTATCAGTTACGTCTCTTTCATAAATGGCCGTCTCCTGGACTTCTCATTACATTACTACCAGTCAGTGACAGGGCTATGGTAGAGCTCAGGCTGTATATGCCGTCATACTCATGAAGGGCTGTGGGAGACTCCCATTGGCTCCTAGTTGTGGATGGCGCCCCTCTGGAGTGCTGAAACGTAAATTATCAGATAAAAAGAAATCTCTTTTTAAAAGGGTTATACGAGATTAACCCCTTCATAACTTCCACTGTACATACACATCGAAAGTTGTGAGTTTTAAAAGGCACCCACTCTCGCTGATCCCAGACATTTCACCCTTCAGATGCTCAAAGCAATTTGTGACCATGGCATCCAAGGCGGCATTCTCTGGAAAAAGAATATAACTACTATAATACTGCCTCCTATGTACAGGAATATAACTACTATAATACTGCCTCCTATGTACAAGAATATAACTACTATAATACTGCTCCTATGTACATGAATATAACTACTATAATACTGCTCATATGTAGAAGAATATAACTACTATAATACCGCTTCTATGTACAAGAATATAACTACTATAATACCGCTTCTATGTACAAGAATATAACTACTATAATACTGCCTCCTATGTACAAAAATATAACTACTATAATACTGCTCCTATGTGCAAGAATATAACTACTATAATACTGCCCCCTATTTACAAGAATATAACTACTGTAATACTACTCCTATGTACAAGAATATAACTACTATAATACTGCCTCCTATGTACAAGAATATAACTACTATAATACTGCTCCTATGTACAAGAATATAACAACTATAATACTGCCTCCTATGTACAAGAATATAACTACTATAATACTGCTCCTATGTACAAGAATATAACTCCTATGTACAAGAATAAACTACTATAATACTGCTCCTATGTACAAGAATATAACTACTATAATACTGCTCCTATGTATAAGAATATAACTACTATAATACTGCTCCTATGTATAAGAATATAACTACTATAATACTGCTCCTATGTACAAGAATATAGCTACTATAATACTGCTCCTATGTATAAGAATATAACTACTATAACACTGCCTCCTATGTACAAGAATATAACTACTATAATACTGCTCCTATGTACAAGAATATAACTACTATAATACTGCTTCTATGTACCATAATATAAGTACTATAATACTGCTCCTATGTACAAGAATATAACTACTATAATACTGCTCATTCTTGAGTGTGAGTGTGGCAGCCCCTGTCCTCTGGTGTGACAGGAAGCTGATGCACATCAGTTCCTATGGAGACTCTGCCTGTGGCAGGGCTTTATAGGAGAATGAAGTGTAATTCCCATAGACTGCAATGTAATGCATTGCTTGTTATACAGGGCGGTCGCCTCCAATATCTCCAAATCAAACTGCCTAATACAAAGCTAAACACCTAAATGACTGGACTTGGTTGCCGACAGACATTCGGACCCACTGCTGTACGTCATGATGGACGAAGTTTGGTTTCATTTATCAGGTCACACAAATTCCCAGACTACAAGGTACTGGTCAGATGAAAATCCCCATTTGACTCACGAAACACCACTTCGCCACCAGATAATTGGTGTTTGGTGCGAGGTGTCAGGATCACGAATAGTGGGCCTAATGTTATTCAAATCAACTGTGAATACCGCAATTTACCTGGACGTCTGTGAGCGGTTTTACAACCCACTAACACGGGGTAACATGCCGCACCTCGCGGGACTCACTGGACGGGTTCATGAAGTGTTTACGGAGAAGCTAGCTGTGAGCGGGGGCTTATGGCCGCCATGTTCCCCAGACTTGGCCAGATGAGATTTTTTTCTGTGGGAAATGTAAACCAGAAAGTATCTGCTAACAATCCACGTCCCCTGGAGAAACTCAAGGAGAACATCACAAACAGCACCTGCAGCATCACAAGTAGTATCAGCCAACGTACCCCGACCTCTCCAAAGATGTAGTATGGCAGGGGTCCTCAGCCCCGGTCCTCAGGACCCACCAGCCGGTCATCTTCTCTGGATTTCCTTAGTGGGGTTGAGCGAACTTGTATTTTAGGTTCGGCGTCCAAAGTTTGGGTTCGGGTTATCGAAGCATCCCGTTATGGATTCCGCTACCACGGACCATAACGGCATTTGGAATCCATAAGGGGATTCTTCAATGAACCCGAACCTTGGACAACACTAAGGACCTGGGGTGACGTCACCGTCATGTGATCAGTGCAGGGGGCGTGGCTCAGTACTGGATTGGATAAGAGGTGGTAAAGGGCCTGGTATAATGATCATGTGACATGAGGGGCGGAGCTCCTGTGCTCTGTGTGGAGGAGAAAAGAAAGTAGAGCGGTGAAGGACGGTTGCGCGAACTTGTTTTTTAAATTCGGGTTCATGAAGAATCCCCTTATGGTCCACGGTAGCGGAATCCATAATGGGATTCTTCGATAACCCGAACTTTGGACGCAGACCTTAAAATACAAGTTCGCCCAGCCCTATTCCTTAGTATTGAGCAGGTGGTATAATTAGTGTCAATGCGCCAGGACTTTCCACAGGTATTGATTCTGTGGGATATTCTCAAATCCCGACTGAGAGGTGGTCCCTGAGGACTGGAGCTGAGGAACGCTGCAGTAGGGGGATAATTAAACAACAACAATCCACTTGTTCGTCCATCTTGTCGTACTATTGCTGGAGGCAGGTGACTTTTTTGTAGGCCACCCTGTAGTTCCCTGAAGGAACTAAGAAAAAGTGTAAAATAAATAAATGTTATAAATAAAAATGTAAATCACCTCCCGTTCTTTAAAATTAAAAAAAATACACATCATGGGCATCTCTACGCGTGAAAACACCCATACTATTAAAATATAAACATATTTATCCCATGCGGAAAATAACAAAATGGTCGCTTCCCCCACCAAAAATTAAATAAAAAGTCATACACACCCCAAAAAGGTCTCAATGAAAAGTACAGATCTCCTCGCAAAAAATGAGCCCTCACAGACACAGCTACAAAATGTTATAAATAGTTTTTTCAAGGTTTTTATTTTTCAGTATAAAAACACAAGAAAAACTGCACCTATGTGGTATCCCCGTAATCGTACCGACCTGGAGAATGAAGGGCACAAGTCAGTTTTAGTGTATGGGGAATGCCGTAAAAACAAAACCTATAAAACTGTTGCGGAATTGTTTATTTTTTTTTTCAATTTTTCACCCGATTTGGATTTTTTTCGTTTCCCACTATATCGTATGCAATATTAAATGGTGGAATTACAAAGTGCGACTTGTCCCGCCAAAATCTAGCCCTCATACGTCTAGGTGAACGGAAAAATAAAAAAAAGTTAACGCCCCCAATAAGGCAGGGAGGGAAAAGCGTAAACGCAAAACCTTCAGGGGCTGGAGGGGTTAAACCAGTTTCTCTACATCTGCGGACAGTTCCTGCTGACGTCCTCCAGCCCATTCACTTGAAGGGCTGCGGAGCTGCAGTACCGGGCACGGCCACTATGCGGCAGTACTGCTGTTTCCCGGTCTGTCAACTGTGACAGCGGGGGATTGGCCATCAGTCTCTGAATCAGAGGCAGGCAGTGTACGGGGAAGGGAAGTGACAATCCTGGCTGCACATATCTGGCTCACATCGATGGATCTTACAAGTTTAGCTGCTGGCTTTCCCCATTCACAGAGTGAAGCTGTACATGTGCACACTGTGCGTCCCATGACCGCACTGAGAACCGCCCTCTGCGTCATATCAGCGCAGGACTCCTCTACTCTCGCCGCTGTGTCCACGTTGACAGTGAGGGCACGTCGCCCTTACTTAACATGGACGTTGCCCGATATCCACTCATATTGCGCAATGCAATAAAGCAGTGAGCTGGGACGCTGCCATTGGTGGAAAAAGAAACGTGATTCTCTACATCTCCAGATTTCCACCAATAGGAGCGGATTTTGAGAGATGATGCGAAACAGATGGACCACGCCCTCCACAACCAGTAGCTAGCGTGATCTCTAGACCGGACGGGCTCACTGACTGGCGGCATAGGAGGAGATGGCGCCTGCCGATGTGATGGGGACAGCTGAGGAGCTGGCTGACCAGGTAACGACCCCACCGCACTGCTTCTCGCTTCTTCCCTCCGCAGGCCAATGCTACATTATTATTATCCAGCGGTCACAGGACACTCCTTCTCAGGGACATGGTACGGTCCTTATTCTCCTACCTGAAGCAGCTGTTGGTATGTTCCGCTAGGTGTAGGTGATGCTTGGACGAAACCATGTGTTGTACGTGGGGGTGGAAAGTAATGTATTAGATAAGTTATAAAACACAACCTTGCAGCTGTCCAGTGAGGCTCATTACAGTGTGATTGTTCTAAAGTGCTCTGCAGCAGCACCTGAGCCAAAGTGACAGGCACCATGGGACTTGTAGTTCCACACCAGACCGACTATCCACTGTTTGCACATAAGCTTGTATTCTCATGGCCACTAGCCTTCATCTGGTAGACCTAATGTTGCCTGGTCACTTTGCAGATGTGACACCGCATCGCTGGCCTTGTTCAGGCATGCCGCCATTGTTCCTGGCTGTGTCAGATGTGCTGTTTAACGAAGAGCCCCCTGTAAGAACCTGTAGTGTCATGTCTATAGCCCTTATTACGTTACCCGCCTGAACACCCCATGCGCAGACTGTGGCGGTCCGCTGTCATCTCCCCCGGACTCTCCGTGCATTTCTGACAGAGCCGCCACTTCCAGTTCGGTTCAGGGGGTTGTGTCACTGTAACAAACGACATTTATCATGTAGAGAAAGTTACTACAAGGCACTTACTAATGTACTGTGATTCTCCATATTGCTTCCTTTTCTGGCTGGATTCATTTTTCCATCACATTATACACTGCTTGTTTCCATGGTTACGACCTCCCTGTAATCCATCAGTGGTGGTCGTGCTTAAACGCTACAGAAAAAAGCGTCGGCCTCTCTGGTGGCCGGGACCATGGGAGCGCACATAGGTTGGTGCTTTTTCCTATAGTGTGCAAGCGCGACCACCACTGATGGATTACAGGGCGGTCGTAACCATGGAAACGAGCAGTGTATAATGTGATGGAACTGCTGATGATGAGGCGCCATGTGCCGATCCAGGTCCCTACTGCCAAGAAACCCACAGAAGTGTCAATCCAGAGAGAAGGAGCGGCACCGCAGCCTTCACACCACCTAGATCTGGTCGAGGCGCACGTTCTTAATGAATTTGATAAAGGGCTTGTCTGGAATTTTGCCAGAATGGAGGAGGGTCCTGAATGGGAACGGGAGAGAGCGCAGGACCTGTTACTTCTCATATATAATACTTAAGGGCTCATGCACACGACAGTATGTATACTGTGGTCCGCAATACACAGATCTGGAAAAAAAAAAAACGGGTGACGTCTGTGTTACATCCGTTTTTTTTTTTTGCAGATCCATTATAACAATGTCTCTTCGTCCGGAATTATTTTTTCCCTCTGAATGGACTTACAGACATAGGATACGAAATGCACATGGAATTCCCTTTATCCGGCCCCATTGAAATGAATGGTTCTGCATACAGGCCTAAAAAAATAATGGACGGACAAAAAATATGTTTGTGTGAATGAGCCTTAAAAGGGTATTCCGATCTGAGACAATGGGGGCATATCACAAGGATATGCCCCCATTGTCTGATAGGTTCGGGTCCCACCGCTGGGACCCGCACCTACAACGAGAACGAAGCGGGGAAGGTGGTGGCTGGAGGACCACCACGAAGCCCTGCTCCACAGTGCTCCCATAGAAGTGAATGGGAGCGCACTGTGCATGCTCGGCCCCTGCCCCCATTTATTTCTATGGGGCAGATGGAAATAGCCAAGCAGCTGTTTTCGGCAGCTCCATAGAAATGAATGGAGGACGGCTGCGCATGCTACTTTATGTAGGTGTGGGTCCCAGCGGTGGGACCCGCACCTATCAGACAACGGGGGCTTATCCTAGCGATATGCCCCCATTGTCTGAGATGGGGAAAACCCCTTTAATAAGAATTGTGCAATGCTCCAGTTCTCCTGTGGTGGCGCTGCAGAGGAATTGAGCACCTGCTGGCAGATGATCGCTGGAGGTCCTAGGACTGGGACTACCTGTGATTAACTTACTGTTCCGGGCCCCTTGTCACGTAAGAGTGACTGTCCACATTGAAGGATCGGGATCTACAGTAGGCCTGCACAATATATCGCCAAAGCAATTGGTATCGCGATAAATCGCCCTATCGCAATTGGCTGACCCAAAAATGCTGCAATTATATTACCGTATTTTTCGCTTTATAAGACGGACTCCCCCCCCCCCCAAAAAAAAGTGTGGGGGGGGGTGGCAGTGCGTCTTATAAAGCGAAGGTTGACTTTTTACGTGGCTGACACCGAAGTATCGCCGGCTGCTGTGCTGTGCGGCTGGCGATACATCAGTTACAGTGCAGGGAGGGAGGAGGGGCTGGAGGCTGCACAGCGCGGCCGGCGATACATCAGTTACAGTGCGGGAGGGAGGAGAGGCTGGAGGCTGCACAGCGCGGCCGGCGATACATCAGTTACAGTGCGGGAGGGAGGAGGGGCTGGAGGCTGCACAGCGCGGCCGGCGATACATCAGTTACAGTGCAGGGAGGGAGGAGAGGCTGGAGGCTGCACAGCGCGGCCGGCGATACATCAGTTACAGTGCGGGAGGGAGGAGGGGCTGGAGGCTGCACAGCGCGCCGGCGATACATCAGTTACAGTGCGGAGGGAGGGGCTGGAGGCTGCACAGCGCGCCGGCGATACATCAGTTACAGTGCGGGAGGGAGGAGAGGCTGGAGGCTGCACAGCGCGGCCGGCGATACATCAGTTAACAGTGCGGGAGGGAGGAGGGGCTGGAGGCTGCACAGCGCGGCCGGCGATACATCAGTTACAGTGCGGGAGAGGGCTGGAGGCTGCACAGCGCGCCGGGCGATACATCAGTTACAGTGCGGGGAGGAGGAGAGGCTGGAGGCTGCACAGCGCGGCCGGCGATACATCAGTTACAGTGCGGGGAGGGAGGAGAGGCTGGAGGCTGTACAGCGCGGCCGGCGATACATCAGTTACAGTGCGGGAGGGAGGAGGCGCTGGAGAATGCACAGCGTGGCCGGCGATACATCAGTTACAGTGTGGGAGGGAGGAGGGGCTGGAGGCCGCACAGCGCGCCATATCGCAATTGGCTGACCCAAAAATGCTGCAATTATATTACCGTATTTTTCGCTTTATAAGACGCACTCCAGCCCCCCCCCCCCCAAAAGTGGGGGGGGGGGGAATGGCAGTGCGTCTTATAAAGCGAAGGTTGACTTTTTACGTGGCTGACACCGAAGTATCGCCGGCTGCTGTGCTGCGCGGTTGGCGATACATCAGTTACAGTGCAGGGAGGGAGGAGGGGCTGGAGGCTGCACAGCGCGGCCGGCGATACATCGGTTACAGTGCGGGAGGGAGGAGGGGCTGGAGGCTGCACAGCGCGGCCGGCGATACATCAGTTACAGTGCGGGGAGGCTGGAGGCTGCACAGCGTGGCCGGCGATACATCAGTTACAGTGCGGGGAGGGAGGAGGGGCTAGAGGCTGCACAGCGCGGCCGGCGATGCATCAGTTACAGTGCGGGGAGGGAGGAGGGGCTAGAGGCTGCACAGCGCGGCCGGCGATGCATCAGTTACAGTGCGGGAGGGAGGAGAGGCTGGAGGCTGCACAGCGCGGCCGGCGATACATCAGTTACAGTGCGGTGAGGGAGGAGAGGCTGGTTGAAAGTCGTTATTTTAATGCAGTGTTTCCCAACCAGTGTGACTCCAGCTGTTGCAAAACTACAACTCCCAGCATGCCCGGACAGCCTTTTGCTGTGCAGGCATGCTGGGAGTTGTAGTTTTGGAACAGCTGGAGGCACACTGGTTTAATGAACACGTGTTCTTCTATCTATTCTATTTTATTTATCTATTCTGTGCAGCGCTATTAGGAAAATGACAAGTTTTGTATTTTGTACTTTTGCAGTAATGCAAATATGTTATAGTAAAAGATTTTTTATTTTGAAAAACACTGCGCATTTCAGTTCTTGAGTTCAGCATAACTACATTTCAGCATTATCAGTACTTTGTGCTTTTACCTTGAAATTCCAAGCAGATAGACCTCTAGCACAATTCCCTTAAAATATCGCATATCGTTATCGCACTTTTTAGGGCCCTAATCTACAGTAGGACATGCCGCTCGTGGCACCTTGGGTGAATAAGGCAAACATTTCCAAGCGCTTATTTTTGGCCACCTGATCATTAAATGATGGGAAAACCCTTGCGCCTCCTGCACCTGTGCAGAGCGGACCATGAGGTGTCACATTCGAGCTCAGTTCACCCTCCGGCCACTAGGGGGTATCAGCTGAAAGTTCATAGGGGCCGTCTGAAGCGATCATGGATTTCTACGGACAGCAGCTTAGTCATCATTGGGTGCACCTGGGTCGGGGAAATTAGATTGCAAGCCCCACTGGGGGGGGCAGTCTCTGTACAGCGCTATATAATCAATAGGCAGTAAGTAAATTATAACTGAAGGGTCCACGAATGTCCTTTGCGGGGGTCGCAGATGTCCTCTTACCATAGAAAATTCATGGAATTTGAAGCAGCAGGTGAAGTGCTGGCTCATGGGGGTACTTGGCTGCTCGTGTAGTATCCGGGAATATGCCGTCCGTCCTCCATGACGTGCATTGATTGTGTCACTTCCAGTAGAATGATTATCAGTAATTATTATAATTGGCCGCCCCCTCGCTGCGCTGCGAGGAAGAAGCCGCAGGTCCCTGATGATGGTGACGAGGAAGCTGATCGTGTGATTAACCCTCCACTACAATTTCGGCCCTTGTAACCACCCTCCAGCGCTCAGATGTCAGATGCATCATCCTCGTCCGCCACTGCTTGTTACAGGTACTCCGCCCCTACAGGTGGGATTCTCCCGCGAAGTCCATATCACTCCCGGTGTGGCGAAAATATATATATGGACAATGAATTTGAAGTAGTGTATCCCTAGACATGACTGCCAAGTATACCAGATATCGGGACGGGCAGGAGACCTCGGCTAAACACAGCTTTTGGGCTCATGCACAAGACGGTTTGCAAAATGCGGATCCGCAAAAAATACAGATGACGTATGTGTGACATACATGTTGCATTCGCCTTTTTTTTTTTTTGCGGATCTATTGTAACAATGCCTCTCCTAAGTTTGCAAAACGGACAAGAATAGGACATGTTCTATCTGTTTTGCTGGGCTACGGAACGGACATACGGATGCGGACAGCACACGGTGTGTGAATCAATGGGTCCGCATTCTATCTGCAAAAAAATGAACTTGCACGGAAACAAAATATATTCGTGTGCATGAGCCCTTAGGGTACATTCACGCCACTGTATTTTTGGTCCACATCGATCCGCGTTTTGCGGATAGGATGCGGACCCATTTATTTCAATGGGTCAGCAAAAAATGCAGACAGCGCCCTGTGTGCTGTCCGCATCCGTATGGGAGTTCCGTAGTCCTGCAAAAAAGATAAAACATGTCCTCTTCTTGTCTGTTTTGCGAACAAGGATAGGCATTGTTGCAATGGATCCGCATAAAAAAACGGATGCAACATCGATGGCACACGAACGTCATCCACATTTTTTGCGAATCGCAAATTACATACGGTCATGTGAATGCACCCTTATCAGGAGGCAGCGGCCACAAAAAAAACACCAGGGATATGTAATACATGTAATTCCACTAAGTACCTACCACTGTAGTAAACTGGCAAACTGCTGCAGTGATGGGTCCGCACCAGTAAGCAGTCACACGCATACAGGAGAACTGGAAGATGCTTGAGTGTTGGGTATGGTTATCCTGAGTTACATCCTGTATTATACTCTAGAGCTGTGCTCACTATTCTGCTGGTGCAGTTACTGTGTACATACATTACATTACTTATCCTGGACTGATCCTGAGTTACATCCTGTATTATACTCCAGAGCTGCACTCACTATTCTGCTGGTGCAGTCGCTGTGTACATACATTACTTATCCTGTACTGATCCTGAGTTACATCCTGTATTATACTCCAGAGCTGCACTCACTATTCTGCTGGTGCAGTCACTGTGTACATACATTACATTACTTATCCTGAACTGATCCTGAGTTACATCATGTATTATACTCCACAGCTGCACTCACTATTCTGCTGGTGGAGTCACTGTGTACATACATTACTTATCCTGTACTGATCCTCAGTTACATCCTGTATTATACTCCAGAGCTGCACTCGCTATTCTGCTGGTGCAGTCACTGTGTACATACATTACATTACTTATCCTGTACTGACCCTGAGTTACATCCTGTATTATACTCCAGAGCTGCACTCACTATTCTGCTGGTGGAGTTACTGTGTACATACATTACTTATCCTGTACTGATCCTCAGTTACATCCTGTATTATACTCCAGAGCTGCACTCGCTATTCTGCTGGTGGAGTCACTGTGTACATACATTACTTATCCTGTACTGACCCTGAGTTCCATCCTGTATTTCTTGCTTTCGGACATACACGTCATTAGCCACTTATCTGAATGATAACAGTACAAGGCTGTTACTACGCTGCGTTCTAATACATGCTGCATGTGTGAATGGGGGGATAGAGGAGGGGGATGGGGGTGGCCTCCCCTGTGACTCTAACACATTAGCCCTACTGCAGCATGTTGCTGAGCGATGCACAGGGTGCCAGATTCAGGATACAGCTCACCTGTCCTTGTGTAGTCTAATGCTGGGTGAGGAGCACTGCAGCGCCCCCAGGTGACAATTCGGTGTCACTGCAGGCTGTACAGCACACGATCAGCAGCCCTGTTTCCGGGTTTGGAGGCCGATCAGTTCTAATTACTTTTGGCTTTTATCTCCTTTTCATGTTTAACCCCAAATATTTGCATAACGACTGCCAAGTTGTAGCAGAGCCGTCCGCAAATACAGATATGCCCGGCTGGCACTGCCCCTGGCATCAGGGCATTCGGATGTACACAAGATTACGATAAACTCTTGATATTTGCTCTCGGGTTACTTAAAGGGAGAGTCTGTCAGGGAGAGATGTCCTTTATACCATGTAATGGAGGTCTGTAACGTAAAGCATTGCACACGGGGGGGACATGGGCTCCCCAGCTGGCATAATAGTCCCTGCTGTGTACATAGCTGTGCCCCCTTCAGATTCAGCCTGAGCTCTCTGCTCCCCTCTTGTGGCTATAGGGAGTACTGCGGCTTGATGTGATTGGGATCCTCACTTGTCCCAAGGTTTCAAAATCTTTTAATGGTAAATGGGTAGAATAGCTGATTCATTAGGCTTCCTGTGCTGCAGAGCTTACACTCTACCCGTCTTCTGCTTGCAGTTCCTGCGTGTCACGAAGCGCTACCTGCCGCACTTGGCTCATCTGTGTCTGATCAGCACCTTCCTGGAGGACGGCCTGCGGATGTGGCTGCAGTGGAACGAGCAGCGGGATTACATCAGCATGTCCTGGGGCTGCGGGATGTTCCTGGCCACTGTCTTTGTTCTCATCAACATGCTGGGACAACTGGGTGAGACCCCTAGATCGTTCTGTGCCCCTCGCCCCCCTACACCCTCCTCTGGGCTGATGATAATGCTGTGTGTCTGTGTTTAGCTGGCTGCATCCTGGTCCTGACTAGGAAGTTTGTCCCTTATGCCTGCCTCGGCCTCTTCATCATCATCCTCCTGCAGGTGAGTGGATACAGGTGCTGTAGTGTATTCTCTATCTGTGATGCACCCATACCAGGTTAACGCCTCCCCCTCTGTGGCATATCACGCTCTTATTACCCCATGCTAATTTGGCATGATTGCCGCTGGGCATCTTGTGGGTCAGCGTGCCAGCGACTGTTCACGACGTGATGGGTCCTCCCACTGCAGCAGAAGAATCCTGTGCTAAGACATAAATAGTCTATGGAGAGGACCACAGTGCCACCTAGTGGTGGAGAGGAGTCACTGCAGTCCTTACGCTATGGGATCACCTCAGCACTGGCGCTATAGGAGCTGAAGGTGTCCACTACAGGGAAAGCCCTGCCTATAGTGACAGCCTGCGGAGTCCTCTAGAATGAGACCTGTATACGTGGATCACCCCGGACACTAGAAGCCACGAGGAAGTGAATAACTCGTGGCAATGGAGCCTGTCAGGGGAGGATCTGATGAGGGACAGATTGTTACGGGTGGAGGATTGGGTCAGAGCATCTCCAAACAGTAGCTCTTGTGGGGGGTTTCCTAGCATATAGTGGTCCAGAGGAGAAGAACTGGTGACCCAGCGGCAGGTTCACGGATGCCTTGATGGTTGTGGGCAGTGAACTCTAGTTTGTCTGGTCCAGATCCACGGAATGGGTACAAACTGCTGACACATGTAGTAGTAGAAAGCTGTGAGAACACACAGGACTTTGCAGCTTGACGTGTAGCCACAGACCGGTCAGAGTGGCCATGTGTGATAACGGATTTTTCTTTCTTTTTTAGACCATTGTGTACAATATCCTCTGGGATGTGAAGTTCCTCATGAGGTCAGTATGACGACGTGCCACCCACATTGTGTGAAAGATCTCAAGGGATTGTCCCCATGTGCCCGCTATCACCCACAGGACTGAATGTATGAGTGCCACCTTGTGGCTGTAGATACCGCAGTGGTCTTCCCTTTTATCCTCTGCTGATGGGCATCACAGTCCTGTCCACATTTCAAGTTGTTGCTTTTTTTTTCTGTCCAGCAGAAGATGTGCCAGTTCATGGGGACGAGACAGGCTTTGTCACCAACCTGTGCCCCACCATGTCATACCATCCACTTACTCTTCTCCCTTTATTTACCCTCCAGGAACATGGCGCTGGGTGGGGGTCTCCTGCTGCTCCTGGCTGAGTCCCGCTCTGAAGGCAAAACCATGTTTGCTGGGGTGCCCAATGTGGGGGAGACTTCACCACGTCAGTACATGCAGCTGGGGGGCCGCGTGCTGCTTATCCTCATGTTCATGACCCTACTGCACTTCAATGCCAGCGCCTTCACAGTGAGTACGGGCAAGAAAGGGCACATGGGATTGTGAGGTGTAGATGCTTCACCTGAGCATAGTGACAGATCAGGTCTGTGGGGATCTGACAGAGCAGTAAGTCAGATCAATGCACTGGTGGAGGTACCCAGTACTGGGCACACAGTCTAGTAGTGGCAATATATAGCTCTGGATGAGCAAGGGATTGGAGGATGGGGGTTGTTGTTGCTGCACGGTACATTAATGGACGGATATGGTGTAGTCTGTGTGTGCATTGATGGGTGGCTGTGGGACCTGGATAGTCAGTGCAATGATGGATAAGAAGCGTGCTGGGTGTAAATGGTGTTGGCACTTGTTGGCATTGGACAGGATAGGAGGCTGGTGCTGGATACATAGTGCACTGGTGGGATGAGGGGGCAATGGATACAGTATGTGTTGGTGGGCACTGTACGTGGTGTGTTGGTAGTAGGAGATGGGCTCTGGATATGTGTGGGCACTGTATGTGGTATATTAGTGGTAAGGGATGGGTGCTGGATATGGGTGGGCATTGTGTGTGTGGTATATTAGTGGTAAGGGATGGGTGCTGGATATGGGTGGGCATTGTGTGTGTGGTATATTGGTGGTAGGGGATGGGCGCTGGATATGCATGGGTACTGTCTGTGTTGTCTTGGTGGTAGGAGACGGGTTCTGGTGTGGTATATTGGTGCCCCAGAATGGAGATCTCCTCCAGGCAGGAGCTGGAGTAGATGTTGGTGCAATATGTGCCAGTTTTCTGCCACACATGTTGTTAAATTGTTTAAGGCCGCAGAGGTCCTGCCCTTCCCCTCTCCTGGGAAAGGGGTGAAAAGTCACAAATTTTGGTGAAAACCAAGATTTGCGCCAAAATGTGTTACTTTTCTACATCAGAGAATTGGCATAGAAGCTTGATGGCTCTTGCCATACATTGATTTCTGGACTGAATGCTCAGGCCCGCTCACCTGGTCATGGCGGCCTCTTCCCTGTGGTCCATACACTAATTTTGCCGTCTTCTCCTCCTCCCCAGATTTTCCAGGACATCTTCGGCCTGACTCTCATAATCCTGGTCGCCATCGGCTTTAAGACTAAGGTGGCGGCTCTGACTCTGGTCCTGTGGCTGATGATCATCAATGTCCTTCAGAACGCCTTCTGGACGATACCCTCCTACCGCCCCATGCACGACTTCCTGAAGTACGACTTCTTCCAGACCCTGTCTGTGGTGGGAGGGCTGCTGCTGGTGGTGGCGCTGGGCCCCGGTGGGGTCTCAATGGATGAGCACAAGAAGAAGTGGTGACCGGCCCTCGCCATTTATACCGCCATCTGACTGGAATACTCCATTTAGCGGGGGAGCTTGGTGCAGGATTTTCCATTCAGTGAGGAAGCTTAGAATATATTGCAATTCTTCAGAATAAGATGGAGGTAAAGGCATGCCAGGGATGGGCGCTGAACCCGTAGATTATCAAGCCTTGCCCATACTCTGGTTGCTTCCACCTCCTTTATCTCTCAGCACAGATGGCAAGCTGCCTACTACAGGCCTGGCGCCCCGTGCTTCCTCCAGTAAGCACTACCTGCATGAGTTCCTGTCGGGCATCTGCTGCCCTGCAGCATCACTGGAAAATCTAATAAGCCCCGGCTCCTAGAATAATGAGTCCGATCGCTGGAAGCGACGCCAATAGAAAGGTTTTATCACATTGACAATATTTGTATGAACATTTTTTAAATAAATGACTATTTTCAGAGAGATAACACTGAGCTTCCTGTGGACTCGTCTGTAAAGCTCCGGCGTCGGTCACACTCCAGTCACACCCGGAGCTGCATTCAAACTTCTGCTGGTTGCCCTGGGAAACTGGCACTCCTGCTGCTTTCCCTGAAGTCAAGTTCATCCTCCGAAGCTGAGACACGTGGTGGTCGTGTGGGAAACGCACTGCGAAAAACCCCTTACCCCGTCATCCGACGTCGCCCCATGCTGCCGTGACAGGTAGTCAGCAGAATTTTGAACTTCACTTTGGATGTGATTGGAGAAGAAACATCTTGTTACTCAAAATCAACAAATGTCTAGATGCGGCAGCAGCTCTCGCCTTTACATGGGTTGATTCCCTGCCTCTAATCAGCGCAGATATAGTGCCCCCTAATTCATATAAATGGCGCAGTCCTCGTACTGTGCGTGACTGAAAGATCACTAATGTGATTGTTCGTTCCGGTAGTTTGCATAGTGTCGGCACATGCCATTAACATGGGGGGGACATGCAGCTCGTTTCCCCGATCATCGCCCCCTCTCCTGACATGTCTGTGGCAGTAACTACATGCATTACCCATGTAATAACAATTCTGGAGCATATATACTTATGGCATTCCTGTATTATTCCTGCTAGAAGTTAGGAATGAATTGTCAGCGGCTAAGGTACAGACAAGTGTTACTAGTTGGGGGCGTGTCCCTGCACAGTCTGACAAGACACACCTGATACTGGCAATACCCAGCAGTGGTTTTACTGCAGACTGCTGGAAATGTAATTGTAAACTTCGAGCAGGAATAATAGAGGAATGGCGCATGATGGAGTCATAGTAATGGATGCTCCAGAATTGGGGGAGTGCAAGTGGTTACTAAAACGGACACGCCAGGAGAGGTGGCCGCTGCTCTTTGGCAATTAACAGAGGTGTCATGGTGGGGGCACCAGTAGGATTTAAACAGGCAGCATGTCATTCCACTAATGCTCTTCTAAAGTGGTCGTACGGGGGTACTTTCTTCCGGTAACTGCGCCTCCCCTGTCCACGGGCAGTGTCTGACGTGGGGCTGAGCTGTAAGACGGCACACAACCAGGTAGGGCACCATTTTTGGAAGAAGACGGCCATGTTTTTCTAATCCTGGACAACCCCTTTAGTGTCTTTTTAAGGCAGTTTTGGGGCGCTCCTCTTTCATCTAATTCTGAGAACCATGTCTCCCCCAGCTCCCTGTATTGGAGGCCCACTACAATTCCCAGTGTAAGGGTCCATTCACATGTCCACATGATGGGTCCGCATCCGTTCTGCAATTTTGCGGAATGGGTGCGGACCCGTTCATTTTCAATGGGGCCGCAAAAGATGTGGACAGCACACAGTATGCTGCTCGCATCCGCACTTCCGTTCCGCGGCCCCGCAAAAAAATAGAACATGTCCTATTCTTGTCTGCAGACACAGACAAGAAAAGGCATTTCTATTATAGTGCGGTCCGCAAAACACTTGCGGACATGTGAACGGACCCTAATGATGATTGATTACACCATTTTCTGTTATATCCGATGAGTGTCCATCCCATTACCCAGAAATGAGCCTGGCACTGCCATCAGGAGGTCTGCACACAGTCCGTGCTCAGTACTGGGATGTAGCACGTTAAAGGGGTCCTGCAGTTCTTTTAAACTGATGAGGTATCCTCTGGATAGAGCATTAGTATCTGATCGGGGGTCCGATCAGCTGTTTGAGAAGGCAGCCGCGCTGGAAGTTCTCGCTGTTTAGCGCAGTGACGTCACGACTAGTATCGCTGGCCTGGGCGCGGCTAAGCTCTGTTCACGTGAATGGACCTGTACTGCATAAGGCAGTGATGGAGAACCTTTTAGAGGCAGAGTGCCCAAACTGCAACCCAAAACCCACTTATTTATCTCAAAGTGCCAACACGGCAAATTAACCTGAATACAGAAATATCAGCCATGTTAAGCTGTGGGGGCCCCAATAAAATGAATGCCCCCCAGAATTAAAAATGTCCCATTAGTGGCCTCCAGTATAATAAGGCCCCCATTATTAATTATGCCCCATTAGGGACCCCCAGTAATAATGATGCCCCATTAGGGACCCCCAGTAATGATGCCCCATTAGGGACCTCCAGTAATAATGATGCCCCATTAGGGACCCCCAGTAATAATTATGCCTCAGTAGGGACCCCCAGTATTAATAAGGCCCCATTAGGGACCCCCAGTAATAATTATGCCTCATTAGTGACCCCCCCCAGTAATATTTATGCCTCATTAGTGACCCCCAGTATTAATAAGTCCCCCATTAGGGACCCCCAGTAATAATTATGCCCCATTAGTGACCCCAGTAATAATTATGCCCCATTAGGGACCCCCAGTAATAATTATGCCCCATTAGGGACCCCCAGTAATAATGATGCCCCATTAGGGACCCCCAGTAATAATGATGCCCCATTAGGGACCCCCAGTAATAATGATGCCTCATTAGTGGCCCCCACTAATAATTATGCCCCATTAGGGAGCCCCAGTAATAATTATGCCCCATTAGGGACCCCCCAGTAATAATTATGCCCCATTAGGGAGCCCCAGTAATAATTATGCCCCATTAGGGAGCCCCAGTAATAATTATGCCCCATTAGGGGCCCCCAGTAATAATTATGCCCCATTAGGGGCCCCCAGTAATAATTATGCCCCATTAGGGGCCCCCAGTAATAATTATGCCCCATTAGTGACCCCCAGTAATAATTATGCCCCATTAGTGAGCCCCAGTAATAATTATGCCCCATTAGTGAGCCCCAGTAATAATTATTCCCCATTAGGGACCCCCAGTAACAATTATGCCCCATTAGTGGCCCCCAGTATTAATAATAAAACTAACCTCATCCATTGGGGGGAACACTCATTGCTCACATGCACAGGACAAGATGGAGCGCATATCCCATCCGCTGCGCAATAAAATGGATGAGGTGAGTTTTTTTTTTTTTTTTAACAATAGCTGAAGAGGGCGTTACTAATGAGCGTGTCACAATGAAAGCGCTGCAACCCTACGCACAGCCCACACAGAACCGCGTGCCCACGAGAGGGCTCTGAGTGCCCCCTTTTGCAGACGTGCTGTGGGTTCATTAGGGCTCATGTAAACAACCGTTGCATGTTTTGCCATCCACAAAACACAATTACCGGCCGTGTGCATTCTGCATTTTGCGGAGCAGAACAGTTGGCCCCTAATAAAACAGTCCTTTACTTGTCCGTAAAACAGACAATAACAGGACATGTTCTATTCTTCCGCGGAACAGCCATACGGAAATGGAATGCACACAGAGTAAATTCCGTTTTTATATGCAGACTCCTTAAAGTGAATGGATCCACATACGGGCCGCAAAAAACCACATCACCGTTTCATTTTCTGTTCTTCTGATCCATCGGAAGAACAGAAAAAAACCACATCCTGTGCGTCAGTTATACACATTTGGCATCCGTCTGAGCCATTTCTGTCCGAGATCAGTTTTTTTTTTGACCGGAAAAAAACACTGCATGCAGGACTTTTCGGATCTCGGAAACAGATGCCAAATGTGCATAACTGATGCTCAGGACCTCCTTTTTTGTTTTTTTTTCTGTTCTCATTAAGGTTTGCTTAAAAAAAAAAAAAATAAAGATTTAAACAAAAAAATACACCTTTTTCCCCATTTAAAAAAAATACTCTTCAGTGGAAAAAATTTCAAAAATAAAATCCCTCCACATATTATGTATCGCCACGTCCGTAATGACCTGCACTATACAAATATTATGTAGTTTGTCCCTTACAATGAATGCTGTAAAAAAAAAAACATTGCTGCTTTTTGCTTATTCACCACCAAAAAAAGGATAAAAAGTATTTTTATCCCCAAATGATACCAATGAAAACTGCACGCCATCCCTCAAAAATTGATCCCTCACATAGTTCCATGCGGACATGCAAAAATATTATTTTTCCCATCCCTCAGAAAGGGTAATCAGTAGGTTCTGTGTACCTCAAAATGGCGCATTCAAAAATTACAACTTATCCTGCTAAAATCAAACTGTCATCTGGCTACCACAGCAAAAAATAAAAAAGTTACAGTTCCTGGAAGGTGATGAAAAAAATTACTGACTAAACAGGCTGGTCAGTAAGGGGTTACACTGCACTTCTAGCTGACACTTTTCCTGCAGCCCACAGGGCGGCGCCCCTCACTGCAGGCACAGGTCAGTTGTCCTTTTCCGACCCCCATGTCATCTTCATCATGAATAAGATACAGGACTGGGACTGGTTGTAAATGAGATCGTACGCGAAGGAATTTTGTCCCTGAAGAGCCGCCGTTAGGTCACATGACCATTCCGGAACTAACCTCCGGTACCACGTGGTGCTCTACGTGTCTCCAACTTCAGCGTTACTTTACAGTACGGCGGCCATTTTGTCGTAGACCTCTGTCTATTGATACATTACTTGGCATGGTAAATTCGGAAATGATGACAAGGATTTTGGGAGATTTTCCTCTGTCACGTATTTGTCGCGTCACAACCATAACATAGGCTGGATAGAGAGGAGCTCACAGCGCAGAAGGGACAAGTCGAGGGCTGACACTGTGTGAGGATGGTGAGTGTGACAGTTACACCGGATGTGAGGGAACTAGTCCCATCTGGTTAGGATTTTCTGGGTGTTGTAGTCCTACAGTAGAGGAACGGGGGATTCCTGGGGTTTGTAGTTCCACTGTTGTCAACGAGTAGTAAACAGAGAGCCAAGCCATTGGCCAGTGCAGGTTACTGGGATTTGTAATGCACAGAGGGCCAGGGCATGGGGCAGTGCAGATGCTGGGTCTTGTAGTGCACAAGGTGCCAGGGCATGAGGCAGTGTGGATGCTGGGGTTTGTAGTGCACAGAGGGCCAGGGCATGGGGCAGTGTAGATGCTGGGGTTTGTAGTGCACAAGGTGCCAGGGCATGGGGCAGTGTAGATGCTGGGGCTTGTAGTGCACAGAGGGCCAGGGCATGGGGCAGTGCAGATGCTGGGGCTTGTAGTGCACAGAGGGCCAGGGCATGGGGCAGTGCAGATGCTGGGGCTTGTAGTGCACAGAGGACCAGGACATGTGACATTGCAGATTGCTGGGATTTGTAGTGCACAGAGGACCAGGACATGTGACATTGCAGATTGCTGCACAGTGATTCCGTAGGAGATAGTGACAGGTGGAGGGTTATTTGTTGTGTCGCCCCATGTGAATGTTCTCGTCTTTTTTTAGGGGGAGAGAAAAGGAACCAACAAGTATTACCCTCCAGACTTCGACCCGGCCAAGGTGAGTGCAGCACCGACATGTCACTGGTGAGCGCCTCCGGAGGTGAGCGGCGGGCAGTGCCACTTACACTGGTTATTCTTCTCCTCTGCAGCATGGCTCCCTCAACCGCTACAGGAACAGTCACCCTCTGCGGGAGCGGGCCAGGAAGCTGTCCCAGGGCATCCTCATCATCAGGTAAGAGGCCATCGGCTGGCATGTTCTGTGGGTAGCCAAATCAGGGGCTGGGAGCAGACGAGAGTGAGCGGTGGTAAGTGATGGCATAATGCTAGGAGGAGACCATCTGCAGTCATTGCCATGGACCACAAGAAGGAAGCGGCAGCAGCGACTCCTGCGGGGCTGAGCAGGTACTGCAGCTCAGCTGTCCTATGTAGAGACTGGGTATGAGCAGCTGCCGGGGCTCAGTGGGGTTCCTCCTCGCGGTATGCCATCACTTATCATGGTGAGAAGTCCTTCCTGTGTTCATTCTGCTTGTCTGTACTGGTCGGCGTAGAGTCAGCCATGTCTCCTAGTACTCACCACCTTCTCTCCACAGGTTTGAGATGCCGTATAACATCTGGTGCGACGGCTGCAAGAATCACATAGGAATGGGTATGTCCCGTATGTAGGGTATATAGGGCGACCCCTCCAGCCTATATGGAAGCGCAGCTTACTGCTCGCTACAAATTACATCTAATCGCTGGGCGCCCGCCGTCGTCTTATGATGATCATCGTCTGTTCCTGTCTGTTTCAGGCGTCCGTTATAACGCTGAGAAGAAGAAGGTCGGCAATTATTACACAACCCCCATCTACAGGTAATGTAGGGTTGTCACGATGCCAAATTTCTGATTTGATTTTGACACTAGGAAAAATAATTGCGATACTCGATTTAATTCGATACCATGCGAAAAAAATAAAACCCCAAAAAAGCCGTGGAATGTCCACAATAGACCAGTCCTATCCAATTTTTGGGGGGAGGGTTACAAGGTGACAAAAAAAATGTTGAATCACGCAGTTTTTATTTTTTTTTCTGTTACGGCGTTCACTGCATAGGAAATATTTTAATAGTTTGGACTTTTTTGGACGTGGTGATATGTAATATGTTTTTATAAGTAATATTTTTCACCTGCTGCCACGACCCTTCTTTCTTTGATTGACAGTGCCGGGCAGCGATCCTCTCCTGCCTCCGGCACTGTCTCCCTGCTAAATCCCGCGCCTGCGCCGCCGCTCTGTATTCGGCGCAGGCGCAGTGAGCTGAGGACAGCAGGCACCAGCGTCCTCAGCTCACGGCACCTGTGCCGAATACAGAGCGCGGCAGGATTTAGCAGGGAGACAGTGCCGGAGGCAGGAGAGGATCGCTGCCCGGCCCTGTCAATCAAAGAAAGAAGGGGCGTGGCAGCAGGTTGGCGCACGGAGCTTCTAGGAGCAGGGCAACGCCCCTGCTCCTAGAGGCTAATTTACATATTATAAAAAGACGTTTTTTAGCCTAAATATACATCAGAAATACATATAAAGCACATTATCAAGCTGATCTGACATTAGCACATAGCTAATGTCAGACAGCTTATAATGTGTAATCCTGGTGACAGAAACCCTTTAAGGTAATGAGTTCATTATACCAGGCTTGTCACTCCTCGCACCAACCACTGGGGGGCACTGAGCTCTGTAGAGCTGTAAATGTCTGCTGTGCTGCTGGAGCCGCCCATTCACAGGATGTTGGCTGGTCTGTTACAGTAGTCTATAGTCTGCGCTCTTCGCGTAAAAACTTCATAAATTGATTTTTTTTTTTTTTTTACAGTAAAAATCACCGTCTGTTCCCGTCTGTCCCTAATTATAATAATAATCAGTGATAAATATTAATGAAGTTATTATAATTGGTGATGAATATTAATGAGCTTATTCTAATAATCAGTGCCTGCCTTTAGGTTCAGGATGAAGTGCCACTTGTGTGTGAATTACATTGAGATGCAGACGGACCCAGCGTCATGTGACTACGTGATTGTGAGCGGTGCGCAGAGGAAGGAGGAACGCTGGGACATGGCGGAGAATGAGCAGATACTGACAACAGGTCAGTGTTGACGCCCCACCCTCTGCAGGGTGATGAATGGGGGGGGGGGGCACCAGCCGATGTTGGGGTGTATTCACATTGTCATCTTGTCATCCCCAGAACATGAAGAGAAGCAGAAGCTGGAGACAGATTCTATGTTTCGTCTTGAGCATGGAGTCAAGGATAAAGAAAAGCTCCAGAGGGCGGCGCCATCGCTGTCCGAGCTGCAAGAGGCTCAGAGCGCGTGGCGGGACGACTTCGCCCTCAACAGCCTCCTGCGCAGCAAGTTTAGGGTGAGCTTCGGGCGGCTGTGTGTGCAGAAGGGCTCTAGGGGGTTACTGTGTGTGATTCTGGTGCCATCTGCTGTCATGGCCTCACTATAGGTGGAGAAGAAGCAGATCCGAGAAGAGGAGGAGCGCGATCAGGCTCTGCTCAAGAAGACATCGCTGGACCTGAAGCTTCTGCCGGAGACTGAGGAGGATAAGAAGCTGGCGGCTCTCCTCAAGTATCGCAGCCTGGAGTGTGAGCAGGGGTTAATGTAGGGGGCTGGATTTGGAGGGTCACCAGGAAACTGACAGACAGGCCGAGCAGAGGGTTGTGTCCTCCTCTGTATTCCAGAGCTAAGCGTTACCTCCTGCTGTAACCAACGTGTCATCGGCCCGCTGTTGGCCAGAACGAAGGGGCCGCGGTGCCTGGTAAAGCCTTTGGTTGTTAGGCATTTTATCCATAGCAACCAAACTGTCAGACAAGACATGCGCTGGAAGAGAACGTTAAAGCAGCAGTCACCCCGTGTTATGCCCCATCACAGGCGGAGAACTCTTTTATACATTCCCAGTTCTATCCTGTATGGATAAAATGGGTGATAAGCCTCACACTGGTTGTCACCCAACTTTTCCAGAGACCTTAATGGTAATTTTATTAGTTGTCGCGTTCACCTCTTCATCCATGGCTCGGTATTTGTGCCCCTTCAGAGGTCTGAGAAATCTGGGAGCTATACATGGGGCTATAGCGGTTGTCACCCATCTTTTCCATAGCACAGGTTGTCACTTGTTTCCTCATTTCTTCTCTTGCAGCGTACGACCGGAAGCAGCAGAAGAAGCGCTCGGAGATCAGCGGCCGCTCCTGGTTCTCCCCCGTGGGTGACAGGAAGCTCCAGACAACGGGGAGCGCAATTAAAAAGTTAATGATCCAACCCAAACCTCTGCTGAGCCCCGGGGCGTCCACCGTAGCTCTCGGGGTAGTGCGACGGACATCAAAAGATGGAAGTCAGTCAGACAGCAAGAGACAGACAGCGGAGGAGGCAACCGGGCACAGCAGTGGAGGAGAGCGGCAGCCAGGGGGCAGTGTCACACAGACTGTCAGTAGCACAGAGGACGACGCCCCCAGACCCCCCACATCTACATCCGGCCTGGTCGTTGACTACTCGGACTCCAGTTCTGAGGCGGAGGTGTAGCGGGGTTATGTGTGTACTGTATATAGTGTGTTATAATATGCCTGTATGTAAATATCATGTTATCGCATGGAATCCAGTGGACTCCTCTTCAGTATCTCCTTATGGAAACCCCCTCGAATGTGAACTGCATTGTGATTGGCTGGTGATTGTAGTCTATTATTCTCTGTTACCAGCCATTCTGACTAGAATGCGGTGACCAATAGTGTCCCTAAAGGGGGTCTAAGGGCTTTTGATATTGATGACCTATCCTCAGGACAGGTCATCAATATCAGAGGGGCGGGGGTCCGGCACCCCCACGATCAGCCTTATGAAGGGAAGACGCGCATAGTGCACTGCACGAGCCTTCCCTTCATAAAGCTGATCAGCGGGGTTGCCGATCTGATATTGATGACCTATCTTGAGGATAGATCATCAATATCAAAAGCCTGGAGAACCACTTTAACCCCTTCCCAACCAGCGCCGTACTAGTACGTCTCTGGCTGAGTCTTTAAAAATGGCGCCTGCTCCTAAGCAGAGCGGGCGCCATAGCTATGGGGACCCTGCTGTTTCTTATAACAGACACCCACAGCTAATGTCCGCAACCGGCGGTAATGCCGATTGCGAACATCTACTCGCTCAGATGCCGTGGTCAATCCTGATCACGGCATCTGAGTGTGCAAAACAGCGGAAGCGTGCACTTCCGGTGATGCTCCGGCTCCCCCGTGTGGCGATCAGAGGAGCCGGAGCGTGTGTGCAGCAGCCCCTGTCTTTATGAATGACAGGAGGCTGCTGCATAGTATTTCCTATGGAGCCCTTGCCTGTAATAGAGCTCCATAGGAAACAAGCTGTTTTCTCATAGACTCCAATGCTAGTGCATTGGAGTCTATGAGAAGAGCACTCTATTGAATGCTTGTTCTAGTGCTCTTTGGGAACTGTAAAAAAGGGTAAAAAAAATAATGTTTTTAAAAATAAAAAAAACATAAAAATTCAAATCACCCCCCCTTTTCCCAAAATAAAAGAACTAAAAAAAATACACATCATGCGTATCGCGATGTGCGAAAACACCCATAATATAAAAATATCTTCCCCATATGGAAAACAGCAAAATGGAAAAAAAACTTCAAAATGGACGATTCACCGTTTTTGGTCGCTTTATTTTCTACAAAAAAAATTTAATAAAATGTGATCACAAAGTCATACACACCCCAAAATGGTATCAATGAAAAGTTCAGATCGCCCCGCAAAAAATGTTTCCCCCCCCCCCCCCATACAGCTCCGTACACATAATTACAAAAAAATTATAGGTGTCAAAATATGGCGCCGAAAAAATAAAACATTTTTTTTTCCAACTTTTTTATTATTTTATCACTATCATAACGCAAGAATATCTATACATATAAGGTATCACCGGATTCGTACTGACCTGTAGATTGAAATTTACTGTTCGGTTTTATCGAACGTCGTAAATAAAAAAAAACTGTAAAACTGTGGCAGAATCACTTTTTTTTTTTTTCTTGCAATTTTATCCCATTTGGAATTTTTTTCCTGCTTCCCACTACATCATATAAACATTAAATGGTGGCGTTGGAAAGTACAACTTGTCCCACAAAAAACGAGCCCTCATACGGCTATGTTATGGCTCTGGGAAGGCAGGGAGCGCAAAACGAACACACAAAGAATAAATAAGTTTATGAGGAAATAGCTCACTCACTAATCGCTACGGCAGGTGCTCAAGTCTAATTGATTCACCCTTCAAATAAAAATCGAATAGCTGTTGGTAGACTGGCCCTCACACATATGTAATACACATGGAATGTTTGGATAAAACAGCAGGGGGCGCACTTAACATGAGGGAGCAGACCATACCACCAAAATCAAATAATGCCTTTAATGATATCTTAAAATGAATAATAAAACCAAAAATAACAGTCTGTGGACCTTGATGTACACCTGATGCGCCTAATTAGACCCAACAGTACAATCAGAGGCTAAATAAGCCGGTCCATGAATCAAGCCACCACAATCAGCCACGACTGTCTCATTCTCTGCAGTTCTGCCTGTGCATAACCGGCAGCATGACAAGCAGTTGCGTATTAAGGAATTCAATGCATGGCTCGGTGAATGGTGTTTGAACCAGGGATTTGGCTTTGTGGCTCATGTTGGCTCTAGCTGGAATGGAAAAGAACTGTACAAGAAAGATGGTTTGCATCTTTCTCCCAAGGGAACGAATGTCCTCAGTGAACAGTTCAAAGTTTTTGCTAAGGAACATTTAAACTAGGAAAGGGGGGCACAAAAGAGACAATCCATCAGTTCGGCTGCCCCCCGAAAAAACAATGCCAGAAGATGCCAGGAGCTGATAGGATAAGAAATGACAAGCTGAGAGTCTTGTCTACAGATGCTCGCAGTTTAGGGAATAAGATCAACGAGCTTGAGTCTGTAATGGCATCTGAGAATATAGATTTAGTGGCTGTTACTGAGACATGGTTCAATGAAAGTAATGACTGGGATATAACAATACCTGGGTTCTCTCTATATAGGAAAGACAGAGAAGGCAAGAAAGGGGGTGGAGTGGCCCTATATGTGAAAAATAGCATAAAATCAAATCTAATAGAAGCCAGCGAAACCAATTTAGAGTCAGTTTGGGTTACGTTGCAGCTTGGTAATCATAAGGTAACTCATGTAGGTGTCATATATAGACCACCAAGCCAAGTCAAAGAATTGGATGATCTACTAGTTGAGGAAATGGCTAAAATGACATTGAAAGGGGAAGTTGTCATTATGGGAGACTTTAATCTTCCTGATATAAACTGGAAAACCAAAATAGCTAGTTCTGCCAGGAGTACAGACATTCTAAATTCCCTACTGGGATTATCTCTACAGCAAGTAGTTGAGGAGCCAACCCGGAAGGAGGCCATTTTAGATTTGGTGTTCACAAATGGCAATTTGGTATCTGATATTACTGTAGGGAAAGCTTAGGATCCAGTGATCACCAGTCAGTGAGGTTTACTATAAGTACAGTGACTGAGTCACTCCACACAAAAACAAAAGTTTTAGATTTTCGGAAAACAGACTTTTCTAAAATTAGATCAGTGGTATACGAGTCCCTATCAGACTGGAACAATTTCAATGGAGTCCAAGAGAAATGGAACTACTTAAAATTGGCACTACTGAAGGCAACAGAAAAGTGCATTAGGCTTGTCAGTAAAGGCAAAAAGGAAGAGACCACTGTGGTACTCAGCAGAAGTGGCCAAAATCATTAAAAACAAAAAGATGGCATTTAGCAAGTATAAAAACACCCAAAACGAGGACGACCGGAAATCTATAAGATGAGGCAGAGAGAGGCCAAGCAAGTTATAAGAGCTTCTAAAGCTCAGGCAGAAGAGAAATTAGCTCAGTCAGTGAAAAAAGGTGATAAGACATTCTTCAGATACATAAATGAAAAAAGGAAATTAAAACAAGGAATTACCAAATCAAAAACAAAAGAAGGAAGGTATATGGAAAAGGATAAAGAACTAGCTGACTGCCTCAATTAATACTTCTGTTCAGTTTTTACAAAGGAAAATGAAGGAGAAGGACCTCAGTTAGGGAGGAAGACTAATGAATCCTTTGATGCATGTGTCTTTACAGAGGAAGAGGTTCTAAGTCAGCTGTCTAAAATTAATACAAATAAATCACAGGGGCCTGATGGGATACACCCAAAGCTATTAAAAGAGCTTAGAGGTGTACTAGCAAAGCCATTAACAGATTTATTTAACCAATCACTGGTAACAGGTGTCACCCCAGAAGATTGGAAATTAGCAAACGTTGTGCCAATTCACAAGAAAGGTAGTAGAGAGGAATCAAGCAACTATAGGCCAGTAAGCCTGACATCAATAGTGGGGAAATTAATGGAAACCATACTCAAGGAGAGGATTGTGGAACATCTAAAAACCCATGGGTTGATTGATAAAAAACAGCATGGGTTTACTTCAGGGAGATCATGTCAAACTAATCTTATTGACTTTTTTGATTGGGTGAATAAAATAATAGATGGCGGAGGTGCAGTAGACATCGCTTATCTGGACTTTAGTAAGGCATTCGATACTGTCCCACATAGAAGGCTTATCAATAAACTGCAGTCTTTGAGCATGAGCTCACATATTGTTGAATGGATTAGGCAGTGGCTGAAGGACAGAAAACAGAGGGTTGTAGTCAATGGAGTATATTCAGGCCATAGTATTGTTACCAGTGGGGTACCTCAGGGATCTGTTCTGGGACCCATATTGTTTAATATCTTTATCAGCGAAATTGCAGAAGGCCTCAATGGTAAGGTGTGTCTTTTTGCTGATGACACAAAGATTTGTAACAGGGTTGATGTTCCTGGAGGGATACACCAAATGGAAAAGGATTTAGGAAAACTAGAGGAATGGTCAAAAATCTGGCAACTAAAATTTAATGTCGATAAGTGCAAGATAATGCACCTGGGCGTAAAAACCCAAGAGCAGAATATAAAATCAGTGATACAGTACTAACCTCAGTATCTGAGGAAAGGGATTTAGGGTCATTATATCAGACGACCTAAAGGTGGGCAGACAATGTCATAGAGCAGCAGGTAATGCCAGCAGAATGCTTGGGTGTATAGGAGAGGCATTAACAGTAGAAAGAGGGGAGGTGCTCGTGCCGCTCTACAGAGCACTAGGGAGACCTCATTGGGAGTATTGTGTGCAGTACTGGAGACCATATCTGCAGAAGGATATTGAAACTTTGGAGAGAGTTCAGAGAAGAGCTACTAAATTAGTACATGGATTACAAAACTTACCAGGAAAGGTTAAAGGACCTTAACATGTATAGCTTGGAAGTAAGAAGAGACAGAGGGGATATGATAGAAACTTTTAAATACATAAAGGGAATCATCACGGTAAAAGAGGAGAGAATATTTAAAAGAAGACAAACTGCTACAAGAGGACATAGTTTTAAATTAGAGGGGCAAAGGTTTAAAAGTAATATCAGGAAGAATTACTTTACTGAGAGAGTAGTGGACGCATGGAATAGCCTTCCTGCAGAAGTGGTAGCTGCAAATACAGTGAAGGAGTTTAAGCATGCATGGGATAGGCATAAGGCCATCCTTCATATAAGATAGGGCCTGGGGCTATCCATAGTATTCAGCATATTGGGCAGACTAGATGGGCCAAATGGTTCTTATCTGCCGACACATTCTATGTTTCTATAAGAAGAATATTAAGTGATAGTCACAGATTCCGCCGTATATACGTGACTGCACAGATGCTACTCCGCAGGGTAACTGCATGCGCATATAGTAGCAATATAGACAATACAAAGTTCCAGTTAATGGTAGTTCACTCAAAGATCACTGTACATGCGCCGATTCCACAAATGTTGCCCAGGGCGATTGCTGTTAAGCGCAGTAATAGTAAAAAATCAAGAGAACTCTACAGAGTCCCTCAAAGAGATGATATAATCAATACAGGTACTTGTTCGTACTTAATGATTTCATCAGTCCAGTGTATACAGGGTATCTCCATGTTTCCCCACCGTTGAACTGTTGCTACTACATTAATGACAGTTCTGATGGTACAACATCTCTCCGGACAACACATAAATCATCCGCCTTACCTCTTATCCTGAAGCTGTGCAGAAGTGCGACCACCGTGTAGTGCCTCCTTACACCAGCGGCGTCCCACGTGGTGTGCGGGCCTATGCGCGGCGTCCCACGTGACCCCAGGAGGAAGCGGAGCGCTCTCAGCAGGGAAGGCAGTGTGGGTCCTAGTGTCTGGACATACCAAATGCTTCTCAGCGTCCGGATAAACTTACCACATACTCTCAGGAACTGAACACACGGAATGTTGTCTATTTCAATAGGAATTTATTCAAATAGTCCAATGGCCAGGCTAACCTCCTCAATTAAAATATAGAAAATAAAGTAAAAAATACCAATCAAAAGAATGGATTAGCCGATTTCTCAAATGTTCAAAGGGACGACATATATTAAATACGATCCTACAGTCTCTTCTGCTAGTTGATAGCATTAGAAAATCGGCTAGATCACTGCAACAATGTTCACACATTTATCTAATATACAATGTAGCAGCATTCAATTAGGTAATCGACATAAAGATTAGAGTATCTAAGTACTCTAAGCCGGCTGTCCCGGAATTGGCGTTCCCCGCTCAGTTTGAAGTTCATAGATCACGTGGCCAATACTCACGGAATGAGAGTCGGGCACACGAGGAGGATCACCTGGCGTTTCTGCATTGGCAAGGAGTCTTGATCCTAGATTGAGTTATATGGAGCGCTCCCACAAATCTCAACAGTGCACTGTTTTGACGAATAGAAGATTCAATTATTTCGGGATGACATGAGATATTCACGCCAAACGCGTTTCGGGGATCTCTTTCCCCTTTCTCAGTGGCAGCCTCTGAGGAACGTGAGTATTGACCACGTGATCTACGAACTTCAAACTGAGCGGGGAACGCCGATTCAGGGACAGCCGCCTTAGAGTACTTAGATACTCTAATCTTTGTTATGTTGATTACCTAATTGAATGCTGCTACATTGTATATTAGATAAATGTGTGAACATTGTTGCAGTGATCTAGCCAATTTTTTTATGCTGTGAACTAGCAGAAGAGACTGTAGGATCGTATTTAATATATGTGGTCCCTTTGAACATTTGAGAAATCGGCTAATCCATTCTTTTTATTGGTATTTTTTACTTTATTTTCTATATTTTAGGGCTCTTTCACACTTGCGTTTTGGTTTTCCGGATCAGGATTATCCCAATGCATTCTGAATGGAGAGAAATCCGTTCAGGATGCATCAGGATGTCTTCAGTTCAGGACCGGAACGTTTTTTGGCCGTAGAAAATACCACAGCATGCTGCGCTTTTTGCTCCGGCCAAAAACCCTGAACACTTGCCGCAAGGGGATCCGGAATTAATGCCCATTGAAAGGCATTAATCCGGATTCGGCCTTAAGCTAAACGTTGTTTCGGCGCATCACCGGATCCGACGTTTAGCTTTTTCTCAATGGTTACCATGGCAGCCAGGACGCTAAAGTCCTGGTTGCCATGGTAAAATGTAGTGGGGAGCGATATACTTACCATCCGTGCGGCTCCCGGGGCGCTCCAGAGTGACGTCAGAGCGCCCTACACGCATGGATCACGTGATCCATGCGCATGGGGCGCTCTGACGTCATTCTGGAGCGCCTCGGGAGCCGCACGGACGGTAAGTATACCGCTCCCCACTACTACTATGGCAACCAGGACTTTAATAGCGTCCTGGCTGCCATAGAAACGCTGAAAGCATACTGAAGACTGATCCGTCTTCAAATGCTTTCAGGTCACTTGCGTTGTTACGGATCCGGTGGGCATTTCCGGCAAATGGAGTACACGACAGATCCGGACAACGCAAGTGTGAAAGAGGCCTTATTTGAGGGGGTTAGGCCTCTTTCACACTAGCGTTTTAGCTTTCCGTCCTAGAGATCCGTCCTCGGGGCTCTAGGACGGAAAGATACTGATCAGGATCATCCCCATGCATTCTGAATGGAGAGAAATCCGTTCAGGATGCATCAGGATGTCTTCCGTTCAGTATGTAAACGTTTTTTGGACGTTGATAAAACCACAAATCCGGAAGACTTGCCGTAACGCCGGATCCGGAATTAGTGCCCATTGAAAAGCATTAATCCGGAATTAAGCTAAACGTTGTTTCGGCGCATCGCCGGATCCGACGTTTAGCTCTGCGCATGTGCAGCAGCAGTTCCGATCGGGGCGTCAGTGTAAGCTGGGGCTCCGATCGGTTACCATGGCAGCCAGGACGCTACTAAGGTCCTGGCTGCCATGGTAAGTACTCCGCAGCAGTGTACTTACCTGCGCTGCGGCCTCCGGGCGCTCCTTCATGACGTCACAGGTCCGGGCGGCGCATTGATCTATGCGCCGCAGGGACCTGTGACGTCATGAAGGAGCGTCCGGCGGCCGCAGCGCAGGTAAGTACACTGCTGCGGAGTACCATGGCAGCCAGGACTTCAGTAGCGTCCTGGCTGCTATGGTTACCTGAAAGCATATTGAAGACTTCAAATGCTTTCAGGCGACTTGCGTTCTGCCGGATCCTCAGAACACAAGTGTGAAAGAGCCCAGCCTGGCCGTTGGACTATTTGAATAAATTCCTATTGAAATGGACAACATTCCGTGTGTATTACATATGTGTAGTGCCAGTCTACCAACAGCTATTCGAAGACAAAAAAATCTCCAGGGTAGAAAGGGTTATCCCAATTATTTATCACCTATCCACAGGACAGATGATCCAACGGTCGGGCCCTCAATAGCTCCAAGAATGAGGGGCCCCTGTCTCCTCTCTGAGTGGAGCAGTAGTGAGCATGTTGGTCCTTTCCCTTCTATAGGACTGATGGAGCGCTGTCCGCATCCACCCCCATAGAAGTAAAGTAAGTGGTATAGAGGGGACCCCTCATTGTTGGGGGTCCCACTAGTCGGACCCCATGCGATATATTATTTATCACCTATCCTGAAATAATTTTCATGTGATAACCCTCTCTAAAAGAGTCTGTCAGCAGCTTTAATCCTCCAAAACTGCTGCCAGTGCTATATAGGTGATGGGTCCATACCTCAGGAGCTGGTCAAGCAGGTGGCATTACAGAGAGTGAAGTGTTAATCCTCCCGTCACCACAACTGCTGACAAACTCCCATTAATGAGAACCAGTGGCCACCATTTTACAGTTCATATACGGATATCATCTACTAGTTGCAGTTTGTTACTCCAGAGCTGTATTCATAGTTCTACAAGTTGTTACTGGAAACCATCAGCAAACTTGTGGCCATGGGTGACCCTAAACGGTTAGCTTTTATGCATATAGGTATGTAGTGACCACCGCTTGGCTGTTATAGCCTCCTGTAAGATCTGATCTTCAGAGCAGGGGGGTTCAGGTGTCCTTCACCTGATCATCTTAATAAATGGTTACTTATTTCTTACATAGAGAAAGTTGCCCCATCTGTATCCTATTTGAGGGACCCCCTCCCCATATCTGCCCTATCAGGACTCCTGTATTATATTGCCTGGGAGCTGTGTTCATTAAAGGGGCTCTCCTGATGGAACCACCACTTTTATTCAGATAGGCAGCCTCCAGCGAGCAACAGGACAACCAAAGTCAATTATCAAAACCTTGGATTGGAAATAACGACTGGGTTCTGACCACGCTGTGGCGCCATCAGCTGGGGCAGCGATGGGCAAAGTGCGACTCTCCAGCTGTTGCAAAACTACAACTCCCACCATGCCCTGCAGCAGGCTAATAGCTGTAGACAGTCTTTGCATGCTGGGAGTTGTAGTTCTGCAACCGCTGGAGAGCCGCACTTTGCCCATCACTGAGCTGGGGTGACAAGCTGCACAGTGTGAAGAGCTGGAAACGTGCCCACAACAAACATGTCCGCCTGCTGCCCTATGTACCATCAACAAAGATGGCGGCGGCGGTCCATCCGTTCCAACAGATTATTTCGGGCAGACGTAACCCGGAAGTAGTTAGCTCTGGACCGGAAGACGAGGAGTAACATTGAGCTGGTGAGAAAACAGGAGTGGGAAGTGTGTGCCCCCGTCACTGAGGTCCCCCGCACCCGCCCTGTGAGACTCCGCAGCCCCGACATCCCAGTATGATGATCCGCCATAGCGGAGCTTCTCCGCATAGTCCCCTGACACCCCCTCCTCACCCTCTTATATGGGCTCCAGCCCCCACTATTCTCCTGGTCTGCCCCCCTGATGTCTCATGTGAACTCCTCCCCGTATGATTCCACTGCTACCTTCTCATGTGTATGTCCTGTTATAGTGCTTCACCCTGTTCTTAATCCTTAAAGGGGGCTTCCAAGTGATGTTGTCTGCTAGGGTATGATCCCCGGACCACACTGATTGTGAGAACGCAACATCCCCTCCCACATCTTTCCCTGCACAGCAGCATTTGGCAACCAGCTCTGCAGCCCAATCATGATCAGCGGAGATAAGGGGCTGCCAGAGATTTCCTGCAGGACTGTGATGGCAGAGGCCACTAATGGGATTCCCACCAATCATATCCTAGTGCAGGAGTTGGGAAACTACAACTCTCAGCATGCTCCATTGATTTCAATGGGAGCTCCAAGAACAGCCGACAAGTTTGCATGCTGGGAGTTGTGGTCACGTTATAAAATGAGCGACCTCCTCTTGGGACCATCACTAGATCTTCACCCCCTATGTCCGCGCAGGCGCTGCATTCTCTGGGGATGTAAGGATTGGGCATGCTGAAATCCCGTCTGACCCCTCCTCCCTCATAGACATTAGTGGGTCAGTCCTCCATATGTGATTGCAGCTTCTCTCCATCCACTTTATCTTTCAGGTATCTGACTTGCCCTCCTTCCGCCATGACGTCTCTGGTAAGTGTCCGCTCAGTGTCCTGGATGCTGTGATGTGATTTTCTGTCTGGTGACCTTTTTCTTGGTGTTATGTCACAGGGAGGCAGCAGTCAGTCTATCAGCGGGCAGTCTGTCACTGAGTATGTCGTACGTGTCCCCAGGTGAGTGGCAGAGACTTATGGCGGTTCCCATTGCAAATCATCCCTAGAAAATAGATTTGAACCTCAGCAGTACTCCACCTTCTCCACTAGGTGGCAGCAGCAGTTAACTGAAAATACAGTCTTATACATGCCATCATAGGGTCTTTGTATATGACGCCGAGTGTGATTCTTCCCATGTGCACAGTACGTTCGAGTCTGCCATCATGCCTATACATCTGAGGGGGGCCTGTGATGGATGCCACATATAACCCATAGGGTCCCAATGTTAAATAAATAAAAAAAAGACTGCCCTTTTGTTTGCAGTGACCCTTAGTATAGGAGGGTCACTGGCCAGACAGACGCCTATAGGAAGCTGTTAGCCTGCGTCTGGTCTTGGCATATGTGCTCGGCTAAGTGTTCTGTGATTTTTTTTTTTAATTTTTTTTTTACCTTAGAGATTTTCTGATTTAGGGCTCATGCCCACAACCATTATCTGCCGTGAAAACACGGTCCTCGTGTCTGCTGGATCTCCTGGCCGACCACAACCTCCGGATCTGACAGTATGATGAAGTTTTATGATGCAGTCAGGTCATGTCTGATCGAGGATCTCTTGTACTGAAGACTGACAGTTCAGGAAGCCGTGGTCGGCCCGGGAGATGCGGCCGACACACGGACCGTGATTCCTGGGGCAGCGGGCTAGGAAATTATTAGCGCCCCTCGGGCTCCTGGTGGATCTATTCTGCTATAATGGGCCAACCCTGCAGCCTCTAAATGGAACCTATAGGACCTGAAGGGGCACAGCGCTTTCATAAAGGGAATCTGTCACCAGTGTTAGTGTCCTACCTAAGGGCAACATTAAAGGGGTGATCCAAAGTCTAAAACATGGCCTCCTCATATAGATTGTACTTACCAGGACCCACATCGCTCCTGATCCCTTCACAGCCGGCACTGCATCTCCCCGCCAAGCAGTTCAAAGCATCCGGCAATGCGGGAGGAGAGCAGCCGGTATCAGACTGCGACGGGCACGAGCCTCTCTAGCATCGCGGGTGACGCCAGGGTGCTGTGCGGGGATCAGGAGCGTTGCAGGTGCCGGGGAGCGGGGTAAGTATAATTTATATGAGGGGCATGGTTTAGACTTTGGATGAACCCCTTTAACTAGTGATAGGTCTCCTTAGCAAAGTTCTGGGTCAGTTTCTTTAATTGACTCATATGGGAGAAAAAAGCTGCCAATCAGGTGGGCGGGGGGAGCCGAGAGCTCAGGAATAGGGGGACTCATTGGCGGCGCTGTTAGGATTTAAAGGCAGTCTGTCACCTGTTTTTCACCAATATAACTAAGAGCACTGCCCCACAGAAGATCGCAGACACATCCCGGACATACCTGTGTGCACTGTGTGTCTATTCCATGTCCAGGAAAAGCACTTTTATTCTGATGGAAAACGGCTCCCAAGGGCCCAAAGCAAAACAGACTGAAGGGGCGGGGGGGGGCTGCTTTAGCTGCTCATATCTTGGGATTGGTACCAGCTAGAAATATGAACCTGACCTTGTTTGAAAGCTGGCTTTCCAACCTTAAAGGTACCGGAACCTCAGCATTATATCCACTATATCAGAAGATATCGCTGTTAGAAATCGAGGCAGGAGTGAAAGCTGTTTTTACTGTCACTTTCCGCCGGGCCCTTGGGAGCCATTTTTCAGCAGAATAAAAGTGCTTTTCCTGGACGTAGAATAGACACACAGTGCACACAGGTATGTCCGGGATGTGTCTGCGATCTTCTGTGGGGCAGCGCTCTTAGTTATATTGGTGAAAATTAGGTGACAGACTCCCTTTAAAAGTGAGAGAACCTCCCTGCCGTGTGAGGGTCACCGCAGTGATGGCGTATTCCAATGATGTCTCCAAAATGTATTTGTAAATGGAGTCCAGTATTAAGAAAGCGTACAGCTCCCTAATATAACCCCTGGCCTCGAAGCACTTCTGGGTGATAGAAGTGCACGCCCCCTGTGATGTACACGCCCCCTGTGATGCACCCCCTCCAGTTTCCAGCCACTGGGCACCATCATATGAATTTCATAGGTTTCTGTTTTTCTGGTGCAGGAACCCCAGTAAAAGATACAATCTTATGGCCTTCAATGCGGCGGATAAAGTTGACTTCTCTACATGGAACCAGGTAATGAGGAGCGTAAAGCAGATTTCCACTGTATGTTTGTTCCCCAGCTATACAGAGATGATGTACCCCTACAGAATCGCCTTACAGGAGGGTGAGGACGGTGGGTCACATACGTTTCACGTCTGCCCTTTACCTTTCCAGTATTGAGATCCGTCATAGGATCTCCACACCGAAGGAAAACGCTTCAGTTTTGTCCCCATTTATTGTCAATGGGGACAGAATGGCATGCACCAGAATACATTCCGTTTGTTTGCGTTCCCTTACCGGCACCATTGACTTGCGTTGTGTTTCATGCTGGATCCTTTTTCTCGGACACAAAAGAAAACGTATCCGGCACCCATTGATGTACAATGGTTTTAGCGACAGATCAGTCATGGCTATTTTAGAGGTAATACAACCAGATCCGTTCGTAACGGAGGCAGACCGTTGTATTATCTTAAAGGAAGCATTTTGGCTGATCCACGACGGAGAAGCAGCAGTGAGCCGGGGAGAAAGCAGGAGTGCGAAGTGTGTGCGCCCGTCACTGAGGTGACCCCAGACCTTGCAGACCTCCCTTTGAGACTCCGCAGCCCCGACATCCCTGTATGATGATCCGCCATAGCAGAGCTCCTCCTTATAGTCCCCTGACACCCCCACTGTGACCCCACAACCCCTCCTCACCCTTTTATATGGGCTCCAGCCCCCACTATTCTCCTGGTCTGCCCCCCTGATGTCTCATGTGAACTCCTCCCCGTATGATTCCACTGCCCCCAATATCCACCCCGTAAACCTCCCCCCCCCCCCCATTTTTCTGTGTATGCCCTGTATCGTGCTTCACCCTGTTCATAATTCTTAAAGGGAACCTGTCATCACTTTTAGGCTGCCCATACTAATAGCAGAAAAAGGTAGAGGCAGGTGAGTTGATTTCAGCCGTCTGTCATTTATAAGTTAAAAGTAAGTGGTTGCCGAGAACCAACATCACAATCAGTGCAGACTGGGCCTGGAGAAGAGTCACGGCCTCCTGAGAAGAGTCCTGGTTATTCATGATTCCTGCTCTCCCCCCGCCCACCTGCTGATGACTGACATGCTTCTACGTAGTTTTCTCCCTTTCTCTCTAGGAGAGAACTGCCAATCATCAGCAGATGGCGGGAGAGCAGGAGATTATAATAACCAGGACTCTTCTCAGGTAGATTTGACTCTTTTCCAGGCCGGGGCTGCAATGATTATGACGCTGGTTCTCAGCAACCACTTAAATTTAGCTCATAAGGGACACACCCCTGAAATCAGTATTTCTGTCACTATTTTATGCTGACTCAGTGAGGTCAGCATAAGGTTGATGACAGGTTCCCTTTAAGGGGGGCTTCCAAATGATGTTGTCTTGCTATGGTATGATCAGAGGTTGTCTGACCTAGGGTTGGGCGATATCAAAAATATTGCCACGATAACGATATTAAGAAATGTATCGCGATAACGATATATATCACAATAAATGCCCATTTAGAAGAAAAAAACATTTGGAGACGTTATACTGTATGGGGCAGCTACAAGGTGACGTTATACTGTATGGGGGCAGCCACTAGAGACGTTATACTGTATGGGGGCCACAAGGAGATGTTATACTGTATGGGGGCAGCGCAAGGAGACGTTATACTGTATGGGGGCCACAAGGAGATGTTATACTGTATGGGGGCAGCGCAAGGAGACGTTATACTGTATGGGGGCAGCGCAAGGAGACGTTATACTGTATGGGGGCAGCGCAAGGAGACGTTATACTGTATGGGGGCAGCGCAAGGAGACGTTATACTGTATGGGGGCAGCCACAAGGAGACCTTATACTGTACTGGGGGCAGCGCAAGGAGACAATATACTGTATGGGGGCAGCCACAAGGAGACGTTATACTGTATGGGGGCAGCCACAAGGAGACGTTATACTGTATGGGGGCAGCCACAAGGAGACGTTATACTGTATGGGGGCAGCCACAAGGAGACGTTATACTGTATGGGGGCAGCTACAAGGAGGCGTTATACTGTATGGGGGCAGCCACAAGGAGACGTTATACTGTATGGGGGCAGCCACAAGGAGGCGTTATACTGTATGGGGGCAGCCACAAGGAGACGTTATACTGTATGGAGGCAGCCGCAAGGAGACGTTATACTGTATGGGGGCAGCCACAAGGAGACGTTATACTGTATGGGGGCAGCCACAAGGAGATGTTATACTGTATGGGAGCAGCCACAAGGAGACGTTATACTGTATGGGGGCAGCCACAAGGAGGCGTTATACTGTATGGGGGCAGCCACAAGGAGACGTTATACTGTATGGGGGCAGCCACAAGGAGACGTTATACTGTATGGGGGCAGCCACAAGGAGACGTTATACTGTATGGGGGCAGCCACAAGGAGACGTTATACTGTATGGGGGCAGCCACAAGGAGACGTTATACTGTATGGGGGCAGCCACAAGGAGACGTTATACTGTATGGGGGCAGCCACAAGGAGATGTTATACTGTATGGGAGCAGCCACAAGGAGGCGTTATACTGTATGGGGGCAGCCACAAGGAGACGTTATACTGTATGGGAGTCGGCCACAAGGAGACGTTATACTGTATGGGGCAGCCACAAGGAGGCGTTATACTGTATGGGGGCGGCCACAAGGAGACGTTATACTGTATGGAGGCAGCCACAAGGAGACGTTATACTGTATGGGGGCAGCCACAAGGAGACGTTATACTGTATGGGGGCAGCCACAAGGAGATGTTATACTGTATGGGAGTAGCCACAAGGAGACGTTATACTGTATGGGGGCAGCCACAAGGAGGCGTTATACTGTATGGGGTCGGCCACAAGGCAGACGCTATACTGTTATGGGGGCAGCCACAAGGAGGCGTTATACTGTATGGGGCGGCCACAAGCAGCCGTTATACTGTATGGGGGCAGCCACAAGGCAGGCGTTATACTGTTATGGGGGCAGCCACAAGGCGTATACTGTATGCGCACTGTTATGGGGGGCACTGCGGCTGACGCACTGTTATGGGGGCACTGCGGCTGGCGCACTGTTATGGGGGCACTGCGGCTGGCGCACTGTTATGGGGGCACTGCGGCTGACGCACTGTTATGGGGGCACTGCGGCTGACGCACTGTTATGGGGGCACTGCGGCTGGCGCACTGTTATGGGGGCACTGCGGCTGACGCACTGTTATGGGGGCACTGCGGCTGACGCACTGTTATGGGGGCACTGCGGCTGGACGCACTGTTATGGGGGCACTGCGGCTGGCCGCACTGTTATGGGGGGCACTGCGGCTGGCGCACTGTTATGGGGGCACTGCGGCTGGACGCACTGTTATGGGGGGCACTGCGGCTGGCGCACTGTTATGGGGGCACTGCGGCTGACGCACTGTTATGGGGGCACTGCGGCTGACGCACTGTTATGGGGGGCACTGCGGCTGACGCACTGTTATGAGGGGCACTGCGGCTGACGCACTGTTATGAGGGGGGGCACTGCGGCTGACGCACTGTTATGAGGGGGGGCACTGCGGCTGACGCACTGTTATGAGGGGGGGCACTGCGGCTGACGCACTGTTATGAGGGGGGGCACTGCGGCTGACGCACTGTTATTCTATATATGGGTCAGCCACATATACCCCATAACAGTGTCAGCCACAGACCCCCAACACTGGGGGTACTTACAGCGGCCGATGCAGTGTTACTCTGCAGTAATACACCGGCCCCGCAGCTCTTATCCAGTATTTATGTAGTTAATCTCTGTAGAAGTAGCCGGACCTTAATAATTATTGTTGCGCAGGCTCCCCGGGCAGCTCTCTGCTCCGCCTGTCTGCTCCGCCCACTTTATGAATGAAGGGGCAGACGGCGCATGGAGGAACAGAGAGCTGCCCGGGAGCCTGCGCAACAATAGTTATTAAGGTCGGCCTACTTCACTGCGGGGCCGGTGCTAAATTACCGGCAGAGCCCGCTACTTTCTACCTGCCCGGCGCCCGGCACTACATGTCCCGGGCGATAGGAATTCCACACCCCTCACCACTCCTATGACGTCATTAAATACCGCGGTTATTAGGAAACTGTGATATCGCCATATCGCAGTTTCTTAATACCGCGGTATATCGAAGACACTGGTATATTGCCCAACCCTAGTCTGACCCCACTGATCCTGAGAGTGAAGGGTCCGCACTGCAGCATCCCCTCTAACGTCCCTGCACAGCAGCACCCAGCCACCCATGATGGATCCAAAAAAAAACGCAGATGTGAAAGTAGTCTTAAGCCTGCAAGAAGCCTCCAATCTCTGCTAAATAACCCCTTAGACTCCAAGGAGTCTAAAACAGAAGAGACTGTAACAAACCTTAAGTCAAAATTAAACAGAACCAGAGCTTTGAGGTTATATATTGTGTCAGGCATCCAACTTAAATGGACATTGGGAGAAGTTTTGCCCAGAGAGTCCAGTCTAGTAGCATCTCCCAGCCACCATTGACGAGCTGGCTTCCAGCAATCCTGACACACAGTTTATCAGTGGGGACTGTGAGACGCTAATAGGGCAGTCCTTCCTCATAATGCTTCCACCAAAGTCCGTTTTAGCAGGATGCCATGCATAGTAAACAGCCTCTCACTCTGGGTCTAGTGGCTGTATAAATGGTAATTGTGGGTGTACCCATCGATTTAAAGACCACGACAGGGTACGAGACTGAATGGGAGAGCAGGGCTGGCGGCGATAACCTCTAATGATGACTGCACACCCGTGCAGCTGTCATACAGACGGCGTTGGGGCGTGCATGTGATGTGGCTTGTGCGGACGTGCGTTTCCTATAGGATCAGTGATTTATCAGGTATTTCTCAGACAGCTGTTCGGCAGACCTCTTCTGATGTGCGCAATATGGCTGTGTCATGACCTGGGATGGGAATAATTATTACAGGGTTGCTCCGCTCTACTCCCAGCAGAGCCAACACCCCGCATCTTACTGACTGTAATATGCTTTTCTGCCAGGCTCGCATGGAGCGTGATCTGAGCGCCAAGAAGATGTATCAGGACGAGGAAATGCCGGACTCTGGGGCAGGGAGTGAATATAATCGCAAGCAGAGAGACGAGTCTAGACGGAGGAAGTACGGTATTATTCTGAAAGAGTTCAAGATTGAAGATCAGCCCTGGATGCTCAGGGTTAACGGCAAAGCTGGGCGCAAGTGAGTGCCGTGTACACCAGCATTGGCTAAAGGCTTGCGCCATGTAGATATCTACATATATAGACCTCTTCTCCTGTAACAGGTTTAAAGGCGTGAAGAAAGGTGGGGTGACGGAGAACGCCTCTTACTTCATCTTCACCCAGTGTCCAGATGGAGCATTCGAAGCATTTCCAGTCTCTAACTGGTACAACTTCACACCACTGGCCAAGCACCGCACCCTAACCGCCGAGGAGGCAGAGCAAGAATGGGACAGGTGAGTGCCCGCTATAGAGAAGGCTACAGTGCCCGCTATAGAGAAGGCTGCAGTGCCCGCTATAGAGAAGGCTGCAGTGCCCGCTATAGAGAAGGCTGCAGTGCCCGCTATAGAGAAGGCTGCTTCTTTTTAATCAGGCATGCTCAACCTGCGGCCCTCCAGCTGTTGCAAAACTACAACTCCCATCATTCCCGGACAGCCTACAGAAGGGCATGGTGGGAGTTGTAGTTTTACAACAGCTGGAGGGCCGCAGGTTGAGCATCCCTGTTTTAAATGAATGAACCCATTGCCCGCAGTGTTCTGATCTCTAACAGCAGGATTGCAGAAACCTCCTTGCCTCCCCCATTCACTACTTTGTCACATAACCCCTGCGTGACTAATATCGGCCGCCCCTCTTATGACACCTTTGATTTTGTCTGCAGACGAAACAAAATCCTTAACCACTTCACCATCATGCAGCAACGTCGTTTGAAGGACCAAGGGGTAGATGATGACGAGGAGGAAGGTGGCGGCAAGCAGGACAAGGGTGGCAAGAGTAAGAAAAAGAAGAAAAACGACCTGAAGATTCATGACCTCGAGGACGACCTGGAGTTGAGTTCCAGCGAGAGCGAGGAGAGCGGTGAAGAGGGTGAGAGCTCAAATGGAGGGGGGGTGTGAAGTGTCCCAGGATATTGCATTGAGTCACAGCCATTCATATGAGATCATGTAGTACAGTCTGCAAGCCAGTGATGCTGCACCCATGGGTGGGAAAACCTGAAACGCTGTGGGCTGTTGTGCCAGCATATGTGCAATGCATCTGTTACACTGGGTGCTACTGAGTACCACAGTTCACCTCCACCCAGGATCGCAGCACGAATCCCAACATGCAGATGCCATAGCCAAGGTATGATGAGACTGCGGCATCGACACTCATTTATTTATACCAATCGTGCTTCTGTTTAAGGAGAGCGTCGGCCAAAAGCCCCAAAGAAAAATGCTCCGCGCAAGAAGAGGAAGAAGTCTCGATCGGATGATGAGGCCATAGAGGACAGCGACGATGGAGACTTTGAGGGTCAGGAGGTGGATTACATGTCTGATGGGAGCAGGTAATGGAGCTAGGTGCAGGAGATACTGGCAGAACTGAGCGGATGGGGATGTGAGCACTCATCTGTATGTGTCCTGCCCTTGTAGCTCTGATGATGAACTTCCTGGGAAACCAAAACCTGCGAAGGAGGAGGAGGAGGAAGATCTTCCAAAAGGTAAAGAAAAAAAAGCTTTAGAGATGACGCCCGGCTTAACGAAGCAGTAATTCTGGTGCCCACATGTTTTTCCCATAGACCTAACAACTATTCTGAGACTGAACCATGTGTGACCTCAGACATGTTGTACAGCATTTGAAGAGATTCTCCAGATGTGTGTGGTATCTTGTAGGTATTGATGAAGGAAGTGAGAGCAGTGAGGAGAGCGAAGAGGAGAAGGCAGAGGAAGAGGAGGAGGAAGAGAAGAAAACACCTACACCCCAGGAGAGGAAGAAGAAGAGAGGTGAGATGAACTTGTCATCAACCCCCTCCCGCACCCAGACTTGTGTACGTCTCGGAATGAATGGTTTATCTTAAGGCACCATGCCATAAATGAACATCATGGTGATCAGACGAGCTGGAAATTGTGCCCATGTGGTCACCACACATGCCCGAGTTCTTGCTTTAACAGCCGGGATCGCGAAAACCTTTGATTCCAGATTAAATAGTTGGCATCAAAGTTGTTTGACAGAGAATTGTGGATCCTCTGTCATCCCATCAGCTCCCCACTGTGACAATAGATTACCATGTTGGCCTCACACGGGAAGTTTAAAACTTTCAACAAACGCTTTAAGGCCTAAAATAAGCCAGTTCTTAAAGGGTTAATTAAGGGACATCCATTGTGTATGCCCTTGCTGTTCTCAGTGTCAAGAGACAATTCTAATGGAGTTTATAACCAGGGCTGTGCAGTCTTGAGTTGATGCTAGTTTTAGGTGGAGTCGGACTCTAGAAATGTACCAACTCCAGCCTAAAAAGATCAGCTAATAATACCATATTAATAATGTTCATAGAAATTTAGAAATGTTAATCATAAGTATATTTTATGTTTTATCACTCCTTATTTATCAAAACCAGTGATATGCGGGTGTTCTAGTGGTGATAGATAATCAGTTCTCACCTCTCCTGTGTTCTCTCCTGTCCTTATACTATACACAGTGATAAGCAGGATGTTCTAGTGGTGATAGATAATCAGTTCTCACCTCTCCTGTGCTCTCTCCTGTCCTTATACTATACACAGTGATAAGCAGGATGTTCTAGTGGTGATAGATAATCAGTTCTCACCTCTCCTGTGTTCTCTCCTGTCCCTATACTATACACAGTGATAAGCAGGGTGTTCTAGTGGTGATAGATAATCAGTCCTCACCTCTCCTGTGCTCTCTCCTGTCCCTATACTATACACAGTGATAAGCAGGGTCTTCTAGTGGTGATAGATAATCAGTTCTCACCTCTCCTGTGCTCTCTCCTGTCCCTATACTATACACAGTGATAAGCAGGGTGTTCTAGTGGTGATAGATAATCAGTTCTCACCTCTCCTGTGCTCTCTCCTGTCCCTATACTATACACAGTGATGAGCAGGGTGTTCTAGTGGTGATAGATAATCAGTTCTCTCCCCTCCTGTGTTCTCTCCTGTCCTTATACTATATACAGTGATAATCAGGGTGTTCTAGTGGTGATAGATAATCAGTTCTCACCTCTCCTGTGTTCTCTCCTGTCCTTATACTATACACAGTGATAAGCAGGGTGTTCTAGTGGTGATAGATAATCAGTTCTCACCTCTCCTGTGTTCTCTCCTGTCCTTATACTATACACAGTGATAAGCAGGGTGTTCTAGTGGTGATAGATAATCAGTTCTCACCTCTCCTGTGTTCTCTCTGTCCTTATACTATAAACAGTGATAAGCAGGGTGTTCTAGTGGTGATAGATAATCAGTTCTCACCTCTCCTGTGTTCTCTCCTGTCCTTATACTATACACAGTGATAAGCAGGGTGTTCTAGTGGTGATAGATAATCAGTTCTCACCTCTCCTGTGTTCTCTCCTGTCCTTATACTATAGACAGTGATAAGCAGGGTCTTCTAGTGGTGATAGATAATCAGTTCTCACCTCTCCTGTGTTCTCTCCTGTCCTTATACTATACACAGTGATAAGCAGTACTCACCTCTCCTGTCCTTATACTATACACAGTGATAAGCAGGGTGTTCTAGTGGTGATAGATAATCAGTTCTCACCTCTCCTGTGTTCTCCCCTGTCCTTATACTATACACAGTGATAAGCAGGGTGTTCTAGTGGTGATAGATAATCAGTTCTCATCTCTCCTGTGTTCTCTCCTGTCCTTATACTATACACAGTGATAAGCAGGGTGTTCTTGTGGTGATAGATAATCAGTTCTCACCTCTCCTGTCCTTATACTATACACAGTGATAATCAGTTCTCACCTCTCCTGTCCTTATACTATAAACAGTGATAAGCAGGGTCTTCTAGTGATGATAGATAATCAGTTCTCATCTCTCCTGTGCTCTCTCCTGTCCTTATACTATACACAGTGATAAGCAGGGTGTTCTAGTGGTGATAGATAATCAGTTCTCACCTCTCCTGTGTTCTCTCCTGTCCTTATACTATAGACAGTGATAAGCAGGATGTTCTAGTGGTGATAGATAATCAGTTCTCACCTCTCCTGTGTTCTCTCCTGTCCTTATACTATAGACAGTGATAAGCAGGATGTTCTAGTGGTGATAGATAGTCAGTCCTCACCTCTCCTGTGTCCCCTCATGTCCTTGTACTATACACAGTGAGACACATTAATGCATAGTGCATTACATATTTTCACAACTTGTATTCCAATAATTATGCTCCATCTAAATAGTCGGATTTCTTACATAAAGGTGAGAGGGAGCCAATGTCACAATTTTACTAGCAGAAATGTATTACTAATTATTGGCCGTTTATAAAGGAGTCTGAGTCAGAACTTTGGCTTACAGACTCCACAGCCCTGATTATTACAGACAACCCCTCCTTGGTACACTACGTAGAGGATATGATTGACTAGAAGGGCCACTGCTGTGTTCTTTCTCCTTGCAGACAGCAGTGATGAGTCGGACACGTCTGAGGACAGTGAAATAGATGGCGAGGCCTCCTCTGCTCTCTTCATGCAGGTACTAGAAGTGTGAGCAACCAAACATGTTAAAGCTCATCTCCTCCTAATGTCATGGAGACTTGAGCTGTGCTTGTCTATTTGTAGAAGAAGAAGACTCCTCCAAAGAAGGATAAAAAAGGAGGCTCCAACAGCAGCTCCCGCGCCAACAGCAGACCTGGCACCCCCTCTCCTGACTCGGGCAACACGTCTAACACCCTCAGGGCTGCAGCCAATAAACTGGAGCAAGGTGCGGTGGTAAAATGTCTACAAGTCCCCACCACCCGTGCCCATGTGTCCGTGACTTACATTGTTCTTCCTCCCCAGGTAAACGTGGCGCTGCCAATCACACTCCGGCTGCCAAGCGCCTGAAGATGGAATCTGGACCTCAGAGCACATCAGGAAAATCGACTCCACAGCCCCAGTCTGGAAAGTCCACACCCTGCAGTGGGTAGGTGGCTCTTCTCTGCAGGTCACGTTCACACAGGGAGCTCGATATGAATTGCTCTGCAGCTATTTCAGTCCCAGAAACTGGTATAACTATCAAAGGCCTAGCAGAATATAAGAGATCAAATTTACTGTGGCATATGGACGTCATAGAGGAGGGTACCCTGCTCATGACTCCCCTCTGGGACTGTCTGGCCATCTGTGTATTACATCTTCATATGGGAATATACGTGAATTACTAGTTTACGGATTTTCCCAAACACTAGAGCACCACTGTCTGGATGTCTTGAGGGCTTAGGAAAAAAATGTCTAATCCTTTTTCTTCTTACAGGGACATTCAGTTGACAGAAGAAGCAGTTAGAAGATATCTGACCCGGAAACCCATGACCACAAAGGATTTACTGAAAAAGTTCCAAACCAAGAAGACCGGCCTGAGCAGTGAGCAGACGGTGAACGTGCTGGCCCAGATTCTGAAGAGACTCAACCCCGACCGCAAGACAATACATGACAAAATGCACTTCTACCTGAAGGAATGACCCCGGGGCTGCTGTACCAGTGGCACATACTACAGGATTGGCACACAATCTGTGAGCTCAGAAGTGGTAGAAGGGCAAAGGACAGGCGCGAGGCTTTAGATCCTGTGACGCAGGAACGTGTGACCGTTTTTGATTTGTAATAAGGATTATTAAGTATTTGTGGTTGTTTTTTTTATTACTTTGAGTATTAAAATGAGATCTTTTTAAGTATTTTCTGTGTGCTGCAGCCTGATTACATCGTGGTCCACAGCCCTAGCATCTCCTTCATTCTGTACAGCTGCTCAGCGTGGGCAGTGCCCGGATGGAACTGGCCGCTGCACCATCTGAATACTTCACATATCTGAACAATAGCCTAATTCCTTCCATCTCTGGATTTCATCTGTTGTCAGAGGCTCAAAACGTCCTATACGTTGATTCAGCCTCTTGCACGGGGTTCCCTACCTAAAAGATCTGATTTAATATGGTAGTAAGATGGAGAAAAGGCTCTTCAGTGCTGACAACTTGGTGTCATTGTGGCACCTGAATAGTCTGAGACGTGCTGGGTGATGCCATATGAAAGGGTGTATTTAGGCAGTGTGATGGCCGCAACCGGAGCTTACACCATATCATTTACCATCTCCTGTTTTATTAATCAGATTTTATCAGGTGGAGAATCCGCAGGAGGTTCTGCAGTCCACAAATATTAGTGGCTGCTGATTTACAAATGCAAAGATCCTGCCTGTTAGATCAGGAGACTCGGGGAGGGCGCTCATTTTGAGTACTGTCCTTTTTTAGCTGATTGAGGGATGCACAAGGCCCTTCACATATGAGAATTGGGTCAGGTTGATGGGACTGATCCAGCCTGCGGCGCTGGTACTCCTCCAACATATAAAACCAATAGTCACGCCCAGGGAAGAAGAGATCTGATGGCAAAATACATGAATCTACTAAATCCAAAGGAGACCATTCCTCAGTGGGAGATCTAAGCCATGGATCCATATGGAGCTACTCTAGAGCCTCAGACCTTTATCCGTTCTATGATGAGACTTCCATGTGTATTGGATGCCATCTTGTACCACCCTGACTAGATTGTTTTCTATCTAGTTTTTCACTATGCCAAGGCCCTACTTGCGACTTTGCCAATCTTATCTATTGCGAAAAAAGTACCATTCAGTAAGTTTTACTGAAATCTGCCACATTGGACGGCCAAGTCACTGCTATAAAACCTGCTTCATTTCTTGAACCCACTTTCCTCCAACTCTAGCTCCAGAATTACAGAAACGGGAGAGGTTTGCCCCATTTTACTCCTCTGCTGTGTACGTGGAAGATGCTATCCTCCTCAGTGTCCTAGCAGCAGGGTTCTCGCTGCAACCTCTTCTTCTTGATGTGGTTTCCTCCCTATGTCTGTTTACTATTCCTTTGTGACTGTTGTTCAGGTTCTTCCTTTCTTGAACCCACTTTCCTCCAACTCTAGCTCCAGAATTACAGAAACGGGAGAGGTTTGCCCCATTTTACTCTGTCCTCTGCTGTGTACGTGGAAGATGCTATCCTCCTCAGTGTCCTAGCAGCAGGGTTCTCGCTGCAACCTCTTCTTCTTGATGTGGTTTCCTCCCTATGTCTGTTTACTATTCCTTTGTGACTGTTGTTCAGGTTCTTCATTTTTTCCTATTGTCGATCTTCATTCCGACCGTTCCTCCATTCCTTGCTCCATCCATTTGTCTCCCCGTATCCCAGGTGCATCTCTGGCTCCGAGGAGCTCTAATTCCTTTGTCTGCCTCTCTACACCACAAGCAGATTTATTGCTTCTTCAGGAATTACAAGATCGCGGCATTTCTATGATATTTGCCTTTTCTTTTTTTTTTTTTAAAGTCCTGGACTACAGTAAACTTCTCCAATCCACTCGCCTGCCAAAACTTCCCATATTTTGAACATTCTCTGCTCATTGTACCACCACCCGTTATCGCTTCCCTAAAATGCTCATTTCTATGCCCGTGTTCTTGCTGAGGGTCCTGGTTATACTGTGCCCAGCTTACCTGTAGCTTTGTTCTTACTCTGAAATGGCTTTCAGTAGAAAATTCTCAACCCAGTCACAGTTGGAATGAGGTAGTTCCTCTTTTGTCTCAGAACATCTTTCACGAAGCATGCAAGTAGTCTTGGGCAAACTTAAGATGTGCCACAAGAGACCTGTACATGAAGTGCGTTAGCATCCGCCTAACATCCTATAGTTCCATGGTATCTGGTGTACAATGTCCAGCACAAAGTTATAAATCATATAGTTTCTTCGAACTTCACTTTAAAATACCATATTGGTCCTAAAATACTTCTGTTAATATCAGAGGAGGTCTGGACTCTGCAGATATGGAGTCAGCAGAGCATTGGTGACTTTTATGTACTATGCTCCTCAGCACTCGGTGACCCCGCTCTGTAGCTTTACGTGGTTTCCACTTTGTGACTGACTTGCTGCAGTTCCTTCAACTTTACAATAATACCACTCACAGAAGATGGTGGAATATTAAGGAGGAAGAAATGTCGGGAAGTGACACGTGGCAGCGGTGATGTCCTATTCCAGGGCCACGCTGGAGTTCACTGTAAAGGAGACTGCATGGCCAGGGGCTGGATTTTATACACCTGTGGTAATGGCAGACTGCATGGCCAGGGGCTGGATTTTATACACCTGTGGTAACGGTAGACTGCATGGTTAGGCTAGTTTCACACTTGCGGCAGGACGGATCCGACAGGCTGTTCACCCTGTCGGATCCATCCTGCCGCTATTTTGCTGTGCCACCGAACTGCCGCTCCGTCCCCATTGACTATAATAGGGGCGGGGCGGAATTCCGGCAGTGCACGGAGAAAGGACGCCGGACTAAAACTACGACATGTCCGACTTTTTCGTTCGGTGGCATCTGCTGTGCACTGCCGTGCTGTGCCGGAACTCCGCCCCCATTATAGTCAATGGAGCGGCAGTCCGGTGGCAGGACAGATCCAACAGGGTGAACAGCCTGTCGGATCCGTCCTGCCGCAAGTGTGAAAGTAGCCTTAGGGGCTGGATTTTATACACCTGTGGTAATTTTAGACTGCATGGTTAGGGGCTGGATTTTATACACCTGTGGTAATGGTAGACTGCATGGTTAGGGGCTGGATTTTATACACCTGTGGTAATGGTAGACTGCATGGTTAGGGGCTGGATTTTATACACCTGTGGTAATGGTAGGCTGCATGGTTAGGGGCTGGATTTTATACACCTGTGGTAATGGTAGACTGCATGGTTAGGGGCTGGATTTTATACACCTGTGGTAATGGGACTGAAAACTGAATTCAGTGATTTAAGATGTATGTCCCGATACTTTGCTCCCAGTTTAAATCATTGGTGACTCTTAATTTAAATCTTAAAAGTGGTTGCAGAGACTGACGGTTTGGTTTCTTAACCCCTTTGACATGTCTGATAGAAAGCTTTGTGTCTTTTCTTTGTAGTCTTCGTGTTTCCGCTCAGACACAGACGCTTCGGATGCTGCATCCTGATTTACGGGAATTCCTCTTGCATGCCGAGAGTGCCTGGCAGGTTTTTAGCAGGTTTCATTGGTTAGACTGGAATGCGTTGGGAGAGACGGATATTCCATTAGCTTTCCAGATGCTGCTAAAAATAGTGATGGACCAGAGAGGGAGTGTTGTCACCCCAAGCGGGATGCCGATTGACGTGCAGACACAGTGGGGTCTACATCATAAAACATACACCTGCCTATAACATCTATACATCAGCGTTAACTCCTATACGGCGTCTTACAGCCATCCAAAGCAGAGGAACCGATAAAGGCTAAATCAGTGCAAACTTGTACGGTAGCCCCAGTGAGACAAAGTCAGCAAGTGGCGCTTCAGACCTCAAGAGACTTAAGTTGTACGTAAATGTTAAAACGCAGCAGTCTCCTTGGTAGCTTACATCTGGCATCATATGATAGCCCATAAGATTCCAGAAATGGCTCGTTTTCAGCCCCCCATTAACATTTTTGATGGTTGCTTAGTATTATTATTAATCTGAATGTACCATTAATTCCATGGCGCTGTACATCATCAGGGGGTTACACATAAAATATACATAAAAATACAAACACGATAAACATGAAACTATTAACAGACTGGTAAAGAGTAGGAAAGGACCCTGCCCGCAAGAGCTTACAATCTACAGGGAAGGACCCAGCAGGTGAGGGTAAAAGCTGCTCCCCGGGCTGTGCGGTGGCAGCATGCTCCTTGCAGGTGGTAGGCTTTCCTGAAGAGGGGGGTTTTCTGGTTACTCCTGAAGGTTTGGATGTTGGGGGACAGTCTGATGTTCGGGGATAGCGACTTCCTGAGTAGGGGAGAGGCACCTGAGAAATCCTGTAGACGATTGTGAGAAGAACAGAGGAGGAGGTCCTGTGAGGAACGGAGATTATCGAGAAAGCAGGTCAGCGCTGTATGGAGGGGACAGGTTGTGGACGGCCTAATATGTAGTTGTTAGTATTTTAAACTGAATTTGGTGGGCAATGGGGAGTCAGTGATAGGCAGAGGGGAAACGAGGGGAGAGGTGGATTAACCGGGCAGCAGGGTTGAGGACAGATTGGACGGGAGGAGAGTGGTGGATGGGAGGCCCCGCAGGAGGATGTTGCAGTAGTCCAGGCAGGAGATGACAAGGGCATAAACTAGCATTTTAGTTGACTCAGGCGAGACTGGAGAAAGTGTGGTGCTGTTGACTGTAATGGATAGGTCAGGTAGGGGGGGCTGAGTCACTTGGGGGAAAGTTGATGAATTTACTTTTCTCCATGTTGAGTTTTAAGAAGCGGGAGGAAAAGGATGAACCTACAGCTGATAGACACACATGGCCTCCCTGACTGTCCCCAAGTGGGGTGGACAAAAAGTGCTGAATGAAAAAGAAAAAAGTAAGGGCTCATGCACACTACCGTATTTTCTTTCCGTTTCTTGCGCGGCCTGTATGCGGAACAATTCACTTCAATGGGGCTGTAGAAAATACGGAAGTTACTCCGTGTGCATTCCGTTTCCATTTGTCCGCAAGGCAGTGTCGCAAAAAAGTAGGGTCTGCAAAAAATACAGAACGCATCCGTATTTTGCGGATCCATACTGTAGAAATGCTATGCCGAGACCATATTGCTCATGTGTTTGGTGATTATTGGTTACTGTTTCTGATCCTAAAAAACCGGATCGCATACGGAAACCATTCGGATGTGCTTTGTGGAATAAAGGAACAGAAGAGGACTTAAATTAGAGGAAAAAAAAACTCAAATGCGGAACGGATCTGTAAAAAACGGACCGCAAAACAACAACGGTCATGTACATGAGGCCTAACGATGTAAATGTGATGTTGCTCATGTGGTTGTTGACAAGGGGGGAAGCATTGATTTCTAATATTAATCTGTTTTCCCTTAGGGCTCTTGCAGATGAGCGGATCTCCTGCGTGTTATCCGCAGCGAGAATGAGAGCCAAGCTGCGCGGTGGACATCAGAGGCACCAAGCAGTAACATGATAGATACTGCTCCGTGCCTCCCTGTGACCCTTTTACTACAACTTTATCTCTTATAACTTTATCTGTGGCTTCCCTGAGGAAGAATACCGAAGTATTCGAAACGCGTTGGAAGGAAGTGTGTACCTCCACAGACTCCGTAGCTCAGATTGTGACGTCACAAGCGCTCCGCGAGAGCGAGAGCCAAACTACGAACTTTCAACTTGTAACTGCAGCTTGCCACCGGCCGGGGCAGCGTAGTTAAAGTACAGAAGAAATAGGGAAAAGCCTCCTTTGAATCTCCCTCCTTGGAATGTGCGCTGAAGTTGGATGAAAGAGGACATACAGGAACAGCGTGCGCCGTAGATCAGGTACGCAAAATTAGCTGTATAGAATTACATCCTAATAGAGTGAGCTCACACAGGAGGGGGATAATAGGGAGAGCATCGCGCGGCACCTATAATCATTACAGTTGCAACTTAGTAAAATAACAGTGGGAGCGATACCACTGCGGTACCGCAGCGAGAGACTTAATCTATATCAGGTGTAGCGCCAGTGTAACAACCTTTATGCTTCCTTAATCCACCTACTGAAGGGAGGTTGTGGTCTTGAGGCCTTGAAGCCTTTTTGCCTGAGAACAGAATTAGAATATTCTCATCCTTCATGATTCCGAGGCCACAAGGAGAATTTTATGCATCTAGCAATGTCTAGGGAATATGGCTTAATTTCCTCGTCATACAAGGACATAGTACAGGAATTACCTTAAATTTAGGAAAAAAAGGTACTTTAGAGAAAAAACCTGCAAGGAATCTTAACAACACCGTCTGTCTGTCAAGAATGTTCCCCCCACACATAATGAGGCCCCCTTAAGTGCCTCCAACACAAAGTGATATCCTCCAAGTGGCCTCCTCACAATGTATGATGTCCCCTTGAATGTCCCCTTAAGTGGCTTCCACACAGTATGATCCCCGTTTAAGTGGCCCCCCACACAGAGTGATTCCCTCTAAGTGCCCCCCACACACTATGATGCTCCCTTAAGAGGACTCCACATAATATGATGCCCCATTAAGTGACACAGTGCTACCCCCTTATGTGCCCCCAGAGTGATGCCCCCCTCATAGAGTTATGCCCCCTTAGGTGGCCCCACAGACATTCACACCTCCCTCATAGTTATGACCCTTAGGTGGCTCCCTTTAAAGAGTTATATTCCCTTAAGTGTCTTACTTACCAACCCCGCGTTTCCCTTGCGAACAGAGCGGAGCGCATCTGTGGCTCAGTGCTGCAGGTGTGATGACGTCACCACATGGCACCTGCTTGCACTGAACTACAAACAGCAGAACTACTTGCTTCACCACTGTATTCAACTGTATCTTCATCCTGAGGACACAGATACAGTTGAAAGTGGGACATGCAGGGGTCTGGACATCTGGCAACTGCGTCCCACCAGTTAGGTACCCCTGTAATATAGGTTCAGAGATTGAAAGAGATTGCAGCTCTGCTATCCTTTTATCCAAGGTACTGGCTAACAAAAAGGTGATCTATAAGAACAGGAATTTGAGGTAAACTCCGCTAGGAGCATCACAAACCTTTAAGGCCGTAGATAAATCCGACTGAGTAGGCTTGAGCGAATGGATCCGAAGTCAATTAGTTAAAAAAACTTTGTTTGTAATGCTGTTTCGCTATAGCATTAAAATGTATAGGTTCTGTGTAGCCAAACTTCGTCTCGGCCGAAGTTGCGCGAGACTTCAGTATTCTTGCGTATTAAATAACATTTTAAAATAGGAATCCGAAGTAGGCTTCGGTACTGGCTGGTACTAAAGCCAACTTCGGATCCCTATTTCAAAATGTTTTTAAATACGCAGATAGGAATACCGTACTCATTCACCGAAATCCTGCGCAACTTCAGCCGAGACGAAGTTTGGCTACACGGAGCCCATACATTTTAATGCTGTACGTAAACAGCATTAACATCTAAGTTTTTATCTATGATCTGAAGTCGATTCGCTCAAGCCTACCACCGAGGAATAGGTTTGATGAGAACCTGGCAGTCTCTTGAGGAACCTCTTAATTATTGGGTAATGAGATAAAGGTCTAGCTCCTCTTAGTTCAGTGATAGTCAACCTGCGGCCCTCCAGCTGTTGCAAAACTACAACTCCCAGCATGCCCTAATAGCTCTAGGCTGTCCAGGCATACTGGGAGTTGTAGTTTTGCAATAGGTGGAGGGCCGCAGGTTGGGCATCCCTGTCTTAAAGAGGACCTTTCATCTGAAAATGCACATTAAAATACATATATCCACTTACATGGCGGCCCCCGGTGGTGCTGTTTCAGCTTTTCATTTTCCAAAATGTGCCCCCGTTTGTCCACAGTGGCCCCCGCAACAATTCGCGCCTCATATGCAAATGAGCCATTCGGCTCAACTGGGCGGTCCTGCAAAAGTTCTCCTGGGCGTGGCGTTCTTCTCCCTGGCACGGAGCGCATCCAATTAGCGCGCCCCGCTCTCAGCCAGGGAGAAGAAGCTCGAGTTCTCGCGAGATTCTTGAGAACTCGAGCGATTTCACACAGCCCGAGCCGGGCGCCATCTTGGAGTCCTCTGGGGAATCCAAGATGGTGCCCGGCTTAGACTGTGTGAAATCGCTCGAGTTCTCAAAAATATCGCGAGAACTGGAGCTTCTTCTCCCTGGCTCATTTGCATATGAGGCGCGAATTGTTGCGGGGGCCACTGCGGACAAACGGAGGCACATTTTGGAAAATGAAAAGCTGAAACAGCACCACCGGGGGCCGCCATGTAAGTGGATATATGTATTTTAATGTGCATTTTCAGATGAAAGGTCCTCTTTAATTGATTCTGCTTTAGTTTGAGACAGGTCCTCAAGACAGCATCAATCAGCTTTCCTGTTAGGTGGAATCTCTTCAGATCTGGGCAGACCTACATACCCTGAGATCTCAGGAAGTCTCCAATATTGCCCTCGACTCATCTGCATAGCTGGCAACCAAGACCCCTTCGGTCAAAATGGTATCATGGCAATTTCCGTGCCTGGACTTGCCCGATTTTCATCAATACCCTAGGTATCACTGAAACTTGTCGGAATACATAAGCCAGCCTGAACCTCCATGGACGGCACAGAGCATCCAGTGCCAAGGGACTGTCCCCTCCATACAGGGAGCAGAACTTCTCCACCTTGGCACCGAACTTTGCAGTCACGAGATCTATTTCTGGAAGTCCTCATCTCAGAGTGATCTGACCAAAGATCTGCAGATTCAGAGACCACTTTCTTGAAATTGAGTGACCCCTATACTGTCCCTCAAATGTAGACTGCAGATTGCCCAAGACAAGATCGTACCCACTTCCTTGAGAAGGGTTTGACCTGATCTTGGCTGCCTTCCCCCGACTCTGGGAGACAGAGTATAAGAGGGCTAGCTGTATTGCTCTGATCTCTCGGAGATTGGATGGCAAAAACTTCTCCTGGGCATTCCAAGCGCTTTTCACAGGAATGCAATTCTCAACCTAGCTGGAGTGCATTGGTGGTCATCAGAGTCCAGCCGATGACGCCACCATTTCAGGGAGCACTGAACACTTCTATTCAAACCCCCCTTGGGCTTCACTTGAGGAGTAGGGACCACCTAATCTTGTTCCCCCAGAAGTGTCTCCTTGCAGACACTGAGGCTGAAGTAGGAGAACAAGCATCCATCACCCTTAAAGGGTTTCTGTCACCAGGATTACACATTATAAGCTGTCTGACATTAGCTATGTGCTAATGTCAGATCAGCTTGATAATGTGCTTTATATGTATTTCTGATGTATATTTAGGCTAAAAAAACGTCTTTTTATAATATGTAAATTAGCCTCTAGGAGCAGGGGGGGCCTTGCCCCTGCTCCTAGAGCTCCGTCTTGCTCAACCTGCTGCCACGCCCTTCTTTCTTTGATTGACAGTGCCGGGAGCGATCCTCTCCTGCCTCCGGCACTGTCTCCCTGCTAAATCCTGCGCCGCCGCTCTGTATTCGGCGCAGGCGCGGTGAGCTGAGGACGCTGGTGCCTGCTGTCCTCAGTTCACACGCCTGCGCCCAGAATGCAAGCGGCAGCAAGTCTAGCTGGAAGGCAGGAGAGGATCGCTTCCGGCACTGTCAATCAAAGAAAGAAGAGGTGTGGCAGCAGGTTAGTACGCAAGCTCTAGAGCAGGGCAATGCCCCTGCTCTAGAGACTAATTTCATATTATAAAGACGTTTTGCCTAAATATACATCAGAAAAACATATAAAGCACATTATCAAGCTGATCTGACATTAGCACATAGCTAATGTCAGACAGCTTATAATGTGTAATCCTGGTGACAGAAACCCTTTAAACTCATAGGAGGGCAGAGAGAACGACAGGTAGCCCTCTTCCTCATCAGAGCCCTAAGGAGGAATGGCAGCAGTGATGGCTCTCCCCAGACTGGTTCCAACACTCCAACTAATCAAATTGAGTTAAAATCAGCCTTTTGGAGCACCTCCTAGGGGCTAGCAGCGCAGCTCAAGACACTTGCCTTCTACCCCCTTGATCTCCTGCTGGCACCATGGCTCCAAGTATCGGCACAAGGACAGAGGATCTGTTGGAGACACCTGAGCCGTGCAGATACCAACTGTGCATGCGCCACTGATGTCTTGGTACCCCTGGAAGCAGGGGGCTCTGACCATCTATATAGTACAGTGGTCCCTCGTGTTACAATATGGAAAACCAGTAATTGGTTTCAAGGCCCAAAAATATCATCCCAAAATAACAAAAATTGAAGTTTGTAAAAATAATAAAATAAAATAAGCAGATAACCAAGAGATTTGGTGAGGCCCTGTCCCCTCATCCCTAGAGGCAGCTCTGCTCACCTTCTAGAACAGGTTGCTGGCAGCCATTTTAAGTGGTTCTCAGAGAACCCCTCTGTGTGATCATCATCATTTTCTCTTACCTTGCTTTGGAACCAATAACTCAACTTACAATGGTCGTCCTGGGATTAATATTGAGGGACCGCTGGTACAATCAATGGCAGTACCAGATAGAAAGTGTTCAATTTACCTGCAGCACCCCCACAGGGGAAATGAAGTATTACACAGCTATTATTGAAAGTAATGGGCAGTCTGAGTCCTCCAGATGCTCTCCCCCCTTTGGCTTAATAATTTGGGTACCAGAGGACTCCCCTCTATTAACCCTGAACTCCCTAACGGAAATTTCATAATAGGTTTTCTAAATCCACGGGAAAGTCCATATTTTGACAGGTGCGTTCTCTACATTTATGACCAACAAGACCTGACCTCATAGTAGCTTAAAAATATGCAACAGAACCGCAGATGGTGAAGGGTTCACTTACTTTTTAGCACATCACTGACCCCTCTATTGTCTTGAATGGATGATGAGAGCTTTGTATACAGGGTACGTACTGCGCCGCAGAGGACGTTGGCGCGCCCCCTCCTTCCGTGGATATGGGAGCTACAACACAAAGATGTCCATGAGTACAAGGTTAACCCCTCTCCCAGATATATGATGACAGGTGAAGAAGGGGAGGAAGACTCTGTCTGATCTTTTTACCAGACGTATGGAGGGGGGTAGAGGGGTGCGCTATAATTTCGTGACTGTCATGAACACCTAATCCTATATATTTTACTACGTAAAAGGTATTCATCTGTCTGTAATCAGCGCAGGAATTCAGTTCCGATCCCGAAATCCCCCCCCCCCCCTAATACTTTCACATATTTAACCCTTTGCTGCTCTGAGAAATGCCATAACGTGTAATATGTTTATCTAATCTGTATGTAATGGTGAGATAATAAAATACAGCAAACCTCATACATGAGAAAGATGATAGATAGATAGATAGATAGATAGATAGATAGATAGATATAGAGATAGATAGATAGATAGATAGATATTAGATAGATAGATAGATAGATATTAGATAGATAGATAGATAGATATAGAGATAGATAGATAGATAGATAGATAGATAGATAGATATTAGATAGATAGATAAATAGTAATGAGATAGTTATAAGATAGATAGATAGATAGATAGATAGATAGATATTAGATAGATAGATAGATAGATAGATAAATAGTAATGAGATAGTTATAAGATAGATAGATAGATATTAGATAGATAGATCATAGAAGATAAATAGATAGATGAGATAATAAAATTCCACAAACCACATACATGAGAAAGATGATAGATAGATAGATATGAGATAGATAGATAGATAGATAGATATGAGATAGATAGATAGATAGATAGATAGATAGATAGATAGATAGATAGATAGATAGATAAAGATAATAAAATTCCACAAACCACATACATGAGAAAGATGATAGATAGATAGATAGATAGATAGATAGATAGTATGAGATAGATAGATAGATAGATAGATATGAGATAGATAGATAGATAATAGATAGATAGATATAAGATAAATAGACAGATATGAGATAGATATTGATAGATAGAGAATTATCTATACTTCCCCTGTATAATACATGTATACACATACACACAATACTTGTGGATTCACTCCTCATGTACATACAGTACATTCTTTGGGGTGGGTGACGCAGAGTTGAGGAATCAAAGAAATCCTGCTGATTCTCCGAGCACTCCCCCTGTGTGAGCACCATGCGCTTTATATGGAAAGGTCCAGCACATGACAGGTTAAGCCATCTCCGCCGATGGGTATAAATTTTGGGGGACTGGACATTTCTCTCCCAGAGCGGGTCTGACACGGTACACAAGATGAGGTGCGGGGAGTCACTCTGGGTCACCCTGCTGGTTGGGCTCCTTGGATCTGTGGCCCCTGCTGCTTTGGATTCTACTGGGTTGATACAAAGTGGAGGACAAGCTCGTCAAGGTACATTCATCCATCCATATAATCCAAGTCATCCTGTATATAATGGTAAAAACTCAGGGCACAGTGCCACCTAGGGGTGACGTTACCATAAAAAAGGAATACTGAGGCATCACTGCCCGGGCATGGACAGGCTGCAGGTCACTAGCAGTTTTATCTGGAGGATATCCCTTTATTGGCTGACAACCATGTGGTTTTATACCCCATCCACATTTTATGAATTGTATTTTGGTAAAGACAGTCTGTGGTTGAGCTGTAATGTCAGGTTCATATCTTATACATTCTCACCTTACATATTGTGTTTAGACTGTATTCTCTTATAATATGTAATATATTACATTATACTCTCTGATGTAATATATTATATTCTTTTATTGGTCATTCTATGTTTTGGTATATATTATATTTTCCAGCTACATAAATGTTGTTATATATTATATCCTGCTCTGTCGTACAGCGTGACCTCTAATAACAGATTATATGTAGAATATATTATGATATCTATTAGATTATGTTGACTATTAGGTGTTGTTGTACACGCCACCTCCACCCTTTCAACTACAATATATCCCAATACTGACCTGTAATCACATAGCTAAAATTAAAGGGGTTATCCAGTTTCTAAATGAAATTTAAATTATAAAAAAGAAATAAAGAACAGGACAAAACAGGAGCAAATGCTTTCCTCTGCGCATTTATCACCCCGATGATCCAGGGCAGACGTTTCAGCAATCCCCCCCACCACACAACACAACGTAGAGAACATATGATTGATTACACCAGGGATGGGCAAACTGCGGCCCTCCAGCTCTTGTAAAACTACAACTCCCACCATGCCCTGCTGTAGGCTGATAGCTGTAAGCAGTCTTTGCATGCTGGGAGTTGTAGTTTTGCAACAGCTGGAGAGCCGCAGGTTTCCCAGTATTCGCTATACCATGTTTTCTACGGACCGCGAGTGAGACTACCTCACCTCACTCGCTGATGTGTAGAAAGTGTGAACAGAGGTTCATTGTGTAGATTTCCAATACCAGCAACCTCTGTGAATGGGAGCTGTATATGCCCTTTATTTAGGGCAGGCATGTCCAAACTCCGGCCCTCCAGATGTTGCAAAACTACAACTCCCATCATTCCTGGACAACCTACAGAAGAGCATGATGGGAGTTGTAGTTCTGCAACACCTGGGGGCCAGAGTTTGGACATGCCTGATTTAGGGAGTCATCCGCTGGCATTTCATCTGTTTAGTATTGCTTTTATTGTCTATATTTAAAGGGGTTGTGCACTGATTTCCAGACGTCGGACTGGCGGGACTCGCCCTGCTGATCATGCTTACCTGATCCCGGACTCATTCGCTTAGTCGCCTCTGCTGCTTTTCATGGATCCCTCCCTGTAAACTTCTGGTTTGACGTTGCTGCAAGCAATCACTGGCCACTGCGGCGATCTGCTCCCGTTTGTGTCACGTGACCATTTGACACGACATAAGGGGGGGGGGGGCAGCGGCCAGTGATTGGCGGCTGAAGCATCAAACCAGAGGTTTACATGGAGGGACTCCAGGGCGAGAACGAGCCGGGGATCAGGTAAGTAGGATCACCAATGCAGGTCCCACCAGTCTGAGAGGTGTGGAAAACAGCGCACAACCCCTTGCTTCAGAAGAAAGGTAGCGCCTGCCGCTGTAAAAATCTGAAAGGAAGCCTTTTATTTTTCCACCAGCCGCAGCCTATAAGTGCATGTTAGGAGTTGTAGTTTAGTGACAGCTGGGAGCGGGAGGTTGAAGATCAGTGTCAGGCAGGAGACACTGATGACAATCCTGACTGCAGCGAGGGTTACGGAGTCATTTTCCTACAATAATGGTGGCACTTATGTCTCTCCACAGATGCCGGGCCCTTCTCGCTGTTGTCAGACAGTGGCCCCCGTCCACGTTTCAGGAGAAGGTTGGCGCAGTCAGGACGCCCTCGCGCGGAGGAACGGGAGTGTCGCCTGAAGACTCTGTTGCTGCGAGTTGGAGATCTGGGACTCGGATACGACTCTGAAGAAACGGTCCTGTTCAAGTACTGCGGGGGAGGCTGCTCCAGATCCCGTACTAACCATGACCTGACGCTGTCACGGCTGCTGCAGAAGAGCGACCTCCCTTCCCTTCTGGAGGAGAAGATATTCGGAGGACCCTGCTGCCGTCCCACGCACTATGAAGACGTTGCCTTTCTTGACGACAGTCACCGGTGGCACACAGTGGAAAAGCTGTCCGCCGCAGCATGTGGCTGCGTAGGGTGAAGAGCCACAAATCGTTTTTTTTTTTAGAAATGTACTCTGTCCTGCCCCAAACTCCTGGCAGCGGGAGCTGGGACGGCGAGTAGATTCTGAAAACCCACGGACATACTTAGGCTAGGGCTCCACAGCCACTGGAGTCACCTGAGATTTTCAGGTAAAATAGCAACAAAACCACACGACCGCACTACAACGATTCCCTATAGGAGATCTACCGGGTGGACTTGGTGGTGTGGTCACAGCACAATACTATCCTAAAGGGGCTCTCGGGGATTAGGTAAATGGAGGTCAAGGCGAAAAAAGGGGTCAAAATACTTGCCTCTTCATTTCTCATGATCTTCAAGATCTCTGCTTTCTGTCAGGATGTGCTTTGCTGCTACCGACAACTTCTCCCCCTTTTCCATGAGTTGTCCCATTCTGATTTACATCCAGAAGGTAAAAATCTCGTCCTGATCATGTCCAGCACACATTGGGGCAGTGGATCACAGCTCTCGCTTCTAACAGGCGGAAGTAGACACGACGAGGATGGGTTTTCAGCCTCTGGGTGGAAACCAGAATGTCTACATTCATTGACAACAAGCAGCGGTTTTGAAAATGGTGGGTCATTTATTAAGACTGGCGTTTTAGACGCTGGTCTTAATAAGGCCCTGCGTTGGTGGTGGATCTGCCGGAGTTATGTAGAGGCTCTGGCGCCAGTTCTAAATATGCGCCAGTGTCCTTGCGCTCTGACATTTAGGCCACAGGCGGAGTGGTGCTTGCTCTGGAAAACAAGACCTCCATGATGTCTATACGCCCCGACAGGCCATCTGGACCGAGGCAAGCTCCTGAAGGAGTCGTCCTGAACGTCGGGAGGCTGGTTTCACAGACAGTTTTTTGTGTTTTTGCCGATTTTCGCAGCTTTCTTTTTTTTTTAACTCAAAAAAAAAAAAAACAGCGTCCATGCAATCCATTTTTTGCGGACACGGATCCGTTTTTTTGCGGACAACATACGGTCGTGTGAATGGAGCCTAAGTCAGAGAACAAACAGGTGTGGGTTTTTTTATTTAATTTTTTTGCATTTTTCACTTGCGCTGCACTTTATTTTTGGCCATGGCATTTTCTTGGTTTATCTGCTAAAAATTTTTGCAAATTTTAGACATCTGTACACAAAACACGTTGGAATCTGATTTGCGTTTTAGGCATTTGTAGAGTGTAAAAATAATAATAATAATAATATATTTGTTCAGAACACAAAAATGCTTAAAAAAGTGCAGCTTTTTTTTTTAACTACTCACGTGCCAAACTCACGTGTGAAGGAGAGCAGAATGTCGATTATTTGCTCACTGAATTATTGGGTATTAGTTGTTCTGTACGGGTTAGTGCTTCTGACTCAGGAGAAGCCCTTAAGCTTTGGGGCCAAGTCATGGGGTCCCAGCTGCTTGGCGACTGAACCCCCTTACCTTAGGCAGAGCAATCAGACAGAATCCCGACCTGGCGCACGCCATTAATATATGGATGTGCAGATGACATGTGGATGAACCTCCCCTCGTGTTTTCTTATAGAACTAGTTTTGCTTTTAGCAGCCGGGAAGAAATAGAAGAAAAGAAACTATTTATGTACAAATAACTTATTTATTTATTCCATTAATAAAAATCACTAAGGAAATGAAACGTTGCAGAATGACTGATTATATCGATTATCGGACCTTATGGGACTTGATTCAGTAGCAGGATCACACTGCGCCCGTGTGCTGATGGAGCGTAGAGGAGGCACTTGGGTAGCAGAACGATAAATCTGCAATGTCAGCGCTGCTCCACTAGATGGCACTAGACAGATTTATCTAATGATTGACATCACAATTCCATAAAGAGAATCAAACATTGAAAGGGATTGTCCCATTAAGACAACGGATCCCCTATGGACGTAAGTGTCTGATCGACGGGAGTCCTGACCATCACAAAAACGGGGCTCCGTTCTCCCTTGTTTCAGTGGCACGCGGGTCATGCAGCAGCTCTAAGGGTACTTTCACGCTAGCGTTATTCTTTTCCGGCATTGAGTTCCGTCCCAGGGACTCAATACCGGGAAAAAACAGATCAGTTTAATCCTAATACATTCTGAATGGAGAGCATTCCGTTCAGGATGCATCAGTTCAGTCCCTCTTACGTTTTTCGGCCGGAGAAAATAACGCAGCATGCTGTGGTATTTTCTCCGTCCAAAAATCGGGAACACTTGCCGGAAATCCGGACACGGCATTGATTTCCATTGAAATGTATCAGTGACGGATCCGGTCTGCGCATGCGCAGACCTTTAAAAATGTGAAAAAGATAAATACCAGATCCGTTTTTCCGGATGACACCCAGAGAGACGGATCTGTTATTGCAATGCATTTGTGAGACGGATCCGCATTCGGATCCGTCTACAAATGGTATCCGTTTGCATACAGATTGCCGGATCCGGCAGGCAGTTGCAGCGACTGAACTGCCTGCTAGAATCCAGCAACGCAAGTGTGAAAGTACCCTAAGGAGTTGCTGGAAGCAGATGAGCAACCGTAATCGTTAGGGAGTTGAATGGAGCAGTGGACATGCATGAGTGTCAGGCCCCCCGTTGTCGGACCCCCACCGATCAGTCGTCTGAATGGGACAACCCCTTTAATGACTTCCTATAAGTGTACACAAGGCGGACCCTCCTCAGTCGGAATCCTCCTCCCCTGTCAGAAGTGAAGACCGCGGCGAGCGATGTCAGCACCTGTAAACATGACCCCATCAGCTCGCAGGAAGATTTCGGCAGATAACAGAGATACGGCGCTCTCGGGGCACAGGCACGCCATTGAAGAAGGATTCCTCGCCGCGCAGGATTTCATGGGTAAACTTGTAGCGAGCGACACCACTGAGATGGAAAGTGCAAAAGTGTGAGCAACATAGTGAAAAACACGCAAAAAATATATAATACCGCCCATATATACAGTATACAGCACATGGCGCGGGGGGGCGAGGACCAGGCATGGTGGATCCTTTACTGTGCAGAGAGATACCCTGCTGCTGCGGACGTCTCCTGCTCACCGCGGAAATACACATGCACACTTGGCCAATCTAAGCATGCATGTAAGGCCGGGTTCACATCACCGTTTATTTTTCCGTTCTTCTGATCCGCCAGAAGAACAGAAAAATAAAGGGAAAAAAAAGCGGATCCTGTATTTTAAGCGCCCGTTATGCACATCTGGCCCCTGTTTTAGCCAATTCCTGCAGGCAGGACTTTTTCTTCTGTCTAAAATAACGGATCTCAGACAGAAATGAGCGTCACGGATGCTTAAAATAAAGGCTCCAATTTTTTTCTTCATTTTTCTGTTCTTCGGAGGGATCAGAAAAACGGAAAAATAAATGGAGACGTGAACCCGGCCTTAATGGGAAGCGAGCATGGAAGGAGGAAGAAGCTGGGGTGAGACCATATGGTGCAGGTGGCCGCACTAGGCAAATGGATGCCCAATTTACCGGCAAAACTGTGCCGCCATTCGCCAACGCACGTGGGACTGCTACACTGTGTGGTCTTCTCAATCACCCACCAGTGGTGGTCCATACTCTACACACACGAGGCCTGAGTCTCGTCACAAATTAGGCGCAGGGGGGCGACAAAGAGCAGCGTAAAACGGAGGAGCAGAGAGACGTGGATTAAATGACCAGACCCCGGCATTTATGGGGCGCCCCCGCCATAAAACCAGTGAAACCTGCTGTGCTCACCTCATTACGTACAGGCACCGTCTGGGCAGCAGCAGATCGGCGCGCTCCTCGGGGTTATCCACAGACACCAGGCGCATGACACTGCTGGATAACAAGCAGATCCCGGCGATGGTCGAACCGCAGAACTGGTAAGGGAGACCCCAGATTAGCTGCGTACACGCATCCTCCCGACCCCGCGGTCACGCCACGCCTATGGACGTCCTTACCTTGACGCTGTCCACGTGCGGTTTAATATAGCCGTCCTTCTGGAGGTCTAGGACATGGACCAGGGACAGCTGGGTCTCTCCAGGGGGGAACGCCTTGTCTCTCACCCTCTGTAGGATGGCAGAGGAGTCCGGGGACCAGTGCAGGCGCTCCACCTCCCGGAAGCCATGGATCGCCTGCAGGGATGGAAGAGGAGAAGAGGTAAGTTATTTCCATCGGATACGGAAACTCACCACCAGTCTGCCCACCGGAGACGTCAATGGATGTGCAGGAGGCGACTGGTGGAGGACAGGATGATGACATGCCTGTAATATCGCAGGAAGTCTCCACCACCGTGACAAGGATGATGGGGGTACTGATACTCTCCAAGTCTCTAATCGTGATGAGGTCACATACATCTAAATGCATGGGAGCCATGTTAACGAGACCGCATCTTTGCACCAGTCCCAGAGGTCACGCCCCCTTTTTGGGCACAAAGTAGATTGTGTTTTGCGCCTGAAAACATGGCGGTTATACTTCATATGCACAGTATTCATACCAAACATGATATCTGGCACAAATATATGGATGATAGACCTGTCACTCCAAACTCAGAGCGCTCCTAGTGGAGAGCATCAGAACTGCGACATTTAGAGGAATATGGCGCATAACCCCGCTAGGACACACGCTGCGCACTCACGTCATCCCAATGGCCGCTCTCGTATCGCTTCTTCCTCAGAACGGGCTCCAGCTCCCGGCACAGTGCGCCCTCCTCCTCGGCAGTGATGAAGTCCGTCTGCAGGGTCAGGTCGGGGGACAGCTGGGATAGCACGGCCGTAGAGGACGGAGAGATCTGATTATCAGGCAGCGGTGCCGCATGGTGACACCGGGCCAGAATCCCTGAAATTACTACACAAAGACCCCGCGGCCTAGTCACACCGCTGAGCCAAGGCCGAATGTTACCAAGGCAACAGCGAGCGCTGGGCGCCGCCATCTTCTGACCGCGTAGTGCATTCTGGGAGAACAGTGAGGACGGCGGGTGCTCAGCACGTAGGCAGGACGTGACGGAAGTAACCAACCAATCATATGTCCGCTCTCATTCACGGGCAGACTTAGAAAATAAAAGCTCTTACCTGATTGGTGACCAAGTGTACTCGTTTGAGAAGTCTTCACTCTATCGTGCCTTGTGGGATTTGTAGTCCTCCAGACACTGCCACATTACCTGATCCTTATAACTGGCAATGTAGGCGTAAATGCTTAGTGATCTTCATGAGAAACAATCGCAGCCCATTATCACGAAATTATGTAAAAACCATTCTGTAATAAGGCTTTATTCACACGACAGCGAAGAACGACCATCACACGGCCGTCACGAAACCAGCCTAAAGTAACAGTCACATCCACAGTGCCCCCATAACAGTGACATCCACAGTGCCCCTATAACAGTGACATCCACAGTGCCCCTATAACAGTGACATCCCCAGTGCCCCCATAACAGTGACATCCACAGTGCTCCATAACAGTGACATCCACAGTGCCCCCATAATTAGTGACATCCACAGTGCCCCCATAACAGTGACATCCACAGTGCCCCCATAACAGTGACATCCACAGTGCTCCATAACAGTGACATCCACCATGCTCCATAACAGTGACATCCACAGTGCTCCCATAACTGTGATATCCCCAGTGCCCCCATAACTGTGATATCCACAGTGCCCTCATAATTAGTGACATCCACAGTGTCCCCATAATTAGTGACATCCACAGTGTCCCCATAACAGTGATATCTACAGTACCCCCATAACAGTGACATCCACAGTGCCCCCATAACTGTGATATCCACAGTGCCCCCATAACAGTGACATCCACCATGCTCCATAACAGTGACATCCACAGTGCTCCCATAACTGTGATATCCCCAGTGCCCCCATAACTGTGATATCCACAGTGCCCTCATAATTAGTGACATCCACAGTGTCCCCATAATTAGTGACATCCACAGTGTCCCCATAACAGTGATATCTACAGTACCCCCATAACAGTGACATCCACAGTGTCCCCATAACAGTGATATCTACAGTGCCCCCATAACAGTGACATCCACAGTGCCCCCATAACAGTGATATCCACAGTGCCCCCATAACAGTGACATCCACAGTGCCCCCATAACAGTGACATCCACAGTGCCCCCATAACAGTGACATCCACAGTGCCCCCATAACAGTGACATCCACAGTGTCCCCATAATAGTGATATCTACAGTGCCCCCATAACAGTGACATCCACAGTGCCCCCATAACAGTGATATCCACAGTGCCCCCATAACAGTGACATCCACAGTGCCCCCATAACAGTGACATCCCCAGTGCCCCATAACAGTGACATCCACAGTGCCCCCATAACAGTGACATCCACAGTGCCCCCATAACAGTGACATCCACAGTGCCCCCATAACAGTGACATCCACAGTGCCCCCATAACAGTGACATCCACAGTGCCCCCATAACAGTGACATCCACAGTGCTCCCATAACAGTGACATCCACAGTGCCCTTATAACAGTGACACCCACAGTGCTCCCATAACAGTGACATCCACAGTGCTCCCATAACAGTGACATCCACAGCGCCCCCATAACAGTGACATCCACCATGCTCCATAACAGTGACATCCACAGTGCTCCCATAACAGTGACATCCACAGTGCCCCATAACAGTGACATCCACAGTGCTCCCATAACAGTGACATCCACAGTGCCCCCATAACAGTGACATCCATAACAGTGACATCCACAGTGCCCCCATGAGGGCTCATGCACACGACCGTTGTAGTTTTACGGTCCGTTTTTCACGGATCCGTTGTTCCGCATCTGAGTTTTTTTTTTCTCTGATTTAAGGCCTCTTCTGTTCCGTTATTCCACAAAAATATCCGTATGGTTTCCGTATGCGATCCGTTTTTTGCGGATCAGAAACAGTAACTTGTTAATCACCAAACACATGAGCAATATGGGCTGGGCATAGCGTTTCTACAGTATGGATCCGCAAAATACGGATTAAATATGTGTTCCGTGTGCGTTCCGTATTTTTGCGGACCCATTGACTTGAATAAAGCCTCGGACCGTGATTTGCGGACAATAATAGGACATGCACTACTTTTTTGCGGAAACGGAATGCATACGGAGTAACTTCCGTATTTTCTACAGCCCCATTGAGCTGAATGGTTCCGCATACGGGCCGCACAAAAAACGGAATGGATGTGGAAAGAAAATACGGTCGTGTGCATGAGCCCCGACAGTGACATCCGCAGAGGTCCATGAGTCCGTTATTTACGTCTGTAGGACTCCATTTCCATACCACGTTTAGCCCACCACAGTAGAATTAGAATTAAAAAATGCATGAAAAAACACCAGCCGTTTCTATGGCATTTTTATACTGGCAGCCTATACAAAACACACACATGCGGTTTATTGGTATATTCACACACCTGGACACCTGTATAATGCCTCATTCACACATCAGTATTTCCCGGACGTGTGCTGTACGTGTTCTCCGCGGATAGCACACGTCTCCATTAATTTGAATGTGTGTATTCACACTGCAGTGTTTTAGCACGGTCCGTGTTTTCAGCACGGATGCATGTCTTGTCTGTGTTCCCGGATCTCTCACGCCCATTTGAGTCAATGAGACCGTGAAAACCACGGATGCAACACGGATGCCATCCATGTTGCATCCGTGTTTCACGGATCATTAAAAAGAGATTGTTTGAAAATTATGTGAAAAACGAATGGCACACGGTGGTCAGCAAAAAACGGACCTCCAGACCCAACACGGATCTGTCACGGGAGGAAACACGGATTAAACACTGTCCGCGTTACCACTGATCCAAAACTGACACTGACGTGTGCATGAGGCATAAACAGTTTTAGGCCCCTTTCACACGGGCGAGTTTTCCGCGCGGGTGCAATGCGTGACGTGAACGCATAGCACCCGCACTGAATCCTGACCTATTCATTTCAATGGGTTTATGTACATGAGCTGTTTTTTTCACGCATCACTTGTGCGTTGCGTGAAAATCGCAGCATGTTCTATATTCTGCGTTTTTCACGCATCCGCAGCCCCATAGAAGTGAATGGGGCTGCGTGAAAAACGCATTTCATCCGCAAGCAAGTGCGGAAAAAACTGAACAACTGAACGCAATCGCAGGCAAAACTGAATGGCTTTACCTGTGAAATCGCACAGTTTTCACTGAACGCATCCGCAACACATCCGGACCTAATCCGGACACGCTCGTGTGAAAGAGGCCTTAGACTTTTTTTTGGTGTAAAATCGTCTTTTTTGCCACTTTTTAAATGCCTGTGCGACACAAAAGAGTGTTAAGGGAGTGGAGGGGCGCCAGGAAAAAGGTGTAACCCTAAGTTCACACCTGAGCGTTTTACAGCGCTGTAAAACGCTCAACACATGAAAACCAAAGCTTTCCTATGGCCCTGGTTCTCACTTGAGCGTTTTACAGCGCGTTTGAACGCGCTGTAAAATGCCCGACGCATAAACAAGTACTTGAGCTTTTTTTGGGGCGTTTGTCGCGCGTTTTGTGATTGACACCACAGTAGTCAATCACAAGAACGAGCGTACGAACGCGCGTTTCCTATTTGCAAAACGCGCTGAAATACGCGCGACTAAAACGCGCGTTTCCAGAACGCTCAGGTCTGAACCCAGGGTAAAAGTTGCCAAAAAGCTACAGTAGCCAGGGGCTGGAGTAGATTTTCCTGCAGGCACAAGGGGGTAATTTATCAAACTGGTGTAAAGTAGAACTGTCTCTGTTTCCCATAGCAACCAATCAGATTCCACCTTTCATTTTCCAAAAGGGTCTGTGAAAAATGAAAGGAGGAATCTGATTGGTTGCTATGGGAAACAGAGACAGTTCTACTTTACACCAGTTTGATGAGTCTCCTCCCTTAGGACTACCAAATATGCACCTAATTTATAATCACTGTGTAGTCCCAGGACAGATATGGCTTTTTACTCTTTAAAAAATAAAAAAGCATAAAAGAAACTGATGAGAACCTGCTAGTGTGAATTTACCCCCAAAGTTGTGTATGGTGACTGCTAATTTCACATCAGCAGAGCAATAGTTAATTCTCGGCAGCTGTTCCCTACACAGCAATTAGATGTAATTGTTAAGTATCAGCTGACGGCGGCCTGCGGCCATTAACGTCATGGTCTGATGTGGTTTTGTACTGGTGATGACCACAAGTAGAGAGTGTGATAGAGACAAATCTAATATATCACTGTAGCTGCACTTTGTCCCAAGAGCTCACAATCAACAGGCACTGGTAAGGGGTGTTTAAACAGTCAGGGGGTCATACGTCATTACATGGATTGGAGAATACACCATAGACTGATAAATGGGCAAAGTTCTCATAGTACCGCACCGTCTATGGAAATTCCTTGTGTTGACTTTGGTTATTTGCTTGTGCACATTTGTATATGGAAATATTGTAGCTGGGCTGTGTTTGCTGCATAGAGTGTTCACTGACTACTATGTGACGGTTGCTGTATATTACGGTGCGGTTATCTCTGTGGGCTCAATACAGGATATAGATTATAAAGCATTATAATCTGAGGTTTTGGATGAAGAGACTTCGGATGCTACGTGCCAGGAAAGCGGCAACAAGCCTTGCTTGCCCTGAGTGATAGAAAGCCAACCCTGGTTCAATGTACTTTGTTTACTGTAACAAGATCAGGAGCCGGGTTACTGTAATAAGATGTTACAGGGGTAATAAGAGGATCAGGAGCCGGGTTACTGTAATAAGATGTTACAGGGTAATAAGAGGATCAGGAGCCGGGTTACTGTAATAAGATGTTACAGGGTAATAAGAGGATCAGGAGCCGGGTTACTGTAATAAGATGTTACAGGGGTAATAAGAGGATCAGGAGCTGGGTTACTGTAATAAGATGTTACAGGGGTAATAAGAGGATCAGGAGCCGGGTTACTGTAATAAGATGTTACAGGATAATAAGAGGATCAGGAGCCGGGTTACTGTAATAAGATGTTACAGGGTAATAAGTGGATCAGGAGCCGGGTTACTGTAATAAGTTGTTACAGGGTAATAAGAGGATCAGGAGCCGGGTTACTGTAATAAGATGTTACAGGGGTAATAAGAGGATCAGGAGCCGGGTTACTGTAATAAGATGTTACAGGGTAATAAGAGGATCAGGAGCCGGGTTACTGTAATAAGATGTTACAGGGTAATAAGAGGATCAGGAGCCGGGTTACTGTAATAAGATGTTACAGGGTAATAAGAGGATCAGGAGCCGGGTTACTGTAATAAGATGTTACAGGGTAATAAGAGGATCAGGAGCCGGGTTACTGTAATAAGATGTTACAGGGTAATAAGAGGATCAGGAGCCGGGTTACTGTAATAAGATGTTACAGGGGTAATAAGAGGATCAGGAGCCGGGTTACTGTAATAAGATGTTACAGGGTAATAAGAGGATCAGGAGCCGGGTTACTGTAATAAGATGTTACAGGGTAATAAGAGGATCAGGAGCCGGGTTACTGTAATAAGATGTTACAGGGTAATAAGAGGATCAGGAGCCGGGTTACTGTAATAAGATGTTACAGGGTAATAAGAGGATCAGGAGCCGGGTTACTGTAATAAGATGTTACAGGGGTAATAAGAGGATCAGGAGCCGGGTTACTGTAATAAGATGTTACAGGGTAATAAGAGGATCAGGAGCCGGGTTACTGTAATAAGATGTTACAGGGTAATAAAAGGATCAGGAGCCGGGTTACTGTAATAAGATGTTACAGGGTAATAAGAGGATCAGGAGCCGGGTTACTGTAACAAGAGATTACTGTGTAATAAGAGGATCAGGAGCCGGGTTACTGTAATAACATGGGTTACTAAGATGTTACCTGGATATTAGACTTGTTAGTAACATACTTCCATATCGTTTCTTTTCCCCTCTGGGTGATGTAGTTCTGCCCCTATAGGGGCAATCTCGAATCATGCTTCGCTCATCAGGGATCTCAGAGAGAAATGTCCGTGATCTGTCAGAGAATGCTGACCTGAAGAAATTTTATGAACAGATGAGGAGAGAGGTGCGGGCCATTCTCAGCAGACATGAAGGCATACTCGGCAGGGTGACCACAGATGTAAGTCGGGCTGCTGTCCTTTTTCTCCTATAACATCCTCCTGTGAAGGTGCCTACCTATACATATATCATTGTGAGCAATCATCATCTTTTGTGTATGTTAATTTTTACCTTGTGTCTTTTCTTCAGGGTTCTCCCATAGTAAACAAGCGGGTTGGTGGTGGACGCACAAGGCCCAACCGTGTTGGAGATGTTGGGTTAACAGGAATCCTAAGGAAGCAATGGAACAGCCTCAAGCAGCTGGTGGAGATACTGGAAGCCCGAGGTGAGGGAGATTATTGAAATAAAGTAAATGTCGCGGTCCCTCCTGTGAGAGAGGTGAGAAGATCGGATAGACTTGCTGCACATGAGGCTATCTGACAGGTCTCTCTGTTTTCCTCTATGTATGTTGTTGTTTGGCAGGATCTCGCCTCTCCTCAGGTTCTGCTTGTTATCAGTGATGAGGCTCTATTTAGGTCCGCCTCACACTGGTGACCATGAGGTTGATATTTCTTCTTGGAGTTGCTAGAGCTTGTTTGTTTTGGATCTTCTGCTTCCCCTTACATCTCTAAGCTAAGTACTTGTTGCCTTCTCTGTTATTCTCTGGTGTGTGTTGTTTCTAGGCCTCAGGGAGACGCGGTTCCTTCATCAGGGAAAGAACCAGCGGTCTCATCTCCTGCTACCTATCTTGGGGATCGTCGGTTTTAGCAGGGCATAGGTATCCGGCGTATCAGTATTTCCACATCAGGAACTGCTCATACTGGCAGGAGTTGGGGAAAAGCCTAGGGATTAATAGGTCACCATCCCTCTTCCTTAGACAACAGTCTGGGCCTCAAAGGCTATTTGTTGTTGTGAGTATCTGGGGTTTTGCCCATCCCCATTACATGTGACAGTAAATCAACTTATTCTGTATGGAAGCAATCAGCAGTCATGTAATCTGGCACCATGAATTGCTTCCTAGTCCCAAATTCATACCACCCTTTACCCCAAATGGTGTGAAGACTCTACTGGAGAAGATAAATCGCATAGATGAGACAACGCTCTCGCCACCAGTTTGATGCTTTCATCTAAACTTATTTTTCTCTGTTCTTTACAGCGGCACAGTCCGATGTGACTCATGTGATAAGTGTGACTGATCACGATAAGGAACTAACCCGGCTGCAGAAGGAGGTGGAAGAGCTTAAGGAAGAGCTAGAACAGAGCCGGGAGCTGATAAGTCAACAGCAGCAGCTCCTACAGGTATATGGGGTGGTGCATGGATGGAGCTATCCAACCTGAGGGGCAGAGTTATGGGTCAGTGCCAGTAATGTGGGATGATGGGAAAGTGATAGTTGTTAGGTTGCGGGACGATGGCAATGGGCTACACATATAAGAAACTTATAGGGAACCTGTCATTAATTTTATGCTGACCGTACTGAGGGCAGTATAAAGTAGTGACAGAAATGCTGATTTCAGCGGTGTGTCACACATCAGCTAAAAATAAGTGGTTGCCGAGAACCAGCATCATAATCATTGCAGCACAGGCCTTGAAAAGAGTCAAATCTACCTGAGAAGAGTCCTGGTTAATATAATCTCCTGCTTATCTGCTGATGGTTGGCAGTTCTCTCCTAGAGAGAAAGGGAGAAAACTACGTAGAATCTGTCAGTCGTCAGCAGATGGGTGAGAAGAGCAGGAATTCATGAATAACCAGGACTCTTCTCAGGTAGATTGGACTCTTTTCAAGGCCTGGGCTGCAATGATTATGATGCTGGTTCTCGACAACCACTTACTTTTAGCTCATGAGTAACACAGCGCTGAAATCAGCATTTCTGTCACCTATTTATACTGACCATACTGAGGGCAGTATAAAGTTGATGACAGGTTCCCTTTTAAGTTTATAGGCAATGCGTCAAACTAAACGGACCATAGCTGTACAGTTCATGGCGGAGAAGTACAGCATTGAGCAGTCCTAGGAAGATGTCTGGGAGGGACATAGAGATCTTAGTACATATTCCAAGCTTGTCAATATAAGGTTGTGGTAAACATGAGGCCAAGGAGATGGTTTCTCAGGACTTACACATACAAGGTGCCACCTCTAACTTGTGAGGAAACCATGGGTAGACTATAGTTGGGTGACTCCCGTTGAAGGTTGTTTTATCCATGTCTTGCACAGGACCAGTTGGTTCCTCAGCCGGGTGAAGGTCAGCAATCCCCTCTGTGGGATGCCTACTTCTTAGAAGAACAGCTGAGATTACAACAAGACCGGGAGGCCTTTGAGGAGCAGAAGATGGCCTTTCAGGATGAGCGGGAGAAGTTCACGGAGGCAGCTATCCGACTGGGGAGAGAGGTAACTGCAGCATTATTACTCATGTAACGCTACGGATAAGGGGACGGAGCTCTAAACTTTACTTCACGTCACATTGTGATAAGCTAGTCTTATGATGGACGGTAAGTAAACAATCCCACAAAAACTACACGATGTGGTGGTTTTTGGTAGGTCTTCCACATACCAGCAAGTCTATACATTCACTAGTGACTAATGTCTTTCACAGCGTCTCCAGTTCAAGGCCGATCAGGCTCTTTTCATGAAGCAGCAATTTTTGAATATGACTCCTGGTCTTGGGACTCCTCCATGGAAGAAGACCCCACCATGGTCTGCGCTTTGTAAGTACCTTTATTTTCCCCTCCCCCACGACAGCACCACAGAGAGAGGGATCCACCCCCAGGGACAGGAAACCTACAGAGATAAAAGGGTGGAGCCTCTCTACCCCTTCAGTGGTTTCCTGTCCCTGGAGTGGGAGACCTACAGTTTCCTTTTTAGGTTCCTTACCGCAGTCTATGGAGATGCCTAGGTTCTAACCTAGAGGGCTGGCGGTCTCTGCCGGGGTCCATCGCGCTGCTGGGCAGGCTGACAGGACCCAAGGGTGAGGAGATGCTCCAGGGGCTCTCCTTGCCTTGCGGCTGACATGAGGGCCTTCTTGCGGGGCAAGCTCTGCCCCATGTAGCGCTGGGAAGAAGCGCTCCTCTTTCTGGCACTGGGGCATCCTTGAGGCAAGGCTCTGCCCGGCCGCCTTTACCGCCGCAGGAGCGTCCAGAGCGGAGGCGGAGTCAACGGCGCGCGTGATGACGTCACTCCGGCGTCACTTCCGGTAGCGCGGTGAGCGCGGAAAGGCGGGATATTTAAAAGGAGGTGAGGGGAATCAAGCAGCGGTTCCCTGCATTCCCACGCTGCAGTTGAAGGCAGCTATTCTAAGTGCCATAACAAGCGCCTGGAGGGTAAGTGCGGCTATGAGCAGATACATGGGTGATGTACATGTGTACCACTAGGTGGAGTGGTCTGCTGATTTTTATATTATGCCGTCTATGATTTTTCATATAATTGTATACTCAGGTATATAGGTGTATATACCTATTTATATGTATTCCTTCCTAAGATCCTAGCGGATTAAGTATGGAGGAGGAAAGAAGGCAAGGTCCCGCTGAAAGTGACACTGCGGCTCCCTTACCGGTACTGGTGACTCTCCTTTGGTAAGTGTCCAGTATAAGTATTAGTGGGTTAACCTATCCTTTGTGTTGTCTCCTTTCCAGCCAAAACCTAAGAAAGTGCTGGCAAAGAGAAAAAACAAGGAATGTGCCCTGTGTAAGATATCCTTATCCTCTTCCTATGGGAAAAAGTTATGTCAGAGTTGTATTGACAAGACCATTTCGGAAGAATCTCCATCTTTATTGGAAAATATAAAATCTCTCATTAGAACGGAAGTGAAAAGTACACTAAAGCCCTCTAAAAAATTCAAGGGTCTGGATAAATCTTCACGGCATGGGCGGTCTCAGGAGGTTTCGTCCAAGGATTCAGCCAGTACAGGGGATTCCTCTTATTCAGACCCCTCATCGGATGATGAAAGTATGGGGAAATCCTTCTTCCCACCAGAAGATACGGATAGGTTGTTAAAAGTGATTAAATCAACCATGAATATCGAAGACGTCAAAGAGGACAAATCTGTAGAGGACTCCCTGTTTGAAGGGTTGCAAGAAAAAAAGGGGCGCTGTTTTCCAGTTCACGGTAGCATAACAGCTTTAATTCAAAGGGAATGGGAAAAACCAGGCAGGAAAGTTTTTGCCACTCGGTCATTTAAGCGCAAATATCCCTTTGAGGAAGGTATTTGCTCTACTTGGGGTAAAGCCCCCAAGATTGATGTAGCCATTTCCAAAGCCTCTAAAAAATCTTCTCTTCCCTTTGAGGATACTGGTGCGCTTAAGGACCCCCTAGACAAGAAGGCAGAGGCCTTCCTTAAAGGGGCTTGGGAAGCTTCCACGCTTTCCTTTCGCCCAGCTATTGCAGCTACAGTTACAGCTAGGACCTTAGCCCTGTGGTTGCAACAGATGGAAGCACAACTTAAAGACAGGTGTCCTAGAGAACAGATTATATCTTCGCTTCCTACCCTGCAAAAAGCGGCGGACTTCCTCACGGATGCCTCGGTTGACGCAATAAAATTTGGCGCACAATCGGCATCTTTGACGAACTCAGCCAGAAGGGCCCTTTGGCTTAAGAGCTGGAGTGGGGGAGATGTAGCCTCGAAGCAAAGATTATGTGGCATTCCTTGCCAAGGGGAATTTTTGTTTGGTCCACAGTTGGATGATCTGTTAGAAAAAGCAGCCGACAGGAAGAAAAGATTCCCAATAGCCAATCCTTCAGCTGGGTTTGGTTCCAGGAATAGGCAATCCTTTCGGCCCTTTAGAAATAGCACAGGGAAGAGGTCCTTTCGTGAGAAAGATCAGAGGTTTCGTTCCAAGAACCAGGGAGGAAGAGGGTTCCTTTTTGGAAACTCCTCTGCAGCAAATAAAAAATCATCCCAACAATGACGCCAGGTTACAGGTGGGAGGCAGGTTAAGATTTTACGTCTCGGCCTGGGAAAAGATAGCAGGTCCGTGGATCTTAGAGATAATTCAAGAAGGTCTCAGGCCAGAATTTATCTCGCTGCCTCCTCAAAGATACGTTACTACAAGAGATACTTATGTAAAAGGTTCCTTCCCTATAATAAAATAAGTTGTGCAACTTATTCAGAAAAATGTCTTGATTCCGGTTCCTCGAGAACAATGGTCAGCAGGTTTTTTCTCCCGGCTGTTTTTAGTCCCAAAGCCGGATGGGACGTTCCGCACGATCATCAATCTGAGGGAATTGAACAAATTCCTGGTGTACAAAAGGTTCAAGATGGAAACAATGAGGAATACGATAAATCTGTTGTTTCCTCATTGTTTCATGGCAGTTTTAGATCTGAAGGATGCCTATTTTCATGTTCCGATGCACCAGGAATTTCAGAAATACCTCAGAGTGGCGGTTCAGATGGGAGATCAGGTAAAACAATACCAGTTTCAAGCCCTCCTTTTGGCCTATCGATGGCTCCCAGAATATTCACGAAGCTAGTGGCAGAAATGATATCCTTCATAAGGTTACAGGACATCTTGGTCGTGCCATATCTGGACGACTTTTTAATCATAGCGAAATCTTGCAGCGACTGCAACCATGCAGTTCAAACAGTGATGCAGGTCTGTGTGGAACTGGGTTGGATTATAAATCACAAGAAGTCAAAATTAACTCCCCAAAAAAGACAGAAATTCCTGGGATTGATTTTAGATTCAGACATGCAGAGAGTTTTCCTCCCAGGGGAAAAGATTATGAAAGTTCAGAGTCAAATACATTCTCTATCTTGCAGCTCCCTGACGCTTCGGAAAGCAATGTCGGTGTTGGGATCTCTAGTTTCATGTATCCCAGCGGTGGAATGGGCCCAATTACATACTCGCCAACTTCAGAAAGAGATTCTTTTAGCATTCAAAAAATCAAAAGGAGCCATAGACATAAAAATAAAAATTTCACAAACTACGATAAAGAGCTTAGCTTGGTGGCTAGACAGGAACAACCTGATTCAGGGGGTGCCATGGTTCTACCCGGACCCAGTAGTTCTGACCACGGATGCAAGACCGTGGGGCTGGGGAGGTCATATCCTAGGATACAACTTCCAGGGTCCATGGTCAGCATATCAGAGAGCCTTTTCATCCAACAGGAAGGAACTGGTGGCAGTGACAATGGCAGTACAGGCGGCAGAATCCCTGCTTGGAACAGGACACTTGAGAATTCTTTCAGACAACATGACAACAGTAGCGTATGTGAATCATCAAGGGGGCACAAGATCGTCCACACTGGCCTGGGAGGCAAAGAAGAAATTGGAAATTCTGGAGAAACAAGTGGGGCATGTTTCGGCTCTATATATCAGGGGCATAGAGAATGTGCAGGCGGACTATCTAAGCCGATTTCCTCTAAGGCAGGGAGAATGGTCCCTGAACAAGAAGATATACGACCAGATCACAGAAGCATGGGGGTCACCTGTGATAGACCTATTTGCATCCAATCAGAACAAGAAAGTACAGCGCTTCTGTTCCTTGAATCCCAGCGAATCCCCTTATGGGGTGGACGCAATGATGTTAAAATGGAACTTTCCCCTTGCCTACGCCTTCCCGCCCTTCCAGCTGATCCCGGCGGTTCTGAAAAATATCAGGAAAGACAAGGCAAGGATAATCCTGATTGCCCCCTTCTGGCCCAGGAGGGCATGGTTCACCTTGTTAAGAACGTTGTCAATATCGGATCCTTGGATACTACCAGAGATCCCGGATCTGTTATCTCAGGGCCCCTGCCTACATCCAGCAGTAAATGGTCTCCATCTTACTGCATGGAATTTGAAAGGGGGTTACTAGTCAAAAAGGGGTTTTCAGATGAGCTAATCTCAACTTTACTAAAGAGTAGAAAACCAGTAACCATTTCGATCTATGCTAGGACTTGGAAAAAGTTTATGGAATTTGCTAAACTAAAACCAGATAATTTTTCCCCAGACGTGCCTATTTCACAAACTCTGGAATTTCTGCAGAAAGGGTTGTCCTTGGGACTGACAAAGAGCACCCTTAAGGTTCAAGTATCAGCTCTAACGGTTCTGCTGGAAAAGAATCTGGCCTCAGATCCGTGGATTTTAAGATTTTTTAAGGCGGTAGAAAGAATGACCCCAGTTAAGTCTCCCAGAGCGCCTCCCTGGGATCTTAACATAGTCCTAAAGTCCCTGACTCTTCCACCATTTGAGCCTTTGGAATCCGCAAACATAAAGATGCTTACCTTAAAAATGATCTTGTTAACTGCCCTTACTTCGGCCAGGAGAATTAGTGAATTGCAGTCCATTTCCATAAATCCACCATTCACGACCATCCTAAAGGGAATAGGGTTATTATTCAACCAGACCCAGCATTCCTGCCTAAAGTCCCTTCCAAGTTTCATAGGTCACAGGAGATTATACTTCCTTCCTTTTGCAATCAACCAAAAATGCTAAAGAGTTGGAATTCCACACTCTAGATGTCCGCAGATGTCTTCTGCGTTATTTAGAAGTCTCGAAAGACTGGAGGAAGTCTTCCGCTTTATTTGTCCTCTTCTCCGGACCAAATAAAGGAAAGAAGGCTACCAAGGGTACCTTAGCCAGATGGCTTTGTTTGGCTATTTCTCAAGCTTATCTTGAGTCTAATCTTGCTCCTCCTGTGTCGGTGAAGGCTCACTCCACGCGTTCTGTTTCCACTTCCTGGGCGGAGAGGTCAGGTGCCTCCATTGAGCAGATCTGTAAAGCTGCCACTTGGTCCTCTCCATGTACCTTCTTCCGTCACTATCGTCTGGACTTGCACTCTTCTTCGGATCTTTCCTTTGGTAGAAAGGTTCTTCAATCTGTGGTCCCTCCCTAGGAAGGGTTCTATTCCTCTGTAATTCTCTCTGTGGTGCTGTCGTGGGGGAGGGGAAAAATGATGATTACACTTACCGGTAATCGGATTTTCCAGACCCCACGACAGCACCCTTCCTTATTCCCACCCGTGGTGTAAAAAAAAAAAAAAAAAAAAAGAGGTTATGTTCACTGGTGATGGGTGTTGTTGAATTGAAAACTACTAATCCGGGTAGGAGTCCCTCTCTTGCTCTGTAAACCACTGAAGGGGTAGAGAGGCTCCACCCTTTTATCTCTGTAGGTTTCCTGTCCCTGGGGGTGGATCCCTCTCTCTGTGGTGCTGTCGTGGGGTCTGGAAAATCCGATTACCGGTAAGTGTAATCATCATTTTTCGGTGTTCTTTTAAAGCCCAGGAATTTAAAACTGAGTACATTTACTAATATACATTGGGTAACCTAGGTGCCCCTGATGTCCTGCTACAAGCGCTGGTCACACTGTGCCTCCAGCTTGGTTCTAACAAAGAAAGGAAGCTTTTCGGCGCGCGCCTCTAGTTACTGGTCTGAAGGGGGCAGGCTGTGCGGCTTCGTGCAATTCAATCAGTCGTAATAGAGAAGGGGTCCGGCTAAGCGGAGACACAGAAGGGGGCTGGCTTACCTAGAACACGGAGTTTCGAGTTACTTGGGCTTTACTCCGTTCACATCCAAAGCTGCTTTAAAAGTTTTGTGCAATTTTAAGGTTTAGCGCCACCTGTTGTTGGACATGTGATCTAATGGCTTAGCGCTAAGTAATTTCCCACAATGCACTTCTCCCTAGTAGGAGGAACCAGCAACCTTCCCTGGACTTGGCTTTAGACCTGAATGGAGAAGAAACCTGTAGGGGTGGGTTCACACTAGCGTTAGGGATTCCGTTATTGCTGTCCGTTATAACGGAATGCCCAGACAGACAGAAAGCCTTTAAAAGGCATTCCGTTTGCTTTCCGTCACAATACAAGTCTATGGAAAAGCATAACGGATCCGTCAACAGGACTTTGTTTTCAGTCTTGCATAACGGGAACCAGACGGATCCGTTATGCTTTCCCATAGACTTGTATTGGGACGGAAAGCAAACGGAATGCATTTTAAAGGCTTCCGTTCTGCATTCCGTCATAATGCAAGTCTATAGGCAGCAAAACAGATCCGTCCTTCCGTCTTATGGATTCCGTTATTGGTTACGTGGTTATAACGGAAAGCCATAACGCTAGTGTGAACCCACCCTAACTCAATCAGTACAATAAAACTACCAACAGATCATAACATTTTCTATAATGGGTCCACTGATTACCGTATGTGTTTTCTGTATCCATAGCTACGGACAACCCAAAAGGCACCTCCCATAACTCCAAACGGTTTACGCCCAGTCAGTCCTGTGGCAGCAAACTGCACAAGGGGTTAACCTCTGCAGATCTTAGGACCCCAAGCACTGCAGAGCTGTACAGAGTCCTGAGGCTGGCACCTCCCAGCAGGTACTGGAATGAGGGTCATGTGTAGTTACATAGAAACGTCACACTGGCAAATAGTTTTCTACCATATTATGTGAACAGTTCCTCTGCTACCCTATGTGTCTCCATGGTTACAGACTACAAACACGTATAGTCTGATCCTACTTGTTACCGCACTGAAATATTGCTAACGTACAAAGGCTTAGAATCCACACAGATGTAATACCGTACTTCCCACAGCGGAGCGTTTGTAAGATTGCATTATGTCTACTGAATAATGGGAAAGATTGATGCTCTGTAGAATACATTGCATTCAGAATGAGATTTGTTCTGCTGCAATTGTATTATAGCTTAGTGACTATTTCTATATTTCTATTTTTGTCTAATTTCCTTATTGATTTCCCAGGTCCATGATGTCTCATAGATGTGACAGCAGCAGCCAGATAGACACTGATTCAGAAGATACTAGCCAGAGATGGAGCGACAGCCTGTCACCGAGAAGCGATTGTAAGTAGTTTCCAGTTCTACTACAATTAATACGATACTGCCTCCCACGTACAAGAATATAACTACTATAATATTGCTCCTATGTACAAGAATAGAACTACTATAATACTCCTCCTATGTACAAGAATAAACTACTATAATACTGCTCCTATGTACAAGACTATAACTACTATAATACTGCTCCTATGTACAAGAATATAACTACTATAATACCGCCTCATATGTACAAGAATATAACTACTATCATACTGCCTCCTATGTACAAGAATATAACTACTATAATACTGCTCCTATGTACAAGAATATAACTACTACAATACTGTCTCCTATGTACAGGAATATAACTACTATAATACTGCCCCTATGTACAAGAATATAACTACTATAATACTACTCCTATGTACAAGAATATAACTACTATAATACTGCTCCTATGTACAAGAATATAACTACTATAATACTGCTCCTATGTACAAGAATAGAACTACTATAATACTGCTCCTATGTACAAGAATATAACTACTATAATACTGCTCCTATGTACAAGAATATAACTACTATAATACTGCTCCTATGTACAAGAATATAACTACTATAATACTGCTCCTATGTACAAGAATATAGCTACTATAATACTGCTCCTATGTACAAGAATATAACTACTATAATACTGCCCCCTATGTACAATGTGCGACACGGAGAAGGGTAACACCCAATTGTCAATTTATTCATGTTTCAAGGTTTGGCACTTTGCTGCTTTCTAAAGAATTATGCTGCAGAATTGTCTTATGGGCCATACAAATCTTGGTGATGTATGACGAAAATCCACACTTTTAAGATGGCGCCTGCTCAGAAACCGAGCGAGCGCCGTAGCTGCCGGGTGGCTGCTGTTTTACATCGCCGACCACAGACACTTATCCCCTCAGATATCTGTTCAGTTGTGACCAGGGCATCTGGGCTGTAAAATCTAGGGAGCCTAAAGCAGGGCTCCATAGGAACATAACACATCTCCCATAGACTGCAGTGTTAAATCATTGCAGTCTATGGGAGAAGTGATCAGACAATTGAATGCTAAAATCACCTAGGGGGACTTAAATTTATCCTGTATGGTGAACACTGTAATGGAAAGAAATTCCATATTTTTCCATACACCTGTCAGACAACAGCAGGGGGCACAAGGAGCAGGAATCTGTGTCAGACGCCATTCCAGCTATTTTTATGGGCTCAAAATCACATAAATTCAATCTCGGTGGTTCATCTACAAGGAAATGAGAATACCCTGGCAGATTTTCTGAGTAGGAGTCTAAAGTCAGGAGAGGGGTCTTTAAACAAGAAGATATTTCTTGAGTTATGCAACAGATAGGAGAACCCGATCTTGGACCTTTTTGCCTCAAGAGCAAACCGGAAAGTGGATCAGTTCTGTTCCCCATCCTACAGGGACAATCCAGTCAGAGTAGATGCATTTTCGGGTCCGTGGCCGGTGGGGATGTTGTATGCCTTTCCCCCAATATCCCTGATTCCCAGGGTTCTGACAAAGGTAATGGAACACAATTGTCGATTGACTCTGATAGCTCCTTATTGGCCCAAAAGGACGTGGTTCCCACCTCTTCTGAGTCTCTCGGAGGGGAAATTTTTGGTTGCTCCCACAGATCCCGGAGCTCGTTCTACAAGGACCGGCTCGGAAACCAGATGTATGCCAGTTGTCTAGCAGCCTGGATGTTAAATGAACCTTCTTAAAGTCCATGGGACTTTTGGATGCAGTCATCAATACCCTACTGAGGCAATTTTCCTATGTAGGGGCTCATTTTTTGCGGGATGAGGTTTTATTGGTACTATTTAGTGGGACATATCCCTTTTTGATCGCTTGGTGTTGCACTTTTTGTGATGTAAGGTGACAAAAATGGCTTTTTTAGAGTTTTTTTTAAATATTTTTTATAGTGTTTATCAGACTGGGTGGATCATGTGATATATTTATAGAGCCGGTCGTTATGGACGTGGGGATACCTAATGTGTGTGTTTTATTTATTTCATTTTTTAATCTCTTATGAATGAGCGGATATAGGAAAAAGCAATTTATTTTATTTTTAATTTACATTTTAATTTTAACTTTTTTTATTTTCACACTTTTTTTTAATCAAGTGCCACTTGGATCTTGAAGATCCAGTGGGGGCTGATGGCTGTACTACACTATCAGGTTTCCTGATAGATGGCAACACCGGACGCCTTGCAAAGCATCCGGTTTCCATGACAACCATCGGGCCGCTGCCAGCGCAGCAGCCCCATGGTTGAGTGAGGGAGCCTCCTCCCTCTATTAAGCCCATGGATGCCGCTGCCGTGGCATCTAAGGGGTTATAGCATAGTGTGAGCATACAGCTGACACTCGCTGCTGATGGAGGCGGCTCAGATCGGGGGCCCACAGATCCAACAAAAAATTTAATTAATTTAATTAAAAGGGATCAGAAAGTCATATACCCTCAAAGATGATATCAATAAAAACTACAGATCATGCCCCAAAAATATCAGCCTTCACACAGCTCTGACGTAAACACATGGGGTTCAGAATATGGCGATGCAAAGAAATTGTTTTTTCAACCTTTTTTTTTTTATATTAAAACACAAGAAAAACAATATAAATGTGTGGGTAACAGGTCGGTTTTACCGCATAGGGGACACTGTAATAATGATAAAACTGACAATGTCCTTTTTTTCTTACAATTCCACCGCATTGTATGCCGTGATAAATGGTGCCAAAGTGCAACTCGTCCCACAAAAAAGTTTCATACGTGAATGGAAAAATAAGAAAGTTGTGGCTCTCGGAAGAAAACTTTGATAAAAAAAACTTTGGTTAAATGTTGTTATAATTTGAAGTCTTCTCTTTTTCTTAGCTCCAGAGTTGCAACCCCTTCCTCAATATGTGATTCCATTGAAACTGAGCATGACACCGTATCTTCGTCCCAGGGCTACTCCAGTAAGCTTGCCTCGCAATCTCGTAGACCCTCGCACGCCCACTGCTGCGGAGCTGTTCAGAGCATTGCACCTTACTCCTGCTGAAAGGTAAGAAATAGAAAGGAAAGAAACTCCTGTAAACTTTAAAGGGGTAACCACGAGTTTAGAACTCTTTTTACTCGCGTATATGGAGGACTCCTCCCATTCTGTGGGTGGGCAGCAGCTCGTGTAGCACCAGCTTCTCCCAGGATGCCTTGCAATTGGCTCTTAACCCTTCTTCCCCTGCATAGAAAAAGTCCCTCACATATAGCCCCAGAAGATACATATGGTATGTAATAAACCCGCATGGTCTAGAGAACAATAGATTTCTATGACATTAGAAATCGTTCTGGGACACTTCTGAGACCACTACAGCAGCAGACATGACATGAAAAGTTTAGAGCAGTGGTGCCCAACCATTTTTTTGTCTGAGGGCCGCACTAGACATGGTATAAATTTCGTGGGCCAGAACCAGGTAGCTTTGCCAGAATGAAATGCAAACACTGTGAAGGGGGCACGTGTGAGCATTTTTACCGGGAAGGGGGCACGTGTGAGCATTTTTACCGGGAAGGGGGCACGTGTGAGCATTTTTACCGGGAAGGGGCACAACTCTGGGCATAGCAAGACTAAGGAGTGGAATGCAGGAAACTTTATAGAAATGCCTTGTGGTGCAATATTATGAGTCCTCTCTCCCTCATTAATATTGCTAAGCGCGTCATGAGGAACAACCCAGGCTGCCCACCTGGGCACCAGACATAGTAATCACATATTAAGAAATAGGCTAATATTAAACTAATATTGTCCCACAGTATAATTATGAATGGCGGCGCGTCTCTTTTGCAAGCTCCACCTTTGGTCACTGCATGGGCCACATTACACAGCTTCGTAGGTTGGGCATCACTGGTTTATAGGATGAGGACAGGGAGACCACTGGAGAGCAGGTTGGTATTGGTTTTTCAAGAAGTGCCACACAATATAGGGGTCTTTTAAAGGGGTTTTCCAGGAGTGAAAAACATGGCTGCCTTGTCTATTGACACATCCTGTGGACGTTTTTTTTTGGAAGTAAGCACATGTTTTTCTAATCCCAGGCAACCCCTTCAAAGTTATGTGCAACATTTTTTTACATTCAACTTCTCTGGTGCAATCAGTGGGGGTCTGTTAGTTGGGACCTCAGTTGACCTCTAGAATGTCTACCTGCCTAAAATTTTTGCATGACGAATGGACGGCAGAAAATGCATGGAGACCCGTGAGAATCACTCTCATTATGGTTGAATAGCTTTCCTGACTTCTTTCTTCTCTGGTCTTCTAGCATACCATCAGGAAAGAGAAGACGTGGAGATGAGTTAAGAAGGTCCATCCTCCATCATTGCCACCGTAGAGCCAGCATCTCCAAGGCTGCGGACTCTCCTTGTTGCAGTGAGAATGTCAGGAGAAGCGAGGAAGCACCACCGTGTCCTTATGGTTTGGCCAGGGCAGATTTCGAGATGGATTCTCTGTCTTCTGAAGATAGCCAGCAGGCACATGGAGAAGCGGACATTCCCAACAGTGAAATGCTGTCCTCGACTAAAGAGAACTCTGAATGTTTTGACAATGACTCTTTGTATAGAGTAACTCCTCTCCATGATGCCACCCATGTTCACTATGAGGAGAAGGTGCCTCATCTGAAGGTCGACAGCCAGTATTGCCATCAAGACAATTATGAAAGCTTGTGGCAGTGTCAAGAGGTGGACGAAGACAAGTATTCCAACAGGGTCTATTCTAATGGCATCCTTAAAAGCAAGCCAAAAGAGACCCTCCATGCTAAAGACCACTGTAGGAGTAGATCTCGAGAGACCCTTCATCCTCAGGATGCATGTAGAAGAGCAAGCAGAAGCGGATCACAAGAGAGACGGTCTAAAGACCAGCGTAAAGCTAGATCCAAGGAAGAGCTTTACCACAGAAGTCACCCCTGCCACCAACCCAAAGAAGCTCTTCATTTTGAAGATGACTGTACCACTGAAAGAAATGAGGGACCTTCACACTGTACTTCCAACAGGAGAAGGTCTCTGGACTCTCTTCACCATAAACATGGCTCCAAGACCCAGCCAAGAGAGTGCCATTCTCTCCATAAAAGGTCCTCCCGTCAACGCAGAGACTCCTTGTATACCTCAGGCCCAGGACGTTCACCCCTCCATTTCCGGCGCTCTTGTCCATCTTCCAGAAACGCTACACCTTGGGCTTCCAGACGGGTGGCATCGAACCTTTGTGCCGACCTGTTGACCGAGTTTCTGGATTGCTCCTTCTAAAGAACTGGAAGAGATGATTGGAACTTGGAAAATTACTTAATCACTTTATTGCAGGATAAATGCCTTTAATTGAATGAACCCCTTTATTTACAAAGACTTGTCACCTTTTTTTTCCTAATGTCTAGGAAAGCACTGTTGGTGTCTAGGAAAGCACTTCTTGCGTTGGGATTCCCTACCTTAAAGGTGCCCAACATTAAACTTGTTAGAAGACCTACATCCATGATGGTCTGACAACTGGAACCCCACGAATGACATGATGGAACAGTTGTCGCCAGTTTTCCATGAGGGATCCTACCTATGACTGCTCTTGTGCTCCCATTGATGTCATATGAGACGGCATCGCCCATGGGTGTCCTTTGTGCGATTGGTACAGGAACCCACAGGTACTCTACCTAGTGGTCTGATCATAGTGGGGGGTGAGGGATTGTATGGAACACGTTTTATAGAGCACTTGCCACATTTTGCACCTTTGAGCACAGAGTAATTGATTTTTCTTTTGTGTCAATAAATCACTGATCCTTTGGGGTTTTTGTTTTGTTATTTTGTGTGTTTTTTTAATATATAGTGAACCCTGGTTGTGGTGGGCAAAGTTGAGCATGATCATGGGTTCCTAATAGGTCCTGTAAGAAGCTCACTTGGGCACTACTGTTGAGCGTAATAGAGTAATATCCTTCCATGGCACATGGTGGGGGAACGCTCCCTTAACCTCCAGATGTCCAAGGTCACCACAATAAAAATAAAGGTGTTGTCCACTTTTGGACAGTTCATTCATATGAAAGGTACTACAAGATCAGCACAGGGACCTTCAGAAATCCACATGACAAGTGTTCAATTCCCCTGCAGCACCACCACAGGTAAAAAGAAGTATTGCACACTAACGAACATGCTTGGTCCTCCAGCGTAAGACTCCTTTCTGGTCTTTTGGGTCTTTAACAAGGTGGCTTCTCTATTGAAGGGGTTATCCAGGATTAGTAAAACATGGCTGTTTTCATTCAGTCTGCATCACACTTGGCCACGGGTTGTTTTTAGCTACTGGATCTGTGCTGCAATACCAGATGCAACCCGTGGAGAGATGTGGTGCTTGAAAGTTTTTCTCTGAATACAAGATAATAAAATTCCCATAATCCTTTAATAAAATGGCTAGTATTTTACGGAATGGATGCAGACCTGTACATACGGCTGTCTGAATGGCTCCTTAAAGTGAGCCAAGACTAGGATGAAGGACCCTGGATCACTATGGTGCACACCAGGGCAATCTGAAGGACTGTAAAGTGCATGCAGAAAAGCATTGAGGACCCACTGTCCCTGTGATCAGCAGGGGTCCCATCTGCCAGACCCCCTCACTGCCATTCATTTTGAGGCTGTGTTCACACGGATTAAATTCCCTGCAGAAGACATCCATTTTTCATGGCATAATCTGCATTTACTGATTCCTATTGACCCCTGTCCACGTGTACAGCTGTTTAAAAAAAAAAAAGTAGCGTTCCTCATTGAAGTCAATGGGGATGGGCTAAAATAGCTAGTGGTGCGGCTGAGGCTACATGACTATTGTGCAGCATTGCATCTAAGGATCGTCGGTGGTGTCGCAGTGAAATATGCGATGAATGCAGAAAGCCACATTTGGCATTTTGGTTGCCATCATAGACCACAAGGTAAGTCATGTGACTGCTGCGATTTGGTTGCCTTTTCTAGAGCTTTAAAACAGTCACATGACAGCAATTTGCGGACTAGTTGCACAAATTTTTTATTTTTGTTATGCAATGTTCCTTGTCACTGTGTAGCCCCCCCCCCCCATATTTTGTGAGTTTTCGGCAGTGTTTCCGTCAGCCAACTAATCCGCCATTATTTTTGCCGCCTGCACACACAAATGTATATGAAGTGGATTTTGCTGCGTTTCTGTGACCAATCCATATTAAAATCCGCATGTTGGATGCCCTAATTGTGTAGGGGATCTGCCCCAAGCATCGCAAAGGATGAAATCCGCACAAAGAATTGATGTGCTGTAGATTTAAAGATTTTTGACCACAGGTGAATTTCCCCTTTGAAATGATCCGCCCTGTATGGACAGGATCTGAACGCACAGCATCGGCGAGTGCATTTGTAATTCGGAGCTAAGGCCTGTTCTGGCACAGAGCAATCACACCTGTTGACTGCAATGGGGTCTGGCAGTGATATGGCCAATTTCCAGCAAAAATGGCAAAAAAAACATTGGAGCGGCTGAAGCACCCCCCACACCCGGGGGGCTATGGGCACATAATTTAACAGGTGTAAGTATTTCGGAGAACCTACTGCTATGTACTTATTTCACCTCTTATACTGAGCTATGGCCGTCCTCCAACCCATTGTGAATTCAGTCTCATGTCCTTGAAGGGGATCCCCTGAGACTTTCATGTTGCTGGCCTATCCTCAGGATAAGTCATCAATATCAGTGGTGGGGTCCGACTCGCTGCACCCCCACGCTGATCAGCGGCGGCCTGCTCGCAGCGCCGTCCATTATATAGCGGCTGTGCTTGGTATTGCAGCTCAGCTTCATTCAATTGAATGGGACCGAGCTGTGCCTAGGCCAGGGATGGGCAAACTGCAGCTTTTGCAAAACTACAACTCCCAGCATGAATAAGAACGTTGTCATTTGAAACGCGTAGACTGACAAGGGCATTACTGGTTGTGAATCATTCTGTACCTGATATATCGCATTACCAAATAAAGGAACCTACGACTTCATCAATTTTGAGTGCCGGATTTCCTTCCTTTCAACCCATTACAACAAGGCTTCATCCGTTACATCCGTGCACCTAGCAAAAAAGGCGGGTGAGCTGGACTCAAATTACCTAGAGACCTGCTTACAGCTATCGGCCTACAGAAGGGAATGGTGGGAATTACACAGTTATCACTGACAGGTTTCAAAACCTGAAATTTGCTCATCTCTACAGGGCTCTAATGTCCCTGCATGAATAAGGCCTCTTTCAGATGGGCGTCCCGGGTGTGCATGCAATTTCAGTGAAGAAGTCCGGGTTTGGGTACCAAATTCCGTTTTTTCTCATGCATGTGCAAAACGCATTGCACTCGCGCAGACAAAACTGACTGAAATTGCGTCCCTACTCACGCAGGTTTCCCGCAATGCACTGCATTGCATCCGGCCCTCACCAATTGGGGTCTGCAGGAGAAACTGGATCAGAGGGAAACCTGTGGAAAGGACCTCAGGGTACTTTTACACTTGCGGCAGGACGGATCCGGATCCGTCCTGCTGCAAGTGCCCGTGCGCTGCCGCTCCGTCAGCGACACTGCTAGTCTGCGTGATGGAGCGTTGATGTGGGACCGGAGGTCATACACCTCGGTTCACAAGTCACTACATGTTTTGGTTCCCTCATGAGGTCGCCGCCATATGCTGCAGCTTCACCGAACTGACGATCTAAGTATAAGTATTTGAACTATACAATTATTGGTTTATTTGATTTGACCCGATAGCTCAGGCCCAGCGTCGCCTGATGACTCATGGGCCGTCCACTATTGTGGGTGCACTTTTGAAGAAACGCGTTGGGACGCGAGAGCGGCACCAGTGATTTTTTGACAGTTTTGCTTGTCGGTTCTGTGTTTGTTGGCAGGGAGTAGGCCGATTTTAACACGGGGTGTCTATCCTGCCCGGATATCATCTCTGACCTTTAACTAGGGTCAGTTATTTAGGGGGAGGTTCCGGCACACGGCCACCCCTCGCGGGGCTTTTTGGACCCTGTGATCTTTTCTAGGGTGGTGTAGGCCAAGTAGGGCTGCATTAGGGTATCTGATCTGTACGCCATACCTGGCGGCTCCCCTAGGAGTGGCCTACTCCTGCCTGGATTCCAAGCATTGTACCTTGGACCTATATCCCATGTTGCATTACTGTTCTTTGTAATGTTCTTTGCATGTTGTTTGTCATGTGGGGTCTTTGCTATTATCTTTTAGTATTATATTCATTAAAAGTGAAGTTTTATTCAATTTAGGTTGCTCCCTTTTGGTAATATATTGCAGCCCACCTCCATTCGAGTCAATAGGGCAGAGCTGTAATACCGCAAACAACCTGTGGACCGGTGTAATGCTGATTTTGGAAGAAAGCGGCCGTGTTTTTTTACTGTACAGTCACCAAATCCAGCAGATTTATGTGAAAATAATTTTATTTTCAGCTTTATTTTTATAATCCACCTACGACATACAGGATACAGACGGGAACGTGAAACTGGAGAGAGATCCCTCTGCACAATTTCACCCTGTACTGGTGGTAGAAAAGTGACTGCCTCTTCTCTGCCACCAGGGGGCAGTGTAATGTAGTACACTATTACCCAGGAGACTTGCTGCACCCCTTTTGGGGCCACATAACTAAAGTGATAATGGTGTCTCCTGTGTGTGAGGGCCCGGTCTCCGCTTCAGTGTGATCCAGGGTTGCACAGTCCTGCTGCTCTTCTATCTAAGGCTCAGATGGAAGTGGCAGCGGCGGCTGCTCCTCTGTTTTTCGGACAAGTTCTGGTTCGTCTTCTCCATTTTGAGGGGGGTGCACCAATACCTTGTCCAGGATACCAAACTCCTGAGCTTCTGTGGGGCTCATGTAGCGGTCTCTCTCCATCACGGACTCTGGGAACAGACAGGGATACACTCATTAGCATTATACGGGGAGCAGACAGGGACACGCTCATTAGCATTATACGGGGAGCAGACAGGGACATGCTCGTTAGCATTATACGGGGAGCAGACAGGGACACACTCATTAGCATTATATGGGGCGCAGACAGGGACACGCTCGTTAGCCAGGCAACATGGAAGCCAAGGAAAAAGCCTTATAACAAGGTAAGTACCGTACACTGCGTTGCCAGCTGCTACCACGCGCCATGACAGACCCTTTCTTAGGCCTTCAGCTGCCATCACAGGGGTGCTGATCGGCTAACAGAGGGACCACCCCACCATAAAACAACTTGGGCATTAACTACCACCCTCCTGCGCTGTAAGTGTATAGGGTTACAGGCAGTCTGTCACCAGGTACATCCCCATGTAACCAAGGCCAGTGCCAAAAAGGTCTCCTGTTGCTCTCCAGCACCGCGCCGTTCATTGCCTAGCCCCTCCCTCTGACCTTTGATTGTTGGATGGCCAAATAGAAGAACAGAAAGGCGCTCATAGGTAGTGATGAAGAAAATATATTTATTCGTCTTATCTATCCAGGTTGAGTTAGTTTTACTCACCTGGTAGATTTCCTCTCAAAACGGTCCACTTTTGTGAAGGGTCACCGGTAGGAGGTTTATGGTCACAATAATCGATGCTGCCGTAACGTGTCCTGAATAACCATGGGCGTGGGCCAGTCCGCCACTTTGGTATATTGTAAAGTGTAAGGGAACAGCTCGTCTACCACTTGTTGATTGTGTGATGAGCAGATAGACACTAGGCGCAAGGACGCGACCACAGTATGGATACAACAATGTCTTTATTGTGTAGACGACGCGTTTCGGGGCACCAAAGACCCCTTTATCAAGTCTAAAAAACATGTAGTGGTACGAAACTTTGAATAAATTGATAATATTAAAATATTTTGATTACATTAGAAAACAGTTAATTGTATGGTAAAATGTATAAGTAAATATATATATAAAAAAAAGTAATAAATATATAAATAAAATTCATAGTACTTACTAGACGATCTTATCATATGACAATTGATAAAAGAAAAACACATTTTCATATATGTGAGTATCTAAACATTATAAATTATTATAAAGTATTAGACAGTTCATTACAAGGGCTGAATGTGACCATAATACAGTGTAATTACATCAATAAATAAACGGACCTAGCCATAGGTTACCATTTCATTTTAGTGAAGAATGAATGATAAATGGTAGGACTTAAAAGGTACCTGTATCCTTAATATCGTGCACTTTGTAGAGATGTCTCCTGTAGATATTGTGGTGATCCTGGCTGTGGTTGGAATGGATAGGGAATTAGGTTAAGAACTGGTGTGGAAGGATGCAGTGGTGGAATGAATGACTGGCGACTGCATACACACACACACATACATACATATATATACATACATACCCATACCCACGCACACATACACACACATACATACATATATATATATATACACACATACATATATATATACATACATACCCATACCCACGCACACATACACATACATACATGCATACATATACACACACATATACATGCATATATATACACACACGCACACACACTTATATGTACACATACACACACGCATACACATTGATATATAGCTAAAACTGGTTTGATAGATGATGATTACAGCAAGTATTTATAATCCTGGATGGTAGTAACTGATTATGTTTATATAGATAGAGGTGGCTTATGCAAATATGGTGTGTTCTATAGGTGGTAAGGACTGTTAGAGATGATGGTAACTGTTGCCTGTGAAATGATGGTTGGTTGGTTTTTAATATAAAACCTATGTGTATGAATAAATAGGGACGAAAAAGGAGATGAGTGATGGAGTTAGGAAGAGTGGAGAATACCTGAAGGGATCCGGATGACAGGGAGATCTGGTCAGCGTGCAGCGCTTCTCAGCCCGCTGCACGTGTCATGTGCGGTGCCAAAAGACGCGCACTAGCTTAGGAGTTTTAAAACGGGGTTGAGGGCAAAGGGGCGTGGCTGGGAGCGCTCTGATCTGGAGCCGGCAGTGCAGGGAGAGATCAGTGAGAAACGAAGCCTGGGGGTGTGGCTATCAGGACGCTGTGGTGAATGGAAGTTTGATGTTAGGTTGTCAGGACTGGGGAGGTGAATTGAGGATGGGATGGACCTACTTAAGATATTTTGAGCATTGAATGAGCCTGTGTGTGCCAATTGATAGATTATTTACAGTGGTATAAACTTGGAATGATTACTATGAAATAGGACATGGTTGGGATCCATTTACCACCTTGTTTAAGTTACTGAAGACTGAGGGAGAGAGACTTGATATGTAGATAGGCAATGTATATATGATAATTGATAAATATATATGCAAGAAAGAAAAAAATGTAAAAATAATAATAAAAAAAAAAAAAAAAAAAAAAGGGACGGGGGAGAGACTTTTATGAAATGGAATGTAAGTAGTCCATGGGGGCACGGGGGAGGGGGACGGATTTCTCTGTCGATACACTCATATAAATGATGTTAGAAACAATGATTTTCTAGGCTCTCGTTTAGTCCATTAGGTTCCAATGAATGGAGTTTAAAAATCCAAAACATTTCCCGTTTTTGTAGGGTTCTGTATCTATCTGGGCACTGAGCTTCGATGTGTTCGATGGGAGTAATCAACATTTTTGAGGGGTCTTGATTATGGAACATCAGATGGTGTCTGGATACACTGTGCTGCAGATCAGAGCGCTCCCCAGCCACGCCCCCTTTGCCCTCAACCCCCGTTTTAAAACTCTAAGCTAGTGCGCGCTCTTTTTGGCACCGCACATGACACGTGCAGCGGGCTGAGAAGCGCTGCACGCTGACCAGATCTCCCTGTCATCCGGATCCCTTCAGGTATTCTCCACTCTTCCTAACTCCATCACTCATCTCCTTTTTCGTCCCTATTTATTCATACACATAGGTTTTATATTAAAAACCAACCAACCAACCATCATTTCACAGGCAACAGTTACCATCATCTCTAACAGTCCTTACCACCTATAGAACACACCATATTTGCATAAGCCACCTCTATCTATATAAACATAATCAGTTACTACCATCCAGGATTATAAATACTTGCTGTAATCATCATCTATCAAACCAGTTTTAGCTATATATCAATGTGTATGCGTGTGTGTATGTGTACATATAAGTGTGTGTGCGTGTGTGTATATATATGCATGTATATGTGTGTGTATATGTATGCATGTATGTGTGTGTATGTGTGCGTGGGTATGTATGTATATATATGTATGTATGTGTGTGTGTGTATGCAGTCGCCAGTCATTCATTCCACCACTGCATCCTTCCACACCAGTTCTTAACCTAATTCCCTATCCATTCCAACCACAGCCAGGATCACCACAATATCTACAGGAGACATCTCTACAAAGTGCACGATATTAAGGATACAGGTACCTTTTAAGTCCTACCATTTATCATTCATTCTTCACTAAAATGAAATGGTAACCTATGGCTAGGTCCGTTTATTTATTGATGTAATTACACTGTATTATGGTCACATTCAGCCCTTGTAATGAACTGTCTAATACTTTATAATAATTTATAATGTTTAGATACTCACATATATGAAAATGTGTTTTTTCTTTTATCAATTGTCATATGATAAGATCGTCTAGTAAGTACTATGAATTTTATTTATATATTTATTACTTTTTTTTATATATTTACTTATACATTTTACCATACAATTAACTGTTTTCTAATGTAATCAAAATATTTTAATATTATCAATTTATTCAAAGTTTCGTACCACTACATGTTTTTTATGGTTCAATCAAGGTTTTTATTAAGACAAGGTTCAAAGAAATGACATACGTCCAGATACAGCCAAGTAAGGTGACAAAAGGCGGCATGTTGACAACCCACTACATGTTTTTTAGACTTGATAAAGGGGTCTTTGGTGCCCCGAAACGCGTCGTCTACACAATAAAGACATTGTTGTATCCATACTGTGGTCGCGTCCTTGCGCCTAGTGTCTATCTGCTCATCACACAATCAACAAGTGGTAGACGAGCTGTTCTCTGACCTTTGATTGACAGGGGCAGGCATTAGGCATGTAATCTCCCCTGGTCCTGTATTCTTGTGCTCGTGTTCATTCTCATATCGGCGCATGCGCAGCACATTTGTTTTCAGCCTGGTCCATGTAGTACTTGCACAAGCGCTGTGGTCCGTTCATACAGATGATTAGTGGGGGGTGGGGGGGTGGAGTTCTAGGAGTGGAAACAATCTAATATCGATGACCCATCCTAAGGATACACTGTCCATTTTGAAACGCTGGATAATCCCATTGACTAGCAGGTGATGGAGCAGAGCCTCTAGGAGTAATGGTAAGCCCCCGTTGCTCCTAGAGGCTCATTCGCGTATATTAACATCATTGCTCTCAACAATGTGGGGACATATGAAGATGGGGCCAACACAGATGCCTTCCGCTGCCGAGTGCACATGTAACAGGTCAGCCGGGGTCATAGGGACAAATCTGCTGACAGATGGGCTTTACTGTAAAGCCATTATATTGTAGGCTCCATAATCTCACAATCTATATGATCTCTGGTTGTCCGGGATCTTCCACCTAGAAGCACATGGCACGGAGTATGTACTCACCAATCAAGGACAGCGGCTGGCGCGTGTGTTTGGCATAAATCTCATTAATCTGTTTCTTCAGCTTCATGATTTCCTCCGCCTGTATGGCGATGTCCGTAGCCTGACCCTGAGCAGGATATAGAAGATACCATATATTCAGCACAACATGCAATGTGGGCCCCACAGCAAAAAGGGCCCCCACCCCGTGCCATTTATAATAGTTCCTGTGGCAAAGCAGACTTTGGGACCCTTGGGTGCACCAGGACCTCTGGATGAGTGATAACTCTGCACCCCTATACAAGGTCTAAGGCTGGGTTCACACTTGAGCGTATTTAATACGCGCGTTTTTGTCGCGCGTATTACAGCGCGTTTTTGGAAATAGGAAACGCGTGTTGTACGCGCGTTCGTGTGATTGGCGTCAATCACAATACGCGCGACAAAACGCCCAAAAGAAGCTCCTGTACTTCTTTGGGCGTAGGGCGTTTTACAGCGCGTTCGTACGCGCTGTTAAACGCTCAGGTGAGAACCATGCCCATAGGGAAACATGGGTTTTCGCCTGTTGAGCGTTTTACAGCGCGTAGGAACGCGCTGTAAAACGCTCAAGTCTGAACCCAGCCTAAGCGATCACCCCACAGTCAGTATATTCTACACCAGGGATCAGCAACCTCCGGCACTCCAGCTGTTGTGAAACTACAACTCCCAGCATGCTCCTTTCACTACTGTAGGAGCTCAGAGAACAGCCAAGCAAGTGTGCATGCTGGGAGATGTAGTTTCACAACATCTGGAGTGCTGGAGGTTGCTGAACGCCTATTCTATACAGTCGTACTATGGGTACCATCACCACGTCTACCCCAATATACACCCAAGCATGTGACTTACCCTGACACCTCCTGACGGCTGATGGATCATAATTCTGGAGTTTGGCAAAGAATGTCTCATTCCGGGGGATCCGGCTGCTAGGAGGAGGGACCCCATACTGGCTGCTTGTCCCACACACCACGTACAGATGGGATTCAGTATATACTGCATGGTGTCATAGATTGCAAGGCCAGAAGTCACCGAGCCCCCTGCAGACCGACAAAGCAAAGCGATAAAACGATACACTATGTATAGTCCCTCAAACAAGAGGCGCGCGGTAATCTGCCTGCGGCGATCAGCTACCTGGCATCACCCGCCACCGGTTTGACCTAGAATGGACATTGTGTAGATTACACCTATTAGAGCTAAGGCTAGTTTCACACTAGCGGCAGGACGGATCCGACAGGCTCCTGCCACTAATTCAAGTGTGTCGCCGGACTGCCGCTCCGTCCCTATTGACTATAATGGGGGTGGAGTTCCGAGTCCGGCGGCCTCTCACCGTGCACTGCCGACAGAGCGGCAGTCCGGCGACACACTTGAACTTGCGGCAGGATGGATCCGACAGGGTGAACAGCCTGTCGGATCCGTCCTGCCGCTAGTGTGAGACTAGCCTTAGCAACTTTACAATATACTTTGTGTTTAAATTCATCACCACATGCACCAACCGCTTGCTGTCAGATGTGGTGTGATTTTCACGCATGGTTGCTAGGAGATGATAGGGATGAGCAACCCCTATTCACTGTAATATTTTCCCTTATAACAGGGTTATAAAGGAAAATAATAGCATTCTTAATACAGAATGATTACTAAAATGTTGATTGAGGGGTTATAAAAATAAATAAAAAATTAACTCGCCTCATCCACTTGATCAGGCAGCCGGCATCGTCTTCTTTCAGGACCTTCTTCATTAAGCAGGACCTGCGCTGACGTCACCGCGCTCACCATGTGGTGAGCCGATTACGTCATCAAAGGTCCTTTGGCAGGTCCTGAAAGAAGAAGAAAGAGGACGAGCCGGGCTGCGCGATCAAGTGGATGAGGCGAGGTAAAATTTTTTTATTTTTTTAACCCCTCAATCCACATTTTAGTAAGCATTCTCTATTGAGAATGCTATTATTTTCCCTTACAACCATGTTATAAGGGAAAATAATAAAATCTGCAGAATACCGAACCCAAACCCGAACTTCAATGAAGAAGTCCGGGTTCGGGTGTGGATACCATTTTCAGTTTTTTATCACACGCGTGCAAAATGCATTGCACTCGCGCGGAAAAAAACGGATTGAAATTGCGTGCGCACTCGCGCGGGTTTCCCGCATTGCATCCAGAGCAAATCCGGGACGCCCGTGTGAAAGTGTTGCACGGTTTCTTCTTGAAACCAGACAACCCCTTTAAGAGGGGTTTTGTCAGGACCAGATACAACTGCGGCAAACCCTCAGGTGTGAGAAGCGCTATTTCTGAACAAGTTTTCAGTCTTTGAGTTTTTTTCTAACAAGAATGATTCCATTCACTAACAGCAAGCAGAAATCTTGATAGTAATGCAAAACTGAACCACAAAACACATTAGAAAGCGGCATTCTTCGTAGGACTGGTATATCTGGCGAGCCGGTTACCTGGGCTGTTGATGTACATGTGAATGGGCTTCTTATTACTCTCTGACTGCAGGAACAGGAGCTGAGCGATCACCAGGCTGGATAAGGAGTCATCGATCTGAAAGAAGAAATGCATGGAGGTAAGACGGGGGCGTGCGCTGGAGCGGGGCAGGGGCAGCGATCAGGAGGCTCACCGGTCCCATGACGCAGATAATACGTTCCCGCAGTAACCTGGAGAAAATATCATAAGCTCTCTCGCCGCGACCCTGCAATAGAAATAATATATAACTGTCAGTGCAACCAGCAAATGGTAAACATTCCCATCTCAGACAATGGGGGCATATCCATTGTCTGATAGGAGCAGGTCCCCCCCCCCCGTCTCTAAAACGAAGCCGGCAAAGTTCCTGTCGGGCCACAGAATATAGCAGAGCGCTGCGCTCGGGTATTTTCGGAATACTAATAGAAATGACTGGGAGTGCGCTGCGCTTGTACAGCCTCCGCTTCCATTCACTTCTATGGGGCTGAAGGGAGGGCAGGTGCACATGCGCGGTGCACCCTCCTTCACTTTGCCGGCTGGGTTTACCAGAGGTGGGACTCGCACCTATCCTAGCGATATGCCCCCATTGTCCGACATGGGAATACACCCTTAAAGGGGTTTCCTGGGATTTTTATACCTCTACTTAGTATACCGGCTGTGCTTGGTATCGCAGCTCAGCCCCATTCACTTCAATGGGTTTGAGCCGCGCCTAGTCCCACATGACCCAAGAAAAGCTGCGAGAAGGCCACTGTGCGCCACTGATCGTCTAGGACCCGGAACACCCCTTCAAAGAGGTTAAGATTTATTTCCATAAAACAGCGCCTCGCTTGTCCATGGCCGGTGTGTGGTACTGCAGGCCCTAGAAGTGATAGGACGTATGGACACCAGCTGCACCACAGGGCATCCTTTCCTAGTTGCCTCCATGTGCACTGCAGTCAGTGGCCGCTGCCCTATGAGTGCTGCCCACAACTGCCATGCCTATGCGATCGCCGCGCTGGTCACAAATTATTATGCCAGACCCAATTTTATAGTAACTCTAATTTTGCCAGGATCGGAGGCCACCAGAGTCCCCCTATGATGGCATATGTTGAAGGAAAGAAGGATTGGGCGTGTTGGATTTCAACATGTCCGATCTTTTGCTCCTGCAGGAGAGGTGTCTGGCAGCACCCTATTCCCCCCCCCCCCCCTGCCATTGAAAACACTTGCATGCTTTGTCGAGCCAAGTATGCTTGTGCAAGGTAGGGAGGTTGGTAGGGATAGCTGTCCAACACCCTGCACCCTCGCTGATCAGGCACAATAGCGCCATCCATTGTGTAGTGGACGGAGCTGTATACTGCAGCACTGCTTCCACAGAAGTGAATGTGGGGCGGATACTGATGGACAGAGCTGTAGTTCCAGCTGTGATTTCTGGCGGCTGATCGGTGGGGGTGCGAGGGGTCCGTCAGATCGATCAGATATTGATGGTCTATCCTGAGGACAGGCCATCAATATAAAAGGTCCGGAAAACCCCTCTAATCCGTAATTACAGTATAAGGGAGAATTCCTCCACTTAGGTCTGGTATACTCCTCTAGGACATCCAGTAATCCAGAATATCTGATAATTCAGCATCTAATGATAGAAGACAATTGGAGGACTATAGAGGGGGGATCAGACAGAACATACACATTTATATACTGACCGTCTGCTCCACCACAATAGGGACGAGCGGGGAGAGCCGTGGAGGAGCTCGATGCAGGGTCCTGACTTGCTGGAGAGCACATACCCCCTTCAGTACCGGCCTCTAGGGAGCAAATACAAAACAGACAAGTCATTGGGTATCCGTCCCGTCAGGGGATCACCCCCTGCGGTTCAATGCTTGGGACTCCCCTTTTTAAGTCTACGGAGGTTTTTAAAGGTGAAAAACCATAAACCGCCATGGTGGGCAAGTGTGCAATGGTAGGCACTATGGCGATAGGGGTGTGGTCACAGTATTTGAGGGCAGGGATTATACTTGAACAATCCACTATGTAAAAGTGGCCACGTGTACCAATGGACATGGCGAAACCGACCGCCACGTGACATGAATCACCCAAATGGCCACGGCAACTCTAGCACTGATCATATTCTGCTGCTCAAAGGAATGCGTGGAACCACAGGTCCCAGCATACTGCACCGACATCACACAGCTAGCTGAGACCTGTAGTTCCACCACTGCCATGCAGTTTTCACCTGCTCATTGGCTATGTTAGTGTAGCCTTGAGGTTACACCTCCTGTCATCATGAGAAAGGTATAGCATGCAATGCTCTCCAGGCCTCCCTCCAAGACCCCGGACTGTCGCCACTCACCACCCCTCTGATAAGCAGCTCCATGCCGTCTTGGTGTCACTGGCTGCTTCACAAAGTTACAAAAGCACAAATGTCACCGAAAAATAAGCGACGAAAAGAAATGTCTTCAGTTATACAAGGCAAAATCAACTAAGGCGGCCATGTTTTTGGAGACCGACTGATTAGAAGAAGCAGCAGGGCGTGACCCCGGGAAAATGGCTCCGGTGATAGAGACACAAACGTGAGAAGAGAGGTTTGGAGTAAGGAAGTGATGTCCGGAAGTGACGCTATGAAGCTCACTAGCGCGCCGCCATCAGAGTTGCTTGCCAGTTCGAGTCATGTGATCTATGGGAGGCGTGTTACTGTGGTAACGGGAGCAGTATACTAAACACCTGTGTGTTTCCATAGGAAGGCATTGTACGTGACAACCGCCATTTTATTGTGGCTGTGCAGATTACTGTCTGACAGTCAGTGTGTGCAGCACGTGTAAAGCACCCGTACGTTACCAGTGCAGCACTCTTGGGCCATGTTCACACGTGTATTCTGTCAGGATTGAGTGCACGTAAAAATAAAAACGAAGATTAGTTTATTGAACAGCAATCCAGTGGAAACCCTGCGTTTCAGCTTCAGTTTATCCACAAAGTCCATTGCGACTTTTCCTAGTGCAAATCCTGACTGTGAACATGTCTTTACCCGTGTGGACCCTCATAGTACATATGTTACAGATATACAGCTTCCGTATATTAACACCTATAGTATGTGGGACAAACGGTTGGTACAAAAACCTGGTCCCTTCGCAATTAAACCAAAGAAGAGCACTCCTATACAAATTTGTATCATTATATGAGTGCTCTTCTTTGGTTTAATTAGCTTTCGTATATTGTTACATTACCAAAAACACACATATAATATCCATACATCACACATGCACCGTCCATACATTACTATTACATCACACACACACTATCCATACATTACATCACACATGCACTGTCCATACATTACTATTACATCACACATGCACTGTCCATACATTACTATTACATCACACATGCACTGTCCATACATTACTATTACATCACACATGCACTGTCCATACATTACTATTACATCACACATGCACCGTCCATACATTACTATTACATCACACATGCACCGTCCATACATTACTATTACATCACACATGCACTGTCCATACATTACTATTACATCACACATACAGTATCCATACATTACTATTACATCACACATACACTATTCATACATTACTATTACATCACACATGCACCGTCCATACATTACTATTACATCACACACACTATCCATACATTACTATTACATCACACATACACTATTCATACATTACTATTACATCACACATGCACAGTGTCCATACATTACATCACACATGCACTGTCCATACATTACAATTCATCACACACACTCATCCATACATTACATCACACATGCACCGTCCATACATTACAATTCCTCACACACACACTATCCATACATTGCATCACACATGCACTGTCCATACATTACTATTACATCACACATACACTATTCATACATTACTATTACATCACACATGCACTGTCCATACATTACAATTCCTCACACACACACTATCCATACATTGCATCACACATGCACCGTCCATACATTACTATTACATCACACATGCACTATCCATACATTACATCACACATGCACTGTCCATACATTACTATTACATCACACATGCACTGTCCATACATTACTATTACATCACACATGCACTGTCCATACAATACTATTACATCAAACACACACTATCCATACATTACTATTACATCACACATACAGTATCCATACAGTACTATTACATCACACATGCACCGTCCATACATTACTATTACATCACACATACACTGTCCATACAGTACTATTACATCACACATGCACCGTCCATACATTACTATTACATCACACATACAGTATTCATACATTACTATTACATCACACACACACTATCCATACATTGCTATTACATCACACATGCACCGTCCATACATTACTATTACATCACACATGCACTGTCCATACATTACTATTACATCACACATACACTATCCATACATTTCTATTACATCACACATGCACTGTCCATACATTACTATTACATCACACATGCACTGTCCATACATTACTATTACATCACACATGCACTGTCCATACATTACTATTACATCACACATGCACTGTCCATACATTACTATTACATCAAACATACACTATCCATACATTACTATTACATCACACATGCACTGTCCATACATTACTATTACATCACACACAATATCCATACATTACTATTACATCACACATACACTGTCTATACATTATTATTACATCACAAATACACTATCCATACATGACCAGTACAGCACACATACACTATCCATATGGGACCAGCACAGCACACATACACTAGCCATACGTGACTAGTACAGCACACATACACTATCCATATGGGTCCAGCAGAGCACACATACACTATCCATATGGGACCAGCACAGCACACATACACTATTCATATGGGACCAGCACAGCACACATACACTATCCATACATGACCAGTACAGCACACATACACTATCCATACGTGACCAGTACAGCACACATACACTATCTATATGTGACCAGTACAGCACACATACACTATCCATACGTTCCCAGTACATCACACATACACTATCCATACGTGACCAGTACAGCAAACATTCACTAGCCATACGTGACTAGTACAGCACACATACACTATCCATACGTGACCAGTACAGCAAACATTCACTATCCATATGTTCCCAGTACAGCACACATACACTATCCATACATTCCCAGTACAGCACACATACACTATCCATACGTTCCCAGTACAGCACACATACACTATCCATACGTGACCAGTACAGCACACATACACTATCCATACGTGACCAGTACAGCCCACATACACTATCCATACGTTCCCAGTACATCACACATACACTATCCATATGTGACCAGTACAGCACACATACACTGTCCATACGTGACCAGTACAGCACACATACACTATCCATATGTGACCAGTATAGCACACATACACTATCCATACATTCCCAGTACAGCACACATACACTATCCATATGTGACCAGTACAGCACACATACATTGTCCATACGTGACCATTACAGCACACATACACTATCCATATGTGACCAGTACAGCACACATACACTATCCATACATTCCCAGTACAGCACACATACACTATCCATATGTGACCAGTACAGCACACATACATTGTCCATACGTGACCAGTACAGCACACATACACTATCCATACATTCCCAGTACAGCACACATACACTATCCATATGTGACCAGTACAGCACACATACATTGTCCATACGTGACCATTACAGCACACATACACTATCCATACATTCCCAGTACAGCACACATACACTATCCATACGTGACCAGTACAGCACACATACACTATCCATATGTGACCAGTACAGCACACATACACTATCCATACGTTCCCAGTACAGCACACATACACTATCCATACGTTACCAGTACAGCACACATACACTATCCATACGTGACCATTACAGCACACATACACTATCCATACGTGACCAGTACAGCACACATACACTATCCATACGTTCCCAGTACAGCACACATACACTATCCATATGTGACCAGTACAGCACACATACACTATCCATATGTGACCAGTACAGCACACATACACTATCCATACGTGACCAGTACAGCACACATACACTATTCATACGTTCCCAGTACATCACACATACACTATTTATACATGACCCTTGGCGCGCTCCCATGACGCGTGGTCTGTGTATACGGAAAGCCTGTATCTCCAGGTGTGTAATGTCAGGAGGAAGCGACCCAGACGGCAAACAAAACCCTAAAATATGCCCCAACAATAACACCACAACAATACTCGGCCCTGCACACAATACTCAGTGCTGCACTGCACACAGTACTCGGCCCTGCACACAATGCTCAGTGCTGCACTGCACACAATACTTGGCCCTGTACACAGTATCCGGCCCTGCAAACAATACTTGGCCCTGCACACAGTAATCGGCCCTGCACACAGTACTCAGTGCTGCACTGCACACAGTACTCAGTGCTGCACTGCACACAGTACCCGGCCCTGCACACAGTACTCGGCCCTGCACACAATACTCAGTGCTGCACTGCACACAATACTCGGCCCTGCACACAGTACTCGGCCCTGCACACAGTACTCGGCCCTGCACACAATACTCAGTGCTGCACTGCACACAATACTCGGCCCTGCACACAGTACTCAGTGCTGCACTGCACACAATACCTGGCCCTGCACACAGTACTCGGCCCTGCACACAGTACTCGGGGCGGAGGACCCGAGATAACAGCCACTTAGTCATCGTGTGCTATAAATACCCGATGATGTCATTTCTGCCCCGGCATCCTATTATAATGGGGATGTCCAGTGTCTCTCCAGTCACATCCAAGGCTGCGGTCAGAACTCTGCTGGTTCCCTTTAGGAACAGACTGGGAATTATCTGTGCGCCCCTGAGGTAATTACTGATGTAATCGGTGTAGTCCCCATGCTGCAGACCTATGTGTCTCCATGGTTACGGAATGCGTGTAGTCTGATCCTGCAATCCAGCGTGACGCTCTTCTATGTATTGATTAGCAGTAGCATAACTGCAGGATCTGACTACACAGGGTTGGTTTGTAGTCTGTTACCATGGAGACGCCTTGGTTGCTTTGGATAAAACAACTCTAAGGCCTAATTCACACGTCCGCAATCTACGTCAGCACCCGTTCCGCAAATTTGCGGAACGGGTGCGGACCCATTCATTTTGAATGGGGACGTGATGGATGCAGAGAGCACACACTGTGCTCTCCGCATCCGCATTTGCGGAGCGCGCCGCCAATCTTCCGGACGGCGGCTCCGCAAAAATATAGAGCATGTTCTATTCTTGCCCGCAAACTTGCGGATCCGCAAAACACTACGGACGTGTGAATAAGGCCTTAACCAAAATGTAGTGACCTCCTCATGATCTTTGCTGAGGCCGAGCTTTCCTGAGCTCACATTCAGATTATACTGCCCCATCTAATAGCTCTGACAACCACTCTGTTCATGAACTGCCCTGGCAGGTTGTCAGAGATTCCACCCGTTACTCAGAAGAAGAAGATGGGGCGGACGTGTATATTATCTTAGTCTTCCTGGTAACCTTGGTCCTCTACATGGGGACCCCGAATAACAAGTGTCAGTCTGCACTGTATCTCTGGAGTTCTATTCATGAACATAGTTTATGGATCCTCCTGGAATAGCCCTTTTAATAATGTTCCCACCATTTATTGGCAGGTATGGCTGAGATTTGTAGTTTCCCTGCCCATGGGGGTTATCACATAGTATCCGAGAAAACCTCTCCCTGTGTAAACAGTGACATATAAGGTCCCGCTGCAGGCAGCAGCAGCAAATTCTTAGGTGATAAAGGTCATATTTTCAGGGTAATCTCTCCTCTTATCCCGTCATCTGCAGCAGAACACGTGTCTCCCTCCCCGCACTCCCTGTAGGCGCCATCAGACCCATCTCCAGTATGGGACAGTAGAATAGGTGCTGGATTATCAGAGATTATGGATTATCAGAGATACAGAATGTACCATCAGATCTGATGTATCCACGTGTAGAGGAGAAATGGCCGCCATATACTGTCCCTCTCTGATCAATATTTATTGATATATGGATGCGCGATAAGCGGCGCTGGACACATGTGATATAAAATTGTGGGATAAGCGGCACTGGACACATATGATATAGTTATACGGAATAAGCGGCGCTGGACACATATGATATAGGGATGCGGGATAAGCGGCGCTGGACACATATGATGAAGTTATACAGAATAAGTGGTGCTGGACACATATTATATAGTTATACGGAATAAGCGGCGCTGGACACATATGATATAGGGATGCGGGATAAGCGGCGCTGGACACATATGATGAAGTTATACAGAATAAGTGGTGCTGGACACATATTATATAGGGATGTGGGATAAGCGGTGCTGGACACATTATATAGGGATGTGGGATAAGCAGTGCTGGACACATATTAGATATAGGGATGTGGGATAAGCGGTGCTGGACACATTATATAGGGATGTGGGATAAGCAGTGCTGGACACATGATATAGGGATGTGGGATAAGCGGCGCTGGACACATGATATAGGGATGTGGGATAAGCGGCGCTGGACACATGATATAGGGATGTGGGATAAGCGGTGCTGGACACGTGAGATATAGGGATGCGGGATAAGCGGTGCTGGACACGTAAGATATAGGGATGTGGGATAAGCGGTGCTGGACACACATGATATAGGGATGTGGGATAAGCGGTGCTGGACACATGATATAGGGATGCAGGATAAGCGGCGCTGGACACATGATATAGGGATGTGGGATAAGCGGTGCTGGACACATGATATAGGGATGTGGGATAAGCGGTGCTGGACACACATGATATAGGGATGTGGGATAAGCGGTGCTGGACACACATGATATAAGGATGTGGGATAAGCGGTGCTGGACATGTGATATAGGGATGTGGGATAAGCGGTGCTGGACACATGATATAGGGATGCAGGATAAGCGGCGCTGGACACATGATATAGGGATGTGGGATAAGCGGCGCTGGACACATGATATAGGGTTGTGGGATAAGCGGTGCTGGACACATGATATAGGGTTGTGGGATAAGCGGCGCTGGACACATGATATAAGGATGCGGGATAAGCGGTGTTGGACACATATGATATAGGGATGTGGGATAAGCAGTGCTGGACACATATGATATAGGGATGTGGGATAAGCGGTGCTGGACACATATGATATAAGGATGTGGGATAAGCAGTGCTGGACACATATGATATAGGGATGTGGGATAAGCGGTGCTGGACACATATGATATAAGGATGTGGGATAAGCGGTGCTGGACACATGATATAGGGATGTGGGATAAGCGGTGCTGGACACATATGATATAGGGATGTGGGATAAGCGGTGCTGGACACATATGATATAGGGATGTGGGATAAGCGGTGCTGGACACATATGATATACGGATGCGGGATAAGCGGTGCTGGACACATATGATATAGGGTTGTGGGATAAGCGGTGCTGGACACATATGATATAGGGATGTGGGATAAGCGGTGCTGGACACATATGATATACGGATGCGGGATAAGCAGCGAAGGTTGAGGGGATTAGGAATATTTGCTTTACTGCTTGCTGTGCATTTCTTTTCCTCATCCATATACATGTATGTACATAGTATGTGGTAGCCTGAGGTATACCGGGGGTCTCAGAAATTCCCCACAAAGAGGTTTGTCGCTCATTATTCTCCTATTAGTGGAGGCTGAGGGGGATCCTTCCCCAAAACACCACAGCATGTAGCATTAGTGCGTGGTATTTGGTATCACACACACCATGCAAAGTCTGGTCTGGGGTCCTAATAATTTATACTTATCTGGTCTGGGGTCCGAATAATTTATCTATACATGGTCTGGGGGTCTGAATTTAGAAGACTGGGGTAAGAGTTCATTTAGGGGTTCTGGTCTAAGTTCTGAATTTAGGCGTCTAGTCTAGGGCTCTGATTTTATTTAGGATCTAGTCTGAGGCCTAAAGTAATTTAGGGGTCTAATCTGGGGTTTTAATTTTTTTAGATAGTCTGCAGGCAGAATTTATTTTCTGTAGAGGGTGGGGGCAACTACAGAAATGAGGAGCCAAAGATGTCTGGGAAGCAAACTTTGCATTCGTCAGGAGAGGTCATCATGACACACTGGGGCGGATGGAGAAGAAAAGGAAAACGAATGATTACAATTAGAGAAAACATCACTTGTGAGTCACTTTATGTAACTGATGTGTATGTTGCATGTTTTAGAGTGGTGTAGCGGTGCAGCGTAATTATATTATTAGGACCTGGTATCTGCCTGCCAAAAGACAACAGCAAGATGGACTAAAGTCAGAGAGATGACTGGAGTCGGAGAGAGGCGGGATGTAACCAGCAGGAGTCTGCAGGCTAAAGTAAGAGGGGGTCATTTACAAAGACCAACATTTTATGTTCGTCTTTGTTTCCCCCTACACTGGCAAGTAAGGACCTAATTTATGACAATGTCTTGGCCCCCGAGTAGGGAGGATGGCACAAAAACGGGGTCTTGCGACTTTTTTAATGCCTAAAACTGGCGTGGCGCACTTTGTACATTACCCACATAGTCTGTAAATAGTCAGAGGTCTCTTCTGTCTCCAAAAAATAGAATTCAGAGAGAAGTGTAGAAGTGGTGGAGGCAGCTGCAGTCTCTCTCGGTGTGTCTGTGAAACTGCATGCTGTGAGAGGGGAGAGAGAGACATCGGTTCAGATCACACAGCATACCTCTGTCATCACACTAACAAGAATGCACACAGCCAGGAGCATGGAGTAACATGGACGCTGTATAGAGGTCATAGGATGTAGAAACCTTCTTTCCTATAGACGTAATGGATGTGCCCTTGTCATGGTCACAGCCCTGGGTATATATAGATCATGGGAGAGATCTCTGTATTGACTGGCACGGGCGCCACATCTCTCGGCTATCCTGGTGGCCGCCATACTCCTGTCTCCTATGTTGAGGCCACAGCTAGGCCTCTTCTTGTCTGCTTTAGGGCGTGCATGCATCTCCTTGCTCTTAAAGGACCAGTGTGAAATTGTTTCAAATCTCTGACAGCCAGTGGTTGGTCACCGTTTGGTATTTAAGGCACCTTCCCCTAGTGGAGGGTGCCTGAGCTTTAGGTTCCTAGCTTGCTTGTTTTTTCCAGTTGAGGGATGCTTTTCTGTTAGTTTGCCCATGTACCTAATTCTGCCTGTTTATCGGCTCTGTGTCTCCGATGTCTGCCTTGATTTCTGCCTGATTATTCTACTGACTGCCCTGACCTCTGATTGTTTTACGGATACGCACAAACTCTGCCTGCCCTGACCTTGGCCTGTTTCCTGAAAAAAGTATTGCCTGATCCCTAGGTGCCTAAACCCAGTGGTTCTGCTGCCAACTACACCAGGACTACTCCAAGAGGTAGTGGCCCCGTGGCTCCCCTGCAGAGAAAGCCAGATCCCTGTATAGGAGTTAAGGGTGAAAACCAGGGGACTTCCAGGATAACGCCCTTAGAAATGGTCCAAAGCCAAACCAGTTAGTTGGCTCAGTGAGTCCACTCCCACTGACCTTTGATATGTTTCTAAATCGTCATTAGATCTCCCCTCAGTTGTCTTTTTTCTTAACTAAAGAACCCTTAATTTTCTGGTTCTTGTAGTCCACCCATTCTATTTGTTATTCTAGTTGCTCGCATTTAAACCTGCACAGGCCTCGTCATAAATTAGGAGAATCCTCTGGAAGCACAGAGTGTAAAAATCCGGTCTTTGTAAATGACTCTCGTAGGATCTAAGTGAGTAGAAGAGTATGTTGAAAACCAAATAGATTGCTAGAGACCAGTATGACAGGAAGCAGTGGTCGGCACTCTGGAGTAGTGCACATGGTCTACTGCAGGTATGGCCAACCTGAGGCTCTCTAGCTGTTGCATAACTACAACTCCCAGCATGCCCAGTCTGCCTACAGCTATCAGCCTACAGCAGGGCATGGTGGGAGTTATTGTTTTACAACAGCTGGAGAGCCGCAGGTTGGCCAGCCCTGGTCTACTGTGTCCTATCTGATAGACCTTTGAGGCATCTGAAGCAAGGTTTTGCAGATATCAGTGGTTGGTACTCTTGAGGAGGCACTCAGGAGGAGTGGTGAGGGTTAGGGTAGGGAATCCAACTAAGAATTGAAAAAATATCAAAGGGTATATACAACCGAGCAATGAGCACCATGAAGGTCTCATTTTAATTAGAGACGTCTGTATCTTAGCCGTGGTTTTCTCCTGCAGGTCAAGTAGTCCAGGTTCAAGAAGAGTTGAGTTGCGAGACACGTTCAAGAAGAGCTAGACATTCTTCACCTTTGGAGTAGCTCTGGTCATTACTGAGCTCCAGTACTATTCACTCTTTAAAGGGGTTATCGAGGCTTGGTATTGGGTGTCGTACTATGACCACCAGCATTTGTAGCATGCCAAACACTGAGTGCTTTGGGTCAATCTTCTACAGTACATGGTACAGGGCAAGGAGACTGGACGGAACGTAAAAGGGGTTGACCAGGATTGGAAAGAACATGGCTGCCTTCTTCCAGAAACAGCACCATCCCTGTCCACACTAGCTCTGCCTCATTGACTCCAGTGGAACCGAGCTGCCATACCAGACACAACCCATGGACAAGGGTGGTGCTGTTTTTATAAGAAAGCTGCCATGGTCTTTCTCATCCTGGACAACCCCTTTTACGTTCCTTCCAGCCTCGTTTCCCTGTACCACATGCTGCAGAACATTGACCCAAAGCACTCAGTGTTTGGCACGCTACAGACGTACGATACCCAATACTAACATTTTGTGGGATTGTTTTTAGTCATTGATGGTTCTTTTTTTACCGTCAACCAGATGAGATTCCCATGTGGAAACTGGTAATTCATAGCATGGGCCATCGCTGTCCTTGAGTGCTGTAAGTGAGCCTGACCTGTTTGCCCACATTTGAGAAGATCAATAGTTCTGTGGAAAGGGCAAATGAAGGAGGCAAGTATTGAAAGCGAAAACAGGGAGTGTCCCGTAAGATACATACAGCAGGGTTGGCACAGGAATGGGACAATCATTCTTTGCTGTCACAACCTATATATGAGCTGTCAGAGCGGGCGGAGGCTGTAGTGCATGTGAGTAATGAGGATATACGCCTCTCCACCTGCTATATATACTGCACTTCTCAGTAATGTCCTCTACAAACACATCGCTCCTTCCTCAGGACCTCGCCCTCTCAGCATACTTATCTCTCTGTGAAAACAAGACGTTAGGTGGACCCAGAGGTGGATTTGGGCATTATGATCCGGTGAACCTGCCGTGTTTGATGCAGTCGCCTTTGTTCTTGGCTTAGGCTCCCGGCTCTCGGGGCGGAGAGTCATCTGTTTGACATGAGATTAGGGAATGGTGACTGAACACTTCTGAAAAGCCCAGAGAAAGGAAACTGTGGGAGAGCAATGGGGGCAGAGGAACCGGTGATGTCACTTAAAGGAGCATTCCACCTCACGTTATCTTGTGATATGTTATACGGGCATGTCAGGAGAGAACTCATGGCCTGGGCTGGGGCCAGGAACATGTCTGATCCTCCATTATTTCTGTCCATGCTGATAAAAGCAGCAGCTCTGTGTGGTCATTAATCATTTGCCTGAGTTGAATGATCTCCAACCTCTTCTTTCTAACACAACTGTTATGCCTCTTTCACACATCAGTGAATTGCGGACGTCTGCTGTCCATGGACCGTTCACGTATCCACTGACTTGAATATGTGTATTCTACTGACTGTGCGGCGGTGGTGACACCACAGAATCCATGCCCTATTCTTATCCATGATTATGGTTCCCTCACATACATTGTAGCCTATGGGTCCGTGAAAACCATGGACACAACACAATTGCCATCCGTGCTTGGTCCATAGCTAGAAGATGATGTGGAAATTAATTTTCAGCCGAGCAGAATATGGATGACACACCGAGGGCAAAAAACGGACACACGGACCAAACACGGATCCTACACGGACATCTACTGACCATCTTGTCACTTCTGTCATCATGGACATAGAGGTGTTAAAGAGGCCTTACATGTTGTAGTCTTTAGTAACATTCCTTCCACCATCTATATCAGTTATTACGTGATCTGTCCTGAATATATAACCAATCTGTTATCAAATGTCTACTTCATCTTATTATATGACCCCTTCATCCTATTCATGTCCTGCATCTATCACTGACCTGTATTATATGACTCCTCCATCCTATTCATGTCCCGTATCTATAAGTGACCTGTATTATATGACCCTCATGTCCTGTATATATCACTGACCTGTATTATATGACCCTCATGTCCTGTATATATCACTGACCTGTATTATATGACCCTCATGTCCTGTATATATCACTGACCTGTACTATATGACCGTCATGTCCTGTATATATCACTGACCTGTACTATATGACCGTCATGTCCTGTATCTATCACTGATCTGTTATTGTATGCCCCCTCTATCCTATTCATATCCTGTATCTATCACTGGCCTGTTATTGTATGACCCCTCTATCCTATTCATATCCTGTATCTATCACTGGCCTGTTATTATATGACCCTTCGTTCTATTACTATCTTGTATGCATCACATCTGTTATTACATGATATCTTATACTATAGCTATCCTATGTCTATCACTAATCTGTTACTGCTTAACCCCCTTCCTACAATTTTACTGAATTTATTCCTCATCTAATATTGCATGACCCTGTCATCCTATAACTGCCCCGTATGTCTCACTGCTATATTACTGCATGACTTCCCAATCCTACTATTGTTCTGTATCTATTACTGAGCTGTTTTTACATGGCCTCTCATCCTATAGCTGTCCTGTATATATTCCTGATTTAATATCTGTTATGCAAGCGGGTGTGGACGCACTGCGCCACTGACACGCTATACTCTGGAGGTGCGTGACTAAGAAACTACCTTCACTAGAGCCTCTGATGGTGAGGATAGGCTTGAGCCGTTAGAAGAGTTGCCAGGTGCCACTCCAGAACAGTCCCCGAGTCAGTGGCAGTGGCAGAAGTCCGAGTTCAGAGGCAGGCGTCAAACATGCAAAATCTGATCATTCAAAAAGCAGGGTCCAGTACACAGCAAAGCAGAACTTGAAAAACACCTTCACACTAGGAGCTAGACAAGCTAGTGACCATGAGTTGCTCAGGCGCCTTCCTGGGGCAGGAAGCGCCTTTATATACTTCCTGCAATCCAGCCATAGGCTGGGGAGACAGAGGGCGTGTATGTGCTGCCTCACAGGGAGGAGAGACATGCCCATGCAAGCCCTAAGGCCCCATTCACACCGCCGCAATTCTGTTCCGCATTTTGCGGAATGGAATTAGGGACCCATTCATTCCTACGGGGACACGCTATGTCCCGCCCGGACCCGGAATTGCGGATCCGCACTTCCGTTCCGCAAAAAAATGGAACAAGTCCTATTCTTGTCCGCAATTGCGGACAAGAAAAGGCATTTTCTATATAGTGCCGGCTATGTGCGGTCTGCAAATTGCAGAACGCACATCGCCGATGTACGTGTTTTGCGGATCCGATTTACGTGTTTTGCGGACGTGTGAATGGGGCCTTAGGCTACCTGCTGTCCGCGCTTGTCAGCATGGCAGCAGGAGGGAAAGAGGGAACCAGGCGGCCGTGCCCATGGGTAGGGGCAGCAGTGCCGGCACGGACCGCTGGGGTAACAGTAACACACAATTCTTCATCCTGTAACATAATTAATACTGACCATAAAAATAGTAAAATGAAATTTGTCATCTTCTCGGTTTCCCCTGTTATTGTCCATTGTTCACATTTACTGGCTTTTAAATTATACCTTTTTTTTTTTTATAAATCTGTTTCCCAGCACCCATATCACCCATTGTAAGAACTAACTTCCAACACCCATATCACCCACTGTAAAAATTACTTCGAGCACACATATCACCCATTGTAAAAACTAACTATCAGCACCAATATCACCTACTGTAAAAACTAACTTCCAGCACCCATATCACCCATTGTAAGAACTAACTTCCAGCACCCATATCACCCACTGTAAGAACTAACTTCCAGCACCCATATCACCCATTGTAAGAACTAACTTCCAGCACCCATATCAGCCATTGTAAGAACTAACTTCCAGCACCCATATCACCCATTGTAAAAACCTAACTTCCAGCACCAATATCACCCATTGTAAGAACTAACTTCCAGCACCCATATCACCCTTAGTAAGAACCAACTTCCAGCACCCATATCACCCTTAGTAAGAACCAACTTCCAGCACCCATATCACCCATTGTAAGAACAAACTTCCAGCACCCATATCACCCATTGTAAGAACTAACTTCCAGCACCCATATCACCCATTGTAAGAACCAACTTCCAGCACCCATATCACCCATTGTAAGAACTAACATCCAGCACCCATATCACCCATTGTAAGAATTAACTTCCAGCACCCATATCACCCATTGTAAGAACTAACTTCCAGCACCCATATCACCCACTGTAAAAATTACTTTGAGCACACATATCACCTACTGTAAAAACTAACTTCCAGCACCCATATCACCCATTGTAAAAAACCTAACTTCCAGCACCCATATCACCCATTGTAAGAACTAACTTCCAGCACCCATATCACCCATTGTAAGAACTAACTTCCAGCACCCATATCAGCCATTGTAAGAACTAACTTCCAGCACCCATATCACCCTTAGTAAGAACCAACTTCCAGCACCCATATCACCCTTAGTAAGAACCAACTTCCAGCACCCATATCACCCATTGTAAGAACTAACATCCAGCACCCATTGTAAGAACTAACTTCCAGCACCCATATCACCCATTGTAAGAACTAACTTCCAGCACCCATGTCACCCATTGTAAGAACTAACATCCAGCACCCATTGTAAGAACTAACTTCCAGCACCCATATCACCTATTGTAAGAATTAACTTCCAGCACCCATATCACCCATTGTAAGAACTAACTTTCAGCACCCATATCACCTATTGTAAGAACTAACTTCCAGCACCCATATCACCCATTGTAAGAACTAACTTCCAGCACCCATATCACCCATTGTAAGAACTAACTTCCAGCACCCATATCACCCATTGTAAGAACTAACTTCCAGCACCCATATCACCCATTGTAAGAACTAACTTCCAGCACCCATATCACCCATTGTAAGAACTAACTTCCAGCACCCATATCACCCATTGTAAGAACTAACTTCTAGCACCCATATCACCTATTGTAAGAACTAACTCCCAGCACCCATTGTAAGAACTAACTTGCAGCACCCATATCACCCATTGTAAGACCTAACTTCTAGCTCCCATATCACCCATTGTAAGAACTAACTTCCAGCACCCATATCACTCATTGTAAAAAAAACTAACTTCCAGCACCCATTGTAAGAACTAACTTCCAGCACCCATATCACCCATTGTAAGACCTAACTTCTAGCTCCCATATCGCCCATTGTAAGAACTAACTTCCAGCACCCATATCACCCATTGTAAGAACTAACTTCAAGCACCCATATCACCCATTGTAAGAACTAACTTCAAGCACCCATATCACCCATTGTAAAAACTAACTTCCAGCACCCATATCACCCATTGTAAGAACTAACTTCTAGCACCCATATCACCTATTGTAAGAACTAACTCCCAGCACCCATTGTAAGAACTAACTTGCAGCACCCATATCACCCATTGTAAGACCTAACTTCTAGCTCCCATATCACCCATTGTAAGAACTAACTTCCAGCACCCATATCACCCATTGTAAGAACTAACTTCCAGCACCCATATCACCTATTGTAAGAACTAACTCCCAGCACCCATTGTAAGAACTAACTTCCAGCACCCATATCACCCATTGTAAGACCTAACTTCCAGCACCCATGTCACCTATTGTAAGAACTAACTCCCAGCACCCATTGTAAGAACTAACTTCCAGCACCCATATCACCCATTGTAAGACCTAACTTCTAGCACCCATATCACCCATTGTAAGACCTAACTTCTAGCACCCATATCACCCATTGTAAGAACTAACTTCCAGCACCCATATCACCCATTGTAAGAACTAACTTCCAGCACCCATATCACCTATTGTAAGAACTAACTCCCAGCACCCATTGTAAGACCTAACTTCCAGCACCCATATCACCTATTGTAAGAACTAACTCCCAGCACCCATTGTAAGAACTAACTTCCAGCACCCATATCACCCATTGTAAGACCTAACTTTCAGCACCCATGTCACTCATTGTAAAAAAAAACTAACTTCCAGCACCCATATCACCCATTGTAAAAAAAACTAACTTCCAGCACCCATTGTAAGAACTAACTTCCAGCACCCATATCACCCATTGTAAGACCTAACTTCTAGCTCCCATATCGCCCATTGTAAGAACTAACTTCCAGCACCCATATCACCCATTGTAAGAACTAACATCCAGCACCCATATCACCCATTGTAAGAATTAACTTCCAGCACCCATATCACCCATTGTAAGAACTAACTTCCAGCACCCATATCACCCATTGTAAAAACTAACTTCCAGCACCCATATCACCCACTGTAAAAATTACTTTGAGCACACATATCACCTACTGTAAAAACTAACTTCCAGCACCCATATCACCCATTGTAAGAACTAACTTCCAGCACCCATATCACCCATTGTAAGAACTAACTTCCAGCACCCATATCACCCATTGTAAGAACTAACTTCCAGCACCCATATCACCTATTGTAAGAACTAACTCCCAGCACCCATTGTAAGAACTAACTTCCAGCACCCATATCACCTATTGTAAGAACTAACTCCCAGCACCCATTGTAAGACCTAACTTCCAGCACCCATATCACCTATTGTAAGAACTAACTCCCAGCACCCATTGTAAGAACTAACTTCCAGCACCCATATCACCCATTGTAAGACCTAACTTCTAGCTCCCATATCACCCATTGTAAGAACTAACTTTCAGCACCCATGTCACTCATTGTAAAAAAAACTAACTTCCAGCACCCATATCACCCATTGTAAAAAAACTAACTTCCAGCACCCATTGTAAGAACTAACTTCCAGCACCCATATCACCCATTGTAAGACCTAACTTCCAGCACCCATGTCACCTATTGTAAGAACTAACTCCCAGCACCCATTGTAAGAACTAACTTCCAGCACCCATATCACCCATTGTAAGACCTAACTTCTAGCACCCATATCACCCATTGTAAGACCTAACTTCTAGCTCCCATATCGCCCATTGTAAGAACTAACTTCCAGCACCCATATCACCCATTGTAAGAACTAACTTCCAGCACCCATATCACCCATTGTAAGAACTAACTTCCAGCACCCATATCACCCATTGTAAGAACTAACTTCCAGCACCCATATCACCTATTGTAAGAACTAACTCCCAGCACCCATTGTAAGAACTAACTTCCAGCACCCATATCACCCATTGTAAGACCTAACTTCTAGCTCCCATATCACCCATTGTAAGAACTAACTTTCAGCACCCATGTCACTCATTGTAAAAAAAAACTAACTCCCAGCACCCATTGTAAGAACTAACTTCCAGCACCCATATCACCCATTGTAAGAACTAACTTCCAGCACCCATATCACCCATTGTAAGAACTAACTTCCAGCACCCATATCACCCATTTTTTTTCTTCCTGTGAGTCGCCAAGATTATGCACCTCCACTGAACCAGAATGATCTCCAAATCAAGAATACCTGAGCCAGTGGTGGATCTTATCAAGAAGACTGACCTTCCAGAGTTACTCCAAGAGCAGAAAGTCTCAAGGCATCTCAGTAGAGCGTCCGAAAAACGGAACCTTCTCCAGTGCTCAAGACTCCACGGTAAGGAAGAAAGGCTTTTATGGGAGAGTAGTTAGGTGGACACCATTACTGGGCAAGAGTAGCATCAATACCCCATGCCAGTGCTGTTAGTGTGATGTTGTTGTGATTCTTTGCCACCTCAGGACCTGGACAACTAACCATCTAGGAACCATGAGTTCTGCGGTCCAACACACAAAATTCAAGCAAAGTAGTGATCTGAACCCCATGGAGATGCTGTAGACCTCATGTCCATGTAACGCAGGCAACTACTTGATTTTGATGGACCCCGTGTAATGTTTAATGTCCCCCGTGGGGCACTGTAGGGAAATTGAACTCTTACTGCCAGGTTTCTCCAAAGAATTACAGCTCTGGAGGTCCCGGCAATGTCCTACAAGTATGCATTGTCCTGGATAGTACCTGTTATAATTAGCCAAATACCTAGAACATATGCAGAACATTGAAAATTTTCTATCATTTATTACAAATAATTTTTTACAGGTTACAAAAGCTTGATTGGCAGATTAGATACTGATCACGTGATGCAGGAGGCACAGTCAGTTGTTAAGATGACATCTGAAGCACTGAAATGGGAGTTGAGGAGGAGGACGGCAGTCTGATATCCCATGTGTAAGAGGAGAGGTAAGGACGTATCATCCACATATCCCAAGCTTTGTTTACTAAGTCCTCTCCTAACCTCTCCTTATTCATCATCCTTGGGATTGGGGTTTCCAGATTCCCAGCTCTGGATGAGTGCGCTGCGCTGCCGCCGGTTGCGCGGACTGTTCAAAACCTGACAGAGGAAACATAAAATACATATAAAATACATATAAATGAAATAGAACAAATATCTATACTACTGGTGACAGTGACTAGTGTTTGGGTCTTCCCAAACCAGGAATATTAATATTATTATGTCACTAAACATCAGGTTCATCATTATTAAAGGGGTTGTGCCACTAATAAATGTATCCCGCCCAACAGATATGATCAAATCTGCCTTATTCTAAGTTATTAGTCTATCATTGCACCCCGTGGCAAATCAGTTTCTGTTTCAGTTGCTGTTGGTTACATCCTGTAGTGGAGCCTTGTAATACGTCCTGCATTACAGGAATGATTGGACATGTCAATCCAGGAAGTAGGATTCAAGCATGGGGGATAAGAAAAAACTGCAAATGAGGTAAATTTGGAAAAATCCGAGGAGGAATGGGAGCTAGAGAAAATAAACTTTACAGTGAAAAGTAGTTTATGGCACAACCCATTCAATGCTAGTATTTACTAGACCAATAGAAACCATAGATAGTATTAGCAGGCAAGTAGACACCAGGGATATTATTAATAATAGGGAAGAGCGAATTGACTTCGATTGAAGCATCCGAAGTCGATTTGCATAAAACTTCGTTTGAATACTGTACAGAGCGAGCGCTACGTACAGTATTAGCATGTACTGGCTCCGATGAGCCGAAGTTATTACTTTGCAAAGTCTCGCGAGAAAATTAATTTCTACTGTTAAAAACTCTGTTTCGATTCCAAGTGGTACCTCCAGGGCTGTTAGTAATAACCCAGTAGACACCAGGGATATTAGTAATAACCCAGAAGACACCAGGGATATTAGTAATAACCCAGTAGACACCAGGGATATTAATAATAACGCAGTAGACACCAGGCATATTAGTAATAACCCAGCAGACACCAGGGATATTAATAATAACCCAGTAGACACCAGGGATGTTAGTAATAACCCAGTAGACACCAGGGATGTTAGTAATAACCCAGTAGACACCAGGCATATTAGTAATAACCCAATAGACACCAGGGATGTTAGTAATAACCCAGTACACACCAGGGATGTTAGTAATAACCCAGTAGACACCAGGGATGTTAGTAATAGCCCAGTAGACACCAGGGATATTAGTAATAACCCAGTAGACACCAGGGATATTAGTAATAACCCAGTAGACACCAGGGATATTAGTAAAAACCCAGTAGACACCAGGGATGTTAGTAATAACTCAGTAGACACCAGGGATAATAGTAATAACACAATAGACACCAGGGATATTAGTAATATCCCAGTAGACCCCGGGGATATTAGTAATAAGCCAGTAGACACCAGGGATATTAGTAATAACCCAGTAGACAGCAGTGATATTAGTAATAACCCAGTAGACAGCAGGGATATTAGTAATAACCCAGTAGACAGCAGGGATATTAGTAATAACCCAGTAGACAGCAGGGATATTAGTAATAACTCAGTAGACACCAGGGATATTAGTAGTAACCTAGTAGACAGCAGTGATATTAGTAATAACCCAGTAGACAGCAGGGATATTAGTAATAACTCAGTAGACAGCAGGGATATTAGTAGTAACCTAGTAGACACCAAGGATATTAGTAATAACTTAGTAGACACCAGGGATATTAGTAATAACCCAGTAGACACCAGGGATATTAGTAATAATTCAGTAGACACCAGGGATATTAGTAATAATTCAGTAGACACCAGGGATATTAGTAATAACCCAGTAGACACCAGGGATATTAGTAATAACCCAGTAGACACCAGGGATATTAGTAATAACCCAGTAGACACCAGGGATATTAGTAATAACCCAGTAGACACCAGGGATATTAGTAATAACCCAGTAGACACCAGGGATATTAGTAATAACCCAGTAGACACCAGGGATATTAGTAATAACCCAGTAGACAGCAGGGATATTAGTAATAACTCAGTAGACACCAGGGATATTAGTAGTAACCTAGTAGACAGCAGTGATATTAGTAATAACCCAGTAGACACCAGGGATATTAGTAATAACCCAGTAGACACCAGGGATATTAGTAATAATTCAGTAGACACCAGGGATATTAGTAATAACCCAGTAGACACCAGGGATATTAGTAATAACCCAGTAGACACCAGGGATATTAGTAATAACCCAGTAGACACCAGGGATATTATTAGTAACTAGGTAGACACCAGGCATATTAGTAATAACTCAGTAGACACCAGGGATATTAGTAATAATTCAGGTAGACACCAGGGATATTAGTAATAATTCAGTAGACACTGTGGATATTAATAATAACTCACCAGAATTCAGGGATGTCAGTAATAAATCACTAGACAACAGGGATAATAGTAATAACTCAGTACACACCAGGGATTTTAGTAATAATTCAGTAGACACAAAGAATGCTATAAATGACCACTAAACAAAAGAGATTCTAACAGCCTTCTACTCAGTGGGTTTATTAGTAATGCTCTAGATGCTAGGGATATTATTATTAGCCCATGAGATACTAGGAAGATTTCTAATAACTCAGTAGACACCAGGGGTACTATTAGTTAACCCACTAGGCCTCAAGGGTATTATTCAGTAACCTGCTACACTCCAACAATATTCCGTTATGACCCGTAACACTGTGAATGTTACTTATTAGCTCACTAGACGCCAGGACTGTTTTAACCAAACCAGTAAAGATGTTGAGACCCATCAAAGATCTCAGCAGGAACCACTTCACCACCAAAGATATTATTTCTTAAAGGTGTTGGCTCATCTCTCACATTGGTGGCATATCGGTAGGATATGTCGCCAATGTCAGATAGGTGTGGGTCCTACTTCAAGCATGGTCACCATCTATTCACTTCTATGGGAGTGCTGAAAATAGCCAAACGTCGGCTCGGCTATTTCCAGAAATCCCGTAGAGGTGAATGGAGAGGTGGCCATGCTTGTGCTGTGCGCCTTCATTCACTTAGCCACGATATGTCACCAATGTGTGAGATGGGCAACCCTTTCAAGCCACTAGACCACCAGCCATATGATTAAATCCCTGGTATTGGAACCGCTGGATCAGTTTTTAATGCACAACGGGTCACAAGAAGCGAGACAATATCCCTGACATCCAATGCACTTTATATAGAGTACAAAGGCCAACCATAGAGATTCAATACAATGCATGAGATGAGAAGCATGGTATACCAAGGGGCTTGCCTTAGAGGGTAACACTTGTACTGGGTCCAGGCCCTAAGAATGGCTCTTCTGCCCCATCATATGTCTACATGGCCCTGGCCTGCATTACCTGCTGTTGTCCATTCATTTCAGCCTCTTTGTTCGGTGGCCAGTTAACCTCTAGCTTCCTCCAGTTTGGACGCTCTGAAACAGAGAACACGGGTTATGCAGTTGAGTCAGTAACCTCTACAATAACATCCCCTCCTCCCTGGTTACACAACTAAATTCAGCAAACACTCCACTTAATATTAAACTATATGCACCCATCACTGTGATGGCAATTTGTACAAAAATCTGTATTTTATGGGGTTCTGATCTTGGATTTTTTTTTTTATAGCGAGCCAACAGCAATTTCATGTCTACGGTACCTGCCCAAGGATCTCCAACCAAGAAGGATCGGACAGTATGGATATTAGATCCCTAAATGTCCCACCTCTGATACCCCCCCAACTATTGGTAGAATGGAGGCCACCCACAATCAGGTATTGCCATGGTGGCTATTGATTAGTCTGGATGTTGATGGTCCTCCAAAGATGAGAACTCCTAATAGAGAGGTGTCTCCAGCAGAGAACTCCTCTCTTATTTAAAGAGGACAATCAAAAATAGGGCACAGTTTAGAAGCATGATATAATAATTATACTAACAGTGCTCCTCCCTCATATAGGTTATGAATCGAAGCTCTGTGATGTGTACATAAGTTAATATTTGGAGAAGCCTGCCCCACCACGCTACGTGACATCATGTTCCTTAAGACAGGACATCACAAGTTAGTGATGGAGTTAGAACTAACTCTGTATAAAGAAGTATTATCGATGCTTGTATGGACACTACATTACCCATAAGGGCTTATTCCATCAAGACTTCCATCTATAATGTCCTGGGTCCTGTAATGTGAGGGATTATCTTCCTAGCTGCTCTAGGTCAGAACTCCCTCAACTCCTGCCGATAATGATTCGAGAGTATCCCACAGAATGAATACCTGTGGTAAGTCCTGATGAATAGACATCAATGACATCACCTGCTCAATATTAAGGAAATCCTGAAAAAATGGCCGGCAGATGGGCCCTGAGGACTAGTGTTGAGGAACATTGTATTAGAGCATTTGAAGTTAAACCTTCTTCCATGATCTCACCTGGTTGGTAGATGCTTTGGATGTCGGAGGTGATCTCTTGTGTTTTCTGAGTGTTCTCCACAACACTGTCATCTTTCCCATATATGCTACTTCTCAGCCTCTGGAGTTCCCTCTCTCTCTCCTTCACCTCTTCTATTTCTCTCTCTAGCAGGGAACGTGGACTTGGTGAACTGAGGAGCTGAAAAGGGCTTCCAGGAGGAATAGCAGAGTCAGCAGAGTTGGGGAGAGGAGATCCCGATGAGTTTCTATGGTTGATCTCAGCAGGGACTGATCGACGGGACTCCACGGGGGCGGAGCGACGGGAGTCAGCAGGGGCTGACCAACGGGAATCAGCAGGGGCGGAGCTAAAGGTATTCCCTGGAGCAGACATTCGGAGCAGAGAGCTGTGCTCTATGATGATAACATTGCTGCCGTTGGCTTCGGCATACGAAGGCCCCTTCTTGGTCTCTTTTGCAGGAGCCACATGGTTGTTTGATACTAGGACAAGTGATGGAGGAGCCTCCTGGGGCACTGACTGCTGCTGGGGCTCACTTTGTTTCTTCTTGGTGGGAGCATCGGATGGCTCTGTGAAGAATACAGGAAATTATGTGTTAAAGAAACTTTAAGGTTTTTTAAGTCATTTTTAAAAGTATCGCTGAATATTACAGAAGGTTTTAGATCTGCCTGATGTCCATGTTGTACATAGATTTAAGCAGTGCAATTGTAGACTGGCATTGACCCACCTAGGGAATTCTCGGTCAATTGCTATAAAAAGACAATGAAAATGATCTGATAGGCCGTAGATATAGGTGAGAAGATGAAGTTGGTGAAGTCTGTGATCTTAACCATCACTGATGTCCAGAATGAAGTACGGGGGGTGCACAGTTTGCGGCTTTGGATCCCAAAGTCATAAAGTCTCTCTACCCGATATATTGAGAGCAGTGCTTTAATAGGTGATGGTCTGGTTACAGATTCCCCTCAAACATTGTTCTGGCAGTGATGGCAACCAAAAATACACAGGCCCTAGCTAATTGCTGGATATATTGGACAAGTTATGTAGGTCTGTGGCAGCTCTAGTAAAGGGTGCAGGATACCACTGGGTGTACACCACCCCTAACACTGAACTGCACTTGTATGGGGCAGTCAGGAGGAACCGCTGTTGTATGTGCAAGGCCCACTTAAGGATCAGTTCTCAAAGAGGACCTCTCACCACTCGTGACGTGCCTGTTTTCATAGCTTCATGCGGAACCTATGTAATAACAATTCTGGAGCATCTAGTCTAAGGAATGGCACAACATAGAGCCATAAGAATAGACGCTCCAGAATTGTTATTACATGGGGAATGCATGATGAAGATATTAAAACAGGCATGTCACGAGTGGTGAGAGGTCCTCTTTCAGCTTGCCGTACACATAGAACAGCTGTTCCTCCTGACCGCCTCATGCTGAGGATGCATGTGTAAAAAGAACAGAAAGAACGTGGCCACCGGCGTAAAAATTCCAAATAAGCCACGTGAGCTAGACCTTGCGGTAAACCATAGCAAAGCTTATCGCTATTATCTTCACAACATAGAGATATCAACAAGGCAAAGGTGGAAGAAGTGCCGTGAGCAATCAATCTGATGTAAATGTTTCTGAACCTCCAAAAATTCTTGGTCAGCAAGGCGGGAAGAAGTTGTTAGGTAACCTGAGGTACTCCAGCATGGAAAGTACAGGGCGGGGAAAGAAAATGTGACCCCAAATAGTGTGATGGTTATCCCATGTGTATGAAGTTACTGAAATGGAGTTGGACTTAGAGTATACATAAGGCCGGGGTTGTCTTAAGATGATGGAGAGGCAGTGATAGAAATACCCTTCTAACGCTACGCCCTCAGTTGCAGGCTTCCTTTTACAGTCCGGCCATCATTGTCTCGGGCAGGACAGGTGATAACGGGCACAATATGTTGCAGGAAAGGTCCGGCAGGTAAGGTTTCATCTGCTAGAAGCATACCAATTGTCAGCTGGGACTGGACTGTGTATAACATAACTAGGTTTTGTTTGGCCGTTATTATCCTGATCCCCCACTAATATGTGTATGGTCGGCTCTGACGGGAGAAAATAATAGGATTGGGTGGAAAAATTTAATTTTGGCTTTCCCACTCCAAAAACTAAAGCTCACAGGCATCTAGTAGGCTTCCCATAAACAGCGTTATGCCAAGTGCAGGACCAAGGGGGTGGAGCATGACACAGGGACTCTCTCATTGGCATTCCTTGTCAAGGGCCACCCGCAGTAGGCCTAACACAAGCACACCATCTTTGCCTGGAGTGTTCCTTCAACCTCCTTGCCTTGAAGAATGGAAAATCTAAGAATTACTCATCGGGAGGCCAGTTCCTGGTCATACATAGCCTCAGGCTGGTGACACACATTAGACGGGCGGATCCCGAGGATTTCTATGGAATCTATCTATAGTCAAATGCGTACGAGCGAGAAGGATCAGACAGGTTGGACGTTAACCAGTCCTGTTCTTTATTCCTTGGGGATAAACGGCACAGTTCTGTCTTCTCTCCCTTCTGCTAGTGAAATAACATATACCCCTAGGCTCTATTAAAACACCATCCACATGTAGCTGGGCCAATGTTATCGGGACCCTCAGTCTGGTCCTCCATCTCACCATATGACATCTTCACCATATGGCCACTTTGTACTCTATGGCCGGATATCTCTTGGTCGAAGATCTGGTAATTGTAGGTTTATATTCCAGTCCTAATGGGACTAAAACAAAGCTTTTCAATCAGTGTATGATCTCTGTAGATTCCATCGCTGGAATCCCCACCAATCATTAGGATGGGGGTCCCAAGCCCTGTTCCAGAGGAGATTGAATGGAGGGGTATTGGCACTTGCCTCTCGCCATCAATGTCGTTGTGACCGATGTAGTTAGGTTCCAACTCCTGCTCTAGAGATCGTTGGGGGCCTCAATGATCATACATTTATCACCATTATATGTCCTGACTGGAGGAGCGCTATAAATATGTCTGATCAGATCGTTCACGCACCGGGGTCGGGCATTAGTCAAGGCAGAGGGCAAACTTGGAGAACGATTCACATTCTGTGCACCAGCAGGATCTCTAGACCTATGCCCTCGCTGAATGGCATCCTTTGCAAGGGTGTGCCATCAACTATTCACTGCCTTCTATTCACGATGATGGACGAGGACTTTAATGCCCCTGTCTTGGCACTAGTTTGGCTTTGCAGAGAGGCACACCCTGTGCCAGGCATCCTGACCATGACATGTAACGTCTAGCAGTCTCATTATTTTAGAGTAGGGCAGGAACAATTATGAGAAGTAGAATAATGCCAGGTAAAGAATAAAAGGACTGAGCTTCGAGAGAGGTGGCAAGTATAAAGTCACAGGTGCCCAGGGTATAGAGGACGCTGCAAGTGAGATTACAGACTGGTAAAGAATAGGTTAATAATAAAGCCAAGGTCGGGAGTTAACATCAGGGTTGGACTGGCACATCAGCAGACAAGGTTTTCCTAAAGTCCTAGGTCTTGACATGAAATTGGGCCCATGAGGGCCATCGGTTTGCTGTGTAATTAATGAAGCATGCCACGGTATGACCGGGTGGCGGGTCTTCAGTCTTATCTTCTGGGGTCGGCTCATGTCTCATATGGGAAATCAGTTTTAGAGGAGTTGTATAATAAGAGATGTCCTGTGTCATATATTATACTCCAGAGCTGAACTCACTATTCTGCTGGTGAAGTCACTGTGTACATACATTACATTACTTGTGGTCGGATCAGCTATCAGAAAGGTGTACCTAACCTATCTAACCCTATCTACAACAAGCAGTAGAATTGTGCCATAACTGCTGCGGTAGGGCAGCCTAAAGGGGGCCACCCTAATATAAAATGACTGTAAGATGGTGTGGGTGGGTGGGTGAAATCAGCTGAATCGGCGTCAGCCTGGGCCCACAGGTGCCTATAAATAGCCTTGTAGTCCGCCTCCCCTCCCACAAACACAGCAATACTTTCTTAATACTTATCCTGTACAGATCCTGAGTTACATCCTGTATTATACTCCAGAGCTGCACTCACTATTCTGCTGGTGGAGTCACTGTGTACATACATTACTTATCCTGTACTGGTTCTGAGTTACCTCCTGTATTATACTGCAGAGCTGCACTCACTATTCTGCTGGTGAAGTCACTATGTACATACATTACTTATCCTGTACTGATCCTGAGTTACATCCTGTATTATACTCCAGAGCTGCACTCACTATTCTGCTGGGAGTCACTGTGTACATACATTACTTATCCTGTACTGATCCTGAGTTACATCCTGTATTATACTCCAGAGCTGTGCTCACTATTCTGCTGATGCAGTCACTGTGTACATGACTTATTCTGTACTGATCCTGAGTTACATCCTGTATAATACTCCAGAGCTGCACTCACTATTCTGCTGGTGGAGTCACTGTGTACATACATTACTTATCCTGTACTGATCCTGAGTTACATCCTGTATTATACTCCAGAGCTGCACTCACTATTCTGCTGATGCAGTCACTGTGTACATACATTACTTATCCTGTACTGATCCTGAGTTACATCCTGTATTATACTCCAGAGCTGCACTCACTATTCTGCTGGTGGAGTCACTGTGTACATACATTACTTATCCTGTACTGATCCTGAGTTACATCCTGTATTATACTCCAGAGCTGCACTCACTATTCTGCTGGTGGAGTCACTGTGTACATACATTACTTATCCTGTACTGATCCTGAGTTACATCCTGTATTATACTCCAGAGCTGCACTCACTATTCTGCTGGTGCAGTCACTGTGTACATACATTACATTACTTATCCTGTACTGATCCTGAGTTACATCCTGTATTATACTCCAGAGCTGCACTCACTATTCTGCTGGTGCAGTCACTGTGTACATGCAATACATTACTTATCCTGTACTGATCCTGAGTTACATCCTGTATTATACTCCAGAGCTGTACTCACTATTCTGCTGGTGCAGTCACTGTATACATACATTGCATTACTTATCCTATACTGATCCTCAGTTACATCCTGTATTATACTCCAGAGCTGTATTCACTATTCTGCTGGTGGAGTCACTGTGTATATACATTGCACTGCTTATCCTGTACTGATCCTGAGTTACATCCTGTATTATACTTCAGAGCTGCACTCACTATTCTGCTGGTGCAGTCACTGTGTACATACATCACACTGCTTATACCATTATAGGAGCTCAGTTAAACTGAGGGGGGTTTTGTTTACAAGCTTGCTGACGGTTTCCAATGACATCCAGAAGAATTGCAAATGCTGCTCTTGAGTATAATACAGAGTTGTTACTCAGGATCATTTTATTTGTGGGTGTAAATGATAAACCTCCATTATCTGTGGATCTTTCCCTCACATAGCACAGTACTCTGTGTGTGAGCAGCGCCATAATGCTTAATATTAGACTGTTCATCTCCTGGGAAGATCTTTGTTTTCTGGGTGGTGGCCACAACAGGTGATGGTAAGGTTCAGATATCTGCAATGCGGCCGCATTATCGGACATAAAACGGATGTAGCGCCGCCAGCAATAATCGCTGAGCCGAGCTTATCTTACCGTAGGTAATATGTACAGCAAGATATGACCTTATTATGGAGATCTTAAACCGCCAAGATGTCCAGAAGCAAGGCTCAGTATTGGAGGTGCTGACGATGTACACCTACCTAGCTCTCGGCCGACAGCTATACCTCCAGAATTCCCACAGATATGCTCGACTTGGCCGAGGGTGCATGTGTTTTCACTGGGAAAAGGGAGAGGAGTCAGGCTCTCCGGCATTAACAAAGGATTGGGCATGTTGGTATTGAACATGCTCAATCCTTCTTTCTTCCAACAACTGCTATTGTAAGAAACCTTTCCAAAAGACCGTCTCTCTTTGAGAAGACCACCAGACAGGTTCTTCTACCATTTATTCTGCATGCTAACCATCTCCTTTGAGGAGACCACTCCCCAGAAGACCACTGTTAACTGCAATTCTGGGTTTGGCTGACATATCTGTTGTGTATGGGCACGTGGATGGTTTCAATGAAATGGGTGATGGGTTAGGGGAAAAAAAACAGGTTTGGACAGAAAAACAAGTCCCCATCGAGGAGGACAATGTAATGGGCAGGTGGACTGGTCAGGTATGTAGCAACTGGTGTGGACAGAAAAACCAGAGTGAAACTGATACTGGAAATGGTCTTCTCGTCTATCTTTGTGGGCCACGGACATGGAGGCACCTGAAGATGAGGGCCAACCACTGGTGGATCCCTGTATCAGTAGAGCAGATGACCTCTCTGATGTCTCCGATGAAATGGTACTATCCGGTGTGATTCTGCCCAGACACCTACCTACTGAGTAAAGGCGCACCTATTTGGTACTGGGGTCCTACATTATGGCACCTACTACAGAAAATACATGGAGACAACCACTTACCTGTGTTCATGCTCTCAAAGATCAACTTCTTCTCCTGGAGCTCCTGGTGGGGTCCGCGGTCATAGGTGCCCATTACTTTGCCCAGCTCCACCAAGTCTTGCTCTCTTTGGGTCTCCAGCTGGATCTCCCTCTGCATCTGTGCCCCCGCCAGCTGACGTTCTTTGCCAGGAACCGCCATCGGCTCCACCGATATTGTCCTTCTGCGCACCTCAACCAACTCTGGCTGCCCCATGGGGGAGCTGATGCCCCTTTCTTGACGTAGAGACATCTCTCTTTCCATGGCCAGGCGGATCTCGCGCTCTATGGGGGTTTCTTGGTTCGGAGAAGGTCCATCTTCTAACACTTCTCTTTCCTTCATCTCAGGTGTCTTGTCAGAAGGTTCCTTCGGTGTATCTGACCCTCGCTGTACGTCTCCCTGCCCTGCTGTGACTGTTCTTACCTCACTGGCAGTGCAAATATGAGACGGCCACTCCTTCTCCCGGCATGCTACTGGCCGGTCTTGGTCTGCTGTCCCCTCCCTGCTGGGGAGTGCGTCCACATCAGGTGTCACTTCCCTGTCTGTTTCCTCTACTGAGGCGATCACCTGTCCACCTTCTTCCTCGTGTACTTCCTCCCCTATCACCTGGGCACCTGCAGAGTCTTCCCTGCCTGTGGCTGCCCCCTCCACCTGCGTGTCTACACCTGATGGTTCTTCATTTACCTGTTCTGGTGTAGCTTTCACTTCTGTCCTGATCTGCATCCCCGCCTTCTCTCCTGACTCATGTGCAGCTATGTCTGTGCTGTCAATAGACACCTGTCTGTCAGTCACCTGTGCGGCTGCACCTGCTCCCGGCAATGTCACCCGGTCACCTGTCATTGTTTCCGTTCCCGTCAGTTGCGCGGTGGAATGTTCATCCTCCTCTGAGATCACTGCAGCGGTATCTGAAGTCTCTGCAGACACCTGGGCTTCTGCACAAACCCCCTCACCTGTCACCTCGGTCACTATACTGTGGACCAGCATGTCTATCCACCTCTCACCTGCATTAGACACCTGTGCACCTGTCCCTACATTTCCTCCTGTCTCGGGAATGGTGGCACTGCCATCGTCTGTTTTTTGAAGGCTTGTCTCCTCACTTGTGCTTTGACGACAGGTCTCTTCCAATTTAGCCTGGGCTTCCTTTTCATCATTTGCTTCTTGCATCCCTGTCACTTCTTCTGTCACCCGTGGCCCTGTCTCTTTACCAGTCACCTCTGGCCCTGTCTCTTTACCAGTCACCTGTGGTCCTTTACCTTCAACCATCACCTCTGGCCCTGTCTCTTTAGCTGTCACCTGTGGTCCTGTCTCTTCACCTGTCACCTCTGGTCCTGTCTCTTCACCTGTCACCTCTGGCCCTGTCTCTTCACCTGTCACCTGTGGCCCTGTCTCTTCACCTGTCACCTGTGGTCCTGTCTCTTCACCTGTCACCTGTGGTCCTGTCTCTTCAGCTCTTCCTTGCATATCTGTCTCTTCACGTGTCCTCAGTAGACCTGTACCTCTTCCTTGTACATCTGTCTCATCACTTGGCACCTGTGGCCTTGTTATCTCTGGCCCTGTCTCTTCACCCGTCCCCTGTGGCCCTGTCTCTTCACCCGTCCCCTGTGGCCCTTTCTCTTCACCCATCCCCTGTGGCCCTTGGTCTGCTCTTTCCTCATCTGATGGATCATTTTCATCCAGTGACACCAATAACCCTACAGGTACCTCCTCTCTATTCTCTGAATCCTCTGCCGTGGTCACCTGGTGAGAGGTTTCTTCCTTGGTCGCCTTCTCTTCTTCCTCCTTTTCCCTCTCCTCTGTCCCTGCTCCCTCTCCCCCCTCCCGCTGCCCTCCTGTAACTACCCCATGGCCCTCGTTCACTGGTGTCCCCTCTACCTGTTCTCTGCTGTCCTCAGGTGGAGCTGTGAATGGATGTACCACTGGCTCCCCCTTGTGGCCAGAGTCAGGAGCACAGCAGCCGGCTGTTTCGCTGTCATTTGGAGGGTTCATGGACTCTGGGCTGCTGGCAGTGCTGACATTTGACAGCTTTTCATCAGTGCTCTGTAGTTTCTGCTCTGACGCCATTGGATGTCGCGCTGAATTCCTGCATTAATGAAAGCTTTATCAGTGATCTTATGCTCCTTCCTTATATACGTTCTGTTTTGGACAATATATGATGAGCGGTTCCAGCCTAGCAGCAATATCTGATGAGAGTCTCCCATAATCTCAAACCCACCTAGGTTGCTGTTCTTTCCACTATGCTTTACACTGCAGCTCTGTTTGTTTAAACTGGATGTTGTGTATAAGCAAAGACCCAGAACGAGCTCAGACAGCAGAGACATAATGATTACAAGATTTGTGTTCTGAGGGGGGCATATCACGTCTCAAAAGTGGCATGTCTTGAAAAAAGTTCATATCCACACCCGGAAAAATTTTGCGCAATATCCATTTTTCCGCCAGCCAACTCTGAAAAGTTAGCAAGTATGCGCTAGAATATGAATTATGTTGCCCCCCTCTATTTGATAGGAGCGCCCCCTAATGGCGGCTGCAGGCAGATATCATTTTATTATTAAGCTCTATGTCTGTGTGAATGTAAGTGCTGTTCTGGCACTGTACTGACAGTATTGTCTACGGCGTAGCCCTGTGTATTTAGGGGGCGTGCTACTGTGGCACTTTAGCAATGTGATGGCGTTATTAATGGGGGCACTTAGCCTGTATTTATGGGGTCCCAAAGCACAGCTCATCACAAGTCTCCCTGAAACCAGTTCTGAAATAGAAGCAACTGGACATCCTAAAGAATTGTAAGCCGACACCAATGCGCAGACACAATGAATATAATTCTAGGGGTCCACATACTTTTCACCACGTTGGCATCTTACGCTAGGTTTTTTGCTCTTGGGCTCCCCCTGCTGCCTAGTTTTATAAATGTAAGTGACACATAGGCCATTGACCTAGGAATCGATAGGTGACCACTGGAACGTCAACTATCTGACAAGATCCTATTAACTCTTCCTCCCCCAGAGACATGAAGAGCGCCCCCCGCTGGTGTACATAGCCACAACATCCCAGAAGCCGCTTTCCATTGTATCCTAGCTGTAGAGCTCGTACACAGATGCAGTCATCAGGGTCAAATTTAGTGTATAGTTTAGGGTGGGAGTGACAACCAATATAGCATCCAGCTTTCCCAGAAACAGATCAACAGATTTATTACATTACGTATAACGGATGCGGAGTGGAAGGCCACGGAAGCACTACGGAGCGCTTCCGTGGCATTTCGGTTCGAGCCTCCGCACCGCAAAAAATAGAGCAAGCTGTGATTTTTTTTGCAGTGCGGACGGATCACGGACCCATTCAAGTTGGTGTCCGCCAGCACCGGCCACGTGGTCGCAATTTGCAGTACCCGATCTACGGGCGGCACCCGTTTATGTGCATGAGCCCTTACGGGGAAAGCTTCCAATCCTCTGTGTATCTTCCTAAATTATTGTATTGCACATTGTATAATCACTTTCAGGTAGTTAAAAATAATAGGAAAAGTGTATCTAAGCTTATTAGATGCGATACCTTCCGCTGAGCTGGTGTATCCAAGCATATCATATGCGATACTGTCTGCTGAGCTGTGTATCTAAGCCTATCCTGTGTGATACTGTCTGCTGATGTGTGTAATGTGTGGTACTACCTGCTAATCTAGTGTATAATGAGTGATGCTGTCTGCTGAAGTGATGTATCTAAGCCTACCCTGTGTGATACTTTCAGCTAATCTGGTATATCTAAGCACATAATGTGTGATACTGTCTGCTGTGCTGTGTGTGTAATCATGTCATGTGTGATACTGCCTGCTGAACTGCTGTATCTAAGCCTACCATAGGTGATACTGTCTGCTGAGTTGTGTATCTAAGCCTATCCTGTGTGATACTGTCTGCTGATGTGTGTAATGTGTGATACTGCCTGCTAATCTGGTGTATCTAAGCACATAATGTGTGATACTGTCTGCTGTGCTGTGTGTGTAATCATGTCATGCGTGATACTGCCTGCTGAACTGCTGTATCTAAGCCTACCATGTGCGATACCGTCTGCTAAACATGCCATATGTGATACCGACTGCTGAGCTGTGACTCTAAGCACATCACAATCATGTGTGATAGAGTTGCTGAGCCGTGTATCTAAGCCTATCATGTGTGATACTGCCTACTGAGCTGTGGTTCTAAGCCTATCCTGTGTGAGACTGTCTGCTGGACTGCCGTATGTCAGCTTATCATGTGTGATACAGAATGCTGAGCTGTGTATCTAAGCCTATCCTGTGATAGTGTTGCTGAGCTGTGTATCTAAGCCTGCCATGTGTGATACTGACTCTGGATACACACTCACCTCTGGATTCGCTGGAGTTCACTGGTTTCTGTAGAACAAGATGAGGGAGATAATAACTGAGAGGTAGAGGACAGAGACAGTGCTGGTACGAGACAGTCACCGAGCGAGAGAGTACTGATTAACCAGCATCTACAAATACAACGCTGTGAACCTGCACCGGGGGTCACACTGCCACAGTGGGTGGAACTACAAGTCCCAGCCTGCACTGGGGAGGGGGCAAGGACCACTGACCTCTCACTGGCTCCCCCATATGGTCGCTCTAGCCCAGTGCAATGGACTCATGAGCGCCCCCTGCGTCTTCTGTCTGTCCGGTATAGCAGTATCCAGCCCCCCCTAAATAAATACAGACCCCCAAATAATTCCACACCCTACACCAGGTGCTTTAGCCCCTTCCTGACATGTAACATACATGCACATCACATGTATCCATAAACAGCGGGTGTCAAAAGCTTAATATAAAATGAATTAATGAATTATTTTTTTTAAAATATTTTTTAAAGGGGCAGTCCACTAGTGACTTTTTTTATTTTAACAAATCTCCCCTGCCAGACCTGCGAAGTACCTGCTCCCCACCACTTGCTTCTGGCCTCCAACCCATCTTCCGATCCCCGCATTAAAACTTCCCGCATGGATGGGGTCACATGCACAGCTGCAGCCAATGACTGGCCTCAGCGGGGACGTGGCCCCGCCCAGATCATCCCCACTAAACAAATACAGACCCTCTAAATAAATGCCCCTAAATGCAGCCCCCGCCAGACCAAATCCTCTAAATACAGAACTACTAAAACAAGACACGTACACGGCGGCTTATGTGTACTTGAGGACCTGCACAGATCTGGTCAAGTGACCTTATCTGGCAGGTCCTTCAGCAGTAAGGAGACTTCCAGGGGCGGGGGGCTGCCGGGCTTTGTCCATCTCCCTGACATTTACTAGTAAAAGGGGAGGGGGCCAAGTACAGGTGCTCTGTTTGTCCTATAATTAAAGCGGCCCTTAATTACACGTTTACACACGACATGTTTACACTACATATACAACGTTCCCCTCCCCCGCCCTATCCTTCACCGGCCTTTTCCATTTACAGGGACTTGCACTGCATAACTAAACGCTCCATCATAGGTAATGAAATAAATGTACCCCTGAATCAAATACTCTACCCCCCTAAAATAATTAAATAATACACAAAAAATAAATACATATTACAGTGAAAAAAGCGCCCCCTATAGTCAGCAACTTCATTACACTGCACACCCCACTCTGCACATTCTGCACCCTATCACTGTACTCCACCCACTCTGCACCCTGTCACTGCACTCCACACACTCTGACACCCTGTCACTGCACTCCACACACTCTGCACCCTGTCACTGTACTCCACCCACTCTGCACCCTGTCACTGCACTCCACACACCTGACACCCTGTCACTGCACTCCACACACTCTGCACCCTGTCACTGCACTTCACACACTTGGCACCCTATCACTGTACTCCACACACCTGACACCCTGTCACCCTGTAACTGCACTTCACACACTCTGCACCCAGTCACTGTACTCCACACACTCTGCACCCTGTCACTGCACTCCACACACTCTGCACCCAGTCACTGTACTCCACACACTCTGCACCCTGTCACTGCACTCCACACACTCTGCACCCTGTCACTGTACTCCACACACTCTGCACCCTGTCACTGAACTCCACACACTCTGCACCCTGTCACTGCACTCCACACACTCTGCACCCTGTCACTGCACTCCACACACTCTGCACCCTGTCACTGTACTCCACCCACTCGGCACCCTGTCGCTGTACTCCACACACTCGGCACCCTGTCACTGTACTCCACACACCTGGCATCCTGTCACTGTACTCCACACACTCTGCACCCTGTCACTGTACTCCACACACTCTGCACCCTGTCATTGTACTCCACACACTCTGCACCCAGTCACTGTACTCCACACACTCTGCACCCTGTCACTGCACTCCACACACTCTGCACCCTGTCACTGCACTCCACACACTCTGCACCCAGTCACTGTACTCCACACACTCTGCACCCTGTCACTGCACTCCACACACTCTGCACCCTGTCACTGTACTCCACACACTCTGGCACCCTGTCACTGCACTCCACACACTCTGCACCCTGTCACTGTACTCCACACACTCGGCACCCTGTCACTGTACTCCACACACTCGGCACCCTGTCACTGTACTCCACACACTCGGCACCCTGTCACTGTACTCCACCCACTCGGCACCCTGTCACTGTACTCCACACACTCGGCACCCTGTCACTGTACTCCACACACCTGGCATCCTGTCACTGCACTCCACACACCTGGCATCCTGTCACTGTACTCCACACACTCTGCACCCTGTCACTGTACTCCACACACTCTGGCACCCTGTCACTGTACTCCACACACTCTGGCACCCTGTCACTGTACTCCACACACTCTGGCACCCTGTCACTGTACTCCACACACTCTGGCACCCTGTCACTGTACTCCACACACTCGGCACCCTGTCACTGTACTCCACACACTCTGGCACCCTGTCACTGTACTCCACACACTCTGGCACCCTGTCACTGTACTCCACACACTCTGGCACCCTGTCACTGCACTCCACACACTCTGGCACCCTGTCACTGTACTCCACACACTCTGGCACCCTGTCACTGTACTCCACACACTCGGCACCCTGTCACTGTACTCCACACACCTGGCACCCTGTCACTGTACTCCACACACTCGGCACCCTGTCGCTGTACTCCACACACTCGGCACCCTGTCACTGTACTCCACACACCTGGCATCCTGTCACTGCACTCCACACACCTGGCATCCTGTCACTGTACTCCACACACTCTGCACCCTGTCACTGTACTCCACACACTCTGCACCCTGTCACTGCACTCCACACACTCTGCACCCTGTCACTGCACTCCACACACTCTGGCACCCTGTCACTGCACTCCACACACCTGGCACCCTGTCACTGTACTCCACACACTCTGGCACCCTGTCACTGCACTCCACACACTCTGCACCCTGTCGCTGTACTCCACACACTCTGCACCCTGTCGCTGTACTCCACACACTCGGCACCCTGTCACTGTACTCCACACACTCGGCACCCTGTCACTGTACTCCACACACCTGGCACCCTGTCACTGTACTCCACACACCTGGCACCCTGTCACTGCACTCCACACACTCGGCACCCTTTCGCTGTACTCCACACACTCGGCACCCTGTCACTGTACTCCACACACCTGGCACCCTGTCACTGTCACTCCACACACTCTGGCACCCTGTCACTGCACTCCACACACTCTGGCACCCTGTCACTGCACTCCACACACTCGGCACCCTGTCGCTGTACTCCACACACTCGGCACCCTGTCACTGTACTCCACACACCTGTGGCACCCTGTCACTGCACTGCACACACCTGGCATCCTGTCACTGCACTCCACACACCTGGCACCCTGTCACTGTACTCCACACACTCTGGCACCCTGTCACTGTACTCCACACACTCTGGCACCCTGTCACTGTACTCCACACACTCTGGCACCCTGTCACTGCACTCCACACACTCGGCACCCTGTCACTGTACTCCACACACTCTGGCACCCTGTCACTGTACTCCACACACTCTGGCACCCTGTCACTGTACTCCACACACTCTGCACCCTGTCACTGTACTCCACACACTCTGCACCCTGTCACTGTACTCCACACACTCTGGCACCCTGTCACTGTACTCCACACACTCGGCACCCTGTCACTGTACTCCACACACTCGGCACCCTGTCACTGTACTCCACACACCTGGCATCCTGTCACTGCACTCCACACACTCTGGCACCCTGTCACTGTACTCCACACACTCTGGCACCCTGTCACTGTACTCCACACACTCTGCACCCTGTCACTGCACTCCACACACTCTGCACCCTGTCACTGCACTCCACACACCTGGCACCCTGTCACTGCACTCCACACACTCTGGCACCCTGTCACTGTACTCCACACACTCTGGCACCCTGTCACTGCACTCCACACACTCTGGCACCCTGTCACTGTACTCCACACACTCTGCACCCTGTCACTGCACTCCACACACTCGGCTCCATATCACTGCACTCCACACACTCGGCACCCTGTCACTGCACTCCACACACTCGGCACCCTGTCACTGTACTCCACACACCTGGCACCCTGTCACTGTACTCCACCCACTCGGCACCCTGTCACTGTACTCCACACACCTGTGGCACCCTGTCACTGCACTGCACACACCTGGCATCCTGTCACTGCACTCCACACACCTGGCATCCTGTCACTGCACTCCACACACTCGGCACCCTGTCACTGTACTCCACACACTCGGCACCCTGTCACTGCACTCCACACGCTCGGCATCCTGTCACTGTACTCCACATACTCGGAACCCTGTCACTGTACTCCACACACTCGGCACCCTGTCACTGTACTCCACACACTCGGCACCCTGTCACTGCACTCCACACGCTCGGCATCCTGTCACTGTACTCCACACACCTGGCACCCTGTCACTGTACTCCACACACCTGGCACCCTGTCACTGTACTCCACACACCTGGCATCCTGTCACTGTACTCCACACACCTGGCACCCTGTCACTGCACTCCACACATTAGGCACCCTGTCCCTGTACTCCACACACTCTGCACCCTGTCACTGTACTCCACACACTCTGCACCCTGTCACTGTACTCCACACACTCGGCACCCTGTCACTGTACTCCTCACACTCGGCACCCTGTCCCTGTACTCCACACACCTGGCATCCTGTCACTGCACTCCACACACTCGGCACCCTGTCACTGTACTCCACACACTCTGCACCCTGTCGCTGTACTCCACACACTCTGCACCCTGTCACTGTACTCCACACACCTGGCACCCTGTCACTGTACTCCACACACTCGGCACCCTGTCACTGTACTCCACACACCTGGCATCCTGTCACTGTACTCCACACACTCGGCACCCTGTCACTGTACTCCACACACTCGGCTCCCTGTCACTGTACTCCACACACCTGGCACCCTGTCACTGTACTCCACACACTCGGCACCCTGTCACTGTACTCCACACACTCAGCACCCTGTCACTGTACTCCACACACCTGGCACCCTGTCACTGTACTCCACACACCTGGCACCCTGTCACTGTACTCCACACAGTCTGCACCCTGTCACTGTACTCCACACACTCAGCACCCTGTCACTTTATTCCACACACTCGGCACCCTGTCACTTTATTCCACACACTCGGCACCCTGTCACTGTACTCCACACACTCTGCACCCTGTCGCTGTACTCCACACACCTGGCACCCTGTCGCTGTACTCCACACACCTGGCACCCTGTCACTGTACTCCACACACTCTGCACCCTGTCGCTGTACTCCACATACCTGGCACCCTGTCGCTGTACTCCACACACCTGGCACCCTGTCACTGTACTCCACACACCTGGCACCCTGTCACTGTACTCCACACACCTGGCACCCTGTCACTGTACTCCACACACCTGGCACCCTGTTGCTGTACTCCACACACCTGGCACCCTGTCGCTGTACTCCACACACCTGGCACCCTGTCACTGTACTCCACACACCTGGCACCCTGTCACTGTACTCCACACACCTGGCACCCTGTCACTGTACTCCACACACCTGGCACCCTGTCACTGTACTCACACACCTGGCACCCTGTCACTGTACTCCACACACTGGCACTCCTGTCACTGTACTCCACACACCTGGCACCCTGTCACTGTACTCCACACACCTGGCACCCTGTCACTGTACTCCACACACTCTGGCACCCTGTCACTGTACTCCACACACCTGGCACCCTGTCACTGTACTCCACACACCTGGCACCCAGTCGCTGTACTCCACACACCTGGCATCCTGTCACTATACTCCACACACCTGGCACCCTGTCACTATACTCCACACACCCGGCACCCTGTCGCTGTACTCCACACACTCTGCACCCTGTCACTATACTCCACACACCCGGCACCCTGTCGCTGTACTCCACACACCTGGCACCCAGTCGCTGTACTCCACACACTCTGCACCCTGTCACTGTACTCCACACACCTGGCACCCTGTCACTGTACTCCACACACCTGGCACCCTGTCACTGTACTCCACACACCTGGCACCCTGTTCTTTTTTAGAAGCCAGACCCTTATAACTTTCCCAGACTCACACACCCAAGGTTGTCACTGCACCATAATCTCCAACCACCCTGTCACCCCCCCATACACCTATCACCCAATTAAGGCCCCTTTACACGGGCTGAGCATGAGCCAGATAATCACTAACAAGTCTTCACAGGAACGATCATTAGCGATTATCTGCTGGTGTAAAATAAAGGGGCCTTTAGTTCAACACACTAAGCCAGCACAATGATACTGCACCCCTCACATCCAGCACCCTATTACTGCACCCCTCACATCAACACCCTATTACTGCACCCCTCACATCAACACCCTATTACTGCACCCCTCACATCAACGCCCTATTACTGCACCCCTCACATCAACACCCTATTACTGCACCCCTCACATCAACACCCTATTACTACATTCCTCACAGCCAGCATCCTATTACTGCATTCCTCAAAGCTAGCACCCTATTACTGCACCCCTCACATCAACACCCTATTACTGCACCCCTCACAGCCATCACCCTATTACTGCCTTCTTCACAGCCAGCACTCTGTTATTGTGGTCCTCACACCCATCACCCAATTACCGCACTCCTCATAGCCAGCACCCTCTTACTGTGTACCTCACAGACAGCACCCTATTACTGCATTCTTCACATCCAGCACCCTATTACTGCATTATTCACAGTTAGCACCGTAATACTGCGCTCCTCACATCGAGCACCCTACTACTGCAACCCTCACAGCCAGTACCCAGTTACTGCACCCCTCACAGCCAGCACTCTATAACTGCATTACTTACAGTTAGCACCCTATTACTGTACCCTTCACATCCAGCACTCTATTACTGTGCTCTTCACAGCCCGCACCCTATTGCTGCGCTCTTCACAGCCAGCACCCTATTGCTGCGCTCTTCACAGCCAGCACCCTATTGCTGCGCTCTTCACATCCAGCACCCTATTACTGTGCTCTTCACATCCAGCACCCTATTACTGTGCTCTTCACATCCAGCACCCTATTACTGCACTCTTCACAGCCAGCACCCTATTACTGCATTCTACATCCAGCACCCTATTACTGCACTCTTCACATCCAGCACCCTATTACTGTACCCTTCACATCCAGCACCCTATTACTGCACTCTTCCCAGCCAGCACCTTATCACTGCACCCCTCACAGCCAGCACCCTGTTACTGCACCCCTCACAGCCAGCACCCTGTTACTGCACCTCTCAAAGCCAGCACCCTATTACTGCACCCCTCACAGCCAGCACCCTATTACTGTACGCTTCACATCCAGCACCCTATTACTGCACTCTTCCCAGCCAGCACCTTATCACTGCACCCCTCACAGCCAGCACCCTGTTACTGCATTCCTCACAGCCAGCACCCTATTACTGCATCCCTCACAGCCAGCACCCTGTTACTGCACTCCTCACAGCCAGCACCCTTTTACTGCACCCCTCACAGCCAGCACCCTATTACTGCACCCCTCTCAGCCAGCACCCTATTACTGCACTCCTCACAGCCAGCACCCTATTACTGCACCCCTCACAGTCAGCACCCTATTACTGCACTTCTCACAGCCTGTCACTACACACCACATATCCAGCACCCTGTCACTACACACCACATATCCAGCTCCCTGTCACTACACACCATTTATCCAGCACCCTGTCACTACACACCACATATCCAGCACCCTGTCACTACACACCACATATCCAGCACCCTGTCACTACACACCACATATCCAGCACCCTGTCACTACACACCACATATCTAAAACCCTGTCACTACACCCACACGTCTAGAACCCTGTCACTACACCCACACGTCTAGAACCCTGTCACTGCATCTCACACATCCAGAACCCTGTCACTACATCTCACACATCTAGAACCCTGTAACTACACCCCACACACTCAGCACCCCGTCACTACATCTCACACATATAGAACCCTGTAACTACACCCCACACATCTAGAACCCTTTCACTACACCCCACAAATTCAGCACTATGTCACTACACACCTGCATCATGAACCCTGTCATTACACTCTACGCATCAAGAACACTGTCACTACACCCCACACATTAAGCACTCTGTGAATGCACGCCTGTCCCTGGTCCATAAACTCCAAGCTCCCTGTCGATCGACTTCACACATCCAGCACCCGGTCACTGAACCCCTCACACATCCAGCACCCGGTCACTGAACCCCTCACACATCCAGCACCCTGTCACTGCACCCCTCACACATCCAGCACCCGGTCACTGCACCCCTCACACATCCAGCACCCGGTCACTGCACCCCTCAGACACCCAGCACCTTGTCACTGCACCCCTCACACATCCAGAACCCGGTCACTGCACCCCTCACACATCCAGCATCCTATCACTGCACCTCTCTCAGACAGCACCCTGTTGCTGCACCCCACACCCTATGCTCCAAATACCCTTGTAGCTAACTCCATACACCCAACTCTCCACATAACACCCTCGCACACCGTGCACCCTCACAACACCCCTAACACACTCAGCACCGTCTCTACACTCCTTGCACGCCCAGCACCCTGTTATTGCACCCCTCACACCCAGCACCCTGTTACTGCTTTAAACAATACCAGATCCCTGTCACTGTCCCCCTCACACACCTAGCACCCTATCTTTTCCCCCCAAACACCCAAGCACCCTGTCCTTGCGAGCGCTCACCTGGCTGTCTCTCGCACTCTCTGGAGCACCCGTCTCTCTCCCTCTTTCACCTTGAGCGTGTCCTGTATTACTCAGTGGCACAATGAGCTGATTGTGTCATTAGGTGACTGGTTGTGACTGCCTGGTACCGAGGACACAAAAGGACACACACGAGGTATGAGCTCTCCCAAATCACTTACCTGTGCTGTACATACCTGCATGTCACCTCCTTGCAAAAACCACCAACATATCCTGGTAATTCAGAAGTAGAGAAGTAGCCTTTCTGTACTGGGCAGCATGCACCTACTGACACTTACCCGTGGTGGGTACAAACCTGTGCTCAAGGATGGGGTTAGTAGCAAACTGCGTCCTAGGCATTAGATTAGACTGCTGATATTTTAGCTGGATTTATTGACCTTATGTTTTCAATCTTTTTATTAATTTTTTGTTTCAATAACATGAAGATTAAGCACACTGTCAGTGGACGCGGCCACCACATTATATCACAGCATGTTTTATACCCAGCGATCGCTCCTATGAGTTTTCCAATCAGAGCGAACATTAGTAACAACATTAGGGTGGGTTCACACTAGCGTTAGGGATTCCGTTCTGGCTTTCTGTTATAACATGGAAAATAACGTAATCCATAAGACGGAAGGACGGATCCTTTCTGGTGCCCATAGACTTGTATTATGACAGAATGCAAAACGGAAGCCTTTAAAAGGAATTACGTTTGCTTTCCGTCCTAATAGAAGTCTATGGAAGAACATAACGGATCCGTACGGTCTCGTTATGCAAGACGGAAAACAAAGCCCTGTCGACAGGACTTTGTTTTCCATCTTGCATAACGGGAACCAGACGGATCTTTTTTGATTCCCATAGACTTCTGTAATTCTGTAATAAACCGCTCCTGCCTTCTCCTCAGAGTCCCCGCGGAGTCTGTCAGCCGGGACCCGACCTGCTCCTGCTAGATTGCAGGAGCAGGAGCTTTAATCCCAGCGCTGGGATTAAAGCGCTGCCAGCACGTGTATATACGTGCTAGCGCCACGGGGCATGTGCAGATATCACGTATAAAGCCGTATGGCAGTCGGGAAGTGGTTAATGTGAATATCTCCTGCCAATACAAATGTGACTTAGGGCCGCTCCATAAGATGTGGAGCAGGGTACCGGTTTGACCGCATTGTCTCCAGCGGCATGCTGACGTACCTGTATATATTTTACTTAATCTGATAGGGGTAAAATACCAACGGAGAATTGTCTTCACCCCTGCCTCATAGTGGGTTGTGCATTTAGGCCTCATGCACACGACCGTTTTTTTATGCTGTCCGCAAAAAGGGGTTCCGTTGTTCAGTGATCCGTGTCCGTTTTTGCCTTCCGTTGTGTTTCCGTGTGTCTTCCGTTTTTTTAGCGGACATGACCCAAAAGATTTTACCAAAAGACAGGCTGACAATTTTTCCCAAGTGCCTGCCAAGGGATCCGCAAAAAAAACGGACACGGAACGCGGATGACACACGGATGGCCATCCGCATTTTTCACGGACCCATTGACTTGAATGGGTCCGTGAACCGTTTTTCACGGACAAGAATAGGACAGGTTATATTTTTTTGACGGACTGGAATCACGGACCACGGACACGGAGGACAAACGGTGCATTTGCCGAGGTTTCCACGGACCCATTGAAAACCAATGGGTCCGCAGAAAATCACGAAAAACGGAGAAACGGACACGGAATCAAACAACGGTCGTGTGCATGAGGCCTTATAAGAAGGCCAAAGCTTTGACCCACTCTTCTTCTGTGGATTCCTGATTTCACTCCGTTTCCCATGCTAGAATTGGAGGAGTTTTGATAAATAGGTTTTTTATCACCCAGGATATTGTAGATTAATTTAGTGCTTTTAGTAGAGGGTCTGAAACGCGTGAATTATGTCTGAATTAAGCTTAGGAGGTGAAAGAAAAATCTGGTTCAAGAAGTGTCGTACTCTCAGGTAGTTGTAAAATTCCTTGTTTGGGGTTTGGGAGTTTCCTCCACCGGTTGTGATACATCCCCAAACCCTGCCTTATACCACGTAGACAAGTCCGCATCCCCAATACTCCTCTCCAGTGTTGAAGTAATATGTATGAGCTGTTTCGGGGGTATTGTAGATTTCCCATGTGAGGAATGGATTTGAGTCCATAGAGTGATGGCGTGTTGCATTGTAAGCAGAGGTGTGCTCAGGTCTCTCTTCTCCAAATGGAGCCGATCGGAAGAGAACCCCTGCCCAAGGTACAACCCTCCATCTGCACCCATGGCTTCTGGAGCTCCTCCGTCCACCACTCCTTCAATAGCGATAACCCCATTGCTCTACAGTAATCCTTAATTGGAGACAGATCTATGCCTCCCACTCCTTTTCTCTTGGTCAATATGGACTATGCTATTCTGGGTGGTTTTTTATTCCAGAGATATCTACTTAGGAGGGTTTGGGCTTTTTTAAAGAACGTGAATAGGCAGAGTGCAGAAATTATATATCAGTTTGGGAAAGGATGACACCCTACCCACCCATGACATCTCCTTTAATGCAAATCTGTTAAGATCCTTCTCTTTTTAATAACGGTAGGTCATTTTTTCCGTATAGGAGTGAACATGGGGTCGTGAGATGTACTCCCAGATAAGTGATGCTGGATTCTTGCCAGTCCAACTGGCCTACATGTATCTGTATTGGCAGGGCTTGAGATTTGGTTTCATTAATGTTATAGTGAAATGATCTCCATAGCTCTTTGCAGAGATTGCCCCGGGTTTGTCAGGGTGAGTATGATCTCGTCTGCATGGATTTATTGACCTTATCCTGTAACTCCTATTCCGTGAAATGGAGAAGAACCTAAGAGAGTCATCTCCAGTATCAGTAGTGGTTCCAGCTCCAATTACCTGATTCTTAAGTCATTTGACAAAAAGTTGCAATTTTTTAAACTTTTTTATTGAAGAGATCTGTGCCCCCACCCCCACCCAACTAGTCGAGCTGGAATCTTCTATGGGTAGAACACTGGAGAAGGTTAAACAGTACAATCTGAATGTGGTATAAGGGCGTTGTTATTACTGTAATCATACAAGGATACTGCTGTGGCGCGTAGAACAATGGGGAGAGATATGGGGAACTGGGAAAGGAGTGGTCTACATATGGGGAACTGGCACATAGGAAAACTGCAGAAGAAGTCGTCTGGACCATGGGAGAACTGGGGAAGGACTTAAGTGGCACACAGGAGCATAGAGAAGAAGCAGGTGGCCAAATCAGAAAATAGGAGATAGCGGTCTGGCCCATGGAAGAACTGAAGAAGGAATGGTCTGGACCATGGGAGAACTGGGAAGGGAGTGGATGGTAAATGGCAGAAGAAATTGTCTAGACCATGGGAGAACTGAAGAAGGAATGGTCTGGACCATGGGAGAACTGAAGAAGGAATGGTCTGGACCATGGGAGAACTGAAGAAGGAATGGTCTGGACCATGGGAGAACTGAAGAAGGAATGGTCTGGACCATGGGAGAACTGAAGAAGGAATGGTCTGGACCATGGGAGAACTGAAGAAGGAATGGTCTGGACCATGGGAGAACTGAAGAAGGAATGGTCTGGACCATGGGAGAACTGAAGAAGGAATGGTCTGGACCATGGGAGAACTGAAGAAGGAATGGTCTGGACCATGGGAGAACTGAAGAAGGAATGGTCAGGACCATGGGAGAACTGAAGAAGGAATGGTCTGGACCATGGGAGAACTGAAGAAGGAATGGTCTGGACCATGGGAGAACTGGGAAGGGAGTGGATGGTAAACGGCAGAAGAAGTGGTCAGGACCATAGGAGAACTGTGGATGGAGTTAACTGGCACATAGAAAAGTTGCAGAAGATGTGGTCTGAACCATGGGAGAACCAGGAAAGTAGTCGTCTAGCTAACAGGAAAATTAGAGAAGGAAGGGTCTGGACCATGGGATAACTGGTAAAGGTGTGGTCAGTAAACTGCAGAAGAAGTAGTCTGGACAATAGGAAAAATGGAGCAGGAGAAGTCAGAACCATGGGAGAACCAGGAATGGACCATGGGATAACTGGGGAAGGAGTGGTCTGAGACATAGGAGAACTGTAAATTAAGTGGTCTGGACCAGTGGCTCAGTAGTTATCACTGGTGCCTTGCAGCGCCAGGGTCCTTAGGTTCAAATTCAACCAAGGTCAATATCTGCATGGAGTTTGTTCTCCCTGGGGTTTGTATAGGTTTCCTCCTTGTACCCCGGTTTTCTCCCGCACTCCAAAAACATAGGGAACTTAGATTGTGAGCACCACTGGAGACAGCAAGCAATGATAATGTCTGTAAAGTGCTGTGGAATATGTCAGCGCTATGTAAGTGATTAAAATAAATACATGGAGAAATCAGAAAATGGGAGAGAGTGCTCTGGACCATGGGAGCACTGGGGAAAACGTGGTTTGGTATATAGAAGAATAAGTGGTCTGGACCATGGGAAAACGTGGTTTGGTATATAGGACAATAAGTGGTCTGGACCATAGGAACACTGGGGAAGGAGTGGACTGGCACATATAGGTAGGGAAGGAATGGTCTGGAGCGTTGGAGAATTACAGTATAGGTGGTTTGGGTGGCTGTTCAGGGTAAGTGTGATCTGCATAATAGAATGTGTAGGGATTCTGGGGTTTAATTAGTTCAGGGTGGTTTGTATTTGGGGGGGGGGGGTCTAAATTTATGTGAGGGCTCTGGTCGGGGTTTCTTCTGGGGTCTTTATTAGTGATGAGCGAGCATGCTCAGCCGAATATCTGTTCGTCTCGAGCATCGCTATGCTCGGCATATGGCAGTACTCGACCGAGTACCGCATGTGCTCGAGGGAAATGCTTGAGTCTCCTCCCTGCACGTTTCGCTGGTTTTAGGCAGCCAATAAAGGTGCAGGTAAGTACTGCCCTCACTGTAATGCCAGTAGCCATGTGATTGGCTGGCCGGAACGCGTCATCGGGTGCTATATAGCACCCGATGACGCATGTTCGGCTCAGACGTAGACAGGGAGAGCAGAGCGTAGGAAGGGAAAGACAGAGTAGGGAGCGATTTTCACAGTTTTTATTCTGAGAAAGCTTTTCCAAGACCCAAAAGTCCTTTTTTTTTATTTCTTCCTTATCTTTTATTAACCCCTTCAGGACCCTGCCATTTTCACCTTAAGGACCAGGCCATTTTTTGCAAATCTGACATGTGTCACTTTATGTGGTGATGAATTTGAAACACTTTTACTTATCCAAGCCGTTCTGAGATTGTTTTCTCGTCATATATTGATTTGAGTCAAAATATTTCATTTTTATTTATAAAAAAAATACCAAATTTACAAAAAAATTGAAAAATTCGCCATTTTCTAAATTTCAATTTCTCTGTGATACCACCTAAAATAGTTATTACTTTACATTTCCCATGTGTCTACTCCATGTTTGGATCATTTTGTAATTTACATTTTCTTTTTTTGGGACGTTAGAAGGCTTAGAAGTTTAGAAGCAAATCTTGAAATTTTTCAGACCAGTTCAGGTCTGACGTCACTTTGTGAGGCTTACATAAAAGAAACCACCCAAAAATGACCCCATTCTAGAAACTACACCCCTCAAGGTATTCAAAACTGATTTTACAAACTTTCTTAACCCTTTAGGTGTTCCACAAGAATTAAAGGAAAATGTAGATAACATTTCAGAATTTCACTTTTTAATCCATTTTTTCCAGTAACAAAGCAAGGGTTAACAGCCAAACAAAACTCAGTATTTATTGCCCTGATTCTGTAGTTTAGGCCTCATGCACACGACCGTTTTTTTTTATGCTGTCCGCAAAAAGAGGTTCCGTTGTTCAGTGATCCGTGTCTGTTTTTGCCTTCCGTTGTGTTTCCGTGTGTCTTCCGTTTTTTTTAGCGGACATGACCCAAAAGATTTTACCAAAAGACAGGCTGACAATTTTTGCCAAGTGCCTGCCAAGGGATCCGCAAAAAAAATGGATGCGGAACGCGGATGACACACGGATCGCCATCCGCATTTTTTCACGGTCTCATTGACTTGAATGGGTCCGTGAACCGTTTTTCACGGACAAGAATAGGACAGGTTATATTTTTTTGACGGACTGGAATCACGGACCACAGACGCGGAGGACAAACGGTGCATTTGCTGAGTTTTCCACGGACCCATTGAAAACCAATGGGTCCGCAGAAAATCACCAAAAACGGAGTAACGGACACGGAATCAAACAACGGTCGTGTGCATGAGGCCTTACAGAAACACCCCATATGTGGTCGTAAACTGCTGGGGCGGCGTTACTGGGCACTTTCAGCGTCTCATTTACATACGGTTTAAAAGTCCCTTTTTTATCATCTGGACCACGGACGAATTAAAGAAAGGTACTATAGTAATGAGGGGCAAAGAGTCTGTAACCTGATCTGAAGCGCTCAGATTAGGTGAAAGACTCCCTTTAAATGATATCATCTCACAAGCCGTTTAGTTCTGCCTTTATCTTGATACACTACTCGAAGTTTAGCAGGAAAAAACAAACTCTACTTCAGACCGGCTAATCTCAGGCTTTTTTTAATGTCCATATATTTCCTCCTGCGCTCATTAGTGGCCACTGAATAATCCGGATAGAAATTTATCTTCTTTCCCTCAATGTGAAATTTATCAGAAGTTCTAGATCCTAATAGAATGGCATCCCGATCTTCGGAGAGAAGGAACTTAACCAATTTGTCTTGGGTGAGCCCCAGGTATACTCTCTTTACTGGGGGACCCTATGGGCTCTCTCTAGATAAGGTATGTGATTTACAGTTATCAAGGAACCATTTTTCCCTAAATTCTCCACACTTAGATCCTTCTATCCCCTCTGGTATTCCCACACATCTTAAATTTGTTCTCTTGATCTATCTTCTAGATCTATTAATTTGTTTTCCATATTCTCCTTTTTTTCCTTAAGGATGTCACCTCCTTCTCCAAATTATATACTAAATCTTCCATCGCCGATGTTCTTTTCTCCATCTCCTACATTCGATCTCTGATCAAACTCACATCTGTCTGTACCGACCCAACCTGAGTTACTAATTTCCCCAGCACATCTTCGAGTCTGGTCACAGTATGGAAGGTCTCTAACAATTTTATCATTAATTTCACATCATTCATTACTGACCCCCCTGAGTCATTCAAGATCTGATTTTCGTTCAACTGTGGATCCAGACCCTCTGCTGACCCCTTTTCCAGAGTCAACAGGCCTCAGTATAGGAGTTGAGGGAATCAGATACTTATTTAAGGCCCCTTTCACACGGGCGAGTTTTCCGCGCGGGTGCAATGCGTGAGGAGGACGCATTGCACCCGCACTGGATCCGGACCCATTCATTTCTATGGGGCTGTGCACATCAGCGGTGATTTTCACGCATCACTTCTGCGTTGCGTGAAAATCGCAGCATGCGCTATATTGTGCGTTTTTCACGCAACGCAGGCCCCATAGAAGTGAATGGGGCTGCGGGAAAATCGCAAGCATCCGCAAGCAAGTGCGATTTTCCCGCATGGTTGCTTAGCAACGGGACCCGATCTTTATTATTTTCCCTTATAACATTGTTATAAGGGGAAATAATAGCATTCTTAATAAAGAATGCATAGTAAAATGAAGAGGAAGGGGTTAAAAAATAATAAAAGTTACCTTACCTTAGCCACTTGATCGCGTAGTTGCGATCTCTCCTCTCTTTCCCTGCATCTTCTAAGATCTAAAGGACCTGTGATGACGTCACCATGGTAAGATGGACCATGTGATTGGACCATGTGATGTGACGTCATTACAGGTCCTTTAGTTCTTAGCTGATGCAGGGAAAGAGAGGAGAGATCGCAACTACGCGATCAAGTGGCTAAGGTAAGTTAACTTTTATTATTTTTTAACCCCTTCCTCTTCATTTTACTATGCATTCTTTATTAAGAATGCTATTATTTCCCCTTATAACCATGTTATAAGGGAAAATAATCAATTCTCCAGAAGACCCGAAACCGGACTTCAGTGATCAAGTCCGGCTTCGGGTCTGGGTACTAAACATGGCGATTTTTCTCACGCGCGTGCAAAACGCGTTACAAATGTTTGCACCCGCACGGGAAAAACGCGCATATTCCCGCAACGCACCCGCCTCTTATCCGGGCGTCAAACATGACGCCCGTGTGAAAGAGGCCTAAGGCATTTTGTTTCTGGCTGATTTACGATCCGGTTCCAGATCTCCTATTACTAGGGCCCTGCTGAGCCTCCCTTTTTTTTTTTTTGCAGCATTTCGGAAAAAAAATATATATATATATCCCAAGTATTAACTATGGGAGAACCAGTAATGAGACGCAGCAGTCAACCACTCTCCATTAAGCAGCGTTCTCTTCCTCTGACTGTCCAGTAAATCACCAATAGTGGCAGACCACCAACCAGTTCAGTCTTCCCTTCTCACATCCCCATCAACATCCAAAAGCACAGGGTTAGTAGATGGAAGGAATAGAGCTTAACCAGCAGGTACAGTGGATATAAAAAGTCTACACACCCCTGTTAAAATGTCAGGTTTCTGTGCTGTAAAAAAATTAGACAAAGATAAATCATTTCAGAACTTTTTCCACCTTTAATGTGACCTATAAACTGTATTGAAAAACAATTGAAAAACAAACTGAAATCTTTTAGGTAGAGGGAAAAAAATATATAAAAAATAAAATAATATGGTTGCATAAGTGTGCACACCCTTAAACTAATACTTTGTTGAAGCACCTTTTGATTTTATTACAGCACTCAGTCTTTTTGGGTATGAGTCTATCAGCATGGCACATTTTGACTTGGCAAGATTTGCTTACTCTTCTTTGCAAAAACACTCCAAATCTGTCAGATTGCGAGGGCATCTCCTGTGCACGGCCCTCTTCAGATCACCCCACAGATTTTCAATCGGATTCAGGTCTGGGCTCAAGCTGGGCCATTCCAAAACTTTAATCTTCTTCTGGTGAAGCCATTCCTTTGTTGATTTGGATGTATGCTTTGGGTCGTTGTCATGCTGACAGATGACGTTCCTCTTCACGTTCAGCTTTCTAGCAGAAGCCTGAAGGTTTCGGGCCAGGGGGGCGGAGCTTAGCGTCACACGTCAGACGCTCTCATGCCGCCCCGATGGTATATAGTTTTTGTGTTACAATATTTCTTTTGGGGCCCCATTTCAAAATTTGCCCATCATAAAGCCGGCCCTGAGAACTAGAAACGGTATGGTCTGGACCACTGGAGAAGGAATGGCATGGATTGTTGGAGAACTGGAGAAAGAGCGGTATGAACCATGGGAGAACTGGAGAAGGAATAGTTTACTACATTGGAGAACTGAAAAAGTAGTTGTCTTCCACATTGGAGAACTGACGGAGTGGTCTGCCACATTGGAGAACTGGTGAAGGAGTGGTCTGTCACATTGGAGAACTGGTGAAGGAGTGGTCTGCCACATTGGAGAACTGGTGAAGGAGTGGTCTGCCACATTGGAGAACTGCTGAAGGAGTGGTCTGCCACATTGGAGAACTGCTAAAGGAGTGGTCTGCCACATTGGAGAACTGGTGAAGGAGTGGTCTGCCACATTGGAGAACTGGTGAAGGAGTGGTCTGCCACATTGGAGAACTGGTGAAGGAGTGGTCTGCCACATTGGAGAACTGCTAAAGGAGTGGTCTGCTACATTGGAGAACTGGTGAAGGAGTGGTCTGCCACATTGGAGAACTGCTGAAGGAGTGGTCTGCCACATTGGAGAACTGCTGAAGGAGTGGTCTGCCACATTGGAGAACTGCTGAAGGAGTGGTCTGCCACATTGGAGAACTGGTGAAGGAGTGGTCTGCCACATTGGATAACTGGTAAAGGAGTGGTCTGCCACATTGGATAACTGGTGAAGGAGGGGTCTGCCACATTGGAGAACTGGTAAAGGAGTGGTCTCCCACATTGGAGAACTGGTGAAGGAGTGGTATGCCACAATGGAGAACTGGTAAAGGAGTGGTCTGCCACATTGGAGAACTGGTGAAGGAGTGGTCTGCCACATTGGAGAACTGGTAACGGTGTGGTCTGCCACATTGGAGAACTGGTGAAGGAGTGGTCTGCCACATTGGAAAACTGCTGAAGGAGTGGTCTGCCACATTGGAGAACTGCTGAAGGAGTGGTCTGCCACATTGGAAAACTGCTGAAGGAGTGGTCTGCCACATTGGAGAACTGCTGAAGGAGTGGTCTGCCACATTGGAAAACTGCTGAAGGAGTGGTCTGCCACATTGGAGAACTGGTAAAGGAGTGGTCTGCCACATTGGAGAACTGGTGAAGGAGTGGTCTGCCACATTGGAAAACTGCTGAAGGAGTGGTCTGCCACATTGGAGAACTGGTAAAGGAGTGGTCTGCCACATTGGAGAACTGGTGAAGGAGTGGTCTGCCACATTGGAGAACTGCTGAAGGAGTGGTCTGCCACATTGGAAAAGTGCTGAAGGAGTGGTCTGCCACATTGGAGAACTGGTGAAGGAGTGGTCTGCCACATTGGAGAACTGCTGAAGGAGTGGTCTGCCACATTGGATAACTGGTGAAGGAGTGGTCTGCCACATTGGAGAACTGGTGAAGGAGTGGTCTGCCACATTGGATAACTGGTAAAGGAGTGGTCTGCCACATTGGATAACTGGTGAAGGAGTGGTCTGCCACATTGGATAACTGGTGAAGGAGTGGTCTGCCACATTGGAGAACTGGTGAAGGAGTGGTCTGCCACATTGGAGAACTGGTAATGGTGTGGTCTGCCATATTGGAGAACTGGTGAAGGAGTGGTCTGCCACATTGGAGAACTAGTAACGGTGTGGTCTGCCACATTGGAGAACTGCTGAAGGAGTGGTCTGCCACATTGGAGAACTGGTGAAGGAGTGGTCTGCCACATTGGAGAACTGCTGAAGGAGTGGTCTGCCACATTGGAGAACTGGTGAAGGAGTGGCCTGCCCCACATTGGAGAACTGGTAACGGAGTGGTCTGCCACATTGGAGAACTGCTGAAGGAGTGGTCTGCCACATTGGAGAACTGGTAACGGTGTGGTCTGCCACATTGGAGAACTGCTGAAGGAGTGGTCTGCCACATTGGAGAACTGCTGAAGGAGTGGTCTGCCACATTGGAGAACTGCTGAAGGAGTGGTCTGCCACATTGGAGAACTGCTGAAGGAGTGGTCTGCCACATTGGAGAACTGGTGAAGGAGTGGTCTGCCACATTGGATAACTGGTAAAGGAGTGGTCTGCCACATTGGAGAACTGGTAAAGGAGTGGTCTGCCACATTGGAGAACTGGTGAAAGAGTGGTCTGCCACATTGGAGAACTGGTGAAGGAGTGGTCTGCCACATTGGAGAACTGGTGAAGGAATGGTCTGCCACATTGAAGAACTGGTAAAGGAGTGGTGTGCCACATTGGAGAACTGGGAAGGAGTGGCCTGCCACACTGAAGAACTGGTAATGGTGTGGTCTGCCACACTGGAGAACTGGTGAAGGAGTGGTCTGCCACATTGGAGAACTGGTGAAGGAGTGGTCTGCCACATTGGAGAACTGGTGAAGGAGTGGTCCGCCACATTGGAGAACTGGTGAAGGAGTGGTCTGCCACATTGGAGAACTGGTAACGGTGTGGTCTGCCACATTGGAGAACTGCTGAAGGAGTGGTCTGCCACATTGGAGAACTGCTGAAGGAGTGGTCTGCCACATTGGAGAACTGCTGAAGGAGTGGTCTGCCACATTGGAGAACTGCTGAAGGCGTGGTCTGCCACATTGGAGAACTGCTGAAGGAGTGGTCTGCCACATTGGAGAACTGCTGAAGGAGTGGTCTGCCACATTGGAGAACTGGTGAAGGAGTGGTCTGCCACATTGAAGAACTGCTGAAGGAGTGGTCTGCCACATTGAATAACTGGTAACGGTGTGGTCTGCCACATTGGAGAACTGCTGAAGGAGTGGTCTGCCACATTGAACAACTGGTGAAGGTAAAGGTGTGGTCTCTCACATAGCACTAGGGAATAAGAGCTTTGAACCATGAGAGAACAGGAGGACTGGACTGGAACATAGGATAACCCAAGAAGGAGTGGTCTGAACCATTAGAGAACAGGAAACATAGAAACATAGAATGTGTCGGCAGATAAGAACCATTTGGCCCATCTAGTCTGCCCAATATACTGAATACTATGAATAGCCCCGGCCCTATCTTATATGAAGGATGGCCTTATGCCTATCCCATGCATGCTTAAACTACTTCACTGTATTTGCAGCTACCACTTCTGCAGGAAGGCTATTCCATGCGTCCACTACTCTCTCAGTAAAGTAATTCTTCCTGATGTTACTTTTAAACCTTTGCCCCTCTAATTTAAAACTATGTCCTCTTGTAGCAGTTTTTCTTCTTTTAAATATTCTCTCCTCTTTTACCGTGATGATTCCCTTTATGTATTTAAAAGTTTCTATCATATCCCCTCTGTCTCTTCTTACTTCCAAGCTATACATGTTAAGGTCCTTTAACCTTTCCTGGTAAGTTTTGTCCTGCAATCCATGTACTAGTTTAGTAGCTCTTCTCTGAATATCCTTCTGCAGATCTGGTCTCCAGTACTGCACACAATACTCCCAATGAGGTCTCCCTAGTGCTCTGTAGAGCGGCACGAGCACCTCCCTCTTTCTACTGTTAATGCCTCTCCCTATACACCCAAGCATTCTGCTGGCATTACCTGCTGCTCTATGACATTGTCTGCCCACCTTTAGGTCGTCTGATATAATGACCCCTAAATCCCTTTCCTCAGATACTGAGGTTAGTACTGTATCACTGATTTTATATTCTGCTCTTGGGTTTTACGCCCCAGGTGCATTATCTTGCACTTATCGACATTAAATTTTAGTTGCCAGATTTTTGACCATTCCTCTAGTTTTCCTAAATCCTTTTCCATTTGGTGTATCCCTCCAGGAACATCAACCCTGTTACAAATCTTTGTGTCATCAGCAAAAAGACACACCTTACCATTGAGGCCTTCTGCAATTTTGCTGATAAAGATATTAAACAATATGGGTCCCAGAACAGATCCCTGAGGTACCCCACTGGTAACAATACCATGGTCTGAATATACTCCATTGACTACAACCCTCTGTTTTCTGTCCTTCAGCCACTGCCTAATCCATTCAACAATATGTGAGCTCAAGCTCAAAGACTGCAGTTTATTGATAAGCCTTCTATGCGGGACAGTATCAAATGCCTTACTAAAGTCCAGATAAGCGATGTCTACTGCACCTCCGCCATCTATTATTTTAGTCACCCAATCAAAAAAGTCAATAAGATTAGTTTGACATGATCTCCTTGAAGTAAACCCATGCTGTTTTTTATCAATCAACCCATGGGTTTTTAGATGTTCTACAATCCTCTCCTTGAGTATGGTTTCCATTAATTTCCCCACTATTGATGTCAGGCTTACTGGCCTATAGTTGCCCGATTCCTCTCTACTACCTTTCTTGTGAATTGGCACAACGTTTGCTAATTTCCAATCTTCTGGGACGACACCTGTTACCAGTGATTGGTTAAATAAATCTGTTAATGGCTTTGCTAGTACACCTCTAAGCTCTTTTAATAGCTTTGGGTGTATCCCATCAGGCCCCTGTGATTTATTTGTATTAATTTTGGACAGCTGACTTAGAACCTCTTCCTCTGTAAAGACACATGCATCACAGGATTCATTAGTCTTCCTCCCTAACTGAGGTTCTTCTCCTTCATTTTCCTTTGTAAAAACTGAACAGAAGTATTCATTGAGGCAGTCAGCTAGTTCTTTATCCTCTTCCATATGCCTTCCTTCTTTTGTTTTTAATTTGGTAATTCCTTTTTTAATTTCCTTTTTCATTTATGTATCTGAAGAATGTCTTATCACCTTGTTTCACTGACTGAGCTAATTTCTCTTCTGCCTGAGCTTTAGAAGCTCTTATAACTTGCTTGGCCTCTCTCTGCCTCATCTTATAGATTTCCGGTCATCCTCGTTTTGGGTGTTTTTATACTTACTAAATGCCATCTTTTTGTTTTTAATGATTTTGGCCACTTCTGCTGAGTACCACAGGGGTCTCTTCCTTTTTTTGCCTTTACTGACAAGCCTAATGCACTTTTCTGTTGCCTTCAGTAGTGCCAATTTTAAGTAGTCCCATTTCTCTTGGACTCCATTGAAATTGTTCCAGTCTGATAGGGACTCGTATACCACTGATCTCATTTTAGAAAAGTCTGTTTTCCGAAAATCTAAAACTTTTGTTTTTGTGTGGAGTGACTCAGTCACTGTACTTATAGTAAACCTCACTGACTGGTGATCACTGGATCCTAAGCTTTCCCCTACAGTAATATCAGATACCAAATTGCCATTTGTGAATACCAAATCTAAAATGGCCTCCTTCCGGGTTGGCTCCTCAACTACTTGCTGTAGAGATAATCCCAGTAGGGAATTTAGAATGTCTGTACTCCTGGCAGAACTAGCTATTTTGGTTTTCCAGTTTATATCAGGAAGATTAAAGTCTCCCATAATGACAACTTCACCTTTCAATGTCATTTTAGCCATTTCTTCAACTAGTAGATCATCCAATTCTTTGACTTGGCTTGGTGGTCTATATATGACACCTACACGAGTTACCTTATGATTACCAAGCTGCAACGTAACCCAAACTGACTCTAAATTGGTCTCGCTGACTTGTATTAGATTAGATTTTCTGCTATCTTTCACATATAGGGCCACTCCACCCCCTTTCTTGCCTTCTCTGTCTTTCCTATATAGAGAGAACCCAGGTATTGTTATATCCCAGTCATTACTCTCAATGAACCATGTCTCAGTAACAGCCACTAAATCTATATTCTCAGATGCCATTACAGACTCAAGCTCGTTGATCTTATTCCCTAAACTGCGAGCATCTGTAGACAAGACTCTCAGCTTGTCATTTCTTATCCTATCAGCTCCTGGCATCTTCTGGCATTGTTTTTTCGGGGGGCAGCCGAACTGATGGATTGTCTCTTTTGTGCCCCCCTTTCCTAGTTTAAATGTTCCTTTGCAAAAACTTTGAACTGTTCACTGAGGAGATTCGTTCCCTTGGGAGAAAGATGCAAACCATCTTTCTTGTACAGTTCTTTTCCATTCCAGCTAGAGCCAACATGAGACACAAAGCCAAATCCCTGGTTCAAACACCATTCACCAAGCCATGCATTGAATTCCTTAATACGCAACTGCTTGTCATGCTGACGGTTATGCACAGGCAGAACTGCAGAGAATGAGACAGTCGATGCAATCTCCCGTATATCATTACCAAGTGTGTGAAAAGCTTCCTTCACCTTTAAAACTTCATTGCAAGCCAGATCATTTGTCCCAATATGGACAATAACATCCACCTCCTTTTCCATGTTTGTTTGCTTAATAATGTTAAGGATACGTCGTCTGTCCCTGCTGGCAGTAGCACCAGGGAGACATCTCACAGAACCCTCTTCTTCAAACTTCACACCTCTTATGATAGAATCGCCCACCAATAGCTACTTACTATTAGTACTCACTATGTCCTTTTTGTCTTTGTCAGTAGTCTTGCATACCTTAGGCATAGGAAATGATTGTTCCTCACCCACTGTGCCTGAGCCATCCTCCATGTTGCTCTTGCATTCTGAAAGTGCTGCAAATGAATTACAGAGAGCCACCGACTGTGGGACATGTCTTCTATCAACAGCTCTAGGTCTACCAGAACCTACAGTAACCCATCTTCCATTTCTGGGGGGTCTTTGTGGCAGTGGCATTGCAACATGCCAAGCCTGAGTTTGTCTAACAGTTACTTTACAAATCTCAGATTTCAAAAATGCAATTGGGAGAACAGAAGAAGACATTAAACATTGGGAGAACAGAAGAAGGCATGGTCTGGACCTTGGAAGAACATCAGACAAAGTGGTAAACCGTATAGACCATCAGAGCACTGAAGAAGTGGTCTGTCATATAGGAGAACTGGAGAGCTAATAGAGGCATGGTCTGCCATATTAGAGAACTTGGGAAGGAGTGGTCTGACACATAGAAGTTGGAAAAAAGAGATCTGGACCACGACAGAATGGATTATGAGAGGACTGGATGAACATGGGACAACTAGGGAATGAGTGGTTTGACAGTACAATTGCTAGTCTTCTATATTGAGGCAATACACACACAAAAATCTGCATCCTATGTGAAAAGTTACCAACACTTCATCGCAGGAGTGGACTGGGAACTTAAAGTTGCCCTGGAAAAAAATATTAAAAGTGGCCCCGTTTTGTAGTCAGTCCAAACTGAAGGAAGGCAAGGCCAGCAATACCATATTGTGGCACATTATACCGCCCCAACAGAGCCAAATACCACAGTCCATCCCAAAATACTGCCAGCAGCACAAAATACATCCCCCAAAACTTCCCCTGGCCGGCCATGAGCGAGCTGAGGTGGCCCCCTGGGCTCTGGCCCACTGGGAAATTTCCCTGTAAGGTCTATGGCCCATCCACCCCTGCTTCATAGTCATACCACATCTTGTCCAGATCCAGAATCCTGCAGTTTCCTGTCCTGGTTCAACTGGCAATGATAACGTAAACTGACATTCTCACCGGCCACCACTAGAGGGAGCTCACTGCTTACTTTTTTGTGTGTGTTCATGCACACCATTGTCGTGACCCATACAATTAAATGGGGTCATGCACACCCTTTTTTTTTTTTTTTTTACAGATCCATGTGTCCAATTTAAGAATCACCGCAGGCCTATTCTTTCCTGTTTGCTCTTCAGACAAGAGTAGCCCTTTCTAATGATGAGACCTTAGACAATATGGCGTAAGCTCATGAGCACCCTCTAGTGGTAGCTATCGGCAGTCAAAAATTTAGAGAGAATTTCAGGGAAAACTGGATATGCGATAAATAAAGGTGTATATGTGTCTGTGTGTGTGTGTGGAAGGGGGCACTGTGCACTCACATATCCAGTTTTCTGTTATATATCAATAGCAGCAAAACAACAAGTATCATGTAAAGCCTGTTTATCTCATACATCACCTCCATCGTGTTCTCCACGAAACTCAGATGAGTGGAGGAGATACTGGTGCAGATCTTGTATATCTGAGCCGTCAGCCAATCAGAGGACAGATCTACGGACGTGAAATACTCCACAGTATGAAATTGTGTGCACTCAAATGTCTTATTGTTATCAGAGGATTCAAATTTCTTACCAGTGAACTCAGCCATGCATCAACGAGCAGGTTGTGCAATGCCGCCATCACCTATTACCTTGTGCTTTACACTTCTGCTCTCATAAAAACAAGTGACAACCCCATTCCTATCACTTGAGTATTATATTCTTCTACATATAGAGCAGTATTATAGTAGTTATATTCTTGTACATAGGAGCAGTATTATAGTAGTTATATTCTTCTACATATAGAGCAGTATTATAGTAGTTATATTCTTGTACATAGGAGCAGTATTATAGTAGTTATATTCTTGTACATAGGAGCAGTATTATAATAGTTATATTCTTGTACATAGGAGGCAGTATTATAGTAGTTATATTCTTGTACATAGGAGGCAGTATTATAGTAGTTATATTCTTGTACATAGGAGCAGTATTATAGTAGTTATATTCTTGTACATAGGAGCAGTATTATAGTAGTTATATTCTTGTACATAGGAGCAGTATTATAGTAGTTATATTCTTGTACATAGGAGGCAGTAGTATAGTACTTATATTCTTGTACATAGGAGCAGTATTATAGTAGTTATATTCTTGTACATAGGAGCAGTATTATAGTAGTTATATTCTTGTACATAGGAGCAGTATTATAGTAGTTATATTCTTGTACATAGGAGCAGTATTATAGTAGGTATATTCTTGTACATAGGAGGCAGTATTATAGTAGTTATATTCTTGTACATAGGAGCAGTATTATAGCAGTTATATTCTTGTACATAGGAGCAGTATTATAGCAGTTATATTCTTGTACATAGGAGCAGTATTATAGTAGTTATATTCTTGTACATAGGAACAGTATTATAGTAGTTATATTCTTGTACATAGGAGGCAGTATTATAGTAGTTATATTCTTGTACATAGAAGCAGTATTATAGTAGGTATATTCTTGTACATAGGAGGCAGTATTATAGTAGTTATATTCTTGTACATAGGAGCAGTATTATAGCAGTTATATTCTTGTACATAGGAGCAGTATTATAGTAGTTATATCTTGTACATAGGAGCAGTATTATAGTAGTTATATTCTTGTACATAGGAACAGTATTATAGTAGTTATATTCTTGTACATAGGAGCAGTATTATAGTAGTTATATTCTTGTACATAGGAGGCAGTATTATAGTAGTGTGAGGCAGTGACAGGCCTCATGGCTGATAGAAGAGAGGAATGGCAGGATTATCCATCTCTTTCCCATCAGTGGGCAGGTCTGAGGCAGCAACAGGTGCCACAATCAAGAGAGCATAAAGCTGTCCTCACAGTGAGATGGGTGTGTCCTGTGAGGTACAGAAGCCTGGAGTGGTTCTGTGTGTGGTTTGATCTGGCAGCGCTGAGAGACCACAAGGCTGGGAGTAGCCTGAAGTTTGGGGGGTCCCGCGACGCCTAGGGATAAGGGTCGCATGGTCAGCGTTGGGCGGACGACTGGACCACAATCCCCCAAAAGACACCGGTGAGGTAACAGCCAGGAGGCTGATGGACATTGGGCTGGGAAAGCCGCATGGGTGCCGTGTGTGTGAACAGTGTCTTAGGTGAGTCAGGGACACACTGTGTTAAGTTAGAGCCCAGCCGGGCAGGTGTTTGTTTTGAATTTCATTTATTTATGTTGATGCTGGGACAATAAAGCGATGTTTTGGCCCCTAAAGCTGCGGTGGACGACTATCTGTATGTGAACGATCCTCGAGACCAGAGCTAACCCCCCCACATTTGGTGTCGGATGCGGGCAGTCATCCCTGCTGGAAAAAGGCAAAGTGTTACTAGGGGCAACGACCTGACAGAAAAGAGCAGGTGCTGCTGAATGTTGCCAAGGAAATTTCTGTGTTGCTGGGCAGTGATTTAAAGGGCCAGAAGCCTGCTTGTTCGCTGGAGCAGGTGCTGCTGGAAAACTGCTGGTGTTACTCTGGACTTATTTTTTTCTGTGGTGCAAGCTGTGTTCGTATTTAAAGGGCCAGAAGCACAATAAAAGAAACTGACCTGTGGAAATTTTTTGGTCAAAATGGCGACCTGGGTGAAAGATGGTCTGGTTTGGCGGAAAACCGAGGCCACAGAGAAAATAATAGAGCAGCTGGTGCGGGAAACTAATTGCATGTTGAGGAAGTCAAGTGCTGCACTCAGAGAGGCTGCTCTGAATCGTAGTGGACTGTTCGAGGTAATATGTGCCGTTGCTAAGGGCAACCGTCGGGAAGACAAAGAGGTGGAGAGCGGTGCGTTTCTCAGGAGTGCCTATTTTCCCTGCGACTGTGCACAGAGTCCTAAAGGGTGCGGCTGGAATGTCCGTCCGGAAAAAGACAGGAGACAAGTCCAAGGCGTCTCCCGTGGCAACTACTGCATTGAGGAGAAGGGTGGTGACCGTGCTGGAGATATACCTGGACTACCCTTATCTTCCGGGAGTGCTGAGTCAGTGACGACAATCGGTAAGACTGTTCATGTTGATAATTCTGTGGCAGACCCTGTGACAGTGAGCCGGCGGCAGTTGCTACCTGCCGGGCTGGTGAGTGATAAAGCGCTGCGGCGTGAAGATGTCTCAAAAATGAGTGACTATGGGAAAAATGCTGTGTCTGAACAGGCTGGTAAGCCTGTTGCGGTTGCTCTCTCGCAGGAATCTGCAGGGGAGAAGCTCAGGATGTTGTTTAAAGTGCCAATGACCAAGGCTAGGTTTGGGATGGCGAAAATCAGAGATCCCATGCTAGCCTGGGTAAGAGGTAGAATGATGTCTGTCCGGGACAATTATGTGAATACTGTGGACTATCCGGTGGTCCTCACGGAGGGTGAGACCATGGTGGGAACAGAGACTGATGGACTTGATGTTGCAAATATGCTCATGCGTGACGTAATGTGGGGCAATGGAGACACTTCTGTAGGAAGTAATGAAGCTCCTACAGAACCTGTACCTGTCCCTTTAAATGAAGGTGTAAGGCAAATGCAGATAGAAAGCAATGGTTTAAGTGAAATGACCATTAGAAACAGTGGTGCAGACACGGTGCCAAGTGAAGGTGCAGAGTTTGTTGAAATGTATAATGATAATGTGGTTAATGTGAAGGTTCTGCACATAGAAAACAAGTTACTTGAAGTGCCTAATGATATGTGTGATGATGATATACCTGCTCCTTTAAAGGGTGTGATCAGGGAAGAAGCTCCCCCTGTTGGTAAAAATGTGGATGGTATAAAAATGCTAATTGATGTTGAGAACTCACAACTGAGGGAAACCACTGTGAAAAATGTGCAAGTACATGGGGCCGTCCTAGAGGGTGTACCACACGTACTAGAAGTGGATATGCAGTCTCCACAGGTTTCTATGGTTAATAAAATGTCCCAGGTGGGGATTAGCTCATCGGTGCCCCTAGAGGACAGGATTGAGAATGACACGAGCGGTATATATGACGCATGTTCTGTGACCGATAGCAACTCAGAGAGAGAGGCTGCCATGCCGAGGTCTTGCCAAACTAAAGTGGTTACTAGTAGCGACCAGGTGACAGTTATATCTGACGAGACGAGAGTTCAGTCGGGTGACGTCAGCCTAGTGTCTGAAGCTCATATCCAGTCAGTCTTAGATGACCTGACAGAACAGTACAGCTGCAAACCGGAGGCTGATCTCACTCTCGCCACACGGTCCCTAGATACGATAGAGAAGGGACTAGCTGTCGTCACAGAGTCGCTAAAGATGGCTGCAGAAGGGTCAAAAGAGGAGACCCGGAAAAGACGAGTGAATTGAAGGGTCTACCGCCTGGTGTCCTGGGGAAGGAAAAGACTCCAGAAAGACACAAAAGTCTATAGTAGACCTCGACAATGGGCTTGAAGAGTCCCTGGGTGGAAATCCCACAGAGTGTCTAAGGAAGAATGGTGGTACTCCTACAACTGCTGTTACACCAGAACAGAGTGAAGAGCCGCTGGAACAGAAGGCCCAAGAGCGGGCGCTGCTAACAAGCTGGTCCGAAAAACTAAGAAGACGACTATGGCCCTCTCCTTGGCTAGAGCCCTTGAAAAAGCGCTTAAGGAGCGAGATGAATTGGAGAGGCTGAACAAGCAACTCAGAGTAGAGATGGAAGATCTCAGGAGCTCAAAAGATGAAATCGATGAGTTGGAGAGGCCTAAGCGTGCTCCTGCGCAGCAGGGGGAAGAAAATGAGATACCTGAAGAGGAAGATTCTCTAAAAGATGCCAAGAAGTCAGAGCCCGTTAAGAATGGGTCTGGAGGTGGTGGCGCTGTGGTGCCAGCCGAGGCAGAGAGGAAGATGGAAGAGGTATCTGCTGAACCAGATGATGGTGCTGAGGTGGATGCAGAAGCCCAGAGACTCGTGGCAGTGTGTGGCCAGGACCTAGTCATGAAGGACATTCCCTCTGCTGTCAATGCCTTCCAGAAAGCCAGCAGTCTGCTGGGGAAGAAATACGGGGGGACCGACGACCAGTATGAGGGTGCTGTCTACTCCGATGGGCTGGCTCTCCTGAATCCTGCCCGAAAGGAGAACCATATCCTGGGTGAACCTCTTCAGGGATTGCCAGAAGATGCTAAGTCTGAAACGGACTCTAATGTCCCAAGTACCTCCATCCTTAATGAGAAAGAGGAGGAGGAGCTAAGAATGCAAGTATGTGATGCTGTGTCCGAGAAGGATGAAAAGCCTATCAAAGTGACTGAAGACTCCAAAAGAGACTCAAAGGCTGAGGCTGATGAGTTGGAGTGGGAGAAATCCTCGGATGTTCCCAAGACCAAAGATAAGGCTGAAGAAGAGGCGGCCGATGTGAGGGAACAGTTTAGTCGAGAGTTGCAGCAGTCCAAGAAAGGACATGAGGAACATGTGCTGATGCGAAATGTGGAGAGAGAAAAAAAAACGAAAAGAGAGAGGCCACTGGTGCGAAAGCGCATCATCCTCACTCGTGAAAGAGAGTACCGGGTCATGAGATGGGCAAGAAAATCCCGTAGGTCTTATTTGCCCCATACTAAACTCATGTGGGTGAGAAACCAAGCACTATTGGCCTGGGTCTGGCAGAATAAGGGGAAGACTGTAGGCCAGGTCGATGCCCTCTCACGAGCATCGTGGTTGGATGCTAGTGTTCACCCTACGGGGTTGAACAAAGGGGGAGATATGTGAGGCAGTGACAGGCCTCATGGCTGATAGAAGAGAGGAATGGCAGGATTATCCATCTCTTTCCCATCAGTGGGCAGGTCTGAGGCAGCAACAGGTGCCACAATCAAGAGAGCATAAAGCTGTCCTCACAGTGAGATGGGTGTGTCCTGTGAGGTACAGAAGCCTGGAGTGGTTCTGTGTGTGGTTTGATCTGGCAGCGCTGAGAGACCACAAGGCTGGGAGTAGCCTGAAGTTTGGGGGTCCCGCGACGCCTAGGGATAAGGGTCGCATGGTCAGCGTCGGACGGACGACTGGACCACAATCCCCCAAAAGACACCGGTGAGGTAACAGCCAGGAGGCTGATGGACATTGGGCTGGGAAAGCCGCATGGGTGCCGTGTGTGTGAACAGTGTCTTAGGTGAGTCAGGGACACACTGTGTTAAGTTAGAGCCCAGCCGGGCAGGTGTTTGTTTTGAATTTCATTTATTTATGTTGATGCTGGGACAATAAAGCGATGTTTTGGCCCCTAAAGCTGCGGTGGACGACTATCTGTATGTGAACGATCCTCGAGACCAGAGCTAACCCCCCCACAGTAGGTATATTCTTGTACATAGGAGGCAGTATTATAGTAGTTATATTCTTGTACATAGGAGCAGTATTATAGTAGTTATATTCTTGTACATAGGAGCAGTATTATAGTAGTTATATTCTTGTACATAGGAGGCAGTATTATAGTAGTTATATTCTTGTACATAGGAGCAGTATTATAGTAGTTATATTCTTGTACATAGGAGCAGTATTATAGTAGTTATATTCTTGTACATAGGAGGCAGTATTATAGTAGATATATTCTTGTACATAGGAGGCAGTATTATAGTAGTTATATTCTTGTACATAGGAGCAGTATTATAGTAGTTATATTCTTGTACATAAGAGCAGTATTATAGTAGGTATATTCTTGTACATAGGAGGTAGTATTATAGTAGATATATTCTTGTACATAGGAGCAGTATTATAGTAGTTATATTCTTGTACATAGGAGCAGTATTATAGTAGTTATATTCTTGTACATGGGAGCAGTATTATAGTAGTTATATTCTTAACCAAATTTCTTTTTATTTAATGAGTAAAGAACACCTTTCAGTTACACGCCAACACAATCATGGCAATAAAGAAATATAACAATCATTCCACGGTGTGACAGATTATTGCATAGTAATACAACATATGGTGTCTGAATTGAAACCATTAAATAAACATAACAAGAAAAGCAGGAGAAAACGGGAAGGGTAGGATGGAGGGGGGGGGGGGATGCGGACCTTTCTACTTGTCCTGCAAAAAACAATCCTTTATATGGCTACATAGATGGAAAAATGAAAAAAGTTATAGCTTGGTAAAAAGGCCCAATTTGCATATGGCGGAAGGGGTTAAAGTATTCTATAATTTATAAAATTTAAAAAAAACAAAAAAATCCACACACACATATATATAAAGGGTTGAGCGAACCCGAACTGTAAAGTTTGGGTTCGTACCGAACTTTAGGGTTTTTGGTACCCGGACATTTCCGTAAAAGTTCGTGTTTGAGTTTGGTGTTCGCCGATTTCTTGGCTCTTTTTGAAAGGCTGCAGGGCAGCCAATCAACAAGCGTTTCACTAGTCTGACCTTAGAAGCCATCACAGCCATGCCTACTAATGGCATGTCTGTGATTGGCCAAGAGCAGCATGTGACCTTTATATAGGAAAAATACGTACCTGGGATTTTACTTTCCTTGAGTCCGGAGGCAGCACAGAATGTGTTAAAGGGGTATTCCCACTTTAATGATCACTGTTAAATCTGTTAATGATTTAACAGTGATCATTTTTCTAAATATAATGAATTAACTAATTCCCACCCCTTAGAAGATAATTAACATATACTTACCTGATTGTTGTTTTCCGTCTCCCCTGGTTACGGCCACCGCTCTTCTCCGGAATCGCGGTGGCCGCGCTTGCGCAGATGACTTCTTTTCTCCTGGCCGGGTCGCGCGCGTACTCCCGAAAGCGCACGCCAGCGCCGCGCATGCGCTATGATGACTTCTTCCTGGCCAGTATAGTATACTTGCCAAGAAGAAGTCACCAGGGCGCATGCGCGGCGGCGTGCGCGTTCAGTCCAGCGCGCGGACTGGCAGGGAGAAGACTTCAATCAAGAAGGATCCCGCCCCCTGCCGAAACCAGGAAGTGGACGGCGTGCCGGGAGCAAGTAAGTATGAAAGACCGTAATGGGAATACCCCTTTAAGTTTGTCATCCCTTGCTTCTAGGACCGCCCACCTAGTAAAAAATAAACCAATCAAAAGTTAATTAATTAATTAGACCACCCTATAAGAGGGTCCCACTCCCTTGGACATATGTGTTACTAAAAACAGACTCAGACAGATTCATGCAAAAAACAAAAATTTATTAGGGAGGGCATTGTTGTGCTGCCTCCGGACTCAAGGAAAGTAAAATCCCATTTTTCCTTTCCCCTATCATCCACCGGCAGCACAGAATGGGATTTTTATATATCTCAGAGGGAGGGATTTTCACTTAAGGCTGCAGACAGAACCCCAGTACCGAAGGCTGAGCTCCTGGCATTGACATCTAGGCGATAATGCTTCCCAAACGTCAGAGATGAGGACCAGGACGCCGCGTTACAGATGTCTTCAATAGGAACTTGAGCTGCTTCGGCCCAGGATGTTGCTGCTGCTCTCGTAGAATGAGCCTTCAGGGGAAAAGGTGGAGGCAAGTCCTCTAAGGAGTATGCTTCCAGAATGGTCGACTTTATCCATCGCACGCAGAGACATCAGGGTTTTCACTTCCTTCTTTAGGGCTGTGACCTTTGGGGCAGGCAGGAACAATTTCATGGAAATCGTATCTATTTGGAATCCTAGAAAAATCTTGGATGTCGCTGGAAACAGGTCCGACTTTTTCCAGTTTATTAGGAATCCGACAGATTGAAGAATTTTTATTGTCTCTTCTAAGTGGTGCTGAAGAAGGCTTTTTGATTCTGCCACAAGTAGCCAGTCGTCTAAATAAGGGAAGACTTGAATCCGAAGATACGATACAATGGTGATAACAGTCTTTGTAAAGACTCTCGGAGCGGAACACAGGCCAAACGGAAGAGCCTTGAATTGGAAATGAAGAATTTCCTCCCCTTTCCTGACAGCAACCCTCAAGAATTTTCTTGATCCCGGATGAATGGGGATGTGCAGATACGCATCTCTCAGATTCAGAGAAGACATAAATTGGCCCCTTCTGAGAACTGCAGTGATGGATCTAATCGTCTCCATTTTGAAACTGATCTTTTTCATGCAGTGATTCACGAATCGAAGATCTATTACCAACCGGTCTTTGCCGTTGGCTTTTGGCACGCAGAATACTCTGGAGTAAACTCCTGTAAATCTTTGGTGAGCTGGAACAGGCTCCAGAGCCCCTTTTTCTAGAAATTCCTGGAGCAGCTGTAGGACAAGCGGGTCTTCCCCTTTGTTGAGCAGAAACCTGTCCCTTGGAAGATGGTTGAATTCCAAGGCATACCCTTTTTTGATTATATTCAGAACCCAGGAATCCGTGGTGATCTTTTGCCAGTTGGAAAGAAAAAGCTGAAGCCGTCCGCCCACTTTCTGACTTTTGGCGTCAGAACTCGGACTTCGGAGGTTTGTTATCTTCGTTCTTTCTCCTCGACTTCTCTGAAGCCGACCAGGTTTTTCGGTCTGACCTTCCTCGATTGGATCGCCCTCTGAAGGTGGATCTTCTGTAGTCTTGACCTCTGTAGGAACGAAAAAATCTATTCCTTTCTCTCCTCTTGGGCTGCGGAAAACTAAAAGCTTTGTCTTCCATGTTGGCCTCCAACAACTCGTCCAGGTGAGATCCGAATAACTTCCCGGGCTCGAAAGGGAGGGAACAGAGGTTGTTTTTCAATGATAAATCCCCAGACCAGAGCTTGAGCCACAATGCCCTTCTTATTGAGTTTGAGAGGGCCATATTTTTGGCAATGAGTCTAATGACGTCCACTGGGAAGTCGCAAAGAAATTCTGCTGCCAGTTTCAGGGTCGGAATTTGTCGGAGTAAATCTTCTCTGGATACACCGTCTTCCACATCTCTGCCCAACTGGCTCAGCCAAACTCTGAGAGCTCGGGCCACCAGAACCGTAGCTAAAGCTGCTTTGTTTAAAGAAGCCAGGTAAGTATGTGATCTCTTCAAGAGGCCATCCGCTTTCTTGTCCATCGGTTCTTTCAATAAAGCGGAGTCATCCGCGGGGAAGAAAGATTTTTTAGCCAGCCTAGTGACAGCTGCATCCACTTTGGCTGGAGCCTCCCAACTTGTTGATTCTGCTGGATCTGTTTTATAGATATTCTTAAATCTAGTACCCAGGTTGATTCTAGATAAAGGTTGTTCCCGTTCTTTATGCATGATTGATTCTAGAACAGGATGGCTGGGAAAGACCGGTGCTGTTTTCTTAGGAAAATAAAAAAGATCTTCCTCTTCACGAGACCCCGCCTTGTCTTTACTGGCCTCCATGATGCCTTTGACTTCTTTTATTAAAAGATTTGCATCTCTCTTGTTAAACAAAAAATTATCTTCAATAATGGCGGCTTCAGCATCCGAAGAAACTTCGCCCTCCGACCGCACGGATTCATCGGAGGAAGAAGGGCATAAATACGGCTTTCTAGCACTTTTCTTTTTTGATTTCTTTAAGAAGGCTTTAAATAAAGACATCATTTTCTTTGTCTCCGCATCAGATTCTTCCTCTGGCTGTCTACAATTTTCACATATAGTGGAAGGGTAGTCTGCCGGTAGTTGAGACACAAAGAGATGACTGTAACTTTTGCTTCTTCTGAGGTGGAGAGGCTTGAGTATCATGGTGACATCTGAAGCAAAGGTCATGTTCAAAATCATCAGGAAGAGGTTTGCTCGCATCCTTGGCATAATCTATGCTTGGATTTTCTGGACCTCTTTTCCCTTCTGCTAGATGAGGTAGACATCTATAAGAATAGGGAGAAACATATATAAGTGGCCAGCAGTAGAGTATCTCACTAAGGGATCCCCATAACCACATCTGGTACCTTCACAAAGCTGGAGCTCGGCTGCCTGGTACAAGGGCACCGAGCTCCTCATAATCCACTCCTTAAATACCTAACTTAAGCGCTCTTGGCGCGAACGAGGGAGCGGGGGCGCAGGCGTGACGTCAGAGCGCCGCGCGTGTGTTCCAAGATGCGTTCCACGAGACCGGAAGTGTCGCGTCCTGCTTCCAGTCGGGGATCGCGCACTGCCGCACTAAACCCATTCTGTGCTGCCGAAGGACGATAGGGAAAAGGCTGGAGTCACGTAGCGATGCACGTCACTCTGCTCTTCTCAGTGTAGGGATAGGATGCTGCTGCTGCTGCTGTGAGGGAGAGATTAGGGAAGAATTCTGTTGAACTTGGTGTTGTTCAATTTTCAAACTACAGCGATCATTGAGGGTGCTATACTACATTTTTGTACCCAGCCCTGAGCCCAGTGACACTGAAAAATACGTTTTAATCCATCTGCTAGTTCGGTGGGCGTTGGCGGCCATTTTTGCAAGTGCAGTGCCCTTGCAACTGCATGTGTGCCAGGGACATTACTTTAATTCTGTTCAGACAATACACTGGCTGCAGGGCAGGCCTGCGCCTCCAAGGCGTAAAGGGCAAGCTCAGGCCACGTGGACAATTTGGAGACCCAGAAGTTGAATGGGTCAGACCCATCATTCAGTACGTGTAGGCGTGTGCACACATACTGCTCCACCATGTTGGTGAAATGCTGCCTCCTGCTAAGACGTTCCATATCAGCTGGTGGTGCTGGTTCTTGTGGCGTGATGACAAAGCTTTTCCACATTTCGGCCATGCTAACCCTGCCTTCTGAGGTGCTGGCGGTGCCCCAGCTAAGTTGGCGACCTCTTCCTCCTCTGCCTTTGCCTTTTGCTTCCACTGTGCCCCCGCTGTAAGGTGGGAATGCCATCAGCAGCGTGTCTACCAGCGTGCGCTTGTAGTCGCGCATTTTCCGATCACGCTCCAGTGAGGGAATTAAGGACGGCACGTTGTCCTTGAAACGGGGATCCAGCAGGGTGGCCACCCAATAATCAGCACTGGTTAGAATGTGGGCAACTCTGCGGTCATTGCGCAGGCACTGCAGCATGTAGTCGCTTATGTGTGCCAGGCTGCCCAGAGGTAAGGACAAGCTTTCCTCTGTGGGAGGTGTATCGTCTGTGTCCTCTGTATCCCCCAGCCATGCTGCAGTGATGGCCCTGAGCTGCTTTGGGTGCCACCCCGCTGTGAACCTGCTTCATCCTCCTCCTCCTCATCTTCCAGAACTGTGCCCTGGCTGGACAATTGTGTATATGGCCTATAGTATGTTGGTGCAGGACCCACCCTCTGAGCCACTTGTGAATGACTGGCCTGATAACCATGGAAATGACCCCTCCTCCTCCTCTTCCTCCTCCGCCACATTCTCGTCCATCATCACCCGAAGCATTTTTTCAAGAAGACATAGAAGTGGGATAGTAACGCTGAGAACGCCGTCGTCGGCACTGGCCGTGTTGGTTGAGTACTCGAAACAGCCCAAGGCACACTGGTCTCGCATGGAGGCCCAGTCATTGGTGGTGAAGTGGTGCTGTTCCGCAGAGCGACTCACCCGTGCGTGCTGCAGCTGAAACTCCACTATGGCCTGCTGCTGCTCGCACAGTCTCTCCAGCATGTGCAAGGTGGAGTTCCACCTGGTGGGCACGTCGCATATGAGACGGTGAGCGGGAAGGCCGAAGTTACGCTGTAGCGCAGACAGGCGAGCAGCAGCAGGATGAGAACGCCGAAAGCGCGTACAGACGGCCTGCACTTTCTGCAGCAGCTCTGACATATCGGCGTAGTTTTTCAGGAATTTCTGCACCACCAAAAAAATGTGACAGACTAATGTAATTGAATAATTTTCACTGCCAGGTATGCACTGCAGACCGCAGGGGTACTTGACCGGCCAAAAAAGGGAATTTGTCCTCCACGGAGCTACCAGAACGTGTTTTAGCACGGCAGGGGGCGTTATCACAGACAAGTGCAGCCGCCTGTCCACAGCCAACATGGACAAGCTCACGTTCATTAAAATGAACCAGGCCTGGATCGCTCAGGACTTCTCCGTACCTTGTGCAGAATAGACATGTATACTGGTGGATGGGGCACTGGGGGCTGGTGGATGGGGCACTGGGCGCTAGTGAATGGGGCCCTGGGGGCTGGTAAGAGGCTCTGGGGGCTGATGAGATCTGCTGGGGGCTGATAAGAGGCACTAGGGGCAGATTAGAGACACTAGGGGCAGATTAGAGACACTGGGGGCAGATTAGAGGCACTGGGGGCTGATTAGGGGCAGATTAGAGGCACTGGGGGCTGATTAGAGGCACTGGGGCTGATGAGATCTGCTGGGGGATGATATAGAGGCACTGGGGGCTGATTAGAGGCACTGGGGGCTGATGAGATCTTCTGGGGGATGATATAGAGGCACTGGGGGCTGATGAGAGGTACTGGGGGCTGATGAGAGGCACTGGGGGCTGATGAGATCTGCTGGGGGCTGATATGGAGGCACTGGGGGCTAATGAGAGGCACTGGGGGCTGATGAGAGGCACTGGGGGCTGATGAGAGGCACTGGGGGCTGATGAGAGGCACTGGGGGCTGATGAGAGGCACTGGGGGCTGATGAGAGGCGCTGGGGGCTGATGAGAGGTACTTGTGGCTGATGAGAGGCACAGGGGGCTGATGGAGAGGCATGGGGCTATTATGCTATGAGGCTACTGGGGGCTGCTATGAGGCATGGGACTATTATCTGAGGTCTGATTGGGGGTCATTCATATTGGGGTCTGATCTGAGGTCTTATTGGGGTCTTATTAACATTGGGGATCTTATTGGGGCTGTTAGCTGAGGTCTGATTAACATTGGGGGTCTGATTGGTGGTCTGACCTGAGGTGTAATGAAAAATATTTTTTTCTTATTGTCCCCCTCTAAAACCTAGGTGCGTCTTATGGGCCGGTGTGTCTAATAGGGCAAAAAATACAGTACTTGCTCCAGCCGACCTCCTCTGCCCTTTGCGAACGCCGCGCGCTGTGACATCATGCGGAGGCACTTGGGTGAGTTCCCACACTTTTTTTCCCAGGACTTGACCCCTGGCCTCAACCATACATTCTTGTACTCAGGTGGACTTATTCTTTGTTTTATTTTTTTATATGGCCCAATATTTTGGGGGCTACACCAATTAAGAAAAACAAAACAAAAGAAAAACAGTGTTGGCTACCTCCTCCACCTCCACCCTCGCTTCGACCTACACCGAACCCGAACTTCCAGGTGTTCGCTCAACTTTACATATATAGCATTCACATTTAGGTTTTTAGAACCTAGATGATCGTCTGCGTCGCGGTTCTCGGGACCAGTTGGGGCCCCAGCAGTTGTAGCCCCACCGCTCATCCGTATAAAATATTTGGCATGCCTCGGTAATGGCACCGATAATAGATAATTCTCTTTAATTCTCTTCACCTGTCTGATCCCCAGAAAACATAAATGTAAAGCAGAAATCTGGGTAAGAGTATACAGCTGTGCGGTATACACTGACATCTAGGTGCAGATGTTACTTGTCCAGCAGAGGGCAGTGTAACACACGACAGAGCATATTCTTATGAAGAAATCAGTACGTATCGGGGTCTGGTGCTCAAGCCTTAAGGGGGTCAGTCTCTTTTAGATATAAGTGGCCCCTGATGGTGAAGTTGATTGCTGGGGGTCCCACTACCCTTCATAAACGGCATATCTTAATATCATCCTATGTATAGTCGCTCTTGAAATATTCCCCTCGGCAGTTTGTCACATGGACGTATATTTCAAGGTCAGATCTGTGAGAAATGAGTATGACGTCTGGTATGAACCAGTGGGGTCCGCCGTACAGTGGTTGTGCGTTACTTGACTGCGCAGCGATGTGACCTCTGCCCATAGCCGGGGGTCACCGCCCCTTTAACGCCGCGGTCATGTGATGTAATAATAATTAGCCTGTTAATAATTGAATTGCTGATCTAAAACCTTAGGTGACGGCAGAACCTGACGAGGTGGATAGGTGAAACGAGTAGACTGGTAACTGTCCGTCCTGCCTGCAGGGGGCGGTATATTATTGCTTATACTCTTGGATGGTGAGAGTGCGGTCTACTGGGAGAGAGCTTGTGTAAAAAATATACCCGCCATGTCCTAAGTCTCTTCAGTGCCAATGTAATAGTGCCAGATCATCCTTTGCAGTCATATCCGTGGCCATATAATGGCGCCAGTCATAGCGCCCGCGTGTAAATGCATCCCGTTATAATAGTTCCTATCATATTATATACCAGTGTTACCTCATCTGAGTACCGGCTTCAGTTCCGCATAATATTGCCTGCCACAATGTGAAATCTGTAACCTTCAATGTGCCATGGGGGTCTTTGGACCCCCTCAGGTACCATGGCCATGGTACCTCGGGTCTTGTGAGAATTTTTGAGGTGGCTTCCCTAGCAGGGGTGCGCCTAGCCTTTCTGCTGCCGGTGGCGAAAAACTGAAACGGCGCCCAAACCCCCCAATGCCAATTTCTTAACCTAACCCCTTCCCTCCAGCCCTACTGTTAAAGACATACTGGGTAATACAGCGCCACATACTGTGCCCACTGTGCTTCCCACTACTATGCTGCAGAAACAGATAACCCCCTTCCCTGCCCCCCTCTTGCCCCTACCTGGGGAAGTTCCCTCACCTTTCCTCATTGGTGGCGCACCCCTGCTCCCTTCTTTCTATGCTTCGGGGGTTCAGACTTCAGACCCAACCAGGTCAACATCCACATTGGGTTTATATGTTCTCCACGTTCACGAGGGTTTCCTCCAGCATTCGATGCACACACTAAAGGGTTAAATGTCTTCCTATGACACTGGATCCAGTGGGAGAGAGATGGGGAGATTGTGGTATCCATTGGGGAAGGGGGGTGATATAAGAAATGGTGAACCAGAGCTCGAGATGGAATTATAGTGGCCACAACTCAAGCCTAGGGAGAAAGAGGTATAGAGGTAGAGGTGGCCCCCGAGGCCTCTCAGCTGTATAAGAAGACACAGCACGTGGCATGTTGGGGCCCGGATACAGATTTTTGCACTGGTGCCCGGGAGCTTCAAATTATCCCCTCTGGGAATAGGAGACATTCGTGGTCCTGCCTGTGGATTCTTCCATCACACAAGCCTATGGAGATGTCTTCAAGGAATACTGCATGTAATAAGTGAGGTAATAAGAGATAACGCCATTACTTCTTCCAGTCTTTTTGTATCTCAGCAGTGTCTTCTCCAGGACAGACTCGAGGTCATCACAAGATGTCCAGAACTGAGTCACCAACCACCAGGCCGAGGAATTTGAGAACTTTGACCTTCCTGTGTAAACGCTCTCAAGTTTACGTATAAATCATGACTTTTTCTGTTCTCCTAGATAATGAGCGGATGAAAGTTCTTCAGATGCAGAAATGATTTCTTGACAGGGTTTGGAGATGGGAATGTGTTTCTTGGAGGGCCCCTATGGTTAGGAAGAACCTGCCACAACCTGTGCCCCGAGGATGAAGAATGTGACGTGATGTGTCCTGAGGAGCTAGACAGAACTTGTGGAGGAATCTGAGGATGTCCCTCTCCATGCTCTTCTGTCTGAGGATGTCCCTCTCCATGCTCTTCTGTCTGAGGATGTCCCTCTCCATGCTCTTCTGTCTGAGGATGTCCCTCTCCATGCTCTTCTGTCTGAGGATGTCCCTCTCCATGCTCTTCTGTCTGAGGATGTCCCTCTCCATGCTCTTCTGTCTGAGGATGTCCCTCTCCATGCTCTTTCTGTCTGAGGATGTCCCTCTCCATGCTCTTCTGTCTGAGGATGTCCCTCTCCATGCTCTTCTGTCTGAGGATGTCCCTCTCCATGCTCTTCTGTCTGAGGATGTCCCTCTCCATGCTCTTCTGTCTGAGGCACCCACTCCTTGCTCCCTAGGACAGAGCTGAAGTGATCACTTGACCTCTGATACCAGGTCACAATCATAGGATAAAGACACGTAAAAGTGACAAAAGTGACACAGCTGTCATGTCTGATTACTGCTACAAGGTGAGGGCGGAATCACCATATATACTGCTCAACTACAGTGTATGAATACCAGCGCTATACCCTAATAATATCGCCATATACTGCTCAACTACAGTGTATGAATACCAGCGCTATACCCTAATAATATCGCCATATACTGCTCAACTACAGTGTATGAATACCAGCGCTATACCCTAATAATATCGCCATATACTGCTCAACTACAGTGCATGAATACCAGCGCTATACCCTAATAATATCGCCATATACTGCTCAACTACAGTGCATGAATACCAGCGCTATACCCTAATAATATCACCATATATACTGCTCAACTACAGTGTATGAATACCAGCGCTATACCCTAATAATATCGCCATATACTGCTCAACTACAGTGTATGAATACCAGCGCTATACCGTAATAATATCACCATATACTGCTCAACTACAGTGCATGAATACCAGCGCTATACCATAATAATATCACCATATACTGCTCAACTACAGTGCATGAATACCAGCGCTATACCCTAATAATATCGCCATATACTGCTCAACTACAGTGCATGAATACCAGCGCTATACCCTAATAATATCACCATATAGTGCTCAACTACAGTGCATGAATACCAGCGCTATACCCTAATAATATCGCCATATAGTGCTCAACTACAGTGTATGAATACCAGCGCTATACCCTAATAATATCGCCATATAGTGCTCAACTACAGTGTATGAACACCAGCGCTATACCCTATTAATATCACCATATAGTGCTCAACTACAGTGCATGAATACCAGCGCTATACCCTAATAATATCGCCATATACTGCTCAACTACAGTGCATGAATACCAGCGCTATACCCTAATAATATCGCCATATACTGCTCAACTACAGTGCATGAATACCAGCGCTATACCCTAATAATATCGCCATATACTGCTCAACTACAGTGTATGAATACCAGCGCTATACCCTAATAATATCACCATATACTGCTCAACTACAGTGTATGAATACCAGCGCTATACCCTTATAATATCGCCATATAGTGCTCAACTACAGTGCATGAATACCAGCGCTATACCCTAATAATATCACCATATACTGCTCAACTACAGTGCATGAATACCAGCGCTATACCCTAATAATATCGCCATATACTGCTCAACTACAGTGCATGAATACCAGCGCTATATCCTAATAATATCGCCATATAGTGCTCAACTACAGTGCATGAATACCAGCGCTATACCCTAATAATATCGCCATATAGTGCTCAACTACAGTGCATGAATACCAGCGCTATACCCTAATAATATCACCATATAGTGCTCAACTACAGTGCATGAATACCAGCGCTATACCCTAATAATATCACCATATAGTGCTCAACTACAGTGCATGAATACCAGCGCTATACCCTAATAATATCGCCATATAGTGCTCAACTACAGTGCATGAATACCAGCGCTATACCCTAATAATATCGCCATATAGTGCTCAACTACAGTGCATGAATACCAGCGCTATACCCTAATAATATCGCCATATAGTGCTCAACTACAGTGCATGAATACCAGCGCTATATCCTAATAATATCGCCATATAGTGCTCAACTACAGTGCATGAATACCAGCGCTATACCCTAATAATATCGCCATATAGTGCTCAACTACAGTGCATGAATACCAGCGCTATACCCTAATAATATCGCCATATAGTGCTCAACTACAGTGCATGAATACCAGCGCTATACCCTAATAATATCGCCATATAGTGCTCAACTACAGTGCATGAATACCAGCGCTATATCCTAATAATATCACCATATAGTGCTCAACTACAGTGCATGAATACCAGCGCTATACCCTAATAATATCGCCATATAGTGCTCAACTACAGTGCATGAATACCAGCGCTATATCCTAATAATATCGCCATATAGTGCTCAACTACAGTGCATGAATACCAGCGCTATACCCTAATAATATCGCCATATAGTGCTCAACTACAGTGCATGAATACCAGCGCTATATCCTAATACTATTACCATATAGTGCTCAACTACAGTGCATGAATACCAGCGCTATACCCTAATAATATCGCCATATAGTGCTCAACTACAGTGCATGAATACTAGCGCTATACCCTAATAATATCGCCATATAGTGCTCAACTACAGTGCATGAATACCAGCGCTATATCCTAATAATATCACCATATAGTGCTCAACTACAGTGCATGAATACCAGAGCTATACCCTAATAATATCGCCATATACTGCTGAACAACAGTGCATGAATACCAGCGCTATACCCTAATAATATCGCCATATAGTGCTCAACTACAGTGCATGAATACCAGCGCTATACCCTAATAATATCGCCATATAGTGCTCAACTACAGTGCATGAATACCAGCGCTATACCCTAATAATATCGCCATATAGTGCTTAACTACAGTGCATGAATACTAGCGCTATACCCTAATAATATCGCCATATACTGCTCAACTACAGTGCATGAATACCAGCGCTATACCCTAATAATATCACCATATAGTGCACAACTACAGTGCATGAATACCAGTGCTATACCGTAATAATATCGCCATATAGTGCTCAACTACAGTGCATGAATACCAGCGCTATACCCTAATAATATCGCCATATAGTGCTCAACTACAGTGCATGAATACCAGCACTATATCCGAATAATATCGCCATATAGTGCTCAACTAATATCGCCATATAGTGCTCAACTACAGTGCATGAATACCAGCGCTATACCCTAATAATATCACCATATAGTGCTCAACTACAGTGCATGAATACCAGCGCTATACCCTAATAATATCGCCATATACTGCTCAACTACAGTGTATGAATACCAGCGCTATACCCTAATAATATCACCATATAGTGCACAACTACAGTGCATGAATACCAGTGCTATACCGTAATAATATCGCCATATAGTGCTCAACTACAGTGCATACAGTACAATGCTCAATTACATCTATAAATACCAGTCTATACGTATAATACTAGCTAACTAATATACAGCAATGTCAATACATTATGAATACCAGCTAACACTAATAATATCGCCATATAGTGCTGAAATACATGTATAAACCAGTGCTATACAGTAATATCGCCATATAGTGCTCAATTACATGTATAAATACCAGTACTAAACACTAATAATATCACCATATAGTGCCCAATTAACACTATAATACATTGTATCGACGACAGTACTATATCCTAATAATATCGCCATATAGTGCTCAATCAACAGTGAAATAGGTCGTATCAGTACCATATTAGACATTGCCATATAATACCCACATAACAGTACAATACAGGGGCGGATATTAGTGCAATACACTGCCCAAACAACAGTGCCATAGAGCGTCCAAATAATGCCGTACAGAGTGTGCAATACAGTGGCCATATAGCTCTGCACTCAAATGTCCAAATAATGGTACCATATTGTGTCCAGTACCAGTGCAATACAGCGCCCAAACACATCATCCCATTACGAGTAACAAAAGCGGCCAGCAGGGGGCAGTCTGCTGCCTGTGCCTCCGCTGCAGAGCTGTAATAGGGGTCCTGTGCACTGTGTGTGTATATCACCCCCCTATAAAGTCCTTCCCATGCCTCCAGTAAGGCACCTTGGGACGTCCCATAATGGGGCGATCATTCCTCGCCTTCTGTCCTGCTCCTTCTCTGGGGATCTGAGGCTGCAGAGTCAGGAAGAGGTGGTGGGATCAATACCCAGCATAGACATGAATAATGTAGAGGAACTTAATACAGGCCTGCCAGCGCCTCTGCTGCTCCTCCCTGCCCGCTCACTCATTTATCTGCTGCCTGCAGTATATGGCGGCATAAAATACCGTATAATAAGAATGTCCTGCTTAGATCGCTTGTGCTTAATCACTGGTTAATGAACAGCTCCCTGGCATTTTTTTCCGTTCCTTGTCATTTACAAAATCTATGCTTGCTGTCAGTGACTAGACTAAAGGAGTACAAGTGGATGGTGGTTATGATGAGTAAGGAGGCTGAATAGTATATCTATAATGGAAGTATAAAGTATATCCATGATTCACTATGAGGCGGTGATAAATATGATCGATAATACACTGTATAGTTATTGGGAGGGGGGTTGAGGGATGTTTATGTGATAGTGTATGAGGCGGTGATGTATATGATGGCATGGTGATATAGGTACAGGGTGAGGTTTGGAAGGTGATATTAATATGTTATGGGGTGATGTATATAAGAAGATATAGAGGGTGGTGTATATAAGAAGATATAGGGGTGAGGTATATAATAGGATATGGGAGGTGATCTATATAATAGGATATAGGGGGTGAGGTATACAATAAGGGGTGATGTATATAATAGGATATAGGCGGGGAGGTATACAATAGTATATAAGAGGTGATGTATATAATAGGATATAGGAGGTGAGGTATATAATGGGATATAGGAGGTGAGGTATATAATAGGATATAGGAGGTGATGTCTATAATTGGATATAGGGGGTGATGTATATAATAGGATATAGGGGGTGATGTATATAATAGGATATAGGGGATGATGTATATAATGGGATATAGGGGTGATGTCTATAATAAGATATAGGGGGTGATGTATATAATAGGATATAGGAGGTGATGTATATAATAGGATATAGGAGGTGATGTATATAATAGGATATAGGGGTGATCTATATAATAAGATATAGGGGGTGATGTATATAACAGGATATAGGAGGTGAGGTATATAATGGGATATAGGAGGTGAGGTATATAATAGGATATAGGGGTGATGTATATAATAGGATATAGGAGGTGATGTATATAATAGGATATAGGAGGTGAGGTATATAATAGGATATAGGAGGTGAGGTATATAATGGGATATAGGAGGTGAGGTATATAATGGGATATAGGAGATGAGGTATATAATAGGATATAGGGGGTGATGTATATAATAGGATATAGGGGGTGATGTATATAACAGGATATAGGAGGTGATGTATATAACAGGATATAGGGGGTGATGTATATAATAGGATATAGGGGGTGATGTATATAATCAGGATATAGGGGGTGATGTATATAACAGGATATAGGAGGTTATCTATATAATATAATATGGGGGGTGATGTATATAATAGGATATAGAGGGTGATGTACAAAATAAAATGTAGGAGGTGATGTATATAATGGGATATAAGGGTGATGTATATAATAGGATATAGGAGGTGATGTTTGAAATATGGCCCCTGGTATTGCCCATACGGCACAGGTAGGTCAGGGTTAGGTCCCGACCTACTTGAAAAACATTGGCGTGGTGCTCGGGCTTAGACATGTCCTCTATAGTAGGATAAGTTGGCTAATCCCTCAATATTAATATATTGGGGTGTGCAGGGTGGTACATGATGGGGTCAGTATGTATATATTGGGGTATACAGGGTGGTACAAGATGGGGTCAGTATGTATATATTGGGGTATGCAGGGTGGTATATGATGGGGTCAGTATTTATATATTGGGGTGTGCAGGGTGGTATATGATGGGGTCAGTATGTATATATTGGGGTATGCAGGGTGGTATTTGATGGGGTCAGTATGTATATATTGGGGTGTGCAGGGTGGTACAAGATGGGGTCAGTATGTATATATTGGGGTGTGCAGAGTGGTATATGATGGGGTCAGTATGTATATATTGGGGTGTGCAGGGTGGTATATGATGGGGTCAGTATGTATATATTGGGGTATGCAGGGTGGTACATGATGGGGTCAGTATGTATATATTGGGGTGTGCAGGGTGGTATATGATTTGGTCAGTATGTATATATTGGGGTATGCAGGGTGGTATATGATGGGGTCAGTATGTATATATTGGGGTGTGCAGAGTGGTACATGATGGGGTCAGTATGTATATATTGGGGTATGCAGGGTGGTATATGATGTGGTCAGTATGTATATATTGGGGTATGTAGGGTGGTACATGATGGGGTCAGTATGTATATATTGGGGTATGCAGGGTGGTATATGATGGGGTCAGTATGTATATATTGGGGTATGCAGGGTGGTATATGATGGGGTCAGTATGTATATATTGGGGTATGCAGGGTGGTAAATGATGGGGTCAGTATGTATATATTGGGGTATGCAGGGTGGTACATGATGGGGTCAGTATGTATATATTGGGGTGTGCAGGGTGGTACATGATGGGGTCAGTATGTATATATTGGGGTATGCAGGGTGGTACATGATGGGGTCAGTATGTATATATTGGGGTATGCAGGGTGGTACATGATGGGTCAGTATGTATATATTGGGGTGTGCAGGGTGGTACATGATGGGGTCAGTATGTATATATTGGGGTATACAGGGTGGTACATGATGGGGTCAGTATGTATATATTGGGGTATGCAGGGTGGTATATGATGGGGTCAGTATGTATATATTGGGGTATGTAGGGTGGTACATGATGAGGTCAGTATGTATATATTGGGGTGTGCAGGGTGGTACATGATGGGGTCAGTATGTATATATTGGGGTATGCAGGGTGGTACATGATGGGGTCAGTATGCAGATGATGGGGTCAGTGTGCGGATGATGGGAGAGTTGTTGGAGTCCTCCCCTCCTCCCGGCTGTAGAACCGGTGAGACCGGCTCAGGTGTCGCCTCCCCCGTCACTCCCTCCTCCGCCTCCTCCTCTCCTGTCCGGTCCTCACTCTCCAATGTGACCGGGGAGCAGCAGCTGTCAGCGGCCGGAGCAGAGGCGAGGAGGTGGGTGCAGGGGGGCACAGGGGGGAGGAGGGGGGTGAGGGGGGCACAGGGGGGAGGAGGTGGGTGAGGGGGGCACAGGGGGGGGGGTTGAGTGAGGGGGGCACAGGGGAGAGGGGGGGCAGTGGGGACAGCTGTGATCCAGGGGCTGTTATCAGGCTGGTATTATATGGTATAGTGATGGGGGGCTGGTATTATATGGTATAGTGATGGGGGGCTGGTATATGGTATAGTGATGGGGGCTGGTATATGGTATAGTGATGAGGGGCTGGAAAATGGTATAGTGATGGGGGCTGGTATTATATGGTATAGTGATGGGGAGCTGGTATTATATAGTATAGTGATGGGGGGCTGGTATTATATGGTATAGTGATGGGGGCTGGTATATAGTATAGTGATGGGGGCTGGTATATGGTATAGTTATGGGGGGTTGGTATTATATGGTTATAGTGATGGGGGCTGGTATATGGTATAGTGATGGGGGCTGGTATTATATGGTATAGTAAATGGGGGCTGGTATATGGTATAGTGATGAGGGGCTGATATTATATGGTATAGTGATGAGGGCTGGTATTATATGGTATAGTGATGGGGGCTGGTATATGGTATAGTGATGGGGCGGTATTATATGGTATAGTGATGGGGGCTGGTATTATATGGTATAGTGATGGGTCTGGTATATAGTATAGTGATGGGGGCTGGTATTATATGGTATAGTGATGGGGCTGGTATATGGTATAGTGATGGGGGGCTGATATTATATGGTATAGTGATGGGGGGCTGGTATATGGTATAGTGATGGGGGGCTGATATTATATGGTATAGTGATGGGGGGCTGGTATTATATGGTATAGTGATGGGTCTGGTATATAGTATAGTGATGGGGGGCTGGTATTATATGGTATAGTGATGGGGGCTGGTATATAGTATAGTGATGGGGGCTGGTATATGGTATAGTGATGGGGGGCTGGTATTATATGGTATAGTGATGGGGGCTGGTATATAGTATAGTGATGGGGGCTGGTATATGGTATAGTGATGGGGGGCTGGTATTATATGGTATAGTGATGGGTCTGGTATATAGTATAGTGATGGGGGCTGATATTATATGGTATAGTGATGGGGGGCTGATATTATATGGTATAGTGATGGGGGGCTGATATTATATGGTATAGTGATGGGGGGCTGGTATTATATATGGTATAGTGATGGGGGGCTGATATTATATGGGGCATTGGTGAGGGGCAGGTGCTATTATTGGGTATTATGTCACTGACATTTCTGGGACAGGTCACATGCCTTGGAACAAACATGTCCGGGTGGAGGAGGGGGCAATCACATGTATAATATGTATGTAGATGTCCCGCACGCCCTGTGTACATGTAGTCACCTGCGCTCATAATTACTCCTGTCCCAGCCCATGCATTATTCATGAGACTGATGGGCTCTGGGATTACCGTGTGTAATGGGGGTAGTAGTGTCTGTAGTACGGATGCAGCAGAGCTGAGCTTATCAGCTTCTCAGATGTAGCAAACAAAGCTTTTGTGATGTAGCAGATCTGTGTTTGTCAGACATAGCAGCGCTGAGTGTCCCTCAGGTTGTGTTTTTGTGTTTCTATAGATAAACTTTTCAGATGTAGCAGATCTGATCTTGTACAATAGCTGTAGCATGTAGCAGGGCTGTGTTTGTCAGTGGTAAGAGAGCAGAGCTTTCCAATATACAGCTGAGCCTGTCTGACGCTCTTGTAGCTGAGCTAAAGACGAGTTTGTCAGTGCAACAGGGCTGTGTTGGATCATTTTCAACTCTGCTATATCTGTATTAGCTGGGTGTCACTGAATGAAACAGGTCGTGTTGCTCTGTGGGGTGGAGTAGTATCGGTTTACAGGATGTATCATTATAACATATTTTTGCTAATTTATAAATGATATAAGTAATATGTATTGAACTATGTACAAGCGTGGTGACTACTTACCTCTGGGCCTAGCTGTGTAGCAGGGCACGCAGCACCCACCTACTGTGTGACAGATGGGTGATGCTGGAGGTATTGGAGATATGTGCAGCATTTGCCAGAGATGTTTTTCTTAGCGAGGTCATTGATAACATTCCTGCCATTCCCCAGTAATTGCCTCTGCCCTGTCACTTACCTTCCCCTGTTAGTCTGCCTCCCCCTCAGTATCACTGCCTGTATCCAGAATCTGTCCTTACCTGCGCTCTCCAGGTGTTCAGCCCTCACTTCTTCTGCTCCTTATCACCCCCTCTTCTATCAGCATCACCAGGGGCTAATCCCAGGGTTTTATCTCTTTTCAAGATCTATTCTTGCTGTCAGTGAATGAAACACTGCTTTGGCCCCTGCTCATACAACAGCTGGGTTTATTACAGTGTATCAGTGTGCTACAATCGTATCAAGTCTGAAGTTTTTGGCTAAAGATTCAGCCTATAGTTGTAAACTGGAAGCCCTTCATTCACTGACAACAAGCAGAGTACAGTAAGTGGCTAAGAACATGGGGGTGGGGGGGTTAGACCATCCATAGGTGTCATCCTATTACTTCAAATATGGCCGGCATATGAGAACACATAGCCTTGTTCTACGCATTATATTCTTCTCAGCTTGGTGGTAAATATAAAATATAGGTGCCCTTCAATATAACTCCACTCTAAACAAGAGTAAGTAGACCTGGCACTGTCTCCTGTCCCGTCCCCTTGTTGTCAGGTAGCGGCATGAGAACAGTTCTGTCACCGCTGAAGACATTAAAATGTGTCACTAAACAGTCAGAAAGAGTCAGGGCTTTTCCAGAATTTCCCTTTCAAGGAAAAAAAGGGGGACCGCAATGGGGTCTCAATACACGCCCGTTTGGAGATAGAAGTGGGATCTGCCCCTATTTGACATTGGTGGCATATGATAGTGATATGCCGCCAATTTCTGAGGGGAGACAACCCCTTTAATGATTATTTATTGTATTAAACGTCACCTGATAAATCCTTCCTAGAGAGATCCTATAGCTCCAGGTAACACAGTCCTTCATTTTGTACCCATACTGTTCCTCCTGGGCGGTCCTAGGGGGAGAATAGGGTGCCTCATGGGTAGTAAATATTAATATTAACATAATAATAGTTCTGAGGTTGACCCTGGTGAATGATCCAGGAATATAGACAAGGTATTCCTCTGAGTCAGGGCTTAGTCACTTGTTAAGTGAAGTTCCTAATTGGCCCCCGTGACTACAAAGGGCCCGATGGAATGTGACCACGATGACTATTTATTACATATCATATAATATTATCGTAGCTTGTTGTGGGTTTGCAGTACAAACTATATCTAGTATTCTCCGCTATGTGATAAAGGTTGTTCCCAGTGCTATAGTGAATGGTTACTAGTACATAACTGGAATTACTGGTGGACCCTGCCTTCCCCACGCTGGCGTCATTGGGGATTTACTATATTTTTGCGTCCCTCTTACAAAAATGACCATGCCGTTCACTATACCACAGTATAAAGGAAACCGGGGACCTTAACATTAGGGCGTTCTATAGATGCCCTTTAAATATGAGTGTTTAGACCCCCTCCCCCTATGGCTGGGGGTGAGCTGGAAAGTGGTTCAGTACCAAAAGCCGTCAGTACAGTCCTAGAAGCCAAATTGACAAACCCCCATGTTTATAAGCGCTGAGCCTCCAGATGAAGCAACACAAAACTGGCTCACTCAGACTCTGACCGCCATGCTGTAACTACCCGTAAACACTGCCCCCATTGTCACTGCACCTCCCGGTACTGTGCTTGTGTCCCCAGGAGAGCGCCCTCTGTTACCCTCTGTAAAACCAGCATGCCATAAGCTGTAATTCATAAAGTGTAGAAGACAAATCCTTATTCACTGTTCACTGGCAGTTCCTGATGGGAGTTGTAGTTCACATGCAAGAGAGCAAGTGATTGGTATTAAAATAATAGGAGTGTTTTCTCATAGAGAGTCCCCACAAGGCGTCCCCTTGTGTTAAGTTACTGGGAAAGCTGGGGGTTGTAGTTCTTCTGCAGTCATTAGGGGTACTGCTGCACCAATGGGTGACCCCATAGAAGCAGCAGGTGCATTGGCAGTGCTGGGCAGGACATGGCGAAGGTCGCCAGGTGTCCCGGGCAGGCACTGTGCAGGCGATCTCCATTTCCAGTGCCTCCCCTCCCTGCACCTGCTCAGGTTTCACTCTCCTCACAATGGACGCCCAGGTGAATGCTGGGATCCGAGTGCTTGTTTACAGCAGGAATGTGCCCCCCCCCCCCGTATACCGGATTTGCTCCCTGGTGGCAGGATGGCACCGCTCTCAGCCAGTGGGACAGATATTTGGGCGACGGCTGGAGAGCTGGGATTAGGCCGGGATTAGATTGGTGCTGGTTTTGCTGCTCTGTCACTTCTTTAATCTGCAATTTCTGGTTTGTGTGTCTAGAGCCCCGTTCGTCATCACATAGCTATTCACCTCTGCTACCAGGCAGGGAATGCTCTGCAGATAGCTATGTTTCTCCAGGGCTGTGTCAATAAAGTTTATTGAGGAGGAAGCTCTGTGATGTCATCAGAGAATGTGACATCTGCAGCAACGTATGACGGGTCTCAATTTTAGGGAATGAAAATGCGTTTATTGGTCGATTTGCTGGAATTGGCCTTCTTGCTGTGTCCACAGGTGACCCACGAATACAGCCGTGTATAAATATGATAGACATGGAGATGCCCTTTAACTTCTCAGAGCCTAAGCCAAAAAGTTCTGCTCTTCTGTCATGTCCTTTTGTTTCAGGGAAAGTTGGGTGACAGACAATATAACAACCACCAGATTACTGCAGGGAGGCACTTGGCTGCACAGGGCCCCAGGCGGCAAGGGGGCCCTTCCTAGCTGTAGAACAGTAGCCTGAACCAGGGGCCCTAGAAATACCAACTGTACCCATGTACTCATGTATATGGGGAGCTCCCGACTCTCCTCTGACAGATTATGTCCAGGGAGAGAAGGATCAGGCATGTTGAGTTTCAATGCCCGATCCTTTTGTTCTCCTGAGAGTGGATTTCTCTCCATGGAATACACATGCATGCTCGGCCAGTCCCAGCGTCTATGGGGAGTTGGGAGAGAAAGCCGTATGCTCTGGGGTCCAGGGTGTGGATGATAGTGTTACCCCGTTGGTGCCCACGCTCAGTGCTGAAGACCCTTTGCCTTACTTTCCTGTTAATTACATGTGGTGTAACGTGTGGACACAGTCACATGACCTGCATATCACACATTCCTAGGGGATATGGACCGTGCAGAAACAAATGGGCTGCGCACTCCTCTCAGCATTAACCCCTTTGGTGCCGCACTCAGTTCTATTCTTTTTCCTTTTATAGCAGTGTCCATGCACCACCATCAGGGTTTTCTCTTCTGCCCCCCTTGGACATGACACAGAGCTGCTCTGGAACATGGTGACCATTCCTAGAAATTACCAGCTCTGTCCTTTGTGCAAGGACTGGGCATGCAGTTCTGGGGCAGGGAAATGGTGAATATGTCCTTGGCAGTGCTTATAATGGGGTCCGACGCTGACAAAACTGCTAATATCATAGAATATCTCAGCGTTAGGCTACATGCACACGACCGTTGCCTGCCTCAGCGTCCGCTCTGTCCGCAAATTTTGACGGATCAGTATTTTTGGAAGATCCATTGTAATAATGCCTATCCCTGTCCGCAAATGTGAAAAAAATAGGACATGCTCTATTTTTTTGATGGAAGGTAAACACGGACCACCGATGCGGAACATAAAACGGTTAACCATCCGCATTTTTTGACGGACCCATTGAAATCAATGGGGAAGCATCCTATCCGTGAAAAAAAAACGGAACGGACGCGGAAACAAACAACGGTCGTGTGCATGAGGCCTTATACACAGGGACATGCAGGAAGGGCTGTACGCAGCTAAAAACGTCCCCGCTAACAGGCATATTGGTGGTATCCCCATTTGGCGCAGCTTATCTCGATGGGGGAATTGAGGCTCAAACAGTTTCATCCCTGTTTCCCTTAATGAGTTGGGGGACTGTCCCTCTAGAAATGACATTGAGTCCCTGATAGATAGGGACACCTTGATAATTTTGTACAATTTTTGAAAATATTTCAAAAATTGGGGCTTGGTGGCGCCGTGCTAGATGCCAGACTCCCATGGGACAAATCTTGCATCAGAAATAATTCTGATTATAGCATTGGACTGATAGAAAGTTGTTCTCTTTGGGTGAAAAGCAGAATTTTGCTGAAGAAAACTCCAACTCAATGCTGCATAGAAGCCATGTTATTAGCAGTCACTGTGATCTATTGATCTGGCATGACATGTCTGTAGGTATGCTGCTTGCGTAAAAAGTGCAGTAATTGTAATATAATACTGCCTCCTATGTACAAGATTATAACTAATATAATACTCCCTCCTATGTACAAGAATATAACTACTATAATACTGCTCCTATGTACAAGAATATAACTACTATAATACTGCTCCTATGTACAAGGATATAACTGCTATAATACTGCTCCTATGTACAAGAATATAACTACTATAATACTGCCTCCTATGTACAAGAATATAACTACTATAATACTGCTCCTATGTACAAGAATATAACTACTATAATACTGCTCCTATGTACAAGAATATAACTACTATAATACTGCTCCTATGTACAAGAATATAACTACTATAATACTGCTCCTATGTACAAGAATATAACTACTATAATACTGCTCCTATGTACAAGAATATAACTACTATAATATTGCCTCCTATGTACAAGAATATAACTACTATAATACTGCTCCTATGTACAAGAATATAATTACTATAATACTGCCTCCTATATACAAGAATATAACTACTATAATACTGCTCCTATGTACGAGAATATAACTACTATAATACTGCTCCTATGTACAGGAATATAACTACTATAATACTGCTTCTATGTACAAGAATATAACTACTATAATACTGCTCCTATGTACAAGAATATTACTACTATAATATCACCTCCTATGTACAAGAATCAGGGCCGGTGCAAGGATTTTTGACGCCCTAGGAAAAATAAAAGTTTGCCGCCCCCCCCTCCCCATGTGACATCACAATGCCCCACCCATATGATCTGCCAAATTAAAGGGGTTCTGCAGTTTATTTAAACTGATTGACAGGGGTCCGATACCCGGGACCCCCGCCAATTAGCTGTTTGAGAAGGCAGCGGCGCTGGCAGTAGCGCCTCCGCCTTCTCGCAGTGACGTCACGATTAGTATCATTGGCCTGGGCGGGGCTAAGCTTCATTCAAGTGAACAGAGCTTAACCCTGCCAAGGCCAGTGATACTAGTCGTGACGTCACTGCGCCTGCAGTAAACAGCGAGAAGGCCGAGGCGCTACTGCCAGTGTCGGACCCGCCGATCAGTTTAAATAAACTGCAGAACCCCTTTAACTAACGCCAGTTTTCTCTCCCCCATGTCATTCTCTCCCCCCCATGTCATTCTCTCCCCCCCATGTCATCTCCCCCCCCATGTAATTCTCTTTCCTTTTCTTGTCATTCTCCCCCCCCCCCCACATGTAATTCTCTTTCCTCCTCTTGTCATTCTCTCTCCTTTTCTTGTCATTCTCTTTCCCCCCTTTTTATTCCCCCCTTGTCATCCTCTTTCTCAACCCCCCCTCTCCCTTTGTCATCCTCTTTCTCAATCTCCCCCCTTGTCATCCTCTTTCTCAATCCCCCCTTGTCATCCTCTTTCTCAATCCCCCTCCTTGTCATCCTCTTTCTCAATCTCCCCCTTGTCATCCTCTTTCTCAATCCCCCCTTGTCATCCTCTTTCTCAATCCCCCCCCTACCCCTAGTGTAGCTAGCCGAGCGCTGTATGCTCCACGGGTACAGGAGCTTTACTTTCCTGTACCCGGGCGGACTGATAGGAAGCGCACACGGTGTGCGCACTTCATGTCAGTTCGGCCGGGTACAGGAGACAGATGCTCCCTGTACCCGCGGACCATACGGGACTTGGCCACGCTACAATGTGGGACTGACAGGGGGGAGCGCTGAGCGTTTCCCTCCTGTCAGTCCCTCTCTTCATGCTGCGCCCGGGAGGTGCGCCCTCATGGACGCGCCAGCCCGGGCAGTGCTGCAGCCGCCTGAGGCTCTCTATAGAGCGCTCGGGCGGCTGCAGCATGAAGGGGGCCGGCGCTCCTTGCAGCGCCCCTTCCCAAGGGGCGCTCTACGCGGCTGCCTAGTCAGCCTATAGGACGCGCCGGCCCTGACAAGAATATAACTACTATAATACTGCTCCTATGTACAATATAACTACCATAATACCGCCTCCTCTGTACAACAATATAACTACTATAATACTGTCTCCTATGTACAAGAATATAACTACTATATACCGCCTCCTGTGTATAAGAATATTACTACTATAATACTGCCTCCTATGTACAAGAATATAACTGCTATAATACTGCTCCTATGTACAATAATATAACTACTATAATACTGCTCCTATGTACAAGAATATAACTACTATAATACTGCTCCTATGTACAAGAATATAACTGCTATAATACTGCTCCTATGTACAATAATATAACTACTATAATACTGTTCCTATGTACAAGAATATAACTACTATAATACTGCTCCTATGTACAAGAATATAACTACTATAATACTGCTCCTATGTACAAGAATATAACTACTATAATACTGCTCCTATGTACAAGAATATAACTACCGTCCTTGGAAAACTTTCCGAACCTCAGAAGCCGTGCATTGAATATAGTCTGACACCTATGCGAGGCCTCACGCCGTTGCCTTCCTAGATGGTACTTCAAATGGGATGTAACCAACACACACAGATCTTTGTTTTATTTTGTATTTATGATAATGGCGATGACGACCAGTTCCCTTTCCTAATGTTCCCCCATATTACATTCTTAGATTCTGTTCACTGCATTTTTGTGACATGTCGATGCTATATTATGTCTTCATCTCTGCCCGCGACTCCTCTGCTGTGGCTGTCGAGGCAGTGTTGTACTTTTATATACTCATGTCTTCAATAAAAAGAAAATTGACAAAGAATATAACTACTATAATGCTGCCTTTAAGTTAATTGATCATTGAAATCAGCTGGCACTCGACCACAACGTGCGCACTGCAGCGGAAAGGAGCGAACTTTATATGTAGCATCAAAGGGGATCCCGGCAGACGACAATTGCTTCTCAGTATGCTTTTATTTGTCATAATTATATGACGCGTTTCGGCAGATAGCCTTTATCAACAAACCCTGGTTGATAAAGGCTATCTGCTGAAACGCGTCATATAATTATGACAAATAAATAAAAGCATACTGAGAAGCAATTGACGTCTGACGGGATCCCCTTTAAGTGAACTGAATTTGAGCTGTAGTTTCTCGGCACAGCCACTACACAATGGATGGCGCTTCCTTCTCTGGCCACTATTTCATTTCTGTCACTGCCGAAAACCGCTGATTGGCGGGGGTGCCGGGTGTCAGACCCCCACCTGGATGATATATCCAGAGAGGATTGGTCATCATTATCTAGAAGCTTGAATACTCATTATCGCTGTGAGCTTGTGTTGTGCAGGACAAATTGTATTATTTCATGACGCCATTTTAGGGTAGTAATTGGGGAAAAAAGCTATTTCTGCATTTTTTTTGCACTTTAAATTTACGATGATCACTCTGTGGCATAACTAGCCTGTTACTTTTAGGGCTCATGCACACGACCGTATGTATTTTGCGGTACGCAAAAACGGATCTGCAAAAAATACGGATGGCGTCCGTGTGCATTCCGTATTTAACAGAACGGAACAGCCGGCCCCTAATAGAACAGTCCTATCCTTGTCCGTAATGCGGACAATAATAGAACATGTTGTATTTTTTACGGAATGTACATACGGACATACGGAAACGGAATGCACACGGAGTAACTTCAGTTTTTCTTGTGGACCCATTGAAATGAATGGTTCCCAATAAGGTCCGCAAAAAAATAATGGAACGGACACGGAAAGAAAATACGTTCGTGTGTATGAGCCCTTAGACTACATTCACACGTCCGCAATTCTGTTCCGCTTTTTGTGGAACGGAATTGCGGACCCATTCATTTTCATGGGGACACACTATGTCTCGCACGGATCCGGAATTGCGGATCTGCACTTCCGTTCCTCCAAAAAATAGAACATGTCCTATTCTTGTCCGCAATTGTGGACAAGAAAAGGCATTTTCTATGAGAGTGCCTGCTATGTGCGGAACGCACATTGCCCGTGTTCGTGTTTTGCGGATCCGTGGATCCGCAAAACACACACGGGCGTCTGAATGGAGCCTTATTCTGTGGGTCAGTACGGTTACCGTGAAACCAGATTTTTTACTACATCTGCCTAATAATAGCACGTCTCATGCTAAAATTGTTGTTTTTTATGTCGCTCCATTTCACGAGCCATAACTTTTTTATTTTTCCATTGATGTAGCCATATAAGGACTTGTTTTTTTGAGGGAAAGATGTAGCTTTCTCTGATACCATTTTGGGGTACATGGGATTTATTGATGAACAATTATTATTACTACTTTTTTCTCAAGCGGTTTTTGCATGGCTGAATCCCCGCAGGATCCTACTCCCATTATAGTCAATGGGTAGTATCCTGCTTTGCTGCATGTGGACTCCGTCAGGCTGCTCCTCCTCAGGAAGGATTTAACGCTAGTGTGAGACTAGCCTTACATGTATTATCTTGTTCCTTGGCAGTTTACCGTGGGCTGTGACAAATGCGGTGATACCATGTATAAGGCTGTTTTCACACTGCTGTCACAGGCTCGGTACTAAGCCTCCTTCAGATTTGACAGAGAGATTAGCGCAGCGTTAATCTTCGTGTCAAAATGACAGACACCACATTAGGACCCATGATGGATGACTATTACTTAAATGACATACCGCACTACCAAACCTACATGCTCGGGTCTCACTAAACCTTTACCTTTTCTCCCCACCATTGAATAACAGCCGGACAACACCTCGGATTAATTAGGCCACAGCAGCCGTCTTATTAAATAAAATAAATATCAAACATAATAACATAACGTTGGCCCCCAAAACTGAATAAATGACGAGGGAGGTCCTAGAAGCCCCAATAAAATAACTTTACCAAAATAAACTGGCAACTCCATCTTGCCCCCGGCCGTTCAATGCCAGCTCAGAGGCACCAACTGATGGACGCCTAATTCCTCAACTCCTGTTAAACCATGAGAGTCCAGCCCCACCCATGCGGCCCTCCCATTCTCAGCTGCCCCCATATCCACCAACTTCAAGGACCTCCCCACTGCCGTGGCAATTTCCCCAAAATCTACACTCACTTAACAAAACACCCCATTTTTTATGTGTTTTTAAGAAAATGAGTGCTCCGTCACCTGCCCCATCCTTCTACCGGGCAGGAGTTCACTAGAATACCTAGAATGGCGTCTTGTTACCCCTCACACCCCCATTTATAAATCCTCCCTGCCACACCCCATTCATCATAGTAAACCCCCCACACCCACACACCTAACAGCTCCTGTGCCATTAACCCTCTAAATGCCGCCCCTCACCAACCAAACCAGCGTCATGCTGGCCACCCCAGTCGAGCCACACTGGAGAATACAGCACCATATATTCCTGTTAAATCCAGTGATGTCTCTTTTTCCTCATCTTCTCCATTCGGACCAGACCACCATGATGTTTTTTTTTACAGCCGTGTATCATCTTTACAAATTTTATCACACATCTTAGTTTCCTATTTTTTCATCATCCTCCCACCACCCCATCCTGCTACCCCCAATACTGTACTCCCCAATACTATACCGCAGAAACAAATATTGTCCCTGAAAATACTAGTACCACAAAGATAGTGCTCCCCTTCAAGCACAGTAATATTGATCCCAAAAGTCTCACCAATAGTAATAATTTTCTCCCAGAGTGCCCTAAGTAGTAATAGTGCCCCTACAGGTCTCCCAATAGTAATAATGTCCACCATTGTGCCCTAGAAGTAATAATGCCCCCAATGTAGTGATTATGTTCCCCATAATCCTCCAGTAGTAATAAAGCCCACCATAATGCCCTCATAAGTAATATTTCCCGTCTATAGTGCCCCAATAGTACTAATGCCCTACTATAGTGCCCCAGTAGTAATAAAGCCCACAATAGTGTCCCAGTAGAAAGAATTCCCCCTGTAGTGCCCCTAGTAGTAATTGAGCCCACAATAGTGTCCCAGTAGAAATAATTCCCCCTATAGTGCCCCTAGTAGTAATAGAGCCCACCATAATGCCCTCATAAGTAATAATTCCCGTCTATAGTGCCCCAATAGTACTAATGCCCTACTATAGTGCCCCGTAGTAATAAAGCCCACAATAGTGTCCCAGTAGAAATAACTCCCCCTATAGTGCCCCTAGTAGTAATAGAGCCGACCATAATGCCCTCATAAGTAATAATTCCCGTCTATAGTGCCCCAATAGTACTAATGCCCTACTATAGTGCCCCAGTAGTAATGAAGCCCACAATAGTGTCCCAGTAGAAATAATTCCCCCTATAGTGCCCCTAGTAGTAATAGAGCCCACCATAATGCCCTTGTAAGTAATAATGCGCGCCTATAGTGCACCAATAGTACTAATGCCCCCCTGTAGTGTCTCAGTAGCAATAGAACCCCAATAGGATCCCTCAAAAGTAATAATGTCCACCTCTAGTGCCACCAGTAATATTAAAGCCCCTGAGGACCCCCTCCATCTTTGTAACTGGCTAGATACACTATTGACCACAGTATCTAAGGGGTATTTGGCTGGGATCAGAGTTATCATGTGTTTGGACATGTACCCCTGATGGAAAGCCCTGCAGAGGGCCTCAGTCCCTAACCCTGCACTAGTTTGGGGCGGTGTGATGGAGATGTAGGCGCTGGTCGGCGGTGTTTGTCATGTGACAGTTGTGTAATTATCTTTGCCTCCAGGACACGATGGCTTCACGTGAGAGATGAGTCAGGGTCCGGACTAGTTACTCCATTATGGTAGGGTTACTGGATGAACTGGTGATAGGCTTATTAATAGGACCATAATATGTCAGACTGAAAAACACATCCATCGAGTTCAGCCTATAATCCAGAGGAGGGCAGAGAACCCTCATGAGGTAGAAGACAATTGTCCTCATTTTAGGGAAAATCAGAATAACTCCCTGGATCAGCGACCCCTCTCTAGTAGCTGTAGCCTGTAATATTATTACACTCCAGAAATACATCCAGGCCCCTCTTGAATTCCTTTATTGTACTCACCATCACCACCTCCTCAGGCAGAGAGTTCCATAGTCTCACTGCTCTTACCGTGAAGAACCCTTTTCTATGTTTGTGTACAAACCTTCTTTCCTCCAGACGCAGAGGATGTCCCCTCGTCACAGTCCTGGGGATAAATAGATGAAGGGAGAGATCTCTGTACTGACCCCTGATATATTTATACATAGTTATTAGATCTCCCCTCAGTCGTCTTTTTTCTAAAGTGAATAACCCTAATTTTGATAACCTTTCAGGGTACTGTAGATCCCTCATTCCAGTTATTACTTTAGTTGCCCTCCTCTGAACCCTCTCCTGCTCTGCTATGTCTGCCTTGTTCACAGGAGCCCAGAACTGTACACTCCATGTGTGGTCTGACTAGTGATGTGTAAAGTGGTAGGACTATGTTCTCATCACGGGCATCTATGCCCCTTTTGATGCAACCCATTATCTTATTGGCCTTGGCGGCAGCTGCCTGACACTGGTTTTTACAGCTTAGTTTGTTATTTATTAAAATTCCTAGATCCTTTTCCATGTCAGTGTTACCGAGTGTTTTACCATTTAGTATGTACGGTCGAGTGGTGACATGTGTTATGTACTTGTGATATGTAGTATGTACTGGTTATATGTAGAATGTAGTGTTTGGTAGTGACATGTAGTATGTACTGGTGACATGTAGTATGTTCTGGTGACATGTAGTATTTACTGGTGACCTGTAGTATGTACTGGTTATTTGTAGAGTGTAGTGTTGAGTGGTGACATATAGTGTGTACTGGTGACATGTAGTATGTACTGTGACATGTAGTATGTACTGGTTATATGTAGAATGTAGTGTGAAGTGGTGACATGTAGTATGTAGTGTTGAGTGGTGACATGTAGTATTTACTGGTGACCTGTAGTGTGTACTGGTTATATGTAGTATTGAGTGGTGACATGTAGTATGTACTGGTGACATGTAGTATGTACTGGTGACATGTAGTATGTACTGGTGACATGTAGTATGTACTGGTGACATTTATCTTTCCTTCCCTTACCTGTTAAACCTAATTTGCCTCAATAGGACTCATTACAGAAGTACAGTCTAGTATTATGGCTGCCCGGGGTCTTCTGTGGTTCATGGACAGGTTCTTTTGTCCCCCATCCTCCATTCTTAAACCCATAATAACCTGGTGAAAATGATGAAGGTCCTGTCCTCCTCCTCATCACACAGTGCTCCTCCGGTTTTGTAATCTGAGCCCCTCTGTGGCCTGTGTGGGGATATACAGTATATTTGGCTGGTCCTTGGTGGGGTAGACTAAGAGGGGCTCTTACAGTTTTACTTGTGGAAACCAAATGGGCCAGTGATTTGGACATTATTGGGGCCACAGTAAGACAGACATTGATTGGTCGTCACCAGATGGCATCTGACAGGTTATGCCAGGTCACTTTTATCCTCGTACTGCTGTGATGGTCAGGCAACCCCCGCCAGGATCCCTTGTGAAGACCTATATTGTAGAAACATCTGATTCGATCGTCTGAGTGACAAAACCACTTCCCGTTCTCTCCTCGTCACCAGTCTGAGTATGAGCAGCATCACCTCCTCTATGGCAGGCTTGTTGTTAGGCGATGATCCCTTGTGTTGCTATGCAGTGCAGTGCCTAGCAACCATCCTGGCACAGAACCCTCAGCCCCATTTACTGCCAGGAGATGGGAAAGTGGCATTGGTCAGTCCCAGCGCAGACGATTGGCACTGATGTTAGAGGAGTATTACACTGTACCGCTCTGTGTGCTGACGCTCTGCCAGGAAGTGGTGACGCTGCGTCATGTTAATCAGGTAATACTCTGCTTCCTCTGCAGCATCAAGATGGGGGAGACGCAGATCTACAGCCAGCGCCTGCATGGAATCAGTGTAAGTGAAGCTTTCCTGAAGAGCTTGCAATCTACCATACAGATATGTACTGCTACAGTATAGCAAAGGAGGGAAAGGTAATCTGGGTTGCTGAGCTGACACTCCATACTACCGGGAGCCATTCTGATGCTTGCTATGTGACCCTTCTGAATGGAGATATGTGGTTAAAACACACAGGAAGGGGGCGCCGTCTTGATTCAGGGCCCCCTCCTCCTCATCACCTCATTTACTGACCAGAAGAGCTTACACTCGCTTAAAGCACGCTTATCTACAATATACTATAACTGATTCTGACCCGCAGAGCTTACACTCTACAATGAGATCCAGGTGTTCTAAAATAGTTTTGTTTTAGTACTTTAGCATTTATACAGACAATGGAGCAATCTTGCCAACAGAGCTGACACTCTAGTAAAAGGAGATACTCATAGCACGCTGTCTATTGCTGTATATTAGGAAAAGCGCAGGATCCTGGGAGAGGTGGACGTCATACAGAGGGAGCTGGAGCTGCAAAAAGTGAAGCTGCAGCAACTGAAGGTAAGAAGGTTGCAATGTGAGGCTCAGTTGCTCCTCCTGTGATCATGCCCCTTATTCATACTGATGATATTGCTATACCACACTTCAGGGGCGTAGCTAGAAATGACTGGGCCCCATAGCAAAAAAATGTATGTCCCTTCCGTCCCGGATCTCTCACCCCCACATACCTATCAGACCTCCCTCCCCAACATCTCCACACCCCTCCCTAGATCCCCCTTAAGTGTCATCCACAGATCCCCCCTTTCCACAGATCCCCCCTTAAGTGTCATCCACAGATCCCCCCTTAAGTGTCATCCACAGATCCCCCCTAAGTGTCATCCACAGATCCTCCCTTTCCACAGACCCCTCCTAAATGTCATCCACAGATTCCCCCCTTAAGTGTCATCCACAGATCCCCCCTTAAGTGTCATCCACAGATCTCCCCTTAAGTGTCATCCACAGATCCCCCCTTAAGTGTCATCCACAGATCTCCCCTTAAGTGTCATCCACAGATCTCCCCTTAAGTGTCATCCACAGATCCCCCCTTAAGTGTCATCCACAGATCCCCCCCTTAAGTGTCATCCACAGTTCCCCCCTTAAGTGTCATCCACAGATCCCCCCTTAAGTGTCATCCACAGATCACCCCTTAAGTGTCATCCACAGATCTCCCCTTAAGTGTTATCCACAGATCTCCCCTTAAGTGTTATCCACAGATTCCCCCTCAGTGTCATCCAGAGATCCCTCCTTAGTGTCATCCACAGATCCCCCCTTAAGTGTCATCCACAGATTCCCCCTTAAGTGTCATCCACAGATTCCCCCTTAAGTGTCATCCACAGATTCCCCCTTAAGTGTCATCCACAGATCCCCCCCTCAGTGTCATCCACAGATCCCCCCTTAGTGTCATCCACAGATCCCCCCTTAAGTGTCATCCACAGATCCCCCCCTTAAGTGTCATCCACAGATCCCCCCTTAAGTGTCATCCACAGATCTCCCCTTAAGTGTCATCCACAGATCCCCCCTCAGTGTCATCCACAGACCCCCCCCCTCAGTGTCATCCACAGATCCCCCCCTCAGTGTCATCCACAGATCCCCCCCTTCAGTGTCATCCATGGATCCCCCCTCAGAGCCGCCTCCTAGCTTATTTATTCACTGCTCTTGCCTCTGTGAATGAAGAGAAGCGCCGTAATCTCGCACAGGCGCACTGGCAGAGGCCAGGAAGACGGCGCATGTGCACTTCGATGCCTCTGCCAGTGCACCTGTGCGAAATTACGGCGCTTCTCTTCAATTACAGAGGCAAGTGCAGTGAATAAATTAGCTAGAAGGTGGGCTGGGCATGGAGGAGCGGCGCCTGCGCCCCCAGTAAGAGTGCACTCCTCAGCCGGCGGCCCGGGCCCCCAGTGGCGTAGGGCCCTATAGCCATTGCTATGGCTGCTATGGCGATCCCTACGCCACTGCCACACTTACTGCACAATCATTGCTCCGGATATGATTACACTGCTCCCCTTCACCTATACAGAGCTGTCAGCAGTTTTGATGGGTAAAAGCTGCTGACATACTCCCCCTAAAAGGGGCCAAACACATTAGGTAAATATTGTCTGATGTGTGGTGGGAAGCCCCAGCTTTCCCTGAATACAGATTCTAGTATGCCTGATCCTTTTGTTCTCCTAGGAGATAACCTGCTGCCATAAATGACTGGCCAGGAGCCATAGAGTCTCAAATGATTGCGGGCCCAACCCCAAGACATATGTGTCAAATTCTCAATCCAGACCCAGTGCTAAAGCCATATTTGGATGGACATTACATTCAGCTCTATCACACATACAGGAGAATACAGCTGTACAAACCTATTACATCCATTGATTTCACCTGTAATGTAGATGTTCACTTTCCTTATCTTCTGCATTCAGCAGACCACCATGACGTCTTCTTTCAACCGCATCTCATCTCTGCGGCATTTTGCAAACAGATATCTTAGGTTTCCTCACTTTTCCATCCTCCTGTTGCTCAAGGAGTTTTATCCTGCTGCTACGCCCAATACTGTCCCAGCTGTGCTCCACAATGACCCCAAACACTATACTTAAAGTGGCTGGCCACTTTTTTTTGGGTGGGTCATCAACCCCCTCCGCTCCTAGGCAGGCCTGCTAAGGGAAGTATAATTACCTGCTTCTTAGTGCTGGGTCCCAAATCCTTCAGTGAGGCAGCAGAGACCGGGGGGACACCCAGTGCCGTGGAGCAGGTTAGTACACTTCCTTTTGCAGCTCTGCCCAGAAGGGAGGGTTTGCCGGAAAAAAACCCCAAAAAGTGTCCAACCCCTTCTTTAAGAAATAACAGTGCTATACAGATAGCCCCCAAAGTGCTCCCAAAAAGTCCCACCAATAGCAATAGTTCTCTCATAGAGTGCTATCTCTAGTAGAAGTGCCCACTACAGTGATAATGCTTCTTGAAAGTAACCCTGTTAGTATTAGTGCCCTCCAAATTTTCCCCAATAATAATAATGCCCCCACAGAATCTCCAGTAGAAATAATGCCCCATAGTGCCCCAGTAGTAAAAAGGCCCCTCTATAGGGTCCCCTGTACGCAGGGGCGTAGCTAACGGCTCATGGGCCCCGGTGCAAGAGTTCAGCTTGGGCCCCCCTTCCCTCAGTGCTTTGTGTGTCTTCTTATGCGGCACAAGGGTCTGCTACCTGCACCCCCTATAGCTAAGCCCCTGCCTGTACGGCACACAGTAGTCATAATGTCTCCCTATAGAGCCACTAATATTTATAATGTCCCCATTAGTACCCCCCAATAGGCATAATGCGCTCTATAGTTCCCCTAGTAATTATAATGATCCCCTGTAGTGCCCCAATCGTTATAATGCCCCCCTGTAGTTTCCTCAGTAGTGATAATGCTCCCTGTAGTGCTCCCAGTAGTTATAATGCCCCTGACGTAATGCCCCCTATAGTGTCCCCAGTAGGTATTATGGCCCCTATAGTGCCCCACTAGATATAATTGCTTGATCCAGTGCCCCAGTAGCTATAATGCCCCCTGTAGTGCCCCCATGTAGTACGCCCAATACGTATAGTATCGCCCTGCTGCTTTCCCCACCCCCCAAACTGGCAAAGAAAAAAAACAAGCCCTAGATATTTTGACCTTGCGAAGCCCGGTATCTGGCAGCTACTTTTTCCCCTCTCCTGATTGAAAATATGTTGGGTGGTGGGAGATGGCGAGATGGTTACATATTAAGTAAAGTGTATGTCCACCCTAAAGTCTCTCTAGGGATAGCTGATCTGATGAAAAGGTCATATATCTGTCACCAAATTGTACATATGTTTGACACGGAACCTAATATGGTTGTTTTCTTTCCTTGTCCTTGCTCAGAGGAAGTCTCTGCGGGATCGATGGTTGATGGATGGCCTGGTCCCTTCTCCAGGTGCAGAAATAGAAAATCCTCTAAGTGAGACAGAAGATAACATAAAGAAGCTGGAAGATGAGCTGGAGAGGTGAGACATCAACGGCAACCATGAAAAACTGGCCCTAGAAACGGGCGTGATTGCCAGAAAGTGACCATGTCTTGTACTTGTTCTAGCCTCCAGCTACAACTGGTCTGTTTGGAAAACCCAGAACTGAAAATTGAGAATTTAAAGAAACAGCAGGTAGTTATGCAAATTAATGGATTGTTTGGCCAATTATCCAACTTTAATGTGTTGTCCAAATTCGAGAGCTAATCTAATTTGACTTGATTCAGATTAATTCCATTTATATTTATATCATTTTAGGGCTCAGACCCCCAGAAACCACTTGTAAATGGTGACCAAACCCAACAAATCTCTGACCAAAAAGACCCGACTCCCAGCAGGAGAGAAATTAAACAAGAACACAAAGTCATACAAGAAGAAGATGTACAGCCTAATGGGGAGGAGGAAAAACAGGGGGAAAATGTTGACCAAACACAAAAAGATCCTATCGTAAGTAAAGAGGTGGTAGTAGGACATCCCACGCCAGCTCCTCGGGGTATAAGAGTTTCTGGAAATCAGATGGAAAAGAATCAAGATCAATCATCTCCAGATCAGAAGCTCAATATTGTGGACCAGAGAAATGAAGAAGAACATGACAAGGAAATTCAGAATATTAATCATCGTCAAGAACCTCAGGATGACACGTCTGAGAATCTGGTTTCAAATGAGGAGCCTAAAGCTGAAAGCCTTGACCAGGAACATACTTCTACAGACCAGGATTCTGAAGGTCTAGATAAAAGACTGGAGCTTGAGGAGGAAAACTTGGAACATCTCACTAAGGGATTAGAGCATGTAGATCTTAACTTTAACGCGGAAAGTCCTAAGGTGGATGTCTCACAACCAAGTCTATCAAATGAAGGCATAATGAATGATTCAGATATGGTCAAAGTATTAGTGCTTGAGAAAATTGAACTACATGAGGATGAAACACAACCATCTCCTATTATCGAGAAACAAGATGAACCAAGCGACAATAGCCAAGGTGGAGAGGAGAAGCCAGTGTCAGTATCAATTGTCCCAAATCAAGATGGAGAGATTACAGTAGCAGGTAATCATCAAGACCAAAATGAAGAATCTGCACTTACAAGATGCCAAGAGGAACCCCTTGACCTCGTGCCTGTATTGATAGGTCATGACAAAGACCAAGATTCGGAGTCAACGTCATACGCTGCACACCAAAGCCTTGTAATATTGTCATCCAACCAGGAACAGAGTACAAAACTGCCATGTATTGACCCAAATCCTAGCCTATCACTGCCATGTGAGGACCTAGTTAGTCAAGTCCAGATATCCCAAGTGGTAGTCATATCAGCTCCAGGAAACGCATCTTCTGGAGAACTTTCCCAGCACTCTTCTCAACTGGCTCCATCAACTGACCTCAACCGACCTGGTACAACAGAAGCAAGCTCTCCTGCAGAAAGCCAGCCCCTCTTGCACAAACCAGCAGAAACTGATGCACAGTTGGGCCCTCATGGGACTAACACGGCAGAGACACGAGATAAGAACCCACCTGTGAAAAAGAAGAGTTGTCAGTGCTGCGTGGTCATGTGAAAAACTGGACAATCAAGAGTTCCCAAGTGCAGAATTAATCTCTGTGGTTTGAAATAAGAATTTGCGTATTATAGGTCGTCAGAGAGGACATTTGCAGTAAATTCTTGGCAGTAGTATCAAGGCTATGACTCTCCAATAATGAATTAAAAGAATATATTGTATATAAGTGTATACGTCACCTGCACACAGTGGATGCAGCCATCTTGTAGGCTTGGAACCATCACTTCTGGAAGGGCTCGTGATACAAGCCACAAAATTGCTACCACTGTGCCCGGGGCATGGTTTGCACTTTAAGTATTTTAATGAAATTTTTTTTTTTAATACACAAAACCAGATAATGAAAGGAAATATGTTAATAATTGTATGAATTTATTATGAATTAAACAAAACCTGTATTTTTCATTCAGAACTTTGTGTGACACTTCTTTTTCTCATGAAGAACTGTGGAATGTCTCTCTCCTGCTGCTCCCTCTCCCCTCTCACAGCATTCAGTCTCACATACACATAGTGAGAGAAACGGCAGCTGCATCCTCGTCACCCTCCCTTCTGAATACTGTTTCATACTAGATGGTTTTGAACATATAGAACTTATAGAGAACCTGCTGGCCAGTATATGGGAACGACAGGTGTCCCCCGAATAATAGCTATCACAGCTTGAAGCAGAAAAGAGAATGCACTGATTAGTAAACTCGATTACCTCTCTTCCAAGGGAAAGAAAGCTTTTTCTGAATCTGTTACTTTATATTAAATGTCTGACCCTATAAGAAGCGCTGAAACATGACTAAGGATATCAACCAAACCAAGAACCTTCTCCAAAAGGAAATCCATCTGAAACAGGTCCATCTAGTCTGCCCTTATATTATTACTTATCTTAGGATAGACATGTTTATCCCAGGCAGGTTTACATTTACGGACTGTTGATTTCCCAACCAAATCTGATGGGAGTTTGATCTAAGCCTGGACTACTCTTTCAGTGTAAAAATATTTCCTGATCTAATTTCAGTTTGTGCCCCATTGTTCTTGTGTTGAGTTTTTGTATTAGAAACACTTCCTTCCTGGACCTCATTTATACCTTTAGCATATTTAAAGGTTTTGATCATGTTCCCCCTTTCCCTTTTGTCCTCAGGTCCATACAGATTGAGTTCTTTAAGTCTCTCCTGATGTTTTATGCTTCAGATCCGCCACCATTTTTGTAGCCCACTTTTGCACTCGTTCCATTTTATCTATGTCTTTTTGTAGGTGGTGTCTCCAGATCTGGACACTATACCAGATGTGGTCTCACCAGCGCTCTATACAGCGGGATCACAATCTCTCTCTTCCTGCAGGTTATACCTCTAGCTTTACAGCCAAACATCTAACCTGCTCTTCCAGCAGCCTGCCCACACTGTGGACTCATTTTGAAGCTGTCTGGTCCGAGGTTTCCAGCGTCTTCTCTGCTACCCTTCTTGTGGATGAGTACAACCTTGGCCATTCCCCAGTCTTCAGAAACTTCACCTTTCAAGAAGGACTGGATAAGCAGCAACCAAAGATCAGAGTTATGTAAGGGTACTTTTCACAGTGCCCGTGCATTGCAGTGCTGCCCCTCCGCCCCTTATAATGGGACAGGGGGCAGAGCTACGGCGCAGCACGGCAGCGGACGGCAAAGATCGCCGGACTGAAAAGTCGGACATGCAGTACTTTTAGTCCGGCGATCTCTGGCCGCGCACTGCTGTGCTGCGCCGTAGCTCAGCCCCCCGCCCCATTATAGCAGCAGCACGGCAGTGCACAGGCACTTGCGGCAGGACGGATCCGGCAGGCTGAATAGCCTGCCGGATCCGTCCTGTCGCAAGTGTGAAAGTACCCTAAGGACTTTGGGGTGGAAGCCATCTGAACCCATGGCCTTGTTTGATTTTAAATGTGTCAATTCACCCATATCTATAGATAGCTGTTTAGAGGTTCTGGGTTGGTTAGTAATGTTGAGCGCCGCAAATAGCGGCATTTTGAGAATTCGGGAAAATCTAGAATATAGTATTATATCTTCGTAATCGTGAATATTCTAGACTTTTTTTCTTTTTATCCTTATTATGCTATCTATCATCCATAACCTTCTATTTCTTTTAAGTTATTATTTTACCTATCATTAATAATCTTTTATTATAAGTATTTTCCTACCTATTATTAAGTTTCTCTTTATAGACACTATATTATTTTTAAAATAAATCATTACCTATAACATACAATAAATAACATACGATCACACAAAGGCTGTATGCCAAAAGCCAGGTATGTGCAAGCCAACAACCTATCCATGAGACAGGTACGGTCAGCATACCTTACACCTAGATCATTATCATTAGGGTGACAAAAATGATTTAAATTTTTTTTTGGGGGATGCCAGCTAACTCTTCTCTCACTGCTTAGGAGAGCTGCATAAAAATGTTCAGTTTTCTAATTGTCCTAACATTTATATTCAATAATCTTTATATACTGTTTTGTCATGTAAACTCATTTGCATAAACATGGGCATATGGGAAAGACATGCAAATAGTGTTTCAGCTGAAAAACAAGGCAGATTCGGCTAATTTGCATGTCTTTCCCATATGCCCATGTTAATGTAAATGAGTTTACAGTAAAGAAAGGTTATTGAATATAAATGTTAGGACAATTAGAAAACTGAATATTTTTATGCAGCCCTCCTAAGCAGTGAGAGAGGAGTTGGCTGGCATCCCAATTTTTTTTTTTTACAATTTTTGTCACCCTAATGATACTGATCTAGGTGCGCAGTCCCCCAAGCCATCCAACAAAAGTCAAGCAACCTTAAGGCTCACTGGCTATTAGGTGTTTGTGGTTGGAGAGCTGGTCTTGAACGTCTCATAGTGCATAAGGCTGCCATTGTAAGGTGTGCTGACTGTACCTGTCTCATGGATAGGTTGTTAGCTTGTATGAACCTCACTTTTAGTATACAGCTTTGGTGTGTTTGTCTGTTTATAATATGTTATATGACATTGCATGTGCAATATGTGTTTATTACATTACCAATTTTTGCAATCAAAAATGTTCAAATTTATGGCAAATATTTGGCCAAAAATTCACAAAATATTGTAAATTTAAATACTACCTATGCTGCTCATCACTATTGGTTAGGTGAGAGAGCGCTAGAACAGGTATAAGGAGTCATAAGTAGTGTTGATCACGAATTTTCGAATTGTGAATTTTAATTGCGAATATTGGCACTTTGAGAATTCGCGAATATTTAGAATATTGCGAAATATATTCGCAATTGCGAATATTCGTTTTTTAAATAACAGTTTATGCGAATTTTTATATGCAAATTTTTGCATAAAATTAGCGTAAAAATTCACATAAACTGGTATTTAAAAGATACCTTTTAAATACCAGTTTATGCGAATTTTTAATGCAAATTATTTATATGCAAATTTTCGCAATCAAGAAAGTAGTCATCATTTTCTTGATTGCGAAAATTCGCATCTAAAAATTCGCATTTAAAATGTGCATAAAAATGTATGCAAATTTTTATGCTAATTTTATGCGAATTTATATATGCGAATTTTCGCAATCAAGAAAATAATGACTGGAGATTACGAATACGCGAATTTTTGAATATATGGTGAATATTCGCCCAAATATTCGCGAAATATCACAAATTCGAATATTGCCCCTGGCGCTCATCACTAGTCATAAGCCATGCAGGGCTCTCTGTAGAAAAGCATATGCAGGTTTGCTCTCTTCCAAGAGAAGGAAAGCTGTCTTTGTGGTGCCACTTAGTGGAGTTGTCTCCCCTACAGTCAGCGTCTGACCCTATAACAGGACTTCCAACATGACTAAGGATATAAATCAAACCAAGAGCCTTCTGGAGATACAGAATTCTTGGAGCACAGGTAACTATAGACTTCAAGGTAAGTTCTCCTAAAATGTAGAATTTTTAGTTTTGCTGTCAACTGGGGTATTCATGAGACATACACATCTTATACTAAGATAACAAGATGAGGAAGTTCACGGGTTTCACCAACACAACATGTGACCTGGGGACTGACCCCTGTAACCCCAACCGTTGAAAATAATAAGGTGCCCCAAATCACCATAGAAATGAGTGGGCTCATCAGAAAAACACAAATATGTTCTGTTTTCTATCTAAGAACGGGCATTTGGGGCCCCTCATTCTCTGCAAAAATGTAGGGGGTGGTGGGCATAGAGAGCATTTTTCTGAGATATTTCTCCACGCTTGAGCTTTTCTTTCACCTGGGCAAGGCCTTCTTACACCCGCCTATGACATCAACTGTGACGTTGGATGGTTCTACACTATAGTTATGCCCTTGATGCATATACATATGGCTAGTGGGGGGTGGCATGACCCAGGAACTAAACGCCAAATAATCTCTGTATCATGCTCTGCCCCTTAAGGGCCTTAAAAGCTTTTTTTTTCCCCCTCTTACCAAATTTTCCTTTCCTGCTGAGAAATGAAACAACCTTGCAGTATGTCTTAATTTATTATTTCCCTCCTACCTGCAGCTCCTCTGCAGATCACTGTGTCTCCATGGTAACAGACTACAAACAAACAATGCGTGGTCTGATCCTTGAGTCATACTCCTTTCCATGTCTGTTAATTTTTGCTAAGGTATATTTGAAGAAGTAGGAGACATGAAAGAGGGTATGACTGCAATTGTAGTCTGTTACTACGGAGACACATAGGTCAGGATAGGAGCTGCAGACGCAAAACAATAGAAACTATTTCATCCTGACTATTGCTTTATCTCTTACTTTAGGTTATTTGGCGTAAAACAGTTGGTGGTAATGCCCATTTAGCATTACGCAGAGTAACAGTTTTGCCCGAGGCATTGCTTTAACCAATAAATTACATGACATTTTTTCATAATTGTTTCAGATCATTGATTAGAATCAGTCAATTGGCAGCCAGCACCATGTCGTGATAGTAATGCACCAGTTTTATCATTTGAAGATAAGAGTCAATTGACGTTGTCAACAGAACTTCCGGTTTTACGGATTATAAAGGGATACGACCTGCAGCTCTACCGCAGTCATCTGTCGTTCACTGGTTGCTGAGGACTTTGTCCCTGGTGTCAGTGAGATTGGACCCAGGATAAAGAGAAAATCTGGTAACAGTGATTCAAGTCAACAGCAATAATGCCGTAATGACGCATTCCCACAAAAACCTTTATTCTCTGGCTCGTAAAAAACGGTACATGATGTAAATTGTAGACTTTGTAGAATGTGGATTTTACCAAATACTGATTTTATTTTTCAGATTGTTACTCCCTTCATGCATTAAGATCAAACACAATTTCTCTATAAACTAGCAAGAATATTCTCCTGTAATCGCTACTGAACAAATTAGGCCACATGCACAGAATCGTATTTTGGAGCCGCATCCGATCCGAATTTTTGCGGATCACACACAGACCGATTCATTTTTATGTATTTGGCAAAAAAAAAACAAAAAAAAAAAACACTGTACGGCGCATGAATATCATCCGTGTGATGTCCCGCAATTATACAACATGTCCTATTCGTTTTGCGGACAAGAATAGCCATTTTTCTTAATTAGACTGAGATAAATGTTGATTGCACATGGAAGCGATCGGTATTTGTTTATTTGATTCGTTTGCAGACCGCAAAATATATACAGTCGTGTGCATGTAGCTTAAGGCAGTTGAATTCTGTAAGCTGCCAGATATGTATGTACTATAATGCTCCAAATGTAGAACCACTGTATAATACTGCCTTCTATATACAAGAATATAACTACTATAATACTGCTCCTATGTACAAGAATATAACTACTATAATACTGCTCCTATGTACAAGAATATAACTACTATAATACTGCTCCTATGTACAAGAATATAACTACTATAATACTGCCTCCTATGTACAAGAATATAACTACTATAATACTGCCTCCTATGTACAATAATATAACTACTATAATACTGCTCCTATGTACAAGAATATAACTACTATAATACTGCTCCTATGTACAAGAATATAACTACTATAATACTGCTCCTATGTACAGGAATATAACTACTATAATACTGCTCTTATGTACAAGAATATAACTGCTATAATACTGCTCCTATGTACAAGAATATAACTACTATAATACTGCTCCTATGTACAAGAATATAACAACTATAATACTGCCTCCTATGTACAAGAATATAACTACTATAATACTGCCTCCTATGTACAAGAATATAACTACTATAATACTGCTCCTATGTACAAGAATATAACTACTATAATACTGCTCCTATGTACAAGAATATAACTACTATAATACTGCTCCTATGTACAGGAATATAACTGCTATAATACTGCTCTTATGTACAAGAATATAACTGCTATAATACTGCTCCTATGTACAAGAATATAACTACTATAATACTGCTCCTATGTACAAGAATATAACAACTATAATACTGCTCCTATGTACAAGAATATAACTACTATAATACTGCCTCCTATGTACAGGAATATAACTACTATAATACTGCTCCTATGTACAAGAATATAACTACTATAATACTGCTCCTATGTACAAGAATATAACTACAGTAGGATATGTGATATCTGGCTGATTGCTGTGTCTTTTAGGCTGATCCTCATGTTGTAGTGATGGATAGAATCTCTTGGTTTTCTATGTTCCTGTATACAGACATATGACCTAGATATACTGACATGTAATGTAGTATTATACTTTGTGATAATGGCCTTTGTGCGTCTTTTCTTCTTTACGCCACCAGTCTTCCTCAGGACAAAACACAATTGACGTTTTTATGTCCTCCGCCATACAATAGTCGCAGTTATGTGCAGCCTGGGCCCGCAGCGATGTGTCCTGGGTGGGCTGTACCAGAAACATGACAGCTGAAGGCCAAGCTATGGAGGTGTTGTCACTACAGGAACCAGTCTGCAACTGGGATTTCAGTGGCAGCCAGTGCCTGACTGGTTGCTGTTGTTATAGGCAACATTTTTATTTCATCTATTAATTTAATGTTTTTATTACTGAACTGAGAGTGGTTGCTTTTTGCAAGGAACACCAGCGCCCCCTTGTCCACAGTCCACATGTGGTACTGCAACATTCAAGTGAAGCTGCAATACCGGACTCTGCCCATGGAAAGGAGTGGTAGTGTATTCCATTTCTCCATGTTATCAGTGTAGGGTTCTTCGGCATAGTAGAACGTCCGTCCCTGTGATCTCTGCTTCATGTCACCTGTCTCCAGTGGCTTCCATGCTGATGTATCTGATGCACAGAGGCCAGCTCCATCAGATGGCGGTATAATAAAGGATTGCTTCTAGGGGAAATTATCTGGTGGACCATGGTTTGGTAGCAAACAAAGACTACACAGCCCCTGTGTGCTGCCATATACAGGCCTTATAATGAAAAGTATACAATTTTCCAATTCGTCGCTAGTTTCAATATCCCTGCTTGCTTTAATTTAGTGGGAACCTTCGTTATTTTCTCCCAGAAGATACAACCCTGCCAGCTGTCGACTCATAGGTGCACGGCTCGTTATCAGAGTTGTGTCCTAGTGTCTATCACATGACCAGGACAGATTTTTATCCAGTGGAAGAAAACAATGAAGGTTTCATTGACAGCAAGCAGAGATCTTATTGGAAATTCTATAACTTTAAATGATATACCATTAAAACTGCTGTGGTTTCATTGACAGCAAGCAGAGATCTTATTGGAAATTCTATAACTTTAAATGATGTACCATGAATACTGCTGTAGTTGTGTTGCATTGGCTAAGACTGGAATACCCCTTTAAGAATGAGAGCCTTCTTCCCATTCCCAACGGGAAAACATAAAACCGAAATCACACAGCACATTGTTGTAAGAAAAGCCGGAGACGCCTTCAGTTCTTATACTTATTTTATATAAAAATAATAATAATAAATCAAAACAGTGCAGAATTTTGTCCTCACGGGGTGGCCGGCCATTGTCACGTACGCCGGGTCAGTGATATGTAAACTGGACACGAGGTCTGGATCTTACAGTACACACTGTGGAGAGGCGTCACATAAAAGACAGCATAGCCCTCACACACAGGACATGATGTGGGACAGGGCGAGCACCATCCCCTCCTCATACCCGAGAGATTATAGTGGGAAAAACCTATCCCAACTAATGTATCCCATCCATAGAAAAGTAACTACCACCTCCACTCTACCATGAGATGACCGAAATCTTACCAGTCCTAGTTGTTACCCTGAGTGTAGGTGACCATTATATCTAATACAAAGTGACCAGGCCCCAACTATGTCGATGTTGACCTAAGACCAGTAACTTGAAGTCACTGGAAGGGAACTAGACCAGAGATGTCAGGAATAGCTAAATCTTGTCTCTTTACTAGGGTCAGACTGGCCCATCAGAGAATGAAACAGGGCCAGGCTGGCCCACCAGAGGCTCAAATGACCCACCAAAGGTCCAAACTTGGTCAAACTGGCTAACCATAGGTCCAAACTGAGTCAAACTGGCTAACCATAGGTCCAAACTGAGTCAAACTGGCTAACCATAGGTCTAAAAAGGGGCAAAATGCCTCACCATAGGTCCAAACTGAGTCAAACTGGCTAACCATAGGTCCAAACTGAGTCAAACTGGCTAATCATAGGTCTAAAAAGGGGCAAAATGCCTCACCATAGGTCCAAACTGAGTCAAACTGGCTAACCATAGGTCCAAACTGAGTCAAACTGGCTAACCATAGGTCCAAACTGAGTCAAACTGGCTAACCATAAGTCTAAACGGCGTCAAACTGGCTCACCATAGGTCCAAACTGAGTCAAACTGGCTAACCATAAGTCTAAACGACGTCAAACTGGCTCACCATAGGTCCAAACTGAGTCAAACTGGCTAACCATAGATCCAAATGGGGTCAAACTGGCTCACCATAGGTCCAAACAGGGACACACTGGCCCAACAGTGGCCAAAAAGGGTCACACAGGCCCACCAGAATCCTTTTGACTCAAATAGGGTCACACTGGCACATCAAATACCGAAACTGGATCACACTGGCCCACCAAACTAGTCAGCTATAGGCCCAAAATGGTTCATAGTAGCCAACCATAGGTGACCAACACAGTGACACTGGCTCATCTAAAGGGTCACACTAGAACATCCAAGGCCCCAACAGGGTCACATGGGCCCAGCAGAAGCCCTAATTGGGTCATACCGGCCCACCTAGGGCATAAAGAGGGTCACACTGGCCCAAACATTGTTAGACTAACCAGCCAGTTACCAAAATAGACTCATACTGGTGTATCAGAAGCCAAACAGGGTCACACTAGACCAACAAAGGGAGCAAATAGGGTCAGACTGGCCTAACAGAGGATCATCCAGGTTCTTCAGGTCCAGTTGTGAATAACTGACAAGACCATCTGTTGGGTTTATCACTTTTTTGGTTCTTTGTCTGGACATGGCTAGCTTCGAAGGCCAATACTGCCTATTCTGGCCAGGGCAGCTGACTTGATCTTCTTTCCACCTTAAGTAACTTTAAATGTCCTTTAGCCAAAACCAATAACCTCTTCTGGGGTTGGCATGAAGTGTTTTTCATACCCAGAGATGATGACAGGAGCCTTATTCAGTAGAGTTGACGGTGGTGATGGTGGTGGTGGTGATGTCGGCGGTTGAGGTGGAGGCTCTATCTCTTCCACTACTGTGATGGGCGGGCTGAGGGAAACCTGTAGCAATATAAGCATATAAATGATATTACATAAGAAATCTCCGGTGTAAACCTATATAGTCATACGAAGTTTTAATAATGTTTAGGCCATTCCATCCAGATAATTTACATTGACCCAAAGCAGTAAGAAAATTCCTGTGTCATAGACATTTCCAATATGGGGTGCCGTTTAAAGTCCCTTAAGCCCTTGAAAATTACTATGTCCGACCTCCGGAGGTGCTGTTCAACTATTTCTCAGAATCTCTGAGCAACAGTTCAATTTTCCAGCACCCTCCCCCCCTCCTTTACTTTAGAAGTGGTATGGTCCAGCCTCTCTAGGATAGGCCTCAAGATAATTTAAGGTGGATTTCCATAGCAACTTAATTCTTCTTATGCTTATGGGGTCAGGAAGACCCTCACATGAAGGTGGGAAGAAATTATGGCTACCACTACTACTCCACCAAGGCTACTACAGCCCCTCAGCTCTGCGTCCATTATACAATGTCATGACCTATTGCAGGAACTTGATTCCAGTCAATTATAAAGGACAAACAGTTGGCTGCGTTCCCTAAACAAGCAGAGAACGTCATTGTCCTCCCTCCCTCTCCTCCACATCCGCAAAGTATACAGAAATCAGAGTCTGCATTTTGTCAATCCTGTCTGAAACGTGCTAGGACAATGAAACACGTGAGTCAGCATTACATATGGGGGAAGTGGGTGGATGATGACAGATATCTGCTTATTCGCCGTTTCCCAGCTTGGCCAACCAATTGAGTAGCCAACACACCCCACACAGAGCCGATATCAGCTGACCATGAGAAACGCGTTGTGTCCTGTGTGCTTAAAGCACTGCAGTTCAAACATTAACCTTGTGAGCTCCCTGTCATCTGTAGTGTTTGTTAATTCTCCACCTAGCTCTTCCATTAAACTGCAGGATGGGGCGCTGTTACCCTCCCTATATATATATATATAACAGCAGGGCCGCCCAGCCGGTCATAGCCTTAACCTTCATGGTGACAAGTTCACTGAATGGTCACTGAACCTCGCACCAAGTGTGGGCGTCAATGATGGGGCTCAGCCCTAGTGAACCTTTCCAGTAAGGAATATATAGGACTGTTACCACCTGTTACCGTCATGCTGTTTTTAGGTCACACATTGTGTTCTGGGTCATATCTTGATACAGAGCTCCAAATACCCTGCAGTTATAATAATAAACATTGGTGTCTCTGCAGCCACCACTACAGGGAGCTCGGGACTTTACCGTATGCTGTTTTATTCTGAAAACCGTGTATAAACAGTATATTGTGAGCCCCATAGCTCCCTCTAGTGGTGACTGCAGGCAGACAGAATTTGGTAATTTATGGCTATTGACTGGGATTTGGAGCTGTGCGTCAGAATAATGGAGCAATATAGAGATATGTATAAAACTAGCATCATGGCTTTCAGTCATAATTAATCCAATAATTCATGATGAATGCCATTGACTAAGAATGTCAAAATAGTATTCAAGTTTTATGTTGGAAATGTTTTTCTACCTGCTGGGGTTGCCACATGTTGACACTCGATGCAATGAAGAGTTTCTTAAATTTATCCTCTGGTCTGGGAATTTTTGGCCACAATGGAGTCCCACAGTCACCGAAACACAGAACAGCTCCACAGACAAAGAGTATATTGATGACCACAGGCAATATGAGCAACGTATGGTGCCGATTTCCTGTTGTTGGAGAGGTAAAGAGCATGCGCAGGTCACAGTGCCCAATAAAACATATATGCTGCATATGACAAGGACTGTTCGTGTACATACCTGTCATTTGAAAGGTCTTATGGGGACTTAACGGTCCTTCACCTGCTCTAGTGGAAGCCGTCATCCAGATGGTGTATACAGTGCCTGACGACAGGCCTGAGAGCGTCCTGTTCCCACTTCTATTAGATACTAGGACAAAACATTATACCATGGCCCACTGACATACAGTGACCAGATCAGTGCACATATGAGGAGTAGAAGGAACAGTAATAGTGACCACCTATGGCTATGTTTACACAAAATATAAGGGGACAGTAATGGGCACGAACGAGATGCCTATCTATATACAGTAATGGGCACGAACAAGATTACTATCTATATACAGAATGGTAAGGTACAGTAATGTGTGCCTATGTAGTGCCAATATAAAATACCTTTATAGAGAGTGAGAATGTATAGTAATGAGTGCCCATGTAGTGCCAATATAAGACACCTTTATACAGAGTGAGAAGGTACAATAATGGGTGCCCATTTAGTGCCAATATAGAATATATATAGAATATCTTTATACAAAGTGAGAAGTTACAGTAATGGGTGCGCATGTAGTGCCAATATAGAATATATATAGAATATCTTTATACAAAGTGAGAAGGTATAATAATGGGTGCGCATGTAGTGCCAATATAGAATACATTTGTACAGTGAGAAGTTACAGTAATGGGGGCCCATGTAGTGCCAATATAGAATATATATAGAATATCTTTGTACAAAGTGAGAAGGTATAGTAATGGGTGCGCATGTAGTGCCAATATAGAATACATTTGTACAGTGAGAAGTTACAGTAATGGGGGCCCATGTAGTACCAATATAGAATACCTACAGTACATACAGAGTAAGAAGGAATAGTAATGGGGGCCCATGTAATCCCAATATAGAATATCTTTATACATAGTGACAAGGTGCAGTAATGGGGGCCCATGTAGTGCCAGTATAGAATACATTTATACAGAGTAAGTAGGCACCGCAATAGGTGCTCATTTGGTGTAAATTTGATTTATCTTTATACAGAGTGTAGTGTGCCCTTGTAGTGCCAATATTAGTTGCCTTTATACAGAATGAGCAAAAACTGTGATGGCAACTTGTACGGTATATATAGTGAGCAAATTAACAGTGGTGGGTGCTTATATAGAACTAGTACTGACTGTGTATTCAGAATGAGGAGGTACAGTAATGGGTGCCCATGTGATGCCAATAGTAGATACTTTTATAGTGAAAGATTATAGTGATTGATGACTATGGGGTGCCAATCCTGGTAGCATTTATACAGGGGGAGAAGGTACAGTAATGGGTGCTCATAAAGGGGGAGAGGAAACACTAATGGATACATGTGTAGTGAATGGTGTCTCGGAAGGAACAGTCACGAGGATGATGATGGTGATGATTACCTCGATGATCCTTAGCGTGGTCCGTGCTGTTTATGTAGATGGTATGATGTGAAATGATTCCTCTTCTGTGCTGTCTTGGTATCTCCTCCCATGAGACAAGGACATTTCCCGCAGAAAGAATATGGCTGGTAAAATTTGGTGCAATATCAGGAACTGCCAGGTGAGAATAGAGAAGAAAGATATTGTGAATTTACAGCAAAACCCCCATGCCTATGATCTCTGAATGGCACAAGACTGAGAACTTTCATTCATGTCAAAAAGTTAGCAAACTATACTGCCACCTGTTGTTCATTGCATGTAGTGCATACACTGTAGATGCATATGGGTTACAACAGCACCACCTGTAGTCAGTTGCCCGCCTTACTTTATTTTTATGTTATATTATATGTTTTGTGTGCTATTTTGATGCATTTTGCAGCAAAACAAAAATGGTTGCTGTGTTATAGACGTGCATGTTATGGATTCCTTAACTATTATGGAAATTACTTATATCAGGGATGCCCAATCTGCGGCCCTCCAGCTGTTGCAAAACTACAACTTCCAGCATGCCCAGTCAACCTACAGCAGGGCATGATGGGAGTTGTAGTTTAACAACAGCTGGAGGGCCACAGGTTGAGCACTTATTAATTATCTTATTTTACTTTCTAAACTGTTGTCTACATTTACAGCTTTGCAAACAATGTTAACTTAGTGGCTCATCGTACACGACTTTTTCAAGATCTGTATGGGGTGTCGGCTGTATACGAGTTATAGCAGGCATGCTCAACATGCGGCCCTCCAGCCGTTGTAAAACGACAACTCCCACAATGCCCTGCTGTAGGCTGTTCAGGCATGCTGGGAGTTGTAGTTTTGCAACAGCTGGAGGGCCGCGGGTTGAGCATGCCTGAGTTTTAGTATAGCTCCCTAGGGGAAGTTGCTGCGTTAGCCAGTGTGAAGATGAAGGAGCCTTATCCAACCACTTGCTTACCTTCCTCTTGGCTATAGGCCTCAGTAGAGAAGGTCCTGATGCAGCTATTGTTGTAGAGGACATACACAGAGACGTAATAGGGGACCCCTGAAGTAAATTCACCTATAGGAAGAGATTATGGAATACAGATTAAGTGCTGCTGATAATGATGAGGAAGCAGCAGGGTCAGGTCAATGTGTATATGCACCGATGGATAAAACACCGCTACATGTTTTAGAATAGAGCAAATAGTTAATAGCTCGGGAAAAATAGACAAAAGAGTGTTCAAACTGTTCTACAGTCCCCAAATAATACACATATACAGTATCCTTATACCACCATACAGTACCCAAATAATACCTGTATATAGTATCTTTATACCACCATATAGTACACAAATAATACTTGTATATAGTATCTTTATACACCCGTACAGTAGCCAAATAATGCACATATCCAGTATCCTTATACCACCACACAGTGCCCAAATAATGCACATATCCAGTATCCTTATACCACCATACAGTGCCCAAATAATGCACATATCCAGTATCCTTATACCACCATACAGTGCCCAAATAATACCTCTATATAGTATCCTTATACCACCATACAGTACCCAATAAATGCAAATATACAATATCCTCATGCCACCATACAGTGCCAAAAATATACATATATACAGTAAAATATTATCACCATAAAAAGCCTAAATAATACCAGTATACGGTATCTTTATACCACCATACAATACCCAAATAATGCACGTATACAGTATCCTTATACCACCATACAGTGCCCAAATAATGCACATATACAGTATCCTTATACCACCATACAGTGCCCAAATAATACAGTTATACAGTATAATAATATCGCCATAGAAAGCCTAACTGAGGTAAACATTCACTTTTCTGTATGTCATGAGTAAGAACCGATATTGTGGAGTCCGAAACATGTAGACATCGTGGATCTTGTATGTGATTCGTGTTTGGATAACAGTTTTTTATTGTTATAAATAAAGCTGCAAGTTTTAATGGGAAGTTGGACCACAAGTTTTTGGAATACGTTAGTGCCCAAATAATACATATATACAGTATCCTTATACCACCATACAGTGCCCAAATAATGCACATATACAGTATCCTTATACCACCATACAGTGCCCAAATAATAAACATATACAGTATCCTTATACTACCATACAGTGCCCAAATAATATACATATACAGTATCCTTATACCACCATACAGTGCCCAAATAATACCATTGTATAGTGTCCTTATACCACCATGCATTACTCAAATAATACCTGTATACAGTATCCTTATACCACCATACAGTGCCCAAAACATACCCCTGTATAGAGCTGTCATACAGTAAAAAAAATACCATGTAGTTCCAAAATAAAAGTGCCATATAATGCTTGAAAAATTGGCCAAAAGTACCAGCACATGCTATACACATAATACCACTAAGCAATTCTCACATATCACCACTGTGCAGTGATATAAGAGTGTATAGTCACCCGGGCTCCGTAGTACCGCACAGCCCCTGCTCTCCCATGGCTTATCCCTTTACACTGAATTGAATGCAGTGGCGGATGCCCGGCGTTGTGGGAAGGATCAGGTAAGACGGTGGTTGGATGACGAGGATGTCTGTGAGACCCTCACCTGGGAGCACGAACGTCTCATTGATGGCCTGGCTTCTCGTCCAGTGTACCTCCGTCTTCTCGTTTGCTCTCCACTCTATAATGCAGCTCAGGGGGTTGTCAGGTGTCAGGGGTCCTTCACACATAACATGAAGTCTTCCATCTGAATCCCCCCAGACTTTGCAGTCTATAGTTGTATTTGCAATTTCTGTAAGAACAGTTATCAAAAATGACCATCAATGAACAAAAAAAATCACAGGGCCATGCGCAGTGACAGGAGGAATAATAGGACAATGTACAGTGACAGAAGGAATCACAGGACCATGCGCAGTGACAGGAAGGATCACAGGGCAATGTACAGTGACAGGAGGAATAATAGGACAATGTACAGTGACAGAAGGAATAATAGGACAATGTACAGTGACAGGAGGAATCACAGGGCAATGTACAGTGACAGGAGGAATAATAGGACAATGTACAGTGACAGGAGGAATAATAGGACAATGTACAGTGACAGGAGGAATAATAGGACAATGTACAGTGACAGAAGGAATAATAGGACAATTTACAGTGACAGGAGGAATAATAGGACAATGTACAGTGACAGGAGGAATAATAGGACAATGTACAGTGACAGAAGGAATCACAGGACCATGCGCAGTGACAGGAAGGATCACAGGGCAATGTACAGTGACAGGAGGAATCACAGGACCATGCGCAGTGACAGGAAAAATGATAGGACAATGTACAGTGACAGGAGGAATAATAGGACAATGTACAGTGACAGAAGGAATAATAGGACAATGTACAGTGACAGGAGGAATAATAGGACAATGTACAGTGACAGAAGGAATAATAGGACAATGTACAGTGACAGGAGGAATAATAGGACAATGTACAGTGACAGGAGGAATAATAGGACAATGTACAGTGACAGGAGGAATCACAGGACCATGCGCAGTGACAGGAGGAATAATAGGACAATGTACAGTGACAGAAGGAATAATAGGACAATGTACAGTGACAGGAGGAATAATAGGACAATGTACAGTGACAGGAGGAATAATAGGACAATGTACAGTGACAGGAGGAATCACAGGACCATGTACAGTGACAGGAGGAATCACAGGACCATGCGCAGTGACAGGAGGAATCACAGGACCATATACAGTGACAGGAGGAATCACAGGACCATGCGCAGTGACAGGAGGAATCACAGGACCATGTACAGTGACAGGAGGAATCACAGGACCATGTACAGTGACAGGAGGAATAATAGGACAATGTGCAGTGACAGGAGGAATCACAGGACAATGTGCAGTGACAGGAGGAATAACAGGACAATGTACAGTGACAGGAGAAATGATAGGACAATGTACAGTGACAGGAGGAATCACAGGGCAATGTACAGTGACAGGAGGAATAATAGGACAATGTGCAGTGACAGGAGGAATCACAGGGCAATGTAGAGTGACAGGAGGAATAAAAGGACAATGTACAGTGACAGGAGGAATCACAGGGCAATGTACAGTGACAGGAGGAATCACAGGGCAATGTAGAGTGACAGGAGGAATAAAAGGACAATTACAGTGACAGGAGGAATAATAGGGCTATGTACAGTGACAGGAGAAATAACAGGACAATTTACAGTGACAGGAGGAATAATAGGGCTATGTACAGTGACAGGAGGAATCACAGGGTAATGTACAGTGACAGGAGAAATAACAGGACAATTTACAGTGACAGGAGGAATAATAGGGCTATGTACAGTGACAGGAGAAATCACAGGGTAATGTACAGTGACAGGAGGAATAATAGGACAATGTACAGTGACAGGAGGAATCACAGGACCATGTACAGTGACAGGAGGAATCACAGGACCATGTACAGTGGCAGGAGGAATAATAGGACAATGTACAGCAACAGGAGGAATAATAGGACAATGTACAGCGACAGGAGGAATAATAGGACAATGTACAGTGACAGGAGGAATAATAGGACAATGCATAGTGACAGGAGGAATAATAGGACAATGTACAATGACAGAAGGAATAATAGGACAATGCGCAGTGACAGAAGGAATCACAGGACAATGTGCAGTGACAGGAGGAATAATAGGACAATGTGCAGAGACAGGAGGAATCACAGGACCATGTACAGTGACAGGAGGAATCACAGGACAATGTGCAGTGACAGGAGGAATAATAGGACAATGTGCAGAGACAGGAGGAATCACAGGACCATGTACAGTGACAGGAGGAATAATAGGACAATGTGCAGTGACATGAGGAATAATAGGACAATGTGCAGAGACAGGAGGAATCACAGGACCATGTACAGTGACAGGAGGAATAATAGGACAATGTACAGTGACCGGAGGAATAACAGGATAATGTACAGTGACAGGAGGAATAACAGGACAATGCGCAGTGACAGGAGGAATAATAGGACAATGCGCAGTGACAGGAGGAATAATAGGGCTATGTACAGTGACAGGAGAAATCACAGGGTAATGTACAGTGACAGGAGGAATAATAGGACAATGCGCAGTGACAGGAGGAATCGCAGCACGCTGTACAGGATTGGGACATGTATGATGATATAGGACGGTAACTTCACCTGTACAGATGGGGGGGACACATGCGGGGGGTCCTAATCCCATGGAATTCCGTGCCCTGATGCATACTGGTGTGGACTGGGGAGGAAGCATCATACTACAACATGGTACCTCAGTGGTCGTCTTCTCATATGTGACCTGGTAACCAAGGATTCTGCCCCGAGCATTGCGATGGTCCAACTCCTGCATGACCAAAAAGAGGGGTCTTATCAGAAGCCCCCGCAGCAGAGCCCCTCAGTTATGCCTTCAGCTGCAGAAACCATGACTGCAGCTCTGGATGTGACTGGAGAATGCGACGCAGAAAGCGAATGTGTACAGTTACTGACATTTCCGGATGTCTCTTCTCTATTCCTGCCTGAAGCTAAATTCACAATTCTCCGGGTTTCCGCTCTCCACAGAGACAGGCATTATGGGAGGATACATAGCTGCATCTTAGCCGCTAAGTCACATGCCTGACAGCACGTTGGCGCGAAACCGCTGTCTGTTTCCAAGGGCAACCAACAAAGTGTTAACTACGACTTTACCTTCCACAGTATTAGAAGGGAAGATCCGTTCTGCAAACTTCTCCTCCACACGTCGCAGCTTCCATCAGGAGCTAAAGGGGTGAAGAAGATGAGAGGCGTGAAGATGGAATGAAGACTTAGGAGAACTCAAGAGGTGGAGGGAAGGAGAAGACACAAGAACTTTCTGGTGATATGGTAAAGTGGGACGATAGGTGGCAGTCTAAGGCCTTTATATCTTATGGTGCAATCAGATGACATAAGAAAAACAAGATGGTGGAGTAGACGTGGACCTCCTACCCGTGAAGCTATAAGAGGGACACACAGGGACATAAACAATGGTGGTGGGACTGATGGAGAGTGGAAACGGTGATGGCGGTCTATGTTGCACATATGCTGAAAGTACGGTCAATAATTCCAATGTGCGAAGGGAGCGGGCTGGGTGAAGACAGAAGTGACTTTACTGAACATGTTCTGGAAGGAACAAACACATGGCCTTCAGTATGGGGATCAGGGGCGCAGCTAACGGCTCATGGGCCCTGGTGCAAGAGTTCAGCTTGGGCCCCCTTCCCTCAGTGCTTTGTGTGTCTCTTCCTATGTGGCACAAGGGTCTTTGGGCCCCCTCAGGCTCCTGGGCCCGGTGGCGACTGCTACCTCTGCACCCCCTATAGCTACGCCCATGATGGGGATACAGGAAATGTAGCAGTGAATCCTGTCCCCCCATAAACCAAAGAGGACCTTTCATCTGAAAATGCACATTAAAATACATATATCCACTTACATGGCGGCCCCCGGTGGTGCTGTTTCAGCTTTTCATTTTCCAAAATGTGCCCCCGTTTGTCCGCAGTGGCCCCCACAACTCAAGAATCTCGCGAGAACTCGAGCTTCTTCTCCCTGGCTGAGAGCGGGGCGCGCTGATTGGATGCGCTCCATGCCAGGGAGAAGAAAGCCACGCCCAGGAGAACTTTTGCAGGACCGCCCAGTTGAGCCGAATGGCTCATTTGCATATGAGGCGCGAATTGTTGCGGGGGCCACTGCGGACAAACGGGGGCACATTTTGGAAAATGAAAAGCTGAAAAAGTACCACCGGGGGCCGCCATGTAAGAGGATATATGTATTTTAATGTGCATTTTCAGATGAAAGGTCCTCTTTAAGTCCCCTCTGCCGTTTGTAGCTCTGCTATTCAAGCTTTCTCTCTGCTGCCATCTACTGGTGGTTAATAGCAATGTCATGAATTTAATATGATACAGTCATACTTGTGGATTGTTGAAGCTAGACATTATATAGATATTAGTCTATTTTTAAAATCTCTTACATCTATCAACTTCCAAAATGGAGTAGAAGATGAAAACTGGGGTTTAGCTGATGGACCGGAGGGTGGCCTGTGACGACGGAGTCTGATTCAGATTCTGTTAGCTATGCTGGAGTCTAGTCTAATATCTATGGTGGCTTCCAAACATACACCCAATGTCTGCCATTCGCACGGACACAAAGGCGGTACCACTTGTCCACCTTCGTGATCCCACCGTTTCCTTGGAAATAAATGGCACTGAAGACATCAGGCAGCTACTTTCCCTAATAGGTCAAAGCTAAATGGGAGAACTGGGCCTGATCTATTGTTGTGGAACTGCACGATCTGAGGGGAAGCCTGGAGGACATTAGATACCAGGAGGGGAAGAACAGCATTACTCCATCCTACCCTCTTCAGGACTAGTTAAGACGTGACTCTCGCTCCAAGGACTTCCTTTCCTCCTTTTCTTCTTATCTGGTAGATATCGGATCTGGAACTCATAGTCCGTGTACACCAGCGGGTCATCCAGTATATATGTATTTATCTGCAGGTCACTGTTATCCACCTGTCATTTTCGGATCAGAACAAATACATTTTATTTGGATTTGATATTCTATGGTTCTAGGGAGACTGAAGCTAGAGATAGGCCGTTCGATAAACTATGGATGTAATCAGGTATATAAGGGGTCTTCTCGTTTTCTTTTGTCTCTAAGACACAACCACATATCTAGGGAAAATACAACTTATTTCAGACATCCCTGGTGGTCCAGAGTAGTGGCGAAGTTAATGCCAACTCTCCTGATGGTCTAAGGTTACTTTCACACTTTCAGACGGAGAGACAGATCCGTCTTGATTTTTTTTCTCACAGTTTTAAAGGTCTGCGCATGCGCAGAACGGAAGGATGGATCCGTTGTTGCAGTATTTGTAATGCCGGATCCGGCACTAATACAAGTCAATGGGAACTAATGCCAGATCCAACATTCCGTCATGTGTTCCGGAATTTTAGACGGAGATAATACCGCAGCATGAAGATATTCTGATGCATACTGAACGGATTCCTCTCCATTCAGAATGCACGGGGATAATACTGATCAGTTTTTTTCCGGCATAGAGCCCCTGACGACGGAACGCTATGCCGAATGGGGGCGGGCGGGGGGGGGGTTGAAATGTCAGCTTCCCTGGTGGTCTAGGGTAGAGGGAAAATTTATGCCAACTGTCCTGATGGTCCTGGAAGTGGGGGCTTATTATCAGCTATTCTTATTGTATAGGGTTGTGTGTGAGGAGGGTATTAATGCCAGCTTCCCTGGTAGTCTAGGGTGGTGTGGGGGGGCTTATTCCAGCTTCCCTGATATATATATATACATATATATTGTAGGAGGAGAGTTAATGCTTGCTTCCATATTTCCTGATTTTGTAGGGTAGTGGGGACTTTTAATGCCTGCTTTCCTAGTGGTCCAAGAAAGTGGTGGGTTTGGTGCCAGTTTCCCTGGTGGTCCAGGCTAGTGGAGGGGACAGTGCAAGCTTCTCTGGTGTTAAATGAAAAAGCACCAGCTGAACCAACCTTGCAGTAATTCCTCCATCATGAGGCAAATGTAGAAATAGTCATAGAAGCGATCCAGCATCTGGTGAAAGGCACAAGGCTTACTTTCTGATATGTCCATTAAAATATGATGAAACACATAGTCAGTGACTAGCGAAAACCTGCATTTGCTGGGTTGCTTCTAGTGTCATTTATCAGATGCTGGATTGCTTCTATGAAGGCTTCTCTGGTGGTCTAGGATAGTAAAGGGGTTAGTGCTAGATTCTTTGATGCTCTGTGGTAGTAAATGGTTTAATGTCTGCTTTCCTGGTGGTCTAGGATAGTAGAGGGGTTAGTGCTAGATTCTTTAATGCTCTGTGGTAGTAAATGGTTTAATGTCTGCTTTCCTGGTGGTCTAGGATAGTAGAGGGGTTAGTGATAGATTCTTTGATGCTCTGTGGTAGTAAATGGTTTAATGTCTGCTTTCCTGGTGGTCTAGGATAGTAGAGGGGTTAGTGCTAGATTCTTTGATGCTCTGTGGTAGTAAATGGTTTAATGTCTGCTTTCCTGGTGGTCTAGGATAGTAGAGGGGTTAGTGCTAGATTCTTTGATGCTCTGTGGTAGTAAATGGTTTAATGTCTGCTTTCCTGGTGGTCTAGCGAAAACAAGAAAACAACAAGAAGCAGAGGAATAGCTCAGAACTCCTTTAAAATCTATGCCTGTTTCTCCCAAGCATCAGATATCTTCTGTCCTCTTAGGTGCTGGAGAAGTCACTGGGCCCCACCAGGCACCAAGGCTATGCCACTAGTATAGAGAACATGATGTCATAAGGAGCATAATTATCGATATTACCATCAGTTGTGATGGGAATTTTATTTAATGTACACCTCCCACCACCACTAGGGGGAGCTCAGGAGCTTGCTGCATACTGTTATACACTGATACAGTACACTGTACACTAGGTTTAACCACATACCGCCCCATACTATTATTACTGACCTCACTCCAATTGTCAGCTCCCCGTATGCGATACCTCAACTCCACAGGTAGGGGCTCTGCTTCGAGACAGTTAGGATTCTCTACGTCCTCTGGATGACTCCAGGTAATTTGTATGCCCTCACTATCCAAAATGGATGAATAAAGCTGAGGTGGTTGGATGATGACTGTGAGAAATGAAGGAATATATTGAGCAGATATTCTCGCTGATCTGCTGTGTACCTTCCCCAGGTTACCCCCAATATATACAATTCATCTATATAACATGTGATATCTGTAACTATGCAGACGTATGGATCCTGTACTGGTGCCAAGTTGTATTGTACTGCAGAGCTGCATTCACAATTCTGCAAGTATCAGAGTTAAAATTTCCCTGTGATCCCTGCTTGTTCAGTGTCTGCATAGAGCTTGTGCCCTGTATAATAACATCTAAGGGTACTTTCACACTAGCGGCATAGCTATCCGGCAGGCTGTTCCGTGCACTGCCGTGTTGCCGCTCCGTCAAAATTGACTATAATGGGGCGGAGCTACGGTGCAGCACGGCAGTGCACGGCAGAAACGCCGGACTAAAAAGTCGGACCTGCAGTACTTTTAGTCCGGCGATCTTTGCCGTGCTGCGCCGTAGCTCCGCCCGCCCGCCCCATTATAGTCAATGGGGACGGAGCGGCAGCACGGCAGTGCACAGGTACTTGCGGCATGGCGGATCTGTTCACCTGCCGGAACAGCCTGCCGGATAGCTATGCCGCTGGCTGTAGAGAACATGATGTCAGTAAGGAGCACAGTGCCGATATTACCAAATCGGTTGACGATGGGAATTTTTATTTAGTGCACCTCCACCACCGCTGAGAGGCTCTCCAGGAGCTTGCTGCATGCTGCTGATACACTGATACAGCTAACACTGTACACTAGGTTTAACACACCGCCCCATATACTATGTGCAGGCCTCACTCCAGTGTCGGCTCCCGTGTGCTTGATACACCTCAGCTCCACGAGTGAGGCTCTGCTTCGTTCGGTTTGGTCGCTCGTCCTCTGGACGACTCCCAGGCTAATTTGCTAATGCCCTCACTATCCAAATGGATGAATAAAGCTGAGGTGCGTCGATGATGACTGTGAGAAATGAAGGATGACAGCAGATATTCTCGCTGATCTGCTGTGCTTCAAGTTACCCGATATATACAATTCATCTATATAACATGTGATATCTGTAATATAGACGCGTGTGGATCCTGTACTGGTGCCAGAGTTGTATGTGTACTACGAAGCTGCATTCACAATTCTGCCAGAAGCATCAGGTTAAAATCTCGCTGTGACTGACCTGTTCCAGTGTCTGCGTAGAGCTATGTGCCCTAGCTATAATAACATCTAAAGGGTGCTTTCACACTGGCTGGCACGTGCTATCCGGCGAGGCTGTTCCGTGCACTGCCGTGTTGCCGCTCCGTTCCTTAGGTGACTATAATGGGGCAAGGGGCATGACGGCTGCGCAGCACTGTGCACGGCAGAAGCAAGCTCGGACATGCAGTGGTTCTGGACCTGCGAGTACCGAGTCCGTGCGTCTGCCGTCTGCTGGCGCCAGCCGCTTCACCCGCCTGTCCACTATAGTCAATGGGGAGCGGAGCGGCTGCTGCGGCAGTGCTGGAGTACTTGCGGCATGGCGGATCTGTTCACCTGAGCTATGCCACTAGTATAGAGAACATGATGTCATAAGGAGCATAATTATCGATATTACCATCAGTTGTGATGGGAATTTTATTTAATGTACACCTCCCACCACCACTAGGGGAGCTCAGGAGCTTGCTGCATACTGTTATACACTGATACAGTACACTGTACACTAGGTTTAACCACATACCGCCCCATACTATTATTACTGACCTCACTCCAATTGTCAGCTCCCCGTATGCGATACCTCAACTCCACAGGTAGGGGCTCTGCTTCGAGACAGTTAGGATTCTCTACGTCCTCTGGATGACTCCAGGTAATTTGTATGCCCTCACTATCCAAAATGGATGAATAAAGCTGAGGTGGTTGGATGATGACTGTGAGAAATGAAGGAATATATTGAGCAGATATTCTCGCTGATCTGCTGTGTACCTTCCCAGGTTACCCCCAATATATACAATTCATCTATATAACATGTGATATCTGTAACTATGCAGACGTATGGATCCTGTACTGGTGCCAAGTTGTATTGTACTGCAGAGCTGCATTCACAATTCTGCAAGTATCAGAGTTAAAATTTCCCTGTGATCCCTGCTTGTTCAGTGTCTGCATAGAGCTTGTGCCCTGTATAATAACATCTAAGGGTACTTTCACACTAGCGGCATAGCTATCCGGCAGGCTGTTCCGTGCACTGCCGTGTTGCCGCTCCGTCAAAATTGACTATAATGGGGCGGAGCTACGGTGCAGCACGGCAGTGCACGGCAGAAACGCCGGACTAAAAAGTCGGACCTGCAGTACTTTTAGTCCGGCGATCTTTGCCGTGCTGCGCCGTAGCTCCGCCCCCCCGCCCCATTATAGTCAATGGGGACGGAGCGGCAGCACGGCAGTGCACAGGTACTTGCGGCATGGCGGATCTGTTCACCTGCCGGAACAGCCTGCCGGATAGCTATGCCACTAGTGTGACAGTACCCTTATTGGTTAAAAAGTAACAGGAGATCGGTTGTTGTTATGGGTGTCTGTCAACAAACTTCAGGTCACATAGGTAAGTAAAAATAATTACAGTACTGTGCAACCGTGTAGGCAGGTGTGAAAATGCTCCAAAGTAAGGCCTCTTTCACACTTGCGTTGTGAGGATCCGGCGTGCACTTCCGTCGCCGGACATGCCCGCCGGATCCGTCACAACGCAAGACAACTGAAAGCATTTGAAGACTGATCAGTCTTCAAAATGCTTTCAGTGTTACTATGGCAGCCAGGACGCTACTAAAGTCCTGGTTGCCATAGTAGTAGTGGGGAGCAGATACTTACAGTCCGTGCGGCTCCCGGGGCGCTCCATAATGACGTCAGAGCGCCCCACGCGCATGGATCACGTGATTGTGGAGCGCCCCGGGACTCGGGAGCCGCACAGACGGTAAGTATACTTCTCCCCTGCCTCCCCACTACACTTTACCATGGCAGCCGGGACTTTAGCATCCTGGCTGCCATGGTAACCATTCACAAAAGCTAAACGTCGGATCCGGCGATGCGCCGAAACGACGTTTAGCTTAAAGCCAGATCCGGATTAATGCTTTTTAATGGGCATTAATTCCGGATCCGGCGTTACGGCATGTCTTCCGGATTTTTGGACGGAGACAAATCTGCAGCATGCTACGGTTTTGTCAACGTCAAAAAAATGTGCACATACTGAACGGAAGACATCCTGATGCATCCTGAACAGATTGCTCTCCATTCAGAATGCATTAGGCTAAATCCTGATCAGTATCTTTCCGTCCTAGAGCCCCGAGGACGGAACTCTAGGACGGAAATTAAAAACGCAGATGTGAAAGGGGCCTAACGGTATGTTCATACAAAGCATTTAGAAAAATTGCCTACAAAATTCAGAGCCAGAATCCACTTAGAATCCACTGACCAAATCTTCATTTGCTGACACATCTTGCTCACTTTCCTTTGAAATCATCAGCAAAGAACTGGCAGAAACCATTGGGACCCAGGTGCACCCATCTACTGTTCGGAGAAGTCTGGCCAGAAGTGGTCTTCAGGGAAGAATTGTGGCCAAAAAGCCAAAACTTCAATGTAGAAACAAGGCCGAGCAACTTAGGGTACTTTCACACTAGCGTTAGAGGAATCCGGCAGGCAGTTCCTGGATCAGGAAACCTGTGTCCAAACTAACAACAACATTTGTTTCCGGATGCGTTGACAAATACATTAAAATACCGGATCCGTCTCTTCGGTGTCATCCGAAAAAACGGATCTGGTATTTATCTTTTTCACATTTTTAAAGGTCTGCGCATGCACAGACCGGAAAAACCAAACCGTTTTTTCCGGAACACTTGGTACCGGATCCGGCATTAATACATTTCAATGGAAAATAATGCCGGATCCGGCATTCCGGCAAGTGTTCCGGAATTTTGACCGGAGAAAATACCGCAGCGTGCTGCTGTATTTTCTCCGGTCAAATACCGTAAAAGTGACTGAACTGAAGACATCCTGATGGATACTGAACAGATTGCTCTCCATTCAGAACGCATTAGGATAAAACTGAAGCGTTTTTTTTTTCGGTATTGAGCCCCTTGGACGGAACTCAATACCGGAAAACTTCAACGCTAGTGTGAAAGTACCCTTAAGTATACACGAAAACATAGGAAGTGGAGTACAGAAAAACCGCAGCAGGTAGAGACGTAGGGTGAGGGGTCCAGAGGGGTGGCAGGTTCTCTGTGATATCTGAAACAACCTCCCTGACGAGTTCCTTCAAAATCTGTGCGCACGTCTTCCTAGAAGAACTGATGCTGAATGTACAGGGTGGTCAAACCAAATATTGATTGGCTTTAGATTTCTCTTTTGCTCATTTGCTAATATTTTTGAAAGCTTTCCTACTTTGCAGCGCCTTCCCCATGACTGCCTAAAACTTTTGCACGGGACTGTAGAAGAGGTCATCTACATAAGCAATTGGACCATTATATTGTCCGATTTTCTTGCTACTTACTATTATATCCATCATTACTGTACATGAAATTCTCAGTCTGCTTTGTGCCGTCACCAGTAACAGTAATATTATACTCATGACACAGCACCAGGTCTTTCCGTAGGGTAACCTGCCAGTTTCGACCAGGAGGATTGGTGAAGAGAAGTGACGGATTATGTCTGCTGGAGGAAGTAATAACAAAATGGATTATAATTTCAAAAATGTCTTCACAAGTTCACATAGAAATCTTCACCACACTTACTTTGTGAGATCCTGCAGGGATACTGAGTGCTGAATCCAGACATCACTTCTCCATGAACAGTTCAGGTCTCTAGTCTTCTCTTGGATTTCACATGAGATAAAGCAATCATGGAACAGTCCTGTACACAGCATAGAAAGGGTCACAGACAAATGGATGGCATACATAATCTGTACACACTCTGCGGACTATAGAATATACCTACTATAATACTGCCTCCTATGTACAAGAATATAACTACAATAATACTGCTCCTATGTACAAGAATATAACTACTATAATACTGCCTCCTATGTACAAGAATATAACTATTATAATACTTCTCCTATGTACAAGAATATAACTACTATAATACTGCTCCTATGTACAAGAATATAACTACTATAATACTGCTCCTATGTACAAGAATATAACTACTATAGTACTACTCCTATGTACAAGAATATAACTACTATAATACTGCCTCCTATATACAAGAATATAACTACTATAATACTACTCCTATGTACAAGAATATAACTACTATAATACTGCTCCCATGTACAAGAATATAACTACAATAATACTGCCTCCTATGTACAAGACTATAACTACTATAGTACTACTCCTGTGTACAAGAATATAACTACTATAATACTGTTCCTATATACAAGAATATAACTACTATAATACTGCTCCCATGTACAAGAATATAACTACTATATTACTGCTCCTATCTGCAAGAATATAACTGCTATAATACTGCTCCTATGTACAGGAATATAACTACTATAATACTGCTCCTATGTACAAGAATATAACTACTATAATACTGCCTCCTATGTACAAGAATATAACTACTATAATACTGCCTCCTATGTACAAGAATATAACTACTATAATACTGCCTCCTATGTACAAGAATATAACTACTATAATACTGCTCCTATGTACAAGAATATAACTACTATAATACTGCTCCTATGTACAAGAATATAACTACTATAATACTGCCTCCTATGTACAAGAATATAACTACTATAATACTGCTCCTATGTACAAGAATATAACTACTATAATACTGCTCCTATGTACAAGAATATAACTACTATAATACTGCCTCCTATGTACAAGAATATAACTACTATAATACTGCCTCCTATGTACAAGAATATAACTACTATAATACTGCTCCTATGTACAAGAATATAACTACTATAATACTGCTCCTATGTACAAGAATATAACTACTATAATACTGCTCCTATGTACAAGAATATAACTACTATAATACTGCCTCCTATGTACAAGAATATAACTACTATAATACTGCTCCTATGTACAAGAATATAACTACTATAATACTGCTCCTATGTACAAGAATATAACTACTATAATACTGCCTCCTATGTACAAGAATATAACTACTATAATACTGCCTCCTATGTACAAGAATATAACTACTATAATACTGCTCCTATGTACAAGAATATAACTACTATAATACTGCTCCTATGTACAAGGATATAACTACTATAATACTGCTCCTATGTATAAGAATATCACTACTATAATACTGCTCTTATATACAAGAATATAACTACTATAATACTGCTTCTATGTACAAGAATATAACTACTATAATACTGCTCCTATGTACAAGAATATATCTACTATAATACTGCCTCATATGTACAAGAATATAACTACTATAATACTGCCTCCTATGTACCAGAATATAACTACTATAATACTACTCCTATGTACAAGAATATAACTACTATAATACTGCTCCCATGTACAAGAATATAACTACAATAATACTGCCTCCTATGTACAAGACTATAACTACTATAATACTGCCTCCTATGTACAAGAATATAACTACTATAATACTGTTCCTATGTACAAGAATATAACTACTATAATACTGCTCCTATGTACAAGAATATAACTACTATAATACTGCTCCTATGTACAAGAATATAACTACTATAATACTGCTCCTATGTACAAGAATATAACTACTATAATACTGCTCCTATGTACAAGAATATAACTACTATAATACTGCCTCCTATGTACAAGAATATAACTACTATAATACTGCTCCTATGTACAAGAATATAACTACTATAATACTGCCTCCTATGTACAAGAATATAACTACTATAATACTGGCTGCTATGTACAAGAATATAACTACTATAATACTGCTCCTATGTACAAGAATATAACTACTATAATACTGCCTCCTATGTACAAGAATATAACTACTATAATACTGCTCATATGTACAAGAATATAACTACTATAAAACTGCCAACTATGTACAAGAATATAACTACTATAATACTGCCTCCTATGTACAAGAATATAACTACTATAATACTGCTCCCATGTACAAGAATATAACTACTATAATACTGCTCCTATGTACAAGAATATAACTACTATAATACCAATTGATATGGGTCAGGGCAGGTAGGTATTTTCAGCACATGCACTTTTCACTGGATTTTCCCCGTTTTATGATACTTGGTGTATGTGTACACACTGTATATACCTTTGATGTGTCACAGTTTCCAGGGTGTTTGTCACATCGCAGAATAAAGAAAAGATTTATTTTAGTCCTGATTGTAGAACTCAGTAAATGTTTCCAACCTTTGCACCCCGCACACCTTTACTTTCAGTAATTTCCTCCCTTCTAAAAGGGCAATACACTTTTTTCTCTCACTTCCATATCTGACTACGAATAGTTACTGAGTTTGACGACCGCCTAACCACAAAACAGGATTCAAGTGGAAGACAACCGCTAAACAGTGTGTAACACATCACGGAAACTAACTAACTCTTCTAGGCTCAACATGAATTGCTCACATAGTCAGCCATCGGCTGAGCAGAAACAGTTTGTCTTTTGGTGCCCCTTTAAGTGAACAAGTTCATTGCACATCCCTATAGTCTGAGAAGATAACATGGTTGGCCACCATGCAGCAGTAAGGAGTGGAGGGGGTGAAGGTCTAATACACAGGTCACAGAGCATGCTCACTACAATCTGAATAGCTGGCGCACACAGTTCACCTCCACTCCCTCTTTGCACAATGACTATTGCAAATGTTACAGAGGATGCCCACTATATTTTATATAGAAGGAAATAGGTGATGGACAAATCTGTGATATCTGCGCCTGTTAAAGAGCATGCTCACTAGACTGTATATAAGCAATTAGGTGATGGGCACAACCCACCCCTTCCCCTCCTTTCACAGTGAAGTTCTGCATACTCCACTACACTGTATAAAAAGCCAATAAGTGTTGGACGCAGCTCACCTCCTAGCACAGTGAGATCTGCACTTGTCATAGAGCATGCTCACTACTGCACTTTTCCATAAAGGTCAACAGGTGATGGACACAGTTTATCTCCTCCTCACTTTTGCACAGTGACCATTGCACATGTTATAGAGAATGCTTTTTAGACTTTCATAGAAGTCCGTAGGTGATAGACAGAGCTCACCTTCTACCCCTCCTTGCACAGTGAAGTCTGTACATGTTACAAAGCATGCTCATTACACTCTATAGAAGTCAAAAGGTGACGTACACAGCTTACCTCCTATCCCTACCTGCACAGTGAAGTCTGTACATGTTACAGAGCATGCTCACTACACTCTATAGAAGTCAATAGTTGATGTACACAGCTTACCTCCTACCCCTCCTTGCACAGTAAAGTCTGTACATGTTACAGAGCATGCTCACTACACTCTATAGAAGTCAATAGGTGATTTACACAGCTTACCTCCTACCCCTCCCTGCACAGTGAAGTCTGTACATGTTACAAAGCATGCTCACTACACTCTATAGAAGTCAATAGGTGATGTACACAGCTTACCTCCTACCCCTCCTTGCACAGTGAAGTCTGTACATGTTACAAAGCATGCTCACTACACTCTATAGAAGTCAATAGGTGATGTACACAGCTTACCTCCTACCCCTCCCTGCACAGTGAAGTCTGTACATGTTACAGAGCATGCTCACTACAGTCTATAGAAGTCAATAGGTGATGTACACAGCTTACCTCCTACCGCTCCTTGCACAGTGAAGTCTGTACATGTTACAGAGCATGCTCACTACACTCTATAGAAGTCAATAGGTGATGTACACAGCTTACATCTTACCCCTCCCTGCACAGTGCAGTCTGTACATGTTACAGAGCATGCTCGCTAAACTCTATAGAATTCAGGGGGGGGGGGGGGATGGACACAGCTCACCCCCTCCTTGCAAATTAACCACTGCACATTACGGATCATGCTCAATAAAGTCTATAGAAATCCGCAGGTGATGGACACAGGTCAACTCTCTTCCCTCCTTTCACAGTGACCACTGCACATGTTACAGAGCATGCTCACTACAGTCTATAGAAGTCAGTAGGTGATAAAACTCAATGGAGAAATAAACTTTCTAGACATTAGTTAATATAACCTTTATCTAATAACCAGCTGAGACACTTTGTGTCTCCTTTATGCGGATGAATGTTTTACGCCAACCATTTGCAGCCTCATTCACTGAGGCTACCTTCTTAGGTAGCCCATAGTCCCAGGGTATCGAAACACACTTTAGCTTCAGGAGGCATCCTAAAAAATGACCTTAACAACAGCCAATAGAACAGCCCTCTCTTTTTCTCAGGCTAGCACCAAATCAAATCTCATATGTTCTGATTTCTCCTATTCCTTACAATTACTAAGCAATGCCCAACATGTCCTACATCCCATGGGAGAGAGAGATTGGGACGTCTACATCTGCCTGAGACTAACCACCATAACCAACACAAAGAGATCAATCTCAACTTTACTCTTCCCTCCTCCAAAACCAAATAAGATACAACCATACTGCCAGAGGAATAACCGAATGGGCTTTACCAAATACGTGATAGTTCAGGACCTGTTCTAGGCCCAGAAATACATCCTGGCAGTTTCCTACTGGGAAACATGTCTCATATATACAGTATCTCCCAAAGAAACTTGGGCAACATCCAGGAGACGACCTGCTCCAGATGCAGGGATGCCTCTTGGCCTGCCTGTTAATCCAGGCTTCTGCCACAAAATTACAAGTCTTCTCAAATAAAATGCCAACAAATAATACAAGTACTTAGTTGGGATCTTTTGGTGCGAATAACCCCAGAAGGTAACAGAATTCCCCCACTACAGAAAAAGGCTATTTTTCTGTAACTCTGCAGCAGCCTGCAAAACCATCTTAGAAATATGGCTGGAGCCAGAACGTCCAACTCTTCATCTTCATCATCCTAGAAAAACTGACATTTCTTCCAGGGCTTCATGCAAACAGAAACTAGAGTCCAACTTTTCTTCAACACACAGAAACCCATTATTCCAATTCTTCCAAGCCACCTTAAATCCAGAATCAATTATTAATTTCAAACCATAAGCTGGAAACATCTAGAACCATTGCAGATGATGAATCCATGTGATTCAATGCTAACAAACCCAACGTTCCTGTGGCATGAAATATTCTTTTTCAAGGCTACTTGGGTCTATGTGTCCTCACCAACCTCCTTCACATCCCAACTTTTCTTCAACACATGGAAATCCATTATTTCAATTCTTCCAAGTCACATTTAATCCAGAATCGAATAATGAGTTCGAACCACAACCTGGAAACATCTAGAACCATAGAAGATTATGAATTCCTGTGATTCAATGGTAACAAACCCAACGTTCCTGTGGCCTGAAATATTCTTTTTCAAGGCTACTTAGGTCTATGTGTCCTGTCCAACCTCCTCCCATCCCAAGCTTTCTCTCTTCCATTCCACATAATAAATACACCCTCTAGAACAGTATATTAAACATCTTCATGCGGGACTTTGTTAACTCCCCCCTGTATACTCTACTTAGACAGCAGTCATTGTTGAGGTGAGATTCCCCGCTGGACAATCTCTATTCCCACCTCTGTTTCTAACTATCCAGAATCCAGATCCCGCTTATGTCCGGAGACTTAGACTTAGATATTTTTTTAGTTGTGTTTTGATGAATCCAGTTAGATGGACTTTGAAACCAAACTACCTCACAAATCTTGTTTATTAGCATCTGGCGTAATCACCAAGGTTGCAAATTCCCCTCCTCCTGATATGATGATAAACTCTATGAAAAATATGGCATATGAATAGGTGAGCTCATCTCCTTCCCTCCCTGCACCGTGACCTCTGCACATGTCACAGAGCATGCCCACTACACTCTCCAATACCAGTCCAGACTGAGGTTTCCTGTGTCCAGGAGGTTCTAGCTGTGGATAAATTCCCATTACTACCCATCCTACTGGGCCCCCACCTCTTCTTCCCAGAAATGTACTTTATCCAGTATGTCGTTCATGTTATTTTAGGCATTGCAGAATATGTTTCATCAGTTGTGTAATAAATCGGTGACTCACTGAATTAAGTTATGTAATACTCTCTACTATGTTCTTGTTTCTGTTCTATCCCTACCGATACTCATCTCTGCATGGATAGATACAACATGCCTACAATAAATCGGTAGTATTACATGAATTACACCTCAACTTAGTGTATAAGGGGTTAGCATGTGACCCCCCCCCCCCGGCAACAATATGACAAATCTCTGCCTTAGTATATTATAGGGGGTGGACGGCCCATTGGGGTCCGCAATGATGACTAGCTGCCAGTTAGGAATTACAATAATGGAAGAAAAGAAGCTTGAGACATGAGCAAATCTTTCCGATGTAAACCGTCCTGAACTCCAAGTTAAAACCCATACTTGCCAATTCTCCCGAAATGTCCAAGAGGTTCTTGGAAAAAGGGGAGACCCCTCCAAGCTCTCTTGGGTTCCACATGGTGGACTCCATGAACTCTGGTGGTGCCAGGTTGCTGTATCATCAGATGCATCCCCAGTACCCAAACCTACATAGATGCCGTGCACATGCATGGTGCTGCAGCAGTAGGCCGTGGCTTAGCGAAAAAGAGAAGTTTTTCAGAGCCAGACCTCACGCACCACAGCCTCCCATCTCTCTCCGGCCTCCAATAATGGGCAATCCAACAGGTACAGAGACCATGAATGGTTCCATATAGTAAGAATGTCCACACTTAGTACCTACACAGTGGCACCAACCTGCAGCTATTTCTCGATGTGCTCATGAAGTGACATGGGCAAAATAATATTTCAAGCACCCTTTCTAATTTCTTTAGGTTTTTGGAGTATGTAAGGAAACAGGAGAACTCAAAGGAAACCAATGTGACTAGGAACATCCAGTGCTGACAACCACTGAGCCACCATGCCATCCATTATTGTAAAAGCAGCTCCTGTAGAGGACTAATCTATTGCACGCCCCAGTCCTGCAGTCCCATGATACCAGTGCGGTTTGTGGCACCCAGGCCCTTATGGACCAGGGCCCTGAATTTGTGAGAAGTAGAGTAAAGAAGGTCACCCAAGTCTTCCAAAATGACACTCCAGTATCCTAAAGGGTAAAGCTCCGCAAACCTCCAAAAAAGGTTAGTACTTGTAGAAAGAATTATTTTGGTCAAATAGCCAGCATGGAGGATAAAAATAACTACTTACCATAAGTGTGGCTGAGATTCAGTACAAGGAGTCCGCTGAGAAAAGCCTTAACCCAATGCCAGTCAGACATTCCACCCTAAAAAATACATTATCTGATATTCGGTCAGACATTCCACTCAAAAAAATACATTATCTGATATACCATATATACACAATAAAATCATATAGACTACTCAACCAAAACCTGAAAATTAGGTATATTCGAAATGTGCTGGAGGAAGCTCTGCACCATTGTAGGTGCATGGTGGACAGCAGTGCACCCAATAAAGTCTCCTCCTACTACAGTATCTCACAAAAGTGGGTGCACCCCTGACATTTTGGTAAATATTTTTTTCTATCTTTTCAATGTAAAGTAGTCAATGTACGGCTTGTATAACTGTGTCAATTTGGTGTGTCCTCAAAATAACTCAACACAAAGCCATTAATGTCTAAACCGCTGGCAATAAAAGTGAGTACACCCCTAAGTAAAAATCACCAAATTGTGCCCAAAGTGTCAATATTTTGTGTGTCCACCATTAATTTCCAGCACTGCCTTGGGTCTCTTGGGCATGGAGTTCACTAGAGCCTCACAGGTGGCCCCTAGAATCCTCTTCCATCCTCCATGACGACATCTCGGAGCTGGTGGATGTTAGAGACCTTGCGCTCCTCCACCTTCCGTTTGATGATGCCCCACAGAGGCTCAATAGGGTTTAGGTCTGGAGACATGCCAGTCCAGCTCCTTTACCCTCAGTTTCTTTAGCAAGGCAGTGGTCGTCTTGGAGGCATAGGAGCGCGCAGCCTATTGCATTAGGGTGTTCACCCTAAAGCACAAACACACACGCCGCGCGCACGTGTGTATGTATGTGTATATATATTATATACACCTACACACACACATATACATACACACAAATACACTCTGCATACATACAGACCCGCACTCATATAATTATCAATATAAACAAAAATAAAAGTTATATAACCCCTGTATAATAATGTACCTTGATACCCCTAGTTATATTACCCCCTGTATTGTACCCCTTCCTCCCCCTTCTCCAACCACCCAGCACCGTTACTCACATAAAACAAGTAATATATATAATATAGCTTAGGCCTCTTTCACATTTGCGTTGTGAGGATCCAGCGTGCACTTCCGTTGCCGGAAATGCCCGCTGGATCCATCACAACGCAAGACAACTGAAAGCATATTGAAGACTGACCAGTCTTCAATATGCTTTCAGGTAACCATGGCAGCCAGGACGCTACTAAAGTCCCGGCTGCCATGGTAAGTACTCCGCAGCAGTGTACTTACCTGCGCTGTGGCTGCCGGGCGCTCCTTCATGACGTCACAGGTCCCCGCGGCGAATAGATCAATGCGCAGCCCGGACCTGTGACGTCATGAAGGAATGCCTGGAGGCCGCAGCGCAGGTAAGTACACTGCTGTGGAGTACTTACCATGGCAACCAGGACTTCAGTAGCGTCCTGGCTGCCATGGTAACCGATCGGAGCCCCAGCTTACACTGGGGAGTCGATCGGAACTGCTGCTGCGCATGCGGATCCGGTGATGCGCCAAAATGACGTTTACCTTAATTCCGGATCCGGCGTTACGACAAGTCTTCTGGATTTTTGGACGGAGACAAATCCGCAGCATGCTGCGGTTTTGTCAACGTCCAAAAAACGTTGACATACTGAACTGAAGACATCCTGATGCATCCTGAACGGATTTCTCTCCATTCAGAATGCATGGGGATAATCCTGATCAGTAACTTTCCGTTCTAGAGCCCCGAGGACCGAACTCTAGGACGGAAAGTAAAAACGCTGATGTGAAAGGGGCCTTACAGTGAATGACTGTAAATCCTTACAGTTCTGAAGACTCCAGCAGGCTCAGGATCAGTGCTCTGGGCAGCTGGACTCAGGGATGGAAGTGGGCACCGCTCTGCAGTTCAGGAAGGAGACCTATAAGACGCACCTAGGTTTTAGAGGAGAACAATAAGAAAAAATATATTTTTCATTACACTTCAGGTCAGACCACCAATCAGACCCCCAATGTTAATCAGACCTCAGCCGACAGCCCCAATCAGACCCCCAATGTTAATAAGACACCAATAAGACCTCAAATCAGACCCCCCAATCAGACCTCAGTTCAGACCCCAATGTAAATGACACCAATCAGACCTCAGATAAGAGCCCCATGCCTCTCATCACCCCATATCAGCCCCTATGCCACTCATTAGCCCCCATCATCCACCCTTATGCCTCATTAGCCCCCATTATGCCTCATTATGCCTCTCATTAGCCCCCATTATGCTTCTCATTAGCCCCCATTATGCCTCTCATTAGCCCCCATTATGCCTCTCATTAGCCCCCATTATGCCTTTCATTAGCCCCCATTATGCCTCTCATTAGCCCTCCATTATGCCTCTCATTAGCCCCCATTATGCCTCTCATTAGCCCCCATTATGCCTCTCATTAGCCCCCCCATTATGCCTCTCATTAGCCCCCCCCATTATGCCTCTCATTAGCCCCCATATGCCTAATTAGCCCTCTATGCCTCATTAGTCCCCATTATGCCCCCAGCAGCCTTATTTTTTATAAAATAAAAAAACACTTACCACCCAGCACCCTTACCATTAGAGGCTTGATTAGGGTGTGCCCAGGCATACCCAGCACACCCTGTGTGCACGCCAATGCTTGGTGGGGTGTATGAGGTTGTTATCATGTTGGAATACTGCCCTGCGGCCCAGTTTCCGAGGGAGGGGATCATGCTCTGCTTCAGTATGACAGAGGCATTCATGGTTCCCTCAATACAAACACAGAAATGCAACAGTACTCTGCAACCAGCACTCTGCAACCAGCACTCTGCAACCAGCACTCTGCAACCAGCACTCTGCAACCAGCACTCTGCCCTGCCTCTATGCTAAAGTTTCAGAGGCGTCAGTGTACATTGTGATCAAAAAGTAATAAGCCACTCGCCGTGCCAAGTCTGCCTCTATGAGAGGCCCTAACACTAAATCCTACCTGTTATGGGCCACAATAGCCACATAAGATCCAGGGAGTGCGGGCTCAGCATGCATGCTGGATCCACCCCGCTTATTAACCCTTTTTTTGGCGCCATAACAGCCTCCATTAGATCCAGGGATGCAGGTACCAACATGCAAGCTGAGCCCACTATGTACTCCTCCTGGAGCCAGATGGCTACTAGTGGGTGCTATAAATGCAAGTTCAAGACCCCCTTTTTTGTTGTGTAGCATATACTGGAGGTGTGGCGTCCTCCATTCAGTCGTGCACACCTGACTAGTTTGTCTGCCCTAGAGGCTGGTTTTAATAAAGCTGAACTTGCATTCATAGTACATTGTGTCAAAGTCTCAGATCTGCAGTGCTGTCCCATGAAAAGATAGAATAAAATATTTACAAAAATGTTAGGGGTGTACTCATTTTTGTGAGATACTTGTACATATAACCTCTTATATCTCCTATATCTCCTCCTATTACTCCATATAACCTCTCCTATATATCCTCCTATTACTCCATATAACCTCTCCTATATCTCCTCCTATTACTTCATATAACCTCTTCTATATCTCCTCCTATTACTTCATATAACCTCTCCTATATCTCCTATTACTCCATATAACCTCTCCTATATCTCCTCCTATTACTTCATATAACCTCTTCTATATCTCCTCCTATTACTTCATATAACCTCTCCTATATCTCCTCCTATTACTCCATATACCCTCTCCTATATCTCCCCCTATTACTCCATATAACCTCTCCTATATCTCCTCCTATTACTTCATATAACCTCTTCTATATCTCCTCCTATTACTTCATATAACCTCTCCTATATCTCCTATTACTCCATATAACCTCTCCTATATCTCCTATTACTCCATATATCCTCTCCTATATCTCCTCCTATTACTCCATATAACCTCTCCTATATCTCCTCCTATTACTCCATATAACCCCTCCTATATCTCCTCCTATTACTCCATATAACCTCTCCTATATCTCCTCCTATTACTCCATATAACCTCTCCTATATCTCCTACTATTACTCCATATATCCTCTCCTATATCTCCTATTACTCCATATACCCTCTCCTATATCTCCTCCTATTACTCCATATAACCTCTTCTATATCTCCTCCTATTACTCCATATAACCTCTCCTATATCTCCCCCTATTACTCCATATAACCTCTCCTATATCTCCTCCTATTACTTCATATAACCTCTTCTATATCTCCTCCTATTACTTCATATAACCTCTCCTATATCTCCTATTACTCCATATATCCTCTCCTATATCTCCTCCTATTACTCCATATAACCTCTCCTATATCTCCTCCTATTACTCCATATAACCTCTCCTATATCTCCTACTATTACTCCATATATCCTCTCCTATATCTCCTATTACTCCATATACCCTCTCCTATATCTCCTCCTATTACTCCATATAACCTCTCCTGTATCTCCTCCTATTACTCCATATAACCCCTCCTATATCTCCTCCTATTACTCCATATACCCTCTCCTATATCTCCTCCTATTACTCCATATAACCTCTCCTCTTATTGCTCCTATCATCCGTTACTCAGTTATTACTCTGGTATGACTGCATACACATACCTGCTGTAGGGGACTTTACTGTACATCCTCCTGGCAGTACCCGGGCTGCAGACTTTCGGCTTTCTTCTTCCTCCTCCTCCTTCAGTCTTCTGTGGCTTCCTCTTTTCTCTTCCGTCTTCTCTCTGTATATGGGGGTCAGTGTTCTTTAGGCCCCCACATGGCCACTGCCGGACCCTCCACCTGCACCCCTGGGTGTCAGCGTGTAACTTCCTTCCTCCCTGCACCTCTGTATAACATTCATAACTCCCACATGTTCTGCTCCACCCGGTGACGTCCTCCTGTCGCTGTGTAACAACAGTATCAGCCGTCTCATTAACCCTCTCCTGCTGTCTGTAGCTGTCACCCTGCCACTGCCATGCTGGCTGTCTCCCACTCCTCATCTCTCCTAACTGCTGACTGTCTCGCCCTCATTTTTGGCAGTCTCCATGTATTAGCACTACATGTCTCTCCCACTCAGTTTTAGGTCACATTCACACGGTCAGTATTTCATCAGTATTTGTAAGCCAAAACCAGGAGCGGGTCCAAAATTACAGGAGAGGCACAAATCTCGGCACTATAGTTTTCTCTGTAGGTACCGATCCTGAATAGATATGTATAGATATTAGATAGATAGATAGATAGATAGATATTAGATAGATATGAGAGATAGATAGATAGATAGATAGATAGATAGATAGATAGATAGATATGAGATAGATAGATAGATAGATAGATAGATAGATAGATATGAGATAGATAGATATGAGAGAGATAGATAGAACATAGATAGATAGATAGATATGAGATAGATAGATAGATAGATAGATAGATAGATAGATATGAGAGAGATCGATAGATAGATAGATAGATAGATAGATAGATAGATAGATAGATAGATAGATAGATAGATAGATAGATGAGATAGATAGATAGATAGATAGCAGGGGCGTATATGGAAATCATTGGGCCTCATAGCAAGAATCTAAATTAGCCACCGATGCCCCATCCATAGCCCCTCCCACTACCCATTCCTGGCCCCGCCCCTTGCTCCATGAACGGTGTTTGCTGTGTTACATTGTGTGCCATCAGGGCCATGGATTATAAACCCACCGCCACATATGATATTGCATATAAATAATAGTGCACAATGCACACTGTGGAGATAAATTTTGCCTTACTTTGTCATGCCCCTATGTAATCTACCAATAAATATCAATAAAGGAAATAAAAGCCAAACACAAAAATGACTGATCACGTGGTCAGGGACATACATTACCCTCCAGTAACACATACCATGATGAACCCCAAAATACCTTCAGAGCGGCATCTGATACCAGGGTGCACGGCCAAATAACCTCCCCAACTTCACCATATAAATACAAATCTGCAGCATAAAATATCCCCCCAACAGTGCCAAGGAAATACCACCATGAAGTATGACATACCCAGCAGTATTGTCACCTGACAAGACAACTCCTCCCCCACTGGCAGCAGCATTGTCCCCATTTAAATGTCTCACCTCTGTTGCAGGACTGGAGCAGTGACACTGGAGTTGGAGGGAGAGAGCCTTCTGGTAGAATGGAGTGGGTGAAAGGAGGCGTGACATCACAGGCCACCTATGGTCAAATAGTAAGAGGCATAATACCTGCAGTGTGTACAGATATATAGTATATACAGCAGTGTACTGATAAATTACACCTCGTACCTCACATATCAGTACATTGCTGTATATACTATATATCTAGAAAGCTGTCTTACATTTAGACCGGCGCGGAAACGCCGAAGTTATGGAGAGGCTGGCGCCTCTTCATAACTCCAGCGGATTCACCGCCACCTATGGGTGATAGATAGATAGATAGATAGATGAGATAGATAGATAGATAGATAGATATGAGATAGATAGATAGATAGATAGATAGATAGATATGAGATAGATAGATAGATAGATAGATAGATAGATATGAGATAGATAGATAGATAGATAGATAGATAGATAGATAGATAGATAGATAGATATGAGATAGATAGGTAGGAGATAGATAGATAGATAGATAGGTAGATAGATAGATAGATAGATATGCGTCACCGACAGAGGTACACAGCCCAGGGAGAGCAGACTGTGCCAACAGTGCGACCAGGAGGCCGTGGAGGATGAGGCTCATTTCCTGCTGCGGTGCCCCAAATACTCAGCAGTGAGGGACTCTCACTTCAGGAGACTGACTGATCTCTGCCCAGACTTCACCTCCATGGAGGAGGAAGAGAGACTCTCCATACTGCTGGGGGAAGAGGAGAACACGGCGGCCATAGCGGCACAATATGTTACTGCCTGCCATAGACTGAGAGGAGCCTGATATACCATGGACTCCTATATCCCCACCCTGGAAGTGTCCCCATCCCCCAACCCTACCCAATTATTTCCCACTTGCTTTGGCAATGCTAAAATGTATTTAGTCCTGCCAATAAAGCTGATTTGATTTGATTTGATTGATTTGAGATAGATAGATAGATATGAGATGAGATAGATAGATAGATAGATAGGATAGGAGATAGATAGATAGATAGATAGATAGTTTTGAGATAGATAGATAGATAGATAGATAGATATGAGATAGATAGATAGATAGATAGATAGATAGATAGATAGATAGATAGGAGATAGATAGATAGATAGATAGATAGGAGATAGATAGATATGAGATAGATAGATAGATAGATAGATAGATAGATAGATAGACAGATAGATATAAAGAAACCAGCTCCTAGCTGAATATTTCTCCTTGTCTTTCTCCGTATACCCGGGGCAGACTGCTGTAATTGAACAGGAATCAGTGGTGCAGGGTTCCTCACTAGGCAGTGGCGGGTTGCACCTTACTGTCACTCCTTTTTTCAGTTTTTTTGGGGGTGCTCCCCTCCTGCTTGGTCCCTCAAAATTTTTGATTATGAAGGAACTTTGCCAATTAAGCAGTGGTTCTAAAAATCAGGGAAAGATTATGAAACTGTCTAAAGTAAAAAAAATTGCCCATAGCAACCAATCACAAACCCTGTGGAAACCATTAAATGCACACTGGTTAAACCCAACGCTTTTAGCAGGTCCTTCCGATGGCCTCTGGGGAGATAAGGATCAGGCATGTTGCATTTCAGTGCCTGATGCTTTTTCTACCAGGAGGATCAGTCACTGCCAGACTCATTTTTCCATTCACCACATATGCACACTTGGTGTTGGAGTTGAGCATGTATATATATATATATAGTACCCCAGACCTGGGGTTTGCAGTGTAATGTAATTTAATGTAATGTAATGCTATACACCTTGTTCACCAGCAGATGGGGTATGTTTGGAAGTGTTTTGCAACAGGAATGGGACTGAGCATCCCATTCCTCCCCTATTGGTGTTGTGAGCGGGTCTGATTTCTTGCCAAGGGAGAGGAAGAGCTAGTGCAAAGAGAGTGAGGAGTGAGGAAGCTTGCAATCCGGCTCCCGCAACTTCAGGCCATGAGGACCCAAGAGTCAGCGCATGTCATAGGACAACTACTTCGCAAAGCCTACAGGGTCCCAGGCTACAAAAGATATGTAAGCTATGGCATATTTTTGTCAGCAGAGTGACCAAGCTATCAAGACTTTGCTGCAAGGTGAGGAGAACATGTTAAGACACCACCACCGAAGTTCAGGAAAGGCATAGCTAGATCCTGCATCATACAGTGGACTTCCCCAAGGCATAGTTGTGAGGCATTTCATGCACTACCAATCTTGGCAGGTTCAAGTTGGTGGGACTTGTCTGCATACATGGGCTACGTGCTGTCTCTGGTTTTCTGGACGGAGGGGACTGATCAATGTCAGGAGGGTTGATGTAAAGCTATAAAAGGAGGGGCACCAGAATTATTTGGCATAAGTAGCAGTTCATTTGATTGAGGCAGTCTGACACTTCTTGGACACTTCTGCTTTATTTTTATTATAGTTTTTAATTGTTTGGCAAAATTGCCGATAGGATTTCACAGCTCCATATGTAGAGGCATAATATACAAATAAATAACACACCAGACGGCACATATGTGACTGGACACAGCCCGCTAGGGGCTCAGTACACTGATCGTACACTCTGTACACACATGTCCCTTATGTAACGTGATCCAGCCCTCTCGAATCCACGGATGTTTCCGGGATAGGGGACAATGTTCATTCTCAGCAAAGGGAGCTAATCTGACTTTTACTACATCCCCACTTGCAGCACGTGTTGGACAAGCCCAGGGCTGCCTCCCTTCCTCTCCTTTCCACCGCCCTTACGGCGTCCTCTGATGCTCCATGCCTGCCCACTGTGGTGTCTCTCCAGGTCTGAGGAGATCCATAGTCCATGATTTCACTGTCGGGAGGTCGTAAGTTGGTAGACCACTCGCCAAACATCTCTTCTTCATCCGAATCTCTGTCTGTGGGTCTCAGGTTCCCAAAAAGATCTGCGGGGTCACCTGAAAAACCCAAATACTCTGTTATTGTATAACTATACCAAACATTTCTACGCGTCTAAGGCACACAATATGAATGTAGTTATGTATCTTCATTATGGAGGCTAAGGAAACTGATATTTGGCCACCAGAGGAATGTGAGATGAGATATATCCCTGGTGTCCAACCTAGAATCAACCTACGATCGATGGCCATGGCAATTATACGCAGTCTTCTGAAGTTAACATTTACTTAGAAATCTAGTTCACACCTAGTTCTCCTTATGGTTTCCTGTGGGTATTATGCTGAAGAGTTACTCACCCAGACACATAAATCATGATTAGGTTAAATAAGGTCCAATCGCCCTACTTCCCGATTCCGCTGGCACCGCCCGGGTAACGTGTCGGCTGTCGTTGCACTGCTGAGCGCCGGGGACCAGTGCGGTTGCCCCGGGTGCCAAATTGCCGGGGCGCCGCCGCGCCAGACAGACAGAATTTCAATGAGGGCCGTTATGCCTCATAGGCTTTAGGCCACTAGGCCTCATTATTATATAGAGGAGGACATTATTAATAAAGAGGGGGCTATTATATTATTAATAAAGAGGGACCATTATATTATTAATAAAGAGGGACCATTATATTATTAATAAAGAGGGACCATTATATTATTAATAAAGAGGGACCATTATATTATTAATAAAGAGGGGGCTATTATATTATTATTAAAGAGGGGACATTATATTATTAATAAAGAGGGGGCTATTATATTATTATTAAAGAGGGGACATTATATTATTAATAAAGAGGGGGCTATTATATTATTAATAAAGAGGAGGACATTATATTATTAATAAAGAGGAGGACATTATATTATTAATAAAGAGGAGGACATTATATTATTAATAAAGAGGAGGACATTATATTATTAATAAAGAGGGGCCATTATATTATTAATAAAGAGGAGGACATTATATTATTAATAAAGAGGGACCATTATATTATTAATAAAGAGGGACCATTATATTATTAATAAAGAGGGGCCATTATATTATTAATAAAGAGGGGCCATTATATTATTAATAAAGAGGGGGCTATTATATTATTATTAAAGAGGGGCCATTATATTATTAATAAAGAGGGGACATTATATTATTAATAAAGAGGCGGCATTATATTATTAATAAAGAGGGGGCTATTATATTATTATTAAAGAGGGGACATTATATTATTAATAAAGAGGGGGCTATTATATTATTATTAAAGAGGGGACATTATATTATTAATAAAGAGGGGCTATTATATTATTAATAAAGAGGAGGACATTATATTATTAATAAAGAGGGGACATTATATTATTAATAAAGAGGGGGCATTATATTATTAATAAAGAGGGGCCATTATATTATTAATAAAGAGGGACCATTATATTATTAATAAAGAGGGGCTATTATATTATTATTAAAGAGGGGACATTATATTATTAATAAAGAGGAGGACATTATATTATTAATAAAGAGGCGGCATTATATTATTAATAAAGAGGGGGCTATTATATTATTATTAAAGAGGGGACATTATATTATTATTAAAGAGGGGACATTATATTATTAATAAAGAGGAGGACATTATATTATTATTAAAGAGGGGACATTATATTATTAATAAAGAGGGACCATTATATTATTAATAAAGAGGCGGCATTATATTATTAATAAAGAGGAGGACATTATATTATTAATAAAGAGGCGGCATTATATTATTAATAAAGAGGGGGCTATTATATTATTATTAAAGAGGGGACATTATATTATTAATAAAGAGGAGGACATTATATTATTAATAAAGAGGGGACATTATATTATTAATAAAGAGGGACATTATATTATTAATAAAGAGGCGGCATTATATTATTAATAAAGAGAGGGTAATTAATATTAATAATAATAATATTAATAATAATAATAATAATACAGAGGGGTTATTATAATATACAGGGGGAATAATATTATGGGGAATGGGGGACTACCTGTATGGCTCTAGCACAGTATTGGGGGGCTGCAGGATGACTTGTTGAGACACCAGGAAGGAGAGGATGATAGTAAAGTGAGGAACCTAAAAAAAACTCTGTGAACCTCTGCCGAGACGAGAAGCGGCTGAAAGAAGGTGTCATGGCGGTCCTATCTCCGAATGAAGACCTTTTTACTACAAAATCACGGTGACAACTTTATCTCACTGTGATTCTGTAGTAAAAATATCACAGAGAGGCACGGAGCATTATCAATCATGTTAATGCTCCGTGCCTCTGCTGTCCGCAGCGGGTCTTCGTTCTCATTCACGCAGCGGATGTCACGCACCGCATCCGATCGTGTAAAACAGCCCTAATGAAGGCCCTCTGGGGGAGAATTATTAGCATTGTGGGACTTGGCACTTATTTCTACAGTATAGTATTTGGGGACATTGGGGGGCACAGCTGACATAGTGTTGGCGATAGCAGCATGATGACACTTTTGGGACACCAGGGAAGGATGGATGATGATAGAAAAGTGAGGAATCTAAGGTGTCTTTCTGGCAAACTCTGCACAGAGAAGATGTGGCTGAAAGAACTCGTCATGGTGGTCTGGGCCGAATAAAGAAGATGAGGAAACAGAATGTCTACATCACAGGACCTGTCACTGGACTTAAGCAGTATGTAGTGCTGTATCATCTTGTATGTTTGGTATTGGTGAATGCAATGTCCATCTCACCTATTTCTTCAGAGCCATTCTCTGCAGCTCTGCTCTATTAACAAACTGCAGCGGAGACTTTCCGGTATACAGCATGTTCCTGCTGCAGCCAGTCAGTGGTATAATGCTGAAGTGATTGGCTGCAGCAGTCACATGCCATACCTGTGCACATTACCAACACTGTACTTGCCGGTTATATCCCTGTCAGTCTTAGTTTACATGGCCGCAGCAATAATGCCAGAAAGTTGAGCCCGTCACATGTATTATCACTGCAGCCATATAAACCAAGCACTCAGACTAGAGTGGCGGGAATGCAACATTTGAGAACAATTGATTCTAGGGCGTTGAAATGGGGGGCGTGTCCTGTATGTCCATAATATTTTTGGGCTGTCCATGAATTTTAGTTCAGTTGTCCAGAAAAAACTGAAGGGAAGGTTGGCAACCTTGGTTAAGGCCTCATGCACACGACCGTAGGTGTTTTGTGGTCCGCAATCCGTGGATCGGCTAGACACAGAAGCTGTTTCGCAATGTGCGGAACGGAACGCGGCCCATTGTAGAAATGCCTATTCTTGTCCGCAAAACGGACAAGAATAGGACATGCTATATTTTTTGGGCGAGCCACGGAACGGAGCAACGGACGCGAACGGCACACGGAGTGCTGTCCGCATCTTTTGCGGACCCATTGAAGTGAATGGGTCTGCGCCCGAGCCGCAAAGTATGCGGCTCGGACGCAGACCCAAAACACGTTCGTGTGCATGAGGCCTAAGGCTGATGAATTGAAGATATTCTTTTGCCAAGACAAGGCTTGAGGTGACAACCACTATTGTGAGCTACAAATCAGCTCAGATCAGTTGTACCCTTGGTAGGTGTGTAACTGAGCAGAAGAGCGGGTGAAGAGAAGGTATGATGGGAGTGATAGTCTTTTGCATTAGATCTGCAGGTAGATCGGGCCAGATCAGCACAATAACAGAATAGTGACTCTTGTGGTTTGTGCTCATGGGGAGGTGACATCAGTGCGGCCGGCGGTGGTTTACATTAAAGCGAACAGGACAGGCTCACAAAATTTGCAAAATAGACAGATACAGAGGCGGAAATATTCAGTGTAAATTATGCTGCAAGTCTTTAACCCCTTACGGTAAAGCTAATTTCCGTTGTTAGAACTTGTGGTTAATCTTCACCATGTCTGACCACATATTCGCCCTGCAGAGGCCAGAACACATGGCCATGGCTAATTTGAGGTTCCAAAATGACAACTCCCCCCATGTAGTGGCACAGGCTGGAGACCACCGTTCTAGGGGAGCAGCACCGCCAATCACAGGTTTGTAGATCCATGGTGCCGAAAGTCCATCCTGCCAAATATTTATCTAGATGCAGGAAGGAATTAAAGGGCAACCCCACCCTTATAGGCATGCATCCACCCCTGGGTCACCATTCACGCGTCCGCATCCGTTCCGCAATTTTGCGGAACCGATGAGGACCCATTCATTTCCAATCGCAAAAGATGCAAACAGCGCACTATGTGCTGTCCGCATTTCCGGATCCGCACTTTCGTTTCCGCAAAAAATAGAACATGTCCTATTCTTGTCCACAATTGAGATTAATGAATAAAATACAAGCTACACTGAATGTTAGGAGGCAGTATTTATAGTAGTTATATTCTTGTACATAGGAGCAGTATTATAGTAGTTATATCCTTGTACATAGGAGCAGTATTATAGTAGTTATATTCTTGTACATAGGAGCAGTATTATAGTAGTTATATCCTTGTATATAGGAGCAGTATTATAGTAGTTATATTCTTGTACATAGGAGCAGTATTATAGTAGTTATATTCTTGTACATAGGAGGCAGTATTATAGTAGTTATATTCTTGTACATAGGAGCAGTATTATAGTAGTTATATTCTTGTACATAGGAGCAGTATTATAGTAGTTATATTCTTGTACATAGGAGGCAGTATTATAGTAGTTATATTCTTGTACATAGGAGGCAGTATTATAGTAGTTATATTCTTGTACATAGGAGCAGTATTATAGTAGTTATATTCTTGTACATAGGAGCAGTATTATAGTAGGTATATTCTTGTACATAGGAGGCAGTATTATAGTAGTTATATTCTTGTACATAGGAGCAGTCTTATAGTAGTTATATTCTTGTACATAGGAGGCAGTATTATAGTAGTTATATTCTTGTACATAGGAGGCAGTATTATAGTAGGTATATTCTTGTACATAGGAGGCAGTATTATAGTAGGTATATTCTTGTACATAGGAGGCAGTATTATAGTAGTTATATTCTTGTATATAAGAGGCAGTATTATAATAGTTATATTCTTGTACATAGGAGGCAGTATTATAGTAGTTATATTCTTGTACATAGGAGGTAGTATTATAGTAGTTATATTCTTGTACATAGGAGCAGTATTATAGTAGTTATATTCTTGTACATAGGAGGTAGTATTATAGTAGTTATATTCTTGTACATAGGAGTAATATTATAGTAGTTATATTCTTGTACATAGGAGGCAGTATTATAGTAGTTATATTCTTGTACATAGGAGGTAGTATTATAGTAGTTATATTCTTGTACATAGGAGTAATATTATAGTAATTATACTTTGGTACATAGGAGGCAGTATTATAGTAGTTATATTCTTGTACATAGGAGTAATATTATAGTAATTATACTTTGGTACATAGGAGCAGTATTATAGTAATTATATTTTGGTACATAGGAGGCAGTATTATAGTAGTTATATTCTTGTACATAGGAGCAGTATTATAGTAGTTATATTCTTGTACATAGGAGGCAGTATTATAGTAGTTATATTCTTGTACATAGGAGGCAGTATTATAGTAATTATATTTTGGTACATAGGAGGCAGTATTATAGTAGTTATATTCTTGTACATAGGAGGCAGTATTGCGGACAAGATTAGGTATTTTCTATTATAGTGCTGGCGAATGTGTGAATGGACCCTAATGGACAATAACTTTGTGGTAGTGCTCCGAGTGGTCATCACTGCCCTTCCTTCACGGATTAATATAGCTCATTATCTGGTCACCTTCCTACAATTCAAGACCCCATAAAAAATTCCTCTATTTCAACATGACTGGTAGCTGTACGTACAACATGGGGGTCAGTGCCCTTTAAATTTAGTCTCGTTTGTAGGTCAAGAACCCACGAAATACTGTATCCATGATAAAGGCCACAGTTTCTAGTACACATTACGGAGTAATGCAAAACAGCTGCTTTGTCAGAACTCTTTGTTTTTATGTTCCTTCTGGAAACATATGACTAAATGGTCCTTGTAAAAGAGGCGTGTCCCTATCCAGACTGACTCTTTAAGCATTGACCTGCTACACAAAGGAGAATGGTAATATCCATTTTAGAATTTAGTCATATCTTTCCAGTAAGAATAACAGAGGAACCCACAATGCAGAGTTCTCCAGGATTGTTATTTCCAGGGTAAGGCTACATTCATATAACCGTATGAATGAGTCTGCATCCATTCCGCAAATTTTGTGGAATGGGTGCGGACTCATTTATTTCTATGGGGCTCCGTGCCGCGGCCCTGCAAAAAAAATAGAACTTGTCCTATACTTGTTTGCAATTGCGGACTAGAATAGGCACTTTCTATGACAGCCGCGGTATGTGCGGTCTGCAAATTGCGGAACGCACATGGGCTGGTGTCGGTGTTTTGCAGATCCGCAAAACACCACGTTCGTGTGAATGTAGCCTAATGCTAATAACAGTTACCGTACTTTCTTTCTTTGTCTATGTGACTGCTATATAAACACCGGATTTAGTATAAAGCTCACACACAATAGGGCGATAATCTAATGGGAAGCTGATGAACTATTGGAGAATATATAAAAGTCCCGCAGATTGTCCTAGGTCCCTAGTGCTGAAGGTGACAGTGCCAACCAGTGAGCCACCACAACCCCCAACATGTAGTGCTAGGAATCTGATAATATAATCATCCAGGGACGCTGTGCTGCTGAACTAGTGTATCTAAGTCCATTATGTGTGATACTGTCTGCTGTATCCAACTTGTTAAATGTTTTCCTGTCTTCTTACCTGGAGTATCTAAGGTATGCCTATTATGTGTGATACTGTCTTCTGATCTGAAGGATCTAAGCCTACTGTATCAAGTGTAATACAATTTGCTGAGTTAGTGTATCTAAGCCTATCATGTGTAATTCTGTCCTCTGATCTGATGGGTCTAAGCTTGTTTGCTGATGTAGCGTATCTAAGCCTAACATCTGTGATACTGTCTTCTACTCTGATGGGGCCAAACCTGCTTGGTGAGGTAGTGTATCTAAGCCCGTCATCTGCTATACTGTCTGCTGAGTTAATGTATCTAAACCTATCATGTGTGATAATGCCTGCTGAGGTATTGTATCTAAGCCTATATGTGTGATACTGTCAGCTGATCTGATGGATCTAAGCCTATCATTTGTGATACTGTCTGCTACGTTAGTGTATATAAGCCTGCTTGTGTGATACTGTCTGCTGAGTTAGCGTATCTAAGCCTATCATATGTGATACTGTCTTCTGATCTGAAAGGTCTAAACCTATCATGTGTGATACTGTCTGCTGTTATTGTATCTAAGCCTACCATGTGTGATACTGTCTGAGTTATTGTATCTAATCCTATCATGTGTGATACTGTCTGATGAGTTATTGTATCTAAGCCTATCATGTGTGATACTGTCTGATGAGTTATTGTATCTAAACCTATCATGTGTGATAATGCCTGCTGAGGTATTGTATCTAAGCCTATCATGTGTGATACTGTCTGATGACTTATTGTATCTAAGTCTATCATGTGTAATACTGTCTTTTGATTTGATGGATCTAAGCCTATCATGTGTGATACTGTCTGATGAGTTATAGTATCTAAGCCTACCATGCGTGATACTGTCTGATAAGTTATTGTATCTAAGCCTATAATGTATGATACTGTCTTCTGATCTGAAGGATCTAAGCCTATCACCTGTGATACTGTCTGATGAGTTATAGTATCTAAGCCTATCATGTGTGATACTGTCTGATAAGTTATTGTATCTAAGTCTATCATGTGTGATACTGTCTGATAAGTTATTGTATCTAAGCCTATCACGTGTGATACTGTCTGCTGATCTGATGGATCTAAGCCTATCACCTGTGATACTGTCTGCAGAGTTGGTGTATCTAAGTCTTCCTTGTGGGATACCTCCTCGGAGCACTACATGACAGATCTATACATCCCGATACTTACAGAGCTGTCTTCTACCCACCTGTTTGCATGAGGTCACTTCGCCTCCACCGGGACCCTCCGCATGTGAAGATGACAGCCCGTATGAATTCTCTTCCGCACAGCTTCACCCCGATTGTGGGCACCCTGACGCTGCCATGGGCACCGCCGTGCAAGGCCAACAGCCACAGGAGCGTCAAGAGAGCCGGCGCCAGTCGCTGCATTACGCTGGATGGTCCCCGGGCAGCAGCAACAGGTGAGGAGAATGAATGAGAACTTCTCCAGGACTGTGGGCCACCCTCTTATAAGGAGGCGGCGTGGCCCTGAGGAAGAGATAAGAACCTTTGCTCTGCGACCCCCTCCCCGGGCCTGCTCTGAGGGCAGAGATAACCTTTCCAAAGAATAATCAAGCAGGAATTATTCAGAGCTCGTCAGTAGCAGAAAATCACTCTCATTTACTACTTGACAAGTCTAGCGGACGCCATTACACACTGCGCTCTGGAGATTACCAAGGCACATTCCAGTGATGTCACTTATTATCCATCCTCATGACATTATAGTGGTCTACTTACGACAGAAACTCAGGACTGACCAATAGGTGAGGAGAAACCGCTCAGGAGCTACCATCTCCACACCACTGGCAAAAGAGAAAAGTGGACCTCATGAAAGGATGAGGTCCACTGGCATCAGGCCGTGTTCTTGTGGTGGCATGGACCAGAACAAGGACCCTTAGAAGATGCCATCAATATTTGATCTGCTAGGGTTAGATCTTGGAGAACCTCTCCTACCTTCAGTTTCTCGATCAGGAGAATATAACTACTATAATACTGCTTCTATGTACAAGAATATAACTACTATTTCTTTGCACATGTTATTGTATTTCTTGTCATACGGCATTCGCCTCAGACTTTATTTGAATATGAGATATATGTTCAAATGCCTTTCCAGCTGCGTCTGGTATTTATGTGCTGTAATTTGCCATATGACGATTTACATTTCTTCAATAAAAAGAAAATTGATTAAGAATATAACTACTATAATACTGCCTCCTATGTACAGGAATATAACTACTATAATACTTCCTCCTATGTACAAGAATATAACTACTATAATACTGCTCCTATGTACAAGAATATAACTACTATAGTACTGCTCTATGTACAAGAATATAACTACTATAATACTACTTCTGTAAGAATATAACTACTATAATACTGCTCCTATGTACAAGAATATAACTACTATAGTACTGCTCTATGTACAAGAATATAACTACTATAATACTACTTCTGTGTACAAGAATATAACTACTATAATACTGCTCCTATGAACAAGAATATAACTACTATACTGAAACGCTCACAGGGAGGATTTGGGATGCCAGATGTATTCAGATATTATCAAGCCATACACCTGAAAAGATGGGTCCAATTGCACAACCCCAGCTTACATACCCTGGGCAACGAGTTAGAGATTCTGTTACTGTCACCTCCTCAAAAAGCAGCTCTCTGGGACTTGACCCCCCTCACCCTTCACTCCCAGATTTTACTTAAAGGTACCAGAGCGGTAATCAAACACTTAAACTCTGGAGGCGAATTGCTGGGTAAAACACCAGCAAACCTCCCGGCGGACTTAGCCCCCTTTATACTTAAACCTAATCTAACCAGCCCCTTACCGGTTTGGGTTAAACTTAGAACGCACAAAATGCTTGACTTTGTACGTCACACAAGACTAAGTCCTTCAACACAGACTCCTCTTAGGTCCCTTATGGACAGCGCCAATTTCCTAGAGCAACACGAGTTGTCATACACAGGGAAGGCCCTAGAAGCCACAGTAGACCTAAATTGCCAACCTACTTGGCTGGAAAAAATGCTGGATTCTAAAACCCCGATAAGGAGGTGGATTTCCTTGCTATACCTCGCACTTAACACCCCAAACACCAAAGCACAACCACAATACATACACACATGGGCAGGTGAACTAGGAAAAACGTTCTCAGAGACGGAGATGATGAGAATCCACGCCAATTCCCATGGCTTTTCCAGGTGTATTAGAATACAAGAGCACTCCTACAAGGTGCTCACCCAATGGTACCGCACACCCGCGCAACTATTTCGCAGCGGACTCAGCGTTAATGACGTTTGTTGGCGTTGCAAGGAGGACAGCGGGACACTCCTACACATTATGTGGACATGCCCGAAGATCAAGCCTTACTGGGCACAGATCTCTGATGAAATTCACAAGATCACCGGGGCCAGGGTGAATCTAACACCGGAATTGGTCCTCTTATGGCTACCTTCTGACACCTTGACCCCCTCAAAGCACAACCTAGAAACTCACCTCATACAAGCAGCACGGTTACTCATCCCCTTGCAGTGGCTTAGCACTGACCCCCCACCATCACACAATGGACAGCAAAAGTCGTATCCCTGCAAAGACTAGAAGAGCTAGCTAGCTGGGAGGCTAGGACACACTACAAACACGAGAAATTATGGGCACCCTGGCTACAATACATGTATTCACATCAACCGCCAACCCCTCCCCACGTACAAGGATAACTGTACATCCGATTCGGCACATCCTATGTCTATAGACTTCGTATTAGATGTCATGTCAGGGAAGACCTTCCCGTTGACACAAGGAACATATCACTCATTCACAATCCTATTACCACTATACTCATTCACCTCCTTTCATTGTTGGTATACTCTGACCTATAGGTATGATCCCCTTGGGAGACGTCATACCCCCCCACTCCCCTTTATACCCCAGTTCATTGGTTACTTGTTGTTTAACATACATGACTGCACATGCTTTATGCTAAGCTCTGTAATAGAAGTCTATATTACTGACTTTGCATGTTTTGACTTTCTCCTGTGCTACACTTTGAGCTCTTGATTGTAAGATGTTGTAAGCTCTATATATGCAGTGTTTCCATGTTTGTAACTGCTTCTTTTCTATGTATCACTGCTTCAATAAAAAGATATTTGACAAAGAATATAACTACTATAATACTGCCTCTTATATACAAGAATATAACTACTATAATACTGCCTGCTATGTACAAGAATATAACTACTATAATACTGCCTCCTATGTACAAGAATATAACTTCTATAATACTGCCTGCTATGTACAAGAATATAATTACTATAATACTACCCCTGTGTACAAGAATATAACTACTATAATACTGCTCCTATGTCCAAGAATATAACTACTATAATACTGCTCCTATGTACAAGAATATAACTACTATAATACTGCTCCTATGTACAAGAATATAACTACTATAATACTGCTCCTATGTACAAGAATATAACTACTATAATACTGCTCCTATGTACAAGAATATAACTACTATAACACCTTTCTAAAAAATATGTGACTTTTAAAAATACCTTTATTATCCAATTTCAGGGGTACTGGTATATATATATACCGCAATTACCAAAAATAAACACTTGTGCTCAAGTAATTGATAAAGGGGATTGTAATCTCAGAATTATCCATAGAATGGGACCAGGTAGGGGAGAGGAGTATACTATATAGGGTGGGAAAGATACTTTCCCTATAAGTCCCTAAAGACTTCCTCAGCCCAGGGTGACCCCCTGATGGTGGGGGCTCCCTGTCCTCGAACCTAGTCCTCACTGATATAACTACTATAATACTACTCCTATGTACAAGATATAACTACTATAATACTGCTCCTATGTATAAGAATATAACTGCTATAATACTGCCTCCTGTTTACAAGAATATAACTACTATAATACTGCTCCTATGTATAAGAATATAACTACTATAATACTGCTCCTATGTACAAGAATATAACTACTATAATACTGTCCCCTATGTAAAAGAATATAGCTACTATAATACTGCTCCTATGTGCAAGAATATAACTACTGTAATACTACCTCCTATGTACAAGAATATAACTACTATAATACTGCTCCTATGTACAAGAATATAACAACTATAATACTCCTCCTATGTACAAGAATATAACTACTGTAATACTACCTCCTATGTACAAGAATATAACTACTATAATACTGCTCCTATGTACAAGAATATAACTACTATAATACTGCTCCTATGTACAAGAATATAACTACTGTAATACTACCTCCTATGTACAAGAATATAACTACTATAATACTGCCTCCTATGTACAAGAATATAACTACTATAATACTGCTCCTATGTACAAGAATATAGCTACTATAATACTGCCTCCTATGTACAAGAATATAACTACTATAATACTGCTACTATATACAAAAATATAACTACTATAATAAAGCTGTCTTACATCTACCATTGTCATGCCAGTGGAGAGTGAAACGAGATCTGATATCAGTGACTTAGGCTGGGACTACATGGCGGCTTTGGCCACATAACACGTTGCATGGCTAAAGATCGCATAGTGCTGCACTGCCACTAATGTTCTATCCGTCAATCTGGAATCTTCCATCCAGAGGCGTAACTACAAACGGGTGGGCCCCTTGGCAAATTTTTTTAACGAGAAGTGCAACTTTCCCGCAACCTCCCCTCCAGCAGCTAGTCAAGATCGCCCACACTTGCCATACAACCCCCCCACTCACTCAGTAGTTAAGTCCAATTAGTGCCCACAGTAGTGAAGAACTTTAGTGCCCCCACACAGTAGTTTACCCCCTTCACACTAGTTATGCCCCATTAGTGCCCCTATGCAGAATGACCGCTTAGTGCCTCTTCACAGTAGTCGTGTTCCATTAGTGGCCCACACAGCCGTTACGCCTCATTATTGCCCCCACACAGTAGAATGCCCACTTAGTGCCGATTCACAGTAGTTATGCCCCATTAGTGCCCTCACACAGTAGACTGCTGTGCTGTAGTTATTCCCCATTAGTGCACCCCGCACAATAGAATGCCCCTTCACAGTAGCTATGCCCCCTTAGTGCCCCTTCACAGTAGTTATCCCTTATTTGTTCCACCACACAGTAGTTTTGCCCCGTTCACACTAGTTATGCCTCATTAGTGCCCCCATGCAGAATGACCGCTTAGTGCCCCTTTACAGTAGTCTTATGCCATTAGTGTCCCCACACAGCAGTTATGCCTCATTACTGCCCCCACAGAGTAGAATGCCCCCTTTCGTGCCCCTTCATAGTAGTTATTCCCCATTTGTGCCCCTCACAGTAGAATGCCCCCTTCACAGTACCTGCTCCCCCTTAGTGCCCCTTCACAGTAGTTATCCTCTATTAGTTCCGCCACACAGTTGGTTTGCCCTTTCACAGTAATTATGTCCCATTAGTGCTCCCACACAGTAGAATACCACCTTAATGCCCCCACACATAGTAGTTATTCCCCCTTAGTGCCCCTACACAGTAGTTATTTCCCCTTAGGGCCCCTGTACAGTAGTTATTGACCCCTAGTGCCCCTACACAGTAGTTATTCCCCCTTAGTGCCCCTACACAGTACCTATTTCCTCTTAGTACCCCTAAACAGTAGTTATTCCCCCTTAGTGCCCCCACACAGTAGTTTTGCCCACTTCACAGTAATAGTGCCCCATTAGTGCTCCCACAAAGTGAAATGCCCCCTTAGTGCCCTCACATAGTAGTGTCCCCCTTACATTAGTGCAGTCCATGTGGTGTAAAAAAATATATATATATAAATACTCCCCTAGCCCCATTCAGCCAATGAACAGAGCACATCCCACTCTCCTCAGCAAGCACAATCCAGTGAGGTCATCACACCTGCTGGGCTGATAGAGCACCAGGACAGGCCGGAAATGATCCACGGCCCGAGCGCTCATCTACTCGGTCCAGCAGGAGCAATGCTGTCACTGCCTTGCCCCTGCTGAAAACACCAGGGCTCAGGACCGACAGACCACCATTATGGCCCAGGCTCCCCTGCCACTGACGGCACGGTATCGGCTGCTATGGCTGTAGTTCCACCCCTGCCTCCATCTACTTCCAGTTTTGCATCTCTCATTATATGTCCATTTTACAAGTAGAATCTTCAATGATGGGGTCTGCTGTGTGGTCTGTATGCGTTTGGGTGGGGTGTAACGACATGTACTATTTGTGGTCCCATTCTTCAGAATCTCCCTAATGTCCTTTCTCAAAAGTTGGCAAATATGACCCACGTTGACCTTCCGTTACGCCTTCTCCTGGTCGATCCTATGTGCAAGATGAACCCGTAAAATGACTGGCAATGGCGATCGGCGCCACATGTGATTGGCTGAAACAGAACATTATTTGACGGCACAATTCACTACCACAATGTATACCGCAAACACCTCTTCACTGTTGCCTTGTGCCATTACAATGCTGTGTGCGCCATATTCTCCAGGACGGTGCCTAGGATGCCGCTACCACGTCCCCATCTCAGACACAATGCGGGAGGCGTCTGGTGCACCTCACACATATACTCATCTATATGCATGTGAACTTTATTACTCGGCCTTTCATTAGCCCCGCAGCCGCCGACACAGGTTCCTTTGTCTGGTATAATGTCACTGAGCGGCAGATAACATCTTACAGACGCAGATAGCTGCCTTCTCTCGCCACCCTAACATTTGAATAACAAAAACTGAGCGTGTCACCTCTGAAATCAGTTCTTTGACACCGTCGCGCGAGTGTTAACACAGGGTCCGGACGGAGATAACGGCATAGTAAGCAGGAAGATTAGGAAGTTTTCCGCCAGTTAGAAAAGTAACTGTTCATATTTTTCAGCACCGACAGAGAGTGAAGGCGTTCGTGGCATTATTGGGTCCAAATTTGCAGGCCACACCGCTATATTTCCAAGGATTGAAAAGGGTTTTCCAAGATTTTCTTCTGGATAGGTCATCAGTATCTGGTCGGTGAGGGTCTGACACCCGGGACCCCCACTAATCAACTGGTGCTCGATGTAGAACCGCGGCCTTCTGTTTGCTCACCAAGCACAGCACCATCCACTTCATAGCGGGTATTGCAGCTCAGTGCCATTCACTTCTATGGGGCTGAGCTGCACCTAGGTCATGTGACCGATAAACGTGACATCACATGGTCAATGGAAGGTGCGAGGAGGCCACGGTGCTACTGCAAGCGCCAGTTTCTTCTCAAACAGCTGATCGCGGGCGCCTATCTAATGTGTATCGGGGTGTCTCTGATGGCAGATGTTGGAAACGCCCATAGTAACAGCACAATGGCATTTGGTGGCCATTTAACCACTACCCGACCGCCTAACGCATGCGGGCGGCCGGGTTATTCCTCATTGACGCATCGGCGCGTCATCTCGCGAGAGGCGAGATTTCCTGTGAACGCGCGCGCTCACACGATGGTGCCGGGAGGAAGTTTAACTACAGCCTGCCAGTGCTGATCGTGCGCTGGCAGGCTGTAGTAGTTAAAAAAAATCGCATATCAGACGCTGTTTTGTTAACAGCGTCTGATATGCCTGCTGCCTGCTCCTCTGGTGGTCCCATTTGCTTGGGACCACCAGAGGAAACATATGTAAGTGCACCAATCACCACACAAAAAATCTCATTACCCGTATGCTCCATATAAGGAGAATCACAGAAACTCCTAATGCTGGCCATACGTGTAATGATTGCGGAGACCCTCAAATGCCAGGGCAGTACAAACACCCCACATGTGACCCCATTTTGGAAAGAAGACACCCCAAGGTATTCCATGAGGGGTATGGTGAGTTCATGTAAAATTTTATTTTTTGTCACAAGTTAGTGGAATATGAGACTTTGTAAGAAAAAAAAAAAGTCAATTTCCACTAACTTGTGCCAAAAAAAGAACGTCTATGAACTCGCCATGCCCCTCACGCCATACCTTGGGGTGTCTTCTTTCCAAAATGGGGTCACATGTGGGGTATTTATACTGCCCTGGCATTTTAGGGGTCCTAAAGCGTGAGAAGAAGTCTGGAATCCAAATGCGTAAAAATGCCCTCCTAAAAGGTACTCATTGGAATTTGGGCTCGTTTGCGCATCTTGGCTGCAAAAAAGTGTCACACACGTGGTATCGCCGTACTCAGGAGAAGTAGGGCAATGTGTTTTGGGGTGTATTTTTGCATATACCCATGCTGGGTGAGAGAAATATCTCTGTAAACTGACAACTTTGTATACATTTTTTTTAAAAGCTGTCATTCACAGAAATATTTCTCACACATAGCATAGGTATATGTAAAAATACACCCCAAAACACATTGCCCTACTTCTCCTGAGTACGGCGATACCACATGTGTGCCACTTTTTTGCAGCCTAGGTGTGTAAAGGTGCGTAAATTCCAACGAGTACCTTTAGGTTTTACATGGCTGCTCACAATTTAGCCCCGCCCAAAATGCCAGAACAGTAAACACACCCCACAAATGACCCCATTTCGGAAAGTAGACACCCCAAGGTATTCACTGAGGGGCATAGTGAGTCCGTGAGAGATTTATTATAATTTTTTTGCCAGAAGTTAGCAGAAATGGAAACTTTATTATTATTATTTTTTCCTCAGAAAGTGTCATTTTCCGCCAACTTTGAACTCGCCATGCCCCTCCGCGAATACTTTGGGGTGTCTTCTTTCTAAAATAGTGTTATTTGGGGGGTATTTATACTTTCCTGACATTCTAGCACCTGAAGAAACATGACAGGTGCTCAGAAAGTCAGAGCTGCTTCAAAATGCGGAAATTCACTTTTTTGCACCATAGTTTGTAAACGCTATAACGTTTACCCAAACCAATAAATATACACTTATTGCATTTTTTTTATCAAAGACATGTAGAACAATAAATTTAGAGAAAAATGTATATAGAAATGTAGTTTTTTTTTTAAAAAAATTTGATTAATAGCAAAAAATGTAAAAATGTCAGCAGCAATGAAATACCACCAAATAAAAGCTCTATTAGTGAGAAGAAAAGGAGGTAAAATTCATTTGGGTGGTAAGTTGTATGACGGAGCAATAAACGGTGAAAGTAGCGTAGTGCAGAATTGTAAAAAGTGGCCTGGTCATTAAGGGTGTTTAAGCTAGGGGGGCTGAGGGGATTAAACTTGTTCCCGTAGCCCCGACTCCAATCCTGGGTCCTGTGACATTCTGTTTTCCTGATATCCATATCCAGTCCCTGGTCTTGTTTTGCTCCTTTGTTCTAACATCTGGATTAGGTTTCTGTCTCCTCCTTGAGGCCTCATGCAAACGGCCGTGGCCCGTATTGAGGCCCACAAACAGCGGAGACGGAACGGCCGCGCGCATGAGGCCTGACTCCAACTAAAAAGCATTTTGCATGAAAGAGCTCCTTGTCTGAGAAATGAACGCTCACCAAATGTCGTTCAGCCATCAACCAACTTCTATCCAATGTGTTTGGCCACCTTAAAGGGGTTGTCTCACTTCAGTAGGTTGCATTTATCATGTAGAGAAAGTTAATATAAGCCATTACTAATGTATCGTGATTCTCCATATTGCCTCCTTTGTTGGCTGGATTTATTTTTCCATCACATCATACACTGCTTGTTTCCATGGTTACCAGGGGCGGATTAAGTGCATGATAGGCCCGGGGCTGTCTACCCAACTCGGGCCCCTCCCTCCATTTTAAGTTTACGTTTTCTGTATGAAGAGGCTGCGGTGCTTCGTGAGCGCTACAGTCTCTTCCTATGCCATAGGACATCACATTCATTGTTCATATGGCCTAGCTGCAGGCGCAGCTCTGTCTCATCTGAGTGATTGGGGCTGAGCTGCAATACCAAGCGCAGTGCTATCAAATGGACAGCGCTGAGCAAAGAGGCTGCGGTGCTCACTGGGACATCGCGGTCTCCTCAAACAGCGGATTGGCAGGGGTGCCAGGAGTCGGAGCCACACCATCTCATAACTCTCTGAGTACAGATGTTATAGATGTTACCTGCAGTCCTATGTACCACCCCACATAACACAATAGTTCACTGTGTTATGTGGGGTGTTACATAGGAACATCTACTACATTATCTGCACACAGAAAGTTATCACTGTTATCTGGGCTGTTACATAGGACTGCAGGTGACAAATTACAATATGATTATAATAAAAAGACTTAGGGGAGAGGATGAGATGTAGGTCACAGCAGTGAGAATACAGCACCACATACCTCTTACATCCAGGGATATCTCCTGTCATGTAGAACTTCTCTTTCCTCTTCTTCTCCGTCTGACCCAGACCGCCATGACAAATTCTTTCAGCCGCATCTCGTCTCTACAGGGTTTGTTACACAGACATGTTAGGTTTCTCATAATTAGGGTCATTTATCAAACTGCTGTAAAGTAGAACTGGCTTAGTTGCCCATAGTAACCAATCAGATTCCACCTTTCATTTTTCAGAGGAGATGTAAAAATGAAAGGTGGAATCTGTTTCTATGGACAACTAAGCCAGTTCTACTACAACAGTTTGATAAATTATCCTGAAAGGTCCATATAGTGTCTACAGCAGTTTTAATGTCCCCTAGAGTGCCCTTCAGTAATAATAACATCCTATATTGTGCTCCAGGTAATAATCCCTGTATAGTGTCCCCAAAAATAATGTCCCCTAATAGCAACACCCCCACACTGCCCCCATATAGTAATTTTCCCCACACTGACCCCATATAGTAATTTCCCACACACTGCCCCCATATAGTAATTTCCCCACACTGCCCCATACAGTAATTTCCCTCACACTGCCCCATATAGTAATTTCCCCACACTGCCCCCATATAGTAATTTCCCCACACTGCCCCCATACAGTAATTTCCCCACATTGCCCCCATATAATAATTTCCCACACTGCCCCCATACAGTAATTTCCCTCACACTGCCTCATATAGTAATTTCCCCACACTGCCCCCATATAGTAATTTCCCACACTGCCCCATACAGTAATTTCCCACACTGCCCCCATATAGTAATTTCCCACACTGCCCCATACAGTAATTCCCCCACACTGCCCCATATAGTAATTTCCCCACACTGCCCCCATATAGTAATTTCCCCACACTGCCCCATATAGTAATTTCCCGAACTGCCCCATACAGCAATTTCCCTACACTGCCCCCATACAGTAATTTCCCCACACTGCCCCCATACAGTAATTTCCCCACACTGCTGCCATACAGTACTTTCCCCACACTGCTGCCATACAGTACTTTCCCCACACTGCCCCCATATAGTAATTTCCTCACACTGCCCCCATATAGTAATTTTCCCCACACTGCTCCATATAGTAATTTCCCCACACTGCCCCCATATAGTAACTTCCCCACACTGCCCCATATAGTAATTTCCCGAACTGCCCTCATACAGCAATTTCCCTACACTGCCCCCATACAGTAATTTCCCCACACTGCCCCCATACAGTAATTTCCCACACTGCCCCCATATAATAATTTCCCCACACTGCCCCCATACAGTAATTTCCTCACACTGCCTCATATAGTAATTTCCCCACACTGCCCCCATATAGCAATTTCCCCACACTGCCCCATACAGTAATTTCCCCACACTGCCCCATATAGTAATTCCCCCACACTGCCCCATATAGTAATTTCCCCACACTGCCCCCATATAGTAATTTCCCCACACTGCCCCATATAGTAATTTCCCGAACTGCCCCATACAGCAATTTCCCTACACTGCCCCCATACAGTAATTTCCCACACTGCCCCCATACAGTAATTTCCCCACACTGCTGCCATACAGTACTTTCCCCACACTGCTGCCATACAGTACTTTCCCCACACTGCCCCCATATAGTAATTTCCCTCACACTGCCCCCATATAGTAATTTTCCCCACACTGCTCCATATAGTAATTTCCCCACACTGCCCCCATATAGTAATTTCCCCACACTGCCACATATAGTAATTTCCCGAACTGCCCTCATACAGCAATTTCCCTACACTGCCCCCATACAGTAATTTCCCCACACTGCCCCCATACAGTAATTTCCCTCACACTGCCGCCATACAGTACTTTCCCCCACACTGCCGCCATACAGTACTTTCCCCCACACTGCCCCATATAGTAATTTCCCCACACTGCCCCCATATAGTAATTTTCCCCACACTGCCCCCATATAGTAATTTCCCCACACTGCCCCCATACAGTAATTTCTCCCACACTGCCCCCATATAGTAATTTCCCCACACTGCCCCCATACAGTAATTTCTCCCACACTGCCCCCATATAGTAATTTCCCCCACACTGCCGCCATACAGTACTTTCCCCCACACTGCCCCATATAGCAATTTCCCTCACACTGCCCCCATATAGTAATTTCCCTCACACTGCCCCCATATAGTAATTTTCCCCACATTGCCCCCATATAGTAATTTCCCCCACACTGTCCCATATAGTAATTTCCCACACACTGTCCCCATATAGTAATTTCCCCCACACTGCCCCCATATAGTAATTTCCCTCACACTGCCCCCATATAGTAATTTCCCCCACACTGCCCCCATATAGTAATTTCCCCCACACTGTCCCATATAGTAATTTCCCACACACTGTCCCCATATAGTAATTTCCCGCACACTGCCCCATATAGTAATTTCCCCCACACTGCCCTATATAGTAATTTCCTCACACTGCCCCATATAGTAATTTCCTCCACACTGCTCCATATAGTAATTTCCTCCACACTGCTCCATATAGTAATTTCCTCCACACTGCTCCATATAGTAATTTCCTCCACACTGCTCCATATAGTAATTTCCTCCACACTGCTCCCATAAAGTAATTCGCCTCCACACTGCTCCATATAGTAATTTCCTCCACACTGCTCCCATAAAGTAATTCGCCTCCACACTGCCCTCCCATGTAAATATTTGCCCCCACACTGCCCCCATGAAGTAATTTTCCCCCACACTGCCCCAAGAAGTAATTTGTCGTCACACTGCCCCCATAAAGTAATTTTCCCCCACACTGCCCCCCATGAAGTAATTTGCCCCCACACTGCACCACTATGAAGTAATTTGCCCCCATGTAATAATCTGCTCCCAATGAAATTATTTGCCCCCATGTAATAATCTGCACCTATACTGCGCCCCACACTGCCCCCATGTCCTCCTCTGGCCCCCAAAGGCACACACAGAAAAAAACAACAACTAAAAGCTAATACTTACCTGGGTTCGGGATGGTGAGGCAGGCCGCAGGCGCGCAATCCTCATTGTCCTGCGTCCCGGCACAGGCACGTGATGATGTCATCACGCACGCCTGCACCGGGAATATACTACCAGATAGGCCTCAGGCCTACTAGGCCTGAAGCCTATGGTGTTGATCGGCGGCGGGGCAGGGAACTATGCGCTCCTGTGCCCCGCCGCAGTATGTGGGCGCTCGGGTCGGCATTGGGCCCCCCAGTGATGCCGGGCCCGGGGCTGCCGACCTGAAAGCCCCTATGTTAATCCGCCACTGATGGTTACAACCACCCTGCAATCCATCAGAGGTGGTCGTGCTTGCACACTATAGGAAAAAGCGTCAGTCTCTCTGGTGGCCAGGACCATGGGAGCGCACATAGGCTGGTGCTTTTTCCTATAGTGTGCAAGCACGACCACCACTGATGGATTACAGGGTGGTCGTAACCATGGAAACGAGCAGTGTATAGTGTGATGGAAAAATTAATCCAGCCAGCAAAGGAGGCAATATGGACAATCACAATACATTAGTAAGTGGCTTGTATTAACTTTCTCTACATGATAAATCCGACTTACTGAAGTGAGACAACCCCTTTAAGGTGGCCAAACACATATGGATAGAAGTTGGTAGATAGCTGAACGATATTTGGTGAGCGTTCATTTCTCAGACACAGCCATACACATTTAAGGGTGGGTTCACACTAGCGTTATGGTTTCCGTTATAACATGGTTATAACGGAATCCATAAGACAGAATGCAAAACTGAAGCCTTTAAGAGGTATTCCGTTTTGCTCGGTCCTAACAGAAGGCTATGGGAAAGAGTAACGGATCCGTCTGGGTCCCGTTATGCAAGACGGAAAACAAAGTCCTGTCAACGGGAACCAGACGGATCCGTTATGCTTTCTCATAGACTTCTGTTATGATGGAAAGCTTCCGTTTTGCATTCCGTCATAATACAAGTCTAAGGGCTACAGATTCCGTTATAACCATGTTATAACAAAAAGCCATAACGGAAACCATAACGCTAGTGTGAACCCACCCTAACCCTGGGTTCAGACCTGAGCGTTCTTGAAACGCGCGTTTTATGCGCGTTTTTGTCGCTCGTATTACAGCGCGTTTTTGCAAATAGGAAATGCGCGTAGTACGCTGCTGCGTTCTTGTGATTGACTACTGTGGTGTCAATCACAATACGCGTGACAAACGCCCCAAAAAAAGCTCAAGTACTTGTTTATGCGTAGGGCGTTTTACAGCGCGTTCGAACGCGCTGTAAAACGCAAAAATGTGAACCAGTCCCATAGGGAAGCATTGGTTTTCATGTGTTGAGCGTTTTACAGCGCGTTCAAACGCGCTGTAAAACGCGCAAGTGTGGACTTAGGGTAAATCCATATTGGCCATAACCGTTGTTCAATGAAATCGGGTGGTGGATGAAAGATCTTTCTGGGAAGGTTCTTTCGAAGAAAGATCTTTTGTTCCCGAATGATGTTTCTTTGAACGAAAGATCTTTAGTCCGACTACGAAACACGGACGACTTCTTTTCAAATGATAATCGCCTGTCATCGGTTTCCACTGACGAATGTTCGTTTTGATTGAAATGATCTATTTTGATCAACTTTAGACTAATGTGTATGACCTCCTTTAGACTTTCTACCTCCACCCAATCTTAGATAACAGTTTAACTCCATCATCCTGGTCTGTAACCATATCAGTCCAAAGAAGTATTCATGTTCACTGAGCCGTACACTAGACTGACTTAGACCATTTTCTACTGACCAGCTTGAAAGATATCGACCAACCATGGGCTATCTGTTGAGAAGTTGATCCACCATGTTGGATTTTTTTCAGTCACTGTCTGATGGCGTCATTTAAAAAGTCCTTGCAGAACAACAGCTCCAGATCCCATCGATGGAAGCCCAGAATGGGCCATGGATCAGACTGATTGGCGATTTGTCAAGTTCACTTTTGGCATTCCCATCTGAGAGGGAAGCCATCACAGACCAACCACGAATGACGTCCTTCAAAAAAAGGCCATCTGAAATCCATATGGCCGGCTTCCACAGCAGAGAAACGACTCTTCATTTTCTCTTAACTCAGAAAGGGTGGAGGGGGTTGGGTATTGTTTTTTTTTTTATTAAGGAAACGCATCGTGAATGGAGACTTATCTTCGGTCCATGTTGGCTCTTCCTTTTGGCGAGATCTCTGGTATGGCTGACATCAGCTAATTTGCATCCACTGTAAGGCCATAAATATTAGCAAATGGAGAAGCACTGGTTTCCATGTCTAATCTGGAAAGCACAAGTGACGACAGCAGTGTAAAGAACAATAGCGCGTGAAGATAAGACTATCTACAATGGTCCAGTCCCCTTATTTATGAGGAGGACGCAAGGTCAGATTTATACTGATACTTGTCAAGTTTTACAGCCCAGGTCTTCTCTTTCCAAAGTGACGCTCCGACAAAGATTTTGAGATGCATTCTCATATTGTGATATTCTTTGTCGATGTGTAAAATACAAAAGAAAAAAAAACATCTGATCTGAGAATGGTCTGATCTGCTGAACAAAATGTTTGGCGTTAACGGATAGACTTCAGCTGAACTGGCTGACCATCTAAGGTATATGGGAGCCTCCTGCAGTTTTATTATTCCACTCTTTTATTGTATTTAATGGAGCTGTTTTTGCGAGAAACAAGCCCCAATTGTCCATAGGCCCATGGACAGGAGTCTACAGCCAAACACATTAGTCTAAGGTTAATCAAAAAGGATGATTTCAACCAAAACAGACCATTATTGTCTGAAAAGAAGCTGGCCGTGTTTGACATTTTAGTCCAAAAGTCGAACAAAGATCTTTCGTTGAGAGAAACATCATTCATGGATAAAAGATCTTTCTTCGAAGGAACCTTCCTAGAAAGGTCTTTTGTCCATCGTCCGGTTTCATTGGCTAGTTTAACAGCCAATATCCGTATGGCCGCGTCTGTGAAATGATCCTTCACCAGATGATTCTTTATTCAACCATCAACCAACTTCTATCTAATGTGTATGACCACGACAAAACCTGCCAATTTCAGCTGGACTGGCCAACCATCTGATGTTTACGCAGACCTCCAAACTCTTCACAGAGAGTTGATGGACCATAGCTGTATGATGGCTTGTTTTTTTTTGTGGGACAAGATGCCCTTTCTAATGGCACTATTTATTGTGATGGGAAGTGGGAAATAAAATTATAAATGAGGTGAAATTGCAGAAAAAAACACATTTCCACAACAGTTTTTTGGGTTTGGTTTTTATCGTGTTTCTATAACATAGAACTGTCCGGTTAATTTCATTCTCCAGGTCAGTACGAATCCGGCAATACCCCATATATATATTTTCTTTATTGCTTTTTTATACAAAAAAAAAAAAAAACTTGAAAAAAAAATACTTTTTTCTTTTAGTCTCAGCTATTTTGTCTGCCCCATAGAAATGGATGGGAGCGGGGCCGTGCATGCACGTGCTCTCCCATTAACTTGTATGGGAGCAGCGGGGAGCAGCGCTTGGTAGTGGCCGGACCCCGGGAAACCCTGGGTCCTCCAGCCACAATTCTCCCCGGCCATTTCTGGCAGCCCAATAGAAATGAATGGAGGGCGGCTGTGCATGCGCAGTGTGCCCTCTACTACCAGAGGTGGGACCCGAACCTATCAGACAATGGGAGCATATCCTAGCGATATGCCCCTCATTGTCTGTGATGGGAATATCCCTTTTAGTCAGAGGATGCACAATTCTTCTCATCCTAAGAAGATAAAAAGGGGACTCAGGTGGTCAGCCTCACACCCCAGTTCACTTTCATACCTATTTCATAAACATACTCCCACTTAACCTCCACTTTATTCCTCTTCAGCCATCTGCAGAGTCAGGTGCCACATGTATTTGGTATGCTTCACCAGTTCTGCGGATCCCGGATTAATCGTGGGTAATGCAGGCAGATAATCCAAGTCGAATAATGAATCAGTTTTGATCATGCTCACACAGAAAAGCCACGGATCAGCTCCACTGAATCACAATGGGGAAGAAATCTCAGTTTTAACTTCGGATTTCTACCAGGGATTCCCTGAAAAATTCACAGTGGATTCACAGTGTGAACATGGCCTAATGAGACAGGAGATGGACTTCAGACTACCTCAGACTCTAATAAACAATGCAGCCACGCTGGAGTCCCTGCTCGTAAATGTGTCTTTCCTATTCACTTCCATGGGACGGACGGACATAGCCAATCTCTGTACTCCGCAGTCTCACAGAAGTGAAAGGCATGGTAGTTGCTCATGCGCATCCCTGCTCCATTCACAAAAGGGACTTGGGATCCATGTTCTTGCAATTGGTAGGGAGTTCCAGCGCTCAGGTCACCACCGATCATACATTTGTCACCTACTCGGTGTATCGGTGGTAAATGTTCTTCTGGGAAAACCCCTTTCATGGAGGTACAAGAATATAAATGGTAGGTATGTGTTTGTGGTGTCTATGATGTGGGCCAGTGCTCCTCGACTTTACCACAGAGAGGTGTGACACTTATCTTCCATCACAGGAAGCATGCACGGCCTACATGCCAGGAAAATACAAGAACACACACAAGCCACATGCCCAGGACTGCCAGAGCACGAAACACTGAAAAATGTGGGACCAAAACTATGGACAATTCCTTTTTGTTAGACGGGTCCCCCATGATGAACAGATTACATGCTAGCTATGGCTCATAGGTAGTGTTTCTACCTCCCTTACAGCAGGTCTGGTAAAAGAAACAGTTGAGTAAATGTCGGTTGAACCGGGACTAGCCATCCATCTAATGTATAGGGGTCCTCCTGGTTTTCCTCTGGCAACAGATATCAGGCCACACAGCGCATTCTATTCTCCCCATTAAGAATACATTATCACACGATCCAACAGGAGGAACCGACCTGTTCGGCCAACAACTCTCTATGGTGTCTGACCACCTCAAGACAAAGTATACAGGAGGGGACTGCAGAGAGTAGCAGCGTTACCCAGGCCCCATGGAAATCAATGTACTGTCCATTTGCTATACGGACTGACCGTCTTCATGGCTTACACACACTCCATCTCCCTTCAGTTAACTCAGAATGAGGTCAGGAACAAATTCAAAACAGTGACAACCAATATGGTTGAACTTCCTGTAATCACTTTTGCCAAAATGGCCTCTTCAGTAAAATTGACCCTCCTGGTCCACCCTGCTGTCACGATGGGGAGTGGGGGAAAACTCCCCACTGTATAACGTAGGAAAACGGGGAAGCAGCTAAGCCAGGACATTGGGAAAAGGGGAGCAGGTCACCTCCTAACACCAACCTCATCCTATCCCTGACCTCCTAACTGTATAACCCGGCCTCGATGGTAGGGGGGCTCATACTCTGTAACCTGGATCCTTCTGACCCTAACGATCCCTGAAATAAGAGTAAGGGATAAGAGACGACCTGTTCATCCCAGACATGGTTGGACAGGAGTCTCCACTGGCCTAGCTGCAAGGAAACAGAAGAGACTGTATACAGTAACTGGATCGGCAGGTAAACACCCAATAGACCACATTTATCTGCCGCAGCAACACCAACTGGAACCTAAGCAAGAGTACTAGTGCCCACACACCATACAGGACACAGTACACACCACCACACCCTGGTATCCAGCACACCAGTTACTGCCTGGAAACCCCCATGCAAACACCCAGGCAGAGCAGCATACAGACTTGTGGTTCACCCCTCCAGGAAACCATGAAACCCCCTTCCGGAGGAACAACACATAGGGAAACGTCTTGCAAACATGCTGGGACAAACAACACCAACAGACCAGACATGTAACTACAAACATTTATGTCCAACAAGGTGGCCCTCAAGGACTGGGCAGTAGCACCCAGGAGAAGAGCAAAGCTCCAACAACAAACAAGGCTGGAGTACCACTGACTCCAGTCTGGAAGCCACAGGAAATATAAACCCAGTGGTCACACCCAGGACACACCTAAATCCGCACCAGCTAGAAATTAACCCCTCCAGAACCAGACAGGGAAGGCCCCAGGAGAAAGGAGGAAGCACCTACATGCTGCAACCACAACACATTGCCGCTGGCAACAGCATGCACGGCAACCCTGTCACGGCGCTAACGAAAGGCCGTGACACCTTCATCTTCATTTACAACACATTAGAAAATCCAGAAGAAGCAATTCTTACTGACAGCGCTAGGGACAGCCATGACCCTGCAATGACAACAGGAGGTTTACAGGTAAAGCTACTTTCACATTAACGTTTTTTGCGGATCCATCATTGATCTGGAAAAACGCTTATGTCTTCTGTAGCCATGATGGATCCGTCTTGAACACCATTGAAAGTCAATGGTGGACGGATCAATTTTCTATTGTGTCAGAGAAAACGGATCCGTCCCCATTGACTTGCATTGTGTGTCAGGACGGATCCGTTTGGCTCCGCTTCGTCAGGCGGACAGCCAGCGTTTTGCTGTCCGCCTTCAGAGCGGAAAGGTGACTGAACGGGGACAAACTGGTGCATTCTGAGCGGATCCTTTTCCATTCAGAATGCATTAGAAATGGAAATGGAAAGCCAGAAATGGAAAGCCAAAACGCTAGTGTGAAAGTAGACTAAGTATGTGAGAAGCCTCATCTGCAATAAAAGTCGCCTCATTCACACGTCAGTGATCTCCATTCTCCATCAGGGATTGTGAAACAACACCAGGATTGCAGCTACACAGAGATAATGTATAATGGAAAGATCTGTTCTGTGTTTCTGGTTCTGGCTTAAAATCACTGATGGAAATCACTGACTGAACACTGACGTTTGAATGAGGCATAAGAAGTCGTAAAACGCCTTTAATATACACTTATCATCAGAACTGCTGCCTCTGAGCCCTACAATATTCTCACTCCGCACCCTACCTCCAGGCTACTGATGTATCCTGTCTGCTGGTATGTCAACAGCGCTGAGCTCTTTTTGTTTCTTTATGTAACTTTGACTATTAGGTAGTCTTTCTACAAAAATAAGTGATGGCATTTCACTGACTGGTGGTTAAAAAAATGAAAATAATAACTAAATAATACTATATCACAAATATATTACCAAATATCTCTTATTTGTTGTAATGGCTAGTTTTGTTTAGGGAGCAATCATCAGGAGAAATAAATTGGCAGCTGCCCTATTAGTACACACAAAACCCGTCCTCATCCCACAGCAGGACGAGTTACTTTAGAACACTGAGCTGAAGAGCTGCCTCATCCTCCTCTCTGCTTGTCAGGGATTATGATCCTGAATACAGCTGATAAGATCTTCAGCTAAATCATTGTAGAAATGGAGTTCACGAGGAGACATGAAGTACAGATTGGATGGACAGGAAAAATGCATACAAGAGCTGCTGCTCATTACTACACCCCCACCCTCCTCTCTGTACTTCATGTCTCCTCATGAACTCCTTTCCTACAGAGATTCAGCTGAAGATCTTATTATTTGTATTTAGGATCATAATCCCGGACAAGCAGAGAGGAGGATGAGGCAGCTCTTTACTTCAGTGTTGTGAAGTAACTTGTCCTTCTGTGTGATTAGGACAGGTTTTGTGTGTACAAATAGGACGAAGGCCATTTTATTTCCCTTGATGATTCTCCACAGACAAAACAAGCCATATATAGACAAGGAAATGTATTTGGGAATATATTTATAATAAAATAATATTTAACTATTTTCATTTTCATCATTCCTGGAGAATCCCTTTAAGGTGCCGTTACAATGGCCGAGCACTGGCCAGATAATCAGTAACAAGCGTTCATAGGAATGCTCGTTAGTGATGATCTGGCGGTGTGAAGGTGCTGCTGAATTCAATGGGTAATAGATTGTTGGTGCGGTCACCTAAATCACTGTTTACAGGCAGCAGATGGTGCAGCCCTGCTTCCGGCAAAATATGATTCTTTATGGGGACAAGCGATAGAGATGATGGTTGCACGCTAATGCTGCTTTCTCACTCACTGACGAGCAGGCACTTGCCAGGAAAGGTCGCTTCCTTCCCGTCAATCGTCTGCTCTATCGAGCAGTGTAACTTTAGAATCAGGGGGCGGTAACCCTGGCCAAGCATTGTCACCCTTTTCCAGGAATAACCTGTATAACTATGCTCCAGGTCCCAGTCATTAACCCCTTAAGGACCGGAGGTTTTTTATCTTTTGCGGGGGTTTTTTGCGCGTTTTGCGTGTCCGTGGCTGGAGGGAAACAGAGGACGATGACGATACGCCTCCCACAGAGGACAGCTTGTCCTTATCTCTGGGCAGCCTGGCACACATGAGCGACTACATGCTGCAGTGCCTGCGCAACGACAGCAGAGTTGCCCACATTTTAACGTGTGCGGACTACTGGGTTGCCACCCTGCTGGATCCCCGGTACAAAGACAATGTGCCCACCTTACTTCCTGCACTGGAGCGTGATAGGAAGATGCGCGAGTACAAGCGCACGTTGGTAGACGCGCTACTGAGAGCATTCCCAAATTTTACAGGGGAACAAGTGGAAGCCCAAGGCGAAGGCAGAGGAGGAGCGAGAGGTCGCCAACGCAGCTGTGTCATGGCCAGCTCCTCTGAGGGCAGGGTTAGCATGGCAGAGATGTGGAAAAGTTTTGTCACCATGCCACAGCTAACTGCACCACCACCTGATACGGAATGTGTTAGCAGGAGGCAGCATTTCATTAACATGGTTGAACAGTACGTGTGCACACCCCTCCACGTACTGACTGATGGTTCGGCCCCATTCAACTTCTGGGTCTCCAAATTGTCCACGTGGCCAGAGCTAGCCTTTTATGCCTTGGAGGTGCTGGCCTGCCCGGCGGCCAGCGTTTTGTCTGAACGTGTATTCAGCATGGCAGGGGGCGTCATTACTGACAAACGCAGCCGCCTGTCCACAGCCAACGTGGACAAGCTGACGTTCATAAAAATGAACCAGGCATGGATCCCACAGGACCTGTGCCTCCCTTGTGCAGATTAGACATTTATAACGTCCTGCCCTTAACCATATATTCTTGGACTCCAGGGCACTTCTTCATTCAATCCTCTTTTTTTAATTTTACCATTATATTGCGGGGCAACCCAAAGTTGAATGAACCTCTCCTCCGTCTGGGTGCCAGGGGCCTAAATATCGTAAAGTGGCCTGTTCCAATGGTGGGTGACATGAAGCCTGATTCTCTGCTATGCGACCTCTCTCCTCTGTCTTGGTACCGGGGCCTAAATATCGTAAAGTGGCCTGTTCCATTGGTGGGTGACATGAAGCCTGATTCTCTGCTATGCGACCTCTCTCCTATGTCTTGGTGCCAGGGCCTAAATATCTGAAAGTGGCCTGTTCCAGTGGTGGTTGACATAAAGCCTGATTCTCTGCTATGGAACCTATCTCCTCTGTCTGGGTGCTGGGGCCTAAACAAGTAAAAGTGGCCTGTTCCAATGGTGGGTGACATGAAGCCTGATTCTCTGCTATGGGACCTCTCTCCAATTGATATTGGTTAATTTTTATTTATTTTAATTCATTTCCCTATCCACATTTGTTTGCAGATTTTAGGATTTACCTACATTTTGATGCCTTTTGCAGCCCTCTAGCCCTTTCCTGGGATATTTTACAGCCTTTTTAGTGCCCAAAAGTTCGGGTCCCCATTGACTTCAATGGGGTTCGGGGTGAAGTTCGGGTCGAGTTTGGATCCCGAACCCAAACATTTTCGGGAAGTTCGGCCGAACTTCTCGAACCCAAACATCCAGGTGTTCGCTCAACTCTAGTAATAATATAACCATAATGCTCCCAGTGGCTCTAATGTCCCCCTGTGTTGCCCCCCCACTAGTTCCAATATGTAATGCTCCCTCCATAGTGCCAATATATATAATGCTCCCCCCCTTCCCCGCTGTCAGCGATGCAGACCACAGTTTTATCTGTGGCTTGTGTTGCTGCGTCCTGATGCATGCGGTCCCAATGACATCACCATTCCTGCTCTGGGTCTCACGTGATGACGTCATCATGTGAGACCCAGAACAGGAGGTTGCAGTGATGTCATTTCTGCTTCTTGCTCTGCTCTAATGCCTCACAGGCTTGAGGCCTAGTGGCCTGAGGCTTGTGAACTTGGACCGCACCCCCCCCCCACTTTATGGGGCAAAGTGGCACCCTAGGCGGATGACTACCCTCCCTATCCATCGTCCCGGCCCTAAGGCCTCATGCACGCGGCCGTTGCGTGTATTGTGCGGTCCCCAATGCATGGGCAACGTCCGTGTGGCGGCCAGGACGGATCGAGACTCATTCAACTTGAATGGGTCCGTGATCTGTCCGCACCACAAAAAAATAGAATATGTTCTATTTTTTTGCGGTGCGGAGACACAGACAGAAACGCCACGGAAGCAATCCGTAGTGCTTCCGTGCCTCCGTTAGGCATGGCAGGTCTGGACTGCGGATCCATTCAAGTGAATGGGTCAAAATCCGTGATGCGCGGAGCACACGGCCGGTGCCAGCATATTGCGGACCCGGCTGTGTGATTGAGGCCTAATTCAGAGCACATTACTGCAGGAGGTATAACAGAAGAGGACGGACTATAACTCCCAACATGTCTAAGCCATGTTTTAATATCTTTACTGCACTGCTGAGCTCCGCCTCCTGTTCTGGTCACATGATGGTGAGGTCATCGCAGGTCCTTCATCCCCTCTTCTCTGCTGAGCTCCGCAGGTCCTGTGCAGATTCCCGTGCAGACAAAAAAGAAGCGTAGTACAAAACCAGCAAAGTGTACGGGATTAGATAAGCCTCATGTACACTTTGAATGTGGATTTGGAATTTCTGCAAGATAGTCTGGAGGACAGGTCATCGGTCCCGGAAAACCCCTTAAATGGCGCTTTCACACGTCCCAATGCAAGATGAATGAAGGACAAACGGTATTACAAACGTTCAACCCCCACGCAGGTTCCTTGTTTGTTGACGGCACATTCCTGATTACACAAGGTGACGGGCTGCCAACAAACCATTTCAGGTGCCACATGGCACATTTCCAGTGGTCTTACACAAGCTTGTTTCCGATAATGGGCCCAACAGTATAAAATATACTGAAATCTCAGTGTCAAGGGGCATGGCACATTCCTGTGATCGGTGGCAGTCTGGACTCCCATCAAGGTCATCCTTAGACTTGTCAGAAGATACTTACAGTGCCTTGCAAAAGTATTCACGCCCCTTGACTTTTTTCGTGTTTTGGTGCCTCACACCCTGGAATTAACATGGATTGTTTGATGATTTGCATCATTTTTTTTTATTGCGAAGCAAACAACAAATAGGATAAAATAACAGAAGAAGTCAATGTGCATAACTATTCACCCCCTAAAGTCAATACTTTGTAGAGCCGCCTTTTACGGCGATCACAGCTCCAAGTCGCTTTGGATAAGTCTCTATGGGGTGGCCTCATCTTACCACTGGGATTTTTGCCCGTTCCTCCTTGCTCCTTCCAGTTGGACGGTTTGCGCTTGTGAACAGCGATCTTTAAGTCTGACCACAGATTTTCTATTGGATTGAGATCTGGGCTGTGACTCGGCCATTCCAACACATTTACATGTTTCCCCTTAAACCACTCAGGTGTTGCTTTAGCCGTGTGTTTGGGGTCAGTCCTGCTGGAAGGTGAACCTCCGTCCTAGCCTCAGATCACGCACAGAGGGGTACAGGTTTTGCTCAAGAATATCCCTGTATTTAGCACCATCCATCTTTACCTCATCTCTGACCAGTTCCCCAGTCCCATCCCCCCTATGATGCTGCCACGTCTCACTGTGGGGATGTGAAGTGTTGGGTTTGCGCCAGACATAGCGTTTTCTTTGATGGCCGAAAAGTTCAGTTTTAGCCTCATCAGACCAGAGCCCCTTCCTCTGTACATTTTGGGAGTCTCCCACAGGCCTTTTCGCAAACTCACAACGTGCCTTTTTGTGTTTAGCTAAAAGTAATGTCTTTCTTCTGGCCTCTGACATAAAGCCCAACCCTATGGAGCGTATGGCTTATTGTCGTCCTATGTACAGATCCTCCAGTCTCTTCTGTGGACTCTGCGGCTCCTCCAGGGTTACCTTAGGTCTCTGTGCTGCCTCTCTGATTAATGCCCTCCTTGCCCGGTCCGTGAGTTTTGGTGGGCGGCCGTCTCTTGGCAGGTTTGCTGTTGTGCCATGTTCTTTCCATTTGGTTATGATAGATTTGATGGCGCTCCTGGGGATCAGCAAAGATTTGGATATTTTTTATAACCTAACCCTGACTTGTACTTCTCAACAACATTGTCCCTTACTTGTTTGGAGAGCTCCTTGGTCTTCATGGCAGTGTTTGGTCAGTGACGCCTCTTGCTCAGGTGTTGCAGCCTCTGGGGAAGGTGTGTATATGTAATGACAGATGATGTGACACTTAGATTGCACACAGGTGACATCATTTCACTAATTATGTGACTTCTGAAGGTAATTGGTTGCACCAGAGCTTTTTATGGGCTTCCTAACAAAGGGGGTGAATACATACGCACAGGACAATTTTCTGTTTTCTATTTCTAAACAATAGTTTTATTTATATATTTTTCTCATTTCACTTCACCAACTTAGACTATTGTGTTCTGATCCATCACATAAAATTCAGATTAACAAAACATTGAACTTAAGGCTGTAATGTAACAAAACACAAAAAAGAGGGGTGAATACTTTTGCAAGGCACTGTACATGCATTCAATTAGAAAAGTGGAAGCTTATAAATTATTTTGACAGCATGTCTGTGATGGTTCTCATGGGATATCAGCACCAGTTTAACCACATCTAATAGCTTCAGTCATGCAAGAGGGCAGCATGGTAGCTCAGTGGTTAGCCAAGGACAACATCTGCATGAAGTTTGTATGTTCTCACCGTGTTACGTGGGTTTCCTTCCCCACTCCAAAGACATACTGACAAGGAACTTAGATTGTGAGCCCTATTGGAGACAGCCAGATGCTAATGTCTGTAAAGCGCTGCGGAATACAGTGGTGCTATATAAGTGAGTATAATAAACAAATGCAGTCAACACCTTACCTCCACGACTGAAGCATGAGTCACCAGTATTTAATGCTGGAGATTTCTCAAGTCAAAAGAAATAAAATACATGTCTACTTGCTCTGACTTATTACTACTGATATACAGTGCCTTAAAAAAGTATTCATACCCCTTGAACTTTTCCACATTTTTTTCACGTTACACCCACAAACTTAGGGCCCATGCACACGAACGTATTTTTCTTCCGTTCCGTTTTTTTGGGAGATCCGTATGTGGAACCATTCATTTCAATGGGGCTGAAAAAAAAAAAAACTGAAATGACTCAGTTACGCAAAGAAATAGAACATGTCCTATTCTTGTCCGTTTTGCGGACAAGGACAGGCATTGTTACAATGGATCCGCAAAAAAAAAAACAGATGCAACGCGACAGTCACACGGATGTCATCCTGTTTTTTTGCGGATCCGTGTTTTGTGGACTGCAAATTACATACAGTCGTGTGCATGAGCCCTTAGATGCATTTTATTGGGATTTTATGTCATAGACCAACACAAAGTAGTGAGTATGCATGAAGAGAGAAGAAAATGATACACGGTTTTCAAAATTTCTAATTAAATAAAAATCTAGTCTTGTGGGGATGGCTTTACCAGCTTTGCACATCTAGAGGCTGTAATTTTTGCCCAGTCAGGGAATGCAGCCCCGATCACTGAGTGGAGTAGACGACTAATAGTTGTCCTGTGGACAGTTTCACCCCTGAGCTGTGGATCTCTGCAGCTCCTCCAGAGTGACCAGTGGCCTCTTTTCGGCTTCTCTATGCTCTCCTTGCCTAGCTGTTTAGGTGGACAGCCATGTCTTGGTAGGTTTGCAGGTGTGCCATACTCCTACCATTTTTGGATGATGAATTGAACAGTGCTCAGCAAAATGTTCAGAGCTTGGGATATTTTTTATAACCTAAGCCTGCTTTACGCTGCTCCACAACTTTATCCCTGACCTGTCTGCTGTGTTCCTTGGTTTTCATGATGCTGTTTGATCCACACAGGTGGACTCTATTTACTAAATATGTGACTTATAAAGGCAATTGGTCAAACTGGATATTTTTTTATTTTTTTTTAGGCGTATCAGAGTACAGAGGGCTGAATACAAATGCATGCCAAATTTTTCTGATTTTTATTTATTAAAAATGTTGAAAACCAAGTATTATTTTCTTTTTACTTCACACATATTCACTACTTTGTGTTGGTCTATCACATACAATCCCAATAGGTTTTCTTATGCAGTTTTTGAAGTCAAAACCAGGAGTGGATTCACAAAAAGCAGGAAAGCAGCGGTACTTTCCTGTAACATTTTTTATTTTTTTATGATCCACACGTAATTATGGCTTCAAAAATTGCATAAGAAACCTGAACGAGTGGCAGCACCCGGGGGGGGGGGGGGGGGTTGAGCGGAGGGGTGGTTGTTACTGAAACTACAATTTCTCACGTACCAGAAAACCACAGGTTCCTCTGCTCTATGCGAGCTGCGTCTGCACAGAAATGGCAGTTGTTATCTACATTTGCTCGGAATCCACAAAGGTACGCGGTGCTCTCAATATGAACATATTACGAGAAGCAGCGTCGGAGAGGCGTTCCTGACAGATCAGAGAACACGAGGCAGAAAAGGACGTTTACGTAAAGCTGGAAAACGGCAAAAGGCTCCGCAAAAATTCAACGAATAGGTCAAATACAAGATAGACACTCAATAATGGATCAGCGGCAAGGGGGAAAGGGTCTGACTCTTGGCAGACCCATCAATCAGCTGCCTGGTCCTATGGCGAGAGTTGCAGACTCTTGATCGTTCCGACTGGTTATACTGCTCAACGCCACCGTTTTGTATCAGTGGTGCAGAGTATTGCAGCTTTGTCCCATGCAAGTGAATGGGACAAAGCTGTAATGTTCTGCACCACCTGCACAAAAACTACACCGCACTGATAGTCGGACCCCCACCGATCTAATAGTGATAGCCTATGTGTGTCAGTCTAAGGTGCAGTTCACACTTTTTCTGCTTCAACTGGAACCAGGGACGAACTCGCCATAGACCCTTCAGGGAAACTTCCTGGTGGGCCAAGGACCAGGGGGTCGTCTGAGTCCTCCTAATGGCCGCCAACCACTGTAAGTAATGATCCAGCTCTCCCCTCCTGAATCGAGAACTCAACTCAACTAGAGTAGGAGGGCAGAACGTGGCAGCTGGCCCTGCACATTTTGTGGACATATTCTGTGCTGTGGCAGTATATTGTGACGGACTGTGGTATTTGCCTCTGCTGGGGTGGTATAATGCGCCACAATATTGTATTGCCGGCCCTGCCTACTTGTGTTGGCCCAGCCTTCTGTCAATTTGGATCTGACAACAGAATGAGGCCACTTTTAGGCCCCTTTCAGACAAGCAAGTTTCACGCATTGGACTGGCAGTTTGAGTATGCGGCAGCTCCCGTCCTAACCTCCGAGCACTGACGGGGTCGCATAGCATTATATTAATTTATGATGCTATATAACCCTTATAGGTCAAATGCATTGTATAACACTGACAGCATTATGGATCATATAGCATCATAAATGAGTATAATGCTATGCGACCAGTCAGCACTGAGAGGTCAGGATGGGGGCTGCCGCATACTCAAACTGCCAGTCCAATGCGTGGAACACGCTCGTCTGAAAGTTTTTTTTTTTTTCCTAGGCCACTTTAAGTCTGCCTTTCGCCCCTGACATATGCCACGGAGCAGCCCATACAGTGGCAAACGTGTGCTAATGCTATCCACTGTAACAAAACAACATTTTTTAGGCTGGGTTGAGATGGGATGCAAGTAGTAATATATGAATTTTTTTAAATCAGCCTCCTTGAGGAGCGAGGGACTGGACCTGCTGCTCAAGAGACTCCCCATCACCCTGGACTGACAGGGTCAGACATCTGGTCTGCACCATTGCTCTGAGTAGCTCCGCTGCTACCTGAGCGGTGTAGGTGCTGATCGTGCATGTGCCTGCTCATGCCTGGGTACACAGTTGTCATCTGTACTGCACAGGTAGCAGCAGCAGAGCCTCTTCGCTTGCCCAGCTACCAGAGCAACCGCACAAGATTGATAGGGCCAGGCAAGATGTCTGGCCCTCTCAATCCAGGGTGAGGGGAGTCTCTGGAACAGCAAGGCCGACCCCTCGCTCAAGGATTCTTCCACGAGCTCGATGCTCAAGATCGGGGATGCTTAACCTGCGGTCCTCCAGCTGTTGCAAAACTACAACACCCAGCATGCCCTAATAATGGTAGGCTGTCCAAGCATGCTGGGAGTTGTAGTTTTGCAACAGCTGGAGGGCCGCAGGTTGAGCATCCCTGATCTAGATGCAACTGATGGAGATTTTGAATGTGGATTCTGCATACAGAACAATACACGTGGATGATGATTATAAAGCTCCTTCACGTGTAAAACAGCCCAGCAGTGTCAGCAGGCTGCAGCAGATACGGAACATGCTCATTTTTTTGCAAAAAAAAAAAAAAAAAGCAGTGGATTTTTTTTACCCCTTGTCGAAACCGCAGAATTTGGCACTGGTACCACGCGGATGTGGATCCACTGAGTCTACTAGACAGATCTGACAGAAGGGCGTCTTCATCCTTTAACCCCTATACATGTAAATAATAGATGTCACCACGGCACTCCAAAGGAATCTTCAATTATTTTATTGGATCCAAGAAGACAGCAACGTTTCGACTTATCAAGTCTTTGTCAAGCTACCAAGCTTGACAAAGACTTGATAAGTCGAAACGTTGCTGTCTGCTTGGATCCAATAAAATAATTGAAGATTCCTTTGGAGTGCCGTGGTGACATCTATTATTTACACGCAATTTTGGGAATCCTGTGGTCGGATCCGAACACCGCTGGCACCGCCGCATATTGGCTTTACTAAAGAAGGACAGTGGTGCTCCTTAAATCTATATTAACCCCTATACAGGGATCTGGCCTCTGCTGCAGGGGAACCACCAGGTCGCTACCTCTTGAAGTAGTGTCTGTTCAGTAGACTGCTGACACTGGTGCGAAACACAGAGGGATCAGGCTAAACTGTAGTCAGGGGAAGGCTGAGGTTAAGATAGGCAGAGTTTCTAAAGGCAGTCAGAAGGTCAGGGCAGGCAGCTCAGGGTCAGTACGGAGATCAGCGAGGGGTCAAATCCAGAGACGAGCAGAAGTCAGCACACGGAGAGAAACAAGACAGAACGAGAACCTAATGCTCAGGCACCTTCCCTACCTAAATACCTTTGGGAGGTTTGTCATAGGTTGGGAATGATTAGGGTGTGTGCAGAGAGTGTGTGCGCACCCTACAGGCAGAGGAAGTCACTGCTGGAAGGAGAAGGCCGCAGTGCTATATAGATTCCTGCTGGGAATAAGAAGGAGGAAGTTGCCGGTCCTGAACCAGCGGGACTGGTAAACGTTCTGGCGGTCGTGGGCACGGACTGCCGGTATGACAGGCATGGATTTGCAGCCGGCCTTACTGCATCTGTCTGCAAAGTGCTGCCCCTAATATGCCAGAAGGACACACCCTATACACGTGTGACCAGAGCCTGACAGTGTTACGCCTGCCTTAGGCACCTAGAGGCAAAATACCAGCCAGGGATGGCGGTACCACACGTCAATGTCTGTGGTCCCTCTCCGTGAAAGTCTATGGAAGATCAGAAGTCAGCCATGCCATAAAAAAAAGCCTACTGCAGGAACACCCCTTTAAGTTACACCTCTTTAAGTTGTGTAATGGGGTTCTCTAAAGCAAACTGTGGAGAAGCAGACATTTAGACCACACTCCAGTATATCAGACTGTGCCATGCACTGCAAGAGCCCTGAAGGTGCCAGGTTCGCATATGGAAGTCCATATCATTAGATTTCAGAACTCAATTTCAACGCTAGACTACGTGGACATTAGGAACTACAACTCCCAGACGCCTATGTTCTTCGCGCATGCGCACTGCCCACCGATAACTGACAGCTGTCCTCAGCCAGTCACCACATGACAGGAATCCAGCAGCGGCCTATCAGCTTCTGGAAAAGAGGAAGCAGTTTCCATGGTACCGCGGGAGGTTCGGTTCGCTACCCAATCACAGGCAGAAGTTCTAATGACTGACAGGGGATTCCACGAATCAGAGCTCATCAAGCTCTAAAGGCTACCGCCCCGTTTTCCTGACAGACACTTGTTTTTTACCCCTAACCGGGCCGCACGTCACACTTTGACTGACATATTATTCCGCCAATCAGATCGCGTTCTGCTTCGCCTTCATTGACGACAAGAAAAAAGAGGGAGGGACGGTAGCAACAGTTGCCCGGGTGAGGGACGGAGCGGCCATAGCCACGGTAGTCGTGGCGACAAGAACCCCGGCAACGGGAATCAACAACAACAACCGCTACCGGCATCCAGGGTCCGGTTACCTCACCGCATTTTCGGTGTATCCGTTACCAGCAGGGTGGGGTCGCTCTTATTTTCCCACCGGGTACTCCCCGGGATCCAGGACTGGAGAGAAGCAGGAAACGCCCGATAAGTTATCTGTGACAGCGCAGCGACAGCGATACAGTCGGTAGGTAGGTGCTACCGAAGGTGACGTTAACACCGAAAACCGAGCAACACTCGGTCGTTATGACGACGTCAAACGGTTTGGCCACCCCTCCCCTTTGTAAAATGGCGGCGCCTGGTGCGAGCGGGAGAGAGGAGCAGGCCGCGCGTCACCATGGAAACCTGAGAAGGGAGAAGGCGTAGCAGTTGCCATGGAGGCATTTATACGCGTTTTGATTGGCTCCGACCCTGAAGAGGGCGTTTTTTTGGGTCATACCAAGTAACCACATAATGTAGGGGTGGTGGAAGAAACCAATGATATGATTAGAAATCTTGTAATTAAGCGTGGAATTTGCGCTGGGTAGAAGAGCTGTGTAGTTATAGGGCTCAGGGCGCCCCTCATGAGGGGGAGCAGACAGCCAGGGGGTCGGGCAGGAGGGCTGCAGCTGCCATATGGTAGACTCATCACAAGTGACCTTATAGCTGAGAGGAGGGCACTGGCCACACAGCAGTTCCTAGCAGTTTAGGCCACACGTGACCCTGTTCTCTTAGTGCTGATATAATCATAAGTTGGAGAAGACATAAAGACTTCAGCCGCCATCTTTGCATAAAAACACAGAATTTCCCTTTTTCTTTTGGCAGGGATCGGTTGTCATACCGACGGTGACTGTTACCCACCAGTCAGATTTGCCATCAGTATGGGGTCAGGCAGCTAGCGCCCCTCTGTGTCACAGCACCACCCTGGTGATGCCCCATCACTCCGCAAGAAAGATCACACTCACTTTAATGGGAGGTTCCAGGAGTGGGGTCCTCCGTAATCGGCAGCAGCAGAACGCAAAGAGCTTGACGCTGGGTTCACACTTAAACGTATTTTATACGCGTGTTTTACAGCGCGTTGTACGCGTGTTCGTGTGATTGACCACTCTGGCGTCAATCACAATGCGTGCGACAAAACTCCCCAAAGAAGCTCCTGTACTTCTTTGGGCGTAGGGCGTTTTATAGCGCGTTCGTACGTGCTGTAAAACGCTCAGGCGAGAACCATGCCCATAGGGAAACATGGGTTTTCGCCTGTTGAGCGTTTTACAGCGCGTAGGAACGTGCTGTAAAAAGCTCAGGTGTGAACCCAGGGTTAGTAAAAGTCATTGTCCCAGGGACTGAGGTGAGGTGAAGGTCCAAGAGGAGCGCCCGCAGTAAAGATGGCGTCCTGCTCATGGTTCGATAGATCTATTATTTAGGATGTAGATCAGACAGCTGAACTCATTCAGACACAGAACAGGCCCCTAAAATTAATTCTGACTCCAGACCACGCTCCTAAAATTAATTCAGACTCCAGACCACGCTCCTAAAATTAATTCCGACCCCAAGGGACGCCTCCAAATTTATACACACCATAGACCACGCTCCTAAAAATAATTCAGACTCCAGACCACACTCCTAAAATTAATTCAGACTCCAGACCACGCTCCTAAAATTAATTCAGACTCCAGACCACACTCCTAAAATTAATTCAGACTCCAGATCACACCCCTAAAATTAATTCAGACCCCCAAACCACACTCCTAAAATTAATTCAGACCCCAGACCATGCTCCTAAAATTAGTTCAGATTGCAGACACCCTTAAATGAATTCAGACCCCAGAGCATGCCCTCAAATTAATTCAGACTCCAGACCACGCTCCTAAAATTAATTCAGACCCCAAACCACACTCCTAAAATTAATTCAGACCCCAGACGATGCTCCTAAAACTAGTTCAGGTTGCAGACCCCTTAAATTAATTCAGACCCCTAAAATTAATTCAATACCTAGACCACGCTCCTAAAATAATTCAGACTCCAGACCACACTCCTAAAATTAATTCAGACTCCAGACCACGCTCCTAAAATTAATTCAGACTCCAGACCACACTCCTAAAATTAATTCAGACTCCAGATCACACCCCTAAAATTAATTCAGACCCCCAAACCACACTCCTAAAATTAATTCAGACCCCAGACCATGCTCCTAAAATTAGTTCAGATTGCAGAACCCTTAAATGAATTCAGACCCCAGAGCATGCCTTCAAATTTATTCACACCCTAGACCACGCTCCTAAAATTAATTCAGACTCCAGACCACGCTCCTAAAATTATTCAGATTCCAGACCATGCTTTTAAAATTAAATCAGACTCCAGACCACGCTCCTAAAACTAATTCAGACTCCAGACCACGCTCCTAAAATTAATTCAGACTCCAGACCACGCTCCTAAAATTAATTCAGACTCCAGACCACGCTCCTAAAACTAATTCAGACTCCAGACCACGCTCCTAAAATTAATTCAGACTCCAGACCACGCTCCTAAAATTAATTCAGACTCCAGACCACGCTCCTAAAATTAATTCAGACTCCAGACCACGCTCCTAAAATTAATTCAGACTCCAGACCACGCTCCTAAAATTAATTCAGACTCCAGACCACGCTCCTAAAATTAATTCAGACTCCAGACCACGCTCCTAAAATTAATTCAGACTCCAGACCACGCTCCTAAAATTAATTCAGACTCCAGACCACGCTCCTAAAATTAATTCAGACTCCAGACCACGCTCCTAAAATTAATTCAGACTCCAGACCACGCTCCTAAAATTAATTCAGACTCCAGACCACGCTCCTAAAATTAATTCAGACTCCAGACCACGCTCCTAAAATTAATTCAGACTCCAGACCACGCTCCTAAAACTAATTCAGACTCCAGACCACGCTCCTAAAATTAATTCAGACTCCAGACCACGCTCCTAAAATTAATTCAGACTCCAGACCACGCTCCTAAAACTAATTCAGACTCCAGACCACGCTCCTAAAATTAATTCAGACTCCAGACCACGCTCCTAAAACTAATTCAGACTCCAGGCCACGCTCCTAAAATTAATTCAGACTCCAGGCCACGCTCCTAAAATTAATTCAGACTCCAGACCACGCTCCTGACATTAATTCAGACTCCAGACCACACTCCTAAAACTAATTCAGACTCCAGACCACACTCCTAAAATGAATTCAGACTCCAGACCACGCTCCTAAAATTAATTCAGACCCCAGACCACGCTCCTAACATTAATTCAGACTCCAGACCACGCTCCTAAAACTAATTCAGACTCCAGACCACGCTCCTAAAATTAATTCAGACTCCAGACCACGCTCCTAAAATTAATTCAGACTCCAGACCACGCTCCTAAAATTAATTCAGACTCCAGACCACGCTCCTAAAACTAATTCAGACTCCAGACCACGCTCCTAAAACTAATTCAGACTCCAGACCACGCTCCTAAAACTAATTCAGACTCCAGACCACGCTCCTAAAATTAATTCAGACTCCAGACCACGCTCCTAAAATTAATTCAGACTCCAGACCACGCTCCTAAAATTAATTCAGACTCCAGACCACACTCCTAAAATTAATTCAGACTCCAGGTCTGTAAAACTAAAAGGCCCCAGACCAGACAAAAAAAATGTGTACTTACAGCAGTGTTTCCCAACCAGTACGCCTCCAGCTGTTGCAAAACTACAACTCCCAGCATGCCTGAACAGCCAAAGGCTGTCCGGGTATGCTGGGAGTTGTAGTTTTGCAACAGCTGGAGGCACACTGGTTGGGAAACACTGACTTACAGCACCTGGGTCCGCTCCATTTGCCGGCACCGGGCCCTGTCAGTATTACCATTACATGCACTGGATGAGACCCAGTGTCAGTGTCTGAACTGCAGAACATTACAGGGCCCTGTGTGACGCTGACATGTAACATATAGGGCAGTCCGTTTTTTGGAAAGCAGATGTTTTAGTGATCTTGTCTCGTTAGCCCCAATTGTTGGCATCCTTCCGTTATAGAAAGAAAACCCCACAATGGTCACTGAAATAACTGAAACTGACAAAAGTAATAATAAACAATCATTTACTGAAAATCAGCTAAAAAACCAGACATTGCTTTCCAATTGTGGTTCAACAGAATAATAAAAAAAACGGACTAATGACACTGGCCTGGACAAAAATAGTGGTGCCTTTATGGTATATGTATATGCTGCTTTCACATCTGCGCTTTCCCTTTCTGCTATCGAGATCCCCCGTAGGATCTCAATATCGGGGGAAAACGCTTCTGTTTTGTCCCTATTCATTGTCAATGGGGACAAAACTGAACAAAACTGTGGTGCGCAGCAAGACGGATTCGTCCTGACTCACAGTGTAAGTCAATGGGGACAGATCCGTTTTCTTGGACACAATAGAAAACGGATCCGTCCCCCATTGACTTTCAGTGGAGGTCATGACGGATCCGTCTTGGCTATTTGAAAGATAATACAACCGGATCCGTTTATAACGGATGCGGACGGTTGTATTATTGTAACGGAAGCGTTTTTGCAGATCCATGACGGATCCAGCAAAAACGCTGGTGTGATAGTAGCCTCCTCGAGTGATTTCTGTAAGTCTCAGCGAGACTTCTGCACCTGTTCCCAGGTATGTTGGCCCACACCTCGTGACTATGCCCCAGCGGTCTCAGGTGAAGGTGCCTTCTCCAGACGGCAGGTTTCAGCTCTCAGCCGTTCTTGGGTGTTTTTAGCTGTGTTTTGGGTCATTATCCTGTTGGAGGACACATGACCTGCGACTGAGACCAAGCTTTCTGACACATTTCCCTCCAGAATGCCTTGAGAATGATGATGTGACGCCAAAAAAACTCGTTTTGTCTCATCCTTTCAAAGGACATTCTCCCAGGACCTTTTGGCAAATTCCTGCCTCGCTTTTTTATGATTTGCTTTCAATAGTGGTTTCCACCTTGTCGTCTTCCATTAAGACCACTTTGGCTAAAAATGCAACAGATTTTGCAATCTGACACTGATGTACTTTGACCTCTCATCTCTTTGGAAATTGTTCTGGGCTCCGTGGTTACCATTTATATTATCCATCTCTTCAATTTGTCATCAATTTTTCTCTTGCAGCGGCGTCCAGGGAGGTTGGCTACAGTCCCATAGACCTTCAGTTTCTGAATAATATGTGCAGCTGTAGTAACAGGAACATCATGCTGTTTGGAGATGGTTTTATAGCCTTTTAAAAATGATTCTGTTGAACCACAATTCAAAAGCAACGTCTCATGTATTATTGGCTGATTTTCATAAAATTTGTATTTATTAGCAGTTTGAAGTCATTTCAGGGACCATTGTGGGGGTTTCACAATCCTTCCGTCCATGCTGTAATGAAAATCCAGGACAGCTTCCTGCCAAGCTTGTGATGATATACAGCAGCCAATCAGAACAGGTAGAGCTGCAGTATAAAGCATGGGGAAAGACGAAGCAGCGGCCTTAACCTTTGGTAGATTTCAGACTACCCCAGACTTCAAAAGACAATGCAGCCAAGATGGAGTTCCTAGCGGTTTTAATGGAGCAGAGATAAAATGGCGTTACCTAGAAGAGGTGGCGGGGGCTGGGCAGGGTCGTCAGCTCTCTCTGTATACCACCATTTGGGGGGAGGGGGCTGTGAGCTGCAGAGTGACACTTTATACTGGATTAACGGATGTGATTGTGTCTCCCACAGGGAACAGGACTCTCAGTCGCAATGGCTACCCAGGCCTACGTGACAGAACTCCAGGCGACTCCACCTCCGTCGGGGCAGAGCGCCTCCCAGCAGTACGTGGCAGAGCTGCAGGTGACTCCGCCAGCACCCACTTCTCAGTCGGCCGGTCCTCAGACCCCAGCCCCGCAGCAGTACATAGTAGTGACTGTATCTGGTGAGTGGCTGTGGAATAAGGGCGTCTCCAGTGCGCCACGTACAGACATGGCCGCTGACAGAACTCTGGAGTCATTCTGCTTTGTCTCTTCCCTCCTACAGAAGGCACCATGAGAGCCAGCGATGGCGAGCTGAGTCCCGGAGGGTCCTCCACCACTCAGACCGCTGTGCCCACCCAGGTTGTGCAACAAGTGCAAGCAGCTCAGCAGGTACTGGCCAGGGGGGTGGGGATTTGTAAAATGTTTAGCCTTGACAACCCACCTACCTGGCTGTGAGCGGGTTCCGGTTTCATGTAAATAGAGCTTTAAGGGGTTTTGTGGATATGGATAACCTGTCGATACCTGACCGGTAGGGTCTGACACCTGGCATTGCCGCCAGTCAGCTATTTGACAACCCTGGGTGGCCTGGTGAGCACGGTGATCTCCTCGGAGCTTACCAAGCACAGCGCCACCAATTGGATAGTTTCTGTGGTCACTATTGCAGTTCATCCCCATTCACTTGAATGGGACTGAGCTGCGCCTAGGCCATGTGACCGATGAACGTGATGTCACCAGCGGGGGTGCTAGGACTCAGACCACTGCTAAGCGCTGTGGAATATGTTGGCGCTATATAAATAAAGATTATTAGATCCTGAGAATAGGCCATTAATATTAAACACCTGGAAACCCCCGTTAATCTATGGAAACGTCTTCATCACGACTTTGTTTCAATATCTCTGTTTGCTGTTAGCAAATGGAAACATCTGTTTAGATTCAGAACCCAGTCCTTCCTGCGCAGATGCAGTTTGTTACAGTGCAGGCTGCTGTGTGGAGCTCATAGAAGATTGCCAACACTGTACCCATACTGGTGTGAGCTGGCAAGGTCCGGATAGCTGCTTAGCCTCTGAATATAAACTAATATGTTCCCGCTCATCAACTGCTAGCAGAGATCCTTAAAATGGTGAAGATAAACTGAAATGCAAAGTATGTTAGAAATAGGGGCACATTTATTAATAACCCGTCTACCTGGTGGTGCATCCGCCGGAGCTGTGACGAGGCGCCGGCCTCTCCATAACTTCGGCGGATCCGCCTCCGCTTCTAAATGTAAGACCGCTTCCGAGCTGTCCTACATTTAGACCATTTTCTACACCTAAAACAGGCCTAGAAAATGGTGACTGAGACGGGTCTACCGCCCTGTCCCCTTCCCTGCCCACAATTTTAGACCCAGTGTGAGCAGGAACAAGTGGCAGATTGTGGCGCAAAGCACCTTTGCAGCGCAATCTGTGCCAGAAATATGCCTAATTTAGGCTTATTTCTGTTTATTGACCCCCATAGAGCTCTCCACCTGACAGTGCAGGGAGGTAGCCCTGTGATGTGCCGCCTCGGAGCAGTAGGACTTCATCTTTTTTTCTTGAAGATCTCTCTGCTCTGAGCGTATCCAGTGACATGTTCTTATCCTTCCTGCCGTACACCCTCCTCTACAGCTTCTTCCTCCTCTGTGTCTTATATGATCTCCTCTTTCCTCTGCACCCCATGTAATAGCTGCCGACTTCCTCCATACTATCATTTATTTAATCCATCTCCCTGTTATTGGTCCCTCTTGTGCCTTGTCACACTCCTCTGTGCCACGTGCCACTCCTCTGTGTCACACACTCCTCCTCTGTGCCTTGTTACCCATCTCTGTGCTGCGTGCCCCTCCTCTGTGCCTTATCACTCACCTCTGTGCCATGTGCCCCTCCTCTGTGCCTTATCACTCACCTCTGTGCCACGTGCCCCTCCTCTGTGCCTTATCACTCACCTCTGTGCCACGTGCCCCTCCTCTGTGCCTTATCACTCACCTCTGTGCCACGTGCCCCTCCTCTGTGCCACACACCCCTCCTCTGTGCCTTATCACTCACCTCTGTGCCACACAACCCTCCTCCTTGCCTTATCACTCACCTCTGTGCCGTCTGCCCCTCCTCTGTGCCTTATCACTCACCTCTGTGCCACGTGCCCCTCCTCTGTGCCTTATCACTCACCTCTGTGCCACGTGCCCCTCCTCTGTGCCTTATCACTCACCTCTGTGCCGTCTGCCCCTCCTCTGTTCCTTATCACTCACCTCTGTGCCACGTGCCCCTCCTCTGTGCCTTATCATTCACCTCTGAGCCACGTGCCCCTCCTCTGTGCCTTATCATTCACCTCTGTGCCACGTGCCCCTCCGCTGTGCCTTATCACTCACCTCTGTGCCACGTGCCCCTCCTCTGTGCCTTATCATTCACCTCTGTGCCGCATGCCCCTCCTCTGTGCCACGTGCCCCTCCTCTGTGCCACGTGCCCCTCCTCTGTGCCACACACCCCTCCTCTGTGCCTTATCACTCACCTCTGTGCCGCGTGTCCCTCCTCTGTGCCACACACCCCTCCTCTGTGCCTTATCACTCACCTCTGTGCCGTCTGCCCCTCCTCTGTGCCTTATCACTCACCTCTGTGCCACGTGCCCCTCCTCTGTGCCACGTGCCGCTCCCCTGTGCCACGTGCCCCTCCTCTGTGCCACGTGCCCCTCCCCTGTGCCATGTGCCCCTTCTCTGTGCCATGTGCCCCTCCTCTGTGCCACACACCCCTTCTCTGTGCCTTATCACTCACCTCTGGGCTCTGTGCCTTATCATTCACCTCTGTGCCGCGAGCCCGTCCTCTGTGCCTTATCTCTCACCTCTGTTCCACGTGCCCCTCCTCTGTGCCACACACCCCTCCTCTGTGCCTTATCACTCACCTCTGTTCCGCGTGTCCCTCCTCTGTGCCACACACCCCTCCTCTGTGCCTTATCACTCACCTCTGTGCCGTCTGCCCCTCCTCTGTGCCTTATCTCTCACCTCTGTGCCACGTGCCCCTCCTCTGTGCCTTATCTCTCACCTCTGTGCCATGTGCCCCTCCTCTGTGCCACACACCCCTCCTCTGTGCCTTATGACTCACCTCTGTGCCGTGTGCCCCTCCTCTGTGCCTTATCACTCACCTCTGTGCCACGTGCCCCTCCTCTGTGCCTTATCACTCACCTCTGTGCCACGTGCCCCTCCTCGGTGCCACGTGCCCCTCCCTGTGCCACACCCCTTCTCTGTGCCTTATCACTCACCTCTGTGCCACGTGCCCCTCCTCTGTGCCTTATCACTCACCTCTGTGCCGCGTGTCCCTCCTCTGTGCCACACACCCCTTCTCTGTGCCTTATCACTCACCTCTGTACCACGTGCCCCTCCTCTGTGCCTTATCACTCACCTCTGTGCCGCATACCCCTCCTCTGTGCCTTATCACTCACCTCTGTGCCGCGTGTCCCTCCTCTGTGCCTTATCACTCACCTCTGTGCCGCGTGCCCCTCCTCTGTGCCACGTGCCCCTCCTCTGTGCCACGTGCCCCTCCCCTGTGCCACGTGCCCCTTCTCTGTGCCATGTGCCCCACCTCTGTGCCACACACCCCTTCTCTGTGCCTTATCACTCACCTCTGTGCCACGTGCCCCTCCTCTGTGCCTTATCATTCACCTCTGTGCCACGTGCCCCTCCTCTGTGCCTTATCTCTCACCTCTGTGCCATGTGCCCCTCCTCTGTGCCACACACCCCTCCTCTGTGCCTTATCACTCACCTCTGTGCCATCTGCCCCTCCTCTGTGCCTTATCTCTCACCTCTGTGCCACGTGCCCCTCCTCTGTGCCTTATCTCTCACCTCTGTGCCATGTGCCCCTCCTCTGTGCCACACACCCCTCCTCTGTGCCTTATGACTCACCTCTGTGCCGTGTGCCCCTCCTCTGTGCCTTATCACTCACCTCTGTGCCACGTGCCCCTCCTCGGTGCCACGTGCCCCTCCCCTATGCCACACCCCTTCTCTGTGCCTTATCACTCACCTCTGTGCCACGTGCCCCTCCTCGGTGCCACGTGCCCCTCCCCTGTGCCACACCCCCTTCTCTGTGCCTTATCACTCACCTCTGTGCCACGTGCCCCTCCTCTGTGCCTTATCACTCACCTCTGTGCCGCGTGTCCCTCCTCTGTGCCACACACCCCTTCTCTGTGCCTTATCACTCACCTCTGTACCACGTGCCCCTCCTCTGTGCCTTATCACTCACCTCTGTGCCGCGTGCCCCTCCTCTGTGCCTTATCACTCACCTCTGTGCCGCGTGTCCCTCCTCTGTGCCACACACCCCTCCTCTGTGCCTTATCACTCACCTTTGTGCCGCGTGTCCCTCCTCTGTGCCACACACCCCTCCTCTGTGCCTTATGACTCACCTCTGTGCCGTGTGCCCCTCCCCTGTGCCATGTGCCCCTTCTCTGTGCCATATGCGCCTCCTCTGTGCCACACACCCCTTCTCTGTGCCTTATCACTCACATCTGTGCCACGTGCCCCTCCTCTGTGCCTTATCACTCACCTCTGTGCCGCGTGTCCCTCCTCTGAGCCACACACCCCTCCTCTGTGCCTTATGACTCACCTCTGTGCCGTCTGCCCCTCCTCTGTGTCTTATCACTCACCTCTGTGCCACGTGCCCCTCCTCTGTGCCTTATCATTCACCTCTTTTTGCCACGTGCCCTCCTCTGTGCCTTATCACTCACCTCTGTGCCACGTGTCCCTCCTCTGTGCCACACACCCTCCTCTGTGCCTTATGACTCACCTCTGTGCCGTCTGCCCCTCCTCTGTGCCTTATCATTCACCTCTGTGCCACGTGCCCCTCCTCTGTGCCTTATCATTCACCTCTGTGCCACGTGCCCCTCCTCTGTGCCTTATCTCTCACCTCTGTGCCACGTGCCCCTCCTCTGTGCCACACACCCCTCCTCTGTGCCATGTGCCCCTCCTCTGTGCCACACACCCCTCCTCTGTGCCTTATGACTCACCTCTGTGCCGTCTGCCCCTCCTCTGTGCCTTATCACTCACCTCTGTGCCACGTGCCCCTCCTCTGTGCCTTATCATTCACCTCTTTTTGCCACGTGCCCCTCCTCTGTGCCTTATCACTCACCTCTGTGCCGCGTGTCCCTCCTCTGTGCCACACACCCCTCCTCTGTGCCTTATGACTCACCTCTGTGCCGTCTGCCCCTCCTCTGTGCCTTATCATTCACCTCTGTGCCACGTGCCCCTCCTCTGTGCCTTATCTCTCACCTCTGTGCCATGTGCCCTCCTCTGTGCCACGTGCCCCTCCTCTGTGCCACACACCCCTCCTCTGTGCCTTATCACTCACCTCTGTGCCGCGTGTCCCTCCTCTGTGCCTTATCTCTCACCTCTGTGCCATGTGCCCTCCTCTGTGCCACGTGTCCCTCCTCTGTGCCACACACCCCTCCTCTGTGCCGTCTGCCCCTCCTCTGTGCCTTATCACTCACCTCTGTGCCATGTGCCCCTCCTCTGTGCCTTATCACTCACCTCTGTGCCACGTGCCCCTCCCCTGTGCCACGTGCCCTCCTATGTGCCACATGCCCCTTCTCTGTGCCTTATCACTCACCTCTGTGCCACGTGCCCCTCCTCTGTGCCTTATCTCTCACCTCTGTGCCACATGCCCCTCCTCTGTGCCTTATCTCTCACCTCTGTGCCACATGCCCCTCCTCTGTGCCTTATCATTCACCTCTGTGCCACATGCCCCTCCTCTGTGCCTTATCATTCACCTCTGTGCCACATGCCCCTCCTCTACCTTATCATTCACCTCTGTGCCACGTGCCCCTCCTCTGCCTTATTACTCACCTCTGTGCCACGTGCGCCTCCTCTGTGCCTTATCATTCACCTCTGTGCCACGTGCCCCTCCTCTGTGCCTTATCTCTCACCTCTGTGCCGCGAGCCCCTCCTCTGTGCCTTATCACTCACCTCTGTGCCACGTGCCCCTCCTCTGTGCCTTATCTCTCACCTCTGTGCCGCGAGCCCGTCCTCTGTGCCTTATCTCTCACCTCTGTGCCGCGAGCCCCTCCTCTGTGCCTTATCTCTCACCTCTGTGCCACGTGCCCCTCCTCTGTACCTTATCTCTCACCTCTGTGCCGCGGGCCCCTCCTTTGTGCCTTATCTCTCACCTCTGTGCCACGCGCCCCTCCTCTGTGCCGCACGCCCCTCCTCTGTGCCTTGTCACTCATCTTTGTGCCGCGCGCCCCTCCTCTCTCCACTATATGCCCTACACTGTTTGGTCCGCTCTCTTTTCTGCACTTTCTATCACTTTCCACCGCTCGTACACCCACTAATACTATCTCTACATCTCCACTCACAGAGACTGCTGGTACAAGCCAGGGTCCAGCCCAAAGTGACTGCAGTGTCCCCCCTGCAGCTGGCTGGAGCATCTGTACCCCAACAAGTATGTCACTGTGCCTCCACCTGCCATCAGTGACACCGTCCGTCATACCATCCCCATAGATAGACTGTACATCGTCCTTTGGTGGCCTCATCCCCCAATAACATTGTAGACCCTGATTCATGTGCCCCCTCACATCCATCCAGACATACCATTGTGCTGTTCTGCCCGCACAGTGGAGAAATGTGAATATCACAGCCCTCCGCCTTCTCTCTCCCTTCTTCCATAGCGCCTGGTGGTGCAGAGTGCTCCAAAGGCGGCTCAGGTCTCCCTGGCAGTACACACAGTGCAGCAGGCGGCACACTCACCCCCAGAGGTAAGTGCTCGCCTTCATCTACAGTGCATGGTAGTCTGGTGTATTGTGAGTGGTCACTTTAGGCCCCATGATTTATCCTGCTTTCCATTACAGAGTGAGAGTGCCGCCCTGAAGACCCCACAGAGTCAGTCCCTGCAGGTGCACGGCACCCCCCAAGAGGTGGGCCCCTATATTATATCATCTAGCATCTTAGTCTCAAACAAATCCCTCCCCCACCCCCCAAAAAAAGGAGATTGAGATCTATGGGTGGGATGGTCAAGGGTTAGAGTCTCAATACATGCGGGAGACGCATACACTTTCTGTTAAGCCTGTCCCCTGCAGCAAAGAGAGGCAGCGCTCTTTCCACTGCCTCTTGTGATCGCTGGGGTCTTGGCACTTGGACCCCCACCAATCAAGACCTTGGATATGTGGCAGTGACATGCCAAAAGTTTAGGTAGACTTCAGTGTTATCTCTTAAAATCCTGGCATCTGTTTTTCTGTGGTGCCCATATTTTAAGAGCTTACCTCCACTTTCTTGGTTGGTACAAGGTCTGACGACTTTCTGTCCATGTCCTTTCCAGTGCTCCGTTGTGCAGGCAACTCCTCAAGCTCAGAAGTCTTCTCCTGTCCATCAGCTGAATGTCCAGGGTCTGCAGCACGTCCAGGGGACTTCAGAGGTATGTGTGGGGTGGCTTGTGCTTTTCTTGGCACTGTGACTACTGGCTGAGGGTCTCCTCTGTGTGATCAGACATGTGCCAGCTGAGGGTCTCCTCTGTGTGATGTGTGATTAGACATGTGCCAGCTGAGGGTCTCGTCTGTGTGATGTATGATCAGACATGTGCCAGCTGAGGGTCTCCTCTGTGTGATGTGTGATCAGACATGTGCCGGCTGAGGGTCTCCTCTGTGTGATGAGACATGTGCCAGCTGAGGGTCTCCTCTGTGTGATGTGTGATCAGACATGTGCGTGCTGAGGGTCTCCTCTGTGTGATGTATGATCAGACATGTGCCGGCTGAGGGTCTCCTCTGTGTGATGTGTGATCAGACATGTGCCGGCTGAGGGTCTCCTCTGTGACATGTGATCAGACATGTGCCGGCTGAGGGTCTCCTCTGTGTGATCAGACATGTGCCGGCTGAGGGTCTCCTCTGTGTGATGTATGATCAGACATGTGCAAGCTGAGGGTCTCCTCTGTGTAATATGTGATCAGACATGTGCCAGGTGAGGGTCTCCTCTGTGTGATGTATGATCAGACATGTGCCGGCTGTGGGTCTCCTCTGTGTGATGTGTGATCAGACATGTGCCAGCTAAGGGTCTCCTCTGTGTGATGTATGATCAGACGTGCCAGCTAAGGGTCTCCTCTGTGTGATGTGTGATCAGACATGTGCCGGCTGAGGGTCTCCTCTGTGTGATGTATGATCAGACGTGCCAGCTAAGGGTCTCCTCTGTGTGATATGTGATCAGACATGTGCCAGCTGAGGGTCTCCCCTGTGTGATGTGTGATCAGACATGTGCCAGCTGAGGGTCTCCTCTGTGTAATATGTGATCAGACATGTGCCGGGTGAGGGTCTCCTCTGTGTGATGTATGATCAGACGTGCCAGCTGAGGGTCTCCTCTGTGTGATGTGTGATCAGACATGTGCCGGCTGAGGGTCTCCTCTGTGTATGATCAGACATGTACTGGCTGAGGGTCTCCTCTGTGTGATGTGTGATCAGACATGTGCCGGCTGAGGGTCTCCTCTGTGTGATGTATGATCAGACATGTGCCAGCTGAGGGTCTCCTCTGTGTAATATGTGATCAGACATGTGCCAGCTGAGGGTCTCCTCTTTGTGATGTGTGATCAGACATGTACCGGCTGAGGGTCTCCTCTGTGCGATGTGAGATCAGACATGTGCCGGCTGAGGGTCTCCTCCATGTGAGATCAGACATGTGCCAGCTGAGGGTCTCCTCTGTGACATGAGATCAGACATGTGCCAGCTGAGGGTCTCCTCTGTGTGATGTATTATCAGACATGTACCGGCTGAGGGTCTCCTCCATGTGAGATCAGACATGTACTGGCTGAGGGTCCCCGGACCCTGTATAGCTTAGAGTGCTGGTAGTAGTGACTATACGAGTGCTGTTGGTTTATGTGCCTCTCGCCATGCCTCTCAGTCATCTGTAACCCTCTCTTTATTCTCCAGAGCTCAGTCAGGCAGTTTCTGTGTAGTTCAGCCGAGCTTCAGACAGATCATGAGGAGTTAGAGAGTGCGCCTTACCAGCACCAGATCAGCCCGGCACAGCGCCTCTACGTCATGCCTCCTGTGGTGCCAGGGCCCAGTTCCGAGTGGGGGGATCTGTTCCATTTCATCCCTCATCATCTACTTTACCCGACCCCACTCGCAGACCACCCAGAGCAGAGAGTCAAAGTTCAGAGAATGCCGCAAAATTTGATGTTTGGTGCCTCCCCCACTGCACTGAAAGTAGGTGCCAGGGGTGATGAGGCTGTGATTAGGGTCAGGAAATGAAGAGGAGATATTCAGCCGCAGACTGTCTATCTGTATGTCCTGTGTCTAATGTATTGTCACCAATCTCAGGTGCAGCAGTTACCACCGGTTCCTGTACAACATGTATACCCCGGGCAAGTTCAGTATGTGGAAGGAGGAGATGCCACCTATACGGCCAGCACCATGTAAGTTTTACATAGTGTGTAGATGATCTGCTAGACATTGGACTGTCTTAATTCATGTATCCATCCATGTTCTTTTAGACGCTCGGGATCCTTCTCCTATTCAGAGACTCCTCTATACAGCCAAGCCACAGGATCCACTTACTATGAATCTCAGAGTGCCACGGGCCAGGTCAGCTCCCCAACATCGTCCCCTGTTATGGCCAGCAGTCCTTCAGTCCCCATGTATGTATCTGGAGGACAGATCCTTTCCAGCACCACTCCGCCTGGGGCTTCTGGAGGAGGTGGATCTGGAGCCAGCGGAGGGTCAGGATCCGGGACCTATGTTATACAGGGTGGATTTATCATGGGAAATGCCCCTCAGTCCTATTCTCACACCACACGTGCCTCCCCTGCGACGGTAAGCGACTGGTCAGAATGCGGATTTGTACAATTCCTTACTCTGCCTTGGGCTCGGGGCTCCTGTAAATTACTGACTGCCCGCTTCTTACTGCCAGGTGCAATGGCTTCTGGACAACTACGAGACAGCAGAAGGGGTGAGTCTCCCACGTAGCACCCTGTACTGCCACTACCTGCTGCACTGTCAGGAGCAGAAGCTGGAGCCGGTGAATGCCGCGTCATTCGGGAAGCTCATCCGCTCAGTCTTTATGGGGCTCCGCACCCGTCGGTTGGGGACCAGGTAGAGATTTCTCATCTATCGGATTATCCAGAATATTTTAAGCGTTAGACTACTTGCACACAACTTCATTTTGGGTCCACGTCCGATCTGCTTTTTTTGCAGAACGCACGCGGACCAATTTGTTTCTATAGGTCCGCCAAAAATACGGACATGTCATTCATGAGCTGTCCGCATGCATGTGGTCCATTCGGTTCTAGTGAAGGGAGTAAGAAAATCACGGCATGCACACGGATGGTATCTGCATTTTGTGGATCCGTGGTTTGTGGACCAGTGCATGAAGCCTTACAGAATGTGAGGGAAACAACTGCCCTATCTAGACAGGTCACACTGCAGGAAATGTATAGTATGTAGGTGTACGTCTAATTATCTCCTCATTCCTAAAGAAGAAGGGTCCTGCATGTGATCCACACGTGTGTGTGTGTATAGGGAAGGGGGGCAGGCATACATGGAGGTTCAGACTAATCCCACATCATTGTCTTCTAATGCAATAACTTTTCTCCAATTTGTTTTATATTAGAGGGAACTCCAAGTATCACTATTATGGTCTCCGAATTAAAGCCAGCTCCCCCCTCCTGCGCCTCATGGAGGATCAGCAGCACCTCGCCATGCGACAGCAGCCTTTCTCCCAGAAACAAAGGTACCTAGGCCCTGATCATCTACACATGACCCACCACTGACGACCTGACTGCATCCTCCATTACTGCGATGAGATGTCATCAGAGCGCTCACAATGGTGCAGGACCCAAAGTTGTGATCAGTGTGTGGATTAGAAGAGCCCTATCTTATGACTGCCTGTGGCCAAGAAATGTAGAGGAACCTTGTCATGACAAATCATAGAGCACAGGTTATCCCCTCACTGGGGGGGGGTGCAGCTGTACGAGGGTCGCATTCATTTGAGTGTTTGGCTCTAGCGTTCCCCTGATCACAGCGGCGGATTGGGAACTTAGAGTGGCCCCATGTTGTAGGCAGTTCCAGATTGACAGAAGACAGAACAAAACAAGTACTGCTCCGGCAGAACCAAATACCACAGGCCAGCACAACATACTGCCGCCCCCATCACAGTATTCAACTATAATACCGTCATGAGTTCATATGAGACATTATACGTGTCCTCGTCCTCACAGTTCTCCGTAAATGACTGTTTCTTTCAGGATGAAGCCCATCCAGAAGATGGAGGGAATGAGTAACGGAGTGGGGGGAACCCAGCAGGCGGCTTCCGGCCTCTCTGACATCAGCTCCCAGGTTCAGCAATACCAGCAGTTCCTGGGTAGGTCCCAGTCACTAATACCAGTGCAGGTGTGCGTACGTCTGTTCAGAGTATGAATACTTCCGCAAAATTTTCTTTATTGCTCCAATGCATCTCAAGACAAATGAAGCGCATGGTCCTTTAAACACGGTCCATCAACATTGGTAAATGATGTCACACAGGGGCACTTGGATATTTATGGGCTCCGTCCGTGATCCATATACCCATGTTTCTCATACAGATGCCTCTCGGACACTTCCAGAGTTTGGTGACATAGACCTGCAGGGAAAGTCACTTCCAGATGGCATAACTTTGGCCAATATCAAGGCCTTTCAGCTTCTCTACCGTGAGCATTGTGAGGTACCCACCTCTGATCCTTCTCCCCAAACCTACATCTTCTAACCGGCTCCCCCCTTCAACGTGTGACCATTGTTATGTATCACAGGCGATAGTGGACGTGGTGGTGAATCTTCAGTTTACCTTGGTGGAGACGCTCTGGAAAACCTTCTGGAGGTTCAACCAGGCTCAGCACAGCGACAGCACAGTGTGAGTAGCCGAGGAGGCGCTCGTGGATTACTGCCTCTCCTTACAGATCTCGTCACTGACTCCTTAGCTGCCTCTTCACAGCAGCCTCATCCTATTTATCGTCTCATCTATTACCTCCGCTCCATGTCTTTAGATCCTTCCCCTCTTGTTTCATCTTTGCACATCAATCCTTCTCTCCATCTAATCCCCCATTCACAATCTCACCACTGTCTTTTGTGTCTTCATCCTATCTCAATGTCTCCTCTTCATGTTGTCCTCCTCTCATTCCGTCTCGCCATAGTCTCCTCTCCTGCTATGCCTTTAGATACTTCTCTCACCCATGTCACCTGTATGTCACTACCTCATCTTGATCTCACCGTTGTCTCCTCATCTTTTCCGGTCTCTTCCCCCCGCTCTCTCATCCCTGTGTCCTCCTCTCGCTCATACTTCCTCTACGGTTTCCTTATTTCTTGCCCTTCTCACTCATTCTCTCCTCTGTCTCCCCTCCAGAGACGATGAAGCAGAGAAGCGTTTGCCTAAGGACAGCCTGGTTCTCCTATCTAAGTATGAGCCCCTTCTGAAATGGTGCCGGGACTGCGATCATCAGCTGTACCAGGGGCTTGTGGAGACGCTTATCCCTGATGTGCTGCGCCCTATACCCAGTGAGTGGCGAAAACCCTCGTCAGCTATAGTCCACACACCAAGACGTTTCTCTCACTGACGGGACTATAAGCCTTTTAGTAAGACAGCTACCCCCCCCCCCCCCTCGTTTTCCAACATGCAGCGACCGCCACAGAACCCCACCCTGCTGCCGACCACAAAAGCGACGTGATCTTAGGTTACGGCCTCATCTGACTCCATGGCCGCCAATATAATGGCACCCGCAGCTATTAGCGTGACTAATTTGCATAGAAAATGTCAGGGCTGAATTTAACTATTCACAGACCAGAGAATAGTTTTAATTCTATGGAGCAAGGAAAGACGAGCAGCCGCCTCACACACAAGCACCGCTTATCTTGGAGTACAACCATGGAGCCACAGCATATGACAGCACCAGCAAAGTGGATGACACTTATGAAAATCTCGTCCATCTGCTGCTGCTTCCAAAAAAAATCTGCAGCGCAACTTGACCTGTGGTGTGGATCTTAAAGGGGTCATCTGAGATTTTGATAGTAACGGCCTGTCCTCAGGATAGGTCATCAATATCTGATCGGTAGGGGTCCGACTCTCGGCACTCCCCCCGCTGATTAACTGTTTGAAGATGCCGTGGTTCTCTGGTGAGTGCTGCTGCGTCTTGCTAGGTCAGTGATGTCACATTCATTGGTCACATGGCCTATGTGCAGTTTGGCACTGAGCTGTAATACCAAGCACAGCCACTATACAATGTACGGCGCTGTGCTTGGTAAGATGTGAGGAGATACACAGCTGATCTGTGGGGGTATAGATTAGATATTGATGACCCATCCTAAGATCCATAGGTCATCATTATCAAAATCCTGGATAGCTACTTTAATTCCACAGCATGTTAATTTACGCTGCAGATTATCACCGCAACGAAGCGTAACGCTTCCAGATTTTGCTACGGAAATGCAGCAAATCTGGGGTGGAAATTTGGATGTTCCTTTAGACAGAGGCCATGATTTATCATACCTTCACTCCAGAATTCTGGCATCAAAAAGTCCCAAAATAGGGCATTTGCGACTTTTCACACTCATTTGCGCATAATTTTGCGACTTTTTTACATGTGTACACCACTCACTCCAGTTTTGTAAAAATGGGCGTGGTTAGCCATGTTAATGAGTTTCACTCCAGATTTATCATTGGGACTTTTTAAAAAAAGTCGCAAAAAAGTCCCAATTTCACTCCAGTGAGGACCATGCTTATCTTAGGGTCCTTTCACACTTGCGTTCTGAGGATCCGGCAGGCACTTCCGTCCTGCCGGATCCGTCAGAACGCAAGTCGCCTGAAAGCATTTGAAGACTGATCAGGATCCTGATCAGTCTTCGAATTGCTTTCAGGTTACTATGGCAGCCAGGACGCTACTAGCGCCCTGGTTGCCATAGTAGAGCGGGAGCGGGGAGCGGCATACAGCATTCGTGCGGCTCCGGGCGCTCTGAATGACGCCAGAGCGCTCCATGCGCATGGATCACGTGATCCATGCGATCACGTGATCCATGCACTGGGGCGCCCTGACGCCATCCTGAGCGCCCCGGGAGCCGCACGGAATGTAAGTATGCCGCTCCCCGCTCCTCGCTTTACTATGGCAACCAGGACGCTAGTAGCGCCCTGGCTGCCATAGTAACCAGTCAGAAAAAGCTAAATGTCGGATCCGGCAATGCGCCGAAACGACGCTTAGCTCAAGGTCTGATCCGATTAATGCCTTTCAATGGGCATTAATTCCGGATCCGGCCTTGCGGCAAGTGTTCCGGATTTTTGGACGGAACAAAAAGCGCAGCATGCTGCGGTATTTGCTGCGTCCAAAAAACGTTCCGGTCCTGAACTGAAGTCATCCTGATGCATCCTGAACGGATTTCTCTCCATTCAGAATGCATGGGGATGATCCTGATCAGGATTTTTCCGGCATAGAGACCCGACGACGGATCTCTATGCCGGAAAAGAAGAACGCAAGTGTGAAAGGACCCTTATGCGACTTTTTAATAGAACATGCGACTTTTTTGTAAATATCTGCGACTTTTGTAAAGCCGTTTACTGAAGGATGAACTGCTGCCATCAAACCACATTTATCACAGTATTAAAGGACCATTAATAAATCTGACTATGTGAAATTGGAGTAAGATGGAAGTGTAATGATAAATCTGGCCCAGAGCCTTCAGGCAGAGACGGGAGGACTATAGGCCGCCGAAAGGAGAGGACGATGCCTCTTCCCGCTGATACACCTGAGTATAGGAAACTTATTCTATCTGTGTATTCCTCAGGTGCTTTGACACAAGCCATTCGTAACTTTGCCAAGAGTCTGGAGAGTTGGTTAACAAGTGCAATGATGAATATCCCAGAGGAGATGGTGAGAGTGAAGGTGAGAAGACTGACTAAGAGCGTACAGAGCGCCATGTTGGCCATGGTAGCCAGCCCCCCCCCCCAAAAAAAAATCCAGTTTATTCTCATAAATCGTCCAATAGATTCACCTCCTTTCTCTTGTCCCGCTAGGTTGGTGCAGCAAGTGCCTTTGCCCAGACTTTACGCCGCTATACATCACTCAATCACCTGGCTCAGGCAGCTCGGGCTGTGCTGCAGAATACCGCCCAGATCAACCAGATGCTCAGTGACCTCAACCGGGTAGATTTCACCAATGTACAGGTAAGAGAGTTGCCCATTTTTTTCCCCGTTCTGTAATCAGGAAAAAATGGACTCCCACTGACCTCCAAAAAAGAGATGTAAGATCTAGTTGTTTGCTACTGTCCTCTTCTCACAGGAGCAGGCGTCGTGGGTGTGCCGCTGTGCTGACCGGGTGGTCCAGCGTCTGGAGCAGGACTTCAAGTTGACCCTTCAGCAGCAGAGCTCCCTGGAGCAGTGGGCAGTATGGCTGGACGGAGTCGTCTCCCAGGCGCTGAAGCCTTACCAGGGCAATCCTGGATTTTCAAAAGCGGCAAAATTGTTCCTACTAAAGTGGTCCTTCTACAGGTGAGCTATGTGTACAGGATGATGGGCGGCTCAGGGAACAGGATTAGGGTTTGCTATGAATTAGGAATGACGCAAGCTTTTCTCTCCTCAGCTCCATGGTGATTAGGGACCTCACCCTGCGCAGTGCCGCCAGCTTTGGTTCCTTCCATCTGATAAGACTCCTTTATGATGAGTACATGTACTACTTAATAGAGCATCGTGTGGCTCAGGCCCGCGGAGAGACTCCTATAGCTGTCATGGGAGAGGTGAGTTATAGGCTGTGTTCTGTATGTATTGATATTGGATGCATCTGTGAACCTTCGTTTCTGATGTATCCTGAGATCTTTAGTCTTAACCACTTGCCTACCGCCGCATGACTTTATACGTCGTGGGGTTAGGCTCTTATCTGTAACCCGACGTATGAAATCATTAGACAGCTGCGGTCACAGGGAGAAATGCCGTGACCAGCGGGAGCGGTCAGGCAGTCATATACGCTTGTAGCTCTGTGCTACAAGCGTGTATTACATTGTAAAATGTAAAAGCGCTTTTTCTTGCGTAAGAGTGTCACCTGCTGGCTATAAAATTAAATGTAAGCCTGCAGGCTGGGAATTAACCTCTTCCTGCCTTGACTGTAGCAGGGGTTAATTCACTTAAAAAAATAAATAAAAAGTAAAAAATAAATAATAATAAAAAATAAATACACTAATATTTTTCATTTATAAAAAAAAATGTTTAAAAAAAGCTAAAACCCGTAAAATGTCCAAATTTCCCCAAGATGAATACCTTAGGGAAACAACGTAAAAAAATAATAGAAGTCTATGGGCTGCATAATGGATCCGTCCCTTTTCATAATAGAAGTCTATGGGCTGCATAACAGATCCGTCCCTTTTCATAATAGAAGTCTATGGGCTGCATAATGGATCCGTCCCTTTTCATAATAGAAGTCTATGGGCTGCATAACGGATCCGTCCCTTTTCATAATAGAAGTCTATGGGCTGCATAACGGATCCGTCCCTTTTCATAATAGAAGTCTATGGGCTGCATAACGGATCCGTCCCATTTCATAATAGAAGTCTATGGGCTGCATAACGGATCCGTCCCTTTTCATAATAGAAGTCTATGGGCTGCATAACGGATCCGTCCCATTTCCGTTATGCAGGGGAGTCCTTTCCTGATCCTGAGTCCTCCCCTGCATAACGGAAACAGGACGGATCCGTTATGCAGCCCATAGACTTCTATTATGACGGAATAAATAACGTAATGCCTCTAAAGGCATTCCGTCGTGGAATTGCGTTATGGTCCGTGGTAACGGAATCCATAACTCAATTTACATTATACCACAACACGAACCGAAAACGTATTTTAAAATATAAAATTTGCTCAGCCCTAATTATATCCATTATCTAATGGCACAAACGAAAGGTCTAAGGCAGGGATGGGCAAACTGCGGCTCTCCAGCTGTTGTAGAACTACAATTCCCACCATGCCCTGCTGTAGGCTGATAGCTGTAAGCAGTCTTTGCATGCTGGGAGTTGTAGTTTTGCAACAGCTGGAGAGCCGCAGTTTGCACATCCCTGGTCTAAGGCGTCCCGTGAGAAATAATATCAAATACATGTAGGTTTTGCTCACAAATTAATTGGTTATTTGCAGTTAGATAGGCCCATAACTACAACTGAAAAATTGGCCTGGTAAGGAAGGGGAATAAAGACTCCGGTAATGAAGAGGTTAAAGGCTATGTACATCGTTGGGGCTTTTTTTATTATTTCATTGTACTCTTTTTCAGCTAAAAATCATTTTTTTTAAATTGGTCATTAATAAAATAAAAATAAAAATATGGAGCCCTTTCCTCTGTACAGAGCTGAGATGCTCCAGTCGCAGGATCTGAATTTTCTCTCTGCTCCTGGCTGATGGGCTCCTTATCTCTGCTCTCTGACATTATAAACACGTATTGTAGCTCAATCCTTATCTTACTGATCTAAATGTGGCTTAAAAGTGTTTATGACCTCTTAGTAGTTTAGAGATAAGCTTTAGCACAAAGTGAAAGTAAAAAGTGCTATTCGCACAGCTTGACGAACAGTTAACCCCTTGTGACAGAACAGCTCAATATTTTTAATAAGCACCAACTGAAGAAAAAAAAAAAAAGATTTTTAGCCAAAAATGAGTAAAAACTTGCCTCCGAAAGTGTACATAGCCTTCCACCTCCAGCGCGCCCAACCCTCAGCTCCTTTACGACAATCTCTTGTCTTACAGTTTGCCAATGCTGGGAGCTCATCGCACTCTATGGATCAAGACAAGGGTAGGTATCGCGCCGCTCAGCCCTATTTTTTCCAGTCTCAGACTAAACATTGTACTAACGACTTTATATGACAACTCCCCCCCAGATGAAGAAGAGGAGGAGGAGGAAGAGAGTGACGAGGATCTAACCCATGAGCTGCCCCTCACTGACGCCTCTAACGCCCTGGGATCTGATTCTCTCGAACCGCCCAGCAAGTTAGCTCGGACCGACGACGAGGGGATCTTTGTTCAAGTCGTCCCCAACACCTAATTGGACTGGCCAAAGGTGCTCCAAAACCCTGGCATGGCAGCATGGATGGGACAGAACTTGGGGGTCACCCCTGTGGGTGCCCCAATAATGCACTAGATACCAGATCCAACACAACACGGAAAAGGGCTCTTGTGTGAGTCTGTGGCGGTGTTACCCTGTATGTATATTGTACATAGATCCATACACAGCCACAGAAGCACAGGGTAGCGGATTGTGTATGTACGTGTCTACATATACGTCATCCTATATACAATGCTGTACTGATTGTGAATATCGCGTGTTTGTCTATATGTATATATACATATTCTATCTATACAGAGGCCTACTAAACCTATATCATTTGAAAGCGAGAGACCCTACAGTGCCAGTCGGCTAATTCTCAGTGCCATGACATTATAGACATGAGCTATATAATCAGCAGTCTATCCTGTATGCTGCCAAAATTGATGTACGTTGCTGGCCAAATTCAGTAGTGATCTATAAATCGGGCTTTGGAGCTTTTCAGGTGTTGAGGGGCACTACAAGTGCCAAGCGTGCCCGCTCACTGGGCATTGTAACTCCACAACAGCTGGACAGCTGCAGGGTGCCTACCTCTAAATCGTCAGTGTGTTCTACTGCCTTAAGTCAGCCCATCCCCCTCCTCCCGGCTTGTATCCCTGTGGATAACACGACTTACGTTAATGATATTGAATATTGTGATATTGTCGCAGTGGGACGGCTGCGCGCCGCAGCGCACACCATGGCCTTACATGTCTTCTGTTCGTCAAACCTGTGTGATCCGACCGTCTGTATCTGGGAGGGGAGGAGGCATTGTATTTTGTCTAAAGCGATATATATATCTCTCTATCTAAATCTTAGTTTTGTGTCAATACTAATGGAAGGGGGAGATGGGCGCCAGGAGGGTAACTGCAAGAAAAACTAAACCGTTTTCTAACTTTTTGTAGTATTTCTTAAATACACAATAAATTTTTGCTGTGTTCTGTAAGTTACATATGAGAAGTTATTTAAAGGGATGTCATCCGAAAATGCCGTACTGTTTAAAGGGCTTCTGTCACCCCCCAAAAGTCAATTTTCATTTTTGGGCTTACTAAAATCCTTATAGTGCGATTATTCAATATATAGTGTTCTTACCTTATTCCGTGGCCTATTTCCCTTAAAAATCGCACTTTTACAATACGTTAATTACCTCGCTACCAGAAAGTTGGGCGGTTACTTGCTGGTAGCCGCCGCATCCTCCTTTCAAAAAAACGCCCCCTCCTCCTGTTGATTGATAGGGGCAGCGAGCGCTCTCCTCCTCCGGCTGGCCCTGTCTCAGTTCCAAATCTCGCGCCTGCGCGGTCTTCGGTCGGCGCACGCGCACTGAGAGGAGGACGCTCGCTCGGCCGCTCCTTCCACAGTGAGCCTGCGCCGATGACGTCACCTCTGCACCCGGAAGAGAAGACGTCGTCGGCGCAGGCGCACTGTGGAAGTGCTGTGGAAGTGAGCGTCCTTCTCTCAGAGCGCCTGCGCCGAATGAAGACATGTAAGGCGCAGGCGCGGGATTTGAAATGCAGACAGGGCCAGCCGGAGGAGGAGTGTGCTGTCAATCAACAGGAGGAGGGGGCGTTTTTTTGTAAGGAGGATGCGGCGGCTACCAGCAAGTAACCGCCCCACTTGCTGGTAGCGAGGTAATTAACGTATTGTAAAAGTGCGATTTTTCAGGAAAATAAGCCACAGAAAAAGGTAAGAACACTATATATTGAATAATCGCACTATAAGGAGTTTAGTAAGCCCAAAAATGAAAAATGACTTTTGGGGGGTGACAGAAGCCCTTTAAATCACATTTTTATGTTAAAAATATATAGAACAGTTTTTAGTTTTTTTTCCATGTCGCTATATTTAAAGGGAAATTGCTGAGTAATCTGCAGGCAGCATGTAGACTACTATATGGGAAAAGATTCAGTAGAACTTGTATTTCATTAATTTAATTTCCTGCTCATTCTGGGCTTTGGAGTCCAGGGGGCGGTCCGATCAGTGATTGACAGCCTGCCCTCTATGACTGTGCTGTCAATCACTGCTAGGACCGCCTCCTGGACTTCACAGGCCAGAATGAGGAGGAATGACCAGTTATATAGTGGTGCCTCAGGATATAACATTTTCATTTTTTGTCTTTTCTGGGCCTTCGTAAGTTGAAGCGAGACTCAACACACAATGTCTCCGAGTCAGAGCCAACCAATCATCTTGGCCATCTCTCCGGTAAAACCCATTTACTGGTTGTCTAGTAGCGCCTCTGCGCCTGTACTGCCCCCTGTCTGTGCCAGGATGAGCTGCTCCTCTGGACAGGAGTTGAGCAGCGACTCCATTTTATTTTTCTGGTATATCTATGTACAACGCTGACCCTGCAGCATCTATTCCTGTCTGCTATATCTAACAACTTGCTCTATCCATCTTGGTTATCTGCTTATTTTTAGTAAAATTTCACTTTCTCTCATCTTGGGACATTTTTGGACTTTGGGACCAATTACTGGTTAAAGGGGTTTTCCCATCATAATGATCACTGTTAAATCTGTTAATGATTTGACAGTGATCATTTTTGTAAATATATTTAATTAACCAATTCCCACCTTTTAGAAGAAAATTCATCCCAACTTACCTCATTGTTGTCATTCGGTCTCCCCTGGCTACGGCCACCTCTCTTCTCCGGAATCCCGGTGGCCGCGATTGCGCAGAAGACTCCTTATTTTCTCCCGGCCGGGCCGCTCGCTGTCCTGAACGCGCACGCTGCCGCGCATGCGCGATTGTGACTTCTTCCTGGCCAGAATAGTACAGAGCCGCGAACGCGCACGCCGGCTCTGTACTATACTGGCCAGCAATAGGCGACCATGGCGTATGCGCGGCAGCGTGCGCATCCAGTCCAGCGGGCGGCCCAGCCGGGAGAAGACTTCAATCAAGATGAAGCCCGCCCCCAGCCAGAATCCAGGAAGTGAACGGCGCGCTGGCAGCAGGTAAGTATGAAACGGGGAAGTAGGACAACCCCTTTAAGGACTTGAGTTACAATTAGAGATGAGCGAATCTCATGTTATGAAATTCGTTCACGCTTCGTTTGGTGGTAAAACCAGAATTGCGTTATGGATTCCATTCCCACGGACCAAAACGCAATTCTGTAACGGAATGCCTTTAGAGGCATTCCGTTATTCATTCCGTCATAATAGAAGTCTATGGGCTGGAGAGGACTCGGGATCAGGGGCGGACTCGGGATCAGGGGCGGACTCGGGATCAGGGGAGGACTCGGGATCAGGGGCGGACTCGGGATCAGGGGCGGACTCGGGATCAGGGGAGGACTCCCCTGCGTAAGGGAAACGGGGCGGATCCGTTTTGCAGCCCATAGACTTCTATTATGACGGAATGAATAACGGAATGCCTCTAAAGGAATTCCGTCATAGAATTGCGTTATGGTCCGTGGGAACGGAATCCATAACGCAATTCTGCTTTTACCACCAAACGAAGCGTGAACGAATTTCAGAATATGAGCATAATCAATAAATGTCCTACTTTGAGCGCTGCAGGTTTCAAGTGAAGTGGGATCTGTTCAAAAGGAATGTCCAAAAGCGAAAACCGCACCGCTCCTAATTATTCTGAGCAGGTCTTCCCAGGGTGGGTACGACATAAACTCCAAGATCTTTCCCAATCACTGCTCCATATACAAATGCTTCTGCCCAGTTACAGTGGTCTCGACTTACAATAGTCGTTCCAGAATCAATTAATATTGTAATGTGAGGGACCACTGTACTGAATCTGTTCCCATAAAACTGTCGTCTCATTTCCTCCTGCTCTAGAACATGCTGCCTGCAGCTTAAACATCATGTTTAGGGCTCCTGCACACGACCGTATGGGTTTTGCGATCCGCAAAAAATACGGATGACATCTGTGCGCATTCCGTATTTTACGGAACAGTTGGCCCCTGTCTTCTGCCGGTGCAACACTGCCACGTCTGGTCACAGTTCAGCTCTGCAGGAAGAGCGCTCTGGATCTCCCGAGTGATGGTGCCATCTGGAGCAGGAGAGGTAAAACAATTTACTTTTTTATGTCCGATTTGGGGGTCTGAGGTCTGATGTAAAAAAATTTTTTTTCTTATTTTCCTCCTCCAAAACCTAGGTGCATCTTATAGAGCAAAGAATACGGTATATAATCTTGCAATTTGCACACTTGCCACTAGGCCGTGATTTCTTCTTCTGTCCAGGTAACTTTGCAGTAGTCATCTCATTATCACCAGAGGCAGAACTACAATGACAAGTAACACCTCCATATAGATATCACCTGCTGTGAATACTAGATGATATCACAGCTTATCTCCTCCCTCGCGACCTCTAAACAGAGCAGGCCTAAAAACTCTCCCTCAGAAGTCAATGGGGTCCTGCTCCTGTCCCCTGTGCCTGCTCTCAAAAGACAGCAAGTCTTAACATATTTCAGGCCTAGTGGCCAGTGTGGAAACTGCAGGATTTCATACATTTTTAATATAGTGACCTGATTTATTTTTTTTTCATTTAAAAAAACTCACCAAAAATCTAAACAAATATGTTTCACATAAAGTGACTTAAACAATTAGTCATATTCTGGTGACACATTCCTTTTGGAGGGGGAGGTGTCCTCAATAATGCCAAAACATTGCCATCGCCCCTGCAATACAGCGCTTCCCTGGCGTTACGCTGCAGGTTGAGCCATACGCCCAATAGGGGCACCTTTCTAGCAGAGTCCAGCTGGCCTACGAAGGTGGAGTCCCCGTCTACTGCTGTCTTTTGAGGTCATCAATGTCCGCTGATGAAGTTGGTCCTAACTATCCAGCAGAAACGCGTCGGGACCATTTGTTTTGGATTGCGTTATATCCCTTTTCATCTAATTCACAGCACCGTCTGCAGAGCTGGTACCATCTGCTATAACGCCGTGATAAGGATCCTTATTTATTGGTTAGGGATGGTCCAGAGGGGTCGCCCCTTTCCGGGCGGGTGCTCCGACTAACTGGGCATACAGACTAGTCAAGGCTAAGTAGGGGCACACTAGGGTTAGTAACCCAGACCCACGCTGTTGACCATCCACTGCCTTTACCCCAAACCATACAAGCTACTTGTGATAAGACCCTTCTTTTATTGTGGGCACCGATATCCCCTTCCTACCCCCCCCCCCCCCTTCTTTTTGTCTAATCATTTTTGTTACATCTGATACCTTTTGAGCATTTTATTGATATTATTAAAGGTTATGTTTTAATGAACTGAGGTCCTTTCATAGGCCGGCGTTACCTAGTACCTGTTTCTGTCTTAGGCTACTTTCACACTGGCGTTTTGGATTCCGTTTGTGAGATCCGTTTCAGGCCTCTCACAAACGGTCCAAAACGGATCAGTGAAGCCCCAAAGCATTCTGAATGGATAAGGATCTGCTCAGAATGCATCAGTTCGGCTCCGTTCCGCCTGGTGTCCGTCTGACGAAATGGAGCCGAACGGATCCGTTTTCAATGACACAATATGGTGCATTTGAAAACGGATCCGTTCCCCATTGACTTTTAATGTAATTCAAAACGGATCCGTTTTGACTTTGACAATTTTTTTTAAAGCTAATGCAAACGGATCTGTTCTGAACGGATACAAACGTGTGCATTATAGGTGCGGATCCGTCTGTGAAAATAAACAGACGGATCCGCACCAACGCAAGTGTGAAAGTAGCCTTAGATTGGTGTGTTTTTGGTACAACTGCCAAAACATCCATTATAAAATGACACAGATAAATACCCGGGTGCTCCTATCTACAATAACTCATCATGTGGCCCTGAGCATCAATTACAGCTCGACATCAAAGTCTCCTGCTGTTCACAAGTCGACTTATTGTCCGCTGAGGCACGGCCTCCCACTCTTCCTGAAGGGCGGCCGTCAGGTCATTGAGGTTCTGGGGTACGGAGTTACGAGCCTCTACACAGCGACTCAGCTGATCCGGTTTTCAATGGGATTCAGGTCTGGAGAAGGTTCAGGTCACTCCATGTGAGGTCCCCCGGTCTCCAGCAGCCGTTCCCTAATGATGTGAGCTCGCTGAGCTGGAGCATTGTCCTCTATGAAGATGAAATTAGGCCTGTGATGTTCCTGCAGAGGAACAATGACTGGATTAATGGTGTTCTTCTAGTAGTATGGGCTTGTCACTGGACCATTCACAAAGTGTAGGGCAGTTCTGTATTGACTGGATACACCTGCCCACACTGTAACACCACCACAGGCTTGTCTGGTGACAACAGTGACTAATGCAGAGCGCTATCCTTGACGTCTCCGACATCGTTGGCGGCCATCATTTTTACTCAGCGTGAATCGACTTTCATCAGTGAACAAAACTGATACCCACTGGTCCCTCGTCCAGTGTAGATGCTCCCTGACACCTGTGGTCAGGTACCCTTGCAGGTCGTCTATCAGGCAGACCACACTGATGTAAATGGTTTAGAATGGTCTGATGTGACACTTGGGTGACTTTTACCTCCCTTAAATGTACCTGGAGTTGTGTAGCATTCATCTTCCGGTTCCACAGGGCACTGTTCACAATGAAGCGGTCATCAGTGAGGGATGTGGTCAAAGCACGTCCACTTCATTGCCTTTCTGTGACTCTTCCAGTCTCTGTATCTCTGATACAAGCTGCCGATGACTCTCTGTGACACTCTAAGCTCAGTGGCCACTTCCATCTGAGAACATCCTGCTTGAAGCCTCGCAATGGCGAGGTACTGTTGATCAATTGTTAGGTGTCAGCTTGGTCTCATGATGTCAAAATGTCAGCAGCATGATGAGGAGGACTGTTTAAATACCAATTCAAATTGTACCAGGAAATTTATTGGGCGATTCATGGATCCAACACCTGTTGTGAATTTTGCCGTTAGAGAACAGCAAGTTGTGCAAAAAGTATTGAAACACTAAACAGTTGGACATGCGCATTCAGAAGTTTTCAAAGACAGTAACATTAAGTTCCTCTGTAAGGCCCCTTTCACACGGGCGAGTTTTCCGCGCGGGTGCAATGCGTGAGGAGGATGCATTGCACCCGCACTGAATCCTGACCCATTCAGTTCTATGGGGCTGTGCACATGAGCGGTGATTTTCACGCATCACTTTTGCGTTGCGTGAAAATCGCAGCATGTTCTATATTCTGCGATTTTCACGCAGCGCAGGCCCCATAGAAGTGAATGGGGATGCGGGAAAATCGCAAGCATCCGCAATCATGTGCGGATGCGTTGCGATTTTCCGCATGGTTGCTAGGATACGATCGGGATGGGGACCCGATCGTTATTATTTTCCTTTATAACATAGTTATAAGGAAAATAATCGCATTCTAATTACAGAATGCAATGTTCCCGGGCTTTAAAGGGTTAAAAATAATAAAGAGTTAACTTACCTTCTCCCATTATGCTGCGCAGAGCCCCAGAGCGTCGTCTCTCTTGATAGTTTGGCTGCTTGAGGACCTGTGGTGACGTCACAGGGTCACATGGTCCAATCATAGAAGCATTTGAGTGGACCATGTGACCCATGTGATCCTGTGACATCACGGCAGGTCCTTCATCGAACAACAGATGTTGGATGAAGGACCTGCCGTGATGTCACAGGATCACATGGGTCACATGGTCCACTCAAATGCTTCTATGATTGGACCATGTGACCCTGTGACGTCACCACAGGTCCTCAAGCAGCCAAACTATCAAGAAGACGACGTTCTGGGGCTCTGCGCGTACAATGGGAGAAGGTAAGTTAACTCTTTATTATTTTTAACCCTTTAAAGCCCGGGGAACATTGCATTCTGTAATTAGAATGCGATTATTTTCCCTTATAACTATGTTATAAAGGAAAATAATTACACATACAGAATACTCATCCCGAAACCAGACTTCAGTGATGAAGTCTGACTTCGGGTCTGGGTACCAAGCATGCGGATTTTTTCACGCGCGTGCTCAACGCACTACAAACGTTAGCACACGCGCGGAAAAATCGCGGCGATTCCCGCAACGCACCCGCATCTTATCCGGGCGTCAAACATGACGCCCGTGTGCAAGAGGCCTAAAGGTTAGAGGGCATTTTAGGTTCATCCTGAAATTTCACCCACAAGCCAAATATCCCTAACTTTTTGTAGTGTAGCATGTGTATATATATATATATATAAAAATTGTACTCCGAAAGCAATCAAATAATAAAATTGGAGCCTCAAAGCCCCATGCGCTGTCCACATCCGTATGTCAGTTCTGCAGCCCTGCAAGAAAAAATAGAACGAGTATCCATGATTTGCGGGCTGCAAAACATGACCGCGTGCATGAGCCCGAATAGGCATTTATAATGTTGCAGGGCCTGTGGAAGGGAAAATGCAGGATGCACACATCCGGTACCTGTGTTTTGCAGACCGCTAGAATGCATAAAGTGCATGAGGACTAAATAAGCATGTACATACAGAGAGCCCCTAAAATGAAAGACACCACTCCCCTAAGGATCCTAAATCATACAAATGTCAAAATCATAAACCAAAATACATAACCCGTGATATAATGATAACCCTCCAGGATGGCCCCTGGCACGGAACTTCTCATGGGTAATAATAAAACCCACGGTGTAAATAGGAGGGACAGGCTGGATGGGAACTACACACACTTGTGGTGACTGCCTCTGCGCCTAGAGCGGCATAAATCCGCCATGTTGGGACTCCACGTCCATGGTCATCACGCAGGGGAGCCACATTGCAACTGACGCCGAGCATTACCACGCTGAAGCCAGCTATTGGAACGCCCCTGGATGTAAAGTGTCTGCACTGGATCCGGTTGTTGCTGCAGAAAGGAAACGAGTCCAAATACCGCTCATAATATATAACATAATGTGCAATTACTGCTGTGAAAGCGCATAATGACATAAATTAAAATACTCGAAAAAAGTGAATAAAAAAAGACCAATAATAAAAACACAAGTAACAAGTGAAATAAGTGAAAATATTGAGTGAAAGCTGCACAAAGATGCATGTACCAAAAATCTAACAATAATTATGTTTTGCAGTGTGGGTGCCGGGGAGCGGGGCAAGCATGAGGGGCCCAGGGATTTCGGGTGGCATTCTAGGGTTTGGATAACCTACTGTGTGAAATTCATTGCCCTGATCCATTCGATCAGGACGGCGGATTTCACATTTGTCCGTTGCCATCAGTTAGGGTACGTTCACACGACGACATGTCGCACGACAAATAGGGCACAACTTCACTGCAACATTTCTCGCACGACATTTTGTCGCGACAATTTTTATAATGGGAGTCTATGGTGTCGCATTGCGACATGCTGCGACATGACAGTCGCAAAAAAAACCCATCTTGAAAGGACTTTTTGCGACTGTCGCAGTCGCAGCATGTCGCAATGCGACACCATAGACTCCCATTATAAAAATTGTTGTGCGACAATAGTGCGACTTTTCACGCGACAAATGTCGTCGTGTGAACGTAGCCTTAGATGTGTAATCAGGTTTGGTTTTTTTTGTGGACAAAAAGCGCCAGACTTGCAGCACTTTTTATCCATGAAAAAAAAAAAATGTTTTCACAACTAACTGATGGCATCGGATACCTTCTGATCCCGACAGACGGCATCAAATGCGAACGGATTTCACACAGGAACGGTTTACGTGACGTTACGTACAATTTATGTTGTAATTTATGTTTAAAAGCTATTTCTATAAAGAAAATTTATTGAATTGTGTATGGTATTTTTTTCAGTGTAACAAAAATAGGAAAATCGAGATTCAAATTGAAAATAGCAGGGATGCTCAACCTGCGGACCTCCAGCTGTTGTAAAACTACAACTCCCATGATGCCCTTCTGTAGGATAAAAGCTGTAGGCTGTCAGGGAATGATGGGAGTTGTAGTTTTGCAACAGCTGGAGGGCCGCAGGTTGAAAAAAAATCTAGATTTTTTTTTTGTAGCACAATCGCCCAGTCCTCACAAAGGGCCTGTAAATATACAATAGTGAGAGGGGCCAGAAGTATAGAAAGATATTATTAGTTGTGGGGAGAAGAACCTGACTAGTTTATAACCTGGGAGCCCAGAAGTCAATGGTGCCGTTTCCACACTGGCAATGATGAAAGCTACACAGTTGGAGCAGAAACATAAAATATACTGGAAAAGACTTCACCTTCTGTCACTGGTATGGGAATCCACAGTGCCACCTGGTGGACGACGCTCATTACTGCAGGCATGATTTGGATTCCAGACCAGACTGAGGAGGTGAAGGAGGAAACAAATGGTAATAGGCCTGGACACCTGGGCGGGGGTTTATTTATTTAATACTGGCGTTTTTTATGCCAGTCTAAAAAAAAAAAAAAAGTTTTCGTTTGCGCTAAAATTAAATGGCATGCCTCTTAAAGGGGTTGTCCCATGAAAAATATTCTACATTTTTCAAACCAGCGCCTGGCTCTCAATACTTTAGTAATTAAGAATGGACCATAGCCACTGAGGTATTCACTGAGAGCTATCTGTATAGCGCCACCTGCTGTTTGCCGTTTTTCTGAATTCTCTGTCCTGCTCACTGAGGTGGCCGCACATGCTCAGTTTCATCCTTCAACTGCCACCACCTGCAGCAGAAAAGACACAACCCCTGAGAAAGTGCACGCCCCCTGAGCTGCCAGCCTAAAATAAATCTAGCAGAACAGTGAATGGGGAAATCTCTGGGTCCATGTGAGGTACAGGGCCGGTTCTAGCTTTTTAGAAATAGATGGTCATGTACTGTATGATGTCCGATTTTTATTTTTTTACATTATTCATCGGGTAACCCCTTTTAATAGTGTTGGCACATCTCCAGAAAATGAGATCTAAAGTGTCAAGATGCTGGAGTAGATCGCTGGTGTCACGGATGCCAGTTTTGTGGCAATCTAGGTCACGCCCCCTTTTTTTTTGCAGAAAATTGGTGAACACAACATGTAATGGGTAAACGTTAAAAATTTTTGGACCAAATTTGTGACTTTTCTACGCCAGACCATACCTTCCCGCAATGTAAGGGTTGTAATATTCTCCCTCAAACTACTGTGTAGTTTGATTTCATCCTTCTGCCCAGTAGAGCATTATGCCTGGCACCCCTTTCAGAGGAGAGACCCCAATGTCCAGTATTGTAAAGTTAGAGGCGCCCCCTACTGTTATAGCGAGGATAGACTGATTACCACCAGGTAGTGGAATGAACCCCAATAATAGAGGGGATCAAAGTTTTTGAACAGAAATAATGAGATTTATTTCACAAAAGGAGACATAACAAAAAAAAGGGTACATAATATATACACATATACATACACATGCCATTAAAAGCACCTCTGCTCCTTTCTGGACAGACAATGCAGGAGAAAAGTGATTAAAATGTCCATTGTGACAAGAGCAGGGAATGCCACTGGGCGCCATAACAGCTGCCCACCTATCTGATCCAGGACTGTGGTTTTCTTCACGCTACACCCAAAAAGCAGCTCAGATCCTGACGCACTGCTGTGGTCTTCCAGGAGCAGTCACTAGATGGCAGCATACAAGGAGGACTTATACAAAGGTCCCACTGCAGCGTCTCTACTTCCAGGTGCACGGAGACGCTGTGCTGAGGTAGAGTTCATATCTCCAGGTGAGCGGGGTCACAGAACTATCCACGTGTATCGAACGCTGTCCGCCAAAACCTTGAGGGAGCAACCTACGGAGAGGAGAGATCACATGAGACACGGGCAATCCATGGGCCGTGGAGAGCAGTCCTGCTGCAGACTTTGCTGTACCTTTATGCAGCGCCTCGTTTGTCATGCGATTCACGTATCTGACGCTGTTTTCTGGAACCAACCACTTCATGACTGTGTCCACGCAGCTTTTCCGGTATGAGCTCCACACACTGCCGCTGAGGGAACAGATAAGGTGAATGACACCGGCTCAAAAACCTCTGAAGGGAGATGGTTTAGGCAAACACAGAGTGCGATGAAAGGGAGGTCATTTACCTTGTCTGACCTTTCACCTCGGTTAGGTCCCCCACGCTCAGGGTCCTGAAGACTCCAGTGTGCAGGTCCCAGGCCACTTTTAAGCTTGTGTGATGAGTCTTAGGCCTAAAGGATCGAGTGGACAGGTCTGAGCGGTACTCCACAGATAAGATATGGTGCAGTCGGCTCTTAAGGTCACCCACCTGAGCTGAGCGTCCTCTTGAGGAGCGGGAAACGCAAGGAGCAGGAGGCCGATGTTCATGATCACCTGGTTAATCTCCGGACACATCTGCAGGTAAAGAAATCAACTACAGATTACTCTTCTCAGAACCGACCCAGTCACATGCAGCCCTGTATGAGGGGATCAAGAGGAAGCCGATGGGTGGACTAGGAATAATCCAGGGCAACCATGCTGTATGTCAGTCTGACTACCCTCGGAGATCACTTACCTCTAGAATAACTATATCATAGTCACTGAAGGAGCAGAACTGCCGAGACCAAGATGCATCGTGTCGAATGACTTCGTTGATGACGTATTCAAAGTCCAGGGTGAGCTGCTCTACGATGAGATGTTGGCCCTGAGAAGACATGACAGCGGTCAGAAACAGTATGTCTGAAGTCAGCTGCCTCCTGGTCTCCAGCGGTTGTGAAACTGCAACTCCCAGCATGCACACTTGCTCGGTTATTCTGGGAAGTACCATAGAAGTGAATGGAGCATGCTTGGGACTGTAGTTTCACAATAGCTTCAGTGCCAAAAGGTTGCTGACCAATGCAGTAGATAAAGCCAAAAAATTAAAACATGTCAGCAAGAGGGTCTGCACCTGGATAGAAGCCTTTTCATTCAGCGGCTTCAGATGTTGTCCCTTCAGATCAGTAACCAGGAACGGCAGTGAGATCTTGTCATCTTCATATTCTGCTGAGAGTCAAAAGTTAAAAATGTGCCCAACCAGAAAGACAAATGCAAGAGCGGGTTATCTCAGCGTGATCGTTACCCTCCAAACCTATGTGTAGGCAAATCTACTCCCCCCTCCCCCGCAGTCATGGTCCCCATCCCAACGCTCTCACCGCTCTCCTGGTCAGTCTCTGTCACCTCCCCCAGGACATATCGTAGTTGTGTGTAGTTCACGTAGCTGGGTTCCTCTGTAACACTGCTGCACCTCGCAGGCCCTTCGCTGGTAGGACGATGCCAAGTAGGAGAATCTGGGTCAGTGGGCTGTGATGGACTTTGTTTGCTTGGTCCGGGTCGTTCCCCTTTGTCTTCAGCCTCCAGTCCGGAAGCCTCTCGGGCTCGTCGGAATATACCAGCCACAAATTCCCGGGCGCGAGTGACGGCTGGGGGAGTACCAGGAGGAGTGGGGGAGCAGGGTTCGGAAGGCAGAGGAGAGTGGCAACTCGAGGAAGGGCTGAATGAGGAGGAGCAGGTGGCACGGGCACTGTGTTGGCTCTGTTTGCTGTACAAAATTCGGCTGGGATCTCTGTCACCTAAGATGATAAACAATGGCGCATGAAATCGAGGTGAAAGACGGGTGCAGAGATAGCAGCAGTACCCACAGAGTAGTCACACTGCTCACCTGTGGGGTGCACAGAGATTGCACAGGCCACTAGCGAGAAACTGGTATTAAGCAGAACCACGTGGTCCTTCTTGAGCTGAAATGCCGGCTGGAAGGTGGGGAAAGGGTAAACCACCTGGTACTTGGTGTGTAGCATGAAGCTGTGCAGCAGACAAGCGCCTGGAAAGACACACATCGCGTTATATACTGCTATATCAGACACCCCCTCACACCTACAGCTCTAGAACAGGTACCTTTGGGGGACTCTCTGCAGTCGGCGCAGGGGGATGTCGGGGGTGCAGACACCGTGCTGATATAAATATCTCTATGGTTCTCATCGCTCATCATGTTCATTAACATCCCGTTACCAGATGTGCTGGGGAAGAGAGCGAGAAGGGTTAGCCTTTCAGGAAGACCACAGCTCATTTCTAGTGTTGAGTGAACTTTTTTTTTTAAGTTCTGCGTAACAAAGTTCGGGTTATCGAAGAATCCCGTTATGGATTCCGCTACCACGGACCATAACGGGATTCTTCGTAACCTGAACTTTGGACGCAGAACTTAAAAACAAGTTCGCTCAACCCTACTCATTTCCCAATTACCAGAGGAAAAGAAATCTGAGCAGCCGACGGTTTCATCTCCGACTCACTTGAAGCCAAACACGATGACTTTGGAGCTGTCGCTCGGCCACTCGCATACGGTCAGATACAAGTCACTATAAATCTCCTCGTCCTGGAAGAGCCGGACCTGCCGCACCTAGGAGGGAAGACGCGACAGAGGGGTTGGCATTCTGTATACAGGCCGGCATGCAGGTGGGCAGGGGGACACTCACCAGGCGCAGTTTGCTGTGTACTTGGAACTGCCACCAATAGAGGTGATAAGAGTAAAAGGAGAAATCATCGTCCAGGACATCGCTGGTGTAGGACAATACGAAGCGGCCGCACTTGGAGAACCCCAGGAAGATGTGACTGGAGGAGAAGACACATCCCAATGAGAACCAGACAAGAAACAAAACATTTACTGATCACCATTAGATACTTTTAGCGACTCCCCCCCCCAATGAGCTACTCTTTCTTCTGGAGTTTGAGGTCGTCTGAAAACTAGACTGTTTGTCCACCATGCTATACCCTGCAGCTCTTGTCGCCCTGGATGCTATGTATAAGCACACTGTTACCAGAAAGTCATAGCGCATTTTCTTTGCAAGCAATAATTACCCCTTCCGCAGAAACTCCTCATCCACAATGTTGCGCAGAGACACACAGAGGCGAGGGGGCAGCTTCCGGAACAGGCGGGGGGACAGCTGCCCTGTGATCTGGGGAAAAACAATCAAAATGTGAAAATTTACTGCATTTAAAGAGGACCTTTCATGGGTCCAGACATTATGAAGTAAGTAGGGGGTTGTGTAGGGCAGGGCTTGACAAATTTCCTTGGAATCTAGGAGCCAGGCGGAGCCGCGTCATAAAGCCCCCAAATAGATGACCCCCCCACTTCTCCATAGAGCCAACCAATGATGCATGCCAGTACATTGGGCCCCCATAGTAGTCCTTCCCCTCTTCTCCATAGTGCCCCCCATAATGTGGCAGTATATAGGGCCCCCATAATGCTTCTCTTCAATAGGTTATATGACACGTCAGACGCTGCCAGCATCCAAGTGATCGCCCCTGGCGGCCGCCATGACATGTGGAAACCCTTACAGGGATTACAGGGTCCGGAGGGGAGGGCAGAGGGGTCAGGAGGGCATAAACACAGTGGGCACCATGACACTTTACTGAGCACTACAACCCCCAGCTGGCGCTCAGCCTCTGCAGTCCCCACATCACTACAACTCTCACCTGGGGCTCAGCCTCTGAAGTCCCCGAATCACTACAACCCCCAGCTCTTTTCCCCTCTTGTCATTCCCTTTCCCCCCCTTTTCAGTCTCTTTCTCCCCCCTCCCTCCCCTGCCTCTGGTGTAGAGTGGCCGAGCTCTGTATGGTCCGCGGGTACAGGAGCTTTAGTTACCTGTACCCAGGCAGACTAACAGAAAGTGCACCCTGTGTGCGCACTTCCTGTCAGTCCGGCCGGGTACAGGAGACAGATGCTCCCTGTACCCGCGGACCATACAGGGCTCGGCCACGCTACAATGAGGGACTGACAGGAAGGAGCGCTGAGCGTTTCCCCCCTGTCAGCTCCTCTCCTCTTGCTGCGCCCGGGCGGTGCACCCTCATGGACGCGCCAGCTCGGGCAGTGCTGCAGCCACCAGAGGCTCAATATAGAGCGCTCGGGCGGCTGCAGCATGAGGGGGGCCGGCGCTCCTAGTCCGCCTATAGGACGTGCTGGCCCTGCACCTGGGCACCTTAGAGAACGGGCTGACAAATCCCCAGGCGACCTGGCGCCTGGGATTTGTCGAGCCCTGGTGTAGGGCATAGTGCAGGGATGTAATAACGCTTACTTCTGTGTCTGTCCGGCACTCTGTTCCCCCCGATCACTTTTCCCGCCTGATATGCTAATGACTAGCATCGGTACAGGGAGAAGGGGACTGCCCGGTTTCTCAATAGGCGTGCCGAGGTCCAATCACAGCGCAGGGCGTCACAGCCAGGGCGGGAAAAAACACTCACCTTCTCCCAGCGGGGAATGGAGCACCGGACAGACACAGTAGTAAGAGATATTACATCCACGGACTGCGCCCTACACCACCCCCTACTTACTTCATAATGTCTGGACCCATGAAAGGTCCTCTAAGTCACTGAAGCCACAAACTATTCCTCTCCGGACATTTCCCTCCTCCTCCCGTTATTCCTCTCAGGACATTTCCCCTCCTCCTCCCGTTATTCCTCTCCGGACATTTCCCCTCCTCCTCCCGTTATTCCTCTCCGGACATTCCCCTCCTCCTCCCGTTATTCCTCTCCGGACATTCCCCTCCTCCTCCCGTTATTCCTCTCCGGACATTCCCCTCCTCCTCCCGTTATTCCTCTCAGGACATTTCCCTCCTCCTCCCGTTATTCCTCTCCGGACATTTCCCTCCTCCTCCCGTTATTCCTCTCAGGACATTCCCCTCCTCCTCTCCCGTTATTCCTCTCAGGACATTCCCCTCCTCCTCCCGTTATTCATCTCCGGACATTCCCCTCCTCCTCCCGTTATTCCTCTCCGGACATTCCCCTCCTCCTCTCCCGTTATTCCTCTCAGGACATTTCCCTCCTCCTCCCGTTATTCCTCTCAGGACATTCCCCTCCTCCTCCCGTTATTCCTCTCCGGACATTCCCCTCCTCCTCCCGTTATTCCTCTCCGGACATTCCCCTCCTCCCGTTATTCCTCTCCGGACATTCCCCTCCTCCTCTCCCATTATTCCTCTCCGGACATTCCCCTCCTCCTCCCGTTATTCCTCTCCGGACATTCCCCTCCTCCTCCCGTTATTCCTCTCCGGACATTCCCCTCCTCCTCCCGTTATTCCTCTCCGGACATTCCCCTCCTCCTCCCGTTATTCCTCTCCGGACATTCCCCTCCTCCTCCCGTTATTCCTCTCCGGATATTTCCCCTCCTCCTCTCCCGTTATTCCTCTCAGGACATTCCCCTCCTCCTCCTCCCGTTATTCCTCTCAGGACATTCCCCTCCTCCTCCTCCCATTATTCCTCTCAGGACATTCCCCTCCTCCTCCTCCCGTTATTACTCTCAGGACATTCCCCTCCTCCTCTCCCGTTATTCCTCTCAGGACATTCCCCTCCTCCTCTCCCGTTATTCCTCTCAGGACATTCCCCTCCTCCTCCTCCCCGGACATTCCCCTCCTCCTCCTCCCGTTATTCTTCTCCGGACATTTCCCTCCTCCTCCCGTTATTCCTCTCCGGACATTCCCCTCCTCCTCCTCCCGCTATTCCTCTCCGGACATTCCCCTCCTCCTCCTCCCGCTATTCCTCTCCGGACATTCCCCTCCTCCTCCTGCTATTCCTCTCCGGACATTCCCTCCTCCTCCCGTTATTCCTCTCAGGACATTCCTCCTCCTCCTCCCGTTATTCCTCTCCGGACATTTCCCCTCCTCCTCCCGTTATTCCTCTCCGGACATTCCTCCTCCTCCTCCCGTTATTCCTCTCAGGACATTCCCTCCTCCTCCTCCCGTTATTCCTCTCCGGACATTTCCCCTCCACTCCTCCCGTTATTCCTCTCCGGACATTCCCCTCCTCCTCCCGTTATTCCTCTCCGGACATTCCCCTCCACCTCCCGTTATTCCTCTCCGGACATTCCCCTCCACCTCCCGTTATTCCTCTCCGGACATTTCCCTCCTCCTCCCGTTATTCCTCTCAGGACATTCCCCTCCTCCTCCTCCCGTTATTCCTCTCCGGACATTCCCCTCCTCCTCCTCCCGTTATTCCTCTCCGGACATTCCCCTCCTCCTCCTCCCGTTATTCCTCTCCGGACATTCCCCCCCTCCTCCTCCCGTTATTCCTCTCCGGACATTCCCCTCCTCCTCCCGTTATTCCTCTCAGGACATTCCCCTCCTCCTCCTCCCGTTATTCCTCTCAGGACATTCCCCTCCTCCTCCTCCCGTTATTCCTCTCAGGACATTCCCCTCCTCCTCCCGTTATTCCTCTCCGGACATTCCCCCCCTCCTCCTCCCGTTATTCCTCTCCGGACATTCAACTCCTCCTCCCGTTATTCCTCTCAGGACATTCCCCTCCTCCCGTTATTCCTCTCCGGACATTCCCCTCCTCCTCCCGTTATTCCTCTCCGGACATTCCCCTCCTCCTCCCGTTATTCCTCTCCAGACATTCCCCTCCTCCTCCCGTTATTCCTCTCAGGACATTTCCCCTCCTCCTCCCGTTATTCCTCTCAGGACATTTCCCCTCCTCCTCCCGTTATTCCTCTCAGGACATTTCCCCTCCTCCTCCCGTTATTCCTCTCAGGATATTTCCCCTCCTCCTCCCGTTATTCCTCTACGGACATTTCCCTCCTCCTCCCGTTATTCCTCTCAGGACATTTCCCCTCCTCCTCCCGTTATTCCTCTCAGGACGTTTCCCCTCCTCCTCCCGTTATTGCTCTCCGGACATTTCTCTCCTCCTGTTATTCCTCTCCGCCATTTCTCTCCTCCTCCCGTTATTCCTCTCCGCCATTTCTCTCCTCCTCCCGTTATTCCTCTACGGACATTTCCCTCCTCCTCCCGTTATTCCTCTACGGACATTTCCCTCCTCCACCCGTTATTCCTCTCCGGACATTTCCCTTCTTCTCCCATTATTCCTCTCCGGACATTTCCCTTCTTCTCCCGTTATTCCTCTCCGATCATTCCCCTCCTCCTCCCGTTATTCCTCTCCGGACATTCCCCTCCTCCTCCCGTTATTCCCCTCCGATCATTTCTCTCCTCCTCCCGTTATCCCTCTCCCTTATTAGTCTCCGGTCACACAGAACTCCCCTTCTAAGACGATTATTACCTTCACTCGGTCCAGCTGCCGGATAATATGGTCCCTCGGGCCCCATTTCCGGTTGCCGCTGCTCCGGTCTGATTTCGAGCTCGGCGCCATTTCCCCGCCGGTGCCTTCGCTTCCGGCAACAAACTCCGCCCGCCTTTCCGGTGACGTCATGACGCAGATATTTGGGCGCTGTCATTGGACGGAGAGGGATTTGAAGTAACGGAAATATGATTGGCTCCGCTGTACGTTCTGCAGGAAAATTGACCAATCGGCGCGTAGGGAAGGACCAGTCTCCATGGTAACCGGTTAGACGGCGACCTCATTAAAATTGTAGTGTAGGGGCGGGTGTAATCCGTGTGCTGAGCCAATATGTGCCCCCATAACTGTGTGCCAGCCATACAAGCGAATATAAGTGCCCCATAACTGTGTGCCAGTCATACAAGCGAATATAAGTTCCCCCATAACTGTGTGCCAGCCATACAAGTCAATATAAGTGCCCCATAACCGTGTGCCAACCATACAAGCCCATATAAGTGCCCCCGTAACTGTGTGCCAGCCATAAAAGTGAATATAACCACCCCCATAACAGTGTGCCAGCTATACAAGCCAATATAACCACCCCATAACAGTGTGCCAGCCATAAATGCCAATATAACCGCCCCCATAACAGTGTGCCAGCTATACAAGCCAATATAACCGCCTCCATAACTGTGTGCCAGCCATACAAGCCAATATAACTGCCCCATAACAGTTTGCCAGCCATACATGCCAATATAACCGCCCCCATAAGTGTGCCAGCTATACAAGCCAATATAACCACCCCATAACAGTGTGCCAGCCATAAATGCCAATATAACCGCCCCCATAACAGTGTGCCAGCTATACAAGCCAATATAACCGCCTCCATAACTGTGTGCCAGCCATACAAGCCAATATAACTGCCCCATAACAGTTTGCCAGCCATACATGCCAATATAACCGCCCCCATAAGTGTGCCAGCTATACAAGCCAATACAACCGCCCCCATAACTGTGTGCCAGCCAAACAAGCCAATATAACTGCCCCATAACAGTGTGCCAGCCATACAAGCCAATATAACTGCCCCATAACTGTGTGCCAGCTATACAAGCGAATATAAGTGCCCCCATAACTGTGTGCCAGCCATACAAGCGAATATAAGTGCCCCCATAACTATGCCAGCTATACAAGCGAATATAAGTGCCCCCATAACTGTGTGCCAGTCATACAAGCCAAAATAAGTGCCCCATAACTGTGCCAGCCATACAAGCGAATATAAGTGCCCCCATAACTGTGTGCCAGCTATACAAGCGAATATAAGTGCCCCCATAACTGTGCCAGCTATACAAGTCATTATAAGTGCCCCCATAACTGTGTGCCAGTCATACAAGCCAAAATAAGTGCCCCATAACTGTGCCAGCCATACAAGCCAATATAAGTGCCCCCATAACTGTGCCAGCCATACAAGCCAATATAAGTGCCCCCATAACTGTGTGCCAGCCATACAAGCCAATATAAGTGCCCCCATAACTGTGCCAGCTATACAAGTCATTATAAGTGCCCCCATAACTGTGCCAGCCATACAAGCCCATATGAGTGCCCCCATAACTGTGCCAGCCATACAAGCCGATACCCATTATAACACGGCATGAGTCACAAGGACATTGTCAAAGGGGTTGTGTAACTTCAGCAAGTGGCATTTATCATGTAGAGAAAGTAAATACGAGGCGCTTACTAATGTATTGGGATTCTCCATATTGCTTCCTTTGCTGATTAATTTTTCCATCACATTATCCACTGCTCGTTTCCATGGTTACGACCACCCTGCAATCCAGCAGCGGTGGTCGTGCTTGCTCACTATAGGAAAAGGCGCCGACCTGTCTGGTGGCCAGGACCACGGGAGCTCATACAGGCTTTCTTCCTGCTCACTACGCGCGCCGTCTCCTCATACAGCTGATCGGCAGGGGTGCCAGGTGTCGGACCCCCGCCAATCTAATATGGATGACTTATCCTGAGGATAAGTCATCCACTGCCTATGGACTGACTGGGATATGGGACTCCCCAGAAATATAACATTGTGGTAAAATGGCGTAATAAAAGAAGAACCTTTATGCCCGGGAATTAAAACATGTATCCTGTGATGGTTCCTGCTGTTTTCTATAGTAAAATAGTTTGTAAGGCTGAAATATGCGGAAATAGTGCAAATACTCAGCAATTGTAAAAGTAGGCAGGCACGGTGTAAAGGTATAAACGTATGGGCGGTACACCATGCCTGCCTACTTTTACAATTGGAGTATTTGCACTATTTCGGGCTCTTTCACACTGGCGTTTTTGTTTTCCGGCATAGAGATCCGTCGTCGGGTCTCTATGCCGGAAGAATCCTGATCAGGATCATCCCCATGCATTCTGAATGGAGAGAAATGGAATGCATCAGGATGTCTTCAGTTCAGGACCGGAACGTTGTTTGGCCAAAAATCCGGAACACTTGCCGCAAGGCCGGATCCGGAATTAATGCCCATTCAGAGGCATTAATCCGAATCCGGCCTTAAGCTAAACGTCGTTTCGGCGCATCGCTGGATCCAACGTTTAGCTTTTTCTCAATGGTTACCGTGGCAGCCAGGAGGCTAAAGTCCTGGTTGCCATGGTAAAGTGTAGTGGGGAGCAGTATACTTACCATCTGTGCGGCTCCCGGGGCGCTCCAGAGTGACGTCAGGGCGCCCTATGCGCATGGATCATGTGATCCATGCGCATGGGGCGCTCTGACGTCATTCTGGAGCGCCCCGGGAGCCGCACGGACTGTAAGTATACCGCTCCCCCGCTCCCCACTACTACTATGGCAACCAGGACCTTAATAGCGTCCTGGCTGCCATAGTAACCTGAAAGCATTTCGAAGACTTCAGGCGACTTGCGTTCTGCCGGATCCAGCGGGACAGAAGTGTGAAAGAGGCCTTCTGCATATTATAAACTGTATTCTTTTGGTGCCTTATCTATGTCCCTATTTAGGACTTGGTGATTCTAGGTGTGTGTGTTGGACGTATTGTTGGTCCTGACACAATGTCGTCATTGTATACAATGTTTTTAATGTTTGCTTTGTGTTTCTAAATAAATTATAGATTTTAATATCAAGATGTGCAGCCTTTGTATGCGGTTTTGCTTTTCCTCTTCTTACACAGTTTTGTACCTGTTACATGTGCGCTTGGCAGCTGAAGGCATCTGTGTTAGGCCTCTTGCACACCACGTTTTTTTTTGTTCCGTTTACGTTCTGTTTTTTGCATTCCGTATACAGAACCATTCATTTCAGTGGATCCACAAAAAAAACGGAAGGTACTCCGTATGCCTTCCGTTTCCGTATTTCCGTTCAAAGATAGAACAGGTCCTATTATTGTCCGCATAACGGACAAGGATAGGACTGTTCCATCAGGGGCCAGCTGTTCTGAAAAAAACGGAATGCACACGAATGTCATCTGTATTTTTTGCGGACCGCAAAATACTGAAAAAGCCTTATGTGCAAGAGGCCGTAGTCACATGTTCATATGTGGCGGCATTGCTGAGAAAAATGATGTTTTCTTATATACAAATTAGCATCTAGGAGCAACGGAGAGCTGATGCTCTTTAATTATTGACTTCAGGTGTTTCATTTAGTCCCATTACCACAGGTGTATAAAATCCAGCCCTCCGCCATGCCGTCTGCCTCTGCACACTATATACACATTGGCACAGGTGTATAAAATCCAGCCCTCCGCCATGCCGTCTGCCTCTGCACACTATATACACATTGGCACAGGTGTATAAAATCCAGCCCCTGGTCATGCAGTCTGCCTCTGCACACTATATACACATTGACACAGGTGTATAAAATCCAGCCCCTGGTCATGCAGTCTGCCTCTGCACACTATATACACATTGACACAGGTGTATAAAATCCAGCCCCTGGTCACGCAGTCTGCCTCTGCACACTATATACACATTGACACAGGTGTATAAAATCCAGCCCCTGGTCACGCAGTCTGCCTCTGCACACTATATACACATTGACACAGGTGTATAAAATCCAGCCCCTGGTCATGCAGTCTGCCTCTGCACTCTATATACACATTGGCACAGGTGTATAAAATCCAGCCCTCCACCATGCCGTCTGCCTCTGCACACTATAAACACATTGGCACAGGTGTATAAAATCCATCCCCTAGTCATGCCGTCTGCCTCTGCACACTATATACACATTGGCACAGGTGTATAAAATCCAGCCCTCCACCATGCCGTCTGCCTCTGCACACTATATACACATTGGCACAGGTGTATAAAATTCAGCCCTCTGCCATGCCGTCTGCACACTATATACACATTGACACAGGTGTATAAAATTCAGCCCTCTGCCATGCCGTCTGCACACTATATACACATTGGCACAGGTGTATAAAATCCAGCCCCTGGTCACGCAGTCTGCCTCTGCACACTATATACACATTGGCACAGGTGTATAAAATCCAGCCCCTGATCATGCCGTCTGCCTCTGCACACTATATACACATTGACACAGGTGTATAAAATCCAGCCCCTGGTCATGCAGTCTGCCTCTGCACTCTATATACACATTGGCACAGGTGTATAAAATCCAGCCCCTGGTCACGCAGTCTGCCTCTGCACACTATATACACATTGACACAGGTGTATAAAATCCAGCCCCTGGTCACGCAGTCTGCCTCTGCACACTATATACACATTGACACAGGTGTATAAAATCCAGCCCCTGGTCATGCAGTCTGCCTCTGCACACAATATACACATTGGCACAGGTGTATAAAATCCAGCCCCTGGTCATGCAGTCTGCCTCTGCACACTATATACACATTGGCACAGGTGTATAAAATCCATCCCCTAGTCATGCCGTCTGCCTCTGCACACTATATACACATTGGCACAGGTGTATAAAATCCATCCCCTAGTCATGCAGTCTGCCTCTGCACACTATATACACATTGGCACAGGTGTATAAAATCCAGCCCTCTGCCATGCCGTCTGCACACTATATACACATTGACACAGGTGTATAAAATTCAGCCCTCTGCCATGCCGTCTGCACACTATATACACATTGGCACAGGTGTATAAAATCCAGCCCCTGGTCACGCAGTCTGCCTCTGCACACTATATACACATTGGCACAGGTGTATAAAATCCAGCCCCTGGTCACGCAGTCTGCCTCTGCACACTATATACACATTGGCACAGGTGTATAAAATCCATCCCCTAGTCATGCCGTCTGCCTCTGCACACTATATACACATTGGCACAGGTGTATAAAATCCAGCCCCTGGTCACGCAGTCGCCTTTATAGACATTTGTGAAAGAATGGCTTGTTCCATAGAGCTCACTGAACTCCAGCGTGGTCCTGTAATAGGGTGTCACCGCTGCCACGCGTCACTTCCCGACAACTCTTCCTCCTAGATATTCCAGCGCCTCCAGTGAACGGTGTTGTTGTAAAGTCGAAGGAACTGCAGCAACTCAGCCACAAAGTCAGAGACCACGTAAAGTTGCAGCGCACAAGTCCAGACCTCCTCTGCCAGTAACATCAGCACAAAGCCTGTGCTCCCTGTTTGAATGGAGCAGTGGTCATACAGTGCCTTGCAAAAGTATTCACCCCCCTTGACTTTTTTTCCTGTTTTGGTGCCTCACACCCTGGAATTAACATGGATTGTTTGAGGATTTGCACCATGTAATTTACAGGACACGCCCACAACTATGAAGATGTTATTTTTTATTATGAAGCAAACAACAAATAGGACAAAATAACAGAAAAGCTCAATGTGCAGAACTATTCACCCCCTAAAGTCAGTACTTTGTAGAGCCGCCTTTTGCGGCAATCACAGCTCCAAGTCCCTTTGGACAAGTACTATTTGAAAATAGTAAACGCGCGTTCGTACGCGCGTTCCTGTGATTGACTACTGTGGTGTCAATCACAAAACGCGCGACAAACGCCCCAAAAAAAGCTCAAGTACTTGTTTATGCGTCGGGCGTTTTACAGCGCGTTCAAACGCGCTGTAAAACGCTCAAGTGAGAACCAGGGCCATAGGAAAGCATTGGTTTTCATGTGTTGAGCGTTTTACAGCGCGTTTGAACGCGCTGTAAAACGCTCAGGTGTGAACTTAGGGTGAGTCTGACCACAGGTTTTCTATTGGATTGAGATCTGGGCTGTGACTCGGTCATTCCAACACATTTACGTTTCCCCTTGTTGTTTATGATGTACAGGCTATTGTCTTGATAATGTTTTGAAATAATGAGCATAGCGTCCCCTGATCAATCTAGTGCTCGGTGAGTTATAGGTGTGGAGAGTGAGGAAACGCGTTGGGACGCTGTTACTGCACCTTTATGTGTTTTTTCAGCTCACCTGTTTATGTTCTGCTTAGCTGTTCTGCTTAGCCTTTTTACCCCTGACTCCTACCGTTCCTATATAGGGACCGACAAGTAGGGTTAGGTTCCGGCACGTGGCCACCCCTTGCGGGGTTTTTTGGACCTCGTGATTACATTTATATAGGGTGCAACAGGCCAAGTAGGGACATACAGGGCCTTGCATATCGTATGCACCACTATATCAGGAGGTCAATGGTATATATGGCTTTATGAGATGTCTTATATGTTTTGTGGGGCGATATTTTATCGGTTTGAGTTATCATTAAAAGTTATGTTTTAATACAGTACTTTGCCCCTTGTAGATATGTATTTTCAGTGAGTTTGGGCAATGGTCAGGTTGTACACAGAATAAGTGCACGTTGATCCCTGACAACCATAGTTTGTTGTGTGTATTTTCCCCTTAAACCACTCAGGTGTTGCTTTAGCCGTGTGTTTGGGGTCAGTCCTGCTGGAAGGTGAACCTCCGTCCTAGCCTCAGATCACGCACAGAGTGGTACAGGTTCTGCTCAGGAATATCCCTGTATTCAGCACCATCCATCTTTCCCTCAGCTCTGACCAGTTTCCCAGTCCCATCCCCCCCATGATGCTGCCACCACCAGGTCTCACTGTGGGGATGATGTTCTTTGGGTGATGGGATGTGTTGGGTTTGCGCCAGACATAGCGTTTTCTTTGTTGGCCGAAAAGTTCAGTTTTAGTCTCATCAGACCAGAGCCCCTTCCTCCATACATTTTTGGAGTCTCTCAGATGCCTTTTCGCAAACTCACAACGCGCCTTTTTGTTTTTAGCTGAAAGTAATGGCTTTCTTCTGGCCACTCTGCCATAAAGCCCAACTCTATGGAGCGTACGGCTTATTGTCGTCCTATGTGCAGATCCTCCAGTCTCTGCTGTGGACTCTGCGGCTCCTCCAGGGTTACCTTAGGTCTCTGTGCTGCCTCTCGGATTAATGCCCCCCTTGCCCGGTCTGTGAGTTTTGGTGGGCGGCCGTCTCTTGGCAGGTTTGCTGTTGTTCTTTCCATTTGGTTATGATAGATTTGATGGCGCTCCTGGGGATCATCAAAGATTTGGATATTTTTTTACAACCTAACCCTGACTTGTACTTCTCAACAGCATTGTCCCTTACTTGTTTGGAGAGTTCCTTGGTCTTCATAGCAGTGTTTGGTTAGTGATGCCTCTTGCTTAGGGTTGCAGCCTCTGGGGAAGGTGTGTATATGTAATGACAGATGATGTGACACAGATCGCACACAGGTGACATCATGTCACTAATTATGTGACTTCTGAAGGTAACTGGTGGCCCCAGAGCTTTTTATGGGCTTCCTAACAACGGGGGTGAATACATACGCACAGGACATTGTTCTGTGTTCTATTTCGAAACAATAGTTTTATTTATAGATTTTTCTCATTTTACTTCACCAACTTAGACTATTGTGTTCTGATCCATCACAGAAAATTCAGATTAACAAAACATTAAACTTAAGGCTGTAATGTAACAAAACACGAAAAAAGTCAAGGGGGTGAATACTTTTGCAAGGCACTGTACATGCTTGCTCCCGCTCCTTTCAACTTTTTGGGGCTGATAGACATAGCCAAGTTCTTGTACTCTGCAATCTGGCGGTCCCATGGAGTTCAATGGATGGACACGTATGCGTGTCTGCTGCTCAATTCAAATGTGGAGCATGGGCCCCTGTTCTTGTAATCATCAGGAGCCCCTGCATTCAGACCCCTGCTAATCAGTTACTTACCCTGTTTTACTAGGACAACCCCTTTAAAGGCCTGTTAGGGTTCTGCGACAGCTGTCACGCCCAAGGACGGCAGTGTGGTGCTAGCATTCAAATGAATGAACATTTTGTGCGACTACAGAATCCTAAAACATCCAGAAGTCTCAGATTTCCTACAATTCTGGGGTTGCGGCTCAGTCATGAGTCAAGCTGCGACCCCATTCATTTCAATGCCAGCACAGTTACACTGCAATCTTAGGTTGTGACAGCTGTTGGGCGACCAAGATCCCCGTGTAGCCGAACCCGGAGACTGTAGGCCGAGAACGAAAGCATGAAGTCTTGAATTTCATTGCGCCCGATCCTCCGGTCCGCCACCATCATCTCCCACGGTCAGGAGCATTTCATTGCGCCCGATCCTCCGGTCCACCACCATCATCTCCCACGGTCAGGAGCATTTCATTGCGCCCGATCCTCCGGTCCACCACCATCATCTCCCACGGTCAGGAGCATTTCATTGCGCCCGATCCTCCGGTCCGCCACCATCATCTCTCACGGTCAGGAGCATTTCATTGTGACGGATCCTGCGGTCCACCAACATCATCTCCCACGGTCAGGAGCATCTCATTGACTCCTCTTACACAGGCCAATACTGGGCAGTGAGCAAGTGTCAAAACCCATCAGCACTCGTTCTCTCTCCTTGGTGCAGGCGCCATAGCCGCTGGGTTTCAAACAGCAGAGACTCCAGGCTGATGTATGCGATCAGCCCTATGGCAAATTTAACCCATCAGATGCGGTGGTCAAAAGTGACCACAGCATCTCAGCGGCCCAGAAGCCAGAGCTGCGCGCTCTAACGCCAATAACAGCGTTCCCCAGCTGAGATTGCGGAAATTGTTACCTTATAATAATAGCAGGAAATATCCCAATATAGGCCACTAGGTGGCAGCACTGTATTGGGATATTGTATATGAAGTGTTCTATGATGGCTATATAGCCATCACAGAACACAATGGGAAATCTAATGATTGACAGTTATAGTCACCCAGGGTGACTTAACAAAAAAAAAGTAAAAAAAAAAAAGATTTCAAAATATTTTAAAAAATGTGTAAAAGTTCAAAAGGAAAAAAACTAAAAAATACAAATTATGTGCATTGCTGCATACGAAAACACCCATACTATTGAAACATAAATATTTATCCCATACGGCAAATGGCATAATGGAAAAAAAAAAATCAAAAATGGCAAATTCACCATTGTTTGTCACTTCACCTACCCCCAAAAAAATGGATTAGGTAATAAAGAGAGATCAAAAAGTAACACACACACTTCAAAATGGTATCAATGAAAAGTACAGATCGCCCCACAACAAATGAGCCCTCCGTACACATAACTACAAAAAGGATATGGGGGTTAGAATGACGATGAAAAGAAAAATACATTTTTTTTTCAAGGTTTTTAATTTTTTTTTCCAGTATTAAAACCTTGCAAGAAAAACTGGTATCATGAGTGGTATCATTGTAATCATACTGTTAACAGGTCAATTTTGCCGCAGAGGAAACACCGTAAAAAAAAAAAAAACTGGCAGAATCTCAGGTTTTTTTTCCCAATTCCACCACATTTGGAAAAAATTTTCTGCTCCCCACTACATCACATGCACAACTTGTCCCGCAAAAAATAAGCTCTCATAAGGCTATGTGAACAGAAAAGTTAAAAGGTTATAGCTCTGGGAAGGCAGGGAGTGAGAAGTGAAAACGCAAAATCACAAGGTCCTCTAAGGCCTCTTTCACACGGGCGTCATGTTTGACGCCCGGATAAGAGGCGGGTGCGTTGTGGGAATATGCGCGATTTTCCCGCGCAGGTGCAAACGTTTGTAATGCGTTTTGCACGCGCGTGAAAAAAATCGCCATGTTTGGTACCCAACCTGAAGTCCGGTTTTGGGTCTTCTGGAGAATTTATTAACATGGTTATAAGGAGAAATAATAGCATTCTCAATAAAGAATGCAAAATAAATGTGGAGCCCCAGTTATGGGTCTACAACACAATGAAAGCCAGATATCCCTCAAAGGAAGGAAAACCAAGCAAAGGGGTGTCCCCATTACAGAGATCACCAAATCCACCATATTAAGTGGCCCCTATGTCAAGATCCCGCTTTTTTACAAGTTTAGGCCTCTTTCAGACGGGCGTTGCGGGTGCACTCCGTCAAACAGTGCGGGTGCGTTGCGGGAATTGCCGCGATTTTTCCCTGCGAGTGCAAAGCGCTGTCATGCGTTTTGCACGCGCGGGAGAAAAATCGGCACTTTTGGTACCCAGACCCGAACCTGCACTTCTTCACAGAAGTGCATGTTTGGGTCAGAAATATCCCGCTGGTATTATTTCACATTATAACATAGTTATAATGTAAAATAATACCCTTAGCCATCTCCTAATGTTGAACCCGGTGCAGAATGGGTTAAAAATAATAAACTAATCATAACTTACCTGGTCCATTTGATCGCGAAGCCCGGCCTCCTCTCCGTTAGCTTGAAAGATGTAAAGGACCTGTAATGATGTCACAGCATCACATGGCCCAATCACCTGCTCCATCACTATGGTGATGGAGCATGTGATGGTCCATGTGACCACGTGACATCATCCAAGGTCATAAGCACTATCCACAGCCTGAGGATAGTGATTAAGGACCTTGGATGATGTCACATGGTCACATGGACCAATCACATGCTCCATCACCATAGTGATGGAGCAGGTGATGAGCCATGTGATGTGACGTCATCACAGGTCCTTTAGATCATCGATGCTGCAGGGAAGAGAGGACAGATCGCGACTACGCGATCAAGTGGCTAAGGTAAGTTAACTTTATTATTTTTAACCCTTCCTCATCATTTAACAATGCATTCTTTATTAAGAATGCTATTATTTCCCTTATAACCATGTTATAAGGGAAATAATAGAATTGAGTCCCGTTGCTAAGCAACAATGCGGGAAAATCGCAGCGCATCCGCGCTTAGTTGCGGATGCTTGCGATTTTCCGCATCCCCATTCACTTCTATGGGGCCTGCGTTGCGTGAAAAGCGCAGAATATAGAACATGCTGCGATTTTCACGTAGCGCAGAAGTGATGCGTGAAAATCACCGCTCATGTGCACAGCCCCATAGAAATGAATGGGTCGGATTCAGTGCGGGTGCAATGCGTCCTCCTCACGCATTGCACCCGCGCGAACTTTCGCCCGTGTGAAAGGGGCCTTAAGGATGTGACAGGGAAAACCTAAGCCAGTTATCCATCCACAGGCAGCTGTTTCGGGTGTGGCCCCTCATCAGTGTGGAGTAGGATTCTGGCTAACCGGCAGCTATTGTTGTGTTTGAGTAGTCTCCGAGGCGTTGCTCCTGGTTAGCCAGAATCCTACTCCACACTGATGAGGGGCCACACCCCGAAACAGCTGTCTGTGGATGGATACCTGGCTTAGGTTTTCCCCGTCACATCCTTAAAGCTTGTAAAAAAGCGGGATCTTGACATGGGGGCCACTTAATATGGTGGATTTGGTGATCTCTGTAATGGAGACACCCCTTTGCTTGGTTTTCCTTCCTTTGAGGGATATCTGGCTTTCATTGTGTTGTAGACCCATAACTGGGGCTCCACAATTATTTAGCATATTCCTGTTTCCCAGGGAGCTGTGCACTTCGGATTGCTGTGTTGAGACTCTTAAGTGAGGCTCCGCGGTGTTTTTTGTAGCTGGTCTCCCTGAGATCAGCTATTGTTGTGTTTTAATAAAGAATGCATAGTAAAATGAAGAGGAAGGGGTTAAAAATAATAAAAGTTAACTTACCTTAGCCACTTGATCGCGTAGTCGCGATCTCTCCTCTCTTTCCCTGCATCAGCTAAGATCTACAGGACCTGTGATGACGTCACCATGGTAATATGGACCATGTGATTGGACCATGTGATGTGAAGTCATCACAGGTCCTTTAGATCATCGATGCTGCAGGGAAAGAGAGGAGAGATCGCGACTACGCGATCAAGTGGCTAAGGTAAGTTACCTTTTATTATTTTTAACCCCTTCCTCTTCATTTTACTATGCATTATTTATTAAGAATGCTATTATTTCCCCTTATAACCATGTTATAAGGGAAAATAATAAAGATCTGGTCCCGTTGCTAAGCAACCATGCGGGAAAATCGCACTGCATCCGCACTTGCTTGCGGATGCTTGCGATTTTCCCGCAGCCCCATTCACTTCTATGGGGCCTGCGCTGCGTGAAAAACACACAATATAGAGCATGCTGCGATTTTCACACAACGCAGAAGTGATGCGTGAAAATCACCGCTCATGTGCACAGCCCCATAGAAATGAATGGGTCCGGATTCAGTGCGGGCGCAATGCGTCCTCCTCACGCATTGCACCCGTGCGGAAAACTCGCCCGTGTGAAAAGGGGCCTAAGGGTTAAAAGTGCAAAGTGAAAGGGGAGCACAGAATCATTATTACGATCATTCACCCCCCATTCACTGTGCATATGGCAAGAAACTACTGACAAATGACAACTTTTGGTGCCACGTCAAAGATGCGATCACCCAACAGTCAAGCATTTCGCTTTTTTTATAGGACAGTTCACTCTACATTAGGACATATGCGCCAGGACTTGAGATTACGTTTCTCATGGTTAGGTCTCATGCACACGACCGTATGTATTTTGCGGTCCTCAAAAAATACGGATGACGTCCTTGTGCATTTCGTATTTTGCAGAACGGAACATCTGGTCCCTGATAGAACAGTACTATCCTTGTCCGTAATGCGGACAATAATAGGACATGTTCTATTTTTTTGCGGAACGGAAATACGGAAACGGAATGCACACGCAGTACCTTCCGTTTTTTTACGGACCCATTGAAATGAATGGTTCTGTATATGGTCTGCAAAAAAAACGGATGAACACGGAATGAAAATACGTTTGTGTGCATGAGGCTTTAGTCTGATACAGGAAGGCTAAGGGTACTTTCACACTAGCGTTGGTGCGGATCCGTCTGTTTATTTGTATAGACGGATCCGCACCTCTAATGCAAACGTTTGTATCCGTTCAGAACGGATCCGTTTGCATTAGCTTTAAAGAAAAATGACAAAGTCCAAAACGGATCCGTTTTGACTTACATTGAAAGTCAATGGGGAACGGATCCGTTTTCAAATGCACCATATTGTGTCACTGACAACGGATCCGTCCCCATTGACTTGTGAACGCATAGCATCCGCACTGAATCCTGACCCATTCATTTCAATGGGTCTGTGTACATGAGCGTTTTTTTTCACGCATCACTTGTGCGTTGCGTGAAAATCGCAGCATGTTCTATATTTTGCGTTTTTCACGCATCCCTAGCCCCATAGAAGTGAATGGGGCTGCGTAAAAAACGCATTGCATCCGCACGCAAGTGCGGGTGCGTTGCGTTTTTCACTGATGGTTGCTAGGAGATATTGTTTGTAAACCTTCAGTTTTTTATCACGCGCGTGAAAAACACATCAAAACGCATTGCACCCGCGCGGAAAAAACTGAACAACTGAACGCAATCGCAGGCAAAACTGAATGGCTTTGCCTGTGAAATCGCACAGTTTTCACTGAACGCATCCGGACCTAATCCGGACACGCTCGTGTGAAAGAGGCCTAAGGTTTACTGGTGGCAGCTGCATACAATACTGTGGCACCTTCTCTCTCCCCATCTCCAAGACTGGGAGTCAGAGGTCATATTGATGTCATGGGAGTCAGCGGCAGCCATTGATTGGTCTGGGTAGTAAAGAATCGCCAACAGCTATCCCAGTAGTTATATATGTGCAGACGGCACCCATTATAGTTGGAAAATGTTACCCCCATTGTGGCCGTCCCCCGCGACCCCCACCTCTCGATCAGAGTCAATCACACATCCTGCCACTAGGGGGCTCCCTTACATATCACCATTGGAAATGGCTAAACACTGACACCTGCTGGTCAGGTATTGCAGCAGCAGTCAGGATTATTTGTAACCTATCAGATTCCTGCTCTCATTTTCTAAACAAAGCTTTCAGTATGAAAGTCAGCACTGGATTGGTTGTCTGTGTAAGCGCCACGGTTACTAATCTGCATTTTTTTAAATTAACTCTTGCAATACCCCTGCTAAATATACAATGGCAGCCGACGAGCATGACGGTGAACAGGTCGGACTCTGCGTCATATATAGCATTTCTTTAATGTATCGCTCATCATATACAGTAACTACACAATGCATAGCATTCATTGCAACAGTACTTGTCACGTAGCGGCGGCGGCCATGTTCTGGGCGGACACGGTTATGTTGCCATACAGCAGAACGATATCTTCTAGAAACGTTATTGTGACGCCAGTGATGTAGAAAACTCTCCAGCGCCCCCTGTAGGTCACCAAGTCACTGTCCGACCCTTGACTCAAGTTTCAAGGCTCTATTGAAGGGTCATGTTGATTTTTCAGGGGCTAGAGAGAGTTTTCTTCCTTCTGGAGGAGAGCCATTTTGCATCCATCGCGCCCTACCTCCACAAAGAGAAGACGTACCTTTTGTTGGGGAGGGGATAACTGTGTCTTGGGGGTCGTCTTGTTGCCCAGGTACATTACTGGCACTTGGTTCAGCCGCAATATGGCTGCCCTGTGAGTACATGGCTGCATATTGACTATGTACACGATTCTACTATACAGTGTGCTACGTGCGACGGGAACCTAGGAGGACTCAGCTGAGGTAGCCTGTGAATGTGCCGCCCGCCACACAATGTCCCATTCACCCTGCACTCAACACCGGGAGGGGGGGGGGGGGGCATTTAAAGGGATTGTAAACGGCAAACTGATGATATTCAATCCAAGGATTTAGGAGTCCCAGCGAGGGTTAAAAAAAAAAAAGGTGACGTTAGGATCCATAACGGAGGTCAATCACAATTGGAACAATAAAGTTATTGATTGAGGTTTATTAACCACTTCAGAACCACGGCTGGCTTGTCGAGGGAAGCATTGCAGACGTCCACCTTTCGAAACAGAAGGAAGTGGTCAAAGGCTAATTTGCTGGATGTAATTTAGATATTATTCTCGTGCTGGGATTTCTTGCTGTAAGTGAGGTAGAGAGAGCTGCTTCATTCACAGGCTGGCTGCTACAGCAACTCACCAACCAGATAACTAAGCGGAGAGCGGACTCATCAGTTACGATGGAGGGGATTCTGGTTGAGGGAGTTTGCGTCTTTACAAACCCTTTAAACACAAGAAGACAAGATGGGGGGAGACGAGATGACACATAAACAAGTAATGCCCACTTTAGCACACAAGACAGAGATGATGATGACGTGACGGCTGCCATATTGTTTATATGTCTTTATTACTATTCTTAGCGGCAGAGTAATTCCTATAATTAACACATAAACAGCTCACGGACAGATGAGAATGGACTCAAGACGATTAGAACGCAGTGTGGAAGGGGCTCGTACACGGGGGGAGGATAACCCACACGCACACTGCCTCGCACGCTCATCGCTGGGTCATTGCTAGTGCATTAGTGTAGCCGAGCATCAAGAAAGTGCAAGAGAGGTCTGATTGTCACAGGAGATGACAGCATGCCAATGTAGTGTGCTCGGAGAGATAAGGCACTGGTCCCCAACTTCTACGGGAACGTATGGGGGAGGGGATTAGTGTAAACATCTAGAAGAGTCTCGGGGGGAGGGGGTAAGAGCCTCCCTCTCCTGGAGGATGATGAAAGCAAAAAGAGCCTCTGCCACCTGGGGGGGGTGGGGGGAATGAAGAGAGCCTCCGCCTCCCCGGGGGTTCAAGAAAGCCTCCGCCTCCCCGGGGGTTCAAGAAAGCTTCCGCCTGCCCGGGGGTTGAAGAGAGCCTCCGCCTCCCCGGGGGTTGAAGAGAGCTTCCGCCTCCCCGGGGGTTGAAGAAAGCCTCCGCCTCCCCGGGGGTTGAAGAGAGCTTCCGCCTCCCCGGGGGTTGAAGAGAGCTTCCGCCTCCCCGGGGGTTGAAGAGAGCTTCCGCCTCCCCGGGGTTTGAAGAGAGCCTCCGCCTCCCCGGGGTTTGAAGAGAGCCTCCGCCTCCCCGGGGTTTGAAGAGAGCCTCCGCCTCCCCGGGGGTTGAAGAGAGCTTCCGCCTCCCCGGGGTTTGAAGAGAGCCTCCGCCTCCCCGGGGTTTGAAGAGAGCTTCCGCCTCCCCGGGGTTTGAAGAGAGCTTCCGCCTCCCCGGGGTTAGAAGAGAGCTTCCACCTCCCCGGGGTTCGAAGAGAGCTTCCGCCTCCCCGGGGTTCGAAGAGAGCTTCCGCCTCCCCGGGGTTCGAAGAGAGCCTCCGCCTCCCCGGGGTTTGAAGAGAGCTTCCGCCTCCCCGGGGTTTGAAGAGAGCTTCCGCCTCCCCGGGGTTTGAAGACAGCTTCCGCCTTCCCGGGGGTTGAAGAGAGCCTCCGCCTCCTGGAGGGGGGGGGTGATGCCTCCGCCTCCCCGGGGGTTGAAGAGAGCCTCCGCCTCCCCGGGGGTTGAAGAGAGCCTCCGCCTCCCCGGGGGTTGAAGAGAGCCTCCGCCTCCCCGGGGGTTGAAGAGAGCCTCCGCCTCCCCGGGGGTTGAAGAGAGCCTCCGCCTCCCCGGGGATTGAAGAGAGCCTCCGCCTCCCCGGGGATTGAAGAGAGCCTCCGCCTCCCCGGGGGTTGAACAGAGCCTCCGCCTCCCCGGGGGTTGAAGAGAGCCTCCTGCGGTGGATAAGAGTCTCCTGGGATGGGAATAAGAGTTTTTCTAGGTGGGGGGAGATGAGAGCCTCCTGGGGGAGTAAGGGGGGGAGGGGATAAGAGCCTCCTGGGGGAGAAAGGAGGGGGGGGGGGGTGAGAGCCTCCTGGGGGAGAAAGGAGGGGGGGATGAGAGCCTCCTGAATCTCAGATAATCTTCATCTGGACATTTTCTGCAGCTGAGGAGAGGAAAGCAAAGAGGTTACTACTGATGCTGTCTTACCCCCCAACAGCCCAATGTTTCCAGTGTTCCCACCTCATTGCCCACAAGGTTCCTCTTGTATAAAGCCTCCTTTGCAGCCTCCTATAAAGTGGAAAAAGAAACCAAATGGTTAACAATTTATACCTCTGCTAGTCCACTGATACGGCAAAGCCACATACACAGACTCTGTATGGCAGCACATGGAGTCCCTATGGGTCTACAGTATCTTCCAAACACACAGGCACTTGGCGTGTCACCATAGGACACTACACGAGGCACTGAATGCGGCCCTATGAGGGGATCCTAGTTCTGTAATGAGACACGTGCTGTAAAGTGTCACAGTTATAACAGTATGAGAAAGAAACTCCATATACAAGGCACAAACACAGATCTATAACACCACCGTAGATACAAATCACCATCAGGCACTTACCCTGTTCCCCTCCAGACCCAGACGCCGAGCAGAATCGGAGTAAAACTGCAAGTAGCGTTCCAGCTGACGAACATATTCTGAAAATGAGAGAGAAGAAGCCTATGGGACCCTGACAATTACATCTCATACAGTCTTGTATAGCTATGCATAGATAATATGGCCACCACTCCATTCATTTCTATGGGACTTCTGAAAATAGCCGAGCACTGGCTCAGCTATTTCCAACAGCCCCATAGAAGTGAATGGAGCGGTTATGTGCGCTTGCGCGGTGAACTTCTCATTCATTTTTAAGGGACCTCTGAAAATAACTGAGCGTGGCGCTCGGCTATTTTTTGCACTCCCATAGAAATGAATGGAGGGCGGCCGCGCAAGTGCAGCCTCCGCTCTATTCACTTCTATGGGGCTGATGGAAATATCCGAGTCAGTGCTCACTTTGCAGGCCCCGTTCTAGAGATAGGTACGGGCCCCCAATGTATGACATGGGTCAACCCCTTTACTTTTCTTACAGCGCCACCACAGGGGAAATGAAGCATTGCACAGTGCCCATTCACATCAATGGTTTGTATGAGCAATCCAGGACAGGACAAGTGCAAGTAGATCTATTCATTCGGCACTCTGACCACGAAATTGGGATCCTGAACAGAGGACCCTCTTGCATTAACCCAAAATTGACAGGATGAATGAAAATGGGTTTTCGAAACCAAACAAACCATACAAATAGCACTATGCACTATAAAGTCATCACCTCGGGCCCCGCAGTGCTTCCTCAACTCCTGATGGAACAGGCCTATAACCATAGTCTACAGAGGGGGCGTGCCCAGATTTCCCTTTCCTGCCCTGGTACATATCTCACCGGTGCGGATGGCAGGCCCTCCCTGGCGCAGCTGCTGCATCTGTTGCTGGCTGCGCTGAGTGACATCATTGAGCAGATGTAGGAGGTCACCCGGAGGGGCGCGGTGCTGCTGTTTGTAGGCGAGAATCTGGAAGAGAAGCAGAACAGATTGGAATCAGAATATACGGATGAGAACGAGGTCCGCACACTTATATACTCACCTTCTTCTCCAGCTTCTCCTGCTCAAAAGCCAAGACGCTCAGGCAGTAAAGGGTCTGCGGGCTGGAATACAGGGACAAGGGGTTCTTAGGAAGAGCACACAGACTAAAGTAGAAGTCAACCATATTCTGTCATCTTTCCACCTACCTACTGGAAGGAGATTTACTTGGGGTTGGCTGTTTGGGTTTTGGAACCGGAGCCTAAAAGAGATGAAAGGGGTGTGAGCATCCCCGCAAATAAAGACGGTTTCCAGTACCTTTGGCTGGGAGACAATTAACAGGAGCGGTCACCCAGCTTTCCTAGAGTCTGACAGACAATGATAATGGAACAGGTAGACGTTGATTTGGGCAGGAGAGCCCATGCTGTCAGTTCTCCTGCTCCAAGTACAGGGTGGGGGGCAGTAAAGAGCAGTAATACCGGAGGAAGGATGATGGGCTCTACAACCAGCCACTTCTCCGTGCTGCTGGTCAGTTGTTGCGATGAGAAGGGCTCACGTATTCGGACGCACACCTCCAATTTGCCTCCTGTGGGTCTGCGGCCCTCCATCACCTGGAAGGAAGAAACACAGTGATGGACGATGAGGATAATAGTATGAAAGATGGTGGTGGTAATACATATAGAGGGGTGCGGAGGGGTAATACATATAGAGGGGCGCGGAGGGGTAATACATATAGAGGGGTGCGGAGGGGTAATACATATAGAGGGGTGCGGAGGGGTAATACATATAGAGGGGTGCGGGGGAGCAATACATATAGAGGGACGTGAGGGAATACATAGAGGGTAGATACATATAGAGAGGTGCGGAGGGTAATACATATAGAGGTGCGGAGGGGTAATACATATAGAGGGGTGCGGAGGGGTAATACATATAGAGGGGTGCGGAGGGTAATACATATAGGGGTGCGGAGGGTAATAGATGGGGGAGCAATACATATGAGGGTGCGGAGGGGGTAGATACATATAGAGGGTGCGGAGGGGTAATACATATAGAGGGGTGCGGAGGGGTAATACATATAGAGGGGTGCGGGGGTAATACATATAGAGGGGTGCGGAGGGGTAATACATATAGAGGGGTGCGGAGGGGTAATACATATAGAAGGGTGCGGAGGGGTAATACATATAGAGGGGTGCGGAGGGGTAATACATATAGAGGGGTGCGGAGGGGTAATATTAGTAAATTACCTCCAGAATATCACGGATCTCACAACAGTTCTCTAAAGCCTCCAGCTTGAGGTGCGCTGTTCCCAACACCCGGTCAGACTTAAAGAGCCCCCTACAGACACAGCCTGGTATTAATACGGAATATAAGTGCCCTGCGTCCTGCCCAGTACTGCTTCACCCCTCATTTACCCTTTCTGGAGGACTTCAAATTTGACCCCCTTGGCTTGTATCGCCCTCTTCAGGCCGCGGTGGTTGCGGTTTATCTGCAGGTTGAACTTCTCTTTATAGACTGGAGGCAGAGAGGACACTGTGAGCTGCGGGTACACACGTGACAGAAGTGTAAGACCCCCATCACCCCAACACACCTGGAGAGTTGGTCCCTTTTATCACGCTTGTTTTATCCCTCTGTGCTTCCTCCTGGAAAGATAAAACAAGGTGTATGTATAATGATCATTTTTATTTTACGCATCATGTCCGTCTGAGACCTATAATGAATATTTTTGTAGTAATTAGTCAGGAAGTACTGAGTATTAAACTGGTTGTTCACCCCCGTCAGGCAGACCCCCAGCAAGGCCGGGTCTACAGATGGGATCATACTTACCTAATCCCCGCTGCTGGGTTATGGTCTCTGTCACTGCCCTGGAGCCGCTGCAGCTTCCAGGTTTCCCTGGGTCCAACATCTGGTCTGACAGGTCATGTGCCTGCTGCAGCCAATGACTGGCTGCAGCGGTGACGTGTCCCCCATGCGTCACATGACCCAGTGACATGACAAATGGGGGACACCAAAAATGTGGCCACAGGATGAGAAAAGCGCTCATAGGGTAAATAAGTAAAGGTGGCACAGCGTCCTTCAAAATGAGGTGAATATGTGTTGCTCTCCTGTTCAGGTTGCACTGAATTGGGTGCAACCGCAATGAAGGTCGGCTGGATGAACCGGGTATCAGGTTGGAGCTGCCAGATGTGTCCAAAAGAACCTAGGGCGAGGGCCAAGTCGCCACTTGGTTGAGCATTGGAACTAGTAACGAAGCTCGTCACGATTTCGGTGATCTGGTGGACGTGTGGCGCAAGTCACAACCGGATTTAGAATGTACAAGTTTATTTAGAGACAACGCGTTTCAGGGTACGCATGACCCCTTTATCGAGTCTGGTGTGCTGCAGTTGCTAGTGCAGCTGGATTTTTGTTGCTTGATTGCTGGGGCCCGGTCGCTGCAACGATGCAGAAACCGGGCCACAGCGATCCAGCCGCAACATTACCTTCACTGGCAAAGTTTTTGCCTGACTGTACGCATCAAGTGCAGAAGCCTAGCCACAGCGCTCCAGCCATATCTAACTTACCTCTGGCAAAGCTTTGTATTACCGGGCCAGTAACAGCGACTGGGCCCCAGCAATCGAGCAGCAAAAATCCAGCTGCACTAGCAACTGCAGCACACCAGACTTGATAAAGGGGTCATGCGTACCCTGAAACGCGTTGTCTCTAAATAAACTTGTACATTCCAAATCCGGTTGCGACTTGCGCCTCACGTCCACCAGATCACCGAAATCGTGACGAGCTTCGTTACTAGTTCCAAATGGGGGACGCGTCACCCCTACAGCAGCCACATGACTCACATTGATGCGGGGAGACCTGAGAGCTGCGATGGCACCGAGGAAGCGAAGGAGCTGGAACCCAGTAACAGGCCTCAGGTAAGTATGATTCCTTCTGCAGGTCCGGCCACCTAGGCGGGGTCTGCCCGGACGGCCCCTGAGGGTCAACAACCCCTTTAAAGTTTAGTGGATCAATAGGTTCTAAAGTCACATTAGTAAACATTTTACACACAAAATGCTAAATGGCAGATCCGTCAACAGCATCCTGTGTGAATACAGGGCTGCAGGAGCGACCTGCACCTCCCCACCGGGCGCAATGTGATTAGCAACATAGCCATGCCTGACAGCTGGAATTGTCAGGTGGGACTTCCATAGCAACCAGTCTGTCTCTGGTTGCTAGGGAGTCGAGCCAGAGTGTCTCTTTTTCTGTTATCAGCTCCTCTTACCAGACTGGGATAAGCAAATTCAAAGCGCACAAACGTATCCATATCACCAGGAGACGATCCTGTAAGAAAAAATGTATCAGCCGGAAGTGGGAAAGGGAAAAAGGGGAAGGTGCAGAGGGGCAAAAAATAGACAGACGTAATGACGGCACGACCTACCTGTGGGTAAATTCACCGCCTTATTCACGTATAACACGAGATCTGAACTGGTCAGTTCTGGGAATATCCTGCAGGGGGCAGACGAGAGTCAGAAAGCGTCCCGGACCCCTGGATACACATACCTTAGTGCAGGTCATAGACTCACTTTACGATACTGACTGTCCTCTCCTCGTAGTGACAGCGCGGCACAGGAAGACCCCGCGCATGAGCCTGCTTCACTACCTCAATGTACTTCATGCATTCCTCCGCCAGCTTCTCATACCTGGGGACAAAGTAAAGGAGTGGGTGAGAAAGTGTGACGAGCGGGAGGAGCGAAAAGGGAAGAGGGCAGTCATCCTGGAGAAGGGCCAGGCCATGAATGTGGAGACATGGTGGAGTTAAAGGAGGTAACTGGTTCCCCATTAGGGAATTTGGAGCCATTCCTCTATTATTCACCCTATAAATGTATAATAAATTGACACCTGGGTGTTGCTAGTTGGGGTTGTGTCCCTACGGAATCTGTCCAGGTACTGCAGACTGTGTAGGGACATGTGCCTTTGACAACAACCCAGTTGTCAATATATTTATTTGTTTCCAGGAGAAATAATAGAGGAACAGCAGAAGGGAAATGCTAAGAAAAAATGCTGCAATTATTAACGAAAGCAGACGTGTCAGGGGGGTCTCTTTAAGCATGGGAAAGCAGTTAAATTACCGGATTTACTCACTTTGCCGTTTCCGTGATGTTTCCCAGATGCGTGAATTGCTGAGAGTATGACATAGCCATCTGAGAGAGGAACAGAATGATAGAAGTGATAATGTGAGGAACCATTCACAAAAGGCAGGGACGGCCAACCGGCGGCTCTCCAGCTGTTGTAGAACTACAATTCCCACCATGCCCTGCTGTAGGCAGCCTTTGCATGCTGGGAGTTGTAGTTTTACAATCGCTGGATATAGCTCCTAGGGGGCAATGTACTAGATAGTGACCTCTATGGGTGAAATGGTGGAACTGCACCTTATAGGAGCTGATATATTACAACTAAGGCCTTTTCACACAGGCGTGAATTCCGCGCGGGTGCAATGCGTGAGGTGACCGCATTGCACCCGCACTGAATCCGGACCCATTCATTTCTATGGGGCTGTGCACATGAGCAGTGATTTTCACGCATCACTTCTGCGTTGCGTGAAAATCGCAGCATGCTCTATATCTTGAGTTTTTCACGCAACGCAGGCCCCATAGAAGTGAAAGGGGCTGCGGGAAAAATCGCAAGCATCAGCAAGCAAGTACGGATGCAGTGCGATTTTCCCACATGGTTGCTAAGAGACAGGACCCGATCTTTATTATTTTCCCTTATAACATGGTTTAAGGGAAAATAATAGCATTTTCAATAAAGAATGCTGTGTAAAATGTGGATTAAGGGGTTAAAAATAAAAAAAAATAACTCACCTTATCCACTTGATCGTGTAGTTGCCGATCTCTTCTCTCTTCTTTAAGCATTCGCAGCCATCTAAAGCACCTGTGGTGACGTCACATCACATGGTCCATCACCATGGTGATGGACCATGTGATTGGACCATGTCATGTGACGTCATCACAGGTCCTTTAGTTCTTAGCTGATGCAGGGAAAGAGAGGAGAGATCGCAACTACGTGATCAAGTGGATAAGGTGAGTTATTTTTTTTTATTTTTAACCCCTCCATCCACATTTTACTAAGCATTCTGTATTGAGAATGCTACTATTTTCCTTTATAACTATGTTATAAGGGAAAATAATAAAATCTACAGAATACTCAACCCGAAACCGGACTTCAGTGAAGAAGTCCGGCTTCGGGTCTGGGTACCAAACATGCCGATTTTTCCCACGCGCGTGCAAAACGCATTAAAAAGCTTTGCACTGGCGCGGAAAAATCGTGCATTTTCCCGCAACGCACCCGCCTCTTATCCGCCCGTGTGCAAGAGGCCTAATAGGGGAGAGCAGCCGATCACATTCTCCCCGGCCGCCATGACCGCTCCTCGGCGAGTGCAGGCAATCTGTTGTTCTCCTCTATGCCATGTATTATAAACTCCCTGATCCAATATGGCTCCCACCTCGTGCTGCTTCTTCAGCTGCTCCATCAGTGCCGTATACTTCTCGCCGCTCTGGCCTTTACCCGGCCGGTCCAGGGTGAAGTCATCCTGGTTTACAGGAGCAGAGGGCACCTAAGGAAGACACTGACACCTCAGCTCCCGGGTACGTCATAGCGGTTGTCAGACCACCGACTAGTTCACTCCTTTACCTTGGTGATATCTACAGGGAGGCCTCCTCGTGCGGCCTCGATCAAAGGGTCGAGTCCCTTAGACTGGCGCAAGTACATTTTGGCCCCCTCCATGTCCTTGTGCTGCTTAGACCGGAGGGCGGCCGCCAGCAGCTGCTTCTTTCTTCCTTCTAAAAACTGAATCTGCTGCTGAGCTGCAAAAAGACCAAAAATAAAAGGGGAGAGGAACGAGAAATTAGGAATGTTGGTCAAATTCCTTTACTCTGGCATCAAGGGACTGCGGAGGTGCCGGATTATCAGACGACCTTAGTGCAAAGTATATAAAACGGATGGTAATGGTAAAGCACTTACATGTTACAGACTACTGGATGCCGGATTAACAGAAATGTGACTGGACGATACCAGACGCGGCGCGGAGACGTTACACTCACCTTTTCCAGACAGTTTGGGACTCTTGGGGGGAGAAGGTTTGGCGGCAGCCGGCTGGGGGCCCAGACGAGTGATAGGCTGTAGGGACAGGGAAACGAGAGTCACTGTGCGTTTTTTTTTTTTTTTTTTTTTAAACAGCATTTTTTAATGTTTTTTTAATACATTTAAAATTACAATTTAAATGTATTAAAAAACCAATAAAAAATACTGTTTAAAAAAAAAAACTGTACTCTACAGTTTACAATAAAGGGGTGGTAATGGTGGAGAGCCCCTTTAATCATATAACCTTTTGAGCCCCAGTGGGCACTTTCTTCTCCTCCTCGTCGTCGTCATCATCGTCGCCATCCTGCTGATTGGCCAGTTTCATAGCCGTCTCCAGCACCCCAACCAGACTCTGCTCCTGGGGAACAGCCTCAGAGCCATGGATTGGTGGGAAACCTAACAACCGACAGAAAATGGTAAGGTAAAGTATGGTGGACGAGCTCCCGACAGACCTGCAGTTAAATTCACAGACGTGGTCACAGAGTGAGGGTAACCTAGCACAGAGCATAGGGCCCTTGGCACATCAATGGTCCACTCTGTTCTGCGGGGCCCCTCTGTTCAGGGGTTTCACCCATCATCTATATTCTCCGTACTGACCTGGGGGCACCGGCAGCTCGGCCAGATTGACCTGTTTTCCAGCCTTGTGGCTCCGTATGGCATCTTGGTATTGCTGCATTAAAGAGAATCCGATGCTCGTTAAAATGGCACACAATGATATCTACCCTGTCAAGAGCTCTGCTTACTGTCAGTGAATGGGAACGTGCCTATTTACACAAGTAGGCAGATTTGTTTTATCATTACTGCTGAGACTTTGTTACAGTTGCATCTCATCTAAACACATGTCTCTCCTATACTCCGGTTGCTACAATGTATCAGCGCAGGGGGTGAGGTCTTCCTGTCTGTGCCCACGACCAATCCATTCTATAGGACTGATGGAGGCCGCTGAGCACGCTTACCTTGACAATGCGTTCGTGCATCCGTGCCTTGCGATCGTCGCCCTTGGCCTTTGCCTGATCAGCGGCGCTGCGGTACCGGTCCATCCTCTGCTGCAGGGCTTCCATGGTGTCCTTTGGGGGGGGAGGTAAACCTGGAACAGAAGAGCAGCCCCTTAATAGATGAGGGCCGTCAGACCCTCACATATAATATCATACGTGAAATCATCCCCGGCGCTTGTAGCCGTGCGGAGACCGAAGCAAGGCATAAAAAAAACTGTGACAAAAGCAGAAATGCACTGTGTTTGCAACCAAATTTCTGGATAATAGGATTCCGGATGAAAGGAACGGGTGAGATATGGCCAGCAGAGGGCGTATAACTCACCTGAGGACGGGGAAGGGTCTGCGCTCACTGGAGACTGAGGAACGGGCGGCTTGCTTGTGGCCTGTCGCTCTATGCAAAGAGAAATACAGGAGCGATTCATCAGTCAAAACAGAATCCGCTTTTATTACTCGTTGGCTGTCAGTGAATGGAACCATTCCTGTTAAATATCCAGAGGCAGAAAACTCAGCAGGACCCAGTCCTGCTCACACAGCTGAGAGTTTGCTACAATGTATCAATCTGTGAAATGGCAGGTGAGCCACAGACCGCAGTACAGGGTTGACGGCTCCTACCTAGACTGATACACTGTAACAAACTGCAGCGGTAAGATCAGGACTGCCTCTGAGTATATAGAAGAATGGCGGGGGATTGAGGTGAAAGCCTATAAGGGGAGGAGGATTTCATTTTTCAGCGCTCCTTTGACGGTGGAATCTGATTGGTTGCCAATTTTCCTTTACACCAGTTTTGATAAATTTCACAGAAGGAAATGTGTAATGCATCCTTTCCCCTGCGGGGGCGCTGCAGGGAAATTAAACGGTTGCTACCAGTAAAGATTACATCTGATCTCTAATGGTCCCAGCAGTGGAACAACCCGATCTCACTGTTCTCTTCTATGGGCAGGACCTGATGAGAAATACATGGCCGCTGGCCCACTGGTTGAGTGCGGTATTACAGGTCAGTTCTATTCACTTCACTGCAGATGAGCTGCAATACCAGACACAACACATGGACAGACGTGCTGCTGTATTTTAATACCGCCACTATCAGATCTGATCCCTATATGAGCTGGAGTTCAGGGATTGTCTGGCTGCCTTCTACCAAAAACAGCACCGCGTCTGAACGGGTTGTGACTGGTTTTCAAGCTGAGCTTCATTCAAGTGACTACAGCTGCAATACCACACAGGACCTGAGGACAGGGGTGGCGCTGCAGTTGGGAGACAGCGGCCATGTTTTTCTAATCAGTTACAACCCCTTTCAGTGCAGGCTTCCCCTTCACTCAGCTCAGGAGGGGCGTGCAGTTTCCCTCTGCAGTACTAATGTACTTACCTGGTGGAGGAGGGAGACTGTTCAAGTCCACCATCTGTCCCGAATCTAACGCAGACAACATGGGATCGAGAGACTGAAAGAAGGACAGCAGGGTAATGGATGAGAAACGAGGGAAGAAATGGGGGAAGTCTTCAAATCATAGTCAACTCCTTCTCAGCTTCTAGGAAAGTTGGGTGACAATCAATATGGCTGCCAGTACAACCCTGGAATGACACTAGAGTCATCACTGTATACCTAGACAGATTAGACTTTTGGGTGACAGCCGCCTGTGGAAGCTGTAAAGAGGACCCGGCTTTCCCAGAAACAGATACAATGATTGAAAAGACAAATGTAAAGGGGCGTCACCTTGGCGATGCGGTAATACTTTGTGGCCATCTCGGTGTCCCCCTGCTGCTTGCTTTGAATAGCTGCCAGCTTATATTCCCTCTGGAGATCCATCACTCGAGTCTTGTTCTCGTCGGATGCTGCGAGGTCAGAGCGACACGAGTGTGAGTGCCCCCCACCCATAAGACGGCTCCCACATTAAGAAGTACACACTGTGCCACTTACCTGGGCTTGGAGTGGCAGGAGCTGACGAGGTGATGGGGGCTGCAGTGGTCACAGGCCGTGGAAGGCTCTGAGGTTTGCTGGGCACCGGGGGAGGGGCCTTGGTGGGCGCAGGAGCCTGTGCTGGGATTCCGTTCACTGCAGGGGGGTCTGGAGTGACGACAACTGCGGGTGGGGGTGCAGGAGTGCTTGAGTTCTTCCCAGTTGCCACTGGAGGAGGGATGTCTTCCGCGGACACAGAGCCGCCCTTCTTGACAGTACGCAGCATGTCCTCCAGAGTCTGGTGGGCAGAGAGCGGTGAGAGAGGTTAGGAAATGCACGGAGGCACATATAGCAGAGATATTACCTGCAGGAGACTGTACCTTTACACCTCGCTCATATCTCCTGGCTTTGCTTCCGTCTCCAGCCTGTTTGGCATTACTCAGGGCATCCTTGTACATGGCCAGACGCTCCTGCAGTGTGCCCTCCATGCCCCCTGCTAAAGCGGGCGCAGCCTGAGGTGAACAGCATAAATGAGCAGGCGGCACAAAGAACACCGAGCACCGGGAGAGAAAAAACTGCAACACAGCTGGCTCAGGGTATCCACTTTCCAATGCTATGCCACCTACAGTGCCAGGGCAAAGCCAATCAGTACAGAAGAGGCTGGTGCCAGGGCAGAGTGGTCGGCGCTCCAGGACAGTAAAATAACATCAGGGGCAGAGGAGTACAAGATGCCTGGCATCAGGGCTGAGCAGTCTGCCAGGACGGTACAGTAAATCCAATCAGATCCCAATACACCCAGTCATGTGGGCATCTGTGGCGCCAGAGCATAGCCATCACTACATATTAGAATACAACTCTGGGCACCATGGCAGAGCTCTGACCTACAGCATCATGAACCAGTCCTGCATCCAAACTACTGAACTTAAAGGGGTACTCCCACCTTACAGGACATGCCATTACTTTAGGATCTCCCCCGCCCCCCCTGAGAACTGCAGCAAGCACATACCTTTGCAGGGGGAGGTGTCACTTTTGGCTCTTCGTCCTCTTCCTCGCCCAGGACTTCATTCAGTTCCGCCTGTAAGTGATACCAAGAGCTGACAATCAGATGTGATCCGACACTGACCATACGAATTCTGCTCTTACAGGGGTATTCCCATCACAGACAATGGGGGCGTATCGCTAGGATATGCCCCCATTGTCTAATAGGTGCGGGTCCCACCCCGGAAAATGAACGGGAAAATGAACGGAAGGCGCACTGCGCATGCGCAGCCGCCCTCCATTCATTTCTATGGGGCCACCGAGAATAGCCGAGCAAAGGCTCGGCTATTTCCGTTGGCCCCATAGAGATAAACGGGAGCAGGGGCCGCGCAGTGGCTTGGCTATTTCCGTTGGCCCCATAGAGATGAACGGAAGCAGGGGCCGCGCAGTGGCTCGGCTATTTCCGTTGGCCGCATAGAGATGAACGGGAGCAGGGGCCGCGCAGTGGCTCGGCTATTTCCCTTGGCCCCATAGAGATGAACGGGAGCAGGGGCTGCGCAGTGGCTCAGCTATTTCCCTTGGCCCCATAGAGATGAACGGGAGCAGGGGCCGCGCAGTGGCTCAGCTATTTCCCTTGGCCCCATAGAGATGAACGGGAGCAGGGGCCGCGCAGTGGCTCAGCTATTTCCGTTGGCCCCATAGAGATGAACGGGAGCAGGGGCCGCGCGAGCACGGTACGCTCCCATTCAATTCTATGGGAGCAGCGCTTGGTGGTGGGCGGACACCGGGAAATCCGGGGTCCTCCAGCCACAGCGCTCCCCGCTCCGTTCTTGTTGTAGGTGCGAGTCCCAGTGGTGGGACCCGCACCTATCAGACAATGGGGGCATATCCTAGCGATATGCCCCCATAGTCTGTGATGGGAAAACCCCTTTAAGGTGATCATACAAAAGACGACCAAACCCGCCGGCAGACATGCGGACAGAAGGCTCGGGCATAATGGATTTCAAGATGCCAATGATTTGTACCTGCCGCCTAAGTGTCCGGCAGCTGCTTATTCCCTCTCCCCAAAAAAAGAAAAACTGGAGGGGGTCACATACTTTCTTCTAAATCTTCTCCACTCACCATCAGGTCTTCATCATCGTCCACGTCTTCATCAGCGTCCTCCTCCACATCCTGCATACAGAGGGCGGCCATACGCTCAATGTGCTCCATGGGGAGGGGGGCTACAGGGGAGGACAGGGACAAAATATTAATACCGCAGGGAGGTGCCATGTCCCCAGACAGGTCACATGACTGCGTACGGTTATGTAGGGACTACAGCTCCCAGCCGGTATGGTAACAAGCCCAGCACTCACTTTTGCCCTTCTCCTTCTGTGCAGCCCTGTCAGCGCCGGTGATGGCCATGAGCTCGGCCTCCAGATTCCCATCATCATCAGAGTCTCCGGCCTGCGGAAAACCGAGGAGGAACGGGGCCTGCAAGAGCCAGCCCAGGAACATGTATGAGGAATAATACAGTCCTACAGTGTGATGATACACGGCTGTATATACAGTACTGATAGGGGATAGCTATACAAACACACACAGTACTGACAGGTAGGTGTGTATAAGTCAATGACAGGTAGGTGTGTATATGGCAATGACAGGTAGGTGTGTATATGGCAATGACAGGTAGGTGTGTATAAGTCAATGACAGGTAGGTGTGTATATGGTAATGACAGGTAGGTGTGTATAAGGCAATGACAGGTAAGTGTGTATATGGTAATGACAGGTAAGTGTGTATAAGTCAATGACAGGTAGGTGTGTATATGGCAATGACAGGTAGGTGTGTATATGGCAATGACAGGTAGGTGTGTATATGGCAATGACAGGTAGGTGTGTATATGGCAATGACAGGTAGGTGTGTATATGGCAATGACAGGTAGGTGTGTATATGGCAATGACAGGTAGGTGTGTATATGGTAATGACAGGTAGGTGTGTATATGGCAATGACAGGTAGGTGTGTATATGGCAATGACAGATAAGTGTGTATAAGTCAATGACAGGTAGGTGTGTATATGGTAATAACAGGTAGGTGTGTATAAGGCAATGACAGGTAGGTGTGTATAAGGCAATGACAGGTAGGTGTGTATATGGCAATGACAGGTAGGTGTGTATAAGGCAATGACAGGTAGGTGTGTATAAGTCAATGACAGGTAGGTGTGTATATGGTAATGACAGGTAGGTGTGTATAAGGCAATGACAGGTAAGTGTGTATATGGTAATGACAGGTAGGTGTGTATAAGTCAATGACAGGTAGGTGTGTATATGGCAATGACAGGTAGGTGTGTATAAGTCAATGACAGGTAGGTGTGTACAGTGGAGGAAATAATTATTTGACCCCTCACTGATTTTGTAAGTTTGTCCAATGACAAAGAAATGAAAAGTCTCAGAACAGTATCATTTCAATGGTAGGTTTATTGTAACAGTGGCAGATAGCACATCAAAAGGAAAATCGAAAAAATAACTTTAAAAAAAAGATAGCAACTGATTTGCATTTCATTGAGTGAAATAAGTATTTGAACCCCTAACAACCATTAAGAGTTCTGGCTCCCACAGAGTGGTTAGACACTTCTACTCAATTAGTCACCCTCATTAAGGACACCTGTCTTAACTAGTCACCTGTATAAAAGACACCTGTCCACAGAATCAACCAATCAAGCAGACTCCAAACTCTCCAACATGGGAAAGACCAAAGAGCTGTCCAAGGATGCCAGAGACAAAATTGTAGACCTGCACAAGGCTGGAATGGGCTACAAAACCATTAGCAAGAAGCTGGGAGAGAAGGTGACAACTGTTGGTGCGATTGTTCGAAAATGGAAGGAGCACAAAATGACCATCAATCGACCTCGCTCTGGGGCTCCACGCAAGATCTCACCTCGTGGGGTGTCAATGGTTCTGAGAAAGGTGAAAAAGCATCCTAGAACTACACGGGAGGAGTTAGTTAATGACCTCAAATTAGCAGGGACCACAGTCACCAAGAAAACCATTGGAAACACATTACACCGCAATGGATTAAAATCCTGCAGGGCTCGCAAGGTCCCCCTGCTCAGGAAGGCACATGTGCAGGCCCGTCTGAAGTTTGCCAATGAACACCTGAATGATTCAGAGAGTGACTGGGAGAAGGTGCTGTGGTCTGATGAGACCAAAATAGAGCTCTTTGGCATTAACTCAACTCGCTGTGTTTGGAGGAAGAAAAATGCTGCCTATGACCCCCAAAACACCGTCCCCACTGTCAAGCATGGGGGTGGAAACATTTTGCTTTGGGGTGTTTTTCTGCTAAGGGCACAGGACAACTTATTCGCATTAACGGGAAAATGGACGGAGCCATGTATCGTGAAATCCTGAGCGACAACCTCCTTCCCTCTGCCAGGAAACTGAAAATGGGTCGTGGATGGGTGTTCCAGCACGACAATGACCCAAAACATACAGCAAAGGCAACAAAGGAGTGGCTCAAGAAGAAGCACATTAAGGTCATGGAGTGGCCTAGTCAGTCTCCGGACCTTAATCCAATCGAAAACCTATGGAGGGAGCTCAAGTTCAGAGTTGCACAGAGACAGCCTCGAAACCTTCGGGATTTAGAGATGATCTGCAAAGAGGAGTGGACCAACATTCCTCCTAAAATGTGCGCAAACTTGGTCATCAATTACAAGAAACGTTTGACCTCTGTGCTTGCAAACAAGGGGTTTTCCACCAAGTATTAAGTCTTTTTTTGTTAGAGGGTTCAAATACTTATTTCACTCAATGAAATGCAAATCAGTTGCTATCTTTTATTTAAAGTTATTTTTTCGATTTTCCTTTTGATGTGCTATCTGCCACTGTTACAATAAACCTACCATTGAAATGATACTGTTCTGAGACTTTTCATTTCTTTGTCATTGGACAAACTTACAAAATCAGTGAGGGGTCAAATAATTATTTCCTCCACTGTATATGGTAATGACAGGTAGGTGTGTATAAGGCAATGACAGGTAAGTGTGTATATGGCAATGACAGGTAGGTGTGTGTATGGCAATGACAGGTAGGTGTGTATATGGCAATGACAGGTAAGTGTGTATATGGCAATGACAGGTAGGTGTGTATATGGCAATGACAGGTAGGTGTGTATATGGCAATGACAGGTAGGTGTGTATATGGCAATGACAGGTAGGTGTGTATATGGCAATGACAGGTAGGTGTGTATATGGCAATGACAGGTAGGTGTGTATATGGTAATGACAGGTAGGTGTGTATAAGGCAATGACAGGTAGGTGTGTATAAGGCAATGACAGGTAGGTGTGTATATGGCAATGACAGGTAGGTGTGTATAAGGCAATGACAGGTAGGTGTGTATAAGTCAATGACAGGTAGGTGTGTATATGGTAATGACAGGTAGGTGTGTATATGGCAATGACAGGTAGGTGTGTATAAGGCAATGACAGGTAAGTGTGTATATGGCAATGACAGGTAGGTGTGTATATGGCAATGACAGGTAGGTGTGTATATGGCAATGACAGGTAGGTGTGTATATGGCAATGACAGGTAGGTGTGTATATGGCAATGACAGGTAGGTGTGTATATGGCAATGACAGGTAGGTGTGTATATGGCAATGACAGGTAAGTGTGTATATGGTAATGACAGGTAAGTGTGTATAAGGCAATGACAGGTAGGTGTGTATAAGGCAATGACAGGTAGGTGTGTATATGGCAATGACAGGTAGGTGTGTATAAGGCAATGACAGGTAGGTGTGTATAAGTCAATGACAGGTAGGTGTGTATATGGTAATGACAGGTAGGTGTGTATAAGGCAATGACAGGTAAGTGTGTATATGGCAATGACAGGTAAGTGTGTATATGGCAATGACAGGTAAGTGTGTATATGGTAATGACAGGTAAGTGTGTATATGGTAATGACAGGTAAGTGTGTATAAGTCAATGACAGGTAGGTGTGTATATGGTAATGACAGGTAAGTGTGTATAAGTCAATGACAGGTAGGTGTGTATATGGTAATGACAGGTAGGTGTGTATAAGGCAATGACAGGTAAGTGTGTATATGGCAATGACAGGTAGGTGTGTATATGGCAATGACAGGTAGGTGTGTATATGGCAATGACAGGTAGGTGTGTATATGGCAATGACAGGTAGGTGTGTATATGGCAATGACAGGTAGGTGTGTATATGGCAATGACAGGTAGGTGTGTATATGGCAATGACAGGTAGGTGTGTATATGGCAATGACAGGTAGGTGTGTATATGGCAATGACAGGTAAGTGTGTATATGGCAATGACAGGTAAGTGTGTATATGGCAATGACAGGTAGGTGTGTATATGGCAATGACAGGTAAGTGTGTATATGGCAATGACAGGTAAGTGTGTATATGGCAATGACAGGTAGGTGTGTATATGGCAATGACAGGTAGGTGTGTATATGGTAATGACAGGTAGGTGTGTATATGGCAATGACAGGTAGGTGTGTATATGGCAATGACAGGTAAGTGTGTATATGGTAATGACAGGTAGGTGTGTATATGGCAATGACAGGTAGGTGTGTATATGGCAATGACAGGTAGGTGTGTATATGGCAATGACAGGTAAGTGTGTATATGGCAATGACAGGTAGGTACATATATATGGCAATGACAGGTAGGTGTACATACAGTAATGACAGGTAGGTGCATATATATGGCAATGACAGGTAGGTGTGTATATGGCAATGACAGGTAGGTGTGTATAGGGCAATGACAGGTAGGTGTGTATATGGCAATGAGAGGTAGGTGTGTATATGGCAATGACAGGTAGGTGTGTATATGGCAATGACAGGTAAGTGTGTAGGTGTGTATATGGTAATGACAGGTAGGTGTGTATATGGCAATGACAGGTAGGTGTGTATATGGCAATGACAGGTAGGTGTGTATATGGCAATGACAGGTAGGTGTGTATATGGCAATGACAGGTAGGTGTGTATATGGCAATGACAGGTAGATGTGTATATGGCAATGACAGGTAGGTGTGTATATGGCAATGACAGGTAGGTGTGTATATGGCAATGACAGGTAGGTGTACATACAGCAATGACAGGTAGGTGCGTATAAATGATTAGGGATGGGCCAATTTCCTATTTTGAAATTCGTTTTCGGGTTCGTGGTATTTACTGAATGGCGTTATGGATTCCGTTACCACCGACCATAACGCGATTCTATGACAGAATGGCTTTGGAGGAGTCTATGGGACGGATCCGCGGTGCAGCCCATAGACTTCTATAATGAGGGAAGAATAACGGAAATACTTCTAAAGGCATAGGATTGGGTTATGGTCGGTGGGAACGGAATCCTGCTTTTACCACCAGAACCTGAAATTCACTCATCTCTAGTCATTATGTATATACACCTACCTGTCATTACTGTATATGTACCTACCTGTCATTACTGTATATACACCTACCTGTCATTACTGTATATACACCTACCTGTCATTACTGTATATACACCTACCTGTCATTACTGTATATGTACCTACCTGTCATTACTGTATATGTACCTACCTGTCATTACTGTATATACACCTACCTGTCATTACTGTATATACACCTACCTGTCATTACTGTATATACACCTACCTGTCATTACTGTATATGTACCTACCTGTCATTACTGTATATGTACCTACCTGTCATTACTGTATATACACCTACCTGTCATTACTGTATATACACCTACCTGTCATTACTGTATATACACCTACCTGTCATTACTGTATATATATGTACCTACCTGTCATTACTGTATATACACCTACCTGTCATTACTGTATATACACCTACCTGTCATTACTGTATATACACCTACCTGTCATTACTGTATACACACCTACCTGTCATTACTGTATACACACCTACCTGTCATTACTGTATACATATGTACCTACCTGTCATTACTGTATATACACCTACCTGTCATTACTGTATACACACCTACCTGTCATTACTGTATACACACCTACCTGTCATTACTGTATACACACCTACCTGTCATTACTGTATACACACCTACCTGTCATTACTGTATATACACCTACCTGTCATTACTGTATATACACCTACCTGTCATTACTGTATATACACACCTACCTGTCATTACTGTATATACACCTACCTGTCATTGCCATATACACACCTACCTGTCATTACTGTATATACACCTACCTGTCATTACTATATATACACCTACCTGTCATTACTGTATATATATGTACCTACCTGTCATTACTGTATATACACCTACCTGTCATTACTGTATATACACCTACCTGTCATTACTGTATATATATGCACCTACCTGTCATTACTGTATATACACCTACCTGTCATTACTGTATACACACCTACCTGTCATTGCCATATACACACCTACCTGTCATTACTGTATATACACCTACCTGTCATTACTGTATATACACCTATCTGTCATTACTCTATATACACCTACCTGTCATTACCATGAATATATATGTACCTACCTGTCATTACCATGAATATATATGTACCTACCTGTCATTTACTGTATATACACCTACCTGTCATTATCATGAATATATATGTACCTACCTGTCATTACTGTATATACATGAACCTACCTGTCATAACTATATATATACATGGTAATGACAGGTAGGTACATATATATACAGTAATGACAGGTAGGTGTATATAAATGGTAATGACAGGTAGGTACATATATATGGCAATGACAGGTAGGTGTATATACATGGTAATGACAGGTAGGTACATATACAGTAATGACAGGTAGGTACATATATATACTTGGTAACGACAGGTAGGTGTATATACAGTAATGACAGGTAGGTACATATATATACTTGGTAACGACAGGTAGGTGTATATACAGTAATGACAGGTAGGTGTATATAAATGGTAATGACAGGTAGGTACATATATATGGCAATGACAGGTAGGTGTATATACATGGTAATGACAGGTAGGTACATATACAGTAATGACAGGTAGGTACATATATATACTTGGTAATGACAGGTAGGTACATGTATATCCATGGTAACGACAGGTAGATGTATATACAGTAATAACAGGTAGGTACATATATATATACATGGTAATGACAGGTAGCTGTATATATACAGGGGGTTAGGTACATATCTACAGGTAGGTACATATATATACATGGCAATGACAGGTAGGTGCATATATATAAGGTGATGACAGGTAAGTACATATATATACTTGGTGATGACAGGTAGCTACATATATACAGGTGGGTGTGCGTATATACGGTAATGACAGGTAGGTGTATATGTACGGTAAGGACAGGTAGGTGGGCACGCTCTCCGTATTCCCTATGGATGACCTCACCCCTTTGCTGGGCGCCGCCGGCCTCCCTCTTCCTCCTCCCCGGGCCTCTCTGCGGCCGTTCATCTTCTCCTGTACGGTGAAAACAAGAATTACCTGCCGCTACTTCCGTGTCCGGTATCACGTGACCGGGTCTGGACTACAGTCCCCGGCGTGCCCCACGGCTTCCTGACGTCTGGGCGTCACGTGATCAATATGCGGCTAGAGCGGGAAGAGCAGCGCAGAGTCCGGGGGCGGAGCCAACCACTCCCTGTATAATCCGTATGTGTCCCGTGTACAGCTGCCACACTGAGACCGAGCAGCGCCAGGTGTGATGTCTGCCGGTCATGGCCACCTACCTCGTGTTCTGTAAAACTGTACAGAGTGTATTCTAGGTTCTGGGTACTAATAGGGACCATCCACACCAATGTCTACATAAACCCCACTGTACAAGCAGGGGGTGATGTGTCTATGTGAGATCTCCATGACAACGCCGTAGCTGACCGGACACGTGTTGTCAGAATGTCTCAGTAGTGCAGCCTCAGGCTTTGGGCATATATCAGGGTAGAAGAGAGATATTGAGAAGCGGTTTTAACGTATTTAGTGTATACTGAACGACGCTTTTCTCTTTTAGGTGTATGAAGCAATGAAGAGGAAAAGGAAGATGACGAGTGAGGACGTGTACTAACTCATTACAGCGTATTCTGTACATCTGTGCAGACATGGACTGACCCCGCTGCCCTGCACTACTGCAGACTGGCACTGGGGGGCAGCGAGGTCGAGAGCCTCATCACAACCTCCAACCCATCCCCAAGTCTAAGGGCTCATTTACACGACCCTCTGAATGAGTCTGCATCCGTTTCGCAATTTTACGGAACTGGTCCGGACCCATTCATTTCAGCGTGGCTGCAAAAGATGCAGACAGCACACCGCGTACTGTCCATCTGTATGTCCGTTCCGCGGCCCCGCAAAAAAGATAGAACACGTCCTATTCTTGTCCGCAATCTTGGAGAAGAATAGGCATTTCTAGAATGGGCTGCCCGTTCCGCATGGGTGGCATCCGTGTTTTGCGGACATGTGAATGTACCCTCAGGCAAAGCTTAGAGTTACCGGAGAGCAGTGCATTGTGGGAGCTAATGGCATGGTAAAGTGACCAAATGCTTCAGCCATCTTTACCGAGGGCCACGTACACATGCATGCTCAGCTCACCCGAGCATGCATGTGTTGTGAATGGAGGAGGGGAGAAAGCCGCTACCTGACACCTCTGGCGGTGTCTTATCTTCCTGAGATCAATAGGATCAGACATGTTGAAATCTAACCGCCCCATCTTTATCTCCCCATAGTCTGTGGGGGTAGTCCAGAGACCACCATACATATAGATGGCACGGCTGTTATGTCACCTGCCTGACAGCGGGGGTGGAGCTAGACGGCTGTCTGTTTCCAAGGGCAACCAGCAGAATTCTGAATGCTGCTATTTGTAGGGATGGGGGAGAGGTTAACCCCTTAACAGCGATTAACATGGGAAATACGGTTAACCCCACAATAGCCATTAACATGCCTTTGAATAGTTGTAAGGAGCCTTGCCTAGAACAGGCATCAACAACCTTCGGCTCCCAGCTGTTGTGAAACTACAATTCCCAGCATGCTCCATTCATTTCTATGTAAGTTCTTAGAAGAGCAGAGCAACTATGCATGCTGGGAGTTGTAGTTTCACAACAGCTGGGAGCCAAAGGTTGCCTACCCCTGTCCTAGAAGGTTTTGCAGGATAAGTCCTGCGCGAGTGTCTTGTGCCGCCCTGAAGCCAGTGCTTGGCTGTGTAATGACAGGGATTGGAGGAACCTCTGATCCCAGCCAGTTACCCCCAGGGTCGGGAGAGACTACCCCATTGGGGTCACTGGATTTCCAAGTGACAGAGGTCAGAACTAGGGGGACGTTGGAGAACAATTCACCAAATTTATTAGGCATAGACCCTTAATAAATGTGTTAGTTTATAATCTAAGCTGGTTATAGACTGCCATAGACTTCAGGTATAATTTACGTAGGCTATGGGCTGCCATAAACTCCAAGTATAATCTACTCTGGCTATAGGCTGCCATAGACTTCAGGTATAATCTACACTAGCTGTGGGCTGCTATAAGATTCAGGTATACTATAGGCTGCCATAGACTTCAGGTATAATTTACACTGGCTATAGGCTGCTATAGACTTTAGGTTTAATCTATGCTTGGCTATGGGCTGCCATAGACTTCATATATAATCTACTCGGACTATAGGCTGCCATAGACTTCAGGTATAAACTACGCAGGCTATGGGCTGCCATAGACTTCAGGTATAATCTATGCTGGCTATAGGCTGCCATAGATTTCAGGTATAATCTATGCTGGCTATAGGCTGCCATAGATTTCAGGTATAATCTACGCTGGCTATAGGCTGCCATATACTTCATGTATAATCTACGCTGGCTATAGGCTGCCATAGACTTCAGGTATAAACTACGCAGGCTATAGGCTGCCATAGACTTCATTTATAATCTACGCTGGCTATAGGCTGCCATATACTTCATGTATAATCTACACTGGCTATGGACTGCCATAGACTTCAGTTATAATCTACGCTGGCTATAGGCTGCCATAGACTTCAGGTATAATCTACGCTGGCTATAGGCTGCCATAGACTTCAGGTATAATCTATGATGGCTATAGGCTGCCATAGACCAGGTATAAGCTACGCTGGCTATAGGCTGCCATATACTTAATGAATAATCTACCCTGGCTATAGGCTGCCAGATACTTCATGTATAATCTACGCTGGCTATAGAGTACCATAAACTCCTGGTATAATCTACGCTGGCTATAGGCTTCCATAGACCAGGTATAATCTACCCTGACTATAGGCTGCCATAGACCAGGTATAATCTATGCTGGTTATAGGCTACCATAGACCAGGTATAATCTACCCTGACTATAGGCTGCCATAGACCAGGTATAATCTACGCTGGCTATAGGCTGCCATAGACCAGGTATAATCTACCCTGGCTATAGGCTGCCATAGACCAGGTATAATCCACGCTGGCTATAGGCTGCCATAGACCAGGGATAATCTACGCTGGCTATAGGCTGCCATAGACCAGGGATAATCTACGCTGGCTATAGGCTGCCATATACTTCATGTATAATCTCCGCTGGCTATAGGCTGCCATAGACCAGGTATAATCTACGCTGGCTATAGGCTGCCATATACTTCTTGTATAATCTACGCTGGCTATAGGCTGCCATAGACCAGGTATAATCTACCCTGACTATAGGCTGCCATAGACCAGGTATAATCTACGCTGGCTATAGGCTGCCATAGACCAGGTATAATCTACCCTGGCTATAGGCTGCCATAGACAGGTATAATCCACGCTGGCTATAGGCTGCCATAGACCAGGTATAATCTACCCTGGCTATAGGCTGCCATATACTTCTTGTATAATCTCCGCTGGCTATAGGCTGCCATAGACCAGGGATAATCTATGCTGGCTATAGGCTGCCATAGGCCAGGTATAGTCTATGCTTGGCTAGGGGCTGCCATAGATTTTAGTTATAATCCACGCAGTCTGTCCTTCATAACCCAGGGCCTCATACCGCCACGTGAATGAAAAGTTATGGCCGCTGAAATGTGACCACCTTTTCATTTAGAAGAACATGGCAAAACGTGGAAACTACTGACCTTGGGTGGAGACACCCTTTAAGCCTCCCTGGTAATTAGTATATTGCTACCTTTCAGATGCCAGCTCAGCTGCCACGTCGGTATGCAGCGCCCTGTCTCCCGAGCCAGCCTCCTATCAGCCTGCAGAGAACGGCGTGAAGGAAGACGACTCCGAGGTGCACCAGGAAGGAAAGCTGGATGAGACTGGTGACCACCAACCAGTACAATGCGCGGTGAGTATCACAAGGTCATATGTGTGCACTGAGGTCTGGAGCAAGGCGTGTACCCTCCTGTAGTAGCACTACGCCAGTGGTAGTTGGGCCCCAGGATAAATAAAGTGGCCCCTAATGAGTCCAGGCTACCTGTAGCTTCCAGTTGAGTGGATTCCTTTCTTCAGCTGGTCTTCGCACATTCAGAGATGACATCCCACCATATGCAGTGATGTCACCAGAGTCAGGACCATGGTTATGAATATAATGTCTAAAACTATTTAATTTAAGGCAAACATTTGTATTTTAGGGCCCCACTGACGGTCAGCTACATCCAGAAGCATCCTGTTCATTGCCGCTCACTGCAGTACTCTCAGCCTGCCACCAGGGGGATCTAGAAACACCCCCTACAGATATTACAGGAGAAGTCAGTGACGGGATTGCAGGTAATCTCTGCCCTGTGCCCATAGAAACTGCCGAGAGCAATGTCAGATGTCCTAATGAGACGGACATGCCGGCCGTCAGTGTAACCGAGAACATAGACGGGCTAGTGAACGGAGACCAGCCAAGTGATACCTCTGATTGCCCCATCATGGAGGAGAGGCGTACGGGAGGGGATGCGAATGGTTGTGAGTCAGGGGATGCCTCTGAGATGCCACCTATGGATACTTGTATGTATACCAATGGCTCGCCCCTCCCAGGAGATGGCTGTCAGGAACCAAATTCTGGTCTACAAGAAGCATCCCAGAAATATCAACCCCTTAATGAAACCCTGTATCCGCCATATGCCCCTAGTATTCCAGAATTCACCTCCCAGTCCGATCGGCAGGATCCTCAGACAATAGAAGAGGGGCCCCGCTTATCTGACTGTGATCCGAAGTTACGAGGAGGAGACGAGCAACATTACCAAGACCCCGAATCACAACCACGGGTGGTAATGTCACCAGAAGAGACCTGGCTAAAGATGACAGAGCAGACTATCCCGTTCCTGCAAGCTGACCCCCCGGCGGAGGATCTGAGGGTACTGACCAATGGCCTGGACCTGCAGGACAGCCAGCTGCTCGGAGCCTTCGAGGAGAGCCTCTATGAACCCAGAAAGGTATGTGTTTTAAAGGAGCACTCCGGGCAGAACCGAAACAGGGCTGGAGGGGAAGGGCGTGACATAGAGAAGTTTAATATCTCGTCATGTCCCATCCCCTCAAGCCTGCAGTGTTCAAGATGTCCTCCTCTTCTTTAATCAGACCTTATGTAAATCCAAATCACCATCTACACCAATGTCAACATCCTTCCCGGCTGAGATAGCATCAGTTGCACAGTATGTGGCCATTCAAGTGGGTGGTCTCATTATGTGGGTGGTCTCATTAAGGGGTTGTGCGGCAATATATATTGATGACCTACGGTCAGGATAGGTCATCAATGGAGCGAGTACTTGTAATTACACGATGCGCCGCTCCAGAGAAGGCGACACGTAGTATAATGAGCGCGTTCGCATGGAGCGCCGCCTCCTCTTCCAACCAGCCGATCAGCGGGGATGTCGGACCCCCACCAATCAGATACTGATTACCTATACTGACAATAGGTCATCATATATACTGCTGCACAACCTCTTTAACCGCCTCAGCCCCCCTAGCTTAAACCCCTAATGACCAGGCCACTTTTTACAATTCCGCACTACACTACTTTCACCGTTTATTGCTCCGTCATACAACTTACCACCCAAATGAATTTTACCTCCTTTTCTTCTCACTAATAGAGCTTTCATTTGGTGCTATTTCATTGCTGCTGACATTTTTGCTTTTTTTGCTATTAATAAAAATTTGACGACATTTTTGCAAAAAAATTTCATTTTTCGCTTTCTGTTGTAAATTTTTTTTAAAAACGACATTTCTATATAATTTTTTCTATAAATTTATTGTTCTACATGTCTTTGATAAAAAAAAATCCAATAAGTGTATATTTATTGGTTTGGGTAAACGTTGTTATAGCGTTTACAAACTATGGTGCAAAAAAGTGAATTTCGGCATTTTGAAGCAGCTCTGACTTTCTGAGCGCCTGTCATGTTTCTTCAGGTGCTAGAATGTCAGGATAGTATAAATACCCCCCAAATGACACCATTTTAGAAAGAAGACACCCCAAAGTATTCGCGGAGGGGCATGGTGAGTTCATGTATCATTTCATTTTTTTTTACAAGTTAGCGGAAAATGACACTTTCTGAGGAAAAAAAATTATAATAAACTTTCCATTTCTGCTAACTTCTGGCAAAAAAAAAAAAAATCTCCCACGGAGTCACTATGCCCCTCAGTGAATACCTCGGGGTGTCTACTTTCCGAAACGGGGTCATTTGTGGGGTGTTTACTGTTCTGGCATTTTGGGCGGGGCTAAATTGTGAGCAGCCATGTAAAACCTAAAGGTACTCGTTGGACTTTACGCCCCTTTACGCACCAAGGCTGCAAAAAAGTGGCACTTATGTGGTATCGCCGTACTCAGGAGAAGTAGGGCAATGTGTTTTGGGGTGTATTTTTACATACACCCATGTTGGGTGAGAGAAATATCTCTGTAAACTGACAATTTTGTATAATTTTTTTTTAAAAGTTGTCATTTACAGAGATATTTCTCACACCCAGCATGGTTATATGTAAAAATACACCCCAAAACACATTGCCCTACTTCTCCTGAGTACGGCGATACCATGTGTGACTACTTTTGCAGCCTGGGTGCGCAAAGGGGCCCTAAAACCAATGAGTACCTTTAGGATTTCACAGGGCATTTTTACGCATTTAGATTCCAGACTTCTTCTCACGCTTTAGGGCCCCTAAAATGCCAGGGCAGTATAAATACCCCACATGTGACCCCATTTTGGAAAGAAGACACCCCAAGGTATTCCGTGAGGGGCATGGCGAGTTCACAGAATATTTTTTTTTTGGCACAAGTTAGCGGAAATTGATATATATATTTTTTTTTTTTTTTGTTTTTTTTACAAAGTCTCATATTTCACTAACTTGTGACAAAAAATAAAATTTTACATGAACTCACCATACCCCTCACAGAATACCTTGGGGTGTCTTCTTTCTAAAATGGGGTCACATGTGGGGTATTTATACTGTCCTGGCATTTTAGGGGTCCCTAAAGCGTGAGAAGAAGTCTGGAATCTAAATGTGTAAAAATGGCCTGTGAAATCATAAAGGTACTCATTGGTTTTAGGGCCCCTTTGCGCACCCATGCTGCAAAAAAGTGTCACTCATGTGGTATCGCCGTACTCAGGAGAAGTAGGGCAATGTGTTTTGGGGTGTATTTTTACATATACCTCTGCTGGGTGTGAGAAATATCTCTGTAAATGACAACTTTTTAAATTTTTTTATACAAAGTTGTCAGTTTACAGAGATATTTCTCTCACCCAGCATGGGTATATGTAAAAATACACCCCAAAACACATTTCCCCACTTCTCCTGAGTACGGCGATACCACATGTGTGACACTTTTTTGCAGCCAAGATGCGCAAAGGGGCCCAAATTCCAACGAGTACCTTTAGGTTTTACACTTATTGAATTTTTTTTATCAAAGACATGTAGAACAATAAATTTATAGAAAAATTTATATAGAAATGTAGTTATTTTTTTTTTAAATTTTACAACAGAAAGTGAAAAATGTAATTTTTTTGCAAAAATGTCGTTACATTTTTATTAATAGCAAAAAAAGTAAAAATGTCAGCAGCAATGAAATAGCACCAAATGAAAGCTCTATTACTGAGAAGAAAAGGAGGTAAAATTCATTTGGGTGGTAAGTTGTATGACGGAGCAATAAACGGTGAAAGTAGTGTAGTGCGGAATTGTAAAAAGTGGCCTGGTCATTAAGGGGGTTTAAGCTAGGGGGGCTGAGGTGGTTAAGGTGAAAAGTGGCTCGGTAGTGAAGGGGTTAAATTGCCCTAACCTAAGTATTGATGTGATGCGCGGTCTAGTAGACGGATGACACCGGGTCCTGTCCATGAGCAAGAATGTCGCGCAGATTTATATCCAGGGAATGTCTGACCCTTCGGTATCCTGTAGTAATTCCAACAACTATCCAAACAGTCCTGGATTTATGTCCCAGACTGCGTAAGATCATCCCGCACCGCACTCCACCACTTGTCACTTTCTGCATCACTAGTTCCTTACACAGTGCAGGACATCATCATTATTAGACATCCCCCCCCCCCCATCCTTTTTAACCCCTTCCCTCCCTGCACTCACTCTCTCACGGTGGAGTAGACGCAGGAGCTGGTGCGAAGGCTGTGATCCCAACCATCTGACAACCCGTTAGATTCCATGGTTCCTATGATATGCCATGGAGGGGGGGTGCCGATAGGGTTCCATGGCAGCTGGGGGGCCCTAATGAAGACCCCGGTCTGTCATCTTTGTACTCCCAGTGGTATCTGTGTTTCTCCCTGAGCTTTGCTTTAAAGCATGGGAAGTGCTCAGTTAGAACAGCTAAAGGCCTCCATACATATCAGTGCTCCTGAAATTATCTTTGACCAATCTTTTTGTTGTTCCAAAAGTGTCTGGGCGGTGTTTAGTGCGGTTTTAGAGGCGGCTACACTGTAAAACTGCCCCCAAAATAGCGCTATACACCGCCCACTTTAGCCGATGACATCACTGGGCTCCCTGCTAGGCTGAAGTATCCGCCTAGCATACTCATGTGAAGCCCGGTACGTCACCGGCTCACAACATTGTACTGCGCAATACAAGGGGAGTGTCAAAGCAAAGAAATGCTCCAATGCTCTACCCCTACATGCTGAAGGAGTGAAGGGGAGCTTATATACGGGTTCACCCCTGAACCGGAACAACCCCTTTAAGTTCCCAGTCCGCCCCTGGTGTATGGGCATCTAAAGCCATCGGTGAGAAAAAGATTTATTAGGAAACTACTGACCATAGACTTAGGGGGAGAGGCCTGCGGTATGCTGTTAAATAATGTACACCTATAGATCTGTACATCTTACATACTGTACTGACCACCATCTCTCTTTGTGTTCACAGAGTGCCGAGAACCACATCCGTGACCATCTGACCTCATCATCACAGGGTCAGGAGATACCACAGGCCGCAGCTTCACCACCAAGTGTACCAGTGCAGGATATAAGAGGGTGAGGAATAAATGTACCCGTCCCCCCCCTCCCCCATACACATTAGGCCAGCGCTGGCCAACCTGTGGCCCTCCAGCTGTTGCAAAACTACAACTCCCAGCATGCCCAGACAGCCTACAGCAGGGCATGGTGAGAATTGTAGTTTTGCAACAGCTGGAGGGCCGCAGGTTGGCCAGCCCTGCATTAGGCTATTTACAGCCAAACCCATAGAAGCCACCAGAATAAATCTGCTGAGCTCATCACTGTCTAGTACAGGGGTAGGCAACCTTTGGCTCCCAGCTGTTGTGAAACTACAACTCCCAGCATGCATAGTTGCTCTGCTCTTCTAAGAACTTACATAGAAATGAATGGAGCATGCTGGGAATTGTAGTTTTTACAACAGCTGGGAGCCGAAGGTTGCTGATGCCTGGTCTAGTAAGACCCAGCAGCTCATTGTACTGCTGTGGTCGTCGGGCGTGTGACATTACTTCCATCAGTCTTCTGGCCTATGGGATTGAGCTGCAGTACCGAGCACCGCCACTATGCAATGTACGGCGCTGTGCTTGGTACCCAACGAGGAACAGAGAAGAGTCACTAGGAGGACATTTTGATTTCCAGTCTGAGACTGTAAGTAATCGATATGCAATACTAACGAGGGCACACCTAGAACCCCCAGTGATACCATCTTGCTGCAAACATATTAAAGGAGTTATCCCATGATACAGTTAAAAATCATCATATAGTACACGGCAATCTCTTTCTAACAAAGCTAGAACCGGCCTGAACCTCACATGGACCCAGAGATCTCCCCAGTCATTGCTCCAGTGGTTCTGCTAGATTCTCTTCAGACTCGGAGGTGGACGAGAAATAAGGAAGAGCACGAACAGCAGGTGGCGCTATACAGATGCATTTTTAGTTTACTATGGCAAACAATATTTCATGACGTGTACGGAGCCTCTCTCAGGAGGTGGGCAATACGGGAGGTCACCATATTAATCATAAGAAAAGGGAACAACCAAACAGTCAATATAAGGGAAGCAATTGGTCCAATCCAGGGTGGACATTGTAATATAATGGAAGGGGGCATTGGGGACAAGTTCCACCCTGTCATCCCGATTGCTGGGAGAGAACGCCTCCCTCCCGGCAATCGCTTGCTCAATCAGCCGGTTTATTAAGACATTCATAGATGCCAATGGCCGTCCTTGTCCAGTCCCAGCGGGAGGTTGTTAGTTGGAGGCCTACTAGGGTGTAGACGGACACTGATTCAGCCGTCTCCCTCCTGTGGTGCTGACTGCCAGGCTGGATGGGCAATACACAGCAAAACAGACCAAGCTCAGGTAAAATCAGCTCCATCACCATTGTATCCAATCCAGTCAAGGTCCGAGGATACGGGTCATCTTAAGACATTGGTAGAACAGGATTTGAAAACGTTACATGAGGAGGGACTTACCTTCATGGACGATTTATCCAGAATGCAGAAAGAGGCTTTACTTTCCCCATTTACACCCATAAGGCCGCTTTCACACCGGCAATCCAGCTCGTGTCAGGATCTGTTCAGGGAAGAACTGATGGTTTTGCATGCCAGTTCGATCAGTTTTTAGTTTTTTTGTTTTTTCCTGCGGGCATCTTCACTTCAGTGGGGCCAGAGCTGCGTGAAAAAACGCACAATATAGAACACTTGCAATTTTTCCAGAACGCAGAGATCACGTGTGAAAAACAACGCACGTCCACATATAATCGATGGGCCAGGATTCAATCTGGATTCTGTGCGTTCACCACACACATCACATCTGGACGGAAAACTGGAACCCTCTGGGTACGACCACACAGCATGGTCGTGTGGTGCGTGCAACGTGGTCGTGCAGCGTCCGAGAACTGTGTGGCCGGAATGGCTATTGACTAAACTCTAATTAAAAAGACGGCACTATTCATTAGGTCAGTAGTATTAAAGGGGTTGTCCTGGTTCAGAGCTGACCCCGGACATACCCATAATTTTACCCAGGCAGCCCCCCTAACATGAGTATCGGAGCAGTTCATGCTCCGATGCTCTCCCTTGCCCTGCGCGAGGGCTCTTTTATTTACCATAACACACTGCCGGGCCGAGGGGCTTTAGCGCCGCCCTAGACGTTTTACAGGCAAGGGCAGCGCTAAAGCTCACCCATCAGTGCCGGTGACGTCACCAGGCTCACTACTGGGCGGAAACCTCCGCCTAGCAGCCCGAAGGAGAGCCCAGTACATCACCAGAACGCCAAAAAATGCCTGTGTCCTGCGCGATTCAGCGCAGGGCAAAGTAGAGCATCGGAGCAAGAACCGTTGAACCAATGCTCTTGTCAGGGGGGCTGCCGGGGTGAAATTCTGGGTATGTCCGGGTTCAACAATGAACACGGACAACCCCTTTATTGTCCGTGGGGTATTAAAGGTGCTCCCCATTTAGAGGGCGCGTCTGTGACCATACCAGCGTTTGTCGCCCACGGTAATAATAACTGTGACAATTTGCGACTTAGGGTCCATTCACACGTCCGTGTGTGTTTTGCGTATCCACGGATCCGTCCGCAAAACACGGAAACCGCCAATGTGCGTTCCGCATTTTGCGGACCGCACATCGCCGGCACTCTCATAGAAAATGCCTTTTCTTGTCCGCAATTGCGGACAAGAATAGGACATGTTCTATTTTTTTCGGGAACGCGATTGCGGACCCGGAAGTGCGGATCCGCAATTGCGGACTCGGCCGGGACATCGTCTGTCCCCATTGAAACTAATGGGTCCACAATTTCGTTGGGAATTGCGGACGTGTGAATGGACCCTTACTGATGACTTTTCTTCCAATCCTATTTCTTTTCTAGGTTTGTGGAAAAGTGTTTTGTTTACACTACGCTGTAAAACTTTGGTAGGGAGTTCACTTTTACAGTGCGCTCGGAGCGTCTTCAGACTGACCATTTCCTTTTTTTCACACTATGCGGCGGAGGAATGGCACTTGCGCAAAAAGGATGTACGCTGCTGCCAGACTCATCTGGTGGTGATTTATTTTCCTTGAGAACAAAAAGATCGAACACGATTATTATTATTAGGGCTCATGCACTTGACCGTATGTATTTTGCTTGTCGCCGAACACGGATCCGCAAAAAAAAAAAAACAGGTTACATCTGTGTTTTATCCGTTTTTTTTGCGGATCCATTGTAACAATGTCCTTGTCCGCAAAATAAACAATAATAGGGCATGTCCTATTTTTTCCGAAACGGACATACAGACACGTTTTTTTTTATTTTTTCATGCCCTATTGAATTGAATGGTTCCGCATACGGAACTGTAAAGGAACGGAAACAGAAAAAAACATATGTTTCTGTGCAGGAGCCCTAATTTATTAGAATATTTACTGGAACATTTATTATTATTATATATTAAAATATTGTTATTATTTATCAGATTGTGTATTGTTATATATTAAAATATTTATCACTGTTTGTTGAAATCCAACAGTCTCGTTCTTTTTCCACCAAAATCTGGCATTAGAGAGCCGGAGACCTCATGCTTATTGGATGGTTGGCCATTGTCCGGTTCAGTGACAGTAATGTGTATAATCAGAGGACGTATTGGCGCCTGTATGTGATTGTGCGCACAGGCGGCTTCTGCTCAGGTGTGGACGGTCCACCTCAATAGCCTCTTAATCTCTCCGTCTGCTCCTTCATTGTCTGTGCAGACAGTCCCTCCCCACAGGGTGGATGGGTGAGGGCTACAGGAATTAAGACTTATCTCTAGTGTGTTATTGTAACCTCTCCAGATATAATGGGGAAGGTGTGGGGGGGATTGCTAAAGCGTTAGTCAATGACGGTAAGAATCTGGGTAAACAGTCAAGAGAACAAATGTATTAAAATCCCTTCCCCCATGACGTCTGCTGTATGTCGTATATCAGATGCCTCCTGCAAAAAATCTAATAACATCAACACTGCGGCACACAGTAGATTCGTGGCAAGCAGGAACCCACCTGGATAAAGGACAGTGACTGGCGCTTCTCTTTGCTCTTCCCAGTATGAGGATGTCAGTGTAGTAACATTTATTTCTTCTATCCCTGGCAGACTTCAGCAAAGAAGAACAGAAGATGCCACCTCTACTGTGCAAGGTCTCATCATGGAGTTATCAAATATCAAGTGAGGCGTGAACTTTTGGATGCATGTAGTTATACAGCAGGAGCCATTTTCAGTGTCAGCAATTCCAGTTATAAAATATAGGAACACAACTGGTGTAGTTATCATTGCTATATGGCAGAATTATGTCAGAAAATAGATTTGCTAGTTGCATTGACAACAATACAATCCCCCTATGTAAAAGAATATAACTACTATAATACTGCCTCCTATGTAAAAGAATATAACTACTATAATACTGCTCCTATGTACAAGAATATAACTACTATAATACTGCCTCCTATGTACAAGAATATAACTACTATAATACTGCTCCTATGTACAAGAATATAACTACTATAATACTGCTCCTATGTACACGAATATAACTACTATAATACTGCCTCCTATGTACAAGAATATAACTACTATAATACTGCTCCTATATACACGAATATAACTACTATAATACTGCCTCCTATGTACAAGAATATAACCACTATAATACTGATTCCTATGTACAAGAATATAACTACTATAATACTGCCTTCTATGTACAAGAATATAACTACTATAATACCGCTCCTATGTACAGGAATATAACTACTATAACACTGCTCCTATGTACAAGAATATAACTACTATAATACTGCTCCTATGTACAGGAATATAACTACTATAATACTGCTCCTATGTACAAGAATATAACTACTATAATGCTGCTCCTATGTACAAGAATATAACTACTATAATACTGCTCCTATGTACAGGAATATAACTACTATAATAATGCTCCTATGTACAAGAATATAACTACTATAATACTGCTCCTATGTACAAGAATATAACTACTATAATACTGCCTCCTATGTACAAGAATATAACTACTATAATACTTCTCCTATGTACAAGAATATAACTACTATAATACTGTCCCCTATGTACAAGAATATAACTACTATAATACTGCCTCCTATGTACAAGAATATAACTACTATAATACTGCTCCTATGTACAAGAATATAACTACTATAATACTGTCCCCTATGTACAAGAATATAACTACTATAATACTGCCCCCTATGTACAAGAATATAACTACTATAATACTGCCTCCTATGTACACGAATATAACTACTATAATACTGCCCCCTGTGTACAAGAATATAACTACTATAATACTGCCTCCTATGTACAAGAATATAACTACTATAATACTGCCTCCTATGTACAAGAATATAACTACTATAATACTGCTCCTATGTACAAAAATATAACTACTATAATACTGCCTCCTATGTACAAGAATATAACTACTATAATACTGCCTCCTATGTACAAGAATATAACTACTATAATACTACTCCTATGTACAAGAATATATCTACTATAATACTGTCTCCTATGTACAAGAATATAACTACTATAATACTGTTCCTATGTACAAGAATATAACTACTATAATACTGCTCCTATGTACAAGAATATAACTACTATAATACTGCTCCTATGTACAAGGATATAACTACTATAATACTGCCCCTATGTACAAGAATATAACTACTATAATACTGCCTCCTATGTACACGAATATAACTACTATAATACTGCCTCCTATGTACAAGAATATAACTACTATAATACTGCCCCCTGTGTACAAGAATATAACTACTATAATACTGCACACAGTACACAGTCCCTTCATGCTTCTAGAGTACATGAATGTATATAGCATATGATAAGTAATGGCTTCTCTGTGTGTTGCAGTCGTCTCATTATGAGCACTTACCGAGAACTGAGGCAGAAGAGGGTACGGCACACTGCAGGAAGAGGGACAGTGAGTAGACGGAGGCGCCATGAGATGTGACACCAGGGACGATGTCGTTTGTGTGCATCCATACTGTCTGCTGTTTTCTCTCCACTCGTCTGGTATGGAGTATAATATTAGTAGGGCTTGTGACATCACTCTGGAGGCGCTGTATACCTCATGTCTCTGTGATCTCTTTGGTACGGTATACAATCCATATGGCGGCTTTTTCTCATTTTTATTGTTACATTTTATTATGGATAAAATAATGTTAAAACAGAAGCTGGTGATGTATTTATTTCTCTCATCTGTCCTGTGCGCAATCTTAGTGCGGAACGAGTGGAGACGCCCCATCATTAAAAAGCGCCCTTAAGGTGCTAATCAGGTGACCAGAAAACTTTGGCCGGTCACAATGTAATTAAAAGCACAACAGCCACAAATCAGCATAGTTTTCTAATGATGACGTATCCTATACCGGGAGTCGGACCCCCACTGATCAGCAGTTAGAGGAGGTGCAGCCTCTTTCAAGGCCGGTGATGTCACGTTCGTCGATCACATGACATATATTCAGTTCCATTCAAGTGAATCGGCCTGGACTGTAGTACCAAGCATTGCCACTATACAGTGTATGGCTACTCTACTGTGCGGAAGCCGTGGCCTGCATTACCGATGGCGTGCAGTGAGTCTCGGTATTCGGTTGTTTTTTCCCTGGCCACTTGGAAATAGTTCTGGAGGTGGCACTGTGTGGGACATTACTACTGGGGGGTGGGGACTGTGGGGGACTTTACCACTAGGGAGCATTGTGGGGGACATTACTACTGGGGGTGGGGGACATTACTACTGTGGGGGACATTACTAAGGAGGTAGCACTGTGAGGGACATTACTACTTGGGGGGCACTGTGTGGGACATTACTACTGGGGTGGGGACAGTGTGGGACCTTACTACTGTGGGGGACATTACTAAGGAGGTGGCACTGTGTGGGACATTACTTCTGTGGGTGACATTACTAAGGAGGTGGCACTGTGTGGGACATTACTACTGGAGGTGGCACTGTGTGGGACATTACTACTGGGGGGTGGGGACTGTGTGGGACTTTACCACTGGGGGGCATTGTGGGGGACATTACTACTGGGGGTGGGGACAGTGGGGGACATTACTAAGGAGGTGGCACTGTGTGGGACATTACTACTTGGGGGGCACTGTGTGGGACATTACTACTGGGGTGGGGACAGTGTTGAACATTACTACTGGGGTGGGGACAGTGTGGGACATTACTACTGTGGGGGACATTACTAAGGAGGTGTCACTGTGTGGGACATTACTACTGTGGGGGACATTACTAAGGTGGCGGCACTGTGTGGGATCATACTACTGGGGTGGGGACTGTGTGGGACATTACTACTGTGGGGGACACTACTACTTGGGGGGCACTGTGTGGGACCATACTACTGGGGTGGGGACTGTCTGGGACATTACTACTGGAGGTGGCACTGTGTGGGACATTACTATGCTATGTCGGCACATGCCGGTCTGTTAGGCGGTGGGCAGATTTACTAGAATAGTAGATTTATGTAACATTACCAATGCACCAGAAAAGCTGCACATTTTGGCCCAAAACAGGACTTGATCCAAACCTTGTGACTTTTGCCGTAGAACTTTCCCCGGATTGTTATCAAACTGAAGCTCTCAGGTGCAGCTGGGACTTGTAGTTCCCCTAGGTATCACTCAGATAGTCAAACCCCATGCCAAGTATTAGGATGGAGCTGCACGGCCATGTCCAGGTATCACAGGGCAGCCATGGAAATGAATGAGGTCGCAGCGCAACTCGCAAGTCTGTCCCGACCGCGACCCCATTGATTTCTATGGCTGCCCTGCCACACCGCGATACTTGGGCGCGGAAGCTGTTGCATGGCCACCGTTCACTTTACAGCTTTGCCGAATAGCATTGTCCTGATTTTAGAGAGCAGGGTTTATGTGCAGCCAGTCACTACACGGATACAGATAACTTACATGTGTAATAACACAGCAGGCGGAGCCGCCCTTTAAAAACCACACGACACTCAGGAGTTCAGCAAGGTAAGTGGCTTTTTACTTGAGAACCATGGATATTACATAACAGGAGTGGGCACTGCCCATCGGGATAATGCTATACATACCCAGTACCCACCCCAACCTTATAAATATCAATAAAATACTATAAATAACAACGTAAAAGATAAAAGTGCAAACTAAAAACCACAAGCCCAGGTCCAGGCTGGTGCCCGGTGCTCGGTACATGCCACCTGTGGCCCATCTTCAGTGTCCAGGTGTCATCCTGGTGCTAAGTGCACGCCAGCTTCTCTTTCTGCCATCAGGGTGGTACACAGAGGTGTAAATGTGCAGGGCGCGCCCACCTTCCCAGGGCTGTCCTTTAGGCTGTGGGCAGAGCAAGCCCATTGGGGTGGCAGTCTTGGAATTCAGGAGCCTCAGGTGGCACTGGCAGCTGGCACCTCCTCTGTCTCTTTACATTTCTGCCTGGCCATAGGCTTTTCCTGGCATGGTGGTAGTAAAGTGCTAGGCTCTTCCTACCTGCTGGCACTCAGGCCCAGGTAGTCCCTCCACATGCTGTGCCTTCTTCGCTGTGGGGGGGCCTTCCATGTCTTTTAAATACGTCATATACTGCCCCCTCCATCACCATGTGCCAGTATATCGCTATACATACCCAGTGCCCACCCCAACCGTATAAATGCCAATAAAGTACAGAATAAAACTGATCCAACTATAAATAACCAACATAAAAGTGCAAACTAAAAACTACAAGGCAAAGTCCAGGCTGGTGCCCAGTGTTCAATGCATGCCATCTGTGAAGTGCCCGCTAGTTTGTCTTTCTGCCATCAGGGTTGCTGGTGGAGGAGTGGTACACAGAGGTGTAAGTGTCCTTGGTCAAAGGGCAGAATCTCCTGGTGTGGGCCCTGTCCCCTGTGGCCCCGCACTGTGGGCACACATAGCTCCTCAGGACTGGGCATGCCACCTTCCCAGAGTTGTCCTTCAGGCTGTGGGCAGTGTAAAAGCAGGGCGCCTCCCCATTGTGCTTGCAGAAGGAGCACTCAGAAACATTAGGGTTCCTCCTTAGGGTGGCAGGGTGGCAGTCTTGAAATTCAGGAGCTTTGGGGGGCACTGGCAGCTGGCATCTCCTCTGCCTCTTTACTCCTCTGCCTGGCCGACTTGCTGCTGTCAAAGGCTTTTCCTGGCATGGTGGTGGTAAAGTGCCAGGCTCCTTCTGGCTGCTGGCACCTGCTGAGATCTGGCTGGCTTTGATGGTGGCACTCAGGCCCAGGTAGTCCCTCCACATGCTGAATGCCATGCTGTGCCTTCTTTGCTGTGGTCTGGCGTCTGTACAGGGGGGGCACATTACATGTCTTTTAAATACACCATAAACACCCCCCACCTCCTGCCCCCTCCATCAACCAACCCCCCCAGGAGTAACCTGATAACTGTTAACCCTACAACTGCCAGGGGCTGTCTCCAATAGACTAGTCATTTCTGATAATAATGATTAAATTTGGATATTTAAATGAAATGTTACTATGGCACCTCTAGTCAGTGCCATGTCTGGGCTTCACCTATATTTTGGGCACACACAGGGCTGTCCTTCACACTGGACGAGACGACGAGAACTTCTTACCTGCAGACGGCGCCGCTGGGATCTGAGCTGCAGTACCGCGGTGCGGACACGAGATGGCGGCAGAGCTCGGCTTGCCGTATGGTCCCGTAATATTGACATATTTACATCCGCTGCTGGACACAAAGTTGCTCTTGTTTCTTCGGATCCGCAGACAGAGAGGCGACCAGCGGGGTCAGGGGGAGGTTGCACTGGGCGACACCGCCTGCTGGTAGTTGTAGTCCCGCCTGGTATGTATTGTATATTTTACCTGTGATTTTTTTTTACAGGGGGTGGAGGAAAGTTTGCCTTTTCCTTTTATCAAGCGGTGAATTATTTGTGAACCCCCCGTCCCCTAAATTAAAGATTGTGGGGTCTCCCAACATTGGCTATTGGGGATCACTAAGAGAACTATTTAAAGGGGTGAGTGCTATGTCCAGTATGGGGGGTTCTTATAGAACAGGGGTCAGCAACCTCCGGCACTCCAGCTGTTATGAAACTACAACTCCCAGCATGCTCCATTCACTTCCAAGCAAGTGTGCATGCTGGGAGTCGTAGTTTCACTACACCTGGAGTGCCAGAGGTTGCTGATCCCTGTTCTAGAAAGACACACTCTCTCTTTCTGTCTCTCCTTTTCTGGCTGTCTCTCTCCCTGTCTCTCCCTCTCCTTGTCTCTCTCTCCCCCCCTCTCTCTCTGCCCCAATCTCTCTCTGTCTCTCCCTCTCTCCCCACCCCTCTCTGTCTATCTCCCTCTCTCCCTGTCTGCCTCTTCTTCCCTGTCTCTTGCTTTTTCTCTCTTCCTGGCTGTCTCTCCCCCTCTCTCTCCCTCTCCCTGTCTGTCTCTCCCCCCATCTCTCCCTCCCTGTCTGTCTCTCCTTCCCTGTCTCTCTTTCCCTCGCCGGCTCTCTGTCTCTCTCTCTCCCCCCTCCCTGTGTCTCTCTGTCTCCTTCTACCCCCCTCTCTCTTTGTCTCTCCCTGTATCCCCCCTCTCTCTCTCCTGTCCCCCCATCTCCCTCGCTCTCTCCCTGTCTCCCCCATCTCCCTCACTCTCTCCCTGTCTCCCCCCTCCCAATCTCTCTCTGTCTTTCCCCCTCTCTCTCTCCCTCTGTCCCCCTCTCCTGTGTCTCTCTGTCTCCTTCTCCCCCTCTCCCTGTGTCTCTCTATTTCCCCCTTCTCTCTCTCTCTATCTCCCCTCTCTAAGTACATAGGTGTTATCAAATGGCTCTCACCAGCTCTCAGCCCCTAAGTCTTGGGGTCCTGCTAATATAAGGAGGGGGTCTCATAGCTTGAAAACACACTCCCTCCTGCCTTTTGTTTGTTGCCACCCACTTACCAGCCGAGAGGAGCCACTGCTCATCTGCCTACCACTAGGAGCCCTTAATATGGAGAACCCCTTGCTGTAAGATGCCTCCTGTAACGGGCCAGGGATACAACAGGCAGGAATCCCGCTGCAGAGAATACGAACCATCTCGCTAGCGCCACCTTCTGGAAGTGGCGACAAGCCTTGGAACGTGACAAGGGAACTTAGCGAAGCCTTATGTCCATCTGCAGACAGCTGTTTTGGGGTGTTCGCCCCTCATCAGTACACGGGCTGGCTGAGTGCGATGTCTTACGAGGAGGTAGCGTCTCTCCTTCAGGAGACCAGCTGTGTATGGAGACTCAGAGGCAGCGTTCTATGGGAAAGTAATACGCAGCTGTCTGCAGATGGACACGGGGTTTGGCCACTTTCCCTTGTCTTGTTCCAAGGCTTGTTGGACTCGGAGGAGGCTCTCTTCTTCTGGAAGATGCCTCTCTGCTTATTATTTTCCCATAGAGCATTGCCAGTAAGGCTACTTTCACACTAGCGTTTTTACTGGATGCGGCAGGGTTCAGAAAAACGCTTCCGTTACTGATAATACAACCGCCTGCATCCGTTATGAACGGATCCGGCTGTATTATCTTTAACATAGCCAAGACGGATCCGTCATGAACTCCACTGAAAGTCAATGGGGGATGGATCCGTTTTCTATTGTGTCAGAGAAAACGGATCCGTCCCCGTTGACTTGCATTGATCCATCTTGCTCCACATCCCAAGACGGAAAGCAAACCGCGCCATGCAGCGGTTTGCTCTCCGGCATGAGAACGAAACGGAATGCATTTTAGAGAATTCCGTTCTGTTCAGTTGCGTTTTGTCCCTATTGACAATGAAAAGGGACAAAATGGAAGCGTTTTTTTCCGGTATTGAGACCCTATGACGGATCTCAGTACTGGAAAATATTAACGCTAGTGTGAAAGAAACCTAAGTCTCCGGCAGAGTATTGCAGGAGTAGACTATTGATGATCTGCCCTGACTGGTGGAGGACCCCCGCCGATCAGCCGTTTCTCATTCATCGGTCACGTGGCCTAGGTGCAGCTCAGTCCCAGCCAGGGCTGCAATGCCAAGCACAGCCACTATACAATGTATGGCGCTGTGAGCTTCAAGGAGACCGCACTGGGAGGCGGTGCCAGGAGTCGGACCCCCACCTATCCTGAGGATAGCCAGAAAATAAGTATTACTAAACCTTTATTACTCCCAGGAACAAATGCTAAACCATTTTATTACCAGGAGTGACTCCTAAACCAGTGGGTCACCAGAAATGACTGGTAAACTACTGGATCACCAGGAAAGGACATTATAGCACTTGATCACTAGGGATGGAAACAAAACTGCTAGATCATTAGGGATAGGGGTGAACGCTGAGGATCATGGAGAAGGAAACAAGACCGTGACTAGACGTTAAGCCACCAGATCACTGATGAGATGGAAGCTCTGGATCGCCAAGGTCTGGATGGTGAACTGGATCGCCAAGGTCTAGATGGTGAACTGGATCGCCAAGGTCTGGATGGTGAACTGGATCGCCAAGGTCTGGATGGTGAACTGGATCGCCAAGGTGTGGATGGTGAACTGGATCGCCAAGGTGTGGATGGTGAACTGGATCGCCAAGGTCTGGATGGTGAACTGGATCGCCAAGGTCTGGATGGTGAACTGGATCGCCAAGGTCTGGATGGTGAACTGGATCGCCAAGGTCTGGATGGTGAACTGGATCGCCAAGGTCTGGATGGTGAACTGGATCGCCAAGGTCTGGATGGTGAACTGGATCGCCAAGGTCTGGATGGTGAACTGGATCGCCAAGGTCTGGATGGTGAACTGGATCGCCAAGGTCTGGATGGTGAACTGGATCGCCAAGGTCTGGATGGTGAACTGGATCGCCAAGGTCTGGATGGTGAACTGGATCGCCAAGGTCTGGATGGTGAACTGGATCGCCAAGGTCTGGATGGTGAATGGTGGCTCAGGTCAGAAAGTTCTGGAGAACCTGACAACCTTCTTGGTGGATTTCTCCTAATATGTCTATGTAAATATCAGAAGAAGACTCATGGTGACGCAGCATGTTTCTGGCCCATTAGGAGCATCTGGTGAAATTGTCTTCACCCTATTAATCCCATTCTTCTTCATGCCAATCACAGCCCGGTGCCAGAAGGATGACATCAGCTGTGGATAAGTAGAACATGTTTCGGCACAACCCATGCAGCACATTGCCGTGTCTTGTGCGTCGTCGTAAATTGAGGTCATTGGCTGTGGTGTTTCTGTAAGTGGTGAAGGCCGTTGCATAGTTGACTCTTCTGGAGAGAGGTACGCTGCTGCCCCTGTAAAAAATATTCACACCCCATTCAACGTCTTTTGTAAAATAAGTAAACCCTGACCAGGTTCCTAAGAAAAGAAGGCTTCAGAGGCTGCAGAAGATGTTGAGGTCCTCAGAATCTGCATCTCGTACATAAGTGTGACTGGTGGGGTGTCTCCTGGACTTTGGACCTTGCAGTTTTCCGCCATTCTTTGCCGCAGTCTTCTCCTTTTCCTGGTAGTTCTCTTGCAGACCGCAGGAGGTTTTCCTGTATTTTTCTGCACACATTGGACTCCTGACCTTCATAAGTCTTCTAGCCCTTCACCTCAGCCTGATGCGGCCACCAGAATTCCTGAAGCAACATCTCAGGCATCAGGGCGTCCGCTCTCTGAGAGCTAGTGCATGGATGTGCTGCACCTCTGGTCACCAAGAGCTTTCCTAAGAGACTGGGTGACCACCTCAACCATGCAGAAGATGGACAGTTGCCTTGGTTTTAGCTATTTTGGCTGTTTTTGAATCTCCTCCACACGTAGGTGTGCTCAGATGTCAGTGCGGCGTGGCCTAAAACACAATAGTGAGGCGTGGTACGCTGTGGGCGGAGCTTGGTGAGCTGTAATCCCCATTTTTGGCACGCTGTAAGGAAGCCTCAGATTTTTCCGATTGTTTACTTTGGCTCTTGTAATTGGTTTGAACCATTAATCAGAAATAGGAAACACGGACGTCAGGAGAATATTAGTGCAGGGAGTGTCAGGGCCGCGGCGAGTGATCAGCCATCTCACAGCGGCACTGACCACCGCCACGTCTACCCCGCAACCATCCCCAACATAGTCATCCCCGTCACTGCATATGTACCCCATCCGGGGTCTGTCTGTCTGTCTATCTAATATCTATCTATCTATCTATCTCCTATCTATCTATCTATCTATCTATCTGTCTATCTCATATCTATCTATCCATCTATCTCCTATCTATCTATCTATCTAATATCTATCTATCTATCTATCCATCTATCTCCTATCTATCTATCTATCTATCTATCTAATATCTATCTATCTATCTATCTATCTCCTATCTATCTATCTATCTATCTATCTATCTCATATCTATCTATCTATCTATCTATCTCCTATCTATCTATCTATCTATCTATCTATCTCATATCTATCTATCTATCTATCTATCTATCTCCTATCTATCTATCTATCTATCTATCTATCTATCTCCTATATATCTATCTATCTATCTATCTATCTCCTATCTATCTATCTATCTATCTATCTATCTCATATCTATCTATCTATCTATCTATCTATCTCCTATCTATCTATCTATCTATCTATCTATCTATCTATCTATCTCATATCTATCTATCTATCTATCTACCTCATATCTATCTATCTATCTATCTATCTATCTCCTATCTATCTATCTATCTATCTATCTATCTATCTATCTATCTCCTATCTATCTATCTATCTATCTATCTATCTATCTCATATCTATCTATCTATCTATCTATATCTATCTATCTATCTATCTATATCTATCTATCTATCTATCTATCTATCTCATATCTATCTATCTCATATCTATCTATCTATCTATCTATCTATCTATATCTATCTATCTATCTATCTATCTATCTCCTATCTATCTATCTCCTATCTATCTATCTATCTATCTATCTATCTCCTATCTATCTATCTATCTATCTGTCTGTCTGTCTATCTATCTATCTATCTCCTATCTATCTATCTATCTCTAAATATATATATAGTCAGTACTTGTTAAATAACTTTATTATATTTATTCCGGTTTCAGCGACAGAAGAGGGGGTATATATATATATGTGTCCCCACCCAGGGTGTGAGTCATCGGATGCCAGATTCTTCAGCAGTGAGTCAGCAGCACCAGTGCCAGTGAACAGCCCTCTGCCTGCCCAGAACAGTCTGCAGCCGAGGCCTGGCGCTGAGGTGTGACATAAGATGCTCTGTACAGCGCCAGTGGTACTAATACTGATGGCACTGTGTGCCGACTGTGCATTACCTATACTGAGGATCTTCAGATGTGGTATACACTGTAATTATATATGTACAGCTGGTATAACCTGGGTATCTCCTGTATATAATTATATATGTACAGCTGGTATAAGTTATACATCTTCTTGTATATAGTGATATGGAGCATGCTGGTATAACCTGGGCATCTCCTGTATATAATTATATATGTACAGCTGGTATAAGTTATACATCTTCTTGTATATAGTGATATGGAGCATGCTGGTATAACCTGGGCATCTCCTGTATATACTTATATATGTACAGCTGGTATAAGTTATACATCTTCTGTATATAGTGATATGGAGCATGCTGGTATAACCTGGGTATCTCCTGTATATAATTATATATGTACAGCTGGTATAAGTTATACATCTTCTTGTATATAGTGATATGGAGCATGCTGGTATAACCTGGGTATCTCCTGTATATAATTATATATGTACAGCTGGTATAAGTTATACATCTTCTTGTATATAGTGATATGGAGCATGCTGGTATAACCTGGGTATCTCCTGTATATAATTATATATGTACAGCTGGTATAAGTTATACATCTTCTTGTATATAGTGATATGGACCATGCTGGTATAACCTGGGTATCTCCTGTATATAATTATATATGTACAGCTGGTATAAGTTATACATCTTCTTGTATATAGTGATATGGAGCATGCTGGTATAACCTGGGTATCTCCTGTATATAATTATATATGTACAGCTGGTATAAGTTATACATCTTCCTGTATATAGTGATATGGACCATGCTGGTATAACCTGGGTATCTCCTGTATATAATTATATATGTACAGCTGGTATAAGTTATACATCTTCTTGTATATAGTGATATGGACCATGCTGGTATAACCTGGGTATCTCCTGTATATAATTATATATGTACAGCTGGTATAAGTTATACATCTTCTTGTATATAGTGATATGGACCATGCTGGTATAACCTGGGTATCTCCTGTATATAATTATATATGTACAGCTGGTATAAGTTATACATCTTCTTGTATATAGTGATATGGACCATGCTGGTATAACCTGGGTATCTCCTGTATATAATTATATATGTACAGCTGGTATAAGTTATACATCTTCTTGTATATAGTGATATGGACCATGCTGGTATAACCTGGGTATCTCCTGTATATAATTATATATGTACAGCTGGTATAAGTTATACATCTTCTTGTATATAGTGATATGGAGCATGCTGGTATAACCTGGGTATCTCCTGTATATAATTATATATGTACAGCTGGTATAAGTTATACATCTTCTTGTATATAGTGATATGGAGCATGCTGGTATAACCTGGGTATCTCCTGTATATAATTATATATGTACAGCTGGTATAAGTTATACATCTTCTTGTATATAGTGATATGGACCATGCTGGTATAACCTGGGTATCTCCTGTATATAATTATATATGTACAGCTGGTATAAGTTATACATCTTCTTGTATATAGTGATATGGAGCATGCTGGTATAACCTGGGTATCTCCTGTATATAATTATATATGTACAGCTGGTATAAGTTATACATCTTCTTGTATACAGTGATATGGAGCATGCTGGTATAACCTGGGCATCTCCTGTATATAATTATATATGTACAGCTGGTATAAGTTATACATCTTCTTGTATATAGTGATATGGAGCATGCTGGTATAACCTGGGTATCTCCTGTATATAATTATATATGTACAGCTGGTATAAGTTATACATCTTCTTGTATATAGTGATATGGAGCATGCTGGTATAACCTGGGCATCTCCTGTATATAATTATATATGTACAGCTGGTATAAGTTATACATCTTCTTGTATATAGTGATATGGACCATGCTGGTATAACCTGGGTATCTCCTGTATATAATTATATATGTACAGCTGGTATAAGTTATACATCTTCTTGTATATAGTGATGTGGAGCATGCTGGTATAACCTGGGTATCTCCTCTATATAATTATATATGTACAGCTGGTATAAGTTATACATCTTCTTGTATATAGTGATATGGAGCATGCTGGTATAACCTGGGCATCTCTTGTATATAATTATATATGTACAGCCGGTATAAGTTATACATCTTCTTGTATACAGTAATATGGACCATGCTGGTATAACCTGGGTATCTCCTGTATATAATTATATATGTACAGCTGGTATAAGTTATACATCTTCTTGTATATAGTGATATGGAGCATGCTGGTATAACCTGGGCATCTCCTGTATATAATTATATATGTACAGCTAGTATAAGTTATACATCTTCTTGTATATAGTTATATGGACCATGCTGGTATAACCTGGGCATCTTATATGTATACATTAGTGGTGTTTTCCATGTACAGATCATGCTGGTATGGACTTTTTGTGGTGATGGACAATGACAGTCATCTGTACAGAGGGTTGGGGTGAGGGGGGTGACGTCCTGGTGACGTATTGTGGGTTTTGGCTCTCGATGACTTCCTGCCTTGTGACCACAGTCTCTGCAGGTTTCCTAGTAACCAGACACACACATAGCATTGTCTATATTGTGGAGGTGACAGAGTCTTCTGTGAATTGTGCCCGATTATGTATGGAGATGACACACGTCCCTCACATCTGAATGACAGGAGTATCGTGGGGCACATTGTGCCAGCCTCTGCTTACCAGGGAGCAGTGCCGTTATCTTATACCCCTCTAGCTGTGTCTGCCTGTTCTCACACTGTAATTATACGGTGCCATTTCAATGTGGTTGATGATGGGTATGTTCAGGAACCACAATAACCAGGGGAGGATTGGCCATAGACCCTACAGGGAAAGTTCCTGGTGGACCGATGCCCCAGGGGGCCACCCAAGCCCTCCTCTCTGCCGCTGACCATGTACATAATGAGGTTTCAACAGTAATTAACGCTGTGAGAATCAGGTACCCATGTACCCGGCCAGGAACCGCACACGGCCTCCTGAATTCAACTGCTGGGGTCCGCATCTCACCTCCTAAGCCCCCCCTGGGGGAGGAGGACAGAAGATGGCAGCTATTGATGGCCACCACAGAGGGCCTTTGGGGCAGTATATTGTGCCACATTTTTTTTTGGTCCTGCGTTATGGTATAGTTGACCCCGCTTACTTGTGTTGCCCCGCCTTCTGTTAATTTAAACCTGCCTACACAATGGGGCCATTTTTATTTTATTTTTTCCAGGGCCACTTTAATTTCTCAGTCTACCCCTGACCATAACATTGTGCTAACCACAGATGTCCCCATAACATTGTACCAGCCACAGATCCCCCATAAAGGCATACCAGCCACAGATCCCCCATAAAGGCATACTAGCCACAGATGCCCCCATAACATTACACCAGCCACAGATGCCCCCATAACATTACACCAGCCACAGATCCCCCATAACATTATATCAGCCACAGATGCCCCCATAACATTATATCAGCCACAGATGCCCCCATAACATTACACCAGCCACAGATCCCCCAATAACATTACACCAGCCACAGATGCCCCCATAACAATATACCAGCCACAGATGCCCCCATAACATTACACCAGCCACAGATGCCCCCATAACATTACACCAGCCACAGATCCCCCAATAACATTATACCAGCCACAGATGCCCCCATAACAATATACCAGCCACAGATCCCCCAATAACATTACACCAGCCACAGATGCCCCCATAACAATATACCAGCCACAGATCCCCCAATAAAGGCATACCAGCCACAGATGCCCCCATAACATTATACCAGCCACAGATGCCCCCATAACATTCTACCAGCCATAGACCCCCCATAACATTATACCAGCCACAGATGCCCCCATAACAATATACCATCCACAGATGCCCCCATAAAATTATACCACCCACAGATTCCCCCATAACATTATACAAGCCACAGATGCCCCCATAAAATTCTACCAGCCATAGATCCCCCCATAACATTATACCAGCCACAGATGCCCCCATAACATTATACCAGCCACAGATGCCCCCATAACATTATACCAGCCACAGATGCCCCCATAACATTATACCAGCCACAGATGCCCCCATAACATTATACCAGCCATAGATCCCCCATAACATTATACCAGCCACAGATGCCCCAATAACATTATACCAGCCACAGATGCCCCCATAACATTATACCAGCCACAGATGCCCCCATAACATTATACCAGCTACAGATCCCCCATAACATTATACCAGCCACAGATGCCCCCATAACATTATACCAGCCATAGATCCCCCCCCATAACATTATACCAGCCACAGATGCCCCCATAACATTATACCAGCCATAGATCCCCCCCATAACATTATACCAGCCACAGATGCCCCATAACATTATACCAGCCACAGATCCCCCAATAACATTACACCAGCCACAGATCCCCCAATAACATTATACCAGCCACAGATGCCCCCATAACAATATACCAGCCACAGATCCCCCAATAACATTACACCAGCCACAGATGCCCCCATAACAATATACCAGCCACAGATCCCCCAATAACATTACACCAGCCACAGATGCCCCCATAACAATATACCAGCCACAGATCCCCCAATAAAGGCATACCAGCCACAGATGCCCCCATAACATTATACCAGCCACAGATGCCCTCATAACATTCTACCAGCCATAGACCCCCATAACATTATACCAGCCACAGATGCCCCCTAACAATATACCATCCACAGATGCCCCATAAAATTATACCACCCACAGATTCCCCCATAACATTATACAAGCCACAGATGCCCCCATAAAATTCTACCAGCCATAGATCCCCCCATAACATTATACCAGCCACAGATCCCCCCATAACATTATACCAGCCACAGATGCCCCCATAACATTATACCAGCCACAGATGCCCCCATAACATTATACCAGCCACAGATGCCCCCATAACATTATACCAGCCATAGATCCCCCATAACATTATACCAGCCACAGATGCCCCAATAACATTATACCAGCCACAGATGCCCCAATAACATTATACCAGCCACAGATGCCCCCATAACATTATACTAGCCACAGATCCCCCATAACATTATACCATCCACAGATGCCCCCATAACATTATACCAGCCATAGATCCCCCCCATAACATTATACCAGCCACAGATGCCCCATAACATTATACCAGCCACAGATCCCCCAATAAAGGCATAACAGCCACAGATGCCCCCATAACATTATACCAGCCACAGATGCCCCCATAACAATATACCAGCCACAGATGCCCCCATAACAGTGAACCAACCAGAGATAATGGTGGGTTTAAAGGGACAGGTAGAGAGGTTAGGGTCAGATTATCCTGATTTATCCTTTTTCGTTTAGTTTGTCCAATTTGTGTCCCCATGACAACTCTTCCTACCTCTGCTCTGTGTTATCATAGGCCACCATGGTATGGTTTTCTAGGGAAACAAGCCAATGTTTTCTTACATGCATAAATCATTTCTGGTGTCTGGTAGTTACGAGGACCACTGTCCCTATGACAACACTGTCAGTCCCACCTGCACAATGCATAGTCTATGAGGGTTCCAGTGAATGTGATGCAACATTAGGAACCTCAGCCATGATTCATATTGGCACTAGGCCTCTGTATAAGTAGGTGACAGGTTCCCCGGTAATCACAGGCCACGCATCCATTGTCCCCAGCTATTGATGTCTCCTCACCAGGGGTCATTACCGCCATTCGTATGTCCTATCTCCCCGCCCCGCGTTATCCTGATTGCCTGACTACACATGACTCAGAGCGTCAGGACTTCTCAGGAACATCCACCCATCTTTCTGACCTTGGCCGTTATCTGTTTCCGCAGCCTCCTTGTTTGACACCTGCCGCTCAGAGGCCATAAAATCTCTGTATTCATTAATGAAGCAGCAGCTGCTCCTATAGTGAATGGAAGAGATAGTGGCCATAGTGACAGCGCCCCCTCCTGTTCCACACAACTATTACACATTCTCTCATCATATTCTATCGTCCATTGCTCCACCCTGCGATCACTTACATTATACCACACCAACCAGAGAGCAGGGTCCAGCGTAAGTCAGACATGGGGGGGGGGGCGCCCATACTAATGGGAGAAGATTTTGTAGATGTTTCATTGCTGAAGGCAGGTACACAGAATCACAGCATTGACAACAGATGATCGGGTCATCTCATCTCCTCCCGCCCTGAAAGTCAGTCACTACTGCATATTACACAAAGCATGCTCACAACACACTCCCATACAAGTCCATTACTATATCTCATACTCAGAGCATGCTCACAACACTCTCCCATACAAGTCATTACTATATCTCATACACAGAGCATGCTCACAACACACTCCCATACCGGTCATTACTATATCTCATACTCAGAGCATGCTCACAACACTCTCCCATACAAGTCGTTACTATATCTCATACTCAGAGCATGCTCACAACACACTCCCATACAAGTCATTACTATATCTCATACTCAGAGCATGCTCACAACACTCTATCATACAAGTCCATTACTATATCTCATACTCAGAGCATGCTCACAACACTCTACCATACAAGTCGTTACTATGTCTCATACTCGGCAGAGCATGCTCACAACACTCTCCCATATAAGTCCGTTACTATATCTGGTACTAAGAGCATGCTCATAACACTCTCCCATACAAGTCATTACTATATCTCATACTCGGAGCATGCTCACAACACTCTCCCATACAAGTCATTACTATATCTCATACTCAGAGCATGCTCACAACACTCTCCCATACAAGTCATTACTATATCTCATACACAGAGCATGCTCAAAACGCTCTCCCATACAAGTCATTACTATATCTCATACACAGAGCATGCTCACAACACACTCCCATACAAGTCGTTACTATATCTCATACTCAGAGCATGCTCACAACACTCTCCCATACAAGTCATTACTATATCTCATACACAGAGCATGCTCAAAACGCTCTCCTATACAAGTCATTACTATATCTCATACTCAGAGCATGCTCACAACACACTCCCATACAAGTCGTTACTATATCTCATACTCAGAGCATGCTCACAACACTCTCCCATACAAGTCCATTACTATATCTCATACTCAGAGCATGCTCACAACACTCTCCCATACAAGTCTGTTACTATATCTCATACTCAGAGCATGCTCACAACACTCTCCCATACAAGTCATTACTATATCTCATACTCAGAGCATGCTCACAACACACTCCCATACAAGTCATTACTATATCTCATACTCAGAGCATGCTCACAACACTCTCCCATACAAGTCATTACTATATCTCATACTCAGAGCATGCTCACAACACTCTCCCATACAAGTCATTACTATATCTCATACTCAGAGCATGCTCACAACACTCTCCCATACAAGTCATTACTATATCTCATACTCAGAGCATGCTCACAACACTCTCCCATACAAGTCATTACTATATCTCATACTCAGAGCATGCTCACAACACTCTCCCATACAAGTCATTACTATATCTCATACACAGAGCATGCTCACAACACTCTCCCATACAAGTAATTACTATATCTCATACTCAGAGCTTGCTCACAACACTCTCCCATACAAGTCTGTTTATATATATCATCATACTCCTCCAATCTGGGGCCTTTTCTTGGTGGGTTGAAAAAAAATTGTGCTCTCTCTGGGCATTCCTAGTTAGGGGTAAGATGATGTCCCTGTCTGATTTCGCAAAGAAATTTTCTCCACCTGCCCGGGAGCAGTTTCATGTAAGAAGTGTCTTCTCATTTCTCCATACCTTGAAAGAAGGATCCCATGAAATTGATTATACTCCCTTCGAAAGGTTGATGTCTTTTTCCCTGTACAAGCAGGGCCTATTGTCCCGGATTTATGCTATTCTCAACGCGCCCCCTGAGGGTTCCAAGCTATGTTATATGCTGGAGTGGGAGGCTGATCTATCAGAGGAATACAGTGCATCCAGGTGGCACCAACGCTCCCTGACACTCTCCAAGGGGTCATGGCGGACCACTCTCGCAAAAACCTCAATTAAAGTCCTTCATCGAACATACCTGGTACCTACCAAGCTACACCGCATATACCCTGAGGTCCCCTCCACCTGTTTCCGGTGATGTGGGGAGGAGGGTACAATGTTACATATCTGGTGGACCTGTACCAAGGCCTCCAGGTTTTGGAGACGCATTGGCGATCTACTTTCATCCCTACTGGGACGTGCCCTCCCCCCTACACCCTCGGTTTTTCTCCTAGGTGATAGGCCATCCAAATTACTAAACGCTAGGTTTAAATTGGCCCAATATGTTTTGCTTGCTGCCAGGATCCATTTAGCCTCCCAGTGGCGCTCTCTGTCACTAAGCTATCAGGCTGTACTTGATAGATTTAACAAGATATATCTATACGAACGGTTGACTGCTATCCGTACGGATTCATTTGTCTTGTTTGAGAAGGTCTGAGAGCCTTGGTCGTCTTCCCCCCACTCCACCAATCTTCCTCTCTATTCTGAGCTCTGATGAACCCTTGTATTCTATTTCCTCAGCTGGGAGTTGGGTGGGTTCGTGGGTTGTTTCTCTGATATACGTCACCTGAAAAGACCACAAGCTGCTGTACCACTGCTTGATTGCTATCCCTGATATTGTTCTGTTTTATACTTGTCCTGATTGTTTATATGTCTGGACAACTCGTCCTTTGTTTTCTGCACGAACTGATTTGTACCATTTTATTGAAAAATTTTATAAACACCTTTGAAATATATATATCATCATACTCAGAGCATGCTCACGACAAACTGCCGTAAAAGTCAAAGGATAGTTCAGACTTTTAGCATGCTCACAACACTCTCAAAAAGACCCCATTAAATAATTCTCAGACACTGCTCACAACACTCCTATAGAAGTCAGTCAGTGTTTCTCGTACTCAGAGCATGCTCACAACACACTGCCATAAAAGTCAATGAATAGGGCTCTGAGCATATTCACAACACTCTACCATAGAAATCCATGAATGAATCTCATACTCAGAGCATGCTCACAACACTCTATCATAGAAGTAAAGTTAATAGTTCTCATGCTCAGTTTCTGCTCGCAATACTGGTCTGTAGAAGCAATGGATAGTTCACAGACATATTGCTCACAACACTCTCAAAAAGATACCAATGAATAGTTCTTGGACTCAGACTTTGATCCAAGCACTCTCCCATAGAAATCAGTGAATAGTTCTCATCCTCAGAGCGTGCTCACAACATTCTACCATAAAAGCCAATGAATAGTTCTCGTACTCAGAGCACGCTTACAATATTCCCCCATAGACGTCCATGGATAGTTCTCATACAACTCTCATTTACAGACACAAAGGCGCTGATTTATCATTCCATCACGCTACAATTCTGGAGGTTTTTTTTGCAACTTTTTGCATTTTTGCACCACTCACAGTGGGCGTGGTTAGCTATGTTAGGGTGGGTTCACACTAGCGTTATGGAGTACGTTATGGGTTTCCATTACAACAGGGTTATAACAGAAAATAACGGAATCCATAAGACGGAAGGACAGATCCGTTTTGCTGCCCATAGACTTGCATTATGACGGAATGCAAACGGAAGCCTTTAAAAAGCATTCCAGTTTGCTCCGTCCTAATAGAAGTCTATGGGAAAACATAGCGCATCCGTCTGGTTCCCATTATGCAAGACGGAGAACAAAGTCCTGACAGTGGGCAAAGTCCAAAGTCCTGCAAGACGGAAAACAAAGACTTTGTTTTCCGTCTTGCATAATGGGAACCAGACGGATCCGTTATGCTTTCCCATAGACTTCTATTAGGACAGAAAGCAAACGGAATGCTTTTTAAAGGCTTCCGTTTTGCATTCCGTCATAATGCAAGTCTATGGGCAGCAAAACTGATCCGTCCTTCCGTCTTATGGATTCCGTTATAACCCTGTTGTAACGGAAAGCCATAACGGACTCCATAGCGCTAGTGTGAACCCACCCTTAATGAGTAGTGTTGAGCGGATTGAGCTTCGGATCATAGATCCAAAGTCTATTTTTAATGCTGTACGGAGACCTGTCCCTGATTGTCCTTTGCACCAATCCTGTAAATTGGCCCTCAATAGTCTTTATATTCTGTACCTCTTCCTTTTTCGGAGGATGGTGGTAGTTGGTTGGCATGTAAGGATGAAGGTTCTTTACAGTAGGTCTCACTTCTGCACAGGCAGATGCTTCCTCTCTCTTGCCATAAGCCCTCACAGCCAAGTTTCCTGATGCAGTTTTGGAAGCCAAAACCCAGGAGTAAATTAAAAAAAAGGGAGAAGTTTTATCTGTCCGAGGCTGCTTGAGCTCAACTCATAAGCTACTAAGGCTACTTTCACACTCGCGTTTGGTGCGGATCCGTCATGGATCTGCACAAATGCATCGGTTCAGATAATACAACCGCATGCATCCGTTCAGAACGGATCCGTTTGTATTATCGTTAACATCGCCAAAACGGATCCGTCTTGAACACCATTGAAAGTCAGTGGGGGACGGATCCGTTTTCTATTGTTCCAGATTGTGTCAGCGACACGACAGATCCGCCAGGACGGATCCGTTTGGCTCTGTTTCGTCAGACATTTTGGTGTCCGCCTCCAAAGCGGAACGGAGCCGAACTGATGCATTCTGAGCGGATCCTTATCTATTCAGAATGCATCAAGGGCAAAACTGATCCGTTTTGGACCGTTTGTGAGATCCCTGAACAGATCTCACAAACGGATAGCCAAACCGCTAGTGTGAAAGTAGACTAAGGGCTTATGCACACGACAGTATTTTGCGTTCTGGCCGTTTTTTGAGTTCAGTATGCTGTACATATACTGAACCATTCATTTCAATGGTCCGGCAAAAAAAACGGAAGTGTCTCCGTGTGCATTCCATTTCAGTATTTCCGTACCGTGAAAAGATAGAACATGTCCTATTATTGTGCGCATAACAGACAAGGATAGTTCTGTTCTATCAAGGGCCAGCTGTTCCGTTCCGCAAAAAACGGAATGCACACGGACGTCATCCGTATTTTTTGTGAATCCGTTTTTTGCGGAGCGCAAAATACTGAAAAAGCCATACGGTCGTGTGCATGAGCCCTAAGTCAGAGGAGAAGGGCCAGCCTCCTCTGTTACAGATAAGGAGTGTGAAAGTTTTATTGTCCCCTGATATATATCAGTACAAGAATTTGATGAGCCCAGTAGGTCAGAGGGGCAAATTCCTTAAGAGATGTAGACAGACATAAATCCATAGGACACTGTGCAGTCCCAGCTGTGGCTTTCATTTAGAATCCATCATAATTGTATTATACTTGTTAACTACTAGACTGATATAAGACTGACAGATAATCCTTAAGATCATCGCTAACAAGTGTTCCTAGTCCTCATTAGCCATGATCTGGCAGTGCAATACTGCCGCGATTACCCAATGAACAAGCAAACTCGTTCATCGGGTAATTTCAGCAGGTTATAAAATAATTTTCTGGTGGCAGATAATGCTGTGTAATCACAATCTGCTGCCAGGAATCAATGATTCAGTATGGGGGCGAGCGATGGCATAAGCGATAACAAGTTCCCATACTCTGGAGGAGATTGCTGCGATCTACTCTGCTGACGAGCAGGTGATTGCCGGGAACGAACGCTTCCTTCCTGACAATCGCCTAGATCAAGGGTAGGCAACCTGCGGCACTCCAGCTGTTGTGAAACTACAACTCCCAGCATGCATACTGTACCTGCTCTTCTCAGAACGCTCATAGAAATGAATGGTGCATGCTGGGAATTGTAGTTTCACAACAGCTGGAGTGACAAAGGTTGCTGATCTCTGGCCTAGATGATAAGCCTTAGTGTACTTTGCTGCCATCTAGTGGTCATTGTTATATTTGGTTTATGTAAGTTATCTATGATTGTATTTCATTCTGTCATTCATCTTATATCACCTCCTCTTCTGTGAGCTCACATCCCGTGTCCTGCAGTCTTTTTCTGTTTATCAGACATGCCTCACAGAGCAATAAATTACCTATATAAATATCCATTGCATCTCCCACACTGGAGTTCCACATGCAGCACGGCGGCTCAGTAGTCAGCCTTGCAGTGCTGGGGTCCTGAGTTTGAATCTGATCAGGGACAATATCTGCATAGAGTTTGTATGTCTTCCTTGTGTTTGAGTGGGATTCCTCCAGGTACTCCGGTTTCCTCCCACACTCCAAAAATGTAGAAAACCGTCAAATTGGCTTTCTAGGAAATTAACCCTAGTGTGTATTGGAGTCAAGTGCCTATATGGTAGCGACTGACTTCCCAGGGAGTTGCCCCTTTCACAGAACTATCCCTGCACTTTAAGTCCCTGTGAGAAAAGCACATTACACATGTTTGAACTGGTGTCACTAGGGCAATGATAATAGCAAGTTCACTATCTTCCATTGCTTGTACAAGAGATTGCCACTTACACTCATCAGAGACTTCTGTCACGTACATTGGTGGCAGAATAGACATTAATTCCGGATCTTAGTTTGATACATATAATCAAGTAAACACATTTGGCGTGTTGCAGGTGAAGGTACCTGGAATCTTGTAGTTCTGGTGTGTATTGGGAATCCTACTTTTTCAGTGGTCATTATGTATTGGCAGGTCTTACATTTCGTCTGGTTGCACGGGAATGTTCCTGTTGTCGGAGCGGACAGAGAGCTCCTGACAACGATGTTTCAGGAAATATTAATTTCAAATGGTTGTCTTTTTGTAGAATTAGATGTAGTGATTTTCTTGTTTTTTGTTTTGTATTTTAGGAGCTCACTCTTTGGTAATCTGGTGGCTTTGGCAATTTGGTTTTCCACGGTACCCTTAAATCAAAAATATCCTTTTGAGGCTTCCGAGATGTTCAACCCTGTCTGTAAGTTTCTAACATATCCGTTTATATCTGATAGCTTGACTGTACATTATGACTAGGGATGAGCGAATCGACTTCGGATGAAACATTCGAAGTCGATTCGCATAAAACTTTGTTTCAATACTGTACGGAGTGAGCGCTCCATGCAGTGTTAAAATGTATTGGCTCCGATGACTACCACTTGGAACCGAACCCGAGTTCGGGAAATGTTTTTTCATAGTATAAATCAATTTCTGAAGTTATTATGCGAAGTCTTGCACGACTTCGCAAAGTAATAACTTCGGCTCATAGGAGCCAATACAATCTATACGCTCCATACAATATTCAAATGAAGTTTTATGCGAATCGACTTCGGATGTTTCATCCGAAGTCGATTCGCTCATCCCTAATTATGACGTTTTTATGTGTTTGGGGGTGGAAACTGTCCCATCTGAGATGTTGTGCAGCCAGTTGATTTCTGGAAGAACAATGCCTCTATTTTATTGTTCTGTATCTTGATGATGGTGTCTATAAAGATTATTTCACTAGGAGGAGGAGTTGAGTGTTAAATGGATGGTAGGATGAAATTGGTTGAAGCGTTCATGAAATGGAATGACATTTTCAGAGGCCTTCTGTATATTTCTGTTGTCGTATATCTAGAAGATATTTAGATTTTTCTTCTCCAGATCTTGTAACCCACTGGAAACATGTCCGAATTGTGCTCTAGAGATTGAGGGAAAAACCGCTTATTAGCCATTGTGTGGTGAAGTGGGAAAATAACTTTTTGGGGGTGTTTTAATTTCCTTTTTATTTATTTATTTGATCAAACAGTATGTCAGACAGAGAAGTGCCAGGCCCTGCACAGGGGAGTGGCAGAGGCCTAAATGTTTCTGGAGCAGGCAGAGGTCGCAGCAGAGTAAGGGGGCGTGGCAGCAAGAGTCGCGGCGAGAGGCCTGAGCTCCCGGTGTCATCTAGCGGTCGTGTCTTGACCAGCAACCCAGCGGTTCTTGAATGGTTGACTCGTTCATCCACTTCGTCCCAAGTGACATTAGATACCCCCAGCCAAGAGTCGGTGGGTTCGTCAGACACAACCCTTAGTTGGCATGGCCCGGGAGCAGGCCCTGTGCCCTCACCTGTCCTCAACCTGCCTCTGTCCTTTTCTGTTCCCTCAGCCAGAGAAGTATTATATGCTGTGGGCTCAGCTCCAATATACAGCGAGGACGAGCTACTAGAGGACAGTCAGCAGCTACTGGCCAGCCAAGATGTGGAGGAGACTTCCGCCCCTTCCTTTACTAGACGGGCAAGTAGTAATGAGGAGAGTGGTGTGGGAGCTGGTTTTGCGAGCGGTCAGGCTTCTAACCCAGAGACCGTTGAGGAGGACATCAGTGATGTGTTGACAGTACTCGATGATGATGATGTAGCCAATCGCACTTGGGAGTCGGGTGAATTAGGGGCTTCATCATCATTAGGAGAAGAGGGTGTCAGCTTGCTCATGAGGCAGCGGCGGAGCCAGCAAGTCGCTAGCGTGGCCAGGAGTCAGTAGGGTGGAAGCAGTGGGAAGTCGGGAGCCAAACGTGCCCGGGGTAGACCACCCACTTCGAAGGAGCCTACCTGCCCGGAAAGTAGTGGTGCAGGGGTTCACGGAAGCAGCGGCGGTAGCAGTCAGTCAGTAAATGCGGGTAAAATCACCTACTCAGCGGTATGGCAGTTCTTTGTTAAGCCGCCGGAGGAGGTGAACATGGCCATTTGTAGAATTTGTGGGCAGAAGGTGAAGCGTAGCCAGGGTGCCAATGTTGGCACCATGATCCTGTGTCAACATATGCAGCATCACCATACAGTGGCCTGGGAGAACGGTGGCTCTGATGTGATGGTTCAGCCTGCCGCAGCAACCGCTGCATAACCCAGTGGCACTCAGCTGATTTCAGGCAGTCAAGGCTTCACCACCTCAGCCGAAGGAAGCTGTCTGTCCTTCCCATCATCTGCTGGTCCTGATGCTCCTGCTCCTCCTCCTACTCCTCATCAGTGATTCTGTCAGCAATCGATCACCAAAGCGATTGCCAAGAGACAACAGTATGCGTGCACTCATCCAACGGCGTAGAAGCTGAATGTGCTCCTGGCCAAGTTGCTGGTGCTGCAGTCCCTCCCTTTCCAAGTGGTGGACTCTGCACCTTTCAGAGAACTGAGAACTTATGCCAAGCCAAGGTGGAGAGTCACAACCCGTCAAAAGGCAGTACTAGCCCTGCACACCTATGTAGAACAGAAGGTGGGACAGTTCTTGAACCTGTTGGTGTCTGTCAAAGTGCAAGGCATCGCCGACGTGTGGAGCTGTAACTACGGTCAGGGACAATACATGTCCTTTATGGCCCACTGGGTGAATGTGGTTCCTGCAGAGCAACTTGGCCAGGTAATGCCACTTCCGCCTCCACGTTCTCACGCAGTTGGTCCTGCGACAGTGTCCGTCTCTGCCTCCTCATCCTCCACCGTGTCCTCAGCCTCCACTGCAGGGACAATTCGCAGTGCCCCTCCATCATACCGCATGTGCAGGGCACGGCGGTGTCACGCTTTTCTGCACCTCGTTTGCCTGGGCGAACGGAGTCACACAGGGGAGGAACTGCTCCGTGTCCTTCATCAAGAAATCAAATCTTGGCTTTCTGCCTGACAACTCAGAACCATGGTGACCGACAACGGGAAGGATATGGTGTCAGCACTGCGTCAAGGAGGGCTGAGCCATGTGCCCTGCATGGCACACGTGTTCAATCTGGTTGTCAAGCAGTTCCTGAAGTCTTCCACCCATCTGCAAGACATCCTAAAAATGGCCAGGAAACTTTACATGCAGTTCAGCCACCGCAAAGCAAACCCTCCTTGAGCTGCTGCGGCAGAACGGCATCCCCGATCATAGGCTGATATGTGACGTTTCCACCCGTTGAAATTCCACCCTCCACATATTGGACAACCTATACGAACAGAAAAAGGCCATAAATGATTTCTTGATAATCTAAGAGGACAGGAGTACTCCCCTGTGTAACTTCGATGTAAGCCAGTGGCAGCTCATGCGTGACACCTGCCGTTTGCTCAGGCCCTTTGAGGAGGCCACGTTATTTGTCAGTCGCCAGAACTACGGGATGAACAACATCATTCCACTGCTTCATGTCCTGGAACAGATGTTGGTAAATCTGGCGGGTCAGGGGACTGGAGATGTGGCGTCTAAATCTCATGGCCACATGAACACTGTGGGGGCTGAACAGGAGGAGGAGAAGGACATTGGAGCACAAGCAATGTGTAGCGAAATTGGTGGTTTTTCTACACAGGTGACAGGAAAGGAGGAGCAGCCGGAGGAGCTACAGTGCGATGAGCAAGACGAGGCAGAGGACCCAGACGCACCGTGGCAGTATGCAGTGGAGATGGAGGCAGGGAGTCCCTCCGAGTCACTTGCACAAATGGCCCGATACATGCTCACTTCCTTGCGTAGTGACAGCCAAATTGTCACCATTCAGCAGAGGAATGACCTCTGGCTCTCCACCTTGTTGGACCCTTGCTACCGGTCCAAAATGGGGGGCTTTTTTACACCCGCTGAGAGGGAGGACAAACTGAACTACTATAGAGACAACCTATGTAGTCAGTTAGCCGCTGCCTATCTGTGCCATCGTCTATACTCGTCCATATGCCATGGCTGCTGTGGCAGTTCCAGCTCCATCAGTAGCAACTTGAGTCTAGTAAAGAAACTACTCACCAGCAGCAGCTAGACCTGGAGCAGGACCTGAACCAGCAGGTGGTGGCATACTTGGACAGAACCCTGCCACCCCACATTGAAGATCCGCTGGACTACTGGGCAGCCAAACTGGATTCGTGGCCGCAACTGGCAGAGTTTGCCCTGGAAAAGCTGTCCTGCCCGGCTAGTAGTGTGGCATCAGAGCGGGTGTTTAGTTCGGCAGGGGCCATAGTTACCCCAAAAAGAACTTTCCTGTCCACTCAAAATGTGGAGAGACTGACCTTTGTCAACATGAATTAGGCATAGATCAGCCAGGATTTCCACCCACCAATGCCTGATGCATCAGACTAGATTATCTATGGTGCCACACGAACACTTTTACAAAAGAGACAGTTTTTTTTCTGGCTACCCTCCTCAGTTACTATTCTAATGCTGCCACCCGCCTGATGCCACACATCTGATGCCAAGTGCTCCTTCTTTCACCCACCATCTTCAGCTGGTACTGGTATTGCCACCCACCTCCCCACTCTGTCACCGGGTCACTCTGTCGTCTCCTGATGCTGCTGCCACCTCCACGCTATGTCACCTTGCCACTCTGTGGTCTCCTGATGCTGCCAACTTCACACTATGTCACCTTGCCACTCTGTGGTCTGCTGATGCTGCTTCCACCTCCACACTGTCATTGTGCCACCCTTTGGGACTATTGCTGATGCTGCTGCTGCCACCTCCACGCTCTGTCATTGTGCCACTCTGTGGCTTCCTGATGATGCTGCTGCCACCTCCATACTGTCGATGTGCTACCCTTTGGCCTATACCTGATGCTGCTGCCGGCACCTCCACACTCTGTCATTGTGCCACTCTGTGGCCACCTGATGATGATGCTGCCACCTCCACACTGTCATTGTGCCACCCTGTGGCCTCCTCCTGATGCTGCTGCCTCCACCTCCACACTGTCATTGTGCCACTCTGTAGTCTCCTCATGGTGCTGCTGCCACCTCCACACTGTCATTGTGCCACCCTGTGGCCTCCTGATGCTGCTGCTGCCACCTCCACACTGTCATTGTGCCATTCTGTGGCCTCCTCCTGATGCTGCTGCCACCTCCAGACTCTGTCATTGTGTCACCCTGTGGCCTCCTGATGCTGCTGATGCCACCTCCACTATGTCATAGGGCAACTCTGTGGTCTTCTCATGCTGTTCCCACCCTCCCCACTTCATGACTGGGACACTATTTTGCCTTTCGGCTTGGCAAACATCATCATTTATTTGACCCTTCTTCTGATCTGTCAGAAGGAAAGAAAATTGAGACACACAACGGATTCTGTCTATGTAACAGCTGTAAGGCCTGCATGACATGGTCCCTATTTTGCATCATAATTGACTTATGATTTGGTAGCCAAAAGCAGTAGTGAGTACAAAACACAGAAGACATGCAAATATTCCATTCACGTGTCATCTCTGTTTTGGATCCACTCCTGTTTTTTTTGGCTTTAGCAATACTGATGGATTACTGACCAAATGCTGACCGAGTGAAGGTGGATGCTCCACAGACAGGATCAGTTTTTGGGGGGTTATTGTTCTGACTGATCAGAGGAAGGACAAAATAATCAATAACGTCAACACAAACTTACTGCTGACACCTTCTCCACTCTGTCGGAGGGCTCTACTTGTATAAGCGTTTAATAGAACAGGTTCTGTAGACATCTATGTGGAATCAGATGACGACGGTGTAAAAGGAGTGCGCTTCTTCTTGACGCTAACATCGACCTGTACGGCTGAGTTCATACTTGAGTTATTTCGTCAGTTTTAGCCCCAAATAACTGAAGTGTGCAGTGATTCTAAGAGCGACACCTGTCATCTGCATGTCATACGGACTCACAGTATTATTTCTCTACCATAGCAGACTCCCTATGCATGTTACTGCAAGGCACAGTGTTCTACACCACTATAAAGGCTCTCTGCAGCCAGGAAATAGACGTTTTTTTTAACTCGATTCGCCAAGAATAAATTCGGATCGAACCAAATTTTTTCGTCAAATTCGGCTAATTTGCCGAATCGAATCTTTGAGAAATTTGCTTATCTCTACTACTGACCAAGAAGAAAAAGACAACATATGGTAGACCCAGCAAGGTTTGAAACAGTGGCTCGAGTCAATGTAAGAGACATTCTATCCGTTAAAACTTACGTGCCAGAATCTAAGAGAAAACAGGTCTTGGCCTGGGAACATCGTTCCAAAATAGCTGGACATCCTGGGCTGCATAATACTTTTGAACTAATTTCTCAATATTGTTGGTGGCTGACCATGCTCGAAGATATACAAGATTATGTTTCAGCTTGTCCCACAACAGAACACGAAGACAAAATCCTGCTGGTCGTCTTCTTCCTCTTTCAGTTCCTAAAGCTCCCTGGCAACACATTGCAATGGATTTTATTATGGACTTGCCATCTTCTTCCAACTGTACAGTTAAATAGGTAGTGGTAGGGGGTAGCGTTTTTCAAAAATGGCACACTTGATACCAATGTCCAGCCTTCTGTCTAATAGTTGGCCAAGTTGTTTATATACCATTTCTTCTGTTTCCATGACTTCCCACAACATATCGTGTTTGACAATGGTGTTCGATTTACTTTGAAATTCTCAAATGCAGTCTGCAAACTCCTGGATGTATCCTTGGATTTTTTTTCTGCATATCATCCCCAGTTGAAAGCGCAGATTGAACATGTCAATTAGATTCTTACAAATTTGCTACGCCATTTCAACTGCTACCTTGGGCACAATTAATAATGTCCGTGAGTCCACAGGCAAATCTTCATTTTCTTTTGTTGCATACAGTAAGTGTAGTTCCCTGTAACAAGGGTACTTTGAAGTGTGGACATTTGTCCCTATTACTACTATGCAAAGCCATCAACTTCCTACTTTATTGCGCTATGAAGGGTTCATTTGCAGTATGATTCGTGCAATTGTTTGTACTTGTACGGCATGTTATATGTTTATTGCAATATATCCTGTTCATTTGCACAGTTATTGCATCATATTTGTACTGCACAGTGGAAAGAGTTAATACGCAGCCAGCTAATGCAGAGAGACTTTGGGACTTTTTACCTATGCACTGAGAAGCTAGTCATTTTTCACAGTTACTATAATGCAGTGCTTCTCAATTATTTTCTGTCATGCCCCCCTAGGAAGAAGAAAACATTTCGCGCCCCCCGTGCGACTGTAAATAGTATCATTTGTCTATAAAATTGTTATAAGTACACCAATCTCCCCACAGGTGAGGGCCATTAACACCCCCTCCGCCCCCCCCCCCAAATCATATGCAGGCTCCATTAACCCCCCCAAATCATGTGCAGGCTCCATTAACCCCCCAAATCATGTGCAGGCTCCATTAACCCCCCTCCCAAATCATGTGCAGGCTACATTAACCCCCTCCCCCCAAATGATGTGCAGGCTCCCCCCCCCCCAATAGGGTCCAGGGTCCCCCCAAATAATACTTGCCTCCCTGGAAGCGCTGGATGCTGGCCTCTTCCGGCCTGTGTCCCGCTCTGCACTCTGCTCAGGCGGCGCGATGACGTCATCGTGCCGCCTGAACCGCTCTGATAGGCTGCCGGCACAAGGCCCGCAGCCTATCAGAGGAGCAGGGGAGGGAGACGCCTCTCCCTCCACTGCCGCACAGCACAGCGATCTGTATCGCTGTCCAGAGGACGGCGATACAGATCACTATGGAGATGAACGCTTCCACAGTGGAAGCGTTCATCTCCTGTCACCTGGAGCCCCCCTTTACGGAGCCTCATGGGGGGCGCGCCCCACTGTTTCAGAAACGCTGCTATAAGGGGATATGCAGAGTTAAGTTTTGGAGGGAAAAAAACAGACACAGTGAACTTTTGACTGTCTACTTATGCTCTGTCTAGACAGTTATTTTCATCTGAAAACTGCTTAGTCATCCCCATTGACTTGTATTGAGACTCAAGAAACCAAACATCCCTCTACCTTTTGCTGCTACCAGCAGCTGATATTTCACTGGACATTTTCTTCTACACATTACGCTCAAAGCACCATCTTACAAACGGGCTCCTTGCTTCCTAGAACCATTTGAAACCATCAAGAGAATTAATCCTGTTTGTTAAAACTTCCTGCATCCTTATGAGTGCCAAATTCATGTATCTCTGCTCATGTCAGGGGTCTTCAATCAGAGCTGTAGAGGTTCCCCAGACAGTTCTGGAGATACTTATAAAGTGGGGGCAAAACATATTTTTTGATTGACTAGAAAGGCTAAAGTCCAGAAGAGAGTTTTTTTAGGCAAAGGAGAATATTGATGCTCCTTTTCCATAAGGGACTGGCTTAAAGAAGAAGGGGTGGTATTGTTAGGTCTGTAGTCCATGCCCATGGTCCTCCTGCTGTCCCCTGCTCACCATGCCATCCTGTATCCTTGGCACCAGAGGCTCCTCCATGCCCACGGCTGACGCTCCCTTAGGACATGCTCAGCTCTGTGCACATGCTCCTAAAACTTTCCCTAGCCAATGGCTGAAGGTCCAGGTAGAGGGTACCTGAGCTTTAGGTTCCCTGGTGACCAGCACAGGTGTTTGATAGTCTAGTGTGATTGCTGTTTACCTGAGTTTCTCCTGATTTATTTCCTGCCTATGTTACTGACTTGCTCCAAGTTCTGTTTCTATCCTGCCTGTGTTCTCCTACACTTTCTAGTCCAAGTTCAGTTTGTGTTTAAGTCTGTCTTCTCTGTGCTCCAGTCGAGTTCCCAGCTTGCCTGCCTTGTTTGTGACTCACCACTAGCCCGTCCACAATGTTGTCCTCATCTTCTCAGTTAGACAAAGGTATCAACCACTAAGGAATCTCATTTTTATATCTTCTATTTACTGACAGATAAAACAAAGACCTTTTTTTTTTGCTAAATTAAAACCAAGTGGGAAAAATATCAGGATACTGCCCGGTTCGGGGGTAAATCTTCCTGTCTGTGTTCAACTTGATAATCTCAATTTTATAAGGGCTGTCGTGCCAGCTCCGTGATTTCAGCCTGGATTATCCCAAGTGCATTATATCCCTGCCAGGGACATGTTACATTCCCTTATTCCAGTACTGTATGAGTATTGCAGAAAAAATGCCTCATGAAAATTCCATTGGTCGACTGCCCAGTTCCACTGTCAATGGGTCTCGCACAGTAAGAATATATATGAAGGGTAATCCCAAACTGGTCATTTCTGACCTTATACGTACCATTACTGGATATTGGAATTATTTCCGGGGGTAGAGGGTTGCCATTTCCCCGTGAAGCCACCTGATGTTGCCTCAGGTATCAACCAACCCTACAGCAGGGAGATTTTAATACAGTATCTGATTGGTGAGGGTCTGACTCCTGGGACCCCCCCCCCACCGATCAGCTGTGAAGGCAGCGGCGCTTCTGTGAGCTCAGCTTTTCCTAGGCCAAGTGGCGACATGTTTATCGGTCACAAGGTCTAGGCGCAGCTCAGTCCTATAGCAGTGAATGGGGCTGAGCGCGATACCAAGCACAACCGCTATACAATGTACGGTGCTGCGCTTAGTGAGCTGCGAAAAGGCAGCAGTGCTGATAGGAGCACCTGTCGGACCCCCACTGATCAGATATTGATGCGCTATCCAGTGGGCAGGTCATCAGTATTCATGTCGGAAACCATTTTAATTTAGATTACAAGTCCCTGTGTGTTTTACTATGTACATGAAGACATTTTTTTGGAAGAGAGGTTAATGCTGTTCCCAAGTTCCCTAGTGTCACAGTACACATGATGGTTGCAGAACTCACCAGTGGTACAGTACACATGATGGTCGCAGAACTCACCAGTGGCACAGTACACATGATGGTTGCAGAACTCACCAGTGGCACAGTACACATGATGGTTGCAGAATACACTAGTGGCACAGTACACATGATGGTTGCAGAATTCACCAGTGGCACAGTACACTTGATGGTTGCAAAGTGGCACAGTACACTTGATGGTTTCCAGAATTCGCCAGTGGCACAGTACACCTGATGGTTGCAGAATACACTAGTGGCACAGTACACATGATGGTTGCAGAATACACTAGTGGCACAGTACACATGATGGTTGCAGAATACACTAGTGGTACAGTACACTTGATGGTTGCAGAATACACTAGTGGCACAGTACACATGATGGTTGCAGAACTACACCAGTGGCACAGTACACATGATGGTTGCAGAATACACTAGTGGCACAGTACACATGATGGTTGCAGAATACACTAGTGGCACAGTACACTTGATGGTTTCCAGAATTCGCCAGTGGCACAGTACACTTGGTGGTTGCAGAATACACTAGTGGCACAGTACGCTTGATGGTTGCAGAATTCACCAGTGGCACAGTATACTTGGTGGTTGCAGAATACACTAGTGGCACAGTACACTTGATGGTTTGCAGAATACACTAGTGGCACAGTACACTTGGTGGTTGCAGAATACACTAGTGGCACAGTACACATGATGGTTGCAGAATACACTAGTGGCGCAGTATACTTGATGGTTACAGGATACACTTCCATAGAGGTCTTTAACCAGGGCCATGGATTGTGAGGTACATCTGTCGGATTGCACCCAATGTAACTCTTGGCTTTACCCCTCTAAGACATTTTTCGCAAGGAAGCAAATTACTCAGCAGCCCATTTATGCTACAGGATTGGACTGAGAGCAGACAGCCTTTCTGCCGATGGTCCATTGCCACCTCTGGGCTGACACCTACATAGCCCACCCTAATCTAATATTATCTCCTAAACTGTGAGAGTCTCTTTCTACAAGCTCACTAGCTTTCCCTTGTGGACAGCACTCACGTCTCAAAGTGCACTTCACTGGTACTTTGGATCTCCAGGTCTTTTCCCTTAGCTCACATCGGCAGTCTGATGGTGGCTCCTCTGGGACTTCACTGTCTCACTTCACTTCTTCCTATAGGACACTGGCACACTCTTTAGTAGGTGTGGGTCCTACTCTGTTCAGACAGTGTGAGCACGCTCCCCTGGCACTCCACGTGGTTCTCCCACACACGCACACTTCTAACTATTCCTTTAGCCCCTTCTAACTAAGGTTGTGGTGCAACGTTTATCATGACAGTTCTTCCCACCGTGTCTGCACTGGGTTCTGCATAGTCCTGCACTAAGGTCTGGCACCGATACCACATACCAAGCACAGCGCCGTACATTGTATAGTGGCTGTGCCTTGTATTGCAGCTTAGGCCCATTCATGTGTCACTGGTCTAGGAAGAGGCCGCAGCCCTCTTTAAGCAGCAGATCGTGAGGGTGCTGGGTGTCGGACCCCTACTAATCAGATATTGATGAACTATCCTGAAGATACGTCATCAATATTCTACTCCAAGAAAACCCCTTTAACCTCATCACGTGAATGGGACGGAGCTGTAGTCCTGGGCACAGCCCCCTCATGCTGTTAGTTGTGGGGTCAGACCTCCACCCGTCATTCATTGATGGCTGTCAATATGTATTCCTAGAAGACCCCTTAAATGGGGGCATTCTGGAGGACACTGCTAATTGGCACACTGTATGGTACTATGAATGGGGGCAGTCTCTGCCAGGCGCTGCAGTCTTGCTGGCATTACTTATGGAGGCTCTGTTGTACTATCAGTAGGGGCAATCGTGCATTGTTAATGGGCAGGCTCTATATGGCACTGCCTGGAACTGTTATTGGGGTCTTTGCACCGACTATGGGGTGCTCCCTTCACATTAGTGGCATGATGCACTTGACACCTGCAGAATGCACTAGTGCAGGGGTGGGCAAACTGCGGCTCTCCAGCTGTTGTAAAACTACAACTTCCACCATGCCCTGCTGTAGGCTGATAGCTGTAGCCAGACTGGGCATGCTGGGAGTTGTAGTTTTACAACAGCTGGAGAGCCGCAGTTTGCCCATCCCTGCACTAGTGGATGTCGGAGTAAAGACTGACAAAATTTAGTTATGTACTGCGGAAAACACTGTTCCATTATATCAGTTAGGCACTGTTCTTGTACAGAGGAGAGTTATATAAAGTTATCACAATACAAAATAGTGGTGTTGCCCATAGCAACCTAAGGCCTTCCTTTCATTTTATTAGAGCAGGGTTGAAATTGAAAGCTGTGATCTGATTGGTTGCTCTGAGTAACTCCTCCCCTTTCTTCTCGCACTTGTCCTTATAAAACCCCGCCCTTTCATGCAGTGTAGTAATGGCAGAAAGTTATTATATAATCACTGTATTATAAAATCTAATCATGACGGATTCTCTGAAGGGAAACCTCTTTGGGAAGACCACCCCCTGTCTGCATTTTCACTTCCACCAGATATTTTACATTTAAAGGGAACCTGTCACCAGGAAATTCACTGATATACCAGGCATGCTGCCTTGTAGGGCTCACTCTGCTGAATATAATGATACTTTTCACTTGGTGATCTGTTGCTTTATTGTGGAGAAAAAGTACTTTTAATCCATATGCTAATGAGCTGATTTGAGTCCAGTAGTTGATATGAGTCCAGCATTTTTTCTATTCAGAGCTGTAGCCACTCCCCTATTCACTTCAGATGTAAAAGGGGCGTGGTTTATTACATCATTCATTCATTTTAATAATTACGGGAAAATGAATAACAGGTAATGCTAAGGTATTATATTACTAAGGTTAAAAAAGGAGGAGGAATATACTATTGAAGTTAGTAATTATAATAAGAGCTACTTTGTTCATGGGGTGATAAACACATGACGGCTGATAAGGGACATGTCAGGTATGGCAGTTAGGCTTTAAAGTGAAAGGCAGCAAGGCTTGTATTGGCTATAATGCAGGTCATTTTTTTAAACCACGCCCCTTTTACCTCTGAAGAAGTGAATAGGGGAGTGGCTACAGCTCTGAATAGAAAAAATGCTGGACTCAACTCAGCTCATTAGCATATGGATTAAAAGTTCTTTTTCTCCACAATAAAGCAACAGATCACCAAGTGAAAGGTATCATTATATTCAGCAGAGTGAGCCCTAGAAGGCAACATGCCTGCTTTATCAGTGAATTTCCTGGTGACAGGTTCCCTTTAACATTCCAGATGGACCACCCCCAGAGGACCACTTCAACTAAATTTTGGGTGGTTGTCTAGCACCCGCCATTTCACTTCTACCCGTTCTATCAGTGCCCCCCTCCTGGGTGTCAGTATTTGGGGACTACTCAGGAGGCAGCAGCGTCTGCGAGCTCTATTATTAGTCTCACAAGGCGGCTGCTGCTCACAACTTCCGTTTTACTTTCTCACAATCTTCCTGTTGCCGGGAAACCAAACACAAGTCACAACAAACAGTGAGCAACTGTCTGAGCTCCGCCTGTGTGCGAGTGCGGGGGTGTCCGTGTGTGTAACACGCTTCATGTGGAGCGAAAAAATAGAAGTTACAATCCTGTTTAAAAATAACGCCCTATTGTATTCAGCCGCCATCCGTGTAAATGTGTGTATGTATGTACTGTATGTATGTGTGTCTGTATGTGTATATACGTGTGTGTAGGTATATGTATATACAGGTATGTACATGTGTGTCCATATGTGTATATATAAGTGTGTGTGTATATATGTGTAGGTATATGTATGTGTATATATTTGTGTGTGTGTATATGTATATACAGGTATGTAGGTATGTACGTGTGTGTCTATATGTGTATATATATGTGTAGGTATATGTATTTGTATATATGTGTGTGTATATACAGGTATGTAGGTATGTACGTGTGTGTCTATATCTATATGTTTATATATGTGTGTGTATGTATATACAGGTATGTACGTGTGTGTCTATATGTGTATATAAGTGTGTGTATATATATGTACATGTGTATGGTGTATACAGGTATATGTGTATGTATGCATGTGTATATGTGCATATATGTGTGAATATATGTCTGTGTATATAGATATATCATTTATTTATGTATGTTTACATAGGTGGGATTTACATGCTTTTCTTTGTCTGATAATTTAGAACATTTGATAATCCAGAACATGTGATAATCCAGAACATGTGATAATTTAGAACATTTGATAATCCAGAACATGTGATAATCCGGAACATTTGATAATCCAGAACATGTGATAATCCAGAACATGTGATAATCCAGAACATGTGATAATCCAGAACATTTGATAATCCAGAACATTTGATAATCCAGAACATTTGATAATCCAGAACATTTGATAATCCAGAACATGTGATAATTTAGAACATTTGATAATCCAGAACATGTGATAATTTAGAACATTTGATAATCCAGAACATGTGATAATCCAGAACATTTGATAATCCAGAACATGTGATAATCCAGAAAAATTGATCATCCAGAACATGTGATAATCCAGAACATCTGATAATTCAGAACATTTGATAATTCAGCACTGAGCATGTAAGGAGTGATTAGTGACATCATCACATATATTTGCAGATTACTTATATTTAACACCTTGGGTGGATTTGCCATTTATGGGGCCCCAAACATGTCTGGGGGTCTCTGCTAAACTCTGTCTGGTCACATTATTAAGCTCCACCCCATCCCAGTATCAGGCTCCGCCCATCACATCCCTAGGCTCCACCCCATTCTCAGTGTAGCCTGGGCACTTCTGCTACTACTACTCTACAAAAAGGAAGGGCCCCTCTCCTCCCGGGGGCCCTGTGCAGCTGAACCTGACATTTTTTTCATTTATTTTTTTTCAGGCAGCCGCTTGTGGCCTGAAGGGAACCCTCTGATCTCTGGGGCCCCGAGTATTTGAATGTTGGTAAAGCCCCCCCTATGGCAATAGGACATCAAGTAAGTAATGGGGGAAGTAGACAGGTTGCAGTTGTGCCCCGTGGCCCCTCCACCATATATGAGGGCACTGCATGGCACACGGCAGCTGGGTGCTCTGTTACAGATTTTGCGTTGGGCCCGGATTCTTCTAGCGATTCCTTCATTACATATGGCGGTAACATATTCTGTAGTGCTGTACAATCAGACCAAACATATCGCGCTCTTCTGCATGCATGAGCCACGTGGTGTCCAACTACAAGTCCCAGCAGGAGACGAGCTTTGTGGGCATGCCGCCACTTGGACTGCTGTAGGGCCCATAGGTTGGAGGGGCCCATTCAGGTGCAAGAACATTGTACTTTCAGCTGGAGCGTTCTGCTATATGGGTTCTCTGATATATGGGCAGTGTCGGACTGGGGGGCCTAGGGCCCACCAGTAACATTTTTTTGGGGGGCCCACCGTACGGATACATTCACGTATTTTCTGCGGAGAGAAGACCCTGGTGGCTTTCCTCTATACCTAGAAGACATCTCAGCTCTGATCGGGTCTATAATAAGAAACTGGGCGGTCTACTGTGTTATGTGCCACTTGTGCAGGGGGTGGGAGACTAGGGGCCCACCTTGCTCAGGGGCCCATCGGGGGATTCACCTGTATATGGCGGTATTATCCGTGCTACTTATACTGCTGATTCAGTTTCCTGTCATTAGGTGTTGGGGCCCCATCTCATGGGTGTTGGGGCCCGGCTGGAGATTGCATTGCCTCCGGACTATTGCAGACTCTGCAGAAGGCCAATCCTCTGCATGGACTCTGCTCGATCGAAGGGTTAATGAGGACTCCGGATATGAGGGATTCCCGCGTCCCGTGTCCCCCTCCCCCCATCTGTACTGTCTGAGCTTTGTTTTGGTGTCGCCATAGAGATGCGTAGTGGATGACGTCACCGGGGCGTGGAACCGGTACTCTCCTGAGCTACTGTTTGGAACGTTGTCTGTATACAGTGACTACAGTACCGTAATTACCGTAATATACGCTCCAGGTTCTCCTGCAGAGTGCGCGCTCACGCAGCGGGGGACCGCCATAAATAACGCCTGAGCCGCATCATTGATTTATATAAAAAAAACGCAAAAAAAAAAACCACTTGATGTCGATAGAAGCAGGACGATATGTAATCGTAACCCAATTCTATTGTCGGTGGTCCCACCTATGCGAAATCTGTTTTGCCTCGGGGCTCAGGTAAGTTGGAAAATTAGGGGACATCTAAGCTCCGCCCACAGAGACAACAAACCTATCTTTGAACGCCCACTTATTGTTGGGGGGTGCATTAGTCCCACCCATTTTCAGCACAAATTTGCCAGAAGTGTCTCTGAAAATCAGGAACAGTCCCTGCTAATTTGGGACAGTTGGCAGCCATTTTATTTATAATAGTGGGGTTCTCTTCGGGGCCCCCACAGGCACCAGATCGCCGATTGCAACTGCTACCTCTGCATCCCGGCTAAAAATTCTACTAAAAATGCTATAAAAATGTTGTAAAAGCAACCCACACCTAAATATCTCTGCTGTAAGTTCCGTCATTAGCTAACGCATTTCATCCCCATGTCCCACAGATGTATAGGAGGCAGTAATACGGTGTGAGAGCAGACGTACAGGACGTGGGGCGCGGATATTCCTGTCAATACGGTAATGGTCCCGCCCTCCTGTGCTGCAATCATGGGAGTGATGAGGATGAGGATGACGCAAGTGTCAGGTTATAAAGGGATTTCCCTATGTCTGGGAGGCAGAGTGAGCGGCACAGAGCTGGCAGCGGCGCGGAATCTCCGTCTATATGGACACGGCTGCGGTACATATGGTGAGTATTCACTGCACGCTTCCTTTAATACTCGGACAGCTTTTCATCCAGTATGATGGAAACGATAGTCGCTGCACCTCTGATGGATGCCGGGCATTAGGTAAGTATACCGCACATGTACGATAATTCATATCTTTCAATACCGTATCAATGTGCTTGGCGCAAATTTATGATTCGCCAAGAGGCTCGCTAGAGCAGCTTCAGTGCACGGACGAAAAAGGACAGAATTGGTTGCGCCATCGATTATAATTGCTTTGCTTATTGGGAAATATTTTAGAATGAAAAATAAATCAATCAATTTTTTAAAGTTTTTGGTGTTTTTTTGAATTTTTTTTTTGCATTTCTATAAAATAAATTCCATGGAGCAGCTGCTGTTGTGAAATCAGAATTATTTTATTTTTTTGTATAAAATAAATTCAAAGAGGAGTGCGGCTATGCAGCCTGCGATTGCCGTTGTGCAAGTCCGAATTAAAAGAATTTTTTTGTATTTTTTAATTTAAACCCCGAGTGGAGCGGGGTGATGCCACCAACGCCTGTTCTCATTAAATCATATTTTAAATTTTTTTATTTTTATAAAATACATTTCAAAGTGAGCAGGGCCATGTAATCAGTGGCTGCTGTCGCCAAACTAGAATTTTTTTTAGTATTTTTTTAGTATTTTTTTTCTTTTTCTATTAAAATAAATACCATGCGGTGCCGTGTTATGCAACCAATCATGATTTTTCTATCTTTTGTGGAACCACACGTGTCAGCCCGTTGGAAAATATAGCTATATCATGTTACGTACGCACGGCTGCAGCGCGCACATCATTTCAGTTCTAGGAGGTTTTTAGGCATTTTTTTTTTCTTATTTTATGTGTTTTTATATTGTATATGCAATAATTTAAAAAAGAAAAAAGTGTGAGTGGGCATCGGGTGACCGAGTGTTGCGTAATGCTGCTCGGGGCCGACCGCACAGTCCGGATGACTGGGCCCCGCAGCGATAGCGGGATCTTGCTGGCATCTGCGTTTCTGTGCTGGCTCGTTACAGTGCTCCAGGGTTTGGGCGCCACATTTGAACGATTATAATTTTAATAGAGATGACGTGCGTCCTCCTGAAACTAATCCCACGCTGTTGTGTCTGGCAGGGCCGGCTTCTCTAAGCCACAATGCTTTCCCTGTCTTGGTTTTTTTGGCGCCCATACGTTGGATTGGCTCTCGTCTGCTCCAACTTTTAATTCTTTCCTTCTTCTCTTTTTTTTTTTTTAATTTAAAAATCTGAGTATTTTGCCTACTTTTTTATATAAAGTTTGGTATTTTTTTCTCAGTTTTTTTTTTCCTGTACCGTATTTGGTTTTGTATGGTAGAAATTCAACTCGAAACCAAATACAGTACAGAAAAAAAACTAAAAAAAAATTTATTTTGTGTATTTCACTTTTTATATAACCAGATTTCTAAATAAAAAAAAAATGGAGGATGGTAATGATACGTGATATACGTATCGCCCGTATGGATCCTACTATGTGGCTCGTTGTGATCGTGTAACTCCTCAGGGACGTCCCGACCATTGTTTTTTTTTTTATTTATTTTTTTTTTTTTACGCTTTTTGTTACAGCCGGCTCCATGTAGATCGGTTGATGGAAATGTTCCGCTCCTTAGTGTATATTTGGTTTGGCGGAGAAGACGTAGCCCCTAGCAGTGACTTCGGGCCTGTGCTGCCGTACAGGCGCCATGTGCTCAACGTTTCCAAGGCCTTAGGCGGAGATGCATAAAATATTCAAATGCCTTCATGGTTTCCACGTATGACAGGAGCCATGGCGGTCTGACAGCTCCCATTGACTATAACTCTCTTCTAGGACGCGGTGCAGCTCATTATTTTCCATCTTCAGCAGTAGGCCTCGAGCCTGCGGCCATATTACATCGACATACAGAATCGGATGGCGTGTCCTCCTTACTGAAGCAGGATACCTGTAGATTATGGCGCTGTATGGAAGCAGCATACAGGCCCCTTAGTAATGCAGTAATGCTACACTGTCTGCCCGGGGGGGGCGACATGACTACAAGTCTCAACAGGATTCCTTCGTCAACTTTCCCTATAAAACTCGTTCTCTGATGTCATTCCTTGTTCTGCTGGGGATGATGGGTGACAACCCCCCTCGTTACAGCACCCACAGGGTTGTCACATGGCTTCCCAAGGACAAGTGATGCCATTTGTGTAAGGATACTGAATCAGGGAGCTACACATGACTACACCCCCCATCATGGAAGATGAAATGATGAAATAGTCTCCTAGGACAGTTTGCAGTTTTGTAAATGTATCTAAGCTTATCGTGTGGGATACTGCCTGCCTCTGCATGGAGTCTCCTGGACTACAAGATCAGGAGAGGCCTTCGAGGTCTGACAGCTGGCATTTCCGAAATTATGGAGCGGCACCTCGGCTCATCCCCCCTTACATCTGATACATAAGGCTGCCTTCACACGACGACGGCTAGTTAGTGGGGGTATTGACTAGCGGCCAGTCGGATCCCATTCAAACCAGGAATTCTCCCGTCTAACAGTAATTAAACACGGGTACACTGGTGAAAAAAGCCCTGAAAAATACTCTCCTCATCCACATTCGTAATACTAGGGGCCACTAATGGTGGCATTCTTTATACTGAGGGGCACTGTGGGGGCCGTTATTCGCACTAGGGGCACCATGATGCCCATTTTTCATACTGGTAGGGCATTATGTATACTGTGAACGCACTGCAGGGGTCGGGATGTTAAAAAAAAAAAGCTAATGAAGTTCATTTATTTATAATGGCCATTAAAATGGATGCAAAGCGGCTGATAAAAACGGACAGACGGACAGAAAATGGACGCAAAATGGACATGAAAAACTGTGTCTGTTTTTTAATGGCCATTTTTTCCCCCCACTGTCGTGTGAGTGTAAGGGTAGGCCATCAATATTGTAGTCCTGGAGAAACCTGCTAAGCCGATGTATCTAAGCCTGCAATATGCAATACTGTCTACTAAGCCGATGTATCTAAGCCTGCAATATGCAATACTGTCTACTAAGCCGATGTATCTAAGCCTGCAATATGCAATACTGTCTACTAAGCCGATGTATCTAAGCCTGCAGTATGCAATACTGTCTACTAAGCCGATGTATCTAAGCCTGCAGTATGCAATACTGTCTACTAAGCCGATGTATCTAAGCCTGCAATATGCAATACTGTCTACTAAGCCGATGTATCTAAGCCTGCAGTATGCAATACTGTCTACTAAGCCGATGTATCTAAGCCTGCAATATGCAATATTGTCTACTAAGCCGATGTATCTAAGCCTGCAATATGCAATACTGTCTACTAAACTAATGTATCTAAGCCTGTAATATGCAATTGTGTCTACTAAGCCGATGTATCTAAGCCTGCAATATGCAATACTGTCTACTAAGCTGATGTATCTAAGCCTTTCATGTGCGATGCTGTCTACTAAGTCGGTGTATCTAAGACTGTCATGTGTGATACTGTCTGCTGAGCCAGCGTATCTAAGACTATCATGTGTGATGCTGTCTACTTAGCCTGTGTATCTAAGACTGTCATGTGCGATACTGTTTACTGAGCCCGTGTATCTAAGACTATCATGTGTGATACCGTCTACTGAGCCTGTGTATCTAAGACTGTCATGTGCGATACTGTTTACTGAGCCCGTGTATCTAAGACTATTATGTGTGATACTGTATACTGAGCCAATGTATCTAAGACTGTCATGTGCGATACTGTCTACCGAGACTGTGTATCTAAGACTGTCATGTGCGATACTGTCTACCGAGACTGTGTATCTAAGACTGTCATGTGCGATACTGTCTACCGAGACTGTGTATCTAAGACTGTCATGTGCGATACTGTCTACCGAGACTGTGTATCTAAGACTGTCATGTGCGATACTGTCTACCGAGACTGTGTATCTAAGACTGTCATGTGCGATACTGTTTACTGAGCCAGTGTATCTAAGACTATCATGTGTGATACCGTCTACTGAGCCTGTGTATCTATGACTGTCATGTGCAATACTGTCTGCTGAGCCTGTGTATCTAAGACTATTATGTGTGATACCGTCTACTGAGCCTGTGTATCTAAGACTGTCATGTCTGATACTGTCTAACGAGACTGTGTATCTAAGACTGTCATGTGCGATACTGTTTACTGAGCCAGTGTATCTAAGACTATCATGTGCGATACTGTCTACCGAGACTGTGTATCTAAGACTGTCATGTGCGATATTGTCTACCGAGACTGTGTATCTAAGACTGTCATGTGCGATACTGTCTACCGAGACTGTGTATCTAAGACTGTCATGTGCAATACTGTCTGCTGAGCCCGTGTATCTAAGACTATCGTGTGTGATACCGTCTACTGAGCCTGTGTATCTAAGACTGTCATGTGCGATACTGTCTACCGAGACTGTGTATCTACGACTGTCATGTGTGATACTGTCTACTGAGCCCATGTATCTAAGACTGTCATGTGCGATACTGTCTACTGAGCCCATGTATCTAAGACTGTCATGTGCGATACTGTTTACTGAGCCAGCTTATCTAAAACTATCATGTGTGATACTGTCTACCAGGCTCGGACTGGCCCACCGGGGAATCCCCCGGTGGGCCGGTGGGCCCCTGAGCAAGGTGGACCCCTAGACACCATACCCTGCAAGTGGCACATGACACAAAAGACTGACTGCACTACACAGACTGTAGATACGCAGCATAAAGCATCCCTGCCAGTCAAGGTTCATCTAACTGGATAATGTAAGTTCTTATTACAGATGCATCAGGGGCTTAGATGACTGGTAGGTAAACAGGCAGATCAGCCAGTATCATCTTTCATCGGGACGTCTTCTCAACTTCACTGCAGGGACCCCCATAGTCATCTTGTAGCCTCTTACTGCTGTCTGACCCTATATGAGCTTACAATATTTACATGTCCTTAAACAGTGGGCTCCCAGAATGGTTGTTACTGGTGGGCCCTAGGCACTCCAGTCCGACAATGCTGTCTACTGAGCCAGCGTATCTAAGTTTATCATTAGAGGTGATCGAATTTTATGGTATGAAATTCGTTCACGCTTCGTTTCTTGGTAAAAGCAGAATTGCATTATGGATTCCGTTACCACGGAACGCAATTCTATAACGGAAACGGGACGGATCCGTTATGCAGCCCATAGACTTCTATTATGACGGAATGAATGACGGGATTCTGTCACCAGGTTTGACCCCTGTCAGCTAAACATATGCTGACGCTCAGGGTCTCATCAGGATTCCTAATGTGGGCTCATCAATGCGATCAGTAGCTTTATTTTGGCAAAAAACAGGTTTTACTAACCTGTCAATCAAAGAAATAAGGTGCCCAAGGGAGGTCCAGGGATGCAGGATGCCCGGCCGCACCCATCGCTGTTCGTGCCCAGCGCCGCCTCCTACTCTTCTGTGCCGCCTCCTACTCTTCTGTGCCGCCTCCTACTCTTCTGTGCCGCCTCCTACTCTTCTGTGCCGCCTCCTACTCTTCTGTGCCGCCTCCTACTCTTCTGTGCCACCTCCTACTCTTCTGTACTGCCTCTCCCTCCCTCCCCCTCCTCCTGCTGTAAGATCTGGCGCATGCGCACTTCGCATGAAGAAGCCGATCCAGGAAGTCTGCGCGTGTTCACAGGGCTCAGCCTGATGGGCTACCAATCAGATTCCACCTTTCATTTTCCAAGGGAGCTCTCAGAAATGTTTGGTGAAATCTGATTGGTTGCTATGGGCAACTAAGCCAGTTCTACTTTACACCAGTTTTGATAAATCTCTTCTATTATGTTTCTTTCTGTCGGTGTATCTAAGTTTATCATGTTTGATACTGTCTGCTGTGCCATGTATCTAGGTTTATCATGTTTGGTACTGTCTGCTGAGCCGGTGTATCTACATTTATCATGTTTGGTACTGTCTGCTGAGTCGGTGTATCTAGGTTTATCATGTTTGGTACTGTCTGCTGAGTCGGTGTATCTAAGTTTATCATGTTTGGTACTGTCTGCTGAGTCGGTGTATCTATATTTATCATGTTTGGTACTGTCTGCTGAGTCAGTGTATCTAAGTTTATCATGTTTGGTACTGACTGCTGAGCCCGTGTATCTACATTTATCATGTTTGGTACTGTCTGCTGAGTAGGTGTATCTACATTTATCATGTTTAGTACTGTCTGCTGAGTCGGTGTATCTACGTTTATACTGTTTGGTACTGTCTGCTGAGTCGGTGTATCTACATTTATCATGTTTGGTACTGTCTGCTGAGTCGGTGTATCTAAGTTTATCATGTTTGGTACTGTCTGCTGAGTCGGTGTATCTAGGTTTATCATGTTTGGTACTGTCTGCTGAGTCGGTGTATCTAGGTTTATCTTGTTTGGTACTGTCTGCTGAGTCGGTGTATCTACATTTATCATGTTTGGTACAGTCTGCTGAGCCGGTGTATCTACATTTATCATGTTTGGTACTGTCTGCTGAGTCGGTGTATCTACATTTATCATGTTTGGTACAGTCTGCTGAGCCGGTGTATCTACATTTATCATGTTTGGTACTGTCTGCTGAGCCGGTGTATCTACATTTATCATGTTTGGTACTGTCTGCTGAGCCGGTGTATCTACATTTATCAAGTTTGATACTGTCTGCTGAGCCGGTGTATCTACATTTATCATGTTTGATACTGTCTGCTGAGCCGGTGTATCTACATTTATCATGTTTGGTACTGTCTGCTGAGTCGGTGTATCTAGGTTTATCATGTTTGGTACTGTCTGCTGAGTCGGTGTATCTACATTTATCATGTTTGGTACTGTCTGCTGAGCCGGTGTATCTACATTTATCATGTTTGGTACTGTCTGCTGAGTCGGTGTATCTACATTTATCATGATTGGTACTGTCTGATGAGTCGGTGTATCTAGGTTTATCATGTTTGGTACTGTCTGCTGAGCCGGTGTATCTACATTTATCATGTTTGGTACTGTCTGCTGAGTCGGTGTATCTAGGTTTATCATGATTGGTACTGTCTGCTGAGTCGGTGTATCTACATTTATCATGTTTGGTACTGTCTGCTGAGTCGGTGTATCTAGGTTTATCATGTTTGGTACTGTCTGCTGAGTCGGTGTATCTAGGTTTATCATGTTTGGTTCTGTCTGCTGAGTCGGTGTATCTACATTTATCATGTTTGGTACTGTCTGCTGAGTCGGTGTATCTACATTTATCATGTTTGGTACTGTCTGCTGAGTCGGTGTATCTACATTTATCATGTTTGGTACTGTCTGCTGAGTCGGTGTATCTACATTTATCATGTTTGGTACTGTCTGCTGAGTCGGTGTATCTACATTTATCATGTTTGGTGCTGTCTGCTGAGCCGGTGTATCTACATTTATCATGTTTGGTACTGTCCGCTGAGCCGGTATATCTACATTTATCATGTTTGGTGCTGTCTGCTGAGTCGGTGTATCTACATTTATCATGTTTGGTACTGTCTGCTGAGCCGGTGTATCTACATTTATCATGTTTGGTACTGTCTGCTGAGCCGGTGTATCTACATTTATCATGTTTAGTACTGTCTGCTGAGTCGGTGTATCTAGGTTTATCATGTTTGGTACTGTCTGCTGAGTCGGTATATCTACATTTATCATGTTTAGTACTGTCTGCTGAGTCGGTGTATCTACATTTATCATGTTTGGTACTGTCTGCTGAGCCGGTGTATCTACATTTATCATGTTTGGTACTGTCTGCTGAGTCGGTGTATCTACATTTATCATGTTTGGTGCTGTCTGCTGAGCCGGTGTATCTACATTTATCATGTTTGGTACTGTCCGCTGAGCCGGTATATCTACATTTATCATGTTTGGTGCTGTCTGCTGAGTCGGTGTATCTACATTTATCATGTTTGGTACTGTCTGCTGAGTCGGTGTATCTGTTTATTATGTTTGATACGGTCGACTGTGCCATGTATCTAAGAATATTATGTTGGATACTGTTTTTGGTGTTTGAGTACCATATTTCTTCAGTCTCTCCGTAAATCACGCTCGGTTTCACTTATCTGATGAGCGCGCTCTATTAGCAACTGGTTATACTTGATATTTTACCGCTGAAGTCTTTCCAGAATGCACACTGGGGGCGTCCAAGCGTGAGGCCCTGATTGGGGCATCTGAGGCCAGCGTCAGACTGAAGTGCCTCGGGCCCTCCGGAGGAGGTTATTCTGAGGGGCCACCTACGCTGTGTGCAGGATCTGTGCACGTCCACGTTTCATTACTATTGGACAAGCAGAACCTATCAATAAGGTTAATGGGATATCTAGTTACTAGCTTCAAGGTCGGCTCCAAATTCTCTTGCGGCTCTCCAGCTGTTGCAAAACTACAACTCCCAGCATGCCCAGTCTGGCTACAGCTCTTAGCCTACAGCAGGGCATGGTGGGAGTTGTAGTTTTACAACCCGCTGGAGAGCCGCAGTTTGCCCATCCCTGTGCTAGACTATAGAGGCCCTGTTTTTTTAGGGATTCTTGGTTGCGTCCGAGCTTGGGCCCACGGGTGGATCCTCCGTCACTCTGGTGGTGGAGGTCCTGATGGGTACACACCTTTGCCGGGCACATAAGTGACTGTGCTTTGTCCCCCTCTAGTGGTGGTGTTGTATAAAAGCAGACCATGTAATCTCGCTGGCCCCATTTTACTTTGTGTGAGTCTTTCCCCCAACTGTGACCACCAAAGACCATCTTCTTGCTTTGTCCTCTAGGTGGTATACAGTATTCGTCCGCCATTTTTAACTCTTTCTTTCCTTGCAGGACGCCGTCTCGTCTCCACCCTTGTTGCTGACGGTCGGGGATTCCTGGACATGGGATTTTTATTACTGAGGCCATAAATCACATTGCCAGGGATTTCCAACTGGAAGCTTCACAGTCTGCAGATGATCGCTCCACGGATGGTGACCCAGGAGGAAGAAAGATGAAGAATCATGACCTAACCTTTATATGTGAATGCGGGTGGGACATATAGTGAGGGGCGGCGGGTACAGGCCCGTCTTATATCATGTGTCCATCACAGAAATACATAGAGTGACCTTTTGTTACTAGTACTGAGAGTAGCAGGCCCAAAGCCTGAGGCTGGTGTACTGCCACCTCAGGACAACACTTCCCATCCTGATTTACCTCATAGGGATATAGGGGGTCATTTAAAAAACTGGTGTAAAGTAGAACTGGCTTAGTTGCCAATCAGATTCCACCTTTCATTTTGGACAGCTCCTTTGGAAAATGAAAGGTTGAATCTGATTGGTTGCTATGGGCAACTAAGCCAGTTCTACTTTACACCAGTTTGATAAATGACCCCCATGTAATTCACTAGCACATCTCTAATTGCAGCATGTGTGGACATTCATGTGACGGAAATCCACACAATAGGCCTCATCCATAAAGTGTCGGTGTTGCCCATAGCAACCAATATGATGATCAGGAAGTGTTGTCATGAGCTCACCACGGCACCAGGCTTCGGGCCTGTGAGATGTTAGACATTGTTTTCTCCTTATACTACAGGATTTATCGGAAGATGCCATGGAGTCCGTTTTGACTCCTGGCGAATGTATGACTGGTGCGATTGTCTTCATCCAGTTCCCCTGCGTGCTGACAACCAGCGTCCGCGGTGCAGGGCTTAGCCGGCCTGTGAACACTGTCTGCTCCCGCCTGTTCACAGTGGCTAAGTTCCGCGCCTCTGACGCTCGCTCCGCCGGATCCATCCAATCGGTCGTTTCCTCCTGGCTTTGACTCCCGTGCCTACTGAGCTGATAATTGGTGGTTAACCCTTCACCTGGCTCAGTTCAGCAGGACAGTAGTTGAGGCCAAGAAGCTTCATATGTTTGGTTTTTTTTCGTCTAACCCACAGAGCTGACACTCTACGGTATGCAATGACTTTGTTTCAGTTTGGCTTTTGGTCTTCGGCCTGTGCTTGTACTTTATACACTTAAATGTCGAAAAAAATTTAATAAAACTTTGTATACTGGTTGTGGTCATGGTCACAACAGCACAGAGTATTTCAGGAGGAGTGTGCTGATCTTATTGGCACACTAACATGACTACATTAGGGATGGTTAAGTCCATGTATCAATATGAGAAGTGGGATTGGGAAAAGTGGGAGACCACAGACTTAGGCCTGCTGCACACAAACTTTTTTTTTTTCAGTTTGCGTTCCGTTTACGGAACCATTCATTTCAATGGATCCGCAAAAAAAAAACAAATGTACTCCGTATGCCTTCCATTTCCGTATTTCCGTTCCAAGATAGAACATGTCCTATTATTGCCTGCAAATCACGCTCCGTGGCTCTATTCAAGTTAATGATTCCGCAAAAAACGGAATGTATACGGAATGCATCCGAATGTCTCCGGTATCCATTCAGTTTTTGTGGAACTATCTATTGAAAAGTTTATGCCCAGCCCCAATTTTTTGATGTACTTACTGTTTAAACATTATTGTATGCTTCCGTTTACGTTTCCGATACGGAAAAAACGGATCACAAACGGAAACAGAAAACACAGAAAAACAGAACGGAACAGGAAACACTACTGAAACAAAAAAACGGATCAGTTTAAAATGGACTGCAAAACCATACGGTCATGTCCCGCACACGACCGTGTGTATTTTGTGGTCCGCAAAAAACGGATCCGCAAAAAATATGGATGACGACCGTGTGCATTCCGTGTTTTGCAGAATGGAACAGCTGGCCCCTAATAGAACAGTACTATCCTTGTCCATAATGCGAACTATAACAGGACATGTTCTATTTTTTTGCGGAACAGAAATACGGACATACGGAAACGAAATGCACACGGAGTAACTTACGTTTTTTTTTTTTTTGGCGGACCCATTGAAATGACTGGTTCCGTATATAGGCCTCAATAAAAAAAACGGAACGGACACGGAAAGAAAATATGTTTCTGCGCATCAGGCCTTATAGTGGAAGGAGCAGGGTTCTCAGCAGCACAGAGTATTTCAGGAGGAATGTGCTGAACCTATTGAAGGCACTGACCAAGCCAGTAAAGTGACAGTAGGGAGGACCTAATGGGCGTAATCATGTAAAAGGGGGCGAGGGATGGAGACAAGTGGGAGGCCACAGACTCATAAAGGAAGGAGCAGGATCTTCAGCAGCACAGAGTATTTCAGATGAGCAGGGAGGCAATGACCTATCCAGTGAGTGCATGTAAGGGAAGACAGCGCTAGAAGCGACACGGACGTAGTCACGATAGGAGGTGGGGACACACTGGAAGCCACAGACGGTGGAACGTGCAGGGTTGTACAGCAGCACAGAGTATTTCAGAGGAGTTTCAGCTTATAGCCTCCTGCATTGCATCATGCATGAACTTTTGATAATTGTCTGTCCTGGTATGGATGTGTAAATGTTTGAGATTTCAAAAATAAAAGCTTTCTATTTGTAATCTGATGTGGTGTCTTTCTTATAAAATGGATCTACAAAAGGGTATTGAGGGGGCACAGCCTTATATATTTAATTCCTAGAAATCCCCTTTATGATCTATCCTCCGGATATGTCATCAATATAGGATGGGTGGGGGGGGGGTTCTGATGGCCAGCACCCCCGCCGATCAGCTGTTTGATCCAGTGATCCAGCCTCTTCCCAGTATACCAAGCACAGCGCCGTACATTGTATAGTGGCCGTACTTGGTACTGCAGCTCAGTCCCACTCACTGGGACTTCACTGCACAACGGCTAGGGGACCAGTGAACATGGCAGAGTGAGGAAGAGCTGTAGAGCTCAAGTGGGCATCATTGCCCCTTTCACAGGGCCGGTGCTACCGTTAGGCGAACTAGGCGTTCGCCTAGGGCGCCAGCCTGCTGGGGGCACCCTGGTGGGCTCCCCTTGTCTGGGGCTGCAGCGCTGGGTGAGCGGCTCTTGAGCCACCCCCAGTGCCATTACAGATGGCAGAGCAGGCACCTGCTTACCCTGATGGCAGGTGCCTGCTCTGCCAGTAAATTACCGGTGCAGAGGAGGCTGGCGGCAAGGGAGGCTGTTCTAGCAGCTCCCCACTCCTCCCTCGCGCGCCTCTGTGATGCTGGGAGCCCGAATATGACGTCATTCCGGCCACAGCATACTAAACGGCGCGCTGGAGGACTGAGGAGCTGCACCACACTGGACCCCAGGGAGGTGAGTGTCTGCTGTGTGTGTCTGTCTGTCATTGAGTGAGTGTGTGTATGTCAGTGAGTGTGTATGCCTGTCTGTCAGTGAGTGTCGTTCAGTGAGTGTGTGTCTGTCAGTGTGTGCGTGTCTGTCAGTGTGTGCGTGTCTGTCAGTGTGTGCGTGTCTGTCAGTGTGTGCGTGCGTGTCTGTCTGTGTGTGTGTGTCCGTCTGTCTGTCTGTCAGTGTGTGCGTGTCTGTCTGTCAGTGTGTGCGTGTCTGTCAGTGTGTGCCTGTCAGTGTGTGTGTGTCCGTCTGTCTGTCTGTCAGTGTGTGCGTGTCTGTCTGTCAGTGTGTGCGTGTCTGTCTGTCAGTGTGTCTGTCTGTCTGTCAGTGTGTGTGTGTGTCCGTCTGTCAGTGAGTGAGTGAGTGAGTGACATGGTGGGGGGGCGGCAAAATGGATCTTTGCCTAGGGCGGCAAAAATCCTTGCATCGGCCCTGCCCTTTCAACACTTGATTGATGGGGTCTGACGACCGGCATCCCTGCCATTCGGCGACCGAGCTAGAGGATAGGTCATTTTAATTTCGGCAGCCCCTTTAAGTCCTTATTGCATAAAGATGCCGGAGTGTTATAAAAACTGGTCGTCCTCAACATGTAGAAGAATGCTTCTATAACAGAATAGAAAATTTCTGCCTGGTTAGCGCTTAATAGAGGTTGTGTTACATGTCAAACTCAGTACTGTTACTCCATGTATTAGGCCTCTTGCGCACAAACGTTTTTTTTCCCGTTCCGTATACAGAACCATTCATTTCAATAGATACGCAAAAAAAAAACGGAAGGTACACCATATGCCTTCCGTTCAAAGATAGAACATGTCCTATTATTGTCTGCATTACGGACAGGGATAGGACTGTTCTATCAGGGGCTAGATGTTCTGTTCCGCAAAAAACGGAATGCGCACGGACATCATCCGTATTTTTTGCGGACCGCAAAATATTGAGAAAGCCATACGTTCGTGTGCAAGAGGCCTAAGAATGATAGGAAAGCTATAAATGGCAGTCACTGGTAAACTAACAGCACCATAAAGCTAGGTTCACACGACGACATTTTTGTCGCGCGACAAATAGGGCACAACTTTACTGCAACAGTTGTCGCGCGACAATTTTTATAATGGGAGTCTATGGTGTCGCATTGCAACATGCCGCGACTGCGACGCAACAGTCGCAGAAAAACCCATCTTGAATGGGAGTCTATGGTGTCGTAGTCGCAGCATGTTGCAATGCGACACCATAGACTCCCATTATAAAAATTGTCGCGCGACAAATGTCGTCATGTGAACCTAGCCTAATCATCATGACACTAACTAAAAAATAATGAGGCCTGCTCATTCATCATCCTATTTCAGTGCATGTTCTTCTCTACAAGTTCAGTGCCAAATTCAGCTCTGCTACATCTGTACGTTGTGGAGCGCTTACACACAAATGTATGGTGTACTCTGCCATCTACTGGCCACTTTTTAATTACCTCGGCAGCGTTGAAAACGAATAAAACATTACCTGCCTACTTTGTCAGACACGAGTAGAGCGACAAATTCAGCTCTGCTACACCTGCACATTTTTGGAGCGCTTACATGCAACCGTATGGTCTGCTCTGCCATCTGCTGGCCGATGTTTTTCATTACCTCAGTAGCACAGAAAAATGAAACCTTACCTGCCGACTTTCCCGAAAATCCTGCAAAATGGGGCTGTTGCGTGGCCACCACGTGGCCCAACTATGGTGGGTAATCTATTACTATTAATAAACGAATAAATAAATAAAAAACATAGGATTTAGACCTACCGGTAAATGGTTTTCCAGGACGTCCTCCATGACAGCACCAGATGGAGGATGTCCCTATTGACCCCTAAGGGACAGGAAGCGCAGAGCGGTGAAACCCCCAAACCCCCCCCCCCCCCTCCATCACCAGGATAGATGCACACTTATTTATTTTTTACACGCAATCCGTCACCAAAGGGAATAAGTAGGGTGCCGCCATGTCGGACTCCTGGAAAACGACTTACCGGTAGGTCTAAATCCTACTTTGCAGGGCGTCCTCCATGACAGCGCCACATGGAGCAATACCAGATCCACTTTATTAGGGAGGGACTACGGCCTGGAGGACTTTCCGTCCAAGGGTCAAATCTGTAATGTCCGCAAAATGTATTACTACTGGACCAGGTTGCTGCTCTGCAGATTTGTTTAATTGAGGCGTCTGCCGGCATTGCACAGGTAGAATGGGCCGTATCTTTTAGGCCTCTTTCACACGGCCATAGGTGTCCCATGCCCGTGCTGCGGACCGCAATTCACGGGCACCGACCGTGGGGCAGCCGCAGCAGATCGTGGACCCATTCACTTGAATGGATCCGTGATCCGCAGAAAGATAGAACATGTTCTATCTTTTTGCGGAACGGAAGTACGGGACGAAACCCCACGTGTGCATGAGCCCTAAGGCCGAGTCCTTTCTAAAGGGGTACCTAGCGTCCAGGTATCCGAGAGTATGAAATCTTTCTTTTTTCTGATTTTTTGGATCTGTACAAAATGGAGGAAGAATTATTTCCTGATTTCTATGGAACGTTGACACTACTTTTGGGACAAAAGCTGAATCTAGCGTAATTATTCTTCTATCCTCCCGGATTTTTAACTACGGTTCTCTGATAGATAGAGCCCGTATCTCTCCTACTCTTCTGGCCGAGGTTATAGCCACTAATATTTCATAGATAGTATTAGATCAGTATTAACTGTAAGATTCTTATTAGATTATGCTCCGGAGCTTTAGGTTAGGTATTCCATCGGGGGACCGTTCACACCAGACGCGTTTCGAAGTAACGCCTACTTCTTCTTCAGTGAACAAGAACAAAACTATATAAAGCCATGTTAAATGCAGGACGATTGGATTCAACCACATTGTGAATAACAGGTGAAGAGACATTGAATGTTAGGGTACTTTCACACTAGCGTTTTGGATTCCGTTTGTGAGATCCGTTTCAGCGCTCTCACAAACGGTCCAAAACGGATTAGTTCAGGCCCAATGCATTCTGAATGGATAAGGATCCGCTCAGAATGCATCAGTTCGGCTCCGTTCCACTTCTTTTCCGTTTTGGAGGCGGACACCAAAACGCAGCATGCAGCATTTTAGTGTCCGTCTGAAGAGGCGAAGCCTAACGGATCCGTTTTTAATTACAATGTAAGTCAATGGGAACGGATCCGTTTTTAATTACAATGTAAGTCAATGGGGACGGATCCGTTTTGGACTTTGTCATTTTTCTTTTAACTAATGCAAACGGATCCGTTCTGAACGGATACAAACGTTTGCATTATAGGTGCGGATCCGTCTGTGCAAATAAACAGACGAATCCGCACCAACGCTAGTGTGAAAGTACCCTTAAAGTCAAAAGTGGACATTTTTCCAATTTAAACGGCACAAGGTATCGATGTAAAATACAGGTCTTGAACAAACAGCGAATCATATATTGTCCTATTGTAGCTAGTTGAAATCAGCCTTAGGGCTCTTTCACATCTGCGTATTTGTTTTCCGGCATAGAGTTCCGTCGTCGGGTCTCTATGCCGGAAAAATCCTGATCAGGATCATCCCCATGCATTCTGAATGGAGAGAAATCCGTTCAGGATGCATCAGGATGTCTTCAGTTCAGGACCGGAACGTTGTTTGGCCGGAGAAAATACCGCAGCATGCTGCGCTTTTTGCTCCGGCCAAAAATCCTGAACACTTGCCGCAAGGCCGGATCCGGAATTAATGCCCATTGAAAGGCATTAATCCGGATCCGGCCTTAAGCATCGCCGGATCCGACGTTTAGCTTTTTCTCAATGGTTACCATGGCAGCCAGGACGCTAAAGTCCTGGTTGCCATGGTAAAGTGTGGTGAGGGCGGGGAGCAGTATACTTACCATCCGTGCGGCTCCTGGGGCGCTCAGAGTGACGTCAGGGCGCCCTACACGCATGGATCATGTGATCCATGCGCATGGGGCTCTCTGACGTCATTCTGGAGCAGCGCCCCGGGAGCCACACGGACTGTAAGTATACCGCTCCCCCGCTCCCCACTACTACTATGGCAACCAGGACTTTAATAGCGTCCTGGCTGCCATAGTAACCTGAAAGCATTTCGAAGACTGATCAGGATCCTGATCAGTCTTCTAATGCTTTCAGGCGACTTGCGTTCTGACGGATCCTCAGAACGCAAGTGTGAAAGAGGCCTTAGCTATTTGAAATTGAATGGTAAATGTACTGTTATATGATAACCCATATGCGATCTATGGCTGTCTATTGAACATACGGGATCCAGACAGAAAAAGTCCAAGAATTTAACCTCAACAAGATCTGTATGCACGGTAGACAATTATAGTATTATAACCAAGGTTGTGGATTATTTACAATTCTATTTTTATTTTAAATTTTTATAATAAAGCTTTATTAACACTATAAAAGGGATTCTGTGTGGATTCTGGTTGCAGGAGTGCCCCACTTATACCATTGAAGTGAGACATATTTTTTTCAGATTTAGGTGGGAGCACCCTTGCCTTGTGGCATCCAGGGTGAGCCTTTTCAAGTTTTGAATATTGTATTCATAATCTTGTTATGTAACTGTTCAAGTGTAATATGCCTGGTTCACCAGTGGGTGGCAGCATAAATGGCAGAGCTATAGTTACATAGAATGGAGCCTTTCATTCCATTCTAATCCCCCCCCTGTTGTGTGGTGGGCGTGTCCCACTTGCGGCAGGGAGGGTGGAGTTAGTTAGAAGTCAGTCTAGCTTACCCCCTGCTAGGGGAAGGAAGCAGGTGTACGTCCCTGCTAGACGTGCTATGTCTAGGCCAGTTAGAGCACCTTCAGCTCTACTGGACGTGGAGGCCACAGCTTGGAGCCTCTTAAGCCAGGAGGAGAGAGTTTTTCCTGCTACCACTAAAGAGTCAGACTACAGCGAGAAGTTGCAACACCCAGAGAAAGCTAAGTTATGCAGCTATCCTGTTAGTACAGCAGAGTCAGAGAGCAACAAACGTAGTAGAGAGAAGTTTTCCTGCCACAGTTAATGCCAAAGCCTGCTGGGAACTAAGACAAAGCCTGAAAACTGCTTGAAGGAACGTAAAGCTCTTAACTTCATCACAAGGTCTGCACTCAGTTATTTCTTCAAATCTCTCAATTATTTCCCCTATTTTTCTGCTTTTGGAGGGCAATGCCTGGGGTTCCAGTGTATCCAGGTAGGAGCACTGTGACACGTGCACAACACCTTTAGGGACATTATAGGCTATCCTACACCACTCTCATTCCTACACCTGGGTACCATCTACTACATCACTAAAAGGGGCCCTGTACCCTAGTTGCTTCATTGCAAGTGGCGTCACAAACAAAAAAGTACTTTAAGGGCCCGACGACTGCACATCCACCGCTACCGGATTGTCACCTGGGTTTAGAGAAAAGAATAGACATAGCTGTGCCTTTTTTTCCTGTGGAAAACAAATCTATCTGGGTAGTCTCCCATTTCTTGCATGTCTTTTTTGAGACTCCATTCTCCTGGACTGATGGGAGACCTGCTCAAAAAATCTCGCCGTCCCATTTTCTTTTCCCTTTAAAATAGATATCTGAAATAGAAAGGACCTGATCTTTCTACCCAACTGAAGATTTGGTCTGCCAAGGACTGAAGAGGCGTGAATTTTGAACCCCCCTGTCTTTTTAGATATGAGACAGTTGTCATATTGTCCGACAATACTCGCACATGGGGACCTTTTATTATGTGCTCTGCTTTCCGAAAGGTCTCTAGGACCACTTTCAACTCCATGTAATTTGAGGACCAGTGAGCTAGGTCCTGATTCCTGGAAGTAAGTGTCCTGGACTTGCGCACCCCAACCTGTCTTGTTGGCATCTGTCGTTACCAGGATCTGTGGTTGGAAAGTCCATGGGACACTACTTGATAATCTTTCGGGAATTGTCCACCATGTCAGCCTGTGAATCACTCTGTCTGGTAGTCGTATTTTTAGGTCCAAGGTTCTCGGATTCTTCTTCAGTCTTGTCAGAATTATTTTCTGAAGAGGCCTGGAATGGAAATGACTCCACAGAACAGTCGATATACAAGAGGTCATCAATCCCATTATTCTCATGGCTGTTCTCAATGACCAGATCTCTCTCTTTTTTAAAATGGAGATCTCCCTGCAAATTGATACCCGCTTCTCTGGTAGAAAAGATCTCTGGATATTGGAGTCTAGGAGGGCACTCAAAGATCTTTCAAATTTGATTTCTGAATATTGATTATCCAACCTAACTGAGAAAGGGTTTTCAGAGTGAACTCTAGATAATCTTGGTGGAAGAGGGAGCTGTTAAAAGGAAATCCTCTAGATATGGGATGATCACAATTCCCTTTTCGCTCCGTAACCAAGAGACTACTTCTACCATAATTTTTGTGAATATTCTGGGTGCAGAAGCCAGGCCAAATGGTAGACACTGAAACTGGTAGTGTAGAATCGAGGATCCTTCTTGAATTGCAAATCTCAGGAATTTTTGATCTTCTAGACCAGGAATGCTCAACCTGCGGCCCTCCAGCTGTTGTTTAACTACAACTCCCATCATACTCGGCTATAGGCCGATAGCTGTATGCTTACCGGGCATGCTGGGAGTTGAAGTTTTGCAACCGCTGGAGGGCCACAGGTTGAGCATCCCTGTTCTAGACATATTGGCACATGATAATATCGTCCTTTAAGTCCAGCGTACACATCACTGCCCCCGGACGGATGAGTTGGATTGTTGATTTTACGGACTCTATCCTGAATCTCCGTTTTTAATGACACAATATGACACAACAGAAAACGGATCCGTCCCCCATTGACTTTCAATGGTGTTCAAGAACAGATCTGTTTTGCCTATGTTCATGATAATACAAACGGATCCGTTCTGAACGGATGCATGCGGTTGTATTATCAGTGGGGATCCGTCTGTGCAGATACATGACGGATCTGCACAAGACGCCAGTGTGAAAGTAGCCTTAGAGCCAAAGAAGGGGATGGTACACGATTTGTTCTTAGAAGGGATGTCACCAGACCAGGTTTTTAGCCATAAGGCTCGTCTAGTGTCGTTAGACAGGACACTGCCTCTTGCTGCCAACCTGATTGACTCTGCGAAGGCATCTGCAACAAATGCTGTAGCCATTTTCAAAAGCGGTATTAATTCCAAAATTTCCTCTCTGGAAGTCTCTGGAAGGCTCCTAAAGGTTTACCATAAAAATAAAGATCTGGCCACAGACGTGGCAGTAATATTAGCATTGATGAGGGTAGAAGTTGTTTCCCAAGATGTTAATAGACTGTCCATAGCATCTTTTAGCTGAAAAGAATCCTCAAACGGTAAGGTAGTCTTCCTCATCATCCTCCAACTCTCCCTCAGACATTAATTGGTATGAAGTTTCCTGATCAGAGTCGGAATCCGTGTCTGCTCTTGGTCTCTTTTGTTGACCTTGAGAGATGAGGAATCATTGAAGCTACTGAAGACTGAACTTTGTTCCTAATCGATGCCAAAAAGGACGGCTGTTCTTCCCTTATTAGTTTATCTATCTATGTAGCTACTGCAAAGTTTCTTGGAATGGGAGTCAAGCAAATTCTTGTTACATGCTGCACATCTCTTCCCCTTCTTTATGGCTCTGTGGGCGTCTTATGAACCGCCTCTTTATCATCCTAAAAAAAACAAGGGAAAAGCAGCCTCTAGCAATCAACCCTATGCACCAACTCACGTGCCCCTAAACAGGAGATTCTGGGGCAGGAATAGACCGACCAGAATCAGGACCCTCCATCATAGCATACAGACTTAGGGTCCATTCACTCATCTGTAGGTGTTTTGCGGCCCACAAATTGCACGGACACCGCATTTCGAGGACTGCACATAGCCGGCACTATAATAGAAAATGCCTTTTCTTGTCCGCAGTTGCGGACAAGAATAGGACATGTTCTATTTTTTTCAGGAACGGAACAGTGTGCCGAACCCGTTCCGCAATTGGACCCAAGTTGCGGACGTGTGAATGGACCCTTAGACCGATATACATCAGGTCCTACCTCTCTCTTGTAGGTCCTCCTCCTCCTTAACGGGGGACTCAATCCACCTGAAGAGTCAACCCTACTGTAGCAATGCAAGTCTATCCCCTACCCCCAGGGGGACTTGACAAACAAAGGAGCCGCAGACAGCAGTGCTAAGGTGAAAGAAACATGGCTGCGCCCCTCTAAGGGCAGAAGTGACGTCAGACGCAGGCGTGACATCGACGATGTGGCCCGATGCTGTGGTGACACCCAGAATTGATGTCAAACTCTGCGGCCTGGAAAGATGCTGCCGTCACATGGCCCGTTATGGCGCTACCCAGAGCACTGCCGCCAGGAGGAGGAACAACGCAAAGCCCAGATCCCCATCTTAGGCAAACGGCTTTTGCGCCAGACCCAGGGCTAACACAGGGAAATGATAAGGCCAGGGGACCCCAACCACGAGGGTCCAAGCCCTACCATTAGGAAGGAAGGAGAGTTTAACCCCTCCCCCGATACTCCCCAGGGCTATTCCATCATAAAACAATCTTCATTTCTCAACAGGGAACCTCTACGTTGCTGCTGACCTGTAAGGGACAGGAAGAACACTGGTGATGGAGGGATGGGGGGCTTTTAACTGCTCTGCGCTTCCTGTCCCTTAGAGGTCAATAAGGACATCCTCCATGTGGTGCTGTCATGGAGGACGTCCTGGAAAAATGTATGCAAATAGCTCTACAAGAAATTTTAGACTAACAAGCATGGTCACAAGTGCATATCCAAAAAGCAAGCATATAGATAATAAAACATGGCTGCACAACATTTCACATGCAAACAATAGAACGCCCATCTGCCTGGGGCTTCTGAGCAGAGTATAAATGTAGCGGCTCCTACACCACCCTGAATATTGTAGGCTTAGGCAAGTCCAAGAGAGGCGGTTCTGTTAGTGTATGGTACCCATCTGCGGAAGGCACCTTGACGACTGGTAGATGGGCCCGACACACGTTTGATCAAAAATTTGCGCAAAGAGCTTCTATTTTATTTTTTCATTTATAGTAGGTATCATACCACTTTAACTTAATGATCCCCATTTCCTAGTTCTATTGTTTGCATGTGAAATGTTGTGCAGCCATGTTTTATTATCTAGAAATGGCTCTAGAAATGTTCTTACATCACCCACATAAGAAATTGGGTGCGTTTTGATATCCTTTGCCAATTATTTCATGCTGTGTCCATTCACATCCAGAGCTGCATTCACAATTCTGCTGTATAGAAAACATTGCTTAGCCCCCACCCCACGGAGTCCTATAACTTAAGGGCTGTGCACTAATAAATCCTCCATTATCTTTAGATCCGAATGGAGAATAAATGGTGCGTCTCAAAAACCAACATTTTAGGTCGATTTTTAACACTGGAACCTCGTTGGCGCTCCCAATTCCTGAATTTGTCACCCAGGGCAGAGGGGTCTGGGATTTACTTCCCCACCCCATATCTGCTAAAAATTCACGTAGATGAAGGGGGTCCTGCAAGCCATCTCTCTGTCTAAGGTAGGGAGGTCAGCAACCTCCAGCATTGTAGCTTTTGAGACACTACAACTCCCAGCATGCAAATGTACTAGTCTGTTCTGCTCTTTTCTATGGGAATTCGTAGAGCATGCTGGGATTTTGCAGTTTCTCAAAAGGTAGAGTGCAGGAGGTTGCTGGGAACCCATATACACCCGTCATACACCCTTGTACCGATACAAGTAAAACAAAAAGCCAAGATATATATATTTTTTAATGTATTTTATGTCCTCAGAATCAAGTGATACAGATGCATCAATAAATAAAGCAGACGGATAAGTCCATATAGATATATTTATCATTTTCTAGATTCACAGCCCGACTTCATCTTCTCAGCAAAATATATTCACTAGTGAGTGAGCGTCATTCATATTTTACAAGATCAGACCTTCATTTGAGAAGCACATATAGTGCAAAGGGGGAGAGGAATACATGGAGCAAGCCCTGTAATGGAGGACATGGTGGGGCCGCATATCACATGGTAACATCTTCCTGAGTTATTAGATTCAGTGTATAATTTACTACTTCATTATAATTTGCAATAACAGGGGGAGGTGAGGTATTAAGCACTGGGATCTCCCCCACGGGTCTTAAAATGGCCTCAGGGAGGCATTGGTGCACATAGCTACCAAGCTTCCATAGCAACCAATCAGAGCTCAGCTTTCATTTTCTAACCTGTTCTGTAGCAATAAAAGATGCATTCTGATTGGTTGCTATGGACAACGAGGCCTCTGCTACCCTGAGGCCCTGACACTGCGCTGTATTCATAATACAGTCATATACACTATGTGTACAGAGGAAGCTGGCCGCCATAAAACGCCTTCATGGCTAGTTTTTGGTCACCTTGGCTCATCTTATCTATGGGCCCCTGTGGAAAAAAAATGAATAAATCCAAATATCTGGAATGGTGACAGAAAATAAAGTGCGCCAGAGCAGAGGCAGCCATTTTGAGAGCAGATTTTATCAGAAAGATGCTATCACTTAGGCACAAAATGGCTGCCATCCTTGCATAGCCGACTCATGTCAAGCACTAGGTATTGTAGATGGTTACCCCATCAGCACTTCAAATACAGACAGGAGGCAGCCATGTTGTGACCCTTAATCACTGATAACAGCATACACTCCGACTCAGTCTCTACATGAACTCAACTTTATAAATGGTTGCCATCTCCTGGTTATGTAATGTGTCAGGGCCATTTCAGAGACACTTTACACTACTACCAGTGAGGGGCAGGCATTCTGCAGCACCACAAAGTACACCTACTGTTACTTATGTAAAGAACAGCCCAGAAAATGTCTCCCGTTGCCACAGATAACAAGTTAAACTCCTTTCAAGTTCAACACAACTTGGTCTCTAGTACTTTTCAACAGATAGATCCATAGTTTCAATATGGCCACCGAAAGCACAGGCTGGGATAATACTGGTTCGAGCCAAAGAAAAGATGGTTACCTAGTTGAAGGGCGCTTCACATCCAACACTCGCTTAGAGGGTTTGCTCAGTTACAATATAATTTTCATACATTTGTTTTAACCTTTAAAAAAAAAAATTATATATACACAAAAAAAAAAAAATATTAATAAGTTAATAATACAGAAGATCCTTCAGAAATAAATATATAAATTCTTCAGATAAATCCCCTTTCCTTCGAAATCCTTGCTCGGCATTACCAAAATCATCAGTGGTTTACCGTCCAGGAGGCATCTCATAGTTCATGATATCGTGAGCCCCTCCATGTCGTAGGGTTAGAGTGCAGTCCTTGGCGAGGAAGGGGGCTTCACAAATTATATATAAATAAATATGTTATTAAAACGCAAAAAAAAAAAAAAAAATGCACAAAAAAATTCCACCGGGGACACCGTAGCCATTCTTCAGAAAAAAAAATTAAATCCTTCACTACTGCATTCCTCCGCCAGCAGTACGATATATCTGAGGTGGAGGGTCATACGCTCCTTGCCCACCTCAGGGGCGTGTGGGTCCCTAAATAAGGGAGAGTAAAGTCTTTTAGGGTCATCCCCTAGAGTCTTCTTTTCACCCAAACCGTTCTCGCACCAGCAGCATCAGTTTCTTTTTCCCTTTGTACGTCTGTTTCAGGTTGTCCAGAAACTGGGCAAACTGGAGATGGCCGTCCGGCGCCAGCAGGAAAGTGTCTCGAGCTTTTGCAAGAAATTCTATGAATTCGCCGTAATGTCGGGGGCTGATGTGAACGAGGCGGGAGTGGGTGGTGCTGATATAGGCACCAACTGCAGCTTCCAGAAGCTGGCAGAGGGGAGGCTTGTCAGCCCGTGGCACTGTTCCTCTGCCTCTTGGGTTATTAGCAGCAGAAAGGGCCTGTGCCAGGCCAGGAGGCGCAAGGCTACAGCGGCGTATGATATCGGACAGGACAGGGGCACACTGCACACTTTGGATAACCAAGGGTACCACAGTGCTAAGCTCAACTTTGCCCAAGGAGTGTGCCAGGGAGCAAGCCCACAGGACATCGCTTACAGCAGGGTGAGAGTCTTGGGTAAAACCTATGGTCAGGTTAGATAGGGCCAACGTGGCCAAGGTAAAGGCCCTCATCGGCAGGCCGCGGTGTTCCATGTAGCGGGCGACCGTGAAGAGGTGGGAATGTGCTCCAGGGCCGGAGTTGGCACTGTCTAGAACGATCTGGTAAGCAGCTTCGAAAGAGGTGTGGTCCTTCTCACATAGTGTCAGGGCAGGTAGGGCACAGCTTTGTGGATCCTTCATTGCACATTGCAAGGCCAGGGCCCGGGCACAGGAGCAAAGCTCTTCACGTTGTCTGGGGTCCTGGCTAAAGCGCAGGAGAGTGGCAGGAGACGTGCAAGAAACGGCGACGATGCTGGTCGCTTCAATGGGGGTGAAGAGTGTGTACCAGTTCTGCATGACACTGATGAGGGCTTGTGCTCCTGGAGAAGAGAGAATAATGGGTCAAATCTTGCCGCTTGGAGACAGAAAGAAGCGGAAGTGAACAGCCAACCACAGCGATGACTCTTACCAATCTCTGTAGCACATGATACCAGCCAGCGGACCATCTCCCTCCGTCTCCATGTCAGGGTGGTCAGGGTCATTCTCATCACCTGTAGAAAGGAAGGGGATGTAGAGATAAGCCAACCTGTAGCTTCTAATAATACGACTAAAATACTGACCCATTTATAACCAGTAAACCAAGCAACACGAGAGTCGTACCTGTAGTCCTAGCTCCAGAGAAATGTTTAGCAGCGTGGTGTCAGGAGGGTTGTTTGGGGGAGTCGCAGTCTTGCAGGCATCCTGAGCCAGCTTGAATAGCAAGGCTGGGGAGTGGATATGTTGTTGGATGGAAGCAAGAACCGTGTGCAACCACTTAGGGTCTCCTGTGATTGAAGGGGAGGGAGAATTTAAAAAACAAACCAAAAAAATAAAAATATTTGCGCTACCCCACTAGGGGCACCAAAGCAATATTTAGAACATCCAGATTGAGGAGGTAACAAAAACCACTAGACCAAGGATAGGAAGAAAACACAGGATCCATACCTTTAGCTGTTGTCAACATGGCAGATGCCAGTTCACACTGTCGTGTTTCTAGGTGCCCCAAAATAAACCAGCGAGGGAAACGACTGGTCAGCATAGAGTCCAGAGGCATGATGTCGGATCCATGTGGAGGGATAACAGACTCAAGAACTGGGAGCCTGGAAATAAAGCAGACCGGATTTAGATGCTAGAACCACTCAATGCTAAAACCAGTAACGTTTTACAGAATGTGCACATACCTCATGGCTCGAAGGGCCACACGGTATGCCAGGTCTGAATCATGTGGGAGCAAAGCAGTAAAGAGGAAGCGTGCAAATGTGTGCATAGGAACACTCTCCCGGTAGATCACCTCTCCAAAGCCACTGAATGGGCCACCTAGGGAAAATAATGAATGAGTATTTAGACATACAGACTACCGCCATCAACATTTTCCAGTGCTTACCCTCCACCATAACATTGTACTAACCTTCTAAGAGTAGCATAGCCTGCTTCCTCAGGACCTGCACCAATCTATCTCCCATGTCCAAGGTTCCCAGAATACCAATAATCTGCTCTTCACTTCTGACTAGCTTGTCTTGGGCGTAAAGGCCTTCAGGCATTGCTCGTTGCTGTCCTAAGCCTATAAGAGCAACTTCCAGCGCCAGACACAGAAGAGATTCTCCTGAGGGGCAACCTCCAGGTACAGGGACATGTTGGTACATTACCTTCCTCTGTTCTCCACCGAGCTCTGAAAAAGAGAGAACCCAAGTTAGAAAGTCCCAAGACAAATGACCACTTCTTAAGAGACTCTAGCCAGTCCAATTCACTGCTTATGAAGTACATTAGATATACCTTGGTAAGGAGCTGGTCCTTCATCCTCTGGTAGACTGGCCTCCAAGAATGTCCTACAGAGACATCCGATGGGATCAAGTGGATGTCCGATCCAACCCTCTAGATTAGTTAGAGTTGTACTGCCTTTCATCTGAAGTTCTGTTAGGAGAGGAATGGAAATCTTGAGCTCACATGAAACACATAAGGTAATTTCCGCCGCAACTTTTCCCAACTCACGCCAGGTCTGAAAAAGGGGACATGGTGTGGGTGGGGAAGGGCAGGGGCTGGCAGGCCCATCTCATTCATAATTTTTTACGCCTGTTTTAGGCGTAGAAGATTGTCTAAATGTAAGACAGCAAGGACGGATCTACCGCCAGCTATAGGGGGTATTAAGACCGATGTCTAAAATGCTGGTCTTCATAAATGACCCCATAACAGCTTCCCCACCCTACGATATCTGGTATCTACTTCCTACTATCACCTCACCTTTTCTCTGCTGCTTCAGTCCTTCCAACTGGTGCTGGCGTTGTAGCCTCATGGTGTTAACCACAGAGACAGCAAGCCTCAAAGCCTGGAGCGGGTACCCGTGGGACCTCAGGGCATCAACACGGGCACACGCTACTGGAAAATGGTCTCCGAGCCAAAGTGGACGGCCTTGAGGGTCATAGGACAGCTTGTCCGTGTTGCACTTCACACTTGTTCCTGGAGCACAGGTATCTCCATTTAAGACCCTTTGTAAGTGGGGGTCACTCCAGCGCAGTTCTCCTGCTTTAAGGGCTCTTGCGAAAACCGTTTGACGGGGAGCAATGACTGGAAGTTAAGACAAAAACCCAGAGTTAAACAACTACCATGTTCATATGACATGAAAAGAAGGCAAATATCCAAAGGGAGGAGAAAACATACTCCACCTGGGGGAAGATAAGATAGGATCTAGAACCTTTATCTCTGAAAAGCGCCAATTCAGGAGCCATAGGGGGTCTACAACATGGTGATGAAGAAACTGATCACACAAGTTATGTGTGTCTGTTAGGTCCATATAATGACTGTCCACTCCATGCAAAATGGCAGGTGTCAACTAACACAACCTGAGAAAGTCACATGTCATATTTGTGTCCAGACACGAGGCAACAGCTGGTCTGGTTTGGCGTACATGGTGTGCAGAAATACAACCTGTGCCACCCCGCATATTCATACCTTGGCTTGCACTGGAGCTCTGGGGCTGCGCCCCTGGACCTTCCAAGGAATAGTTTCCTTCCTCCAGAGGACATATGTCCATGGCGTTCCACCTCCGCAGCAGTTCGAGCCAAGATTCCCTCTCTTCTGAACGGCAGTGGGGACTGAGCACAACGCACACCCAAAGGGCACCTGTCAGGAAGGGGAAAGGTAAATACTATGAAGGCACATTTTGAATCTGTTTAGATCATCTCCTAGACCCTAATCTGAAGAACAGGTCTTACCCAGCTCATCCCAAAGCTGCCGACATTTATCCGTCATTCCGGCTCCCTGTTGACGCCACAAAGCCAGCCGTGGGTCTTCCAAAAACTGCTCCGTCATCAGGATTAGCATCCGGGCACCATTGGAGTCTCGCATCCTCAGCATCTCGCGGACCTAGAGAGACAGGACCCATATGGTGAAGAGAATGTAGCTGTGAAATCATGCACAACGGGAGACATCATACAGCTGGAAAGGGTTAATCACCTTGCTGAACATAGACTGCAGTTGCTTGCTTGCTCCGTAGTATCCACCGTTTGACAAGAGCTGCTTCACTTGCTCTTGTATCTGCTCCTCGTCCAAATGCCAACAGTTGTCGTCCTCGCGCCCGGCACCTGCTGTGGGGTCTGGGGCTCCTGAAAGCAAAAAGCAGTAATTCTGAGCAATGATAATGGGCCAAACTAATACAGAAGCTGCTGGTGTCAGGAAATGCTGGGAGTTGTAGTTTTATTGTCTATTACAATAAAGCAAATTAGATGCTTCTTCTGGTGGCAGGTAGGTGGAAATGCACTTGGAAGAAGACTGGCCTGAATTAGGTCACTACCAACTAAAGGAACAGCGTGGCGGAAGGACTGGGCCTGAAGGGTGCAGCATGACATTACATTCGGGGTCCAGGTGACATCCGGCCTTACCATGCACCCTGTTAATCTCCGATCCCAGCTGCAGGATCTCATCGGCCAGTCGCTGGGCTGTAGGCAGCACTTCTGTGTGGTGCTCGCTGATCAGATACTGCACAAACTTCTGCAGCTGATCCCTGTTCATTTGGGAAAGAGTCTCCGATATGGGAAGCCGCAGCTCCACCGTCCGCGCCCGCCGGATGCGATGCAGGGACAGCGCCACCACGTGGGCGCAGTAGAAAATGTCTCTGTTTTCACAGCCGCAGCTGACAGACGTGATCTTGCAACGGTCGAAACTGATGGACACTTGGTAGGTTCTTTCCGGTTCTCCTGGTTCTGTGACGGATCCACTGAGGTGAAAGCCTGCAGGACAAGGGACGGACGTGGAGTTAAAGGAGTGGCACAGACGAGATTATAATAGCTGTAATGTTGTAATATCACTGATCCCAGGTGATGTCACCCAACTTGGCCCAAAGCCGATATGTACCGACAACCAGGAGAGATTCCATAGGGGCTGCCGCCCAGCTTTCCCAGGCTCCTGAATACATATATAATAGACGATGACCACAATGCTGCAAGGCAATGATGTATAATTCATACTCATCTACTGTTAGGACCCGAGGGTCCCTCTTGAGTACCATTAATCCTATGGTTACCCATCACTGATCTATGCCGGCCGCTATATAGTAGCGAGGGGGTAGGACTACGCTTCCCATCTGTTCAAACCCCCCCTTTAACCCAATTCTACAAAGAGGAGGGTCCAGACAACAAGCCCTTGTACAGATGTAACTCTGCTATGCATGGGTTACTCTCAATGGGGGTGGACCTCGGCTCACAGATGAATTATTACAATAGGACGGCGTGTAGACCCCAGTAATATAAGGATATAAAGGTCTCTGCACTATAATACACGTTATAAAATCCAGAATGTTGCACTGGAAGCCATCGAGGGCAACGCTGAATGAGCCCTATTCACAGGCCCCAGGTCTTGGAGGCCAGGACATGTGTGGGATCTGTGACGCATGACGAGGGCCCAGTATCAGCCGGGCATTGTCCTCGTCACACGCCCCAGGCCTCTCTCTGTCAATGAGACTTTTATCTGCTGTGTACAAAATACAATCACCCAGAGAGAAGAGAAGAAAGGGGGAGGGGGGTCCTGGGGGCTTGAAGACTAAAAAAGAAGAGGGATTAGCCATTCGGGTTTGATATCCTAATAAAGGGAGGCAAATAAATACCCGGGGGTGGGGAGGGCTTAAATTGCATACGCAAATGAAAGACACAGCAGAGATTTTCCATAGACAGACCCCTCTGGAGGAAATCAGGTGAAGACGCAGGCCTGGCACAAGCACGGGCGTGCTAGGAAGTGCCCGCTCTCATCTGCCCAGGCGGCAAGTCTTGACAAGCGACGGCCACTGACTCAGGCAGCGGACAAAAGCAAAAACGAGCGACGTGAGGAGTGTCGTCGAATGTCACCTAGATTACATGTCGCTGCCTGTAGCGGCCTCAGGTGTGGACGGGGTGCCCTCCACCTGCACGCATCGCTACGGCGCAGGCTCCAGGCTGTATGCTGCACACACAGAGCCTGGCACCCGCATCAAAGGAATCCTGTTTGTAGTCACAATAATTCGGTTAAACCTGATTTGCAAGCACAGGCTCTGCCCCCCCTGAGGGCGCCGCACAGTAACGACACCCTGTGTCACTTCATAATGCCCCACTTACCCACTTGGAGCACTCTCTGCACTGCCCCGGACTGCAGCAGCTGAAGCCCCCTGTTAAAGGGCACCCTGGAATCTCGCTCGCCCTCCGGAGGGTGATAGCCCAGCGATGAGTACATACAGATCTCCTTCTCGCTGCGTGGGAAGGACCAGAAGACTATGCGCTTCTGGACCGGTTCTGGGACCCGGGAAAATCGCTCCTCCACCTGCCAGGAAATAAAATAGACATTTATACAAGTCACGGGGGAAGATTCCCTCAAGACAGCAGCACGTGACCGGTTATCGGAAGTCCCAGGCCGATAAACAATGCAAAAAAATAAGAATAAACCCCACGTTCACAGTAATGTCGACTCTAGAGGGCGCTGCCTCGCACTTCTCCGGGCCACATGCCGATATAGGGCTGATGACAGATCAGTGGCCGATATACAAGGCACCGACTGGCTTTATGACGGGCGAGGAGTGGGAATTTATTAGAATGCGGCTTATTAGTGAGCAGCGGCCCATGGCCTTATTGATCTCCTCAGGAGGAGGGGGTGACGGGATCTGGTCAGCGGGGCCCCGGCTCCTGGATACAGCATAAGCCATAGGCGATTACTGTCGCTGTACAGGTTTATGAGCTGCCGCGTCCACCAGTGACAGGCGGCACTCCCCGCTATGATGGCATCTGGTGTGGTATTTAGGGAAAGGGTGGATGGAGTATGAGGAAGTGATGAGGTCACGCTGATACTATGATACACAGGAACAATCACACACCGCCGATGCAATACTGTAATATACATGTCATGTGTGCTTAATACACCCATATATCTCTATACAAGGCATCCATGTAATATATACCGTGTACACATACTCTATATACACGGTCTATATGTGCAGGCTATAATTATGTGGATATATACAGTGTAATTCCAGTACGTGTACAGTATATCTTGTGCGACTACAGCATATACTGCATCTATATCTCATATACATATCATGCATACTAGTATTAATACATCCATATGATAACACAAGGCATACATGTAATGTACATGATCTATATGCACACAGTCTATACTGTCTACTGTATGTACAGGGTATAACTATGTAAATATATTATTTACAGTGTAATTCTAATACATTGTGTGCCCATACAGAATATACCGCCTCTATATATGCACATATCTCAATAATACAGTGTAATTCTAGTATGGGTACAGTGTATTGTGTGTATACAGTCTCTGCATATCATATACATGGATATATACCACTATATATATATATATACACTATTCCTATGTACACAAGGCGTCTGTACACAGTTGACATGTTGCATATGATATATACGGCCTGCATTGCACATATTATATACAGTGTAAATCTAGTATGTGTACAGTGTATTAAGTGTGGTAATACAGTATATACCACCCCTCATATACATAGATATATACTGCTGTATATAGGGGATGTATACACTATATATAGGAGGGTGTATACAGTATATTATATGCGACGCTGTAGAGCGCTCTATATAGGAGAGTGTATAGAGTAGATATAATATACATGGCTGTAAATCACTATATATAGAAGGGTGTATAGAGTATATACCATGTACATGGCTGTATATCACTCTATATAGGAGGGCGTATACAGTATATATCATATACATGGATGTATGTCACTATTTATAGGAGGGTGTATACAGTATATACCATATATGTGGATGTATATCACTATATATAGGAGGGTGTATACAGTATATACCATACACAGCGGTATATCACTATATATAGGAGAGTGTATACAGTATATACCATATGCATGGCTGTATATCACTATATATAGGAGGCTGTATACAGTAAATACCATATACATGGATGTATATCACTATATATAGGAGGGTGTATACAGTAAATACAATACACATGGCGGTATATCACTATATATAGAAGGGTGTATACAGTAAATACCATATACATGTCTGTATATCACTATATATAGGAGGGTGTATACAGTATATACCATATACATGGCTGTATATCACTATATATAGGAGGGTGTATACAGTATATACCATATACATGGCTGTATAGCACTATATATATATAGGAGGGTGTATACAGTATATACCATATGCATGGCTGTATATCACTATATATAGGAGGGTGTATACAGTATATACCATATACATGGCTGTATATCACTCTATATAGGAGGGTGTATACAGTATATACCATGTACATGGCTGTATAGCACTATATATATATAGGAGGAGTGTATACATTATATACCATATGCATGGCTGTATAGCACTATATATAGAAGGGTGTATACAGTATATACCATATAATGGCTGTATCACTATATATAGGAGGGTGTATACAGTATATATCATACATGGATGTGTATCACTATATATAGGAGAGTGTATACAGTATATACCATATGCATGGCTGTATATCACTATATATAGGAGGGTGTATACAGTATATACCGTATACACGGCTGTATATAACTATATATAGGAGGGTGTATACAGTAAATACCATATACATGGATGTATATCACTATATATAGGAGGGTGTATACAGTATATATCATACATGGATGTATATCACTATATATAGGAGAGTGTATACAGTATATACCATATACATGGCTGTATATCACTCTATATAGGAGGGTGTATACAGTATATACCATATACATGGCTGTATATCACTATATATAGGAGGGTGTATACAGTATATACCATATACATGGCTGTATAGCACTATATATAGGAGGGTGTATACAGTAAATACCATATACATGTCTGTATATCACTATATATAGGAGGGTGCATACAGTATATACCATATACATGGCTGTATATCACTATATATATAGAAGGGTGTATACATGTATGATACCACTATATACCATGTGCTGTATAGACACTATATATAGGAGGAGTGTATACATGTATACCACACTATATACCATGGCTGTATAGCACTATATATAGGAGAAGTGTATACATGTATATGATACCACTATATACCATGGCTGTATAGCACTATATATAGGAGAGTGTATACATGTATATGATACCATATACCATGTGCCTGTATAGTCACACTATATATAGGAGAGGTGTATACAGTATATATCATACATGGATGTCTATCACTATATATAGGAGGGTGTATACACGATATACCATATGCATGGCTAGACAGTATCACTATATATAGGAGAAGTGTATACAGTATATACCGTATACACGGCTGTATATAACTATATATAGGAGGGTGTATACAGTAAATACCATATACATGGATGTATATCACTATATATAGGAGAGAGTATAAATGTATATGATACCACACTATATACCATGTCTGTATATCACTATATATAGAAGAGTGTATAAATGTATATATACCATATACCATGTCCTGTATAGTACACTATATATAGGAGAAGAGTATAAATGTATATGATACCACATATACCATGTCCTGTATAGTCACTATATATATAGGAGAGAGTATAAATGTATATGATACCACATATACCATGTTCCCTGTATAGACAGTACACTATATATAGGAGAAGAGTATAAATGTATCTGATACCACACTATATACCATGTCCCTGTATAGACAGTACACTATATATAGGAGAAGAGTATAAATGTATCTGATACCACACTATATACCATGTCCCTGTATAGACAGTACACTATATATAGGAGAAGAGTATAAATGTATATGATACCACACTATACCATGTCCCTGTATAGACAGTACACTATATATAGGAGGAGTGTATACATGTATGATACCACACTATACATGGCCTGTATAGTCAGTATACACTATATATAGGAGAAGAGTATAAATGTATATGATACCACACTATATACCATGTCCCTGTATAGACAGTACACTATATATAGGAGAAGAGTATAAATGTATATGATACCACACTATATACCATGTCCCTGTATAGACAGTACACTATATATAGGAGGAGTATAAATGTATATGATACCTCACTATATACCATGTACCTGTATAGACAGTACACTATATATAGAAGAGAGTATAAATGTATATGATACCACTATATACCATGTCCCTGTATAGTCAGTACTATATATAGGAGAAGTGTATACATGTATGATACCACACTATACCATGTCCTGTATAGACACTATATATATATAGGAGAGAGTATAAATTATATACCATATGCCATGGCCTGTATAGACAGTACACTATATATAGAAGGGTGTATACAGTATATATCATACATGGCTGTATATCACTATATATAGAAGGGTGTATACAGTATATATCATACATGGCTGTATATCACTATATATAGGAGGGTGTATACAGTATATATCATACATGGATGTGTATCACTATGTATAGGAGGGTGTATACAGTATATATCATACATGGATGTGTATCACTATATATAGGAGGGTGTATAGAGTATATACCATATACATGGCTGTATATCACTATATATAGGAGGGTGTATACAGTATATATCATACATGGATGTGTATCACTATATATAGGAGGGTGTATAGAGTATATATCATACATGGCTGTATATCACTATATAGGAGGGTGTATACAGTATATATCATATACATGGCTGTATATCACTATATATAGAAGGGTGTATACAGTATATACCATATAATGGCTGTATATCACTATATATAGGAGGGTGTACTGTATACAGTATATACCATATACATGGCTGTACATCAATATATATATAGGAGGGTGCATACAGTATATACCATATACATGGCTGTATATCACTCTATATAGGAGGGTGTATACAGTATATACCATATACATGTCTGTATATCACTCTATACCATATACATGTCTGTATATCACTCTATATAGGAGGGTGTATACAGTACATACCATATAATGGCTGTATATCACTCTATATAGGAGGGTGTATACAGTATATACCATATACATGGCTGTATAGTGCTCTATATAGGAGGGTGTATACAGTACATACCATATACATGGCTGTATAGTGCTCTATATAGGAGGGTGTATACAGTATATACCATATACATGGCTGTATATCACTATATATAGGAGAAGAGTATAAATATATACTGATACCACACTATATACCAGGTGTACCCTGTATACATGACTGTACACACTATATATAGGAGGAGTGTATACATGTATATACCATATACATGGCTGTATAGTCACTATATATAGGAGGGTGTATACAGTATCATACCATATACCATGTCCTGTATAGACAGTACACTATATATAGGAGAAGAGTATAAATGTATATGATACCACACTATACCATGTGCCTGTATAGTCACTATATATAGGAGGGTGTATACAGTATATACCATATACATGGCTGTACATCACTCTATATAGGAGGGTGTATACAGTATATACCATATACATGGCTGTATATCCCTCTATATAGGAGGGTGTATACAGTATATACCATATACATGGCTGTATATCACTCTATATAGGAGGGTGTATACAGTATATACATGGCTGTATAGTGCTCTATATAGGAGGGTGTATACATTATATACCTATACATGGCTGTATATCACTCTATATGAGGGTGTATACAGTATATACCATATGCATGGCTGTATATCACTATATATAGGAGGGTGTATACAGTATATATCATATACATGGCTGTATATCACTCTATATAGGAGGGTGTATACAGTACATACCATACACATGGCTGTATATCACTCTATATAGGAGGACATATCCCCTCTCTATCACAGTCTCTATCGCTGACATGTACAGTGTATCCCGTCTGTATTGTGTACATTAGCTGCAAGTACTATTAACCCCTGACGCCCCATCATGCAGCCACACACAGCTGCCCATTACCTGCTCGAAGGCCCACGTCTCTGCCACTTTCTTGGCACTGAGATCCAGCAGGGAGTCCGGCTGGTACCGGGGTGTGAGGCCGGGACACCTCCTCTTAGAGGCAGGGGGCTCCATAGTCCACTCCGTACGTCCCCGGGGGCTCGCCGCCTCCTTCTATCTCCTCCACAGCTCTACCCTCGATGTCAAGTATATTCCAGGCCTATCCTCTTTACGGGCCCCAGACTTTCCCACGGGGCGCGGCCGGCTAGTAGGTCCCTCGGCCCGGCCTCTCTCTTACGACTGCCCCCGATCCACGGCCGCTTTAAATCTCCTTAACAATGGGGATCTCGATCTTTATCCTCAGCTCTGTGGACACGCCCCGTTCTGGAGCTCCCGGGCAGCTATTGGACAGCGGCTGCAGTTGGTTACCATACGTCTCCGCCCCTCCCACGCTATGTGTATGAGACGAGGAAGTTCTCAGCCTGTCAATCACTGGAGCAGCGGCCAATGGAAAAGCGAGCGGAGGCTCTTTAACTGAACGGATGTTCCATATAAGGGCAAAGTGGGCGGGGAAAGGCCCTGGGAATCATTCATTCATGTGTTTGCCTGAGGTCAAACAGTCACATGTGTCTGTGTTCTGAACCCACGGAACCCGGAATCCAGACGTGTACATGACACTGGTGTGTGTGTGACTGGCATCTACATGTCTGTAATACACATGGCTGTGATCTACATGACTGTAATATACATGGCTATGATCTACATGTGTATAATATACATGGCTGTGATCTACATGACTGTAATATACATGGCTGTGATCTACATGACTGTAATACACATGGCTGTGATCTACATGTCTGTAATATACATGTCTGTGATCTACATGTCTGCAATACACATGACTGTGATCTACATGACTGTAATATACATGGCTGTGATCTACATGACTGTAATATACATGGCTGTGATCTACATGACTGTAATACACATGGCTGTGATCTACATGACTGTAATACACATGGCTGTGATCTACATGTCTGTAATATACATGTCTGTGATCTACATGTCTGCAATACACATGACTGTGATCTACATGACTGTAATACACATGGCTGTGATCTACATGTCTATAATATACATGGCTGTGATCTACATGTGTGTAATATACATGGCTGCTATCTAAATGACTGTAATACATGGCTGTGATCTACATGACTGTAATATACATGGCTGTGATCTACATGTCTGTAATACACATGACTGTGATCTACATGACTGTAATACACATGGCTGGGATCTACATGTCTGCAATACACATGACTGTGATCTACATGACTGTAATATACATGGCTGTGATCTACATGTCTGTAATATACATGACTAAGATCTACATGACTATAATACACATGACTGTGATCTACATGACTATTATATACATGACTATGATCTACTTGTCTGTAATATATATGGCTGTGATCTACATGTCTGTAATACACATGGCTGTGATCTACATGACTGTAATACACATGGCTGGGATTTACATGTCTGTAATATATATGGCTGTGATCTACATGTCTGCAATACACATGACTGTGATCTACATGACTGTAATACACATGGCTGGGATTTACATGTCTGTAATACACATGGATGGGATCTACATGTCTGTAATATACATGCCTGTGATCTCCATGTCTGTAATATACATGACTGTGATCTACATGTCTGTAATATACATGACTGGGATCTACATGTCTGTAATACACATGACTGTGATCTACATGTCTGTAATACACATAACTGTGATCTACATGTCTGTAATACACATAACTGTGATCTACATGTCTGTAATATACATGGCTGTGATCTACATGTCTGTAAAACACATGGCTGTGATCTCCATGTCTGTAATATATATGGCTGTGATCTACATGTCTGCAATACACATGACTGTGATCTACATGACTGTAATACACATGGCTGGGATTTACATGTCTGTAATACACATGACTGTGATCTACATGTCTGTAATACACATGGATGTGATCAACATGACTGTAATACATGGCTGTGATCTACATGTCTGTAATATACGTGGCTGTGATCTACATGATTTTAATACACATGGCTGTGATCAACATGACTGTAATACACATGGATGGGATCTACATGTCTGTGATATACATGGCTGGGATCCACATGGCTGGGATCTACATGTCTGTAATATACATGACTGTGATCTACATGTCTGTAATACACATGACTGTGATCTACATGTCTGTAATATACATGGCTGTGATCTACATGTCTGTAATATACATGGCTGTGATCTACATGTCTATAATACAAATGGCTGGGATCTACATGTCTGTAATACACATTACTGTGATCTACATGTCTGTAATACACATGACTGTGATCTACATGTCTGTAATACACATGAGTGTGATCTACATGTCTGTAATATACATGGCTGTGATCTACATGTCTGTAATACACATGGCTGTGATCTACATGTCTGTAATACACATGGCTGGGATCTACATAACTGTAATATAAATGGCTGTGATCTACATGATGATCTACATGACTGTAATACACATGGCTGGGATCTACATGTCTGTAATATACATGGCTATGATCTACATGTCTATAATATACATGACTGTGATGTACATGGCTGTGATCTACTTGTCTGTAATATACATGACTATCATCTACATGACTATTATATACATGACTGTGATCTACATGTCTTTGTTATACATGGCTGTGATCTACATGTCTGTAATATGCATGACTGTGATCTCCATGTCTGTAATATACATGACTGTGATCTACATGACTGTAATATACATGGCTGTGATCTACATGACTGTAATACACATGGCTGGGATCTACATGTCTGTGATCTACATGTCTGTAATACACATGACTGTGATCTACATGACTGTAATACACATGGATGGGATCCACATGTCTGTAATACACATGGATGGGATCTACATGTCTGTAATACACATGGCTGTGATCTACATGTCTGTAATACACATGGCTGTGATCTACATGTCTGTGATCTACTTGTCTGTAATACACATGGCTGTGATCTACATGTCTGTGGTCTACATGACTGTAATACACATGGCTGGGATCTACATGTCTGTAATATACATGTGTGTAATATACATGGCTGTGATCTACATGTCTGTAATATACATGGCTGTGATCTACATGTCTATAATATACATGACTATGATCTACATGTCTGTAACATACATGGCTGTGATCTACATGTCTATAATACACATGGCTGGGATCTACATGTCTGTAATATACATGGTTTGGGATCTACATGTCTATAATACACATGGCTGGGATCTACATGTCTGTAATACACATGACTTTGATCTACATGTCTGCAATACACATGACTGTGATCTACATGTCTGTAATACACATGACTGTGATCTACATGACTGTAATACACATGGCTGTGATCTACATGACTGTAATACACATGACTGTGATCTACATGTCTGTAATATACATGTCTGTAGAATACATGACTATGATCTACATGTCTGTAATATACATGGCTGGGATCTACATGTCTGCAATATACATGGCTGTGATCTACATGTCTATAATATACATGGCTGTGATATACATGTCTATAATATACATGACTGGGATCTACATGTCTATAATGTACATGGCTGTGATATACATGTCTGTAATATACATGACTGGGATCTACATGTCTATAATGTACATGGCTGTGATCTCCATGTCTATTATATACATGGCTGTGATCTACATGTCTATAATATACATGGCTGTGATCTCCATGTCTATTATATACATGGCTGTGATCTACATGTCTATAATATACATGGCTGTGATCTCCATGTCTATTATATACATGGCTGTGATCTACATGTCTATAATATACATGGCTGTGATCTCCATGTCTATTATATACATGGCTGTGATCTACATGTCTATAATATACATGGCTGTGATCTACATGACTGTAATACACATGGCTGTGATCTACATGACTGCAATATACATGGCTGTGATCTACATGTCTGTAATATACATGGCTGTGATCTACATGACTGTAATATACATGGCTGTGATCTACATGACTGCAATATACATGGCTGTGATCTACATGTCTGTAATATACATGACTGTGATCTACATGACTGTAATATACATGGCTGGGATCTACATGTCTGTAATACACATGACTGTGATCTACATGACTGTAATACACATGACTGTAATATACATGTGTGTAATATACATGGCTGCTATCTACATGTCTGTAATATACATGGCTGTGATCTTCATAACTATAATATACATGACTGTAATATACATGGCTGCTATCTACATGTCTGTAATATACATGGCTGTGATCTACATGTCTGTAATACACATGGCTGTAATCTACATGTGTGTAATATACATGGCTATGATCTACATGTCTATAATATACATGACTGTAATCTACATGTCTGTAATATACATGACTATGATCTACATGACTATTATATACATGACTGTCTGTAATATACATGACTGTCTATAATACATTTTGCTGTGATCTACATGTCTTTAACATAAATGTCTGTGATCTACATGTCATTAATATACATGACTGTGATCTCGTCACTAATGTTTATGTCTACAATCTACACAACTATATAATCTGTCTATAATGTCTACAACACTATCTTCTATATACCTATAATGTACATATGTGTTTCCTACGTGTCTTTTATGTCTATAATCTATGTGTCAATAATCTACATGACGAATGTTAATGTCTATAATGTACACAACTATTATCTATACCAGCTGTAGATACTGCAACTCCCAGCATGATCGATTCACTTCTGTGGGAATTTCAAGAACATCCAAACAAGTGTGCACGCTGGGAGTTGTAGTTTTACCACAACTGGAGTGAGTGGCGTAACTAGAAATGACTGGGACCCACATCTATACGACTGTAATCTAGATGATTGTATTCTATACAATCATAATCTACGCAACTGTATGATACACAAGTGTAATCTAGATGATTGTAATCTACACGACTATAATCTACACGATTGTAATCTACATGACTGTAATCTAAATTTTACATGAGTGCAAGCTACGCAACTAAAATCTACATGACTATAATGTACATATTGATAAACTGCGGGCCGCTCCATCACATAGGTAAACAGACTTACAACCAAATATTAATCATTTATTTAATATTTTATTATTATATGGTTTAGATTCACTTGATTAATGAGTAAATAATATGTGTAAAAAAAGCTATATACAGTATATATATATATATAATTGCCAGAATAAAAGTCCATAATCTTCAACCAGTTCTGAGTTATATCTATTCCTGGGAAAGCTGGGTGAGCCCTAATATGGCCACCATTACATCTTGCACTGTGGTTCTGAGGTTGTCATCCAGCTTTCCTGACATTTACAGTATAACTAGAAGTACTGGATGTTCAAGAGTCTACAAAAATGGATACGGAAGTCGTAACAGCGGCCATATTGGTTGTCACCCAGCTCCCCTCCCACAAAAAATCAAAAACTGATATACCTAGGAAATGGGGGTTGATACTAGGCCCGGCTTATGGAGTAATTTGGTAATGGCCGTCTTACAGAAACAAATAGGTTTGTAATTAGCAGTGTTATGGCAGGGCAGGTCACAGGGACAAGTGGGCGCAGGCCCCGTCCCATAGACACAGTAACCTGTCTGTGTCTATTGTATGTGGCCCCTGCACTCATAGGCCCCTTCGTGACTTGTGTATTTGCTGGGTGAGAACACACTGCGGTGAGGATACGTGCACGGCAGGAGGGGGCCCTTTCATGAGCAAACATGGAGGACACAGTGAGAACAAACCTGAAGCTGCAGCCCTTCATGTGACATGAAGAGGAATTGTTACCGCCTGCTGAGACTTGTGGTCCTACAACAGCTGAATAGACAGCCCTGCTGTATGACACCCTCATGCTAGTCCCGGCGCAGGTTTAGCCGGATGCTTCATATGTTTTATGTAAATAAAGTTCCTTTTTTTTTTAGCCAAAAACAGGTTTGGCCTGCTGAGCAATGGCTGCAAACATAAAACGGCGGTACGGAGAAGTCATAATCACATTTATATGGAGCCAGTTTAATGCGTCAGGGACAGAAACCTAACGAAGAGAAGATTTCCCATCTGAGTACACTATGGTCATTTGAAGGGATTTTCCACTTATGCATCCTTCTAAATGTTTAAATTCTACAAGATCTCTGCTTGCTGTCAGTGAATGGAAGAACCCGCGCAATCCTTTATAACATTTTAATCTCATTCTTCGCGTTATGTGCCAATCACTAACCCCTTACACTACAAACCATGGCCATCCTGGATCCTTCAGACAGATTGCACAATTGGAGACCTCTAAAAGGATTTGCTTATCCTCTGCACGGATTATGCCTTTGTAACCTAACCCCCAGGAAGTCCCTTCATCAGCCGTGTCCTGTTTAATGGTGACACGGCCATTAATTAGAAGGTGGTCCAAAAAAAAAAAAGCAGGCCATGCCAAGACAGGGTGGTCCATTGTGTGAACTAAAATGGCCGCCTACATGTGCCTGCGCGTGACAGAAGGTGACACGAATGGCGCATCTCCTATTCCTATACTTCACAGCCACAACTGGCTGATAACAGAGAACAATACATAACATTTTAATTTGGCGTCTGCCATAGTCTTAACTACTGGCCAATATATGACCTTCTGAGCCAATGTGTTCACTATTCACAAAATGGCTGCCCCCAGTATGTGACAAGAAGCCATAGTGATGAATAACGTGAGAGGTGCAAGTGGTGAATAGAAGAGAGGATGCGGAAAACCTCACACGTGTGTCTAATGTAAATGCGTAATGTTTCTATAGGTAAAGGCATTCAAGATGGCCGTGCTTTTGACTGGAAATATCTCTCTGGCCGCCATTACACAGGATATGGGTGTGCTCCACTAAAGACCTCTCATGAGGAAATAAAAAAAGGAGGCCTGGACTCATTTACATGTGAAGCCCCTCTACCCCCCCAAGGGTCAATGGAAAATTCACATCCAAACTCATTGTGAGCACCTTCCCTTTGTCAGGCCTAATTAATCACTTTATCTGAGAGGAGACATCGCACACAATACACAAACACATGGGGACACGGATACACAAAAAGCGCAGACACACACAGAGAAAAAGAGCAGGCGACGTCAGCTGTGAGGACACCACAAAGATGGGGGCGACAAGTCACAAGGCGAGGGGGGGGGACTTCCTGCAACAAGGGCATAGTACAAAGGGAACCTGCAAAATGGCCGCCATGCCTAGCAGAGTGAGATAAATTTAATTTTTTTTATCATATATCATTCAAAATCCTGACAAATATTATACCGTTTTAAAAGAGTTTTTTTTTTTAATCCAGAGGATCCTCACAGACCAGTCTGAGGACCCTAATCACATCCTGTCACTCACGCGTTTTGAGGTGAAAATCGCGAAGACGCTGCTTTAGAATTGTAGTATGGCTGATGTATTTTGCATACTTCACATTATATGTGATTTTTTTTTTTATTATTTTGCCATGACAGGAAGCTAACAATTTACTAAGGACCCTTTTCCCCAACAATCGTGAATTTACCGTAATATTTGTACAAAGGCTCGTTCCTGATTACGTCCAGCGTAAATCTGCTGGCGATGAGCGCTGGTTAAAAGCTGGTTTATCGGCTGATCAAATTGTTTACGTGTGCATGAAAACACTTGTTGGTCGGCAGCTCATCGCCCAGAAATGAAAGTATAGGGGATGAACGATCGTACTGGCGATCGTTCATCCCCCATTCGCTTTCGTTTTCCAACAATTGACGCTTGGAAGCAGAGCATGTGAATAGGAAATCATGAGTGAAAGTTGCAGCAATTTCCATGAGGATGGCCATGGCGAATAGCTGAATGCTTGCAGTGAATGGTGACGGCCATGTTGCAGACCAGCCTTCGTACATGTTATCAGGGATTTGATTGGTTGCTGTAGAATATGTGATCTGTTGGGGGTAGTAGTATCTTCACGTATACAGATGATGCTTATTATACCCTCCAGACATGGATTATAATGATTCCATTACAGTCATTTCGCCCATCTGTTATGTCAAAGGTTATCAGTCTGAGGAACCGCGGCCCTCAGCTAGAAATTAGATCTCAGGTTGAGCGGCTGAACATAATGTCCGCATTATCCCCGTCATACAGGGGTGCTTGTGGTTCCCAAGTGTTATGTCATGGGTTAGGAATAAAGGATGCTCCGGGTACCGCCGCAGGCTCTGGACATAGGGGGTGGGGGGGTGAAGCCACCGTATCTGCCCCCCATTCACATGAAACACAAGAGATCTGTATTGTCCCCGGGAGACAATGAGGCTGATGACAACTAAGCCAGGCAGATGACACTATACAAAGTCTATTGTGTGTGCGGCCCAGCCTGGAGGCTGCTAAGAACTTAATGAAGGTAAAAGATTGAATTATCTCAGGCTTTTCCACAGGAACAGGCCGCTCCGCCCATGGCAGTGGGATGTATGTAGCTATGGGGGGCTCTGGGATCCCATTCACTGCCGAGCTTGGCAAAGGGAGAGAGCGGTGTATTAGAGGCCGTCAGGGGCTGTATATTAGACTGTCATGCTACGTAGGTGGATTGCCTTATTTATTGAGTGCTGCCCCGCGGCCTGCCTCAGTACTTAGTATGTATGTTGATGACGTTGATTGTAATAAATGAGTTTTCAATAAAAAAAAGAACATCAGAGGCCACCGTGTAGTGTCTGAGGAGCCTGGTGTATCTAATCCAGGGGCGGACTAGGAATTTAACGTGGCCCTAAAAAAATACAAATGGTCCCATTTTGTAGTCGGGTCCAAATTGATAGAAGGCAGGGCCAGCAATACCATATTGTGGCAGATTATCCTAACCGAGCCGAATACCACAGCCCATCACAAAATACATCCCCAGAAACTTCCACGGGCCGGCTGTGAGACCACCGGACATTTCATCTGTAAGGTCTATGGCCAGCCTGCCCCTGATCTAATCTAACCTGCCCCTGATCTAATCATGAGTGATACTGTCTGCTGAGCCTGGTGTATCTAATCTAACCATGAGTGATACTGTCTGCTGAGCCTGGTGTATCTAATCTAACCATGAGTGATACTGTCTGCTGAGCCTGGTGTATCTAATCTAACCATGAGTGATACTGTCTGCTGAGCCACTGTATCTAACCTAATCATGAGTGATACTGCCTGCTGACTCTAGTGTATCTAATCTAACCATGAGTGATACTGCCTGCTGAGCCTGGTGTATCTAATCTAACCATGAGTGATACTGTCTGCCGAGCCTGGTCTATCTAATCTAACAATAAGTGATACTGCCTGCCGAGCCACTGTATCTAACCTAATCATGAGTGATACTGCCTGCTGACTCTAGTGTATCTAATCTAACCATGAGTGATACTGCCTGCCAAGCCACTGTATCTAACCTAATCATGAGTGATACTGCCTGCTGACTCTAGTGTATCTAATCTAACCATGAGTGATACTGCCTGCCAAGCCACTGTATCTAACCTAATCATGAGTGATACTGCCTGCTGACTCTAGTGTATCTAATCTAACCATGAGTGATACTGTCTTCCAAGCTACTGTATCTAAACTAATCATAAGTGATATTGCCTGCTGAGCCTGGTGTATCTAATCTAACAATAAGTGATACTGTCTGCTGAGCCACTGTATCTAACCTAACCATGAGTGATACTGCCTGCTGACTCTAGTGTATCTAACCTAACCATGAGTGATACCGTCTGCTGAGCCACTGTATCTAATCTAACCATGAGTAATACTGTCTGCTGAGCCACTGTATCTAATCCTATCATATGTGATAATATCTGCTGTGCCAATTTATCTAAACCTATCATGTGTGTGCACAGCTGGTGTATCTAATCCTATCATGTGCGATAGTATCTGCTGGGACACTGTATCTAATCCTATAATGTGTGATACTGTCTGCTGAGACACTGTATCTAATCCTATCATGTGTAATACTGTCTTCTCAGCTGGTGTATCTAATCCTGTGATGGGTGATATTATTTTGCTGAGCCAGTGTGTGATACTGTCTGTGTTGGTGTATCTCATCATGTATGGTCTGCACAGCTGTGTATCTAAACCTAGAGTATATTTATACGTCTTCACACCCTTTCACTTTTTCTCATTTTGTTATGTTGCTCCTTGTGCTAAAATAATAATAATAATAATAATAATAATAATAATGATGATAAATCCAGTTTCCCCCCGTCCTGCCCTCAGTCCCCCATAATGAAAAAGTGAGAGCAGGATCTTAGAAGTCTTCAGCGCCTTCACACTCAGGACTTAGGCTACTGCCATAGCTCCGGTGTAAATTCTGGCAGAGAACAGCCGGCCGTGACCCACTGGATCCATCACTGCCGGATGCGGCCCGTTAAGTATATTGGAGTCCGGCGGAGATCTGTACGCGTTCTGGCAGACAAGCGGAGGCCCGGCTGGACACAACCGGCTGCATGCTACGCTTCTCTCCTGGAACTGCCATGCCAGATGAAAGTAGCCTTAGTTGGAGCTCCTTTGGCAGTGATTACAGCCTCCAGTCTTCTTGGGAATGATACCACCTCCTGGATTCGGGGATTTTCCACTATTCTTCTCTGCAGATCCTCTCCAGCTCTGTCAGGTTGGATGGTTGCGGTTAGTTAGGACAGCCATGTTCAGGTCCCTCCAGAGATGTTCCATTGGGTTCAGGGTTCTGGTTGGGCCACTCAAGGACATTCACAGAGTTGTCTCTAAGCCGCTCCTGTGTTGTCTTGGCCGTGTGCTTGGGGTCATTACCTGAACCCGGACAACCCCTTTAAGAATATCTCGGTACTCTGCTCCATTCAGCTTTTCCTCAACCCTGACCAGTCTTCCTGCCACCACCATGCTTCTCTGTAGGGATGGTATTGGGAAGTGCCTGGTCTCCTCCAGACATGATGCCCAGAAACTGACCGAAAAGTTCATTCTTGGTTTTATCAGACCAGAGAGTCTTGCCTCTCACAGTCTGAGGGTCCTGCAGGTGCTTCTTAGCAAACCTTCATGTCTCTTACTTAGGAGAGGCTTCTTTCTGGCCTCTCAGCCATAAAGCCCAGATTGGTCAAGTGCTGCAGTGATGCGCCCGCGAAGTTAAAGGCGTCCTCCAAGGCCAGGAAGCCCTTAGGTGCAAGGGATAAAATACAAATAGCAGTCACTGGTGCTCCGGTTCCAGCGCTGAGCTTGCTTCTCCTCTGCTTCCAGATGGAAGGGGGACCTGCCATCCTACATACGTCACCACTGCCGTCCAATCAATGACCTCAGCGGTGGCGTACAGGTGGACAGCACGTCACAAGGCTGGTCCAGCAGGGAACGGAAGCGGATGAGAAGGGAGCTCGGCACGGACACATTGTGTATGTTCTGCCATATCGGACCTCTACCTTCATACTTCATGTATTTTTTATTTGTATAAAATATAGAAAATGGGCAACTAATCAGAAAACAGTCCCGGCCAGGGTCCTTCTCCTCCGTCATGCTGGTGTCACATTGGTGCAGGACTGATTCTGTATTCGTCAATGAAGGCGTATCTATTAAAGGGCGTGACGTTATACGAGAAGCTGAATACATTGGGGGGTGTTTTTTAATTTGTAATTTGCAGATAGTTAACCCCCTCCCCCCCATGCACTGATTTACCATATGTCAGGAATGGCGAGAGACAATACAGCGAGGCCGACATGGTGAACCCGTCATTAATCCTTATGACAGCAGAGTGACATGGGGGGGCGCTTCTGCCTGTAGAGGGGAGGAACACGGGGGCCGCTCCCCCACCCAAAACATAAAACAAAAGGATGGCTTTACATGTAGGGGATGGTATTAAATCATAAGACTGACTGGGTACATCAGCTGAATAAGGCCCCAGTCTGATAGTCTGGAATTTGTGGGCCTAAGAGTGGATTTAGACGAACCAACTGAGCGCACGATTGTCGGGAAGGAAGCGTTACTCCTTCCCGACAGTTGGCTGCTCGTTCAATGAAGGAGACTGCGCTTTTACATGCAGCGATCTCCTCCACAGTACGAGGACGAGGGATCGCTATTGTCATCGCTCGTCCTCATACAAGATCATTGTGATCTGCTGCCCAGAAAACACGATCGGTGGTGCCTGCACGAGCGAGAGGATCACCCGATGAACAAACGCGTCGCTCACTCATCGGGTGATCGGTGGCACATTCTGACGGGTAGATGATCGGGTCCAATAATGTGAAGAACTTCATTCATTCTGATCCTTGATTCATTCCCCATCTCCCCATTTTCTAGCGACCCTGCAAGGATCAAGCGCTTGTGGGTTGGAAGAAAGTTATTTTATTGATGTCACTCAATTCCGCATTTCGGAGCCGGACCGACCCGTTCTTCAGGTAAAACCATCAGCATGTACACAGACGTGTACGTGCCATTTTGGCGGCAAGGTGCTGTGATTGACAGGTTCCTCTCACTCTTCAAAAACGCGTTTCTAAACACCATTGAATATTACATTAATATTACATAAAAAAGAGAGAAAAAATGGAGAAAGGACGTAAAGGTTATAAATAATAAAAAAAAGGTTAATAAAAGGGTTGATAAGGGGTTAATTTAATATATGCAGTAACAACATCACTTACAGAGAGGTTGTAATTCTCTTACTATGGCACTAGAGGGCGCCAAGATTCCTCTAGTGAAATTCCTCTGAAAGATACAGAAAATAATACATTATCGTCTGTGAGGTTTAACCATAAACAAATAAATATAAATAATGAAAAAGGACTATATAATAAATAAAGAACAGGTACTGAGCAATCCGGCATTCCCAGGATATCAAATATAGACTACAGCCAAGGCTTAAAGGGGTTATACAACCCCAAAAACGCCCCCCCCCCAAATGCCCGGGCCCCTCACACAGATTGTACTTACCTCACTCCCCGGCACCCGTGGCTCCTCTGATGCCCGCACGGCCGCCGCTGCATCTCCCCATTGCGCGGATGAAAACATCCGATGACGGGGATCAACCAATAGCAGGCCGCGACAGGAACGAGCCTCCCTAGTATCGCGGGCAGGGGTGTAGCTATAGGGGGTGCAGAGGTAGTAGTCTCTACCGGGCCCAGGAGCCTGAGGGGGCCCAAAGACCCTTGTGCCACATAAGAAGACACACAAAGCACTGAGGGAAGGGGGGCCCAAGCTGAACTCTTGCATCAGGGCCCATGAGCCGTTAGCTACGCCCCTGATCGCAGGTGACACTAGGGATACTCGTTCCCATCGCGTCCTGCTATTGGCTGCCCCCCATCGCCAGATGTTTTGATCCGCGTAACGGGGAGATGCATCGGCGGCCGTGCGGGCATCAGAAGCGACGCGGGTGCCGAGGAGCAAGGTAAGTACAATCTGTGTAAGGGGCCTGGGCATCTGGGGGGCATTTTCGGGGTTGCATAACCCTTTTAACCTCATAAAATGACTTCAGTGATTTCATTAAGGCCATATGGTTGTATAGATTGCAATTTATACGTCCAGAAGGCTTTGTGTTTTCTTAGGGCCTCAAACCGGTTATATGTATCTACCGGAATATGGTCAATAGGCGTGGTTCCAAGACATTCATACTGAAGAATGCAGGGGCCCCCCAGAGCGGATAACTTGGGGGACACATGGGGTCATGATCACTTTTCTAGTCAAGTGGTTTTAATGTTCTGGCTGGTGATGTTGGTTTGTGGTGCCTGTTCCCCCCAATGGTCAGCTGTCCAGCGGCGGGAGAATTCAAATCAGCTGATTGGTAGAGTGCGGCAGCGGCGGGAAACCTTTGAAGATAAAAGAAGATGGATCGGTGTTAGGAGCTGCAGTTTGAAGAAGACCCGGACCTGTGCCGAGATGGAAGACCTTCTGCGCCAGTTGATGCAAAGAGCTGAAGCTGCCGGCGGAGAAGAGTGGCCGACGTGGGATCCATCTACCGGCGGCACCAGGCAAACATCAGCAGCGGGCAGCAATGGTTTGACTAGAGGCAGCAGAGCGTCGCTTCAGGAGGAGCAAGCAGACCAGGACATCATGTGGATGGGCAACTTACCAGGCAGCAGCAGCAGCAGCGATGACCGCCCGTCAGCATCTCAAGCTGGATTCCCTGAGGTCTCAGGAGGATTCCCAGGCAAGATCAAGCTGAAGATTCCTCAGTCCGCAGTTCCTGGACAGCAGGCGCCACCTAGGGGCTAGATAACAAAAATACAGTCAATGTCTAACCAAAAGTTTGTTTCAGGTCTATGTTCCCTTTTTGCGGATTTTATGCAAAAAGAAACATTAATTCGCCATCTGGTGTATGGGCTAACCAGCCAGTGGCTTTGCGTCCAAATTCTAATGTTTTAAATGTTAATGTTCCTAATCTTGACAGGGGTTTAGGGGTATCTGAGGCCTGTGTAAAAGAGGCGCGACCTTGTGAGGTATCATTTACCGCCAAACATTAAGGAAAGGATTTGGCGCATGAAAATCATTGATTTGGCGTCGTCCTTATTGCCCTCTAGTAAAGATCAGATTGTTTCAGACAGGAAGGAAGAAAAATCGGAGGAAGTTAGGAAGCGTAGTCAGCCGCGGTCATTTAATACCTTTCTGTACATACGCGTCAGTCCGGGGCGAGAAGTTTCCAGGCAACACTTGGATATAATCCTGGAAGCCTATAGGAACTTTGGGGGAATGTCCTGGTTTAGTTATGATGAAACATTCAGGCAGAAGTTGGCCATTCACCCCTCCTTAAAATGGGGCACAAAGGACATTGGGCTGTGGATCAACCTGATGCCTCCGCAGAGAGCTAATCCGGTCAAGCAGGCTCCTTCTCAGAATTTTACGGAAAGGAACCTGCTTCGCCTTTAATGAAAGCACCTGTAAATGGTTAACGAATTGTAGCTATAAGCAGGAGTGTTCCTTTTCTGGGGGTGTGCACCCAATGTCCAAATGGTTCAAACGCAGGGGGAATTTTCCATCAACCAGGGAGCAGCTTTCCAAAAGCATTGACGCCAGTGGGGCTGGAAAGAATGCTCCCGTGGTTAAAGGATCCGGACAGGGAGACGGCTAGGTTCATTTTTTGCAGGTTTTTCAGGGTTATTTGCAGGGTTTTTCTGTTCCTGAATTTAAAGGCAAGGGCTGTTTGTTGATTAAGAATTTAAAGGGGTATTCCCATCACTCTCTTTCATACTTACCTGCTCCCGGCGCGCCATCCACTCCTGGCGTTATCCATCTTGATTGACGCCTTCTTCCGGCCGGGCCGCGCGCTGGACTGAACGAGCATGCCGCCGCGCATGCGTCCTGGTGACTTCTTCCTGGCAAGTATACTATACTGGCCAGGAAGAAGGCGTTGGCGCGCGCTTTTAGTACTGCGCGCGGCCCAGCCGGGAGAAAAAAATAAGTCGTCTGCGCAAGCGCGGCCATCGTGATTCCGGAGAAGACGGCATTGGCCGCAACCAGGGGAGACAGAAGACAACAATCAGGTAAGTATAGCTTAATTTTCTTCTAAGGGGTGGGAATTAGTTAATTAAATATATTTAGAATTATTAACAGACTTAACAGTGATTATTAAGATGGGAATACCCTTTAAAGTCAGTTTCCTGGTGTAGTTCGTGATAAGATTTCTAAGGAGTTAGCTAGTGGTAGGATTGTGGGCCTGTTTGATTGCGTGCGAAGGCCGACATAAAATTGCGGCCTTTAGATTGTTGCCGGTTAATCCGGTTGGTTTTTATTCTTTGGGTTTTTGTGTTGAGGACAAGTTCTATTTTGATAAATGTTTGCCCATGGGTTTTTCTAATTAGATTGTTTTATTAATATGTCATCAGTTTTTGGTATTCCTATTGCAGCTGAGAAAACAATTTTGCCGTGCTCCTCTTTAGAATTTTTAGGTATTGTCATTGATAGTGTTAGGATGGAATTTCGTTTATCCAGGCGTGTACATACAAGGGTCGCAGCGGTCGCAGTTGCAACAGGGCCCGGCCGCCTGTGGACCCCTGCAATAGCGCTGTACCCGACACCATACTGCGGAGGGGCACGGGAGCGCATAGTTCCCTTCCCCGCCGCTGGTCACCGCTATAGACTTTAGGCCTAATAGGCCTGAGGCCTATGTGGTAGTGAAATCCCGGTGCTGGTGTGCGTGATGACGTCATCGCGCGCGCCTGTGCTGGGACGCAGCAGCACAGAGAAGTGTGCGCGAAATTACAGTGTGGGGTAAACTAGAGTGTGGGGGGGGGCAGTGTGGGGGAAATTACAGTGTGCGGGAAACTACAGTGGGGGGCAGTGTGGGGGAAACTACAGTGTGGGGGGCAGTGTGGGGAAACTACAGTGTGGGGGGCAGTGTGGGGAAACTATTGTGTTGGTGGGCAGTAAGTGGAAAACTAAGGTGGGGGCAGTGTGGGGTAAACTACAGTGTGGGGGGCAGTGTGGGGTAAACTACTGTGTGGGGGCAGTGTGGGGGAAACTACAGTGTGGGGGCAGTGTGGGGACACTACTGTATGGGGGCAGTGTGGGGACACTACAGTGTGGGGGGCAGTGTGGGGTAAACTACAGTGTGGGGGGCAGTGTGGGGTAAACTACAGTGTGGGGGAAACTACAGTGTGGGGAAACTACAGTGTGGGGATAAACTACAGTGTGGGGGAAACTACTGTGTGGGGGGAAACTACTGTGTGGGGGACACTACTCTGTGTGGGGGGCAGTGTGGGGACACTACTGTGTGGGGGACACTACTGTGGGGGACACTACTGTGTGGGGGACACTACTGTGTGGGGGGCAGTGTGGGGGACATTACTGTGTGTGGGGGGGCAGTGTGGGGGACACTACTGTGGGGGACACTACTGTGGGGGACACTACTGTGGGGGGGCAGTGTGGGGGAAACTACTGTGTGGGGGGGGCAGTGTGGGGGGAAACTACTGTGTGGGGGAAACTACAGTGTGTGGGGGAAGTGGGGGGGGGGATTACTATATGGGGAAGTGTGGGGGGAAATGACTGTGGGGGGGGGGCAGTGTGGGGGCATTGCTATTGGGGAAGCACTGAAGGGACAATTCTATTATTTTTGAGGACACTATACAGGGATTATTACCTGGAGCACAATATAGGGTGTTATTATTATTGGGGGCCCTCTAGGGGACATTATAGCTGCTGTGGACACTATAGGGACATTTCAGGTAATTTATTAAACTGGTGTTAACTAGAACTGACTTAGTTGCCGATAGCAGCCAATCAGATTCCACCTTTCATTTTTCACAGCTCTTTTGTAAATCCAGTTCTACTTTACACCAGTTTGATAAATGAACCCAATTATGTCTACTGGGGTCACTATTTTTTCAGCCGTATAGTACCTGGGGCATTGGGGAGCACAATTAGAGAGATCTAACGTGTCTGTGTTATAAACTCTAGAGACGAAAGAATTAAGGCTGAAAGAATTTGTCATGGCAGTCTGGGTCAAACGGAGGAGAAGAGGAAAGAAAAGCTCCACATGACCGGAGAAGTCCCTGGACGTAAGAGGTATGTGGTCAAGTATTGGAGCGCGGAAAGGGGGTGCCAGAGAAAGGACCCGCCCCGGGTGCTAAACACCCTAGGCACGCCACTGCCCAGTGCTCCTCGTTTCCTCCTTTTTCTAAGAGGCTGTATTTTGCGACTAGAGGTCTGAAGTCCCCTAGGGCACACATTAGATTAACAAGGCGCCTGAAGGATGATTTGGCAATGTGGTTGGAGCTTTTAATCAAAGTTTGATGGTAGAAGCTGCTGGCAAGAGGAATCTCTGGACTCAGACGCGCTCAGGTTATACGCAGATGCGGCAGGTAGTTTTGGGATAACAGGTGGTGCGCGGAGAAATGGCCGTCATTTTGGATTGAAGGTGGTTTTACGGCAAATATTGTATTGTTGGAATTGTTTCCCGTTTTAGTTGCTATGGTTGTTTGGGGTCATTCTTTTTCAAGAATAGGAGAATACTTCTTTTTTTGATAATAAAGGGGTTGTGTTTGCAATCAATACGCTTTCATCAAAATGTGAGAGGAGTGAGGACTGTTCGTTTATTAAGGCATTTAGTTTTATGTTGGTTTTTTATTTAATATTTGGTTGAAGGCTAAGTACATAGAGGCTAAATCCAAGGTATAGCCGATTCTCGGTCTCGATTTCAGTGGTCCAGGTTTCGGGAGTTGGCTCCGGCTGCGGAAGAAGTGGGTGTTCTTTGTCCCCCGCGTGTATGGGACCTGGTTCTGGATGCATTGTGGATAGTATACGGAATTCCCTGGCGCCCAGAACATGGGCTGCTTATGCGTCGGCTTGGAACAACTGGTCTTCGGATCATAGCGAGGAGTTTGATTTAGAGAGCATTGGGCTTAGATTTGTATCTTCTCTTTTGGTTAAGGCCTCATGCACACGGCCGTTGTTTTGGTCTGCATCCAAGCGCGCGGACCCATTCGCGTCAATGGGGCCGCAAAAGATGCAGACAGCCCTCCGTGGCCCCGTAAAAAACAATAGAGGATTTCCTATTCTTGTCCGACTTGCGGACAAGAATAGGCATTTCTATAATGGGCCGCGTTCTGGTCTGCAAATTGCGTAACGGAACGCGGAGCAGCTTCCGTGTTTCGCGGATCTGCGGACCGCAAAACACATACGGTCGTGTGCATGAGGCCTAAGAATGTTTCTCCGTCACATATTTCAAAGTTGTTAGCTGGAGTTTCCTTTTTTCAGACACTGTGTCTTCAATGTTAAGCAGGTGTTAAAGGGTCACCGCAAGTCTAAATTTAGGAATGATATACGGCGACCTATTTCTTTTGATATGCTGCAAAGGATAATATATGGGGCACTTGAAAAATATCCTCTCATTCATTTCGCATCGGGGCAGCTACGGAGGCAGCGGGTTTGGGATTGGAAGAGGCGATTATAAAAAGATTGGGTCGCTGGAATTCTAACCGTTATAAAGTTTACATAAGGCCGGATTTATTGTCGCTTGTTGTTTCCGTATATTTTTCAGATGGCCAATTTATAGTTTGCGTGGTTGGGCATTCCTATGTGTATTGGGCCCAGAAGGGAGCCAATAAGAGGAATTATTCTGAAAATGGATCGTTTGATTTTAATGAGTTTAAAATATTCTGGTGGGGAGTCAGAGGTCCGCACTGGAACGATTTATTGCCTTTGCTACAAAAATTTATGGCAAGATGGCCTCTGCCTCATTTATTGATCGTTCACTTGGGCGGGAACGACATAGGCAAAGTTAGAACATCGGAATTAATTAGAGAATGAAGCACGATTTAACTTTAATAAAACGTTTTTTGGCCAGATTCTGTCCTGATCTTCTCCGAAATCGTCCAAAGATTTGCTTGGTCGTCTGTTGAGGGCCGGCCTTTTGAAAGAATAAGAAAAAGAATAAATAGGCCGATGTTCAAATTTTTGCCTATCTTGGGTGGGCTTAGTTACGGGCACGGTGATCTAGAGGGTTTTGTGCCGGGTTTGTACAGGTTGGACAATGTACGTCTGTCTGACGTGGGTCTGGATATTTTCTATTTAGGTTTGCACGATGCTTTGGAGAGATGCCGGTGTTGCTTTCGGGGGCTTGTTGAGCCTCGGCCTTGTGGGAAAGTCGGACTTGGTGGTCATTGGTTTTATTATTGGTTTAATATTTCCTGGTCTTGATTCATGGTTTATTTATTAAATATTTATTGGTTCATTAAACTTGGTAACCCCATAATAAAGCAACACGGACTATTTTTTTCCAAATATCATTTGGTGTGGTCTCTTCTTTACTTAGTTAAAATATTGCTGTTGGTTTTATTATGTGATCTATGTCCTCCATGAACCTTCCGATATCTCTTTCTGATGTCATATCTGTGTCGGTGGAGCCTTTCACGTGAGGCTTGGGTAGAGCGTAGTAAGCCACCCGTGCAGTCCACCAGATAGATCACATATTCCGACTTGAAGCATTATACTGATTTATGATGCTATGTAACCCTTACAGTTCTGTAATGTAATGGATAACACTGACATAATGCTGTCAATGTTATCCAATATATTCCAAAACTCGTGGGGGACACTACTGTGTGATTTCCGCGCGGGTGCAATGCGTGATGTGAACGCATTGCACCCGCACTGAATCCGGACCCATTCATTTCTATGAGGCTGTGCACATGAGCGGTGATTTTCACGCATCACTTCTGCGTTGCGTTGCGTGAAAATCGCAGCATGCTCTATATTGTGAGTTTTTAACGCAACGCAGGCCCCATAAAAGTGAATGATTTTCCCCATGGTTGCTATGAGACGGGACCCGATCTTTATTATTTTCCCTTATAACATGGTTATAAAGGAAAATAATAGAATTCTCAATACAGAATGCTTAGTAAAATGTGGATTAAGGGGTTAAAAATAAAAAAAATTAACTCACCTTATCCACTTGATCGCGTAGTTGCCAATCTCTTCTCTATTCTTCAAGCATTAGCTGCAGTCTAAAGGACCTGTGGTGACATCACATGGTCCAATCACATGGTCCATTACCATGGTGATGGACCATGTGATGAGCTCAGTGACCTCATCACAGGTCCTTTAGCCGACAGCTATTAAGTGGATGAGGTGAGTTAATTTTTTTGATTTTTAACCCCTCCATCCACATTTTACTAAGCATTCTGTAGTGAGAATGCTTTTATTTTATGTAACTATGTTATAAGGTAAAATAATAAAATCTACAGAATACTCAACCCGAAACCGGACTTCAGTGATGAAGTCCGGGTTCGGGTATGGGTACCAACCATGCCGATTTTCCCACGCGCGTGCAAAACGCTTTGCACTCGCGCAGAAAAATCGTGCATTTTCCAGCAACGCATCCGCCTCTTATCTGGGCGTCAAACATGACGCCTGTGTGAAAGAGGCCTAAGAAATACATAGCATCATAAATAAGTATAATGCTATGCGACCCTGGCAGTGCTGGGAGGTCAGGACGGGAGCTGCCGCATACTCACGCTGCGAGTCCGATGCGTGGAACTCGCTCGTCTGAAAGGGGCCTGAAACCCTGATTGGACTCTGTTTTCTTCCTCACCTTAGGTCTCAGGCATCATCAGCTAATTTCTGGGGGTATCCCCTCTGCTGACCCTCTTAACACTTGAGCTTGGTTAAAGTAAGTGGATTACTCTGTACAGTTCTTCCTAATTCCCTTAAACTGACTGTACGGGACCATTACTTACCATTTACCATTACTATTTACCATTACTATCAACTGCTTAGAAATAGGGTAAAAAATTTAAATGATCTGCTTTACGGGTGATGCGTAGATCCAGGAGGTCAATTTCAGTTTTTCTATAGTTGGGAGAGAATGTGACTCCCCAATCATTATTATTTGGCTCATCCTGGAGGAATTGTCGCCCCGCCAAATCAAGAACAAATCTTCAATATATTATTTTGAAAATACTATATTGTCGTAGAACCGAGTATTATTTATATGTGTGGATTCGAACCTCCCCATCAAAAGATGCGCGTAAGTGGCTGCTCCCCAACCCCCATAGCGGTACCGGGCCACTGATGGGAGATCCTATTCCGATACCAGAAGAAGGTGTTGGTCAGTAGAAGCTCCAAGCCCTTCAGTATGAATAAGAGCGTCCCTTGTGAGGAAATGTTTCACGCACCGATACCCAATGAATGTCTGATGTCAGAGTATAACGCTGCGACGACCATTGTTACCAGCATAACCTCTGCTGTGCAGTTAAAGGGGTTCTGCAGTTTTTCTGTCTGATGATCTATCTGGATAGGTCATCACTATCTGATCAGTGGGGATCCGACACCCGGGCCCCCCGCCGATCAGCTCTTTGAGAAGGCAGTGGCGCTCCAGTAGCGCCGCGGCCTTCTCTCTGTTTACCGCAGGCCCAGTGACGCCACAACTAGTATCACTGGCCTGTACGCGGCTTAGCTGCGTCCAGGCCAGCGATACTAGTCATGACGTCACTGGGCCTGCGGTAAACAGCGAGAAGGCCGCGGCGCTACTTTCTCAAACAGCTGATCGGTCGGACCCTGTCGATCAGATGCTGATGATCTAGCCAGAGGATAGGTCATCAGAAAGAAAAACTGCAGAACCCCTTTAATGTGTTGGAGATCTCGTATTTGGCATCATATAGAAGGTTAATCTTCAGAATCTTGGATGACAATTCCACCTAAGACTAAGGGGGTCCTTTATAACCAGATATACTCCACTGGTGCAGATTCTGTGAAGGAAGTCGGTGCCTCTACATTACTTCGCCAATCCACCGCCAGCGCAGGGGCCTATTAAGACCGGCATCTAAAATGGTGGTCTTAATAAATGTGCCCTTAAGTTGGGTTGTTCCATGAAAAATATTCTAGTTTTCAACCCAGCCCCTGGATCGGAATAGTTTTGTAACTGCATGTAATTAATAATTTAGCATAGCCACCGATTTATTCAATAAAATGTATCTACAGCGCCACCTGCTGTTTGTTCTTTTTCTTATTTCTTTGTCCTGCTCACTGAGAAGGCCGCACATGCTCAGTTTCAGCCTTCAACTGCCTCTTGAGCTGCGATAGGGAGAGCATGGACATGCCCCCTGAGCTGCAGCAGGAAAGACACGCCCCTTGAGCTGTGATAGGGAGAGCATGGACACGCCCCCTGAGCTGCAGCAGAAATGACACGCCTCTTGAGCTGTCAGCTTGATATAAATCTAGCAGAGCAATGAATGTGGAGATCTCTGGATCCGTGTGAGGTACAGGGCCGGTTCTACCTTTTTTAGAAAGAGACTGTCATGTGCTGGAGACGAGCGATGGCATAACGTAATGTAATAGCAGCGGTCTCCTCTGCTTCCCTCCTGACAATCATCTGCCACATTGTGCTTTACATCTTCAAACCCACAAGTGCTTTTTCACGATTCTTGCAGCGCCACTGGAAAAACCTCCACTATTTATCCTCTGAATCGTTAAACTATCCAGTCAGACTGTGCAGGGACACACCCTCAACTGGTAACACCCAACAGTACCTTTATTGTAAACTGCTAACCAGTCACTCATAACTTCTAGTAGGAGTAAGTGAGGAGCAACACACCAGAGTCATAATAATAGATGCTCCAGAATTATTACATGGGGGTTGCAAGTAGTTACCAAAACAGACATGTCAGGAGAGGAGACAGGTCTTTCTTAATGTAACGACCTCGTCCCTCTATGTGGGGGGTGCAGCTGAGAAACAGGCAGGTGCCAAATGGGGGCTCCTAAAAATTGAGCCCACAAGGTAAGAACATTGTCGCTAGTGGCACTGCTGCCTACAGCAGGCAATCAGAAAGCAGCTTTCATCTTCTAGTTCTCTTGGAGGCAGTTTTCACGCTCCAAATGAGGCCTATACAGGTCACAATCTGGCTGGCGCCATGTCAGGTACACGGCTGGTGCGCCACCGCTACAGCGCTCCGCATTGGCAATATAGTCAGCTATGTTTTCCCTTACATTATACACATGATAGCAGGAGCCTGACACAACGCTGCCATTATTCCACTTTATTTTTACAAAGGCTTCCTGTCCCTAAGAGCTTGCACTCCATTCAGAGGCAAGAAGACAGCGACTTATAGATCTGTGATCATTAGAAAAGCTGCATACATCTATCTCTGAAAATCCCATACACAATATATACAAGAGCAACTGGCGCGGCAGCTCATGCTTTACTTCCTCCAGCGGGGGCGCCCTTGTCTTGTTTGGCCGCTTGCGGGGCCTTTAGGATGGCGAGTTTCTTGGGCATGTTGGCAGCGGCTTTCATGGTGACGTCATGCTCGATCTTACTTCGGATCTGAACTTCCAGGTTCTGGTGAAGGAGAGGACACGGGTTAGCTGGCGGCACAAGGAGGTAGTCCATACACTGGGTGCACACTGCTGCAGGGCATGGTGGGAGCTGTAGTCTTCTATAACAGACTACAAGGAGAGGCGCTCGTTCTGGGGCACATGACGCCTAAAGGGGTATTCCCACATCAGACACTTATCCTATGAAAGGGGAGCCCCACTCCTGGGACTGGGGGTCCGCTGTTGCTCGCACAGTTCTTTACATGACTCCCATACACTTAGAGGAAGTCACATCTACATTCAGTGTTCTGCTGACCACCTCACCTCAAAGGTGGGGGAGGGGCTCCCAATATGTGGGGGTCCCACCTCTGTATGCTATGGGTGTTCCATAAATGTCTGAGATGAAAGTAACCCCCTTCTCGAATTTGTGTCTTTGAACATGTACCCAGCTCAGACGCCAAGGCCCCCAGGTATCTGGAGGTAAAGTCTATGTTCGGCGATGACGCCGATCATAGACATTTAATCCCTTTAGCGTGTCCGGATGCGTTCAGTGAAAACTGCGCGATTTCGCAAACAAAGTCATTCAGTTTTTATTGCGCGGGTGTAGTGCGATTTACTGCGCTTTGCACGCGCGTGATAAAAAACGGAATGTGTACAAACAACGACTCTTAGCAACCCTCCGTGAAAATTCCATCGCCTCCGCACTTGCTTGCGGATGTGATTTTGACACAGCCCCATTCACTTCTATGGGGCCTGCGTTGCGTGAAGAGTCGCAGAATATAGAACATGCTGCGATTTTCATGCAATGCACAAGTGATGCGTGAAATCCACCGCTTATGTACACAGCCCCATTGAAATGAATGGGTCCGGATTCAGTGCGGGCGCATTGCGCCAGGACGGACTTCTCGCCCGTGTGAAAGGGGCTTTACACATCGAGCCAAATTGTGACCACGGCATTCGGGAAGCTCCTGGGGCCCAATCGCAGAAATCGAAGGAGCCATTTGTTTTTTATAGCAGCCAAGAGCAAGTTTTCCGCGCGGGTGCAATGCGTGACGCGAACGCATAGCACTCGCACTGAATCCGGACCCATTCATTTCTATGGGGCTGTGCACATGAGCGTTATTTTTCACGCATCAGTTCTGCGTTGTGTGAAAATCGCAGCATGTTCTATATTCTGCGTTTTTCACCCAGCCCTGGCACCATAAAAGTAAATGGGGCTGCGTGAAAAACGCATTGCATCCGCAAGCAAGTGCGACGCGTTTTTAACTGATGTTTGCTAGGAGATGTTGTTTGTAAACCTTCAGTTTTTTATCGCGTGCGAAAAAACTGAACAACTGAACGCAATCGCAGGCAAAACTGAAAGACTTTGCCTGCGAAATCGCAGTTTTCACTGAACGCATCCGGACACGCTCGTGTGAAAGAGGCCTATGGCTCCGCAGCTTACCAAGGCGATGTACCTATGGAGCCCTGCCGCAGACAGGACTCTACAGGAACACAGCGATTCCCCCGTAGACTGCAGCGCTAATTCAGTGCAGAAGCAAAAAGAAGTTTTTTTTGAAAATATATAAAATTTAAAATCACGTTTTCCCCATAATAAAAATAACTAAAAAAATAATATAGAGCTATTAATATAAACCTATTTATTCCACATGGTGAACCCCTAAAACCACCAGCCCAGCGTATTTCCGTCACTACTCCGCATCCATCAGACACCTGGGCCATATCCTGTGGTAAAGGATGGTGACGTTCTTCAGGCTCTTACTATGGGATTTGAAGCCTGAGGCTGCACTACTGAGATCCTGAAGACAGCATGTCCTCCCAGTCATGGAGAGACCTTCGAGGAGACAAGTTCCACCTCATACATGTGGCAGCAGATACCTATATGTGTGACAACAGGAAGAGTTGTCAGAATCTCAGCAGCGCAGCCTCAGTTCCCAGTACAGGATGGTGGGAGGCATTGGAGGAAGGGCCACACCCATGACAGGGGGCGACACCTTCTAGGCCCGCTACTGGGTTGCTCACCTTCTTCAGCTTCTGCTGGTGGATGATTCGGGATTTCTTGGGTGCGATGACTCGCGCTGCGGAAGACATTTACAGCCATTAGTGCCTGGACCCGGGCCCCGCTCCTCATTATAATGTCACTAGGAGGCTATGGGGCAACTCCGACAACCCTCTAATAGGTGCACGGCTTTCCCCATTGTGTCCTGAGTCAGGTGACCTAGCATATAGGGGCACACCACCGCCTGGTTCCTGTGTATATTACTAGGAGTTTGGCTAATATTCAAAATTAAAGGGCATGTCCACTTTGATGTCGATTTGCACTTTTCCTATGCGCTTCAGTATCCGGCGCAGGCGCAGTACAGTGGAGCTGGCACCAGCAGTTTTCTTCTACACTGCAGGCCTCCTTCCTGTACTGGACACTGAAGTGCATGGTGCAGCACAGGACTTTAGGAAAAGTGCAAATCTACATAAAAGTGGACTTGCCCTTTAAATTTTTTATATTAGCCGAACTCCTAGTAATATACCCAGGGGCGTTCGCGTGCCCCATTACTATATCTGGGCTGGACGTAGTGGCGTTTACACTGCCTGGTCCTGTCAAAGTGCAGAGGGCGTGGCAGCTGCAGAGAGAGCAGAGCCTCTAGGTGTAAGGGTAACGCCCCCGTTGCTCCTAGAGGCTCATTTGCATATAATAAAACATCATTTTTCTCAGCAGTGCGGGCACATATGAACATGGGACCAACACAGATGTCTTCAGCTGCCGAGTGCACACGGAACAGGCACAAAACTGCCGACAGATGCGCTTTAAAGGGGTCCTTCCATTAAGCATCTGGTCGGCGGGGGTCTGAGGAGGCCTGTGCTCACTGGAGCTCCGTTCAGCAATATGGGGTAGGTCGGAGGTAGGTGAGCGGCAGTCCCATAGAGTGAATGGAGCGAGGGGCCTGCGTACAATTTAATCAGGGGGCAGGGGTCGGACACTTATCCCCTGGAACTTCCTAATATACTCTGTGATTCATTTCTTCATCATTAGCAAGCGTTCTGCTTGCTGTCAGTGAATGAGATCACAGCACAGGTTTGGTACTATCCTCTGGGACTGATACATTGGAAGACGTACATCCAGGTCCGATACTGGAGCTTTTTCTTGGTGAGGAGAGGAGCGGTGAGCGCACGGCTGCTCCGGAGCCCCATACGCAGCAGGGTCCTCTGCACCGTGGTCTTAGACACACGCCTGCTCGCCCCCTGGTTCATTCTGGCGGTCAGCTGGTCCACTGTAGCGTGCTCGTCCTCCCTCACGCACCCTCGGAGACGGCGCTCACCTTTCACGTCGATGGCACGTGGCGCTCCGCAGTTTCCGCGTCTCTTATTCGCAAGCGTGCCGTTTATCCACTCACCATACACTTTCACCACGGCAGCGCGAGAACAGTTCACAAACTGCGCAGTCTCAGAAATACTGCCGCCCTTAGCCCGAAAACCAATAATCATCCCTTTCTGGAACTCGGATAAATCTCCCCTTTTACCCATGAGGGATGTGTGCGCAGGCAGCCTACCCGCCCCACACCTTATGTACCCACTGAGCCAGCTCACGTCACGTGACCTCCCGCACGCGCTGCCTGGAAGGAAGGTAGGAAGTGGTCATAATAATGTGACTGGACAGTGTAACCGCCCCAAACAACCAATCAGCATCCAGCGCCGGCAGCAGGGCATGCTGGAAGATGTAGTCCCAGCGCTCTTACCTCCCTTCCTCATCCCTGCAGGCTTCTTAGCCGCATTCTTCTTGGGCTTGGCCTTCAGCTTCAGCGACCCCTGAGCCATGATGACCCCCGTACAGGAACTCACACCCGGCTGTAGCTCCTCCCCCAGCAATCCTGGACGCAGAAGCTTCGGCTAAAGGACCTTTGATGATGTCATGACCATGTGATCAGGCACGTGTGTGGGCGGAGCCAGGCTGTAACGTGAGCCGTAAATACAGGAGAAAACAGCGCAGATGTGGACGAGAACTCGTGTAGGAGAGCTGTGTGTGTAGTCTGGGAATAGCACAGCTGTCTGTGTGTGCAGTGTATGAATAGCAGAGCTGTGTGTGCAGTCTGGGAATAGCAAAGCTGTGTGTGTGTGTATGTATGTATGAGAATAGCTGAGCTGTGTGCAGTATGAGAAAAGCAAGGCTGTGTGTGTGCAGTACATGAATAGCAGAGCTGTGTGTGTGCAGTATATGAATAGCAGAGCTGTGTGTGTGCAGGATATGAATAGCAGAGCTGTGTGTGTGCAGTATGTGAATAGAAGAGCTGTGTGTGTGCTGTATGTGAATAGCAGAGCTGTGTATGCAGTATGTGAATAGCAGAGCTGTGTGTGCAGTATATGAATAGCAGAGCTGTGTGTGTGCAGTAAATGAATACAGAGCTGTGTGTGTGCAGTATATGAGTAGCAGAGCTGTGTGTGTGCAGTGTATGAATAGCAGAGCTGTGTGTGTGCAGTATATGAATAGCAGAGCTGTGTGTGTGCAGTGTATGAATAGCAGTGCTGTGTGCGCAGTATATGAATAGCAGAGCTGTGTGTGTGCAGTGTATGAATAGCAGAGCTGTGTGTGTGCAGTGTATGAATACAGAGCTGTGTGTGCAGTGTATGTATACAGAGCTGTGTGTGTGCAGTGTATGAATACAGAGCTGTGTGTGTGTGTAGTGTATGAATACAGAGCTGTGTGTGTGCAGTGTATGAATAGCAGACCTGTGTGTGTGCAGTGTATGAATAGCAGAGCTGTGTGTGTGCAGTATATGAATAGCAGAGCTGTGTGTGTGTGCAGTGTATGAATACAGAGCTGTGTGTGTGCAGTGTATGAATAGCAGAGCTGTGTGTGTGTGCAGTGTATGAATACAGAGCTGTTTGTGTGTGTAGTGTATGAATAGTAGGGCTGTGTGTGTGCAGTGTATGAATAGCAGAGCTGTGTGTGTGCAGTGTATGAATAGCAGAGCTGTGTGTGCGCAGTGTATGAATAGCAGAGCTGTGTGTGCGCAGTGTATGAATAGCAGAGCTGTGTGTGCGCAGTGTATGAATAGCAGAGCTGTGTGTGCGCAGTGTATGAATAGCAGAGCTGTGTGTGCACAGTATATGAATAGCAGAGCTGTGTGCGTAGTATTTTAGTAGTTTTTATTTTATTACATCTTTTACTCATTCTTCTTCCATAATTTGATGTCATCTTTTTATCTGTATTCGATTTTCTTAAGGATCAACCTTTTTAAATTTTCGATTTTCTTTGCTGTTTTTGCCATTTTCCTGGAACACAGATGTAAAAAAACGAAATCCTCCGCAGATGAACTGTGTGAGCCCAGAACATGCCCTCACTGGCTTCTATCGGCTGCAACAGGCGGCGTACGGAAAAAAACACCACGGGGGAGGGAGAGTTATCAACCAATCAGATCCCACCTTTCATTTTTGAGTGCTCATTTGGAAAATGAAAGGTGGAATCTGATTGGTTGCTATGGACAACTAAGCTAGTTCTACTTTACACCAGTTCAGAAGGAAAAAAAAAAGAATGGTATTATTATAGGTCCAAGCAGTGTTGGACTGGGGCACCTAGGGCCCACCAGTAACATTTATTTTGGGGACCCACCGTACAGATACATTTAAATATAATAAATAATCTAACAAGTTTTTTTTATATGAACATCGGCTGGTTGAGGTGCTGTACATTGAATATATGTATGTAGAGCAGTAAATCTGATGTGTTATGTGCCACTTTTGCAGGGGGTGGGAGACTAGGGGCCCACATTGCACAGAGGCCCACCGGGGGATTCCCCTGTACCCCTGTGGGCCAGCCCGAGCCTGGGTCCAAGTGTGAATGAGCCCCAGGGCTGAGCTCCCAGTTCCCACGTGCAGACAGTTAGTATTTACACCACCTTGTGGCAGGGACGCGGTACTGCAGGCTCTTATTCTCACAGCGTTCGGGGTCATAGGGTGTATTTTAGTATTTTTTCCACATAATGCTTCATAGCACACCTCCGCCCTAACGTGGTCTCTGTCACGTACACCTGGTGTGATAGATGGCCCCCACCTGCACCGTATGATACCAAAAAGGGGTAACTTTCATAGGGTTAATGAGTGTCCACACGCAAGTCACCCAAAATAACGGATATTTTATTGCACATGAGCGTTTTTAGCAATTACTTTATCCGCTGTGGTGTCCCCATGACAACACTTCCTGAGTTCAGGCCTGAGCACTTGTAAGGGGGCGCTCAATAATACCTCAGAGGGGGCAGGATCGGAGGTGCCACACCATATTAAAGGCCTCGGCTCAGTCCATCCTTCAGCTCCTCCGGTCTGAAGACTCCGCGCTCTGTGATTATGGCAGTAATCAGTTCATGCGGAGTGACGTCGAACGCGGGGTTCCACACCCCGATACCTGTCAGGAGGAGAAGGGCGAGAATGAAGGATCAGTGCGCCATCAGGTGCCAGCGCCAGTCATGTCCACCCACCTGGAGCCGCCACCCGGACGCCGTTGATGTCGGTCAGCTCTTGGCCGGGCCTCTCCTCTATGACAATACTGCCACCTGTAGGCAAGCTGAGGTCGCAGGAAGTGCTTGGCGCCGCCACACAGAAAGGTATCCCGTGGTGCTTGGCAAGGACGGCCAACTGGTATGTTCCAACTTTGTTGGCGGTGTCGCCGTTGGCGACCACACGGTCAGCGCCCACCACAACGGCTGGGGGAGAGAACTGGATGAGGAAAGGCAGATGGACACAGAACTCCAGCCACCACTAGGTGGAGCTCATTGCACCGAGCCTAAAAAGGCTCTCCCGAGATCAGAGTAGGTCGTCATCATCTGATCGGTGGGGGTCTGACAACCGGGACCACCACCGATCAGCTGTTTTCAGTAGAAAAGTCTTGGAAAACCCCTTTAATGGGTGCTGTATTCATCCACCTGCGATTAGCTCCCTCTAGTGGTGGTTGTGAATATGACAGTACTGACCGGTAACCTGACGTTCCCTCATGGTCACTGCCGCCATGCTGTCTGTGATGAGGGTGGCCGGGATCTTCTCGTACACTAGCTCGTACGCCGTCAGCCTGGATCCCTGGTTGTAAGGCCGGGTCTCCGTGCAGAAGACGTGGGACAGGCGCCCCATGGCCTGCAGTGAACGCACCACACCTGTCGGGGGGAGAGGAAGAATCTGCAGTTTAGTAACAGAACATATGGAATGGACCCAGAACGTCATGAGTTTTGGACCGTCAGGTGTCAGAGAAGCTTCAGGCTGTCCGGCGGCCGGACCTGCCGAATTACGCTCAGAAGAAACCGCCCCATTCGCTTCAGGTGGCTCACACGTCCGACAGCTCTCTCCAAACACGTGCACACCTGGCTGAGCATGCATGTATCTCTTAAGAACCAAAAGATTGGGCAGCTGAAATCCAACATGCTCGATCCTTGTCTCCCTGAGATAATCTGAGCAGCAATGTAAAGCATGGAGGAAAGAGCAGCGACCCAGAGCCTATAAGGGCAGGAGGAAGGACCTCAGCAGAGAAAAATGCAGAATTTTTAGAAGGGGAGCGCGTGTTAGGTTTGGAAGTCTAGGACGTAATATCCCTGGAGGTCTGGGGGGAGTCAGTGGTCATCACGTAATATGATGATTTTGGTAAGGATTATGAGGTTGAGGGGAGTTCTTATTGTGACCACAGGGGGTGTCACCCAACTTCCCAGAGACCCTTAATACCATGACTATCCAGGACCTCTGCTCCTGCTTTTCTACCTGTATAAGTGTCAGTCTTCACTGCAGCTCTGGCATTCTATTCATATACAGGGGGGAGAAAGTAATGTAAAGAAAGCTGCAGAAAACAGTAGGCATCGGCCATCTTACCCAGGGCCGTGCCATAGCCGGCGGTGGCCAGTGAGCCGGTGTTGCAGTGGGTCATTATCACCACCCCACCCGGGGCGCCGGCGGTCTGCAGGATGTGCTGGGCCCCCAGGTCCCCGATCATACGATTGTCTTTGACGTCTTTCTCCAGGAGGGATTCTGCCCACCGGATCACACTAACAACGACAGGAGAAGGACAGGGCTGAGGCGCGAGGCACAGGACGTGGGGGAGGCTCGGCACAAGCATGGCTGGCGGCACACGTACCTGTCAGTCAGCTCCTGGGCGGTGACCCCCGGCTTCTCTGCCTCCTCCGCCAGGAACGCGCTGAGCTCATCCGCCGCCTTCTTCATGTTGACTGCGGTGGGCCTGGCGCCCACCAAGAGAGCCAACGATTCACGGACGAACGCCAGGAGGTCGGCCGTCTGCTGTGGGGGGCTAGAGGTCAGCTCCACCGCCAAGCTGAGGGAGCCCACGATGGCAATCGCCGGAGCACCGCGCACCTGCAGGAGCGGACATGTGGGTGTGATTGAGTGTGCTTAAAGGGGAGCTCCAGTTTTACAGCAATTAAAGAGCATTCTATAATGAATTTGTTGTCACCATTTTAAAGATCTCTGCTTGTTGAGCAGAGGGTTTGTAACAATGTATCAGTCCAGGCTGTTCAGTTTACAGAGGACTGTGTAGACCTGTGGCCCCTACGTCGGCCACATGCCTCACCAGCGCTTCAATAGAAAAGAAAGTGATCACACTGATCTCCAGCACAGCATGGGGCTGCAGAGTGGTCACCTCTGGTGCAGAGGCCTGTTGCTAGGCAACCATGTGAACTCAAAATGCACACTGATGCAATTCATGATAGGTTACTACAGGCCACACCCCCACCTTCATATGCAAAAGAGTGATCATGTGATGTGATGAGGAGACACCAGGCACCGCCCCTCGGGCACGCCCCCTACATCAGCCCACGTTACTGCTGCGCCTCCTCGTCACTCACCTTCATGGTCCTGATGGCGTCCGCCCCGTCCCGCACGCCGGTCACCGGATCATACTGACTGAGCTGTGGTAGGAGCAGCTGGTTCAGCACCTGGAGAGACCCCCGGCTGTAGCGCAGAGACTCCAGCGACATGGTGAACACGCTGCTTCCGGGGGCGGGGCAATGTCCACATGTCTCCAGGAGGGGGAGGGGCTACTTGTAGAACCTGGGGGCGGGGCTTATGACCAGTAAATATAACTCCAGGGTGTCTACAAACCTCACATTACTTCTTATTGTATGCATGTTACTGCAGTGCTAACCCTGTAACCTGTATGTCCCTGTATCCAGGTTACTACAGTATTAACCCTGTAACCTGAATGTCCCCGTATCCATGTTACTACAGTGCTAACCCTGTAACCTGTATATCCCTGTATCCATGTTACTGCAGTGCTATCCCTGTAACCTGTATATCCCTGTATCCATGTTACTGCAGTGCTAACCCTGTAACCTGTATATCCCTGTCTCCATATTACTGCAGTGCTAACCCTGTAACCTGTATATTCTTGTATCCATGTTACTGCAGTGCTAACCCTGTAACCTGTATGTCCCTGTATCCATGTTACTGCAGCGCTAACCCTGTAACCTGTATGTCCCTGTATCCATGTTACTGCAGTGCTATCCCTGTAACCTGTATATTCCCTTATCCAGGTTACTGCAGTGCTAACCCTGTAACCTGTATATTCCCTTATCCAGGTTACTGCAGTGCTAACCCTGTAACCTGTATATCCCTGAATCCAGGTTACTGCAGTTCTAACCCTGTAACCTGTATATCCCTGTTTCCATGTTACTGCAGCGCTAACCCTGTAACCTGTATATCCCTGTATCCATATTACTGCAGCGCTAACCCTGTAACCTGTATATCCCTGTATCCATATTACTGCAGTGCTAACCCTGTAACCTGTATATCCCTGTATCCATGTTACTGCAGTGCTATCCCTGTAACCTGTATATCCCTGTATCCATGTTACTGCAGTGCTATCCCTGTAACCTGTATATCCCTGTATCCATGTTACTGCAGTGCTAACCCTGTAACCTGTATACCCCTGTATCCATATTACTGCAGTGCTAACCCTGTAACCTGTATATTCTTGTATCCATGTTACTGCAGTGCTAACCCTGTAACCTGTATATCCCTGTATCCATGTTACTGCAGCGCTAACCCTGTAACCTGTATGTCCCTGTATCCATGTTACTGCAGCGCTAACCCTGTAACCTGTATATCCCTGTATCCATATTACTGCAGTGCTAACCCTGTAACCTGTATATCCCTTATCCAGGTTACTGCAGTGCTAACCCTGTAACCTGTATGTCCCTGTATCCATGTTACTGCAGTGCTATCCCTGTAACCTGTATATTCCCTTATCCAGGTTACTGCAGTGCTAACCCTGTAACCTGTATATTCCCTTATCCAGGTTACTGCAGTGCTAACCCAGTAACCTGTATATTCCTGTATCCATGTTACTGCATTGCTAACCCTGTAACCTGTATATCCCTGAATCCAGGTTACTGCAGTTCTAACCCTGTAACCTGTATATCCCTGTATCCAGGTTACTGCAGTGCTAACCCTGTAACCTGTATAACCCTGTATCCATGTTACTGCAGTACTAACCCTGTAACCTGTATATCCCTGTATCCATATTACTGCAGTGCTAACCCTGTAACCTGTATATCCCTTTATCCAGGTTACTGCAGTACTAACCCTGTAACCTGTATATCCCTGTATCCATGTTACTGCAGTGCTATCCCTGTAACCTGTATATCCCTGTATCCATGTTACTGCAGTGCTAACCCTGTAACCTGTATACCCCTGTATCCATGTTACTGCAGCGCTAACCCTGTAACCTGTATATCCCTGTATCCATGTTACTGCAGTGCTATCCCTGTAACCTGTATATCCCTGTATCCATGTTACTGCAGTGCTAACCCTGTAACCTGTATACCCCTGTATCCATATTACTGCAGTGCTAACCCTGTAACCTGTATATTCTTGTATCCATGTTACTGCAGTGCTAACCCTGTAACCTGTATATCCCTGTATCCATGTTACTGCAGCGCTAACCCTGTAACCTGTATGTCCCTGTATCCATGTTACTGCAGTGCTATCCCTGTAACCTGTATATTCCCTTATCCAGGTTACTGCAGTGCTAACCCTGTAACCTGTATATTCCCTTATCCAGGTTACTGCAGTGCTAACCCAGTAACCTGTATATTCCTGTATCCATGTTACTGCATTGCTAACCCTGTAACCTGTATATCCCTGAATCCAGGTTACTGCAGTTCTAACCCTGTAACCTGTATATCCCTGTTTCCATGTTACTGCAGCGCTAACCCTGTAACCTGTATATCCCTGTATCCATAATACTGCAGTGCTAACCCTGTAACCTGTATATCCCTGTATCCATGTTACTGCAGTGCTATCCCTGTAACCTGTATATCCCTGTATCCATGTTACTGCAGTGCTATCCCTGTAACCTGTATATTCCCTTATCCAGGTTACTGCAGTACTAACCCTGTAACATGTATACCCCTGTATCCATATTACTGCAGTACTAACCCTGTAACCTGTATATCCCTGTATCCAGGTTACTGCAGTGCTAACCCTGTAACCTGTATATCCCTGTATCCATGTTACTGCAGTGCTAACCCTGTAACCTGTATATCCCTGTATCCAGGTTACTGCAGTGCTAACCCTGTAACCTGTATAACCCTGTATCCATGTTACTGCAGTACTAACCCTGTAACCTGTATATCCCTGTATCCATATTACTGCAGTGCTAACCCTGTAACCTGTATATCCCTTTATCCAGGTTACTGCAGTACTAACCCTGTAACCTGTATATCCCTGTATCCATGTTACTGCAGTGATAACCCTGTAACCTGTATATCCCTGTATCCATGTTACTGCAGTGCCAACCCTGTAACCTGTATATCCCTGTATCCAGGTTACTACAGTACTAACCCTGTAACCTGTATATCCCTGTATCCATATTACTGCATTGCTAACCCTGTAACCTGTATATCCCTGTATCCATGTTACTGCAGTGCTAACCCTGTAACCTGTATATCCCTGTATCCATATTACTGCAGTGCTAACCCTGTAACCTGTATATCCCTGTATCCAGGTTACTACAGTACTAACCCTGTTACCTGTATATCCCTGTATCCAGGTTACTGCAGTACTAACCCTGTAACCTGTATACCCCTGTATCCAGGTTACTGCAGTACTAACCCTGTAACCTGTATACCCCTGTATCCATGTTACTGCAGAGCTTACCCTGTAACCTGTATATCCCTGTATCCATGTTACTGCAGTGCTAACCCTGTAACCTGTATATTCCTGTATCCATGTTACTGCAGCGCTAACCCTGTAACCTGTATATCCCTGTATTCAGGTTACTACAGTACTAACCCTGTAACCTGTATATCCCTGTATCCATATTACTGCAGTGCTAACCCTGTAACCTGTATGTCCCTGTATCCATGTTACTGCAGCGCTAACCCTGTAACCTGTATATCCCTGTATCCATATTACTGCAGTGCTAACCCTGTAACCTGTATATTCCTGTATCCATGTTACTGCAGCGCTAACCCTGTAACCTGTATATCGATGTGACGAGACCAATCTCGCCACATTGCATTGGAGAAACCTGGTTGCTCGCCTGCTGCCTTTGGACTATGGCCCCCTGTTAAAAGACATCTTTTTTTTACCTGCAGAAAAGCTTAATTCGTGCTTTTCTGCCTGGGGTTCGGTAGTTTTGGTTGAATGTGTTATACCCCAGATAGGAATCCCATGGAGCCCATTCGTATGAAACTGACTGTAAAGACTTTGGCTCCATGGCGATTAAACTGTATTCGTGTGGTCTGAGCGCCATTCACTTAATAATGTGCGCTCAGACCTGAGCTATCTGGGGATATGTTAAATGTATAGTTTTAATGTAATGTGTCTTACCTGGTGTATTTTAACAGTAATGCTTGTTCTGTGTCCCCATGTGCATAATGGAGTCTTGTCTCTGAAATGTCTGTGTGTATTGTAAAGGGTGGGACATTGTATATTGAATAGTGATGTCTGTCCTATTGTCCCCACATGTGTATTGGCGATTTCCCTTTGTCCTGAGAGATAATTGAATGACTCCTCAATTGTCTCCAGGACAGAAGACATTGTGTATTCGTCTGCCTGTGATGATTGCATTACCCATGTAGGGTGATGGTATCACAGGCAGAGGGAGGGATATGCTGGGGGTGTCTGTATTGTCCCAATGTGTGTGATTGGCTGCTGTATCCCGTGTCGCAGTCTTCCTTCTGGTCCCCTAGGGAGTGTCCACCAGGTGGGAGACCTGGATAAATACCAGGCAGGTAGCCGTTAATAAATGAGAGAATTCCTGTTTACCCTCAATACGGAGCCTCGTCTCGTTCTTGGGGGATTCACTGTATGCTGTTAGAGACTGATTGCCAGGAGTGTAAGCTGATTGTCTGCTTTTCCTGTTCGTCTGCTAGCAGCTATTTGGGAGGTTCCAGTACGGGAGTTGGAGTGCTATTTTGTATCCAGTTCGGGAGTTTGGTGTTCTGCAGTAGCTGTGCCTATATCTCTGTAAAGGGGACGATCGCCTAAACGGTTTTTACCCCTTGTCTGCAGAAACGGTCCGTTACAATTGGTGGCAGCAGTGGGATCGTTCCTACAGCCAGAAGGACAGCTACAGGAGACACCATTTCCTTGATTTACAAGTGGGGGCAACGCATGTCCCAGTACAGCGACCCTAAAAGCACCAGAATGGAACCAGCAGTGTCATACGAGGAGGAGGACCTGGATGGCCGGGATGCATTAAGGAAAGGCATCTGGTACCAGGCCCTGGACAATGTACAATACCAGCGGGGTGAGAGTCTCCCCAGTGAAGAGCAGCGGTGGCAGAAGCAAGTGGCCCTGCGGATGCCCTTTCTGGGAGAGCAGCCCCTGGATGAATGGGTGAAGGAACTAGAGCACCGGGTATGGCAGGAGCTATGGCTGGAGAATGCCTACCAGGCGCTCTGGTGGTATATGGCACAGTATATACCCTGGACAGCCGAGCATGACAAGCCAGAGGGAGAGGAGTTTGATGGTTCTGGCTTGTTATGGGAGTCCTTTGCAGAGCCTGACTTCGGGAGTCCTGCGCAGAACAGACTTCAGGACATTTTCTACGAGAGGGAGGCTAGGCATGACGGGGATGACCCCCATGAGGTAGAGCAAGACCTGGCTCACCTAGCAACCCTGGAGTGGGAACTGGAGCAGGACTACCGAGATCTCTTCCACTCCATTGGGAAGGCTCAGCAGGACAGCAAGGTGACAGATCCAGTTCCAGACCCATTCCGCTGGGAAGATATTATTGAAATTTACTGGGAGGAACCCCAGGCGGCAGGTGGAGATGGGACCGAGGTCTCCACCGGTATTGCAGGGAATTGGGAGCCTGAGCTCCATTCCCAGCGGGAGATATTGCAGGGAATTGGGAGCCTGAGCTCCATTCCCCAGCGGGAGATATTGCAGGGAATTGGGAGCCTGAGCTCCATTCCCCAGCGGCAGGCTGAGCTACAGGGGCAGAGGTAGTTGTTCCTGCCCCACAGCAGCAGCGTGATTTTTCGGGAATTGGGAGCCCGGTCTCCATTCCCCAGCGGCAGTATTATTTGTTGGGAATTGGGAGCCCGGTCTCCAGTCCCCAGCGGCAGAGTAACCAGCAGGGAATAGAGAGCCCAGTCTCCTTTCTCCAGCAGCAGGACTCTGTATTGGGAGGAGAGACAGTCGGTCTCCCTCCACTGAGGAGGAAGGTATGTATGGGAGAGGAGCTTACTACCACCTCTCCCCAGCGGCGGATCATTAATGGGCAGGGAATAGAGAGCTCAGTCTCCTTTCCCCAGCAGCAGAGCTGTGTAACCGAAGGGGAGACAGTCGGTCTCCAGCAGCAGGACTGGTATATCTAAAGGGGAGACAGTCGGTCTCCCCTCCAACAACCAGGCTTCAACCAGGCTACCCTCCCAGTAGCGCTGGCAACAGGGCAGAGTGACGCGGGTCTCTGCCCATGCAGCACCCCACCAAGTCAGCGTACCCGCACTCCAGCACAGCCGTGGTGAGGCACCTGGACATGGACAAGCTTCTCCTCTACCCAGTTGCAGTAACTATTTATTGTGGGTGGGCTGTGCTGTTGATTGTGTTTTGTGGGTGGGCTGCTGGACTAACAAGGGCACTGACCGGCAGGAGGTCAGATACCCTGTTAGTCTGTTTGGAAAAGGGGAGAGATGTGACGAGACCAATCTCGCCACATTGCATTGGAGAAACCTGGTTGCTCGCCTGCTGCCTTTGGACTATGGCCCCCTGTTAAAAGACATCTTTTACCTGCAGAAAAGCTTAATTCGTGCTTTTCTGCCTGGGGTTCGGTAGTTTTGGTTGAATGTGTTATACCCCAGATAGGAATCCCATGGAGCCCATTCGTATGAAACTGACTGTAAAGACTTTGGCTCCATGGCGATTAAACTAGTATTCGTGTGGTCTGAGCGCCATTCACTTAATAATGTGCGCTCAGACCTGAGCTATCTGGGGATATGTTAAATGTATAGTTTTAATGTAATGTGTCTTACCTGGTGTATTTTAACAGTAATGCTTGTTCTGTGTCCCCATGTGCATAATGGAGTCTTGTCTCTGAAATGTCTGTGTGTATTGTAAAGGGTGGGACATTGTATATTGAATAGTGATGTCTGTCCTATTGTCCCCACATGTGTATTGGCGATTTCCTTTGTCCTGAGAGATAATTGAATGACTCCTCAATTGTCTCCAGGACAGAAGACATTGTGTATTCGTCTGCCTGTGATGATTGCATTACCCATGTAGGGTGATGGTATCACAGGCAGAGGGGAGGGATATGCTGGGGGTGTCTGTATTGTCCCAATGTGTGTGATTGGCTGCTGTATCCCGTGTCGCAGTCTTCCTTCTGGTCCCCTAGGGGAGTGTCCACCAGGTGGGAGACCTGGATAAATACCAGGCAGGTAGCCGTTAATAAATGAGAGAATTCCTGTTTACCCTCAATACGGAGCCTCGTCTCGTTCTTGGGGGGATTCACTGTATGCTGTTAGAGACTGATTGCCAGGAGTGTAAGCTGATTGTCTGCTTTTCCTGTTCGTCTGCTAGCAGCTATTTGGGAGGTTCCAGTACGGGAGTTGGAGTGCTATTTTGTATCCAGTTCGGGAGTTTGGTGTTCTGCAGTAGCTGTGCCTATATCTCTGTAAAGGGGGCCGATCGCCTAAACGGTTTTTACCCCTTGTCTGCAGAAACGGTCCGTTACAATCCCTGTATCCATATTACTGCAGTGCTAACCCTGTAACCTGTATATTCCTGTATCCATGTTACTGCAGTGCTATCCCTGTAACCTGTATAACCATGTATCCATGTTACTGCAGCGCTAACCCTGTAACCTGTATACCCCTGTATCCATGTTACTGCAGCGCTAACCCTGTAACCTGTATATCCCTGTATCCATATTACTGCAGTGCTAACCCTGTAACCTGTATATTCCTGTATCCATGTTACTGCAGTGCTAACCCTGTAACCTGTATATTCCTGTATCCAGGTTACTACAGCACTAAGAATAGAAAGTGATATAATCTCTCCATATAATCTGAAGGGAGAGCCCTTGAATACTTTTTATTTCTACTACAGCACTAACCCTGTAACCTGTATATCCCTGTATCCATGTTACTGCAGAGCTTACCCTGTAACCTGTATACCCCTGTATCCATATTACTGCAGTACTAACCCTGTAACCTGTATATTCCTGTATCCATGTTACTGCAGTGCTAACCCTGTAACCTGTATATCCCTGTATCCATGTTACGTCAGTGCTAACCCTGTAACCTGTATATCCCTGTATCCATGTTACTGCAGTACTAACCCTGTAACCTGTATATCCCTGTATCCATGTTACTGCAGCGCTAACCCTGTAACCTGAATGTCCCTGTATCCATGTTACTGCAGTGCTAACCCTGTAACCTGTATAACCCTGTATCCATGTTACTGCAGCGCTAACCCTGTAACCTGAATGTCCCTGTATCCATATTACTGCAGCGCTAACCCTGTAACCTGAATGTCCCTGTATCCATATTACTGCAGTGCTAACCCTGTAACCTGTATAACCATGTATCCATGTTACTGCAGCGCTAACCCTGTAACCTGTATATCCCTGTATCCATATTAAAAAAAAAAAAAAAGTTTTACAAAAAAATTAAAATCAGGTAAACAGCATCAAAAAAATAAAATAAAAACTGCAAAAAAAATTTTTTTGTCACGTTACATCGCTAAAAGTGCAACACCAAGCGATTAAAAAGGCGTATGCCCCCCATAATAGTACCAATATAACAGTCACCTCATCCCGCAAAAAATGAGCCCCTACCTAAGACAATCGCCTAAAAAAATAAACGATGGGTCTCAGATTATGGAGACAGTAAAACATGATTTTTTGTTTTTGTTTCAAGAATGCTTTTATTGTGTTAAATGTAAAAAGAAAAAAAAAGGAGACGTATTATTTATGGCCTCGGCCATTTTTTGTCACCTTTATTACAAAAAGTGTAATAGCAAGCGATCAAAAAGTCATACGCACCCCAAAATAGTGACAATCAAACCGTCATTTCATCCCGCAAAAATGAGACCATATCTGAGACAATTGCCCAAAACATAAAAAAACTGTGACTCTCAGACTATGGAGACACTAAAACATGATTTTTTTGGTTTAGGAAATGCTGTTATTTTGTAAAACTTAAATAAATAAAGTATACATATTAGGTATTGCCACGTCCATAACGACCTGCACTATAAAAATATCACATGACCTAACCCCTCAGATGAACACCGTAAAAATAAAAAAGAAATTGAAAAAAAAAGTTTTTTTTTGTCACCTTACATCACAAAAAGTGTAATACCAAGCGATCAAAATTTAGACGCACCCCAAAATTGTACCAATCAAACCGTCATCTCATACTGAAAAAAATTAGCCCCTACATAAGACAGTCGCTCAAAAAATAAAAAAACAGACTTTTAGAATATGGAGACACTAAAAAAAAACAACATTTTTTTCATATTTGGTATTGTCGTGTGCGTAACAACCTGCTCTATAAAAATACTACATGATCTAACCTGTTAGATGAACATTGTAAATAACAAAAAATAAAAACTTTGCCAAAACAGCTATTTTTGTTACCTTGCCTAACAAAAAGTATAATATAGAGCAACCAAAAATCATATGTACCCTAAAATAGTACCAACAAAACTGCCACCCTATCCCCTAGTTTCCAGATTAAGTCATTTTTTGGGAGTTTCTACTCTAGGGGGGCTTCAAATAGGACATGACAATTTAAAATTATCCCAGGGAAATCTGCCTTCCAAAAACCAGACGGCGTTTCTTTCCTTCTGTGCCCTGCCGTGTGCCGGTACAGCAGTTTATGACCGATATGGGGCGTTTCTGTAAACTACAAAATCAGGGTAATAAATATTGAGTTTTGTGTGGCTGTTAACCCTTGCTTTGCTACTGGAAAAAAATTTAAAATATGCCAAAAAAGTGAAATTCTAAAATGTCATCTACATTTTACTTTAATTTTTGTGGAATACCTAAAGGGTTACCAAAGTTTGTAATATCAGTTTTGAATACCTTGAGTGGTGTATTTTACAAAATGGGGTCACTTTTTTGGCGTTTCTACTCTAGGGGTGCATCAGGGGGTCTTCAAATGTGACATGCAAACTTAAAATTATCCCAGGGAAATCTGCCCTCCAAAAACCATATGGCGTTCCTCTCCTTCTGTGCCCTGCCGTGTGCCTGTACAGCGGTTTACGACCACATATGGGGTGTTTCTGTAAACTATAGATTCAGGGCAATAAATATATTGAGTTTTGTTTGGCTCTTAACCGTTGCTTTGTTACTGGAAAAATTTAATTAAAATGGAAAATCTGCCAAAAAAGTGAAATTCTGAAATTTCATCTACATTTTCCTTTAATTCTTGTGCAACACCTAGAGGGTTAAGAAAGTTAGTAAAATTAGTTTTAAATACCTCGAGGGGTGGTTTCTATTATGTAAGCCTCCCAAAATGACTTCAGACCTGAACTGGTCCTTAAAAAGTGGGTTTTGGAAATTTTCTGAAAAATTTCAAGATTTGCTTCTAAACTTCTAAGCTTTGTAACGTCCCAAAAAAATAAAATGTAATTTACAAAATGATCCAAACATGGAGTAGACATATGGGACGTAAGTAAAGTAGACATAGGAAGTAAAGTAATAACTATTTTAAGAGGTATCACTATCTGTTTTAAAAGTAGAGAAATTGAAATTTTGAAAATTGTGAATCAAAATTTTTTGTAAATTTGGTATTTCTTTATAAATAAAAATAAAATATTTTGATTTACATTTACCACTGTCATGAAGTACAATATGTGACGAGAAAACAATCTCAGAAATGGCTTAGATAAGTAAAAGCGTTATCACCACATAAAGTGACACGTAAGATTTGCAAAAAATTGCCTGGTCCTTAAGGTGAAAAATGGCAGGGTCCTCAGGTGGTTAAGGTGAAAAATGGCAGGGTCCTTAGGGGGTTAAGGAAATTAGGGAGTTAGTTATCTGATGATGATAGGTCTACGCAATAGACAATCTGGTTCATCTAAACCCTTATTTGGCTCCTGAAATTGAATGAACAAGTAGTCCGACCTTCTGAAAGGACTTGTGGATCTTCAATATTGCAGAGCGGCGCGTCTTACGTCTAAGGTGTGAAATTTTTTGATCTCTTCTTCTCTGTAAAAGTTCAACACTACGTTAGGTAATAATGTTTTATCGAATCTAAACACAATCTTGTCAGAAAAAAAACTTAAAGAAAGGTTCCACTATCTTTATGGCCTGAATCTCTCAAACCCTGCCAGTCGAAGTTATAGCCACTAAAAAGACTGTCTTGTCTTCACTTGGAACACTGTGGGAAGCCCATAAGGCAGATTTTCGGGGTTGCTGCATCTCAACAGCTTCTAAGATCAAACGGGACAGAGATAGCCACTATAGAAAATGCCTAGCGGATCTGAAACAGGCAAAGCACGACCTAGCCACTAGACCGTCAAAATCCCTACTAAGAAAGATCCTGGATCTCAGAGGCCAACTCAAATTAATCTCACTCAATAAAACTGAGAAGCTATTAAGATATTCCAAACAGCGTTTCTTCGAATTCGGCAATAAACCCCACACACTATTGGCAAAACAATTGCGAGATCGGGAAGCTACAACAACCCCCCAGGGTATCAAGGATACGTCGGGCACTCAATACTTCCACCCTGAAAAAATAGCAGCTATATTCCAATCTTACTATACCACTCTGTATTCCCTCCCTTTAGAACTCCCTAGAGATCCTGATACCAGGGCCCAGATGTTAGACAAATATTTTTCGGATTGTACTCTGCCCACCCTCTCCCCAGAGGAGTTGGCAGACCTGAATCAGCAGATCACACCGGAGGAACTAGAGGATGTAATAAAGGATATGCCGGAAAGTAAAGCACTGGAACCTGATGGTCTCACGTATCAATATTATAAAACATACATGGAGATTTTGCTTCTGCATATGGTCACCCTGTTCAACTCCTTTTTGGCAGGTCAACCTATCCCACAAACCATGCTCCAATCTTCTATCACAGTCATAACTAAATCAGGAATAGACCCCTCGGAATGTGCTAGCTATCGCCCAATTAGTTTGCTAAACTCTGATCTCAAGATATTCACCAAACTACTTGTGAACCGATTGAGCTACTGGCTCCCCCAGCTGATTCACAAAGACCAGGTAGGGTTTGTCTGGTTCCATCAGGCGGGGGACAATACACGCCAGGTGGTAGACTTGATTGATGCGGTTAATAGGGAGTCGACATTGGCTCTTCTCCTCAGCCTTGATGCTTTGACCGCCTTAGCTGGTCTTTTATGTTTCATACTCTGCAGAGGTTTGGGTTTACGGGACCTTTTCTGCAGGCCCTTAGAGGACTTTACTTGGCCCCTATGGCACGTATCAATCTAGCCCATGCCTGCTCCGAGGCGTTCCCTATTAAAAATGGGACTCGGCAGGGCTGTCCCCTATCTCCGCTCCTCTATGTACTAAGTATTGAGGCCCTGGCCTCTCGGATCCGGATGAACTCAGACAGCACAGGCTTTAAAATACGAGACCGGTCCATCACAATCTTCCTTTTTGCAGGCGATGTCCTTTTAACGTTAACAAACCCAACTATTTCGCTCCCGAATTTACATGCCACCATAGCTACTTATAGTAGACTATCGGGGTATAAGATAAATAATACAAAAACAGAAGCACTACCCTTAAATATCCCCCCACAAACTCTGTCAACCCTACAACACTCGTTTAGATACTCCTGGCAAAACCGCTCTCTGAAATACTTAGGAGTTCATATCACCCCTACCTACCCTGCTTTACAGTTGTGTTCAAAATTATTCAACCCCCACTGAAATTGAGTGTTTTGGCCAGTTTGACATTGATTTTGATCATTTCAGTCATCTTGTTTACAATGAAATCAAAGAGGCCCTTGTAAGTCCGACAAATATAACATAACATTTATAATGAAATAACCACAAATGTCTTTTCTGTGCTCACATCATTATCAGTTTTATTCAACCCCCAAGTGACATTCAATCTTAGTACTTGGTACAACATCCTTTTCCAGTTATAACAGCTTTTAAACGTGAAGCATAGCTTGACACAAGTGTCTTGCAGCGATCTACAGGTATCTTCGCCCATTCTTCATGGGCAAAAGCCTCCAGTTCAGTCACATTCTTAGGCTTGCGCGCTGCAACTGCTTTCTTTAAGTCCCACCAGAGGTTCTCTATCGGATTTAAGTCTGGTGACTGTGATGGCCACTTCAAAATGTTCCAGCCTTTAATCTGCAGCCATGCTCTAGTGGACTTGGAGGTATGCTTGGGATCATTGTCCTGTTAAAAGGTCCAACGTCTCCCAAGCCTCAGGTTTGTGACGGACTGCATCACATTTTCATCCAATATCTCCTGGTACTGAAGAGAATTCATGGTACCTTGCACACGCTGAAGCTTCCCTGTACCTGTAGAAGCAAAACAGCCCCAAAGCATGATTGACCCCCCGCCATGCTTCACAGTAGGCAAGGTGTTCTTTTCTTCATAGGCCTCCTCCAAACATAGCGTTGAACCATGGGCCCAAACAGTTCTAATTTTGTTTCATCAGTCCACAGAACACTATCCCAAAACTTTTGTGGTTTGTCCACATGACTTTTGGCATACTGCAGTCGACTCTTCTTATTCTTTGGAGACAGCAAGGGGTGCGCCTGGGAGTTCTGGCATGGAGGCCTTCATTACGCAGTGTGCGCCTTATTGTCTGAGCTGAAACTTCAGTACCCGCATCTGACAAATCTTTTTTCAGTTCCTCAGCAGTCACACGGGGACTTTTCTCCACTTTGCGCTTCAGGTAGCGCACAGCAGTCGAAGTCAGCATCTTCTTTCTGCCACGACCAGGTAGCATTTCAACAGTGCCCTTTGCCTTGAATTTGCGAATGATGCTTCCTATGGTGTCTCTTGGTATGTTTAACATCTTTGCAATCTTCTTATAGCCATTGCCCTTCCTGTGAGGAGAAATCCCCTCTTCTCTTGTCTTCCTGGACCATTCTCTTGACTTCGCCATGTCTGTAAACACACCAGTAAATGTCTAGAAGGAGCCGAGTATCACAGTCATTTTACATCTGCCTTATTGGTGCTTATTCTGCTTGATTGCTGCTCCTTGACATCCACAGGGGTTTTCAATACCTGATCGAAAACACTTGAATGAACCTCTGTTCTTAAGAGTGGTCGTCTTTAAGGGGTTGAATAATTGTGTCAATGAAGAAATCACAAAAAAAACATTTATTACAAAAACAATTGATGGCATTTTAGTTGCATTTGGTTGTTTAAAAAGTCCTTGTAAGATTTAATTCTGAACACAATTACAAATGTACACTAAATTCCCCAAAACCCTTTACAGCATTGGGGGTTGAATAATTTTGAACACAACTGTATATGGAGCAAACTTCCCGCCGGTCATAGCTAATATAAAAGTGCTCCTTAATAATTTGAGGCCCCTACATATATCCTTGCTGGGTCGCATAGCCGTCAAAAACCGAAGTGTCAAAAACCGAACTCAGGGTGGAAGTGTACACTGTTAAAGTATTAGGTCTAAGTCCTTTTTCAAAACTTGACTGGAGGAACCCCAATACAGACTGGATGGAAAAACCTGTAGACAGATGGGAAACTTGACACCATACATGAAACTTTTTCCATATTTTAGACTAGATCTTGGATGTTAATTCTTTTCTATTCTTTTCTACTCTTCTACCATTGTGATAATCACCGGATCTGAAAGTCCTTTGGATTTTAAAGTCAGCCTTTTAGATTCCAAACTGTTAAAGCTTAAATTAGTTCTTACCTGTTATTTTGGTTTCCTCGAGTCCGTAGGCAGCACAGAATGGCATATTTAATTAGCATGATTAATTCACCTCTATAAAATCTCCTCCTCCCTGACAACATGCGGGTAATAAATGGAGACGAATTGCTGCAAAACACACATTTATTGGGAGGGATATTGTTGTGCTGCCTAAGGACTCGAGGAAAGCAAAAGTACAGGTAAGAACAAATTTGAGCTTTCCTCATCCTCCTACGGCAGCACAGAATGGGATTTAAATAGCTCAAATTAAATAAGGAAAAAAAAGGGGGTAGTTACGATTGCAAAACAGCACTTAGGACTCCGGTGCCAAAAGCCGTCTCCCTTGAAGCCTTGATGTTGAACCTATAATGGTTTATGAAGGTAGAAGGTGTTGACTATGAAGCTGCTGTGCAAATATCCTGCAAAGACACTTAAGCCCTTTCTGCCGAAGAGGTGGAGGCTGCATGATTGGAATGGGCCTGTGCTGGAAAAGGAGGTGATAATCCATCAGCTGAATAGGCATCAGTAATAGTGTCCTTTACCCACTTGGCCAGGGTTCCTTTACTCGGTTTGAGGCCTCTTCTAGGGCCAGCAAAAAGAATGAATACGTTTTCTGATTGCTTCATTTCAGGTTTTATTCTCTTGATGGCTTTATCATTATCAAGAGATGATTAAAAAATTTACCATCCGTCATTGCATTGATTGCAGAGACATGCACTTTTAAGGTCTTTGTGAACCCTTGTTGCAGGAACACAAGGACAGTTGGCACATCAATAATTGTTCGGGATGTCTCTGCCATCCAACAGGTAAACTTTTTCCACAGACGTGAATAAACTTTATTTGTTGACTGTTTTCTCTACTGAGGCAACGTATTAATTACTTCAGCTTCCAATCCTTGACCTGTTAATCTTCGCCTCTCAAAACCCATGCTTTCAGATGTAATCTGTTTAGCTGAGGATGGCACATGCCATTTTGCAGGAGTAGATCTTCGAAAAGGGGCAGGCTCCAGTAATCTCCGTTCTACAACCTCCATGGCAATTGGAACCAGGCCCTCCGAGGCCAAAACGGAGTTAGAATGATTAAGGAGGGTCTGTCTAACAGGTATTTCCATAACGCTCGAAGGATCATTGCCACTGGGGGAAAGATGTACAGGAACTGATGTTTCCAGGATATCGACAGAGCATCTACCGCAAATGGATGGTCGCGGGAATCTAGGAAAAAGAACTTCTCGATCTTGCGATTGCTCCTCGTGGCCATTAAATCCATCTCTGGAAGACCTCTTCTCTGCACAATTAGATGGAAGTACTTGTGGTTCAATCCCCACTTGGCTATAATTAGTCTCATCCGACTGAGACGATCGACTATGGTATTCAGAGATCCAGCTATATGCGTAGCTCTTAAGTCGCAAAGCCACTTTTCTGCCCAATGAAGAATTCTCTTGCATTCGTGAAGCAGTATAGGGGACCTGGTTCCCCCCTGCTTGTTTAGATACCATACTGTTACCAGGTTGTCTGAGCGAATCAGTACTGACTTGTTGATGATCCATGGTTTGAAATGTAGAAGAGTGAGACGAAATGCCTTGAGTTCCTTGAAATCGGAAGACTTCCACCTGTCTTCCAGCTGCCATGTAACGTGGACCCAATGTAGGAGATGTGCTCCCTATCCAGGTGTTGAAGAATCGGTTGTTGTGACATATTCTTCTTGCAAGACAAATTTCTTCCCTCTCAGTAGATTCTCTGACACTAGCCACCACCGGAGATCTGCTCTTGTGGAAACTTGAATAGCCATATGTCTCTGAAGATGCCTAGGATCCCGGTTCCAAGAACTGAGGATGTCCTGTTCTGTGAAATGAGCCTTTGCCCAAGTGACAGCGTCTATAGATGATGTCAGATGGCCTAGGCATTTCATGGCAGTGAGGTTAGACACTGAGCTGGCCATTCTTAGGTACGAGATTACCCTGATTGTCTCCTCTAGAAGAAAGAGTCTGTAAAGAGGAGTCTATGATGAACCTCAGGTATCTATTCCAGGTCGCAGGGATTATGTCTGATTTTTACCAGTTTATTAGGAATCCTAGCTTCCTTAGCAAGTTGATAGTAAGGGACAGATGAATTTGAAGAAGATGTACTGACGGGGCTAACAGAAGCCTGTCGTCCAGGTACGGCACAATTTGGATACTTTGGAGCCTCAAATATTTGACAATACCGATGGAGACCTTGGTGAATACCCTGGGCGCTGGAGAGAGCCCGAATGGCATGCCCCTGAACTGTACATGCTGGACCCGACCTTGATATAGAAAGACCACACGAAGATATTTCCTGCAGTCCAGATGTATTGGCACACGTCTGAAATGTCGAGTGATGCCATGATGTCTCCTTCTTGTAAAACATTGACCACGGATCTTTTCTTCAGATGTCTGTTTATGTACCGAAGATCTATAATTAAACTCCACTTTCCGTTGGTTTTAGGAACTGGAAATACCCGAGAATAAATATCTAGGCCTTCCTGTTCTTGAGGGACAGGTTATTGAGCACCCTTTTTTAGGAATTCGTTTATCAACTGCAACATTCTTGTATCTTCTCTTGCATTCAGAACAAATCTGTCTGGGGGAGAAATTTGAGCCAGTATCCGTTTCTTATTATTTGAAGCACCCATTTGTCTGAAGTAATGTTGCACCAAGCAGGATAAAAGTTAGCAAGTCTGGCTCCTACTGCCCCTGGCGTCTGAACTCACTCTTCGTGGATGGGGCTCCACCTGTATTTGTCCTGAAAGGAAGACTGGTCTCTACAATCTGTTCGTTTTGCTCTTCTAAATCTTCCTCTGAAGTTGAAACCCCGGCAGACAAAAATCTGAAAGGAAGTCTTTTATGCGTATTTGGAAACTCCAAGCCTTTCCCTGTCTTTTAAAATGGTATCCAATTGTGTTCCGAAGAGATGTCCAAGCTCAAATAGCAAGGAACATAAATTGCTTTTAGATGCAGAGTCCCCAGACCAGGGCTTCAGCCAGATTGCCCTTCTAGTGGTATTAGCTAATGCCATATTCTTTGCAGATATCTTTAACACGTCTAGCGGAAAATCACATAAAAGGTATTCAGCCAATTTTAATGATGATATCTGCTCATATAGCTGCTCTCTAGAAACACCCTCCTGGAAGTCCTCTCCTAGATGAGAGAGCCAGAGTCTTAATGCTATGGCAGCTTTGCTCATAGCAGCAAGATTACTATAAGACCGTTTCAAGAGAGAATCCGCTTTACAATCCATGGAATCTTTCAATAGGGATGAATCGTCTCCTGGAAAAAATGCACGTCTGGAAAACTTTGCAACAGCTGGGTCTACTTTAGCCGGTGTATCCCAGGGCTCGGATTCTGCCGGATCCAATTTATAAACTGATTTAAATCTGGCCCGAAAATCTATTATCAGGGAATTTCCACTCCCATTCCATAATAGATATCAACACCTGATGTGCTGGAAAAACTCTCAATTTCTTTTTGGGAAAATAGAAGAGATTATCTGTATCTTGATTCAATGTTGTGTCTTTTTCTGACTCCATTATTTTCTTAACCTCCTTGACCCAACGTCTAACATTTTCTTTTTTAAACAAAAAGTTGTCCTCAGAAATTGGTACATCTGAGTCATCATCAGATGAGAGGTCAGAAGATTGAGCTGATGATTCAGGAGAATGCGATGGTTTTCTTGAATGTTTTGAGCCACACTTGCGTTTTTTTTTTTACCTCAATCAAGAATAGAATTTTAAGTCTAGTTGTTTCAGATCGATTCATCATCCTCTGACACCGCACAGTCCTTACATACATCAGTAGAAGAACCATCTGACATAGGCTGGATGCACAAGATACATCTTCAAGTTCTTTTCTTCATGCGGTGAGATGAAGAATATATAACAGAACAGAACCCCTGTCCTGAACATGCTTCTGTAGATCCACAATTTTACCTTAGGAGGCTGCTGCTTAGGCGCACGTCCACCATGTGCAACCTGCAGCCAGAATAAATAGCCTGCCAGGAAATACATCAATAAGCCCCGTTTCCTTTGGAATCAGCAATAGCAGGAAGGAAAAACATAATGCAGGTAATAATATATGTTAACATCACATGAAGGGTGAGAAGAAGAAATATCGTTACCAGATATACCTGGCAAAATAATGAGCAGCACATAACAAGAGTGCCTAAGCAGAGGAAACCCGGAAGTGATGTCAGTGGAACACACGATAACGAGGACCTTTCATCAAGATAAGGGTATAGTGATTCTTTTCCTAACATGCTGGGCGCCCTCCACTGATGTACAATCCATGTTTATTTTCTCAAAATGACCCCCTGATCGTGTATTATTCGCCCCGTTTCTTCAGCCGCCTCATATGCAAATGAGGCGGAATTTTGTACGGGGCGGCGACTTTTTTTTTGCCTGGGGAGTGGCTTTGTTTCTCCCTGGCTGAAAGCGCAGCCAATCATATCGCTCGGTTCTTAGCCAGGGAGAAGGAGCTCAAGTTCTCGCGAGAACTTGAGCTTCTAAACATCCGGATTGTGCGCCATCATGGATTCCCCGCCGAGGATCGCGTCGGAAGAGGCAGCAGCAGCACCAGGGTAAGTAAGAGAATCACCCCTAGACATAGAGCAAGTCTCGCGATCCTCAGCGGGGAATCCATGATGGCGCACGATCCGGATGTTTAGAAGCTCAAATTCTCGCGAGAACTTGAGCTCCTTCTCAAAATTCCGCCGCCCGGTACAAAATTCCGCCTCATTTGCATATGAGGCGGCTGAAGAAACGGGGCGAATAATACACGATCAGGGGGTCGTTTTGAGAAAATAAACATGGATTGTACATCAGTGGAGGGCGCCCAGCATGGTAGGGTAAGAATTACTATACCCTTATCTTGATGAAAGGTCCTCTTTAACTGGAAGTGATGTCAGTTGAACACACACTAGCCGGAAGTGATGTCAGTGGAACACACACTAGCCGGAAGTGATGTCAGTGGAACACACACTAGCCCGAAGTGATGTCAGTGGAACACACACTAGCCCGAAGTGATGTCAGTGGAACACACACTAGCCAGAAGTGATATCAGTGGAACAGACACTAGCCAGAAGTGATGACAGTGGAACAGACACTAGCCGGAAGTGATATCAGTGGAACAGACACTAGCCAGAAGTGATGACAGTGGAACAGACACACTAACCGGAAGTGATGTCAGTGGAACACACACACACTAGCCAAAAGTAATGTCAGTGGAATGCGCACCAAACAGGACAATATCAGCCTGCTCAGCCATACATTTTTAAGGCTAAAGTGACGAACCCCACCACTGTACCAACCACGGCGCAAACAAACGTCATACTGAGTTGCTATGCCCTTTTTCCTGCAAGATCAAGGTAACAATTGTGTTGCCAGGCAATAACCCAGAGATCCCCTCTGGAAGAAAAGAAACTAGAGAACCCCTCTAGTATGTAATAAAAATCCTGAAGGTTTACCTGAAATAAGAAAAAAGAAATAGATTAGTGTGGGCTGGGCAGATTCACACACATCTGCAAGAAGGACAAAATAATACACGCGTGTTGTCAGGGAGGAGGAGATTTTATTCTTGTTTAGTATTCTAGGTGGGCTGGTCCTAGTATGGAGACTGGGGACTGAATATCTCATTCTGTGCTGTCGTAGGACGATGAGAAAAAGTAGATTTTCTACTTGGGGATGACGGACTGGTCCCTGCTTTAGGAGATCTGCCTGCCAGGGAAGAACCCATGGACCCTGCACAGAAGAACCTTCAATAGAAGAAACCATGATTGCTTTGGCCATAGAGGAGCTACTAGTATTACATGTGCCCTCTCGTCTCTTTTTTTTTATTATTACGCTCAGTCCCAACTGCAAAGGAGGAAATGTGTACCCCAGGGAAAAATCCCACTTCTGCATCCACCCATACATTGCCGTCATTGGGATTCAAGAAAAAATATTTTGGAAGTTTTGTATTTGAACAGAGACAAAAAGATCTCCTCTCTGATTTAAAGAGAGTTTGGCCTGACTTGTTGACCATTGTTCCTGGAAAGAGAGCCCTAAGCAATGCACCCCCGGCCCCAAAGACTTGCATCGGTACTTACTATTGTAAAGTCTTTGCAGCCCCAGGGGACTCCTTTTTAAAGATGATCGAAATCTAGCCACCACGCTAGAGATTTTTCTACTGAAGAATTTTTCTTCTAACGAATCCTGATCTATGATCTAATTCTCCAATAACCAACGTTGAGTTACTCAAGAATTGCTCTGAGCCCATCTGACTGCAGAAATACAAGCAGTCAGAGAGCCCAACAGAGTCAGAGCTTCTCTCATTGTACAGCATGGAAGAGCTACAAACTCCTATACTTTGCTTATTTTTTCTATTCTCAGTGGCGACAACAGGGTCTCCAGACGGGTAGAGTCCAGTAGGACCCCAGGAAAACTGTTTTTTGGATAGGTGAGTGACTAGATTTTTCCCAATTTATGATCCACCCCAAACAATAAAGAAGCTAGGAGGTCAGAAATACATTTCTTTCCAAACACAAGGCTGAACTCCCCACTATAAAAGGGTCTTCTAAATATAGGATTACGAATATATTTTGTCTTCTTAAATGCGCTACCACTTCCACCATGACTTTTGTAAAGACCCTCGGTGCCAAAGTGACACCAAATGGAAGGACCTGAAACTGAAAATGGTGACGCACTCCTTAAGATAAACCACTATTCTTAGAACTTTTTGATCTTCCGGATAAATTGGAATATAGTTATAAGTGTCTTTGAGATTCAAGGAAGCCATAAAATCTTCCTTTTTTAATAGATTTACATTGGACTTTATGGGCACCATCTTGAGTTTCTAATAGGAAATAGCTTGTTTAGCTCTTTTAAGTTTATTATAAGGCGGTATTTCCCGCTTGTCAGAAGCCTTCTCTAATATTTTTTCCAGGTCCTGTCCAAGCAACATTTCCCCATGAAAAGGAAGGCTACATAGTATTATCTGGGAGGAATTATCTAATGACCAAGATTTTAACCATAAGGCCCTCCTGGCTGTTACAGACAAAGCAGTAGACCTATCCGTCATCCTCACAGACAACGCTGTGGCATCCGAAAGAATGGTCGCTTCCCAGGATCTCTTAAGTCAGGTATCAACTTTTTTGTCCATGGGATCTTTTAAAGTACCCATGTCTTCAAAAGGTAGAGCATTAGTGTTTTTAACCCATTTGGATGAAGATACATCTACTTTGGGACATTGGGTGAGTAATGTCTCATCTTCCTCATTAAACGGGAGTCTACATTTTATTGTCCTAGGGATGGAACATTTTGTCTGGCACCCTCCAATTCCATCTTAATTAAATAATGCAGATTTTTATGCACTGGAAAAACTCTTTTCCTACTTTGATCCAAGCCACTGAACGTCATGAACCGATTTCTGAATTTTCTCATCAGATAGGTTCATTGTAGTCCTTACAGCTTTTATTAACTCCTTTCTATCATCAGAAAAAAAATGACAATTTTTTACCGGTAATTTGATTTTCTGGAGTCCATGGCAACACCAGGAGAGAGGGCCGGCCACCCAGGACAGGAAACCCACAGATATAAAAGAGGAGGATCCTCTCCCTCATTCAGTAGTTTCCAGAGACGAGAGACTACCTTCCATTCCTTCCATATCTCCCACCAGGTCAACCAGCTCTTGCTTGTATGTTTATCTACTTAAACACCTTTTCCTATGTATTTTTTTAATGTTTTTTTCCTTGCACACCCAGTGACAATTAAACTAGAGCCAATCACCAAGATCACAGTAAAAGGAGAAGAGGAAGCAAACAAAAGGGGGGAATTAGAATGGTGCTGTCATGGACTCCAGAAAATCAAATTACCGGTAAATTTTCCTTGTGTCATATGACAGCAAACTCCATGACAGAGAACTGAAATCAGGGAGGGACCAAAGCCTGAAGGACCTTACGTCCAAAAGAAAGATCAGACACCGCGGAAAGATCTAATCTATAACGTCTATAGAACGTCAGAGCTAATGTCCAAGTGGCCGCCTTGCATATGTCTTGCTTGGAAGCTTTTGTCCATGAGGTGGCAATCGCCCTGGTAGAATGGGCCTCCCACCCCGAAGGAATGGGTTTCTGCAAGATAAGCTAGAGAAATAGCTGTCTTGAAGACAGTTCAAACAAGGAAGAAGATTTTCTCCAGTCCTTAGTAGCCTCTAGATACGCTAAAACACATCTCCTCACATCTAAACAGTGAAATTCTGCCTCTTTCTGATTTTTTGGGTCAACACAGAAGGAAGGAAGGATTATTTCTTGAGCCCTATGAAAATAATAAACCACTTTCGGAAGAAAGGCCGGATAAGGTCTAAAAGAAATCCTATTCTCTTGAATAGTAGTATTGGGGGGACTGATGGAAAGCGCCTGAAGATCACCTATCCTCCTTGCCAAGGTAATAGCTACCAGAAGGATACACTTCAATGTCAGCATCTTTATAGGAAGGTCATCTAGAGGTTGTTTAATCAGGGCCTGCAAAACTACATTAAGGTCCCAAGAAGAAGTCTTTGGAATTCTGGAGGGCAACCAGGGTTGGGGAACTATCGGGCCTTGTGCTAGAAGATCTGGAATTTCTGGATGCACCCAAAGTTCTGCTACAGACAGGATTCTCAGCCAACAAAAATTAAGCTCAACTGGACCAAAAAGGGGCTATGAGTATTACCCTTGCCCTGTCTTCCCATATCTTCTTTAGGATCTTGGAAATGATCTGAAGAGGGTGAAATGCATAAAGTAGACTTTGTCGGACTATTTTGGAAAAAACGGAGAGACCACTCCCTCTGATACAGAGTCTGATGGCTCAAATAATCTGCTCTCTAATTGTTTACCCCCTTGATGTGAAGAGCTGACAAGGACTTCCCTTCTACCAGGGAAAAAATTAAAATTTACTCACCGAAATTTTTGTTTCCTGGAGTCCGTAGGCAACACATACCAAAGGGTAAAGTCCCCTAGGTACAACTGGAAATAGAGACCAATTAACAAGCCATAGATTGAGTAATTAGCATGGTACCTCCCAGTATAAAGCCCAACAGAACACATAGAGCCATGTATTGTATACAGCAATAATTTATTTTAAGGGAGGGTATATTGTGCTGCCTACGGACACCAGGAAATAAAAATTTCGGTGAGTAAATTTTCGTTTTCCTGATCGTTCTTGGCAGCACACACCAAAGGGACTTTAAAGCAGTACTCAAAGGTTGGGAGCACTGGCCGCCAACTGTAGCACTCGTTTGCCAAAACAAGCCTCTTCTGCTGCCTGAATGTCTAGCCTGTAGTGTTTAATGAAGGTTGATGGTGTACACCAGGTTCGCAGCCCTGAATGATGAGGTGAATTGAAGGTAGTTCAGAACTACTCTCCTGACATCAAGGAGATGACTTTGGTCTTGAGTATTAATCTGAATTACTGGTAGAGATATTTCTTGGTTAATGTTAGTAGTTGAAGCAACCTTGGGTAAAAAAAAACCTGGCATAGTGCGTAGGACCAAACAATGGCCTACGTTCCTAAAATATGGTTCTCTGTAGGATAGGGCTTGTAGGTCACTTATACTTGTTGCTGACGCAATTGCTACTTAAAACAAGGCTTTTGCAGACAGATGTTTTATGGATGCTTCTTCAAGCGGCTCAAACGGTGGTTTACATAAGACGGACGATACCACCGACAGGTCCCAGGATGGAACTGGAGAATGGAAGGATTAATATTTTTCAAGGCTTTGAAAAAAGTGCAAATCAACGGATTATTTGTAAATTTCCCTTGCTGCTGCTCATTTATCGCAGTAAAGTGAACCTTCAAAGTGTTTGTTTTCAGACCTTTTTTTGAAACCTTCATGAAGAAAGTGTATGACTGTATTTAGGGATTTCGGGTCTTCAGAGGTGTTTATAACACCAGGTTTTGAAAATGCGCCAAACTCTATTGTAAGTTTTAACCGTAGCCGGTTTTTCGAGCTGCCAGGAGTGTGTTAATCACTTCTGTGGGATGACCTAAATGAACTAAAGCATCCCGCTCAGTCTGCAAGCCGTCAATTTGAGGCTGCTGGGGTTCGGATGGAAAAAAACATTTTGACTGAGGCGATCCTGTCGGGGCGGAATCTTCCAAATCCTTCCATTGGATAAATGGAGAGTTAGGGAAAGCCACGTTCTTTTTGGCCAATAAGGCAGGATCACAATTGCTTCTGCTCGGCCCTGCTGAATTTTCATGCCCAACTTCGGAATCATCGGAACTGGTGGAAATATGTATATCAGGTCTTTCTTCCAGCTGATTGATAATCCGTCGATCGCATATGTTTGAGCGGAGCGGTAAATGGAACAGAACAGTTTGGTCTTCTTGTTCTGTTCTGTCGCCATAACATCTATATGCGGCTTCCCCCACCGATTCTCGATTTCCATAAACACTGCTGGATTGAGACTCCATTCTCCCGGATGAATTTTCTTGCGACTGAGCAGGTCGATCATATTGTTCAATGAACCCTTAATGTGGACTGCTGTTATTTCTTGTGTCCATACTTTGGCCCATTCCATGAGACGACTGCATTCCTTGGAGACATCACTGTTTCTTGTCCCCCCCTGTTTGTTTATGTAGTACACTGTGGGAACATTGTCTGACTTGATTAGGACACTGAAGTCTTTCAGTTGGTCCTGAAAATGAAGCAATGCTAGGCGTACTGCTCTCAATTCTTTCCAGTTGGAGTCCGCGGTACTCCACTTCTTCTGCACCCATAGACTGCCGATATAAGCACCCCAACCCCAGGAGGAGGCATCCGTAGTGAGGTGAATCTGGATCTGAGGTTGCAGACTTCTTCCCTTTTGAAGACGATTGGGTGATATCCACCATTTGAGATGTTGACACGTTGACAATAGTATCACAAACTTCCTGTTCAGACCCAATACAGACATGGCCCGCCGAGACGATACTTTGGGAGAGGAGATCAGGCTTGAGACATTTTTGTGGATGGCCACTATCCTTTCTGAGGACCACCTGACATTCATTTGATTTGAATTCAGCCTGAATTCCAGATAATGTATCTCTTGGGAAGGAACAAGTTGGGATTTCTTGTAATTTACCAGAAACTCGTGATTCTGGAGCATTTCTCGTGATTCTGCTGACAGTTGAGCTGAAGATTTCGCTATCGACAGCCAGTCGTCTAGATACGGTATACAAAATTATCCTTTGAGGTGTAATGCTTCCGTCAGGACCAAAGCTACCTTTGAGAATACCCTGGGAGCTGACGATATCCTGAAAGGTAGACAGGTGAACTGCAGATGAGATATTCCACATTGAGTCTGAACCGCTATTTTCAGATATTTCCGACGTTTCGGAAAGATGGGAATGTGTAAGTAAGTATCATGGAGATCTATCGATGCCATATAGCTGTTCTCTTCTAGTAGTAAGATTACTGAGCGGATCGATTCCGTTCAGAATTTTCCTTGGCAATATATTTGTTTGTTTAGGTACGTTAGATCCACTACTTGTCTCTACTTGTTTCCTGGTTTGGGCAACGGGAAGACCTTTGAATGAAAGCCTATCCCTTCTTCTACTCCGGCACCGGCTCCAATGCAGCTTTTTCTTTGAATTCTTCTAGTAGTTGAAGGATCACTGGATTTGTTTGGTTTATAAGGTACCGATCTGGAGGGTATTTTGTGAACTCGAGGACATAACCCTTTTGAATAGTGGAAACGACCCAGGCATCGCCTGACGTATTTCTCTATGCTGCGGCAAAGTCTTTTAATCTTGCTCCTACCAGGGGCTGAGGCCTGGCGTCATAGCTCTGTGGGCTTCTTATCTATTTTTTCTGAAGTCGGGTCTCTCTTGTCTGTTACGAAATCTTCTCTGTCTGTCAAACTGCTGTTTGTTTCGAAATCTAGGGGGATCTTCTTCTTTGAAACTGAAAGGATCTAAAAGGCTTCTTTTTTGTTTCTGGAAATTTAGTAGCTTTTCCATCATTTAATGACTGTAGAATTTGTGGACCAAATAAAGATGTGGGCTGGAACAGAAAGTTACAGAAGTGGAACTTAGACAAGAGGTCACCCGACTATTGCTTAATCCATAGAGATCTTATGGCGGCATTAATATTCGCCAATGAACGAGACGCAAATCTCAACGAATCTAGTGGAGAATCACACAAGAATTCAGAAGCATGTTTCAAAACTGGAATACTTTTTAGAATTTCCTCCCTTGCTTGGGACCCCATCTTCTAGGTCATGGGATAATTGGGAAAGCCAGATCCGCAAAGATCTTGCCACTGGTACAGAAGCCGGTAAACAGGAAGATGAAGTGGACGCTTATGCTTTTTTAAGAAGAGACTCTGCCTTTTTGTCAACCGGATCCCTGATTAGGGAAACCTCTTCAGAGAAAAAAAAAAAAAACACCCCTTTTGACAATCTGGCTACTGGAAGATCTACTTTAGGGATTGACTGACGTCTGCTAACTTATACATATACTTGAATCTGCAACTTGGATCTTTTCTGGTCTGTCCAATCTTGCTTCAGCCAATCATTAAGCAGTGGGTGCCCTGGAAAGGCCTTGCTTCCCGTTTTAAGAAAATAAAACAATTTGTCACATTTTAATTCGTCAAAAACATCTCTGTCGGATTCAATAGTGTCCTTGACTGCTTTGAGAAGACCCCCTAGTTTCTCTTTACGGAACAGCATAGTGTCTTCCAAATCGTTCTTTCAATACAAAAATTTTGATTCGGCAACTGATATACCACCTACTCCGGCTGAAATAATATGAAGTGAAATAAAACTACGGTATTTAATTATCATTACCTAAGGAGTGCTGTCCTAATATTTGTGTGAGACTGTTATAATCACCGGCATCTATGGCTTTTTGTAACTGTGCATTTTGTCTGGACATAACATTGATAAAACAATAAAAAGAAATTTCAAACAAAATTGATGAAAAGACGAGAAGAAAACTGGTCTGGGAGGCGGCCAAGAGGCCGACAGCAACATTAAAGGAGCTGCAGGAATCTCTGGCAAGTACTGGCTGTGTGGTACATGTGACAACAATCTCCCGTATTCTTCATATGTCTGGGCTATGGGGTAGAGTGGCAAGACGAAAGCCTTTTCTTACGAAGAAAAACATCCGAGCCAGGCTACATTTTGCAAAAACACATCTGAAGTCTCCCAAAAACATGTGAGAAAAGGTGTTATGGTCTGATGAAACCAAGGTTGAACTTTTTGGCCATAATTCCAAAAGATATGTTTGGTGCAAAAACAAAACGGCCTATCACCAGAAGAACCCCCTCCCCACAGTGAAGCATGGTGGGGGGCAGCATCAGGCTGCGGGGCTGGTCTTCTTCAGCTGGAACTGGGGCCTTAGTTAAGACAGAGGGAATTATGAACAGTTCCAAATACCAGTCAATATTGGCCCAAAACCTTCAGGTTTCCACTAGAAAGCTGAACATGAGGAGGAACTTCATCTTTCAGCATGACAAGGACCCAAATCATACATCCAAATCAACAAAGGAATAGCTTCACCGGAAGAAGATTAAAGTTTTGGAACGGCCCAGCCTGAGCCCAGACCTGAATCCGATTGAAAATCTATGGGGTGATCTGAAGAGGGCTGTGCACAGGAGATGTCCTCGCAATCTGACAGATTTGAAGTGTTTTTGCAAAGAAGAGTCAAAATGTGCCATGCTGATAGACTCATACCCAAAAAGACTGAGTGCTGCAATAAAATCAAAAGGTGCTTCAACAAAGTATTTGTTTAAGGGTGTGCAGACTTATGCAACCATATTTTATTTTTATATTTTTTCTTCCCTCTACCTAAAAGATTTCAGTTTGTTTTTCAATTGAGTGGTACAGTTTATGGGTCCAGTCACACGTCCGCAATTCCGTTCCGCATTTTGCGGAACGGAATTGCGGACCCATTAGTTTCAATGGGGACAGACGATGTCCCGGCCGGGTCCGCACTTCCGGGTCCGGAATTGCGTTCCAGAAAAAAATAGAACATGTCCTATTCTTGTCCGCAATTGCGGACAAGAAAAGGCATTTTCTATGAGAGTGCCGGCGATGTGCGGTCCGCAAATCGCCGGTTTCCGTGTTTTGCGGATCCACGGATCCGTAAATCACACACGGATGTGTGAATGGACCCTATAGGTCACATTAAAAAGGTGTAAAAAAATGAGACAAGGATAAATCATTTCAGAACTTTTTCCACCACAGAAACCTGGGTGTGTAGACTTTTTATATCCACTGTAACTGAATGGGCTCTGAGGGACGGAGGAGCCTCCTTACCGGAAGCTTTATAAGCCTCGGAGATTGCACACCTAATCCAGCGGGATATAGAGCTTTTTGCCGCTTTTTTACCTCTATTTGGGCCTGCAAACTGGACAAATAGATTTTTCTCAATACACCATTCTTCTGTGGCGTGTAAATAATGAAGCACGGTATGTCTAACATCTAAATTATGGAATCTAGATTCCTGCTCGTCTTTAGGGTTAGGAAAAAAAGATGGGATGACTATATCCTGTGATCTATGAAAGGAAGAGACCACCTTCGGAAGAAAACAAGGGTCTAACTTAAAAATGAGCTTATCCTCCAGTACCTTGAGGAAGGGCTCTTGTATGGTCAGAGCCTGGAGCTCACAGACCCTGCTTGCCAAGGATATGGCGACTAAGAAAACAGTTTTCAAAGTGAGCCATTTAATGGATAAGGAGTGAGGAGACTCAAATGGTGCATCTGACAGACCTAACGGGACCGTTTTCAGTTTCCAAGGCAACCATATTCCTGACACAGGGATTTAGTCGATCCGCTGCCTTCAGAAATCTCGCCACCCAGGGGACCTCATAAAGGCTGGTATTATATAAGGCTCCCAAGGCCGACACTTGGACTCGCAGAGTGTTAGGAGCGAAGCCCAAATCCAACGAATCCTGGAACGACTGATTGAACCTAACCCCGCCCCAGAAGGCGAACTTTCTCTAGAGGCGCGAGAGGACCACTTGACTATGCCTGTGAAGGAGATCTCCGCTACTATCAACAGGTCGTCCAGGTAAGGGACAATTTTTATCCCGTCTTTGCTCAGGGAGGCTACGACCACCGCCATAACCTTGGTGAAGATGCGGGAAGCAGATGATATGCCGAACGGGAGGCACTTGAATTGAAAGTGGTGAACTCTCCCCCCTTGCTCCATAGGAATCTTCTGGAAAGAATCTATCGGGATGTGAAAATATGCGTCCGTGAGCCCTCATAGACCCTCTTTTGAGGAGTTTTACCGCCGACTTAACGGTCTCCATCCTGAACTTGTGGTAAGTTATATGCTTGTTCAGGGGCTTTAAATTTATAATGGTTCGGAAATTGGCGTTTGATTTCCAGACCAGAAATAAAGGGGAGAAGTGGCTCCTCTCTAATTCCCCTTCGGGGAACTTTTCTATGGCCCCTAGGCATAACAAGTTTCGTACGCCCTCAGACAAGGGAGACTTGAGGGCCGTGTGAAGCTTGGTCACGACGAACCTCTGTGGAGGAAGAGAATTCAGTTCTATAGTGTTGGCTTCTCTTACAATGCCTATTAGACGCCCGTGATGAGAACATAGTCCTACCACTTTACAAATTGCTAGTCAGACCACACATGGAGGACTGTGTACTGTGAACAAGGCAGACATAGCAGAGCTGGAAAGGGTTCAGAGGAGGGCAACTAAAGTCATAACTGGAATGGGGCAACTACAGGTCCCAGAAAGATTATCAAAATTAGGGTTATTCACTTTAGAAAAAAGACGACTGAGGGGAGATCTAATAACTATGTATAAATATATCAGGGGTCAGTACAGAGATCTGTCCCATCATCTATTTATCCCCAGGACTGTGACAAGGGGACATCCTCTGCGTCTGGAGGAAAGAAGGTTTCTACACAAACCTAGAAGAGGATTCTTTACGGTAAGAGCAGTGAGACTATGGAACTCTCTGCCTGAGGAGGTGGTGATGGCGAGTACAATAAAGGAATTCAAGAGGGGTCTGGATGTATTTCTGGAGTGTAATAATATTACAGGCTATGGCTACTAGAGAGGGGTCGTTGATCCAGGGAGTTATTCTGATGCCTGATTGGAATTTTTAATCCCCTTAATATTGGCTTCTGCCTCACAGGGTTTCTCCTGGATCTAGGTTTGTCCTCTGGAAAGCACCTCTTACGGTCTGTAGCATTCTCGAAGATCCAGGTCGGACCCGAACATGTACTGACCGTGAAAGGGAAAGGATATCAGCCTTCTGGTAGTATTTGAGAGTACTGCTGTGCGGGCAGATAACCTAACAGACTCTGCAAAGGCATCAGCAAAAAAGTAGCTGGATTTCCTGAGAAGGGAAAGACTATCCAGGATCTCCACTCGAGGAGACTTATTAACTATATGGTGCTCCAGTTGTCCTAGCCATACGGCGAGTGTACGAGCAACACACGTTGCCGCCACTCCAGGCTTTGAGAGGGCAGCCGTGGCCTCTCATGTCTTTTTAAGCAGGCTCTCGGCCTTCCTATCTAGAGGATACTTGAGTTCTGCCATGTCCTCGAATGGTAGGACTATATGCTTTGCCACCTTGGCAATGGGGGCGTCAACCCTGGGAATAGCTCCCCAATCAGCACAATCTGCCTCGTCAAATGGGTATCGTCTTTTCAGGCCACGTGGAATAAAGGAGCCTCTCTCAGGCTTTTCCCATTCTGCCCTTATCTTCTGGATATTGTCCGGAACAGGGATCACCGACCTTTGCCTCTCCCCTAAACCCCCGAAAGCCTCCTCCTGGACTGACTGATTTCCTAGGGATCTCCATCCTTATAGTGGCTCTAATGGTTCTCATCAATGTCCTCTGGGTTGAAGAGGAACCTCCTATATTCGCTATTTTCCTCCGATTCTAGGGATCTAGCAAGAGTCTCAGTATCCGATACGTCAGGGTCAACTGAGTCTAGATCACTACCAGTGTAGTTGGGGTCTCTGGAAGAGGGCGGTAGGGGAAGCAGGAGGGTCCCTAGAGGCTAGAGCTGACTGAACCTCCACTCTGACCAGCGTCTTAATCTCCTCCATAAGACTGGATGACTGACTTTACAACAGCAGCGGTGCAGTCTTTATAGTGGCTTAGACCCTGGTGAAGTAAGGCGCTTAGAGCAAACGCTACACCTCCTGGGCCTAGCCTCACAGAGGAGGTAGACTCCTTTTCTCCCTGTAATACACAAGGGAGGAAAGGGTCAACCACATCAGGGCAAACATACAAAATGAAAACACGCCGACCCATAGACACGTTCACCGCCGCCAGTCTAGCAGTGCCGACCAGCCCAGCATTGAATCTACAAAATGAAAACAGGTGCCAGCAGGCTACTCACACCGCCGAGAGTGGTGGGGGACTCAGGACACTAAAGACAGTGGTGGTAGGGGTGTCCACAAGAAACGCCGTCAGCAGGCAGGGTGAGGGCGCAGGGCCAGTGCAGCTGAATCGGCTTCTCTTTTAAATGTGGCGCCCCACGTGACGTCATCCCCCAGCGACTGGAGGGAAGCGTGTCAAAGCATCGCTCTAGTGACCTATACCATGCTGGATTAAGCCCAACTAGGGCCGCCACAGAGGGAATTTTGCCGGGGGCTCCATGAGCAGGGGAGACCCGGGCAAAGACCGAGCCTGGAGGAGGGAAGAGCCGGACTCCGGAACAGACCTCTGCTCTGCAGTAGGTAAAATCATGCCGCAGCAGGGCAACCTAGAGGAAATAAAGAAACAAGGGAACCTAGAACCTCTCTGGCATTCCTTCCTTGACAGAACAGGAAAAAACCGTATTAGTCTTACCGGTAATTCCGTTTCCTTGAATCCACCATGACGGCCACAAAGAGAGATTGACCCTTGACCTCTGTAGGGGCAGGAACACATGGAGAGTTTAAATTCCCCACCCCCCTCTCCACCCTCAGTGTTTTACAAATCACCCAAACGTGAGAACAGAACTAACAAGGATATTGAGAACATATCCTAACTTGAAAAAGTATCCTTTCTTCTTTTTTTTTTTTTTTCGTATGTTGACTTCACACACAAATGTAGCAAAAATCTGTGTACTAATTTAGTATAACAATCTATTAGATTTTCTTTTTCTTTTTTTTTTTTTTTTGGGAGGGAATTATAATGGGCCGTCATGGTGGATTCAAGGAAACGGAATTACCGGTAAGACTAATACGGTTTTTCCATTTCATCCACCATGACGGCCACAAAGAGATCTAACAGATAACTAAGAGGGTAGGGAACCCGCCTGGAGGACTCTTCTACCAAAAAGAGTCTCCTCTGAGTCAGGCAGACTCAGGCGGTAATGCTTAACAAAGGTATTGATGCTAGACCAGGTAGCGGCCCTGCATATATGATCTAGGGATACCCCTCCTTTCTCGGCCCAGGAGGAGGCCATGGCCCTAGTAGAGTGAGCCCTGATCAAGCCAGGACTAGGGAGATTCTGAATCTGGTAACAGCAATCGATGGTGGATTTAATCCATCTGGCTATAGAGGCTTTTGAGAGTTTTCTACCCTTGTTTCTACCTGAAAACTGGATAAAAAGGTTATTATCAATCCTAAAGTCCTTAGATGCTTCCAGGTATCTGATGACTGTATCCCTAACATCTAAGTGAGAAAACTCAACCTCGTTCTGGCATATGGGAAAAGAGGGAAGAAATATCTCCTGATTACGATGGAAATCGGAAACCACCTTAGGAAGGAAACCTGGATCAAGTCTTAATCTGACATGGTCCTCCCTGATCTGTAAGTAGGGCTCTTTGCAGGAGAGGGCCTGGAGCTCTCCTATACGCCTAGCAGATGTTATGGCTATAAGAAAAGCCGTCTTTAGGGACAGATGTTTCAAGGAGATGTCCTCTAAGGGCGTAAACGGGGGACTAGCTAGCCCTTGAATGACTATATTTAAATCCCAAGTTGGAATACTAGATTTCAGCGAGGGTTTCAGTCTCGTTGCAGCCCTAATAAATCGTCTGATCCATCTGTGGTCCGCCAGGGAGCAATCATAAAAACTGCTTAAAGCGGATATTTGAACTTTTAGGGTGCTGGGTCTTAACCTAATTCTAGGCCGTTCTGAAGGAAGTCTAGAATCCTGTGTATCGGAGGGGAAGATGTATCTGGGGACTGGATACCCAGCCAGGAACAGTACCGCTTCCATATTTTAAGATAAATTGCCGAGGTGACTTTCTTCCTGCTAGCCTTAAGAGTCAGGATAACTCTGTCAGAAAGGCCCTTCTTTCTCAATGTCTCCGCCTCAGGATCCAGACCGCCAAACGGAATATCTTTGGGTTGGGGTGGAGAAGTGGACCCTGGAGTAACATGTCCTGCTGATAGGGGATCTCCCAGGGATTCTCCAGGGAGAGTTGACGTAGAGATGAAAACCAACTCCTCTTTGGCCAAAGGGGAGCTACCAGAATCAGGGTTATAGGTTCCTCCTGAACCTTCTGAATGACTTTTGGTAACAGTGGAATTGGAGGAAATGCATAGGCTAGCCTCCACTCCCACCTTACTGAAAACGCATCCGTTGCCCAAGGTTTGTCCCTTGGATTTAGGGAGCAGAATGCTTGCACCTGAGTGTTTTTTCTGGAAGCAAAGAGATCTATCTCTGGCTGTCCCCAAATTGATGTTATCTTTAGAAAAATATCCTTGTTCAGGGACAATTCTGAATGGTCTATCTGCTCTCTGCTTAGAAAGTCTGCAGTCAGATTTTCGCTTCCTTTGAGGTGCACTGCCGAGATAGACAAGACATTTTCTTCTGCCCATGAGAAGATTCTTCTTGCGATATCTCCTAGTTCTTTTGACCTTGTGCCCCCCTGGTGTTTTAAGTACGCCACCGTCGTGGTGTTGTCCGACAGGATCTTCAAATGATGGTTCCCTTACGTCCTACCAGCAGCACAGATGGGGTTAACCACCCCCCGTGGACTGGCAGGACCGGCGGAATGTTTAATGAGCCCAAGACTAATAACTCAATTTAACAATTAAGTATCTCCTTAAAAGGAGGAAGTCAACCCCCAGCCCACTGTGTTTTTTTCTGTCCTCCTGGACAGGTGGACTAGGCGGTTTTGTTCCCCCCTTTCTTATGGAAAGTGCGGGGAGCCTTCTTTTCGTTATTTTTTCTACCTTGTCAGTTTGGCCGGCAGCTTATTTGCTGCCGGCCCCGTGCAGTTGCGCCTGGCTGGGTATTTTGGCGGCGCCCTTGGCCAGGATTCCCGGTCCTGTGCGCCGCCATCTTCCGGAGGTGATGCGGGGACTCTCCTTTTGCATCACCTCCGGGTAATCCTGATCGTGATTTTTTTCACGGGCACGATTTTTCATAGATGCAGATCTTCCTGTGGAGGATTTGCTGGGGAGGAGTGGATTGGCTATCCCTCCCTTTCCCCTATTTTGGGAGGCTGTGTGCTCCAGTTCAGTCTCTGGCTACATATGCTTTTTCAGCTAGATCCCAGAGTCCTAAAATTGGTGTTGTTCCTCTTGTGGTGTTTTTCCTCAGCTGCCTCCGGTCTGTTTTCTACCTTTCCTGTGTAGATAGGTGGTGTACAAATGTTTTATTTGTCCCTTTGTTTGTTTTTTCCCGCAGTGATGCCGCGGGATTCGGAAGGCAGGAAAGTGGATCCAAGAGGAAGCATCTATCCTGCTACCATTGCAGCAGTCAACGGTTATTGTAAGCTGATCATACCTGCACTCGTGAGACCGCAGAAGCTAAACAGCTAAAGGCTGGGCTAAGACCAGCTTGGGAGACCGGTTGGGAATCCCTGGGTATGTTGACTTAACCTACACCAGGTGTTACAGCTGCTGTTAGAGGGTTCTGCCCTCTAGTGAACCTACGTTGCAGGATATGTATCAATGCTTTGTTAAAGGAGTCATAGGCCTGCTGGATGGAAAGGCTTCCTATTTGTGCCCAGGCCCCTATGGAGATCTCTGTCCCAGTAGAGAGACCTTCTTGGTCTCCTTAGTTTCTTCCTCCTCGGAGGAAGCTGGCGTTGTGTTTTCTCCCTGGAAAAACACAGAAGTTGCTTAAGTCCATCAGGTCGGGGACCATGATGTTGACTGTGGGGAGCCTCCGTTCCCGCTCGGGCACCTCGTGTCTTTAAAGCGGATGAGACCCTCCTCTCTGTCATGATATAGAGTGGAAAAAACCTGGAAAAGGTCCGGTTTTAACAAAGAAGTTTAAATCCATGTTTCTGATGGCTTAACCCTTGGTGGATTCGTGGGGATCCATTCCCAAGGTGGACATGGCTATCGCCAAGTTGTCCAAGCGCACTCTGGTTCCTGCAGACGATGGGTCTAGCTGCAGGACCCCCTTGCAGAGTGCACACTAAGGCGGGTGTTACGGCAGCTGCGGCTTCGCTTCCACAGCCATAGCCATAGCGGCTTTGAAGTCTCTACGTTCCTCCGTTCTCGTATGGATCAAATTCAAGTTGATGTGAACCAGAGGTTTTTCCAGGACGACATACTGGCTGCTTTCAAGACCATCAACCTGGCTACGGACTTCTTGTGCGATACCGCACAGCTCCAGTTGAAGCTAGCGAAGAAGTTCCCCGCTAGCAAAGCAAGTCCTGGGAACGAGGCCAAGCACAGATCCTTGCTCTTGAAGCTAAGCAGCAGGTCTGTGGCTCATGGGAGACCAAGTGCGCCTTTGGCACCCTGTAACAATACTATCAAATAGTGTCAGGGGCCTATATATATAACATGGCCCTGGGGTCTGGCCAGCAAACAAGCTCTTGTAGTGGCTGGAGAGCACAGCGAAAGGGTCTGAGGTGCTCTCGTGGAGGAGCCAAGATGGAAAATCCACCTCCTGTCTACCGGCCTCTGCAGTGCTCTTGGTTAATTCCTGTTACTCCTGCCGTCCTGCCAATAAGCTTCTCCATTCCTAAGCTTCATGTACCCGTCGGGAGTTGTCTCTCCCACTTCTGAGAAGAATGGATCCAAGAGATCTTGGGTCCTGAATATCATTACAACGGTTATTTAGTCAACCTCACCTCTATTCCTCTGGACAGGTTTGTCAAGATCAACCTTCTACAAGCTGCCAAGGAGGCGATCCTAGAGGCCTACATTCAGGACTACAATTTGCAAAGGGGCTCTGGAGGAGGTTCCGGCAGGAGAACGGGGCCTAGGGATCTATTCACCAGTTTTCTGGTTCCCAAGGTTTCAGGAGATCTCCGGATGATTATCGATCTGAGATATTTCAATCGATTTATAAGGAAGGTGAAGTTTCGTGTAGAAACCATCAGGTCAGTAGTTCACGTCGTCAATCCTGGAGACGTGATGGCAGCCCTGGACCTCAATAATGCATATCTGCACATCCTGATCCATCCTGGTTCCAGGAAGTATATCAGGATCACGGTCCAGGTGTCCGGTGTCGTCAGGCATTTTCTGTTTGTTGCCCTTCCCTTTGGCATTTCTTCTGCCCCTCACACTTTACCAAGGTGGTGGTTCTGTGGTGGCGGCTTTGAGGCTTCAAGGACTGACCATCATTCCTTATCTGGACGACTGGCTTTGAAAGCCTCTGCTCTAGCGGTCCTAACCCAACGTCTTCAGGTAATAATCTCCTTTCTGTTCCACCTAGGTTGGATCATCAGCTGGTAGAAGTCGAGCGTGAGCCCGTCGACTTCAGTAAGATATCTAGGCTTCATAATCGACTCCACTGGGATGTCGCTCCAGTTGATTCCAGAAAGAAGATTCCGGGTTCAGAACACGGCAAGTTCCTTTCCGCGAGTTCCAATCCAGACTCTCATGAAGATGTTGGGGCTCATGTCAGCGTCTGCGGAAGCAGTCCCTTAGGCTCTATGGCACCTCCGCCCTCTAAACAGTCGGAGGTCCTCTCCTAATGGAATGACAGCCCTGCTGGGCTAAACTCCCTGTGCTCCCTGACTTGGCAAACTCTGTATTCCCTCAGATGGTGGTGCCATCTTTTAGGCAGGAAGTCTATGACCCAGCCAGTCTGGGTCATATTGACTACGGATGCGTCCTAAGTAGGCTGGGACGCTCACCTAGACGACTCTCCAGTTCTCGGGACCTGGTTTCCTCAGGAGTGGCTTTTTCATCCAATCTCCGCGAGATTCAAGTTATCCGGCTAGCCCTCCTTCACTTAGCCCCTCAGATCAGGGGCAAGCGGTGAAAGTCCAGTCAGACAATGTGACTGCGGTACTTCACATCAACCAGCAGGGAGGCACGAGATCACTTCCCCTCTTGTCAGAGATCGGGGTGATTCTGGATTAGACAGAGTTGTACCTTCCCACTTATCTGCAATCCACATCCAAGGCTCCCTCAATATGATAGCGGCTGAGCCGCGGTCTTCACGTCGGTGGAGTGGTCTTTACATCCGGAGAATTAAGCAGATAGTCCTCAAGTGGGTATGCCAGAGGTGGATCTCATGGCAACAAGGTTCAATGCCAAGGTGGAGAGGTTCTGCTCCCTCTACAGGAGGACAACCCCCTGGCGTTAGACGCTCTGTCAATATCCTGGAGGTTCAGGCTGGCTTACATCTTCCCTCCCTTTCCATGATACCGAGGGTATTGATGAAAATCCGTCAGGATCAGGCCTCAGTGATAGCCATCATACTGTTTTGGCCGAAGAGATCCTGGTTTACCTAGCTCACCCAGTTGAGTCGAGGACAATATTGGAGGCTCCCCACAGCAGACCCTGGTGTCGTGGGACACTCACCTCTGCTCAGATCTGCACAGATTCAACCTGACAGCCTGGAGGTTGATCAGTCCCTTCCCAGAGTGGAAGGGCTTTTAGAAGTCGGTCCTGAGAACGCTGTCTCATTCTAGAGCGGACTCTACCAAGAGAGCCTACTCTCATCCTGTTGTACCTCAACTGAGGTGGCGTCTGCAGATCCGCCCCTCTCCGCTATCCTTCAGTTCCTGCAAGACGGCCTTGATAGAGGCTACTACTCTGAAGGTTCAAGTTTCAGCCATCTCAGCTTGCCTTGAACAGGCTTTTTCTCAGGACCCGCTGATCAAACGGTTCCTTAAAGGAGCTGAAAGATAAAAGCCTACAGTACTGAGACCCCTTTCTTCAATGGGTTTTCAGTAGTTCTCAGGGGTTAGCATCTCCCCCTTTGAACCGTTAGAGGAGGTGGACATCAAGTTCGTCACTTGGAAGTTTGTGTTTCTCCTTGCAGTGACTTTGGCCAAGAGGGTCTCTGAGCTTCAAGCTCTCTCAGCACATGAGCCCTATTCTTACATGACCGGGACCTTCTTAGATTCCTCCCGTATTGTAGGCCTAAAGTTCCTTCCTTCCAGAACATCAACCAGGTGAGATTCCTCCCGGTTCTGTCGACATCTACCACCTCCTCCTAGGAACCTGCTAGACATCCTCTGGACGTCGAGATGTCTCCGGATCTATGTGGATAGATCAAGGAGTTCAGGAAAGATGAGAATCTGCTAATCCTGTTGCCGGTAAGTTTAAAGGCTATAAGGCATCCAAACCTTCCATCAGTCGGTGGATTGAGGAGGCTATTAAGGAATCCTTTGTCTCCACAATCTGGACCTCCAGGATTCGTGAAGGCCCACTCTACTAGAGCTGTGGCTATTTCTTTTGCCGAGAGGAATCTTCTGCCTCTCAACATGATTTGCAAAGCTGCCTCCTGGAGCTCTGAATCGACATTCATCTCCCATTATAGACTAGATGCCAGTCTAGCTGAGTTTCGGCCTTTGGGCAGACTTTTCTTAGTTCTGCCAGGCAGGAAGGCCCTCCCTAGGGGTTTCTTCTTGCTATCTCCCCATCTGTGCTGCTGGTAGGACGTAAGGGAATCGTTAATTTCTAACGATAATTTGTTTTCCCTTAGTCCTAACAGCAGCACACAAATTTCCCACCCTAGTAAGTCTAGTTTTATTCTTGCTATAAACACAGTGGGCTGGGGGTTGACTTCCTCCTTTTAAGGAGATACTTAATTGTTAAATTGAGTTATTAGTCTTGGGCTCATTAAACATTCCGCCGGTCCTGCCAGTCCACGGGGGGTGGTTAACCCCATCTGTGCTGCTGTTAGGACTAAGGGAAAACAAATTATCGTTAGAAATTAACGATTCCTTAGTAATGCCTCTCCTTGGAAGATGGCTTTCAGAACTGCATAAAGCTCGCGGAAATTGGACGATCTCAGAGATATGTGCTCTGGCCAGGTCCCCCTGGAAGTAACTTCTTTCAATCTTTGCCCCCCATCCGGTCATACTGGCATCTGTTATTAACTGGATTTCTGGTTGTCTCTGCCAATCTAGACCCTTTATAAGATTTTCCTTTCTTCGCCACCAGCCTAAGTCTGTTTTTATGCTTGGGGGTATGTGTACTATTCTGTCCAGGTCTGTTTGCTTTTTGTTCCATTGGCCCAGAACCCAATTCTGGATCATCCTCGTGTGACTTTGGCACCACGGAACCGCTGGAATGCAAGCTGTCAAGCTTCCCAGTATGCTCATGGCCTCTCTGATAGAACATCTCTTGGTCCTCTGGAAGGAACCTATTCTGTCTATTAGAGAGTTTACCTTGTCTGTTGGTAAAAGGTCTTCTGAGAGATGGAGTCCAGTTCCATACCCAGAAACCTCTTCCTCGTGGATGGTTCTAGAGACGATTTCTTCTCGTTTATTAACCACCCCAGAGATCCTAGTGTCTCCGAGAACCTTGAGGTTGCTCTCTGATTCTCTATTACGGTTTCTCCCAGAATAAGGAAATCGTCTAAATATGGTATGATATTTACCCCTTGTTGACGGAGGGAAGCAACCATCTCTACTACTAGCTTCGTAAAGATACGAGGCGCGGAAGAGATGCCAAAGGGAAGTGCGACATATTGGAAATGATGGACGACCCTTTTTGATCTCTTATTGCAAAACGTAGAAACTTCTGGGAGCCAGGATAAATTGGGACGTGGTAGTAAGCATCCTTGAGGTCGATGGACGACATGAATGTTCCCTCTCGGATCAATGGAATTGTGGAAGTGATAGTTTCCATCTTGAACCATTTGTACAGGATAAACCTGTTTAATGGCTTCAGGTTTATTATGGTTCGAAAGGACTGGTCTGGTTTTCTGACTAGGAAGAGGTTGGAGTAAAACCCCTTCCTTTTCTCTGGATCTGGGACTGTCCTGACCACCCCCAGTGACAACATGTCCTGAACACCTGACCAAATCCTTTTAAATCTTCCCCTTTCTGGGTTGAAATGTGAAACCTCCTGGGGGGCTGACGTAAATTCTATTCTGTAACCCTGGGAGATTATGTTTAAGGCCCAAGGGTTTGATGTTACCTCCTTCCAGGCAGGAAAATAATTTTTTAGTCTGCCCCCTACTCTGGCGTCATTGTTTTGTAGGTCTGTTCTGGGGGTTAAGAATGAAGCCTCTTCCTTTTCCTCCTTTGGGGTAGCTCCATCTACCGGTTTTACCCTTACCCCTGTAGTTCCTCTGCTGGGGCTGGTACTGACGAAAGGGCTTCTTTTTTGCTTTTCTTTCTTCAGGAAACCCCTTCTTTTTATCTGCTGCTTTCAAGAATTTTGTCCAAAGTAGGACCAAAGACAAATTCTCCTGAAAAAGGAATTGAGCAGAGTTTGGATTTGGAGGCCTTGTCGCCTGACCAGGCCTTCATCCATAATGCCCTTCTGGCCGTATTGGAAAAGGCTGCCTCCTTGGCGGAAAACCTAATAGACTCCGCAGAGGCATCTGCTAAAAAGGCGGTAGCCGAACGGAGAAGGGGTATGGAATCTCTAATTTCCTCTCTGGAGGTCTTATTTTTAAGGCGGTCGTCTAACTTTCCTAGCCAGATATACATGACCCGAGCTACAGAAGTGGCGGAGATGTTTGTTTTAATGCCGAACATGGCCGCCTCCCAGGATCTTTTAAGCATACCATCTGCCTTCCTGTCCATGGGATCACTGAGTTGGGAGGAATCCTCAAAAGGTAGAGATGTTTTTTTAACTACCTTCGCTACCTGTATATCTATTTTTGGGATCTCATCAAAGATCCTTACTTCAGCTTGGTCGAAGCACAACCTATTACGAAATTCCTTAGGTACTCCAAGCCTCTTCTCTGGATCCAACCACTCATTCAGAATCATCTCCTGGATGTTCTCGTTAATTGGGAATGTGACAGAACCATCTGTCTGATTATTCTTTTTTAATGCTTGTTTCCCTGCTGTATTCGTCTGTTTGCATTCCGTTCGTATGTCGACCACGAGGCAGCGGCCATTTTAAACTATCCGAAAGCCCAGCGGTGTTCGGCTCTATTTTCATGGAACTAAAAACGGACACTTTTTCTGCCGAACACCTGTTATTGCCTGGATTCCTAACTTTTATTTTGTTGATTGTATCACAGACAATGTCATTGTGTTGTTGATTGTATTACAGACAATGTCATTGTGTTGTTGATTGTATCACAGACAATGTCATTGTGTTGTTGATTGTATCACGGACAATGTCATTGTGTTGTTGATTGTATCACGGGCAATGTCATTGTGTTGTTGATTGGATCACGGACGATGTCAGTGTGGTTATTAAATGTACATTGACGAATGGGTTCTGTTTAAAATGTGACACTGTAAATGATTGGCTGCTATGTTTATACCACGTGGGTGGTAACCTTGTTGTAAATGTGTATAAAGGAAATGCTTGTGTGGTCATTAAATGAGTTCTTATTTGACCCTCAATGCGGAGCTTCTGTCTCGTTATTGGGGGATTTATTGTTGGCGTTTAGAGACTGCTGAATGGAAATGGAAGCCGCTTGGTGAGTGTGATCGTTCGGCGGCTTGCAGCAGTTCGTGGATTACCGTTCGTGTGTTTGGAGCCGTTCGTGAGATTGCCGCTTCCCTGCATTTGGTTCGTGCCATCCAGTTTATGCGAACGGAGGTTATGTGTACAGCAGCCGGGGAAGGTCTACTAAACGGCGGTTTGGTTTAAAGACACAGGAGGTGTCTTAACAATTGGTGGCAAGCGGCGGGATGAATCCCACAGCATTGGAGGTCAGCTACAAACCATGCAGTACGAGGAATTAAGGCGTGCTACCCTTAAAGACATATTGGAACGCCGAGGGCGTGCAGCAAGCAATTTAAAGAAACGGGAGATTATTGCTTTACTGCTGGAGATGGATGCAGCTCCGGGAATGGAGAGAGTCAATGTGGCCAGTCCCTTGGATTTAACACCCGAGGAAATACAATTTAACCGGGCAGTGCAAATAAGGCTGGCACATTTTGGCCCCAACCCCTCAACCGACATCGTGGAGCGTGTACAGGCAGCAGTAGCAGCACACCAGGCGAGAGAAAGAGGAGCTGCAGCAGCAGAGGTACCCAATAACAATTTTGCCAGGAAAAAGGTACCCTTTGCTGCATTTAAAAACTTTGTTGAAGCAGAGGGGAGATTGATGGGTTCCTGGCGGATTTTGAGAGGCAGTGTGCCCTACACCCAGGTACCCGTAGATGAGTGGGTTACCATCCTCTCTGGGAAGTTATCCGGCCGGGCTAGTGAAGCATTTCGGGCCATCCCAGAGGAGAAGATCACCAGCTACCAGGCTGTGAAGGATGCCCTCCTAGCCAGGTATGCAGTGACCCCAGAGGCTTACAGAAGGCGGTTTAGGGAAACCAACAAGCAGGTTGGTGACTCTTATGTGGAGTGGGCCTGCAGAGTTCACCGTACCGCAGCCCACTGGATGGCAGGATGCCAAGCGGTAACTGGGGAGGAGGTGCTCCAAGTGTTCCTGCTGGAGCATTGCTTTGATAGACTACCTGCTGGGGTCGGGAGTGGGTCAGAGACAGGAAACCCTCTACCCTACCCGAGGCTGCTCGTCTGGCAGATGAGTACACGGATGCCCGTAAGTTAGATGGTACAGCTGAAAAAGTCCCTGCCAGACTGGAGTATCGACCAGCTGTAGCACCCACTCCTCCAGCCTACCAACCCCAGTACATCGCACTCCAGCCCCATCCCCACCAGCTAACAAATATGTGCACCCCTCCCGGTTCAATGCCAGGAACGTCCCCAGCCTCTCCGGTGTTATTTGTGCAACCAGTTGGGGCACAAGCGCCCAGAGTGCCCCTGAACAGTGCCAACCAAGCCCAGTCTTGGAGAAAACCAGCCAATGGCAATCAGCGGCCCCCTCAGCCTGCTGCGCACTGCATAGAGCAGGAGGAGTTTTGGGGCATCTTACACGAGGCCGACCCAGTGCAAGCAGCTCACCAGGATAACCGCCAGCAACATCGGCAGACTGTGAAGCTGAATGGCAGGGTGGTAAATGGGCTGAGAGACTCAGGAGCCACGATGACACTGCTCCAAAAGAACTTGGTCTCAGAGCATCAGCACACTGGGGACACTGTGGCAGTAAGGGTAGCAGGGGGTGCCGTGTTTCGTTTACCTGTTGCCCGGGTGCATTTGGATTGGGGAGTGGGCGCTAGACATGTGGATGTGGGGGTGATGAAAGACTTGCCGGCAGATGTCCTTCTGGGAAACGATTTGGCCCCTCTGGTTTCCGCCTATGCCCGATGAGCCCTGCAGAGGTGAACCCTGTGACCACCCGTGCCCAGACCCGTGCTGCCGGAACCAGCCCACCTGCTGATGAGACCCAGGTAAGGTTTACTGCCCCGACTGTTACCCCAGATCAGGTCCCCTTAAGCTGGGCCTCCCCAGAAGGAGTTTGGGAGGAAACCCGGGCGGATCCCAACCTCCAAAAGTACAGAGCCAGGGCCGATGCTGGGGAGGAAGGGGTAGATGGGGAGCGGTATGAGTGGGTGGGGACAGGTTATATAGGATCCCTAAGCCCTCCCGGAAGAGTGTTGCCTCTCCGCCAAATCGCCAGTTAGTGGTACCCGCAAAGTACCGGCTGGAGATTATGCGGATAGGGCATGATGTTCCGCTAGCTGGACATCTAGGGTCCCGCCGTACAGCCTACAGAATATCACAGAATTTCTTTTGGCCAAACTTTAACCAGGCTGTGCGGATGTACTGCAGTACGTGCGACACGTGTCAGCGGGTAGGTAAGCGGGGGATCACCCAAAAGCTAGGCTTCAGTCGATGCCTATTATTGGGGAACCCTTTTCCCGCATAGCCGTTGACATTGTGGGTCCACTGGCCAGGGCTAGTCCATCAGGTAAGAAGTATATTCTTACCGTGGTGGACTATGCCACGCGCTATCCAGAGGCAGTAGCGCTGTCTAATATAGAGGCAGAGACGGTTGCTGATGCCCTGGTTAGGATTTTTACTAGGGTCGGGTTCCCTCAGGAGATTCTCTCCGATCAGGGAACCCAATTCACCGCTGTGCTCACCCAGCAGCTGTGGAAGGTGTGTGGTATTAAGCCGTTACTTAGTTCACCATACCACCCACAGACTAACGGTCTCTGCGAGCGCTTTAACGGTACCCTCAAGCAGATGCTGAGGACCTTTACAGACGCTTGCAGAGACTGGGAGAGATTCCTGCCTCATCTATTGTTTTCGTATAGAGAGGTGCCCCAGGAATCTACTGGGTTCTCCCCTTTGAGCTGCTGTATGGGAGGAGGGTCCGCGGACCCCTAGATCTCATTAGAGGCCACTGGGAGGGGAGACGGAGCAGGAAGGGACCCCCATTGTGCCATATGTTCTGGAACTCCGGGACCGCATGGAGAAACTATCCCTGATGGTAAGGGGAATCTCCAGGCGGCCCAGGGAGACAGAAGAGATGGTATGATCAGGAGTGCCCGACAGCGGGTCTTCCAGGTTGGGCAAAAGGTATTGGTGCTCAAACCTGTGAAGGCCAACAAGATGCAAGCATCTTGGCAGGGCCCGTACAAAGTAGTGGCGCAGATTTGCGACACTACTTACGTGATAGCCAGCTGTGCAGATGAGAGGATTCAGCGATCCTTTCATGTGAACATGCTAAAGGAGTACCAGGAGAGACCTGAGAATATTGCAGCAGTATGTGCCCCAGCTGCAGATGATTCTGAGAATTTACCCCTTCCCGATCTGTTAGAAAGGGAGCCCCAGACTGACCTTACTACCCTTGTACAGCTAGGGGAACGGCTGAACCCCACGGAAAGGTACAGGCACAACAGTTGTTGTGGGAGAAGCAGGCGACGTTCTCCCAGGAGCCAGGTTATACCACCCTAGCTGTACATAAGGTAGAGACCCCTGGACAGACCCCCTTACGACAGCCCCCCTATCGTATCCCTGAAGCAGTCCGTGAAGGAATGCGGAAGGAGATACAGGAGATGACCCAACTTGGGGTCATCGAGCACTCCGACAGCCCTTGGGCCTCGCCTGTAGTCCTGGTGCCCAAGAAAGATGGGACCACTCGGTTCTGTGTGGACTACAGGCGGCTCAATGAGCGGACCACCACTGACGCCTACCCAATGCCCCGGGTAGACGAATTGCTGGATCGTATTGCCAGGGGAGATATCTGACCACCATAGACCTGTGTAAGGGCTACTGGCAGATCCCTCTGGCCGAGGATGCTATCCCCAAGTCGGCATTTGTCACCCCATTTGGCTTGTACCAATTTAAGGTCATGCCCTTTGGGATGAAAAATGCACCGGCTACCTTCCAACGGATGGTGGATAGACTCCTGGATGGCTTCCAAGAATTTGCCTGTGCATACTTGGATGACATTGCGATTTACAGTGGGTCCTGGGAGGAACACCTAGTACATGTAGGGGTAGTGCTGGATAAGATTCGGACCGCTGGCCTGACATTGAAGCCAGAGAAGTGCCATCTAGGTATGGCTGAGGTACAGTACCTGGGTCACAGAGTGGGGTGTGGGAGCCAGAGACCAGAGCCAGCCAAGGTAGAGGCGGTGGCTAACTGGCCCACACCTACCACTAAGACCCAGGTATTGGCCTTCTTGGGGACGGCAGGGTACTATAGACGTTTTGTCCCTGACTACAGCACTATTGCTAAGCCCCTGACAGACCTGACAAAGAAGAACTTGCCTAAGCAGGTCCTGTGGTCTCCAGCTTGTGAAGCTGCGTTCCAGGCATTGAAGCAGGCTCTTGTGAATGCCCCTGTCTTGGCTGCCCCAGTACCTAACAAACGTTTTCTCGTCCATACAGACGCCTCTATGTATGGACTGGGGGCTGTGCTGAGCCAAGTCGGGAAGATGGAGGAGAGCACCCGGTCGCATATCTCAGCAGAAAGCTGTTACCCAGAGAAGTGAGTTATGCGGCAGTGGAGAAGGAGTGCTTAGCCTTGGTCTGGGCATTGAAAAAGTTAAGTCCCTATCTGTATGGGCAAGAGTTTTCCCTTGTGACTGATCACAACCCCCTCGTTTGGCTTAACCGGGTCTCAGGAGACAATGGGAGACTATTGAGATGGAGCTTGGCATTGCAGCCCTACAATTTTATTATCAGCTACAGACCCGGTAAGCTGAACGGAAATGCAGATGGATTGTCACGGCAAACAGACATCGCTACCACCTCTTAGTCCGGGCATCCCCAAGTTGACCCGCCACAGGGTCAAGCCGGGTCTGCCGGAGTGTCCCACAAGGAGGGAGCCGTGTGACAGAACCATCTGTCTGATTATTCTTTTTAATGCTTGTTTCCCTGCTGTATTCGTCTGTTTGCATTCCGTTCGTATGTCGACCACGAGGCAGCGGCCATTTTAAACTATCCGAAAGCCCAGCGGTGTTCGGCTCTATTTTCATGGAACTAAAAACGGACACTTTTTCTGCCGAACACCTGTTATTGCCTGGATTCCTAACTTTTATGTTGTTGATTGTATCACAGACAATGTCATTGTGTTGTTGATTGTATCACAGACAATGTCATTGTGTTGTTGATTGTATCTACAGACAATGTCATTGTGTTGTTGATTGTATCACGGACAATGTCATTGTGTTGTTGATTGTATCACGGGCAATGTCATTGTGTTGTTGATTGGATCACGGACAATGTCATTGTGGTTATTAAATGTACATTGACGAATGGGTTCTGTTTAAAATGTGACACTGTAAATGATTGGCTGCTATGTTTATACCACGTGGGTGGTAACCTTGTTGTAAAATGTGTATAAAAGGAAATGCTTGTGTGGTCATTAAATGAGTTCTTATTTGACCCTCAATGCGGAGCTTCTGTCTCGTTATTGGGGGGATTTATTATTGGCGTTTAGAGACTGCTGAATGGAAATGGAAGCCGCTTGGTGAGTGTGATCGTTCGGCGGCTTGCAGCAGTTCGTGGATTACCGTTCGTGTGTTTGGAGCCGCTCGTGAGATTGCCGCTTCCCCTGCATTTGGTTCGTGCCATCCAGTTTATGCGAACGGAGGTTATGTGTACAGCAGCCGGGGAAGGTCTACTAAACGGCGGTTTGGTTTAAAGACACAGGAGGTGTCTTAACAGGGAAAACTAAGGATTTTTTTGATCTTAGTCCCCCAAACATCTCGTCTTGAATCGTGCGTGGCTTAGGAGTATCCTCTATTCCCATAGTGGACCTGACGGCCCTTAATAAGTCCTCCAACTCATCTGAGGAGAAAAAATATTTTTTGTCCTCTTCAATAACCTCTCCTTCTGATACCGGATCCTCATCATCCTGTCTGAAGGATACTGAAGCGATATCTACGTCCTCTGCCTCAGAGGAGGAGATTACAGACAACCTCCGTTTTTTTGACGGAATGGGGGGATTCAAAGGAGTAGAAAGAGACACCAATGAGGATTTAATCTCGTCCTGAATTAACGTCTTCATTTCAGACAGAATGTTTGGTTGCTCCTCCCTCCAGAGTTCGGATATGCAAGCTTTACATAGCCTTTTTTTATAGTCTTCTGGAAGCTTTTAGAACAGGCATTACATTTTGCAGTTCTTGGCCGAGGCTTAGAATCCTTAGCCTGGAAGGAACAACCAAAGAGAGCCCCATGATTAATACCAAACAATCTACAGCAAAAGCATGAACAGATTATAGAAAATTAGCTTGGCCCCAGAGGGGACTCACTGCACAGGTAGATGAGGACTCAGTCAACTCTGGACGAGGAGTAGGGGTCTCCATGGTGGCACAGCAGCGATCATCTGGCTGGGAACCACAAAGTTTTTAAATTTTCCCGGCGTCTGACGTCATCCTTAGAGCGCCGGTGACGTCATCCGCCCGCGCCTCCTGTCCGTCGGCCCGCGCATGCGCTGTTTGATAAAAGAGCGGACGAAAGCGCGGGCCGCTCCTTAGTGTGCTGTAGCTCTTCCCCCTGTCAGCTGCAGCCTCGTTGGTGTATAGTGGGGAGAACGCTGCGGATGCGAGCGTCTCCCTGAGACATGCGGCCATCCGGACTGCTCCCAGAGACAGGGAGGAGGTCCGGGGAAACGGGGGGGGGGGGGGGAGGGGGACCGCAGGACCCAGCATAAGCTGAGCCGAGGGGCCCCGTTGCTCCAGGCTGCCCAGCTTCCGCCCCTGCATCCGGAGGGCAGCCGGAGATCTTCAGGACCTGAAGGAAAAAAATACAGGTAATCCTCCATAGGTCCCTAAAAAATGGTTATCCCAGAGGGATTCTCCACGTGTTGGCCCCCGTAGGGGCAGGAAAACACTGAGGGTGGAGAGGGGGGTGGGGAATTTAAACTCTCCATGTGTTCCTGCCCCTACAGAGGTCAAGGGTCAATCTCTCTTTGTGGCCGTCATGGTGGATGAAATGGGAAAAAAAAAAACAAAACAAAAAAAAAAAAAACAAACACTGGCGATGAGGGGGAAAAAGCTGCCGGCCCCAAATAAAGATGTAATGTCTGTCTATTTGACAGTGATGACCCCATGTAGGTCTTCTACCGCGGCCCTGTGACTCCGGCCTATTCCTTCCTGCCTGCAACTAGATGCACCGCACATTGAAATAGCAGCCGGCAGGCAGGAGTCCCTCTCCACTCCCCCACACATGACCAACAAGAAGACATTACTGTATGGTGGCCACAAGACATTGTTCTATTGGAAGGCCTGCCCCCATAATGTATAAGGTCTCCTTGTGGCCCAGAGTTTTTTTTCCTCTTCTAAATGGGCATTTATCGCAATAAGTTTCTTAATATCGTTATAGTGGGAAGATTTTTGATATTGCCCAAACCTAGGCAGGGGGTCCAAAGCAGTACTAAGGAGCGCTCCACAAGTAATAATTAGTAATAGCTGACATAGGAAAATACAGGCAATTTTTATTGCCGGTAGGAAAAAAATTAAAATTACCGGCAGGGACACTAAATCACCGGCTGGGTGTCAACCCTAATATCACGGTATCCATGTTACTACAGTAATATACAGATCATGGTGTTATTACACCTCCACTATTCCTATATATCATTGTATCCGTCTTACTGTAGTACTAACCTCTCATCTTTATTGGATAACCACTTGGTGCCGTTCATTAGCTTCATTTTTCCCCTTCCTGTCCACCAAGAGCTGTAACCATTTTACTTCACATTCACAAAGGTAAATGAGGACTTCTTTTTTTGCAAGCAAGTTCTAATTTTAAACCAAACCCTTAAATTTATCATAAGTGTACTGGAAAACAGGAGATCTGTACAAAATAAGTAATGTGTGTACACAGTGACTGCAGCAGCAGAATAGTGAGTGCAGCTCTGGAGTATAATACAGGATGTAACTCAGGATCAGTACAGGATAAGTAATGTATGTACACAGTGACTGCACCAGCAGAATAGTGAGTGCAGCTCTGGAGTATAATACAGGATGTAACTCAGGGTCAGTACAGGATAAGTAATGTATGTTCACAGTGACTGCACCAGCAGAATAGTGAGTGCAGCTCTGGAGTATAATACAGGATGTAACTCAGGATCAGTACAGCATAAGTAATGTAATGTATGTACACAGTGACTCCACCAGCAGAATAGTGAGTGCTGCTCTGGAGTATAATACAGGATGTAACCCAGGATAAGTAATGTAATGTACACAGTGACACCACCAGCAGAATAGTGAGTGCAGCTCTGGAGTACAATACAGGATGTAACTCAGGGTCAGTACAGGATAAGTAATGTACGTACACAGTGACTGCACCAGCAGAATAGTGAGTGCAGCTCTGGAGTATAATACAGGATGTAACTCAGGATCAGTACAGGATAAGTAATGTATGTACACAGTGACTGCACCAGCAGACTAGTGAGTGCAGCTCTGGAGTATTATACAGGATGTAACTCAGGATCAGTACAGGATAAGTAATGTAATGTATGTACACAGTGACTCCACCAGCAGAATAGTGAGTGCAGCTCTGGAGTATAATACAGGATGTAACCCAGTGTCAGTACAGGATAAGTAATGTATGTACACAGTGACTCCACCAGCAGACTGGTTTGCTCTTACTCTGTCCCCAATTGCACCAGTACAGGTTGAACAGTGAACCACGTAGACACGACCAAGACCATTTTCTTTCACAGATTTATTGTGATTCCTAGCCGTTCCAAATCACAGCATAGAATTAATCACGAGGAACACGAACAGGAAAAGAAAAATCCAGCTGGACGACAAAACCAGATGATGGAAGAACAGAGCAGAGAGCGAAGTCGGGAGAGTTTTGTCATTGTTTATTGTGAAGTTAAAAACAGGCAATAAAAAGTAAAAACTCAGCGTACAGTTTCCATGTCTCTGAACAGACAAAACACATCACGACCCCCCCCATTTGCGGGCGGGACCGGCGCACTTCACAAGGCCCCAGCTGCAGGTGTGGGACCAGCAGACAGCATGGGGGATGTCACCAGGGAATGTTCAACCAACTAAAAGCACAGGGACATAGGGGAGGGGGATAATCTCCTTACGTTAAAAAAAAATAAAAAAAAAAATAATGATATATTTCATTACTCACAGGCAGCTCCAGTGAATAAAACCGTGTTTTGTAACTGCTGGGGGCGAGTGGACGGGAGGCACTCAGATTAGTCCTAATGTCTAGAACCTGCCCTGTCACCGAATGGACTTCCACGGGGGCCAAGATGAAAAACTGAGAAAGGATGAAGGACAAAACAGGAAAATGTCCTAAAAAAAATAAAATAAAAATACAACTAGGGGACTTCTCAAACAGCTTCTCCCCTCACTGAGGTCAGCAACAGAGGCTCCCATCTCCAGACTGGCAATGAGTGACGGCAAGTGGTGACATTCACTGGGCCTGGAAGAAAGCAGAGCATCGGAGGTCAGCCGCGCATAGCAATTATACAGGAGGAGAACCACCAGAACCCAGAATGTTGCCCTTATGGTCATCCATTTTCAAGGCGCTCTACGTTAGTGGTGCCAACATGTGCTCCCACTGGTTTCTATACACGAGGGACTGACCTGTGGCCCTGGCTGTGCCGGAGGAGGCTGTGCGGGTGGCGCTCCAGGTGCCTGTCCATAGTATGCTGCCTGCTGCCTATAATATTCCGCCCATGCCGCACTGTAATCTGGTTGTGCTGTTGGTGGAGCAGCCGACGCCACTGCTGCGGTGGCAGCTGCCGCTGTGGCTACCACAGGAGCGCCAGGAGCTGCTGCTGCTTGGGCTGCAAGTACATAGAAACATTAGCAACATTAGTAGAGCCAAAGGTTACGTGGAGAAAGAGGCGCTCAGCACGGGCACCGTACCTTGTTTCTTGTAATATTCTTCCCAGGCCTTTGTGTAATCCGGCTGTCCTGTGGGCTGAGTCGTCTGCTGACCTGGAGGAAGACAACAGGAGTATTACACAGGCGCACAGCGCTGCGGCTATTTGCTCCTACATTGCAGTACGGCAATCACAATATGACGTCTCACCCATCTTCTTGTAATACTCCTCCCAAGCCTTCGTGTAGTCGGGCTGGCTGGCAGGAGGGGGCTGTTGAGGAGGCTCTCCTTGAGGTGGAGGGACAGGGACAGCAGGGGGCTGCCCGGGGACAGGAGCAGGTGGCTGTTGGTAGTAGTGCGAGTAGTAAGCGGCCCAGGCGGCACTGGGGTCTGTGGGGGCAGGAGGTTTTGCTGTGAAGTAGTAGGAAAAATACATGTAGTCTAAACAATCACCCAACAATCACTTCGGAATGGTCAGCCCATAAGACACGACTTTGGAAAGTATGGATTGATCATTAGACCGTCTAGTGAAATATACCACACAATCTAAGACTTACTGGGGTCGTGAGGGGCTGGCGGCTGCCCCCACTGGGGATACGTGCTGCCCCAACCTTGTGGGGGGTACTGGTGAGGAGGTGGAGGCGGCGGAGGGCCCGGACTGAAAGGAAGTTAGAGATCAGAAGTAAAACACAGATCCTAGGTTCGAAGACACTGAAAATTTGGCCACTTTAAAGGGTTGTATCATCTGAGACATTGGTGGCATATCACTAGGATATGCCACCAGTGTCAGTTAGGTGCGGGTCTCAGAGGTCTCTCTAAAATGGGGCCACTAAAGTGAATAGGAGTCCCCCCCCCAAAAAAAACAACCACGCAAGTGTGCCCGGCTATTTTCAGCAGCTCCATGAAAGTGAATGGAGAGTGCACGGCACATGATCGTCCATTCACCTCTGAGACCACCGGAGATAGCCGAGCCAGTGCTCACCTATATTCGTAACTCCCATAGAAGCGAAGAGGACGGCTCCCCTTGCGCGGTTCACTCATGTTCACTTTGGGGGGGGGGGGGGGGGTCCTGTTTTAGAGGTGCAGGTCAACGAGGTGGGGCCCGACACTAGCGAGGTACTCCCGACAAATGAGATAACCCATTTAAGACGAAATCTAACCCTTAACACACATTCAACGTGTAGAAGACTTATGCTGGTTTGTCTTCTGCAGCTAAGAGCCGTACAGAAACTGGAGCATAGCCCACCCATGCCCTGGACCACAAGTGCAGTTTTAAACCTGCCCAGTATTGTTTTTGTCCACAGAACCTCAGTAAAGCTGAAGCTTCTTGTAAAAACACACACAGGAGGGAAAAAACATAGTATACAAAATTTCATTGACCAAAATAACTTACTGTGGTGGAGCTCCTGGGGGTCCGGGCGGATAAGGACCTGGGTTAAATGGACCCATGGGGCCAGCTGGACCAGGAGGGCCGGGACCAATCGGACACAAGGGACCCTGTGGGGGAAAAAAAAAACAATTTACAATTTTTTTTGCTCCATACGATGCACTATGACCTGATGCTGTGCGACATCTGGTCACACTCGTTGAATCAGGAGAGGCAAGTTCTTTTTATTTTTCTGTGATAAAATAAATTTTCGTATTTTGCCGCTTCCAAACACAGGTTTGTCTTATGGTCAGGTGAGTCTTATAGAGAAGAATACCGTAAGTAGGTGTAAACTAAACTGAAGGGCACTTCTGCAGAAGGCATTATTTAGAAAGGTCAGAACTAAGCAGTGCAGGGACTACATAGGCGCCATTATTGCCAGATTACTGACCAGGACACGTGCAGTCAATACCCATAAAGAATGTAAAATACGGCACTGTAAGGCGCTCGGGCGGCTCTATACCAGCAGAGCGCATGTGCAGAACTTCCCGCTCTTCCCACAATGTCAGCATGAGCAGTGTAAGCACCACCCGTGCACCGCTCCATAACCCACCTCAATCTTCTCTTCGATAAGCTGTTTGGCATGGTCAATCTGTTGGGGTGAGCCGCGGATAATGAACATTTTGAAGTTCGGGTCGCCGTTGGGTGGCGGCTGCCGTGAGATCTCCACAAATGCTCCAGTCTGTTGGTTTATTGCCTTTACGTTTTCACCGCCTGCAGACACAAGGGAACGGTTTAAAAGAGAAACGGAAGACGAGGAGCCTGAAAGAATACTAGAGGGGTCTTCAGAGGTCAATACTGAAGAGGCCTGTTCTTAGGCCAGTGACGTCACATTTATTGGTCACATGACCTAGGCACAGCCAAGTCCTAGTGAAAGGGCCTGGGCTTTACTAATAACAAGCACACTATACAACGTACAGCACCGTGCGGACGGCAAAGAGTCAAATGTATGACATACACCACCACGATCAGATATTGATTGATCCCAAGGATGGTCATCAATACTAAACCTCCAGAAGCCACTTTAACATGGAGAAAACAGACAGCTATTCGCAACCAACAACTCACCTCTACCAATAACTAGGCCACATTTATGAGTGGGTATGGAAAAGGTCATTTCTCCTCCGGGCGGTCCCCATGGCCCTTGCCCTCGGCCTCTTCCTCTGCCACCAGATTGCATGCCAGGGCCTGGAGGTCCTGGTGGACCACTCTACAGAAGGAAAGCAAGAGGACAATAAGCACATGTAGTAATTAAAGGGAATTATCATTGTGTCTGAGCAGGTGGAGCTGAGCTATATATATATCTTTATTGGAAGAGATTCAGTAAAACTTGTAATTTATTCATTCATTTATATTCGTGATCATTCTGGGCTTTGCAGTCCAGGAGGCGGTCCTACCAATGATTGACAGCTCTCTTTATACACAGTCATAGAGGGAAGGCTGTCAGTCACTGATGGGGCCGTGTCCTTAACTTCAAAGCCCACAAAGAACAGGAATATAAATGAATAAAATAGTTTTTATTGAATCCTTTCCCATAAAACCATATATCAATCTGCTCAGTTCCTTCTGCTCTATAACATGCTCCTGAAAGATGACGTTTTCATGCCGACAGGTCCCCTTTAAAATGACTTACATTATACATGTGTTGCATGTACTTACTCTCAAACTCTGCAACAAGTCACCGATTATCCTGGCTGCGTGATCACATCTATCTGGGGGACCCATAATGTGTGCGATCTTATCAGGGCCGCTCCCATCATCTGGAAAGGAGGATATTTTATAAGCAAGTTCATTAAATCTTCATGCGCAGGATTTCGTGCCAAACAAAAGCACACTGACAAGTATTCATTAATAGCGCTATTACCCACTTAATACATCACGTTCCTGTTTGTCCTATGCATCAACCGGTTGCGTGGAGTGGGCTCACGTGCAGCAGGTGCCGGGTGTATAATATAGCAGACACCCGCCAGCAATGACTGGAATCAAAGCTGGCTCCAGCCCCTTAACCCCTCAGATGCCAATATCTGTCCTCTAATCAGAACCATGCATCAAATTTGCAGGGCTCTGATCCTTTGCTATGGCAGCTCGGGGCCTATAAACAGCTCCCAGGCCTGTCATGTGGACTGGCAGCAAAGCCATGCCTGAGGCATGGCCCACCGGGCAGCCACTGCTGCGCCCTCTCCACTTTAAATGACAGGACCAGGCAGTGAAAACACCACACATGGCCCCGTCAAAGCGCAGAGGGCACAGCAGTTGCAGATATTCTAGGTGTAATGGTAACGCCCCCGCTTTTTCTAGAGGCTCATTTGCATATATTAACTTTATTTCTCAGCAATGCGGGCACATATGGACGACAGGTCAGCCAGTGTCATGGGTACAAATCTGCTGACAGATGCCCTTTAAGGGAATAATATCCGGAATGAAATACACAGGCTTTTACCAAACACATTTCATACTTGGTCTGAGGCAGATTGGATTCTCACCTTGTTTAAACTGTATCCTGACACCAGCGTCATTCTGAATTTTCTTGATCATTTCTCCATTCCGCCCTATCACGACCCCAACCGAGTGTCGGGGAACTGGAACCTGCATGGAAGAAGACGTCAATGCCTGAAACCCTTCAACACAGTGCACCGACCACCGCGCCGGCTGTGCCCACTTCTTACATCTATGCCGCCTCCGCCGCCTCCTCCACCACCACCACCACCACCTCCTCCTCGGGAGCCATACTCATTCCTGTCACCGAAGTTCGCCTGATCTCGTTCTCGTAAGAGATCCATGACCATCTCACAGGCTTGCTGCAGAAGAACATAACATTAGATGGGAATGTCTAAATCTTACCATTATGCAGATAACACCTTTCCCTTAACCTGGACTGGTTGGGAGTAAGTGCCCCGCACTATATTGTGGCATAAGAAACAGCACTAGTAGCAATATAAAAGGAGGCGAGGCAAGACAGCCCTAGCACGGTGCTGAGAAGCAGGACGATATAACCATACATGCAGGAGCTTAATTCATGCCCGTGTCCTATTAAAGGACAGATTCCCTGGAGTCTAGGCATTGTGCCGCTGCCCTACATATACGACAGGAGGAGCAGTACAAAGACAGCGTATAGCGATCGCTTCAATTCCATAAAACCTACCTGCACTTTGAAGGGCTCTCCTACAATACGCAGAGGTTTATCAACATTTGAGCCCTGTGAGCCATCTTGTATAAGGATCATCTTGACTCCTGCACGCTCCTGGACAGGGAGAGAAACAAATACGGGTTTACATCATAAGTGAACCTACCTGCACGTCCCAGGCACCGTCCTTCAGACTTCACTTACTTGCAGCTGTTTGATCGTTTCTCCCCCTTTCCCGATAACGAGACCGGCTTTGCCAGCAGGGATCATGATCTCTTGTAAGGAACCGTTCTGTCCATTGGCGCTGTCGTGGAACTGGCCGGGTGGTCCACCACGACCCCGAGCTACTATATCATCCAGCATCATCTTTGCTTTTCTTTAGGGGGAAAAAAAAAAAAACAACATATCTTACATCACAAACCCAGATTCATTAAGGACTCTGGCACGCGCCACAAATCCAGGTTCGGATTTGTTATGCAATGCATGCGCGGCTACTCCCAGTAATGGCGCGAGACTCAAAAAGTCCCGCATTAAGGCGGCCATATTGGAGGAGATCAGGAAAATTAGTTAAGATGAACGAACCAGGTTGATCCAAGGCGGATGAACCAGTTCGCTCATCACAACACAGGTGATGTGACCAATGAACGTGTCATGGCTGGCCTAAGAAGAGGTCACAGCGCTCTCTGGAGTCGGACCCCCACCTATCAGATATTGATGCTCTATCCTGAGGATAAACCTCTCTAACGGACACATTTCTGAGTAATCCTTACAGGTGGCATTTACTTACTGCACAGCTTCTTGGGAGCCAGTTAGTGACACCACCCTCTCCGGGAGTCCTCCACTGTCTGGAACAGAAGAGACGTCTTATTAATATTTCCCGGCCTCCGTACAGAACCACACAGGTCCAAGTACAGGTCGACAACAGCGGTCAGACACAGAGCATATCCTATCCAAATGTGCAGGGGATATGAGTGACCCCTTTGGGCACCAACTGGTTGAGATCCTGCTCCAGAGGATGGTAAAGGGACACGCAGTCTTCTCACCTGGGGAGATCTGAACTTTACACCCCGACTCTTGCTGGATCTTGTTTATTTGCTCTCCTCCGCGGCCAATGACTGAAAGTGAAGACGGTTCGTCAGTCTCCTCGTCATCCCTTACCGTATTACACAAGGTGAAGGCATTAAACACTTACTCAGTCCCACCATGCCGTCAGGCACACGATACTCTTCAGTCATCGACGAGGACCTGCAGCCGTACAAAGTGTCTGGTTACAACCAAGCACAAGGAAAGACACCAAGGAGAGAAGAAAGGTGGAACACTTACCGAGGTTGATGTACTGGAGTAAGAGGTGGGGCGATCGCTGAAACACACAAGAATACACAGAGGGGCGGCTGTCAGTCATCCTACTGAAAAACACTGCAGCTAGCCTGGCTGATAACAGGGGGCAATCCATGAAGTGAGGGACACGACGGCTGCAGCCACAGTCTGCAGTGGTGACCTGCGCCGCTCGCATCACATGACAAGGGAAGCAGGTCACTGCTGCAGTCTGATTGGCTGCGGCTGTTACGTGTTCCCCCAACAATGGATGTGGATATCAGTGCAGAGGAAGTGCCGGTCCAGGAGCCGTACAGACGGAATCCAGCAGCAAGGACCAGGCGAGCGGGGTGGCCACATCTGGAGGTCCGATTCGTCTCAGATAACCCCCTTTAACTTAAGTGTGATTGGCAGGGGTCCGACAACTGACCCCCCCATTGATCACGAGAATGCCTATGCTCCTCCACTTGAGAGGAGCGGCGGTCACACATGCATGTCCACCGCTCCATTCAACTCTATGGGACTGCCAAAGATGGCAAAGAAGCAGCGCCCGGCTAACTGGCAGTCCCATACAGCTAAATGGATTAGCAGCATACATGTGTGCAGCTCCATTCAAATGGGGGGGAGCAAGGGCCCCCCGTTCTCGTGATCATCGAGCAACACAGCAATTGGGGATAATTTGTCTTAATGAGAAAGTCCTTTTATAGGGCGCTTCTCGCTATTGCAAGTGATGGCATCCGACTGAGAGAAAAAAAAAAAGTTACCAGACTCTGCCGGTCACGCAGGGGGAACTACTAAAGACCCATTCATGTGTTACGCCATCGTATAAGGCCTGTTTCACACTTGCGTTGGTGTTTTCCGGTATTGAGATCTGGCAGAGGATCTCAAAACCGGAAAAAAAAAGGTTCCGTTTAGTCCCAATGCATTCTGAATGGAAAGAGACCTGTTCAGGATACCTTCTGTGTGGTGACCAGACACAAAACCACTGCAAGCTTCGGTTTTGTGTCCAGTCATAGGAACTGAAGAAACGGACCAGTCACTAAAAATAATCTACGGCTAATTTTACATCTGCGCTTTCCCTTTCCGCTATCGAGATCCGGCAGGGGATCTCAATAGCGGGGGGGAAAACACTTCCATTTTGTCTCCATTCATTGTCAATGAGGACAAAAGTGAAGGAAACGGAATGCACCAGAATGCATTCCGTTTGGTTGCGTTCCCATCGCGGACAGAATAACGCTGCAAGAGGTGTTTTTCTGTCTACAATGTGGTGCGGAGCAAGACGGATCCGTCATGACACACAATGTAAGTCGATGGTGTGTCGGACACAAAAGAAAAAGGATCCGTGCCCCATTGACTTAGTGGTTTTAGAGACGGATCCGCCTTGGCCATTTTAGAGATAATACACCCGGATGCATTCAGAAAGGATGCAGACGGTTGTATTATGACAAAAGCGTTTTTGCTGATCCATGACGCATCAAGCAAAAACGCTGGTGTGAAAGTAGCCTAAGGGTACTTTCACACTTGAGTTATTCTTTTCCGGCATATAGATCCGTCCTCGGGCTCAATACCGGAAAAAAACTGATCAGTTTTCTCCTAATGCATTCTGAATGGAGAGAAATCCGTTCAGGATGCATCAGGATGTCTTCAGTTCAGTCACTATACAGTTTTTGGATGTAGAAAATACCGCAGCATGCTGCAGTTTTGTCTCAGTCCAAAATTCCTGAACACTTGCCTGAATGCCAGATCTGGCATTAAAATGACTGCATTGACGGATCCGGTCTTCCGGTCTGTGCAGACCTTTAAAAATGTGAAAAAAAAATATAAGAAATACCGGATCTATTTTCCGGATGACAACTGGAGAGACGGATCCGGTATTGCAATACATTTGTGAGACGGATCCGTCTACAAATGCTGTCCGCTTGCATACAGATTGCTGAATCTGGCAGGCAGTTCCGGCAACGGAACTGCCTGCCGGAATCCAACAACGCAAGGGTGAAAGTCATGGTGACGGATCTGGTTTTTTAGCATCCTAAAAAAAAAAAAAAAAAAAAAAAAAAAACCACACACACGGATCTGTCACCCATTGACTTTCAATGTATTTAGTTTTCAAATTTTGATTTCACACAACGGAGGCCTCCTGACGTGGAAAATCAGAACAACGTAAGTGTGAAACAGGCCCAAGATGGGAGTACTCCCGTACAATTTACCAAGTAAACCAAAGAGATATAGAAACCAGGAATGCTCCAGAGGTAAAGATAACTCACGTTCACTTTGTGTTGCCAGTTTTTTGCACTCTGGTTGGTCTGGGGGGGAAAGAAAAAAGGTAGAATCCGGTCAGAGGGATGCGGGATCCTTCTGCACGAGCGGCTGATTCATCCATCCTACCCCGACCTCCACAAGTCACTGCGTTGCCTTCTTACCTCCATCTTCTAACTGCCTTTTCTGACCACCAAAATTAAATTCCTGGGTGTTGTTGACGCCTCCGGTGACTTCACCGCCAATTTTTGCTGCAATCTGTTTGGAACAAGAGGGAAGACCTTACTATCAAACACATAACGGCGCCATTGTGAGAAAACCGGGGTCATCCTGCTCCTTAAATCACAACCTATACACGGAGCTGGGATCGAAATGAACAACCTTCCCTACACCCATTTTTTTATTTTTTCAGGCAGTTATGGACCTTCATCTCTCGGTCAGAGTGGCGGGCAGGTACAAGGACCATCTCTCGCTCTATAGGACCCTCTGATGTGAATGGACATCGTGCGATCCTTCATTTCCCCTGTGGCGGCGCTGCAGGAGACGTTTTCTCCTCACATCGGGGCACATTTATAAAGGGACTTGTGACTAATTTTAAGCCATGCGACAATATTTAGTCACGCGGCAGATTTCACGCCATCTTTGCAGGACGGGGGCGGAGTGTGGGCCGTGACGAGACTCCAGCCTAGGCAAATTTTCTAACAGGACACAGGTGTAAATGTTACACCAGCCAGTGCAGCAGATTGTCGGGAGGGAAGCGTTCTGGTGGAGAAGACCCTTGCTTTTACATGCAGTGATCTCCTCCACAGTATGGGGAGGAGCAATCACTACTGCCATCGCTCTTCTCCGTACCGACTTGGCGTTTGCCAGCAGCAGATCACGTTTACACAGCACCATCTGCCGTCGGTAAAGGGTCATTTTTGTATGCGCACAAGCTATTCAACTACCCGACGAACAAGCGTTTGGCTTGTTCATCAGCGGTACATTTACACCGCCATATAAATCGCTGTGAACGCTTGCTAGCGATTATCTTTAGAATTTGTGGAGGGCCCTTAAGACTGGCATAAAAAGCAAGGTTAAAGGGAGAGCACAGGCAAGAAGGGATGACATTAGGACACCGGAGCAGCGCGGGAGAAATCAGCATGCCCTGTCTGAGCGATCACACCGCAGCGTTAACCAGATGAGTCTGATTCTCCCCCAGCCATTATTGGAAAGTCAGGAGACCCCGTACATATGTCCCGCTGACGATCGTACGCCCGCCTCACCACACATCATCCCACTACGGTGAGCCTCGCACGGTCGTGTACCCGGCACGTCTTTACGAGTGCTGTCACACAGTAAGGTGTCATTAAGGAGCTCTCCGGAGCCATAAAGCAGGCTATTAAACCAGAAGAAAAAAAAAGAAAAAAACACGCCCTGAGGACAAGAAGCCCGAGCACAGCCTTGTAAACCAGGTAGTCCCAGAGGAAGCTGAGCACGGACAGTGTGGATGTATGAACCTGGAGAGCGGAGACACCACAGAAGCGCGCACCATTTCTGTCCGTGATTAGGGATCCCTCATGCACATTACAGTCTACGGGTCCACAAATCATACAGCTGGGCTGTCAGTGTTCTCCATAGACTGCACATGGATCCATTGAGCCCAATGGCTACAGACCGCTGATCCATTACCGGACCGATCAGGACCATTAAAAGGTCAGTGAAAATCACAGCACGCCATCGGTATCCTTTACAGACACGCGTTTTGCGGACCGCAAAGTACATACGGCCGTGTGAATGCACCCTTAGACAAGGCTCGATGACACGGACTCTCCTTCACCGCACTGTGGGTGCTGATCACGTGGCCGCACAGAAAGGACAATCATATAGAAGGGGGTGAATCGGATCCACGTCCCGTTCTGTGCAGTCATCTGGGCTCTGGTCGGGGATGCTGATCTGTCACAGGGCCCCTGCTGACCAGCATTACTCTGTCAGTGAGGGAGCGCTGGGCAGCACCAGTAAGTCGCCAGTTTTGTCGCAGTCTGAAGCCACGTAACCCAGGCCTGGTTCCTCACTATTCTGACAAGATGGATCCAAAGGTAACAAATATCAATACAAGTGAAAGAAGCAGAGGAGCAGCGATGACGTCCAGCACTGTGTGACCGGACCCCGGGTCCTACAGAAGACTGCGCAGCCGCCCATACACACCAAAAGCAAGCCGGACCATCACACATGAACCATCATTCCCACAGCCAAAAATGTGATGTTGGGTCCAGTGCTGTCACAAGCATACCCCCGGATCGACCAGTTTAGGCCTTATTCACACGTCCGTAGTGCAAAACACCTTGCCACCAGCCCTATAGAGATGCCTATACTTGTCTGCAATTGCGGGCAAGAATAGGACATGCTCTATATTTTTGCGGAGCCGCCGGCCGGAAGATCGTCGACGCGCCGTGCAAATGCGGAGAGCACAGTGTGTGAATTAGGCCTTAGTCGGACACATTACTAGCGAGATCGTACAAATGGAGGGCTGATCGGCTGCATCCCAACCTTACACCATATTTAAAGGAGCATTCACACAACCGTGCCGCAATTTTTGCGGATAATGCACAGACCAATTTATTTCTATGGGTCAGCAAAAGTTGCGGAATACCTTTCAGTGTCATTCGTGTGCTGTCCGTTCCTTTTATTTTAGAACATGTTCTATACTTGGCTGCAAATTGCGGTCGGTGGCCCATAAAGGGTCAACGGGTCCGTAAAAAACGGATAGCACACGGAAATGCATCCGTATGTCATCCGTTTTTTGCTGACCCCTGGACTGAAAACATTCTAGGAACCCCATTAAATTTGCCAATTTTAACCCTTCCGTTTTTTTGCAGAAGACACTATGTCCGTATTATAGGGACTTACGGAACGGAAAGATAACTGAAGACATACGGAACACGCGGATCCGTGATTTGCGGACCGCAAAACCAACACGGTCGTGTGAATGCTGAAAATAACTTATTTTCAATTTAAGGATGATTATAGATATTTTTGCCAATTTAGCTTATTTTTTAGGACGAATTGCATTTTTTTTGGGGGGGTGGGGGGAGGTAATAGAAGCAGTTTACGGTAAATACCATTATCTTTATTATAGGGTTGCGGCTATGCTTTTTTTTTTTAGAACTTGAATGATTAAAACCTATGAAAAAATTGGTTTCATTATTTTTTTTTTTTATAATTTAATTATCTTATTAGTTCCAGTAGGACAGTATCTTGTAGTAGACAGTCATGGCGGGCCTGGGGGTCTGTGTTAGACCCTCAGCAGTGCATCAGCAGCCCACCATTGCATTTGCAGGGGGCTGACGGCGAGAGGGAGCTCCTTAACTGCCTAGACGCCACAGTCATTGTTAACTGCAGCATCTAGGGAGTTTCACGGCCAGGGTTAGAGTTCTTTGTTACAGCCATTAAAGCGGGAGGCCAGTTACAGCGCGCGCCGGGCTCCTGCTGCATCAGCGCAGCCTGTGCAAGGTTTCTCATCACAACACCCCAAAAAAAAAAAAAAAAAAAAAAAAAAAAAAAAACACACGGTGGGGCTCTAGAATCGCAAACACATTGCTCAGCCCTACACATACCCTTGACGCTGCAGGTACAAGCCTGGCACGGCAGCATGCTGCCAAGAAAGCGGAAAAAGAGGCATCTGTCAGCAGGTTTGTCCCTCTGACCCCGGCTGACCTGTTACATGTGCGCTCTGCAGCTGAAGGCGTCTGTGTTGGTCCCATGGTCATATGTGTCCGCATTGCTGAGAAACATGATTTTTTGACATATGAAAATGAGCCTCTAGGAGCAACGGGGGCGTTACCATTACACAACGAACAGGGCAGCCAGTTTCATAGCTACAAGTTTGCTGACAGACCCTTTCTGGCTGGGGCTACAAGCACCATGTTGGCCCCGACAGCCACTGAACCACTGGGCTTGCAGCACAACACGCAAGTCGCCACAAGCCCAGAACGACAAAGAATCCAACACTGCCGGATTCTATGCATTGCTGCAGTCACAGCGACCGGCAAGTCGCGCTGCGAGCACATTCAGATCAGCGGCTGCACAGCGACTGCGGTGGCACCTAAGAGCACCGTGTGCTCCCAGCTTTAGAAGTAATCCACAGGACAGGGGATAACTAACTGTTCAGTGGGGGGGCGTCTACCCACTGAGACCCCAGAAGAATGGGGGTCTGATGGTGTGGCAGAGCAGCAGCTTCCTACCTTATCCTTTCATTGACTTTGGGACCGCTGGAGACAGCCAGTCGCTGTACTATCTGAGAGTCCCTTAAAGGGGTTCTATGGGAATTAAGAAAAATGAAAATACTTTAAATATATTCCCAAATACCTTTCATAAGTTATAATGGATCGTTTTGTCTGGCGAGCAATCAGGATAAATAAAATAGCCACCATCCTATTAGTACACACAAAACCCGTCATCCGCCAGCAGGACAGGTTACTTCACGACACTGAGCTAAAGAGCTGCCTCATCCTCCTCTGCTGGTCAGGGATTATGATAAGATCTTCAGCTGAATCTCTGTAGGAATGGAGTCTAAGAGGAGACATGAAGGGAGGACGGACTGTGGTAATGGAGACTGCATACAAGAGCTGCTGCTCATTGCACACATCCTTCATGTCTACTCAAACTCCATTCCCCAGAGATCATATTAAAATCTATTCAGGATGATAATCCCTGACAAGTAGAGCAGAGGAGGATGAGGCAGCTCTTTAGCTCAGTGTTGTGAAGTAACCTGTCCTCCTGTGTGATTAGGACAGGTTTTGTGTGTATTAATAGGACGACGGCCATTTTAATTCCCCTGACAAAACGATCCACTATAACTAATGAAAGGTATTTGGGAATATATTTATAATAAAGTAATATTTATGTATTTTCATAGAACCGCTTTAAGGAAGTGAAGGGAGCAGCATGGCACATATCCGACCTGCCACTCCATCAGACGAGGGGCACTGCACCCTGGTGCCAGGGGCAGGTCCCCCGATGAACAGTTAGTAAGCCCCTATCCTGCAGACTGGGGATAATGCCAAAACTTACCCCAACCCCTTTAGAACCGGCCAGTGACCCGACCTCCTCCGGCGGATGGCATTGCGCACTTACTACAGATAACCCGCCAGCCGTCCTATCCATTTACTATCTTCGCTGCATTATAAGCGCCTGGCACTATAAGCCATCAGGTACGAGGGGGTGACCGCCGATAATCCAGAAAACCTCAGGACTGGTCAGCACCTACGGGCAGGTCTATGGCCGCCATTAGCTGTGCAGGAGCTGAACACATGACGCAGCCATGTGCATGGACGTGGGAATACGGGCTCCAGAACCACATGTCATCCAGTGGACGGATTCTGAACCCAAGGCATCCATGAGAGAGACGAGAATAACAACGCCCCATAGAGCCGGCTAGGGGCCCGTCGGGGACACGGAGGTGGGAGCCTTCCAGCTACCTATTAGGGAAGTGCTGGGAACATCAAGTCTTCTCCTCTGACATAACACGCCTGGCACCACGTGCGGCCATAGCGCAGCATTAACCGTACCCGGCGTCAGTACACGCATCCATAAACCGAGGGGACACGGAGGATTTTCCAGCTTCCAAAAAATGCATGTTAAAGGGGTTCTACACCCCCAAAGCCAGGGACTGGCTGCAGCGGTGAGGCCACGCATCGTCTAGATGACTTCACCGCTGCAGCCAAGTAAACAAAGTGCGGCCCGCGGGGAGAGGAGCGCTCAGTTCTTTGTGCAGAGCGATCCCAGGCGGCTTCTTTCTGAAGCCAGACAACCCCTTTAAGGGGAAGAAACTCTACAAATAACTGGACTAGTCCCTGCCCCACATTTACAGGGGCCCTCTGCACAGCGGAGAGGTGGCCCCCATAGCTCTGGAAGAATCACACGGTTTTAGGTAATTAATCTTATTTAGTGATTAATGGTCATAAATAAGATATCCAGGTGCCGCGCTTCTGACATCAGACAGACAACGTTCCCCAGCACCCAAAAGGAACCCTCATGTCCTGTATAACCAACCCCCCCCCCACAGTTAAAGGGGTCCTGACAACGGCTCCTGCGGCACTACAGATAGGTGTATTAGCTATGCACCCACAAGTTTTGTCTGAGCCCCACTAAGCACCCGCCGGGCCCCCGCGGGCATGCGGCACATCCTATCTGACCCGTATTCATGGCTGACATTTGGTTCGGCGCTGGTACCTACCTTCCCAAGATGATCACCAGGGTCATAAAGTTAGGGTGCTACTTACCTCACAGATCCCGCATCACTGCCCCGGTCCTCCCGGCAGGGCTGAAGAGATGACGCCATCTCTGCGGCAGCCAGTCACCGGCCTCAGCGATCAGCTGCCGTAGCCACGTGTTGTCGACATGTCGTCACCGCAGGATCTGTGAGGTAAGTACTTACCTGTTCTTTATTTCAGGCTGATCCCGAAGCCAGACAACCACCAGTCACTAGGACGACGGGGTGGACCATTAAAGCCAATGGGCCCTGAGGTCACACTCTGCAGGATCCAGCAGTTGGGAAACTACAACTCCCAGCATGCACGCCATCAGGACTCCCACAGAAGTGAACACAGCACGCTGGGAGAAGTAGTTTCACAACAGATGGAGCTTGCTGACCCCTGTGGGGGGAATGGACCCAGAGAGCTCAGTGGTGCCCCCTAGAGCTGACTTCCATGAGCACACACCTACCTCAGCACCAGAGCAGGACCTGCTCATGTGGCGATAGACATTGGTGGGGCCCCTACGGTACCGTGGGGGGGGGCCCTCTGATGTCAATGGGTCATGCACCATTTCTTTCCGGACTCTCTGTATTGGTACACTTACCAGCAGTGACCCCTGAGCAGCCTGGGCCCCTGCACCACCCCCACAATCTGCAGCTGGGGCCCCTGACAGGCTCATCGTGTGGCAGGGCTGCAGGTGGGCACAGTGCCCGGCGAGGTGGTGCCGTACCAGCCGCACATGTACGGCGCCGGGCACCGGCAGACATACACATGGCACAGCGCCGGCCGGATACACAATGCACATCCCACCGCCGGCCGCGTCCCCTCCTCCGCCGCCTCCAGCCTCTCCACCGCCCGCGTCTTCCCGCTTTCTTACCTGCCTAGCCCTCTGTACGGCATCAGCGAACGCGTCCTTGCGGTTCCCGGTCTGGGCTCCGGGATAGTCGGACATGGCGGCAGCAGCAGCGGCTCCTCCGCGGGCTCAAGGCGCGAACAAGGCCGCGACGCGCAGGGCACACTGGGAAACGGGGAGGAGACAAGCTGCGCGGTGACTGACGTCCTAGCGAACCAATCGTCTCCCGGTTTAGCGTTATGGCCGGCCAATGACAGGAAGGGGTTGGGACGTGGACTTTGTGATTGGCACGCCCGGAGAGCCAATGAGGAGAGAGCGCCCTGCGTCGAAGGGGACAAAGACAAAAGGGAGGGACTAAGGTGATTGCAGGCCGCCTCCTCCAATAAGTCGTGAACACGCTATTAATGGACAGGCGAAACAACCAATCGCTAGGAGCTTTAGATAGAGGGGCGGGGATTAGACAGGTTTTATTCACTGAATTGGTTCAGCGCCCTATGATTGACAGCGGGAACAGTCAATCAGAGGGCGGCCTGCAAAGTGATGGGTAATAGCTTTAGTGGCTTTTGTATGGAGCAGGTGCAGTGCAAGGAGATCATTGAAGAGATGCTCAAGTCCTGTCTTCAGAGGCAGCAGCAACCTATGTGTGTGTGTGTGTATATATATATATATATATATATATATATATAAATATTCCAAGTATTATGGATGCGTGTTTGGTAGCAGCACATGGACAGATATATAGGTCCATCATACTGCCCCATATGTGGCCCAAGTGTCACAAGCACATACACGTCGCAGTATAACCCCCATCACAGAAGTGCAGCCCTAATGGTTGGCACCGATGAATTGTCACTTAAAGGGGTTCTCTCATGATAAACACTTACCCGCTATCCACAGTGTAGCGTATAAGTGTCTGATTGGTGGGCGTCCCACAGCTGCGGTCCCCACTCACTACAAGAACAGGGGTCCATGCTCCACCATTTGAATGGAGAAGTGGCCAACATGGGCTACCGGAAATAGGTGAGCGCTGGTACTCGGCTGTTGAATAGAGCGGTGGACACATATATGTGTCTGCTTTTCCAGTCAGACAGGGAGCAAATGCCCCTCTTCTCATGACTAGTAAGGGGGCCCCAGAGTTGGACTGCCACCAATCTTGCACATATGAGTTTTCATGGGACAACCTCTTAGAAGGGATTGTGCCAAGAGACAAACGTATGTCCTATCCACAGAATAAGGGATATGATTTGTAGGGGTCCAACCACTGGGACAAGAACGGTGGTCCATTGCCCCCTGTTGTTTTACAGTGGATTCCGGGATACGGGAATAAATAGGCTGACACGATAAGTGAGTAATAATGATGAAAGGCGCTGCATACAGCTAATAAAGGTGCACACATATAAAGTAAAGAAAGAGTCACTTTGCTTAGGTCAGCTCTCGGTAAGCTCTTGTGTGTGCGCCAACTCCACAGATGGTGGATAACAGCAAGATAAGATAGCGAGTTCAAAAGCCGTCTTATTTAGTGGTAAGCATGAATGTCATCATCTAAATCTTATTATCTACTAAACTCTGGTATGTCGCCTTGAAGCTGTATTTTAGAAGTGGTAGAATAAAAAAATAAAAGTGCGGTGTACACCTGAGGTGATTATATAAAAAAATACATATCATATGAGGGACTTAACAGATAGTTAAGTAAGTAAATATCAAGATGCAGATGCAGACCAACGGTCGCGATGAATCACATGTATGCTAATTAGTAACCGTATGCTATATGTTACTGCATCATAGAGTAATGTTCAGTATCCCCGCACCTATGGTCCGCATATGGTCAAAGTGTACCAAATAGACTTAAGCATATCGCAAACTACATGCCAAATGGCATGAAACAAGTGCAACATACCCATAAAAGTGGGAGACTCACCTCAGGAGAACCGCACACCTCGACGCGCGTTTCGGCGAAACCTTCCTCTGGGCTCTCCTTGAAAGTCTGCTCCATTTAAATCTACAAAGCACCAATCAATGATCATAAATTTGATTGGCATAATCACATCCCCGAGTGTGTGCTCATGATGAATTCCACATCACACCTGTATGTCATGGCGCCATCCACCTCCACCCTAATGCGCGCGCCGAGCACCCGATGGCCAGTCAGGTAATCGGCCGCATGACTCAATTGCCGTGACGTACGGCGGACACGTGATGGCCAGTCACGCGACCGCCCACGTCACAAAACAAAAGCTCAAATGAATACTTAGCTGAGCGATGTAACGGAAACTCATCACATGACCGATCACATCACATGATCGCAAGCAGTAGGATGGACAGCGCATATCTCGTAATATTCCATCTTAAGATGTTCATATCAAAGCCGGGAAAAAGCGCACAACGTCCATGGAGATGAAGAGCTGGAGGACGATGTTAGTATAAACAGTAACCAGAACATAAACAGCACAAGAAAGAGTTTAAATAAAAATGAAATAATAAATCCACATATTAAAAATATATAATATAGGTATTCAGAGGAATGGTGCGAAACTCAGATCCTCATTAGGCCTTTGGGTTGCATCGTATCCAGGGTCCAAATCCAGCTTGTTTCTCGATGTTGCCCCCTCGCACGCCCAGATCCACATGGTCAATTCCACAAACACTTAAAAGTCCTAAAATGTTTGGGGATTGGTTTCAAATTAACCAGGTCATCATTTCCCATAGCTTTCACTATGTCACCAACATGTTCCCTGACCCGTACTTTTCACTCCCTGGTGGTTAGACCAATGTAGATCGTTGGGCATGGACAGGTCGCGTAGTAGATCACGGCTTTAGTTGTACATGTGATATTGTGAGTAATCCGGTATTTTCTAGTCTGGGAGGAATTAGTAAATTCAGTGGCCTTCTCGATGTTTGGAAATGCAACACATTTCCCACATGGGGAACATCCCGACTTCGATCTTCGATCTACCACCGGTCCCTGGGAGGAATAGTAGGATCTAACAAGACAGTCCTTCAAATTCCTTGACCTCCTGCCACTAACGCTGGATGGGAGGTCAGGAATTTCGCCAAAATAGGGTCCGTTTTTAGAATGGGCCAGAATTTCTCCATCAGGTTAGGCATATTTTTCCATTGTGAATGGTAATTGGTGATATATCTTCCCATATCTCCTGAGTCCTTTTCTCGTGTTGTATTCTTAGCTCTATTATAGGCTCTCTTTATAGATCTCTTACTGTATCCCCTCTCGAGAAAATATAATATTTTATAATTTTTTAATATTAATTTTTTTTATATTATATTTAAAGGGTTTCTGTCACCAGGATTACACATTATAAGCTGTCTGACATTAGCTATGTGCTAATGTCAGATCAGCTTGATAATGTGCTTTATATGTATTTCTGATGTATATTTCGGCTAAAATGTGTCTTTTTATAATATGTAAATTAGCCTCTAGGAGCAGGGGCGTGCCCTGCTCCTAGAGGCTCCGTCTGCCAACCTGCTGCCACGCCCTTCTTTCTTTGATTGACAGTGCCGGGCAGCGATCCTCTCCTGCCTCCGGCACTGTCTCCCCTGCTAAATCCTGCGCCGCCGCTTTGTATTCGGCACAGGCGCGGTGAGCTGAGGACGCTGGTGCCTGCTGTCCTCAGCTCACCGCGCCTGTGCCGAATACAGAGCGGCAAAAAAAACTGAGCTCAATTGAGCTCAAATCACCACTTTTACCCTTAATATTTAACTTTACTTTTACTGATTTAAATATTAAGGGTAAAAGTGGTGATTTGAGCTCAATTGAGCAAAGTTTTTTGTTGTTATGGAACCCTCCCTTAATAGGGTCTCTAGTTTTTTGCATTAGAATACAGAGCGGCGGCGCAGGCGCGAGATTTAGCAGGGAGACAGTGCCGGAGGCAGGAGAGGATCGCTGCCCGACACTATCAATCAAAGAAAGAAGGGGCGTGGCAGCAGGTTGGCGCACGGAGCCTCTAGGAGCAGGGGCAACGCCCCCCCTGCTCCTAGAGGCTAATTTACATATTATAAAAAGACGTTTTTTAGCCTAAATATACATCAGAAATACATATAAAGCACATTATCAAGCTGATCTGACATTAGCACATAGCTAATGTCAGACAGCTTATAATGTGTAATCCTGGTGACAGAAACCCTTTAAAATATAATCACGTCAGGTATATACTGCACTTTATTCTTGATGTCTTTTGTCTTTATTTTAAGAACGCTTTGTATACGTTTTTGAATAAAATTTATCATATATTTGGAGCCTTTTTTAGACTCTTTTTTTGTGTGTGTTGACATGTCTGTTTCTAGCGGAGTGGGCTCGTTGAGGGTTTATAACGTTGTCCAACATTGGTTTAGGGCTTTTTCTTTGGTGGAATTTTGTGTAACCTGCTCACACTAATCACCTAGTTGTACTGTAATGTGACTGTTGCTAGAGCACGGCTGCTAGAATCTTAGGTTTTTGCCTGCTATTGTATCTACCAGCACTTTCACCAAGGTGGTCTACCATTCGCTGTACCTTTAAGCCACTGCGAGACGCCAGAGAGGGAGGGTGGGGGTGAGAGGCCCTGTAAGTATGGAGACCGTGACAGCAGTGGTGTAACTAGAAATGACTGAGCCCCACAGCAAAGTTTTGAATGGGCTCCCCCGAAACGTCTTCACAACACCCTCTTCCCATGCATCCCCCATTCCTGTGGCTAGTCGAGAACGCTCTCTCCGATCAGGCCCGGCAGCCGTTCTGTCCGTTACTAACGTATGCAGTGGCATGCAAAAGTGTGGGCACCCCTGGACAAAATTACTTTTACTGCGGACAGTTAGACAAGTTGAAGATGAAATGATCTCCAAAAGGCATAAAGTTAAGATGAAACAAACTTTTCAACATTTTAAACAATATAAGTGTATTATTTTGGTTTTGAACAATTTTACAGAGAAGGCTATAAGAAGATAGCAAAGCCTTTCCAGGTTGACATTTCCTCAGTTTGAAATGAAATTAAGAAATGGTAGGTAACAGGAACAGTGGAGGTCAAGAGATTGTCCGGAAGACCAAGAACAATTTCAGAGACAGCTGGTCATATGAATGCTCATAGAAAGGCAAATCAAAACCCCCGCTTGACTGCAAAAGACCTTTACGAAGATTGTGAACAATTTGGCCACAAGGAGCAAAGGTATGTTTTTCGAGAAAAAAAGGCACAACATTTGATCAAAAGAACACCCTTCCAACCAAAAGAGGTATTCTCATCTATATCGTTAGGATATGCCCCCATTGTCTGACAGGTGTGGGTCCCACCTTGGTAGTAGCGATAAAGAAGGATTTTCCAGCACCACTTCTTTCTTGAGTGAAATTTTCTTTATTTTCAGTGACAAGAGGACGGCAATAAAACTTTTTCACAGGTCCTGATTCAATCTACGCGTTTCAAACAGGTAGGTTCTTATTCATGACTGGCATGTCTTGCCTCTGTAAGAGCGGCCACATATACACCTTTGTCCAAGAAACCCATCCCCCAATTTAAGGGAGGAGGGTATACTCAGGGGCATACAAAGCCGTAATCACACTGAAAGGCAAGGCAGGCGTCTGTTCTAGTTTTATTTCTCCCAGGATATGAGCTGTGCGCTGCGATTGGCCAGCGCTACAGCCTGGGATACGCCTACTATAACCAAGTGATACTAGGCTCCTCCTAGTAGAACCAAGACCTAGAAGATACCGGAGCCTATACCAGGCGAACGGAGCGGCGCCCAGGGATAATAGTAAGTGCAGGGAGATCCCTGGGCGCAGCTCTACATGTCAGCATACTTAGTACACATTTTTTAGCCTGATGAAAGGTCCTCTTTAAGCTAAACGTCGTTTCGGCGCATCGCCGGATCCGACGTTTAGCTTTTTCTCAATGGTTACCATGGCAGCCAGGACGCTAAAGTCCTGGTTGCCATGGTAAAGTGTAGTGGGGAGCGGGGGAGCAGTATACTTACCATCCGTGCGGCTCCTGGGGCGCTCCAGAGTGACGTCAGGGCGCCCTACACGCATGGATCACATGATCGCATGGATCACATGATCCATGCGCATGGGGCGCTCTGACGTCATTCTGGAGCGCCCCGAGAGCCGCACGGACTGTAAGTATACTGCTCCCCCGCTCCTCACTAATACTATGGCAACCAGGACTTTAATAGCGTCCTGGCTGCCATAGTAACCTGAAAGCATTAAAAGACTGATCAGGATCCTGATTAGTCTTCTAATGCTTCAGGCGACTTGCGTTCTGACGGATCCGGCGGGACGGAAGTGCCTGCCGGATCCTCAGAACGCAAGTGTGAAAGAGGCCTAAGTCCAGCAGGAGATCTGGTATTGAGTTTCAGTATGCAGTATGCTTCTCTTTGTGTGATTAGTCTTTTTGGATCACCTCCTCTGTATGGGGGACAACACGGTCAATAGCATAGGCCGAAAAGGTTGTTAGACTTCTATTGTGGAAAGAAATAAAAAGTTTAGCTGCATCGGAGACATTCACATATGCTGTTAGTTATGTAGCTTAGATTTTACATTTCCGGGACGTGCGTCCTACATACAACAGTTGACATTCTGTACATTCCATTACATATACTACACCGGCGGTGTTACAATCAATATATGATTTGATCGGAAATTGTTCCGTATTGGTGGAATTAGGAAAAACCTTACGGGTAGTGACATAACTGCAGGCTCTACATGGATGGCTGCCGCCATTAGTAAGACCAGCGTATTTGAGCCAGGTAGCAGATAAATAGAGGGATGGAGACAGGGAGCCCGCAAGAGACGGTGGTCGTCCTGAGACCACCCTGTGTCCATCCCTCAGTAAAGAATACAAAGTCTTAAAATTCTTATCTCAATATAGAGTCACCTATTATGCCCATCATTCATGCTCTCCCCAAAATCCAGGGATGTGTCCTCCACCGCCCCGCCCTATAATCTCGGGCACCGGTTCCCTAACTGAAGGACTGAGCCAGCGGCGTGACTCTGTGCTACAGCCCTTAGTTAAACGGACACGTGGCTACATCAAAGACACAGGGGATGTTTTGAAAAATTTCTTCAATAAAAAGTGGTGTTCCAATTTTATCTGGATCACTTCAGATGTAATCAGTCCGTATCCATCTATACCTCATTCGCTGGCGCTACTGTCTTTGGAATACCACCTGCACAGATACAGCCCTCAGGGTAATGATCTTATTGATTACATTCTGTCAGTGACATCATTTTACCGTCACATAATTTTTTCTGCTTTGATGACATGTATTATGTGCAGATAAAAGGTGTGTCCATGGGGGCCAAATTCTTCCCCTCCCTGGCTGACATCACCATGGCATATTGGGGGGAACACTATATATATGATACAGACAACCCGATGGATATTGAGTGGTATGGCAGATACATCGATGACCTGCTCCTTATCTTACCTAAACCGCAACCCCTACGCCTTGCGGTTTACTTGTTCTCATGATGCAGTCTCAGTCAACTTTCTGGATCTTACTCTTAGGCCCCTTTCACACAGGCGTGATTTCCGCCCGGGTGCAATGCGTGAGGAGGACGCATTGCACCAGCACTGAATCCGGACCCATTCATTTCTATGGGGCTGTGCAGATGAGCAGTGATTTTCACGCATCACTTCTGCGTTGCGTGAAAATCATAGAATGCTCTATATTCTGCGTTTTTCACGCAACGCAGGCCCCATAGAAGTGAATAGGGCTGCGGGAAAATCACAAGCATTCGCAAGCAAGTGCGGGTGCGTTGCGTTTTTCACTGACGGTTGCTAGGAGATGTTGTTTGTAAACCTTCAGTTTTTTATCACACGCGTGAAAAACGCATCAAAACGCATTGCACCCGCGCGGAAAAAACTGAACAACTGAACGCAATCGCAGGCAAAACTGAATGGCTTTGCCTGTGAAATCGCACAGTTTTCACTGAACGCATCCGCAACGCATCCGGACCTAATCCGGACCCGCTCGTGTGAAAGAGGCCTAAAGGCTGTACCAGTTGGAGAATACATTAGAGCCAGACGTAGCTGTAGCAATGAGGATTCTTTCCAAACTGAGAGCAAGATTTTATATGAACGACTTTCAGTCAGAGGCTATCCTGGTTGGATGCTCAAACGAGCACAAACAATAGCACAAAAAAGACCCGCAGGGAACTTCTCTTTGGTAAAGAATCCTCGCTAAAAAATGAATCCCGGAACAAAAACACACGAACATTAGTCCTCACATATAGCACCCAATTCAATAAGATCAAGAATATTTACTCCAGGTGTATTGCGGTGCTATTTGAGGACCAGACTCTGTCTTCTTTACTGAGGGATGGACACAGGGTGGTCTCAGGACGACCACCGTCTCTTGCGACCTCCCTGTCTCATCCCTCTATTTATCTGCTACCTGGCTCAAATACGCCGGTCTTACTAATGGCGGCGGCCATCCATGTAGAGACTGCAGTTATGTCACTACCCGTAAGGTTTTTCCTAATTCCACCAATACGGAACAATTTCCGATCAAATCATATATTAATTAATTAATATTAATAAATTAACAAGCTGAAGGTTTTACCATGGCCCTCACAGTCCTCTGATCTGAACATCACTGAAAATCTGTGGACAGACCTCAAAAGAGCAGTGCATGTGAGATGGCCCAGGAATCGCACAGAACTGGAAGACGTCTACAAGGAAGAAAGGATGAAAATCCCTCAAACAAGAATTGAAAGGCTGTTGGCTGCCACAAAAAGCTTTTACAAGCTGTGATACTTGCTACTAGGTACTAACCATGCAGGGTGCCCAAACTTTTGCTTTGGGCCCTTTTCCTACTTTTTATTTATTTTGAAAATGTCAAAAAAGAAAATAAAAAATTGTTTTTGCTTGAAATACAAGGGAAAGTGTCCACTTTAACTTTTGTTATGCCTTTTGGCGATCATTTCATCTTCAACTTTCTTAGGCTACTTTCACACTAGCGTTTTGGATTCCGTTTGTGAGATCCGTTTCAGGGCTCTCACAAACGGTCCAAAACGGATCAGTTCAGCCCCAATGCATTCTGAATGGATAAGGATCCGTTCAGAATGCATCAGTTCGGCTCCGTTCCGCTTCTATTAAGTTTTGGAGGCGGACACCATAACGCAGCATGTAGCATTTTGGTGTCCGTCTGAAGAGGCGGAGCCTAACGGATCCGTTTTGAATTACAATGTAAGTCAATGGGGACGGATCCGTTTTCAATGACACAATATGGTGCATTTGAAAACGGATCCGTTTTCCATTGACTTTTAATGTAATGCAAAATGGATCCGTTTTGGACGGATACAAACGTTTGCATTATAGGTGCGGATCCGTCTGTGCAAATAAACAGACGGATCCGCACCAACGCAAGTGTGAAAGTAGCCTTAACTGTTCTCAGTAACTAGGTGTGCCCAGACTTTTTCATGCCACTGTATATACTATGTGATGTCACTGTATATAATGTCTTTGTGAATACTGTTGAAGGGGCCCTAACAATAAAATCTTTTAGCCCTTCTCCTGGATGGGCCCCGTAGCATCCGATTCCCCTGCCTCCTCTATAGCTACGCCCCTGTGTGACAGAGAACTGACGCTGTTGGGAAGTCATATACCTTGTGTAGAATGTGATGGACCCTGGAAATACTGCGCTGCGTGAAGACGTGAATGTGTACTATTTATGTTGGGCCTCATGCACACGACCGCGTCTGTTTTGCGGTCCACAAAGAACAGATCAGCAAAATTTGAGGTCTGTGTTGCATCTGCATTTTATTTGCTGACCAGTTGATTTCAATGGTCTATGGTCCGCATATAACCGACTTAGGGTCCTTTCACACTGGCGTTTTTGTTTTCCGGCATAGAGATCCGTCCTCGGCGCTCTATGCCGGAAAAATCCTGATCAGGGTCATCCCCATGCATTCTGAATGGAGAGAAATCCGTTCAGGATGCATCAGGATGTCTTCAGTTTAGGACCGGAACGTTTTTTGGACGCATCAAATACCGCAGCACGCTGCGCTTTTTGCTCCAGCCAAAAATCCTGAACACTTGCCGCAAGGCCGGATCCGGAATTAATGCCCATTGAAAGGCATTAATCCGGATCCGGCCTTAAGCTAAACGTCGTTTCGGCGCATCGCCGGATCCGATGTTTAGCTTTTTCTCATTGGTTACCATGGCAGCCAGGACGCTAAAGTCCTGGTTGCCATGGTAAAGTGTAGTGGGGAGCGGGGGAGCGGTATACTTACCATCCGTGCGGCTCCCGGGGCGCTCCAGAGTGACGTCAGGGCGCCCTACACGCATGGATCACGTGATCCATGCGCATGGGGCTCTCTGACGTCATTCTGGAGCGCCCGGAGCCGCACGGACTGTAAGTATACCGCTCCCCCGCTCCCCACTACTACTATGGCAACCAGGACTTTAATAGCATCCTGGCTGCCATAGTAACCTGAAAGCATTAAAAGACTGATCAGGATCCTGATCAGTCTTCTAATGCTTTCAGGCGACTTGCGTTCTGACGGATCCGGCGGGAGGGAAGTGCCTGCCGGATCCTCAGAACGCAAGTGTGAAAGAGGCCTTATTCTATCTTTTTGCTTAATAGACATACGGATGTGGAAAGCATATGGATCATCCATGTGCTATCTGCATCCGTATGTCCATTCTGCCGAGAGAAAAAATGTGTCCTATGCTTGTGGACTAGATAACGGATACGGTTGTGTGCATTAGGCCTTATATTGAGGAATGCATAGAAAACGTGTTTAGAACAACACTGCTGTTATGCTGCCCTCTATTGAGTAATTCTATTATCACAGTTTGAGGATATACGGAATGACGCAATACGTCTCTGGCTGATCAAGTGAATACTACAGAGCCGTCCCGTAGAAGTGAATGGGGACGCCATACTTGTAACTACACTGCTCACCACTGCAATTGCTGTGGCGAGCAGGTAAACAGAGCAGAGAAAGCAGCGCTCATATGAGTCCTGCCTCCGCTTTAATCGGATCGGACCCCCGCTGATGTGATACTGAGGACCTATCTTGAGGATAGGCAAAAAATAGTAAAAAGCGGACAACCTCTTTAAAGACATACTTGGAAAACATTACATACAGCACCATATCTGTACCTGTTACATCCAGTGATGTGTCCTGTGATGTAGATGTTCTCTTTCCTCATATTTTCCTTTCAAACCAGACCGCCATGATGATTTCCATCAGCCATGTCTTTAACAAACAGAAATCTTAGTTTCCTACTTTTCCATCATCCTGCGACCTCGAACACTGCTTCCCCCAATATTATACTGCAGAAACAGTCCCCCTGAAAATACTGGTACCACACAGATAGTGCCCCCTTCGATAATTATTGGCACACAGTGCCCTAAAAAAATAACTGCACATGGCAAATAGTGTCCAACACTAAGGCCCCTTTCACACGGGCGTGATTTCTACGCGGGTGCAATGCGTGAGGTGAACGCATTGCACCCGCACTGAATCCGGACCCATTCATTTCTATGGGGCTGTGCACATGAGCGGTGATTTTCCCGCATCACTTCTGCGTTGCGTGAAAATCGCAGCGAGCTCTATATTCTGCGTTTTTCACGCAACGCAGGTCCCATAGAAGTGAATGGGGCTGCTGGAAAATCGCAAGCAAGTGAGGATGCAGTACGATTTTCCTGCATGGTTGCTTAGCAACGGGACCAGATCTTTATTATTTTAACATCGTTAACATGGTTATACTTATAAGGGAAAATAATAGCATTCTTAATACAGAAAACAAAAAACTCCACAGTAAGGATTATTACTGTGAAGAGGGCACAATGGGGATTATTACTGTGAAGAGGGCACAATGGGGATTATTACTATGAAGAGGGCACAATGAGGATTATTACTATGAAGAGGGCACAATGGGGATTATTACTATGAAGAGGGCACAATGGGGATTATTACTATGAAGAGGGCACAATGGGGATTATTACTGTGAAGAGGGCACAATGGGGATTATTACTGTAAAGAGGGCACAATGGGGATTATTACTATAAAGAGGGCACAATGGGGATTATTACTATGAAGAGGGCACAATGGGGATTATTACTGTGAAGAGGGCACAATGGGGATTATTACTATGAAGAGGGCACAATGGGGATTATTACTATGAAGAGGGCACAATGGGGATTATTACTGTGAAGAGGGCACAATGGGGATTATTACTGTGAAGAGGGCACAATGGGGATTATTACTATGAAGAGGGCACAATGGGGATTATTACTATGAAGAGGGCACAATGGGGATTATTACTGTGAAGGGGGCACAATGGGGATTATTACTGTGAAGAGGGCACAATGGGGATTATTACTGTGAAGAGGGCACAATGGGGATTATTACTGTGAAGAGGGCACAATGGGGATTATTACTATGAAGAGGGCACAATGGGGATTATTACTGTGAAGAGGGCACAATGGGGATTATTACTATGAAGAGGGCACAATGGGGATTATTACTGTGAAGAGGGCACAATGGGGATTATTACTGTGAAGAGGGCACAATGGGGATTATTACTATGAAGAGGGCACAATGGGGATTATTACTATGAAGAGGGCACAATGGGGATTATTACTATGAAGAGGGCACAATGGGGATTATTACTGTGAAGAGGGCACAATGGGGATTATTACTGTGAAGAGGGCACAATGGGGATTATTACTGTGAAGAGGGCACAATGGGGATTATTACTATGAAGAGGGCACAATGGGGATTATTA